>CM053786.1:446168048-447476798 GCA_028749045.1 Cupressus sempervirens
CTTTGAGTCATCAATTCCTTTCCTTACTACTCATTGTGAGAGACACACTATTTCTGGCCTCATAGTAGTGAGAGGAGTGTCTAGAGTTCTGCTAAAATGGTTCATAGAGTGGTTATCCTCCTCCTCTATGTCAAAAATAGGTTGAGAATCAAATTTTTTTTTGAATAAGCATCTAGTAGGAAAGGGTAACTCTTTAAAGCTAAAGGAAGGGTGGTTTCCTTGGTTAATCTGTAACCTAGTTGTAGCCAACATGTAAAAAGCATAATGCTCAACTAATAGGACAACACAAGATCACTAAAAGTCCACACCAAGAAGAGAAAAATATTTTTTTAATGTGAGAATTAAGCATAGTAGTGAGAATGACATCCAAGCAAGTTATGACACTAAGGACTTGAGCCAAAGGAGCATCAAGATAGCCGCATAGCCAAGAAGGAAAGTGGAAAAACAAGTGAACAATTTCTCAACTTAAGTGTGTAATCTATGCATCAAGGAAGTACTTTAAGCTTAGATTGGCTTAAAACACACTAATTATGAATTGGAGTGATAGGAAATGCCCTAAGATAGCCTCTGATGGAATTTAGACCAAGTGTAGTGAGGAATCAGGATGAAAATTTATCAGCAAAATGTTGCAGATGACACTTTTCTCAATAGAAGGGCTTACACTTAGTAGCCACATGATAGTTTTAAATATTGTTGAAAGATATTGTGAATGGTACTTTTCCAACAGGTTGTTTTTTTTTTGTGTCTAGACGCAAAGTAACACCAAGTAGTAATTAACAAACATTTGGTTTGAAAATAGTAGGGGTAATTACATGTCTCAATCAGTTGAACAAGGGATAAAGCAACCTTGCCAACATGCACTTGTGATATTTGAAAACAATGAAAGCCTATGAATGCTATCATTGTGTTTGATGTTCAAGAACATTTACATGAGTCATTCACAATGAAAAACATATGTCAAGCAGATCTACCTAAAGGTCACGACTCATTACTCAACAACTTAACCCACACTAAGTGCCCTCAAGGGACACAAATGGTGAGTGCAAAATCTTGGAGAGATCTAGGTAACCCACTAGGATCAAACTTGTACCAAGAAGTTGAGTGGATAAATAGGGTAGCTACTAGCCTAGGGTGTTTAGAAAGAATTTTTGTTCATAGCACTCCTCTTGTCCCTGATATAGGGCCCCTCCCCTTACGGTGAGTAACTGATCTCGCAACTGCAAGAGTACCTTAAGCATTCCTCCCTAGTGATCTCCTCATGGTCAAAATCCCACAAGAAATCACACTAGGTCAGACAAGTGCTATGTCTACCAAAGTTTTGTGTCTTTGATAGCCTTGAGTTTATAGTGGGTCAGAATAGTCAAGTTCGCTTGTCCCCACTTGGGTTGTTCCTCTTGGTTGTCCAAGAGTAAACTCGCTAAAGGATCTTAACTATAACAAATTGGATCCACTTTAAAGTGTCAAGATTTCTAACTCTCCTCAAGGGTGAAGAGCATACTCTCTTATCTTGATCTTTTCTTCCAAACATGCCAAAAAGATTCAATTATCCCTTTGTTTTTCAAAATTCAAAGGTGAGTCAAGATTTTTGATTCACCACAAGGGTGAAGAGCATACTCTCCTATTACCAAAGAACCTCAATCATATGTTTAATGTGCCTAAGAAATGAAAAGAACTAGTAGAGTGTCGCACATGAAAGTGAATTAACCCTCCTAACTTAGGTTAGATTTTGAAAATGAATGCCACAATTTAAGCAAAAAACAAAAGTTTAGGCTTACCTTGTTCGAAGCTAGCAAAGGCTAGGTACATTTTTAAGGGTCTTCACTTTGTTTTTTTTTTTTTCATCTTTGACATGCGTTCTGCAAGATATACTTAGCAAATTCGTTTAAGAGTTTTTCTTTGGCATGTGTTCCTTTTCTTGTTGATTTGCTTTGCGCTTAACAAGCAAGTAATGGGAAAATCCCTACAAAACAATATGGGTTAGGGAATAGTTACCAAAAAGATTTGAAATATAAAGTGGTTAGTTTCCTCAAACATTCAAGTTATCCCTTTTCACCAAGTGTATGCAAGGAATTGCAAGCTAATCACAAAATGATCTCTTTTTCATTCTTTGTTTTTGACTAGTCAACAAGATTTGATTTATTTTCCATGATTTTGGCTTCAAAAATAAAAGTAAAAAGAAGAGACCCATGCTAAAAATGTAAGAATTTTAGTTGTATCTGCTCATTTTCTCATGTGGGACCCACTTTGTCAAAACATACCATTTTTAGTAAATTGACTATTTGAGCATTGATATGACACAGAAATTAAAAGTTCAAAGAAACAACCCCCTCTATAATTTTCAGATCTATCCAAAAATGCAAAGTTTGCAAAAAAAATCACTAATTTGCACTAGGAATTACATTTTTGTGAAAAATAAAAAAATCATTACAATTCATGCAAATCAACGTGAATGAGTCTAAATTTCAGACTGGAGTCTCTCTAGACTATCATCACCCTCCAAAAGAAAATTTAGACTCCTATCACAAATGGTTTAGAAGATATGAGTAAATATTTCAAATTTCTATTCTTTTGATTCTCAACCAGCCTACATGAGAGTTAGCCTTAATAACAAAATGAGAATCAAGTGAAAAATCAATTGATTAGATCTAATGAGTTGCTTTAAAAATCATAAATGAGAATGCAACTAACATTTAAACAAGAAAAATGGAGCTAGAAACTTGGTTTTTGCCCCAAGGTGGGCACAAAAAGGTACACTATATTTGTGCAACACTCTAAACCCTTCTATCCAAGGTATTCCATGAGATTGGAATGTTTAAATGCTGGCTTAGAGCTCCCTATACATGGAGTGCAAGAATACATAAATTAACATGAAATAGGCTCTCAGTTGAGTTTTAGAAATGTAGCCCTTGCTAGTAAACCATGTAATGGAAGATTCCAAAGACAAGATGCAAGTATGCAAATGTCCATAAGGAGCTCCTCAAGAATGCAATGTCAAATGTAAACTAAACTAGTATGAATATGCAAGATACAACTATATTAAAAAATATGAGAGTATTACAAGTCCAACTAATTACTATGTGATCTAAATTATTGCAAAATGAAAGCTAAACTATATGGATCTATGTTAAAATGCTTATGGATGATAGAATGAGACAAGGAATAGAAATTCTCCACAAGCTCTTGAGAATTCAAATGATAGACTAGTAGCATAAAAATACTCAAGAGTGTGTTTTGCATATGAGGAGAGAGCCCTCTTTTTAAAGAAAATTGGATGGTTGAGATCAAAAGACAAGAAATGTCTAATCAAGTGTAGAGAATAATCCTTGCCTAATTTTTGACATTAAAATGTCCTTAGTCAAAATAAAAGGCTCCACTCATAGAAAATTATGCATTTTTGTAGAAAATGATTTTGTTTTGTCAAAATGGGAGGCTCTCAACACATGGAAAATTACACCTTCATGTGTAGACAAAAATATTATCAAAATAGGAGGCTCTACACATGCAAAATTACACTTTTATGTGTAGACAAAATGATTTAGTCAAAATAGAAGGTTCATTTGTAGACAAAAATGCATTTCTTTTATTTATGAAATTAGAAATGTGTGGATGGATTTTTGAGAATTATATTTGAATTAAAAGGGAGAAAATTATTTTAATCAAATATTTGTTTAGAATATAATGGTCAAACTTATAGGTTAAAATCAAATAAATTGATTTTACCTTATTTTTGAGAATTTGTGATCAAACACTTGATAACATTAGCAAAAAATGCTAGAAGGGGGTTTATGGTCTAGGTAACTATTTTTAGGTGATTACAACATTTACATGCAGCCAATCAGAAAATGAGAAGGTTTAAGTGGCAATGTGGATGAATTTTAGCCATAGATTTATATCTAACCCTAAGCCACCTAAGTCTTCTTAAGGAGGATGAAACCCTAAACTCTTTATGGTTGAGTGATTGAATTGGACGAGAAAAAAAATAGTTTCAGAGCATTCAAGGTGACTTAGAAGTAAGAGTGAATTGCAAAATCAGTTAGAAAAGAACAAAGGATAAAGAGAAGGTTACAATATTGAGACATCTGATTGAGAAGGATCAAAAGATAAGTGTTTAGAGTTGATCTATCATCAAGAAAGAAAATGCCAATTACATGATCTATGCTGAGACATTTTAATAGGTGATTTCATTCAAATGTCTTAAATAGAGTAGTCCTAATAGGCTATATGAGATCCTTTAACAAGGTGATTTCTTAGTTGTAAGTTGAAGTCCTCTTACAAGGCACACTTCACAGGGTGTTGAAATCCTCTAACAAGGTGAGACCTAATAGCCTTTGTAAGCCTTTAACATGGAAAACCTCTCACAAGGTGGACCATGGTTCATAGTCAAAACATTGTAACCTTAATTGGATACACTTTACAAATGTAGTAGTGAAGATTTGTGGGGTGTCATCCCCACCCTAGTTTTGCCTTCTCACTTGGAGGGTTTTTTGGTAATCATATCTAGTGTTACATGTGTGAATTCTTATAGGTAAAAGCACAAACTTGTGTCACCCTTTTGTAAAGGAAAAGGCTAACAAAAGTATAGCTGTTCACCTTCAATGACATAAAACTGGTATTATTATTTAGAATTCGAAATTAAAGTAAAATGAAGAAATGTGTAAAAATGGTTGAATTTTAGGATTATAATTTTTCATAATTATTTGGAATAAGAATTGATATATTTTCCTAATTTTTATAGATGATTTTTTAATTGCTGAAAAATGTTGAATATTAAGGGTTTAGTTCCCACCACAAAACTATATGGAAATAAACTTATTTCCATTTAACTTAGACTATGTTATATATAACATATATATAGCTAGAACAATCAAATATAAAACTTGACTTTAGACCTATATTTTCTCTTTTATAATGATTCAAATTTCAACTTGCCTGAAATCAATAGTTTTCATCTCCCACCACATTCTTGAAAACAAATCTGTTCTAACCAAAAGAAAAATTATACATTCTTGAAGAGGACTCTCTCCTCTAGAACTTCATATAATTTTAAATTTTTTTAATATGATTTAATATTTTTTTCTTTCCCAAAATTGACATCTTTTTTAGTGTTAAAATACATGCTTATAGAATTGTTTAATTACAATATACTATATCTAATTAAAACACTATAAACTCTATATGAGAATATTCTTGACTTTGAGCACTATAAAATGGTGTTTATATGTTACTAAAAACAATCACAAAAATTAGTAAGAGTTATTGAAACATCAATTTTTTAAAATAATTTTATTTCTTTAGTAATTGGATACAAACTAGTATAAAACATGCATTTAATAGACATTTTCAATTGGACAGGTCTCACACCATATATAACTTAGCTAGAATGAATTGATCTAGACCATATGTTCGAAAAAAATTGATTTTTGGATAGAAATACACAAATTTTGTCATTCTGATAAGTCAGCCTAAAAAGTGACACAACTTTGTACTTTTACCCATACATGTTTACATGATTTAGATGCATATTCTTTACATGTTATTTCAATTTACATATTGAATGCATATGATGAATGAATGGTGAAAATTTTATGAGTCCAAATTTAAACTACTAATTCACCCCACTCCTCAGAAGTTTACTTTTTCCACTTGTAATTCCAACAAATGGTATTAGAGTTTTGTTCTTTGAAAGAGAAATGATCTCAAAATGGATCTAGACTAATTGTAGTATTGAATGCTTAAATAAAATCAAATTAGCGGAAGTCTTAATACATTTATACATAAATGAAATTAAGCATCCAAAAATCAAAAAATTGAGGTGAAATAAATAAAATTGAGAAAGAGAAGAAGATAGAAAGTGCAAAAAAAGTTTGATTTCAGAGTTCGCCAAAAACATGACTATGCCTCTAGGTTGGTTCCAATAGAGTATGACCAATCTGATTAATCTTTAGAAATAAATTACAATTATGCACTAAGACCATTTCTTTTAGCACTTCGACATCATAACAATTCTATGAAGTACGAAAATGGCTCCAAAAATCTCCTAGAGAAATCTCCCTAATCTTTCAAAACTTCACCATCTGGATCAACTGAATGCCTGTCAAGACCTCTCTCCATTTCATGTTTTTCAAAATGACCTACCCCCCCTTTTTAACATAAAATTAGCCAAAATTAGGCTTAAAAAAATATGACAATTTTAGGGCCTTTAACAAATTGCTTTTCAAAAATACCCCCTTAGCCTTTTTACAAGATTTGGTTACATCAATTTGTGGGGTTAGAAATTAGCAAATAACCCCTATTTGCTAAAGTAGACAGAATTAACTTAAGGGTTAAATAAAATATGAGTCAAAAAAGTTTCAAGTGCTATTAATAGTGCAATGGATTTACACTATTTTGGGTGGCCTGTGGTTAGGGGTTCTACCCTTGCTAGCCACCTCCTCATGACATGGTCGCACTGTTATTGTTTAAATAAATGTGTGCCACTATATATGGTAAACATGCCTTGTGGTCTAGTGACAAGGGTGTTTAACTATAATGATGAGGTTGTTGGTTTGAATCTCATCACTAACAAATTTTTTTCAAACAAATTACATTAACGAAGTGCCACATGTCAAATGATGATGTCCCCATTTAAAAATTTTTGTTTCTAACTTCAAACAAGCATAACTTTCACATATGAAGTCTATTTTTGATGAATAGAACATTGTTAGAAAGCTCGTGACGAGATCTTCATTTTAAAATCCATTGTTGACCACTTTTTAGATGGTCTAATTTTGCCCCTTATCTAGCACTTTGGTTCACTTGTTGACCAAAACTTTGACTGAGCGTAACTTCTGCATCTGGACTCTATTTTTGTCCGTTCAAATTGTATTGGAATCAGGATGCCAAGATCTTTTTGATGGTGTAAATTCTAGAGAGAAATGAGACACTTCAATTTTCACTAAAAATATCCATCGGATCAAGAAGCTTTACAACTTTGAGGAAAGATCTTCAAATGGAAGTCTACAAGTTGGGAAAGACTATTGAGAATCAGGAGATTGAAATATGTCTCATAGTACATCAACTAAATGAGGCAAGAGAGGAACTAAAGAAATGCTTGAAGAGAAGGAAATAAATTACTATTGCAGAGAATGACACACAATACAAAGAGATTGACACTACTAAGCTATTTGCAAATGGAGACTGAAAAAAATTTGATGTAGTAGTTGCAGATCTAAAGGAAAAGAACAAAATTCAAGCTAAGAAAATTAGAAATCTCAAGTTAGAAAAAGAATCACAAGCCATATTGGTATGTGAAGTGGTTGAACAAAAGAAGAAAGCCATGGAAGACAAAGCCATGATTGAAGAAGACAAAAGAGTTTTTGGCTAATAGATTGGAAGAGAAGTCAATAGAACTAACCAATATTTTCAACATGTAATTGGATACTCTAAGTCAAATGATGAATGGCAACTATGAATTGAATGTTAAGGACATTGAGAGAACTACATTGAAGTTGCAAAATGAACAATTGTAGAGTGACCTAAAGAGAGAAAAGAAATTTGCTGAAAGTTTCAACAAGACAAATCAAGCCATGAAATACTTTGAGCAATTATTAAGATCCCCTAGATCCAACAATGATACATTAGGATAGGGTTACACAAGCACTAAAGAAGGAGAATCATCCAAAGTTGCTGAAGAATTGAATGTCAAAGGTAAGAATTCCAAACTTACTTGTCATAATTGTGGTAAGATAGGACATACTACCAATATGTGCAGGAGCAAGAATATAAATTAGAATGTCAAGCCTAAGAACATGATTTATTTTCATAAGTGCAACAAGTAAGGCCATTAAGCACATGAATGCAGAACCAGAACCATGCATGAACAAAGATTTGAAGCTTATTGCTACAACTGTCAGAGGTATGGACATAAATCTTTTGAATATAGATCTAAGTCAATGTGGTCATTAAACAAGCCAACAAAGGTAAGAAACAATGGGAACTTCTATAATTGGGATTATAATACAAGATATAGCTATCATTATTGTCAAGAATATGGACATGTTCCTGAGAATTGTACTAAGAAACACTTCAATGGAAACTAAAAAAGGTGGTTGAGTCAAACCACATGTTTTAGCTATTTAAAGACTAGTCACATCAGTAAGCATTTTCCAACTAGGTCAAAGGCACCAAGTTGTGAATTTGATAAAGAAAAAGACAAGGTAGATGTTGAACACATCAATGATGAGATGAACAATACATGAAAAAAGAAAGATGATTACAACACATCAATGGAGAAGGGATCACTTCACCCAATGGGTCAAGTGATCACACTTCATCAAACTAGGAAATCAAGAGGTATGTGAGACTGATATTCAAGTGTTATATCATACATCAGTTCCAAAGGAGATAGTATTGAAAATACTACATTAGCATAAAATAAGATGCAAGACGTTGAAAATTCAAGTTAAATCCTTAAGTTTATCATGTTTTTGCTAAGCATGAAATATTTCCTATGTATGCCGAGTGGAATGCTAGTTGACGTCAAGTTCATAGTAGCTACTGAGTGATGGAAATATCAATAGATGTTGAGTGATCCTAAAATTGGTTGATACCGAGCTTATAGCTATGAAAGCACTCAACATTAAATGCAAGTTTTTTGAATGGTATATGATCAATTTTTGCTCATTATTCATCATTTCAAATTCAAGCAAGAGAAAGTAGAGTAGAAGGAAATTTAGAAACCTGTTCAAAGCATTTGCAGAGATTTTAACAATGATCTCACACTAGTTTATCATATTTTACAGGGTATTTATCATAAGCTGAGCTACAAAATTTACTTTTACATAAACCCTAGTTTGACAAAATGGCATCTAGTTTGCAAAATGTTGAAAGGAAGGAGGTTTTGAATGTTCAACTTGTCAGTAATAAAGTTAAGCAACCCATATTTAATGCCATTCTTGACATTTCCTATAAACAAGATCCTTCTGGCACATTGTCAATGATTCTACCAAACTTAATTATGGTGCAAGATGTAAGGAAGTGCTACAATTACAAGATAGAAAGTATAGAAGACATAGAGATAAGAGATGCATATAACTGATTGTGTGAAAATGGTGTTTTGAAGGGGGAATTCAAAATCATTGAGAAAAAGGGTTTAACACAAGCCCTAGATTTTCCTAATGTGTTTAAAACTGAGTGGATACAAATTGTGCTAAGTTGAATTAATGATGGTTCATTATGGCTAGAGGGAGGACCTATCAAGATTACCAAGAGAATAATTCATAGGGTTATTGGCTACCCAACCCTAGATCAACCAAAGACACTCAGAAGTGATTCCAAGGAAGTAATTGAGAAGAACATTGGAGCAAAATGGAATAAGAGAGGGATGATAATGGATACTATTGCTAATCCATTGTTGAACTTTGTTGTAAGGGTAATCTCACATAAATTCTATCAATCCAGTAGATTGAATAGTGTACCTTGTATAGATATGGATGTTGGCTATAAGATTGTAAAGAAAGATCATACATATGATCTGGTAGAGCTATAATTACAACAACTGATGGAGAACCTTGGAGCTATTAGGAAAACCAAGAGTGCACAATACAAGTTGGGTTCAATATTAGTTTTCATATTCTTCTATGTACAAAATACATTTCCCTCTTTTGGTAATGTAGGACGGAAGACCAATAGGTCAGTTGTGGCATAGATTAATGAGTACATTGAGCAGATGGGAGAAAACTTTGAAACCTTGATGACAAGATATTTTGAAGATTTTAAGAAATCAATGAAGGAAAGAATGAGGATACCAGTTGCTTTGGTTGAACAACAATATAATGACATATGTTTTCTTATTGATGCTAATTACACCTTTGTGTAACACCAAGGGTAAGATGGTTAAGACCACCTGGGTATGAAATTAATATTGATGAAGCCTCAACAGTTGTCATTGCACTACTAGTAGAGAAAATAGATAAAAGTGCAAAGATATTTGGCAACTATGAGATGGTATAGTCAAAGAAGACTATGGAGTTGAAAAATGCATCAGCCATTAAGAAGAAAGATAAGATAATGAAGAAACTAAAAATCAAATTTGGAGAAGGTGCCAAGGAGGAGGAAGAAGAAGAAGAGGAACAAGAGGAAGAAGAAACACAAACTCAAGAACCTCTTGTATTGACTCAAGGCATGGGAGAAGACAAGGCTGAGGAGGAAACTAAAGGTGTCGAGGGAGAAGAAGTTGAGGAAGCATCTACTCCTTCCAAGCCAAAGAAGAGGAAGGCTAGGCACAACCAATGGGAGGGCAAAGAGGATTTTCAAACCTAGCCTAGCCAAGCCCACTACTCCTACCACTAGAGCCAACACACATGCTACAACACAAAAGGCCAACAAAAAGATAAAGATAATAGATCAAGAAGGCCAAGTGCAAAATAAACAAACAAGAAAGTATGTGGCACAACTAGATTATGATGAAGAGAGGACAAAATTAGATGAAAATAACTAATTTAAAGCGGTAAGTCACAATTCTCTATCTAATCTTTAAAACTTATGTGAAAATATCAAAAGCAGTGCAAATTTATCTAGTTTGAAACATATTGATTTTGATAAACTTTGAAAAGAAGAGAAAAAGAAAGTGGAAGGCATTATATGCCATGATGTCAAAGTTTAAGAACACTCCACTAGAATTTGCCAACTCTACACCAAAAGGTTTATATGATATTGTTGAGAAAAAATGCCATTATTGTCTGAATTTGGAAAATAGAATAGGGAAAAAACATTAACTCAAGTGATGCCAGAGTTGACAAAGGGACATGTTGCTAAGGCTATCAAGAGATATGAAGTTAGGTTTACACCTAAATATAGAGCACTCAACATTCTTCAAAATAACATTGAAGATGTGGTCAAGAAATCAACTCAAGTATGGAAAATTATCTATGGGTTGACCATTATAAAATAAGGAGAAGCTGACCCTTCAAAGGGTAAACAAGATTATAAGGATGATGATAATGATGATGACAAGGCAATAGCTAAGCAGTAGCAAGATGAACAGAGTGTGTAGGACACACAAGTGTCGAGTGTCAGTCCTCCTCATGACACAATTATAACAACTAAAACTATAACTATAAAAGATGTTTTTGATGCTTCAACTTATAACACCAATCCACTTATTATAGAAGACTTGAAGAAGATTCTAGACCAATCTACACTCCAAGCTAAACTTTTTGAAAATATAGTTTTGGTTAGTGCAGAAGAATTACAAAAGGTAGTAATTGAGGTCATAAGGGAAAAGGTGAATCCACAAGAACTACCTTCTATCATCTCTTTTGTTACTAGTGTACAACCTTTGGTTCAAACAATAATAGATACATCTACCAAGGTTGATACAAGTGTTGCAATTGAAAAGAAAGCAAAGGAGAAAGATACTACTATAGGTCAACAACAAGAAACAAGATAGATAGATTCATCTGTACCTATAGCACAAGAATAAGGTGGTAGCCAAGTCATGGTAATAAACTAGGACAAGCCTAAGAGCATGACTTAAAACCTAAGGTGAAGGAACAAGAAGCCATCCAAGCACTAGTAGCCCTACCAACATCTGACACTTCTTCTACATAGGTTCTTCAAAAGCTAAACACAAAAAACCATTCCATTACAAATCTTAGTGCCAAGCCCAAGCTCATCAAAGGTTGATAAGGTAATTCACTATGGATACATAAGCCTTGATGAAGAAATTGTGATTCCAAAATATGACTATGACACTATGAGATTGGAGCTAATAGGCATTTTACAATAATCATTAGAGAGGAAAAAGCATCAAGAAGTGCTTAGGAGAGAACATAGGGAGAATAAAGCACTCCAAGATATAAAGGACATCTTTTTAGATGCATTTAGCCTACCAACTCCTGAAGAGACCAAGCCATTGATAGACCAACTAATAGATATAGTAAAAAAGGTCAATAATGAAGACCTGCATACAACTACAAAATTTTTAGAATGGTCAAAAAAGAAGTTTCAAGGTAAGGTGAATGAGAAAATATCTAGTGAGATAGCACTCACTCAAGCTGCATTGGCAACTAAGGTTGAAGAGGTGAAGAAGGTACTTGAGAATATATTCTCATTGTACAAAAAGTTATTTGATTCTACACTCTTCACTTAAGAGACCAAGAGTCATATTTTGAGTATGGAGAGAAATCTCAATATATCAAGTACTAAGCTACCTCAGAACAGAACTCAAAGTGATAAGCACATCAGAACATTACTTTAGACACAAAGACAATTAGCTATACTTATAGTAGATAAGGCTAGCATAAGAGACAAATTGACATGTATACAGGCATCTCTCACCCCACACATGGAGATACTACACAAGGAGTTAGGTTATGCCAAGACTCTACTAAAGAAAGACCCCAATCTTTCTACTTTAGATGGCCTAGTGCACCTTGCTGTTGAGCTTGCAATCCAAATCATTTCATTAATGTTGCATGTGACAATTGGGATGTAGCCCTCAAAATCATATTGGGTATCCATAAATATTTTTTGGACAAACACACTATACATGTATAGCCCATTTGACATAAGTGTCAAAAAGGGGGAGAATAAAGAAAGAGGGAGATAGAAATAGAGGAAGATAGAGATTATGGAAGTGATACATCATTAGAGAAAGAAATAAAATGAAGAGATATCAACTAAGGGAGAGCATGCAAGAGTATTAGTACATTGAAGTCAAAGAGTATAATTAGAGACAACATTTACTCAGAGAGGAGCATAGATTTTGGATACAAAATAGACATATTAACTTAGGGGGAGTTATCAATTTTGAGGTATATAGGTTATTGCAAAATTTTAAATAGACATATTAACTCAGGGGGAGTTATCAATTTTGAGGTATTTAGGTTATTGTAGAATTTTGAAATTTTGAAGTTTTGTATATAAGCCAAGCCATGGATATGTTATGCTCGAGAAGATTGAAGTTGATTATGTATATTGAAGTTTTTTTGACACTCATGTCAAAGGGGGAGATTGTTGATCTCATATTGGTTTTGAAAAGTGAGTTTCAACATACTTAAGCTATTTACATAATTCATGTTGAACTAGTAAAACATGTCAAGCACATGTAAATATGAGACCATTTTGAGTTGCAATGAGTGCCAAGTCACTCATATGCCAAGTTACTCAAGTGTCAAGTAGATAGACCATGCTGAGTAATTTAGGAGCCAAGTAAATAGTTGATGTTGAGCAGTGCAAGTGCCAAGTCAAAGAAAAAATATAGTGCATGTTGAGTATCAGAGACTTCATATGTCGAGTGACATAGTTTTGGCATATTTGTTTATAATGGAACAAACAACTATATAAGCCATTTTTGAGCAAACTTAAGGATAGGTTACAATCTTTTGGAGATAAGAACAGATTTATATTAGGATTCCCTATGCAATTACATGAAGTCAATCAGAAAATGGGAAGGTTTAAGTGGCAATATGTATTAATCTTAGCTATAGATTCATACCTAACCCTAAGCCACCTAAGTCTTCTTAAGGAGAATGAAGCCCTAAACTCTTTATGGGTGAGTGATTGAATTGGAGGAGCAAACAAGATAGTTTTCAGAGCATTCAAGGTGACTTAGAAGTAAGAGTGAATTGCAAAATCAGTTAGAAAAGAATAGGATAGAGAGAAGGTTACAACATTTAGACATCTGATCAAGAAGGATCAAAAGATAAGTGTTTAGAGGTGATCTATCATTAGGAAAACAAGTGCCAATTATAGAATCTATGTTGAGACATTTTAACAAGTGATTTTAGTCAAATCTCTTAAATAGAATAGTCCTAACAAGTTGTATAAAATCTTTTGCTAGGGTGCTTACTTAGTTGTAAGATGAAGTCCTATAACAAGGTGAGACCTAATAGTCTTTGTAAGCCTTTAATAGGGCATACCTCTCACAGGGTAGACCATTATTCATGGTCAAAACATTGTATCCTTAATTGGATACACTTTACAATTGCAATAGTGAAGATTTGTGGGTGTCATCCCCACCCCAATTTTACTTTCTCACTTGGAGGGTTTTTGGGTAATCATATTTGGTGTTATGTGTGTGAATGCTTACATGTTTACATGATTTAGATGTATATGCTTTACATGCTATTTTAGTTTACATATTGAATGCATATGATGAATGAATGGTGAAAGTTTAATGGGTCCAAGTTTAAACTACTAATTCACCCCCCCTCTCAGAAGTTTACTCTTTCCACTTGTAATTCCAATAGTATCAAGCTCATTTCTCTGGTTAGTCATTGACCCCATGTAATTTTGAACATAGTTTATCAGTTGTAGGATTTCAAATGCAAGTGAATGACACTCTCAATCCAAAAACTTTTAAGCTAAGAGCATAAGTGGGCTAGACAACATCGGGATAATGACAGTTGGGTTTTCAATGCACAATTTTTCTACTACAAGATGTACTAACAACACCCAATATAATTTTAGGTAACTCTTACTACTTTTCTTTAGGAATGTAGTGCCCCTTTGATGATGGCATTGTTGTTTGAGGAGGCATTCGAAGAAATTTTCTTGCAATGTACGAGAAGCTCAAAGTTCAGAAAGATTTCATCTATGTTTAATGGAAGAAGGATTTCAAGCAATATAATTTTATTTTTCTCTTTAAATATGCCTATATATATTTGTGGGATTATGATTTGTTTTCAATAACAAATGAGATTGATCTCTTCTTTCTATAGATTGTTTCTTATGGAGTAGTAGTTAGGACATGAAATTTTGGTGCAACAAACTTTAAAGATATACTTGTGTGCAAGGAGGCTATTGAGTCTCAAGGATTATTTGAAGAGGCACCCAAAATGCTTGAAACTTTGTAAGAGATATGCAACACAAAATTGAAATAATAGAAAGTGATTTTACTATCTTTATTTGTGATTATAGATTGCTAGAGAGTGGGCATTGAGATTATTTTTAATTTACTTATCAATGATAAGATCTTGGAAAAAATGAAGTCACTTGAGTGTCATGAACAAGGATGGGTACTTCATTCATGTGCCAGAATAGATTAATCATAGATTGTCTCCAAGTGGAGGTTGGTTTCCTTCATTTCTTGCAAGTCTTGAGATGTTAAAATCTAGGAATAAGCAAGTCTTTTAGTTCAAACAAGTTACAGATTTAACTCTATTTATGCTTTCCATGAAACATTGAAATGAAATTGTTTATAGTCAATCAAATTTCAGTTTCCCTAAGATTTCAACCTCCCTCTAATGATCATCCACAGATTTAGATTGCAATATGTTGTAAATTAATCATGAATCTGCTATACTAGACAGTACATCACTACTAGTCCTAGGATAACTCTCTATTTTTTAGTTTTCTATTTTAGAGTTGGAGGGTTGAGTTGATCAAAATAGTCCAAAAAAGAACTTAAAAAGAAGTCTAAAGTCTATCAAATTCTACCTAGATTCTGCTGCTAATGTCAAAATTTCATAATCCAAAATTTCAAAAATTCCAATTTTTTTTTCATACATACCCTTAGTGTACATTTTTTCATACTTATATTACAAAAAATCCAAAAAAACAAAAAAAAAGTGCATTTTGCACACATCCCTCATGAGTGCATTGGCAAACATCCTTAGACATCATGCTAATTTTCACAAGATCACAAACTTCCACAAGGCAACAAGGTCCATACCAAACCCTGTACATTTCAAGTCACAAGAATCCACAAAAATTCTTTGACCCAATATAAGACATACATTTTCATCCAAAAGGAAAGCTTAGATTGATATGAATGTAGGATTTAGTGAGAAGCAACATTGGTGAATCTTTGAAATTTGATTTCAACATGGAGAGGTATAGTTTCAATAACTATCCATGAGAATTTATCATAGATGTGAATGAGAGTAAGAATCAAAAAGTTTAGATTGTGTAGTAGTACTCTAGGAGCTAAGAGATAAAACACTTTGATTATAAAGTTGGGCTAACATGTTCTCCTTGAGTGAGCTCAAGTACTCCTCATGGGCACAATGATTCATAGAATTCCACTATGTTGTAACAACATCTCTTGCATACCATGCTGATTTAAACTTATTGTAGATGAAAAATTAAATACCAAGGTGATGATATTGTTGATTAAATATTGTATAATGAGCATTGTACATTGTACAATTAACAAAGAGAATTATAAGCAAACAACTTTTCATTGATTATAATATGGGTGAATTTGAGCAAGGTGACCAAATTTTTCTTTCAAAACCATATGTGCAGATATAAACATTAAGTACAATATGTCCAATATTTTTGTAGATATACACATTAATTAAACCAAATTTTTCTTTCAAAACCATATGTGCAGATATAAACATTAAGTAAAACATGCCCAATATTTTTGCAAATCTACATATTAATTACACTATTTTTTCTTTCAAAACCATATGTGCAGATATAAACATTAAGTACATGTCTAATATTTTTGTAGATATACACATTAATTAGATCAAATTTTTCTTTCAAAAGCATATATGCAGATATAAACATTAAGTAAAATATGTCCAATATTTTTGTAGATATACTCATTAATTACACAAATTTTTTCTTTCAAAACCATATGTGCATGTATAAATATTAAGTACAACATGTCCAATATTTCTGTAGATATACACATTAATTAGACCAAATTTTTCTTTCAAAAGCATATGTGCAAATATAAACATTAAGTAAAACATGTCCAATATTTTTGCAAATTTACACATTAATTACACCAATTTTTTATTTCAAAACCACATGTGCAAATATAAACATTAAGTACAACATGTCCAATAGTTTTGTAGATATATTTTCCTATGAAGAAAGACCAAGCTTGGCAATATAAATGTAGAACAAAATAATGAGAGAATTGCTAGAGTGTGGTCTCAGTTGCAAAGAAAAGTTGATAAATGTAATTGCCCTTGCAAAAAGTGTAAGGGCTTAAAGAATCAAAGAATTCTAATCAAAATTACCCAAATTCATTGTAGGAAACATGGTCATGTTGTAGGGGGCCATGATTTTTGTTGATTGGCGAATGTGGATTTCCAATTGGAGGAACATGGAGGTGTGAATATCCAAGCCGAGGACATGATTGAAGAAGATGGTATTGGCGTAGCTGATGAAGATGCTCACAATGATGGTACTAGCACATCTAATAATGATGATAAATATGGTCTTGATATACCTATACTTGAGAAGGCACATGAGCCCCTATGCTAAGGCTCCCAAACAACTCTTCTCTCTATTATAGTGTTGTTGGTGAAGTTGAAGGTTAGGAATGGTTTACCCAATGTAGCAATGTCATGTATGCTAAGGTATACCATTTTTTTCATCTTCAATGTTAGCATACTATTACTATTCATTATATTAACAATTCATAGTTGTTGTTGTAGGTTGATAGGTGAGTTTTTATTAGCACCATCAAACATTCTGCCTCATTCGTATCGAGAATTATCTACCATTATGAATCAAATTGGAATGAAGTATCAAACAATACATGCATATCCCAATGATCACATTTTATATCATAAACAACATGAATTTGCAATAGAATGCCCTAATTGTCATATTATTAGATATTGGTTAGATCAAATAACAAAAAAGGTGCTTTACAAGGTTCTTCGGTACATTCCCATTATTCAACATCTTCAACGATTATCTAGGTGCATTAGCTTGGCACAATTTATGGATTACCATACACACAATAGAAGTAAAGATGACATTATGTAAATTTCTGTAGATGGTACTACATTTAAAAATATAGAAGAAACATGGCCACACTTTAAAGAAGAACCTCATAATATGAAGCTTTCATTGGCAATGGATGGTGTCAATTGACGTGGGCACAATCCAAGAAAAAAAATGAACACAATAGGAAATGGGGAATATTATTATAAGAAATGGTATGCTATTACATTCAGTACAAAAAAAATAGACTCCATGACATGTCCTATGGACTTACAATGTAATAAAATTTTGAAGAAAATCCTTCTAACAGTACCCTCTGCCAAACTCCACCAAAAATTGCCTTTATAATGCTAGAAATGTCCTTAAGTACCCCAAATTAGATTTAAGGTTAGGAATAAATTTTAGAATATTCCATTTGGCATCCACCACCAAAAAAAAAGGTTCTAGAAAACATGTCATAAGTTGGTGTAAAATTAGAAGAATCTAGAAATGGTAGTCCAACCTTCGGGAGGCATAACTTTTGATCTGGGACTCCGATTGACGAACCATTTACATTTATAAATAGCTCTGGAAGAACTTTATAGCCTATGTTCCAAATCCACTCATCCCTTTTTTGGGCTTGTATGAGGCCATTTAGAGCCTCAAATCTAACTTTGAAGTGCTCTTAGGAGGTCTCTAGGCAACTTAAAATTGCAATGACTTTCAAACCGTAAAGCCTTTTGACCTAATTCCCTTTCTGGAGTGCTTTAAATTATAAGTATAATTATCATTCCAACTTACACCCTCTAACTCATTATAATTATGGCTCAATTATAAAAATAAACTATTTTCTACATTGGCACATATCCCAAGGTTCTCAAAAACTGTAACCCAGAAAACCAATAGTGGAACTATGAGAGTTGGAATCTTAATTTGACCCAAACCGGTATCCAAAAATGAAAACACATTAAATAGAAACTAACACTAAGCATATTTTTGGGTGATACATGATTTCCCTTACACCACTCGATGCTTCTACATTAGACAACCAGGATAGATTGAAAAGTGACCCTGTCACTTTATAGCTAGTAGAGGAAAACCCAAATGGGCAACCTTCGTTGTGGATATCCAAGTTAATTCTTCTATTGGTCATCCTTTCCACTTCACTAGGTATTCTTCATACTGCCTATTTTTGGTACTCTGACCCACATGACTATCCATAATTTCTTCAGTCTCTTCCTTTGCAACTCCACCTCATATGTATTCTCTGAATCATGTTTCTTCAAAATTTTGTAGGGGCCAAATTTCTTCATCTTCATCTTGTTGTAGGTACCCATTGGAAAACATTCCTTCCTCAAATATACCATAACCTAATCTCTAATGTGGAACTCCTTATGTCTTCTCTTTTGATCTACCCTAAACTTATACTATAGGCTCATCTTGGTAATATGTACTCACATCTCCTCATGTACATTCTTGATATTTTTAGTAAAGTCTTTTGCCTCAACACTTATCCTCTCTCCTTGCTCCATTTTCCTTAGCTCTAGTGCAATCCTTGGACTACTCCCATACACAATTTGGAATGGTGATTACTAGTGCTTCTATTTACAAAATTATTGGAAGAAATTTTTTCTTGTGGTAGAATCAAATCCCATCCCTTGGGCTTATCTCCTACTAAATACCTTAGCAAATTGCCTAAGCTTCTATTCACTACTTTTGTTTTTCCATCAGTTTGTGGATGATGCGCATAACTAAACTTCAATTTTGTCTTCAACTTCTTCCACAAAGTCCTCCAAAAACACCACACAAATTTAGTATCTCTATCAGAAACAATATTTTTTTGGAGACCATGTAGCCTCACCACCTCTTTGAAAAGAAAATCTACAATATGCACTATGTCATGAGTCTTGTGGCATGGAATGAAATGTGCCATCTTGGAGAACCCATCAACCACCACAAATATTTAGTCATTACCCTTTTGTGTCCTTGGTAATCCAAGAACAAAATTCATACTTATGTCCTCCCAAGGCTTTGATGGAATAGGTAATGGCTAATAGAGTCCAATATTATGGCTAAATCCATTGGTTGTTTGACATACTTGATAACTTTGTACAAACTTCTTCACATCTTGTGAAAATTGAGGCTAAAAATAATGTTCTCTAATAATGGCAATGGTCTTATCTCAACCAAAGTATCTTGCCATCCCTCCACTGTGCTTCTCCTTGATCAAGTTCTCCCTCATGGAACTCCTTAGAATACACAATTGACCTCCCTTGAACAACATACCATCCTAAATCATGCAATCTAGCCACCTAGTCCTATCTAGAGTAATAGGTTCTTTACAAGCCTTCCAAACCTCCACAAAGTTAGAATCCTCAGGGTATAGATTCTTGAGTTCATCAAACCCAACCACTTCAACTTTCATTACTGCTAGCAACAACTATCTCATACTTAATACATCAACAACTCTATTAGACCTTCCACTTCTATGTTTCAATAGAAATGTATAGCTTTGCATGAAGTCTACCCATTTCAAATATCTCTGATTCAATTTACCTTGGCTATTTAGGTACTGCAATGCCTAGTGATCAGTATACAAGAAAAATTCTTTTGGCAAAAAATAATGCGTCCATTTCTTTAAGGCTTGAACTATTGCATAGAACTCCTAATCATAAATAGAGTACTTCTTCTTTGCATCATTCAATTTTTCACTAAAATAGGCAATAAGTTTACCTTCTTGGCTCAATATAGCCCTAATAACACTACCACTAGAATTACAATCCACTTGGAACACTTTGTTGAAATCTAGAAGTACCAACATAGGTTGCTCTGTGACCTTCTTTTTCAACAATTCAAAACTCCTTGTAGTTCATGTAGTCCACTTGAATTATTTTCTATCCCCCCTCATTGTTTTAGTTAGGGGTGCACATATACTACAAAAATTCTTGATAAACTTCCTATAAAAACTAGCCAGATCATGGAATGACCTCACCTCAGTAGCAGACCTTGGAGTAGGCCATTCCAAGATGACCTTCACCTTCTCTGGGTCCATCTTGAGACCCTTAGCTGATACAACAAACCCCAAATAGACTAATTTCCTTTTGATGAAGCTACACTTCTTCAAATTAATCAAAAATTTCTCTTCCCTCAACCTTTTAAGGAAACTATGAATTTTTAATAAATGTTCATCCAAAGACTTATTGAAAATCAAAATATCATCTAGATAGACAATAATAAATTTTCCCAAAAAATTCTTTAGTGCCTTATTCATAAGCTGCATGAAGGTACTTGGTGCATTAGTCAGTCCAAAGGGCATGAATAACCACTCATATAGACCATCCTTGGTCTTGAATGCTATCTTCCACTCATCTCCCTCTCATATCCATGTCTAGTGATAACCACTTTTGAGATCTATCTTTGTGAAGTATTGAGCTCCACTCAAATAGTCCATAAGATCATCCATCTTGGCAAGGGAAATTAATACTTCATGGTTATTCTATTTATGTTTCCAGTAATGTAGGTATTGCACATGGACTCAAGCTCTCTTGAATCAAACCTTTCCTCAATAGCTCCTAAACTTGAATGTTTAGCTGTTTTGTCTCATTAGGAGTCATCCTATGAGCAGCCTTGTTAGGAAAACTAGCTCCAGGGACTAAATCTATTTGATGACTAATTTGTCTTATTGGTGGCAACCCTTCTAGAATATTATCAGAGATGACATCTCCATACTCACTTTATAGACTTGAAACTTCAAGTGGAATTTCACTACTACCTTCCTTATCTTTTCTAGGAATTAAAGCATAATACATATGTTGATATTTCACGCCATCTGAAAAATTTCTTCCATCAACAAGACACACCCTAGCACTACTGCATACCTTTTTACCATCCTTTATCAAGGGCTTCAATTTGTGGTGAACTTCATCCTTTGTCAAAGAGTATGTATTTGCGTGACCATCATGTATAGCATGCCTATCAAACTACCATGGCCTTCCCAACAATAAATGGTAGATATCCATTGGAATGATTTCATAGAGAGCCTCATCATGGTAACTCAAAATCTTGAACTTTACCAAATATTACTGACTAACCAGGACCTTATGATCATCCTACACCCAAGAAATTTGATAGGGTTGGGGGTGTTTCTCCCTCCTACACTTTAGCTTTGAGACCATCTCCTCTGACATCAAGTTATCAGTGCTTTCACCATCAACAATCACATCACAACACTTACCCTTGCACTTGTACCTAGTATGAAAAAATTCCTCCTTTGTCCAAGTTTAGTCTCACTACGCAGTAAGACCCTTTCATTAACTAGAACCTCTCCTCTTTTTGTATCCTCTCAATGTGATGATTGTGCATCATCATCCACATGAGCAACCCTTTCTTGATCATTAGCTCTCCTATCTATCCTTCCTTGGCATTGAGGGCATTCAAAGGTATGATGACCTTCTTCATTACAATAAAAATAGGTACGACAAAAGCCTACTCTTCCTAATGTATGCATGAACTTGTGGGCCTTTGAACCTCTCACACACTTCAATGTGGTCCTTACTTGCGGATTCATCCTAGAATGAACATGAGAGGGTTCATCCAAGAGGTCTGATAGTGCGACCTATTGCCTTCTATCTAGGTGCATTTTTCCTACTTATGCTCTCAAATTTGAGGTACAGGCAATCAGACCATGCTAGAATGAAGGATTTAAATGCAATTAAGCCTATATGTGTGCAATTAGTCTAAATGATTATGAAATTAATCTAAGAACATAATAAATAGAATTAACTAAATGAATGCATATTAATTCTAAATGATATTAATCTAAGAAGATGAGAGCTTTATGAAAGTATTAAACTTAAATACAATTCAGTAGTAATTCAATAGCAATTCCATTCAACCTCTGTAATGAGAAATTATGAGTCCGTTAAATAGAATTCCTAGAATCCATCAATGGTTGAGATCAATTCGGATGAATAGTTAGGATTAGATAGAAGATTTAGTTGAAATGGAAACTTCCTTGTGCAGGTGAGGTGAACTATTTATAATCTAAGTGTGATGAGTAGTCAACTGAACTTGTCAAAAGTGTGAGAGTAAGTTAATTGAGTTGATTCTAATTTTAAGAAGTAGTTCACTCAAAGTTTCCATTTAGAATTGAAAGAGGATTTTGAAGATATTATTTAATTTAATAAAGTGAGATATGATCTCATAAATGCATTTTCTATTTAATTGAATAACCATATTCAATTAATGAAAATAAGCATAATTATTAAATAAAATAAATTTAATCTCTTAGTACATTAGCCTTTAGGTGATAATTTAATTTAACTAAAGTATAAATACTTAATAATTAAATTAAATCTTAATCAGTAGGTTTAATGTGACTAATATGAGTCAATACTTTAGGAATTAAATAGATGTCTTGATTAATGCAAATTTAGGGTTTTTTGCATTTGACTATTAAGTCAAATAGTGAATATCAAAATAAGAATTACCTAATGACATAGGACTTAAAATCAATCAGAATAGAATATAATTGGTATCATGGCAATGAGCCAATTTCAGGGTATTACATTTTTCCCCTCTTTGAATGAATGTGTGAGAAACACGTTCATTTCAAAGAAAAATTAAAAATCATGATGCGAAGATGAGATTGGTTCCAAAGTTGTTGATATAGAGACCAATTGATAAGCTTTTTAAGGACCATCTCCAGAATGAAGATTAATCCCAAGGAATCCAAGAAAAGCACCTAGATATCCAAAATGATAAGCATTCTAAAGGTTTCCATCAAAATGAAGTTTAACCTTTAAGGATCTAGACAGAGCATCTAGATACCTAAGATTGATAAGCATTTAAAAGATTATCTCCAGAACAGAGCTTAATCTTTAAGGATCCAGATAGAACACCTAGATACCCAAAGTTGATAAGCATTTAAAAGATTGTCTCTAGAACATAGCTTAATCTTTAAGGATCCAAATAGAACATATAGATACTTGAAATTGATAGCATTTAAAAGATTATCTCCATAATGGATCTTAATATTTAAGGATCTAGATAGAACATCTAGATACCTGAGAGTGATAACTATTTAAAAGATTATCTCCAGAATGGAGCTTGATCTTTAAGGATCCAGATAGAACATCTAGATACCTGAGAGTGATAAGCATTTAAAAGATTATCTCTAGAATAGAGCTTAATCTTTAAGGATCTAGATAGAACATCTAGATACCTAAATTAAAAAAAAGATAGCTAGATCAAAATTATGAGTCATAGACTCATCCCTAGAATAAGGCTTGACTCTCAAGAGTCAAGTTTTAGATTGTCTTGATACCTTTACTCAACCGATGACAAGATGAAATAGATGAAAAAGATGCCAGAAAGAGGGAAACAAGATGTCCCTACTGATGAGATGCCTCAAATGATGAGGACATAAGATGGGAACAAAATGCCTCGAGCAATAAAGATTTAGATTGATTTGAATTTCAAGTTCAATGATGTAATCATCTTGCCCCCTTGGGAGTGGAATCGAAAGATGACACACCAAAATTGTGATGTGAAGTAGTATGTTGAGAGATACAGAAGAAATCTAAGATTCAAGAGAATGTAGAAGAGATCAAAATGATCAGAAGAAAATTTAGAGTCAATTCGACATGATTTTGAGGTCTAGAAGACCAAGTTTGACCAAAAGTTGACCAAAGTTGACCACAGTTGACTTTTTGCAAAATGAATTTTGAAAATTTAAAGAATTTTTAGTTGAAAAGATTCCAAGAATCATAAAGTATTAGAAAATCTGGACTGTACAAGCATTCGATTGTATCAGTCCCAAAATTTTAAAATGTGTTTTTGGGCTACTTAAGTTTGTCAGATTTTGAATTTGATCTCGAAAATGGATTTAGAACGATCAAATTAACCAAAGGGTGATTTTCAAAAAAATTGGAGCACTTTGAAAAATTAGGTCAAACCCTATATAAGGGCCCAAGGGGTCATTTTCAATTCATTTGCACCTATTGTCTTTAGTGAATGAGAGCTCTAAGAGGAAGATGGCAGTAAACGTGAGATATCACCATTTTGAGTGCTCTTGATGATGTAATTGGCTAATGAACTATGGACCACTAGTGAGTGATCGATAACCGTCCTTTGTAATTTTTTTGTCACACTTTTTGAGGTCATTTATTGCATGTTTAGCATGTTTGTAGGAAGTCCCAATTGGTCTTTGTGCGAGACTGTCCTTTCTTGCACAAAGGCAATCTCTTCTCACATGAAGATATGCCAACCCGACATATCTTTGCACTCATTAGTGGGGATTCTAATGTGGGAGATACCCACTTCTCGTGCGAAGAATGTGAGAATTTTGCATGGGTGGTTGTCACCTTTCATGTGAGACTGTCTCTCTTCACGCAAAAACTTGTTCCTTTACGCGGGGTTTTGATCGCTCACATGGGCTCGCATTTCTTCATGTGAGGACTTGTTTTCTCATGCGAAGATGCACAATATTGCGTGAAGAAATGAATTCTTGCACAAAGAAATATATCCTTGTACAAAAACCCATGACAACAGTGTAGTAAAAATTTGTATTTGTTTACATTTTTAGCTTGATTTTTGCATTCTTTTCTTCGTCGTTTTGATTTGTTGATCAAGTACTAACTATTTTCTTGTTGCTATTATTGCTCATGTTTGTAGGAGTTATTCGATGATGTTTCATTCAGATCCCATTATCTGCCATATGGGGCTTTGTTGGAGAGTCTAGATGTGGTCAACATGGCTCATATTGATAGATTGGGGCTCACTTCTTTATGCCAAATCCTAGCATTGTTGGTGAATCATGGCTCATTGACTACCACGGTAGAGCATTTCCATTAGGAAATGAACACCTTCCACTTGCTACAGGGAGAGATGACTATGACTCCCGAGGAAATAAATAGGATCTTGTGCATACCATTTCATGGGCTGAGAATATCATATGACACAGTGCCCCAGGTAGGTATAGAGAGCTTGTGTGCCATTTTTCAGAGGGAGCTAGCTATTGGATGAGCTCATCCACACATATGGGCAGACACACAGATTGGCCACGGTTTTAGCCATATTCATCAGCTGCTTCTTGTTACCCGACAAAGTGTAGCACAGACTAGAGTGTGGATGGGGGATCATGCTTTAGAGGATGTTGGATTCTCTAGAGAGATTTAGATGGGGCCAATGCATGCTCGTCCATATGTTTTATGAGATGCATGAGATTGTATACCACGAGTGAAAGAGTATGGCCACTAGTGTGTATGTTCTACAGGTCTGGGCATGGGAGCATCTTCCAACCACACGACCTATTTTTGAGGATGCCCAGGAGCCTATAGAGCCATATATTTGCAGATATAGAGGGCAAATTACCTAGGTAGGCCTAGCTAAGATAGAGCATAGGTGGGCCCATATCGATGACCTGGTCTCCATCATATGGTGGCCCTAGCAAGAGACAAAGGATTGGGATGACATTCCCAGAGAGTTGGGATGGATGTTTTGTTCATGGCCACTGGTGGGGAGAATGATGTAGATTATTGAGTAGTTCACTATTAGTAGGGTATGGAGATAGTATGGGAGGAAACAAGACATCTCCCAAGAGTTTTGTGCCTACGTGCGAGTCGCGAAGGATCTTACATAGGGGTGGCTAATGAGGCTAGATGCAGGGTGGTCTATGATTGATGTGTGCAACCTAGTTGCAACACAGTGGGACTACCATCTAGAGGTAGAAGAGGCAAGGGTGATGCTAGAATATCAGGGATATCTTATCGATAACCCCTTCCCACGGTTCATAGATCCCCTAGGGGGAGTAGCTCCAGCCCTACAATAGGCACCAACATAATAGCAACAAGTTCCCTCATAGTAGGCTCCCTAGAAGTAGGCACCATAGGGCCCACTATAGGTAGAGATCCCTACACAATATATGGGATTGGATCTTAGGGCTAGGGGTAGTAGCAGAGGGCAGAGATGGCAACAGAGGCTAAGGGTAGAGGAGCAGACACCCATAGAGTAGGCACTCGAGATGCTCGATGAGGAGATGCAGGACCAGCCTGTCATAGGATCCTAGGATGTGTTTTTACAACAAAGAGATTGCATTTGATAGGCTTCTCAACATATTAGAGTGCTATAGATTGTGATAGCAGTGAGGGATGCACGACTGGCTGAGAAGGATCAAGAAATCTTGAGACAGCAGGAGCAGGTATAGACAACCGAGTGGAGGGGAGAGATGTTGCAGGATGAGGTTAGATTGCAAATGGCCCAAGCATCTTATTACTTCTCAGCATACTCTATAGTTGTGCTCGATGAAGCTCAGCAGGTGCCATGATTTTTCCAGTATGACACAGATTTTGGGGGTGCACATCCTCCTACGAGACTAGATATGCCACCTCCTCCCTCTCCTCCAGCTACTAGGGGTGATCGTGCGGGGCACAACTAGCTATTGATTGCTTTTATCCCTGATTTTGATTCTGGCTATGTATCTATTGGTGCGCCAGCACCATTTTGTATCATTTTTGACCGATAGCACTTGAGTAGCACTCATTTTTTGTATAGACACATTTTTGATATACATATATATGAGATTTTGAGCTGAGTATCCCTGCATACATGTCATTGTCAGTGTTTGTGCTTTACTTTCACCAATGGCACTTTTCTTATTATTTTTTTTTTTGTATTTTTTGTATTTTTTAATTTTTTTGTATTTTTGGATTTTTTCAATTTTTTTGGTGTTACGAAGGCACATATTGCTAGGTTTTCACCAGGGTAATGATTTTTTTTAAGGACTTTTTCTGATTTTTAGGATTTTTTTCAGGAAATATAGATATGTACAAAGAGCTACTGATATTGGATCAACTGTAAAATTGCTTTAGGAGGAGAGTGTTGATAGGTTCCTTGAGCACTTCTCCATCAGTTGTGGAAAGCTGATAGGTGTCAAATCCATAGACTATAGTAATGATGTAAGGATCGAGGCAGTTTGGTTCAAACTTCCCTTTTTGGATTTGTTGTTGTTGATTCTTAGGGTTCTCTCTCAGGATGAGATCACCTAGCTGGAAGTCACGTGGCCTAACCTTTTTGATTGTAGCTTCTTGACATTCATTGTTGATAGGCTCACAGATGATCACACACCACTTGTTGACATTCATCCAGTAACACTAGCTCTTGAAGCCAAGCTATCTGGTAATCATCATTAGTAATAAGGCCCTTCATAGAGATTCTCAAGGTAGGAATCTCAACCTCTATTGCAAGCACAACATTCACTCCATACACCAAAGAAAAGGGAGTTGTACCCATTGGAATCTTGATACTTGTCCTGTATGCCCACAAGGCTAGATTAATTTGGATATGCCAGTCTCTCCCTAATTTTCTAATTGTGTGATGAAGGATTTTGAGGATTGCCTTATTGGATGCCTCAGCTTGGCCATTACCCTAGGGGTAATAGATAGAAGAGAAATGTTGTGTGATTTTGGATTTCTTGCATAGTTCTTTGAAGTCTTTGTTCTTGAATCATCCTCCATTGTCAATAATGATTGAGGATGGTACACCATATCTATAGATGATGTAGTTTGTGATACAAAGAGCTATAATTTTTCTAGTGGTAACTATGAGAGGTGCTGCCTCTACCCACTTTGTGAGTTAATTTGTAGCTGTGATAATGAACTTATGTCCATTAGAAGAGGTTGGGTGAATTTGACCCACCAATTCAAAGGCCCATTTTTGAAATGGCCATGTTGTAGTAGATGGAATCAACTCTCTAGCTAGAGTGTGGATTAGATTCCCATGAAGCTGACACTACTTACAGGATCTACCATACTTAATAGCTTCTTTCTCCATTTTAGGCCAATAGTAACCAACTCTAAGGAGTTTGTGAGCTAGTGTCAGGCCATTTGAGTGGGATTCATAAATGCCCTTGTGAACATCAATTAGTGTGCATTTGGACTCTTCAGGTTCTAAACACCTAAGGAATGTTCCGTCGAGACCTCTCTTACACAGATCATCAGCAATAATGACATACTGTAAAGCATTACAGGTTAGATAATGTTTCTCATTCTGAATTAGACCTTCTAGAATGGTTTGATTATGGAGATAAGGATAGATGTGATGGTAACGAGATGACTCTTGCCCTACAATAGAATAGATCATCCTAGAATCAGGGGTGTTGTAGGTTGGGTAGTGTAACGCTTCCACCAAGAACTCATGTCGAAGATCATTTTCAAGCATCTATAGCAAGGAGGCCAAAGTAGCCATGGCATCAGCCACTTTATTATCTACTTGTGGAACTTGCTAGAAGGTAATGTGCACAAAATACTTCTTCAAGTCATCAACCATGCACTTGTAAGGAATTAGTTTTTCATCATTTGTTTGGTACACATCATTAACCTGATTGATGACAAGCTAAAAGTCACCAAAGATGTCTAACTAATCAACTCTGTATTTGGCTGCAATTTTCATGCCATTGATCAAAGCCTTGTATTCAAAAATGTTGTTTGTACAAGGAAACAAAATCTTGTATGCTTTGGGAAATGAATATCTTTGTGGTGTTATGAAGAGTAATCCAGCACCAGATCCCTGTTGTGTGAAGGACCCATCGAAGAAGATGACCCACGTTTGGTGTGTGAGTGTCAAGATTGACTCATCAGAGAAATCAATGTTCATTAGTAGAAGACTCTACATAGGTGCATTAGCCAACTGATTTGCAATCACCTATCCCTTGATAACTTTGCATTCAACATATTGGATGTCAAACTCACTGAGTATCATAACTCACTTAGCCAATCTTCTAGTGAGAGCTACCTTACTGAGCAAGTACTTTAGTGGATCTATTTTAGCCACGAGCCATGTAGTGTGGGCAAGCATGTAGTGTCTCAACCTCTAGGAAGTAAAGACAAATGCCAATCAAGCTTTCTCAATGATGTTGTAGTTCCTCTCATAAGAGATCAGTGTGTGACTCAAGTAGTAAATAACTCTCTCTTTGTTGTCATTGTCTTCTTGAGCCAATATGATTTGCAAAGATGTTTTAGTTGTTGAAATGTACAAAAGAAAAGGCTTCCCATGGATAGGAGGCATCAAGATTGGAAAATTGACAAGATATTATTTGATCTGTGTTAAGCTTTGCTCACAATCCTGGTCTAATTGAATTTCACACCCTTATGCAAAGTCTTTGTGAAGGGTTTTGATATATCTACCAATTGTGAGATAAACCTATGAATAGGCCTACCTTGTAGACCTCTCATTTGACTAATGTTTTGAGGTGGTGGCATATCCATTATTGCTTGTACTTTCTCTAGATCCATCTCAATTCCTTTTGTAGAGATGATGTGATTTAGGAGCATCTTAGGTTGCCTTGTTATCCTACTCTTTTTCTTTTTTTTTTTGTTGCAGTTAGTATCAAGCTCCTATCGCACTCTTAAGGTGTCAATTTCCTGTTGCACTCTTTAAGTGCCAAGCTCCTATCGCACTCTTCAGGTGCTGAGTTCCTGTCGCACTCTTCAAGTGTTGAGTTCCTGTCACACTCTTCAGGTGTTGAGTACTGTAGCACTCTTCAAGTGCTGAGTTCCTATCGCACTCTTCAGGTGCCAAGTTACTATAGCACTCTTTAGGTGCCGAGTTACTGTAGCATTCCTTCAGGTGCCGAGTTACCTAGTGTATGTCAAGTGCTAGTATTTGGACGTGATTTCTGCGAGCTGACTTGTGGGAATTATTTCATTTGTGACATTTAATTTAAGATCTTTTCTTGGGATGAGTCCAGACCATTTTTGGGTCGGCCCTCCTCTTATGTAATGTTCTAGAATTTTCTGTAAGCCATTTTGGAAAGTATAAATAGAGAGTTTAGGCTTAGAGCTAGGAGGGTTTTTAGAAAGGAATTTTTTGGGAGCAGAACTGAAAGTGTGAATTTGTTGTTGGATCTTTGAATGTGAATGTATGGTAATTGGTCATAACCTAGAAGGCCTCACAACTCGACATGTATGAAGATATTTTAATGAATCAATAGAAGTATTTCCCTCTTCTCCTTCTTTGGTTGCTATCCACTTGTGTTTGCTTCTGTTGTGTTTACTCTTGTAGGGTGGTTTGGATAGTTGGGTGAGCCTTTGGCCTTGGTTATTCATCCTTTTCTTGTGTCAGTTGGTATAAGAGCTTGAGGTTCATCCTTGTGGAGATTGGATTGTGTAGAACCTTGATTTGGATTTGGTTGAAGGGTGGTAGATCTGTGGATTTGACCTATAACTTGTAGAGGGTTATGATCTTGCAGGAACCTGATTTGTAAAGATGGTTTGTGGTAGAGGAAATAATGTTGATAATGCTATATTGGATCAATTGAGAAAAATTGCAGCTAGATTAGATGTTGTGGAGATAGCCCAAAGGAGAGGAGCACATCTTGATGATGTAAGTGATGATGAAGCAGTAGCACCAAACCATAATCTAGAACCTGAAGAAGACCAAGATGAAGCAAGATTGTTGAGAGTATTGTCTAGAGTGAATTCAAAGCCTGCTATAGAAGTTGTTCCTTATGATGGAAAATTGGACACCAATGCTGTGCTAGATTGGATCTTTGATATGGAGAAGTTCTTTTAGTATGAAAATGCTCATGATAATAGAAAGGTGAAGATTGTAGTCACTAGGTTGAAAGGCCATGCATCATTACGGTGGGAACACTTGCAAATTGATAGACAAAGGAGAGGAAAGGAGAAGATCAGAACTTGGCCAAAGATGGTGAACAAGGTAAAGAAGAATTTTCTTCTTGCTGATTACCAAGTTAGCTTGTTGAGAAAGATGCAAAATCTGAAACAAAAAGACATGACTATGAAAGAGTATACTGAGGAATTCTATAGACTAGACATTAGATCTAGACATGTGGATGATGATGTTGAGAAAATTGCAAGGTACATTTGAGATCTGGAATACAAAATGAAATAAGTTTTGTGAAGCTGGAAAGTGTAGAAGAAGCATATTAATATGCCTTGAAAGCTAAGGAGATCTTGACAAAGAAGCATGAACAAAGACAGAGAGGTAGAGGTGGTAGGTTCCAGAGAGGTAGAGGTAGATCTTATGGAGAAAGTGGTAGATCTAAAAGTTCTGTGCAGGATAAAGGCAGATTTGAATGGAAGAATGATGAAAAAGGCAAGACTCAATGGAAAAGTGGTAATTCTTACCAAGGAGGCACTAATTCTTACCAAGGAAGAGGTAATTCTTATTCTAGAGGTGGATTTCATGGTAATTGTTTTAGATGTGGCAAAGAAGGGCATCGATCCTTTGAATGTAGATCTTCTGAAGGTGGAAAAAATAATAGAAATGCTATGATTCAAGAAGAGGAAGAGGGTTCACCAAGTAGACCTAAGGCTGGAGAAAATTTGATGGTGAGAAGAACCTTATGCAATAAGGGAAGTGATGAGGAACCTATTTTAAGGAGAAGTCTTTTCAAGACAAGATGTAAGATGGCTGGAAAATGCTGTAAAGTGATCATTGACAGTGGAAGTTCTACAAATTTGGCATCAAAAGAGCTGGTTACAAAGTTGTAGTTGTAGAGGCTGAAACATCCCAAACCTTATCATGTTTCATGGATCAAAGATGAGCATAAGATATTGGTAAGTGAGCAATGCCTTGTGAAGTTAAAAAATGGACATTATTTTGATGAAGTTTTGTGTGATATTATGCCCATGGATTGTTGTGATATTTTGTTGGGTAGACCTTGGCAATATGATAGATATGTTGTACATGATGGAAGATTGAATCAATATACTCTCTAGGTAAATGGGAAGAAACAAACATTGTTACCTTTGATGGAAGTTCCAGATGAGGTTAATTGTATTGCTATAAAAATTTGCATGGTTAATGGGAAACAATTTGAAAAAGAAGTGAAAAAGAATCAAGTTTGTTTTACTATAATTCCAAGAAAACCAAGTTTTTTCAATCAAGACCGAGTGCCAAAAAATAATGTTAACCGAGTGCCAGTCAGTGGTGACCGAGTGATATATGGTAGTATTGACCAAGTGCGAAGAGAAATTGTAGAGTTGTTGAATGAGTATAAAGAAATTATTGCTGAAGATATTCCTGATGGTTTACACCCAATAAGAAGTATAAGTCATTGTATGGATTTGATTCCTGGAGCTAGTTTTCCAAACAAAGCACCATATAGATTGACACCCACAGAGAATGAAGAACTTAACAGACAAGTGCATGAACTATTATAGAAAGGTTTGATTAGAGAAAGCTTGAGTCCATATGTTTTACCTACTATATTAGCACCTAAAAAGAATGGAGAATGGAGAATGTGTACTGATTCTAGAGCCATTAACAAGATAACAATGAAATATAGGTTTCCTATGCCAAGAATGGATGACATAATGGATTGTTTGAGTGCAGCAAAGTATTTTACCAAGATTGATTTGAAGAGTGGCTATCATCAGATCAAAATCAGAGAAGGTGATGAATGGAAGACTGCTTTCAAGACAAAAGATGGTTTGTATGAATGGTTGATTATGCCTTTTGGTCTGACTAATGCACCTAGTACTTTCATGAGGTTGATGAATGAAGTTTGAAAAAGATTCTTGGGTAACTTTGTGATCATTTATTTGGATGATATTTTGATATTTAGTAAGACTAAGGAAGAACATCTTGAGCATATTAGGCAAGTATTGCAGAGGTTGAAAGAGGATAAGTTATTGATTAATCTGAAAAAAGTGTTCTTTTATGCAAGAAGAGATTGTGTATTTGGGGTTTGTGATTTCAGCTGATGGTTTGAAGATGGATCCTGAAAAGGTTAAAGCAATTTTGGAATGGCCTACACCTGAGAATGTGAGTGAGGTAAGATCATTTCATGGTTTGGCTAGTTTTTACAGAAAGTTTATAAAAAATTTCAGTACTGTTTGTAATGCTATGACTGAAACAATGAGGGGAGATAAAAAGGAATTCAAGTGGATGCATGGAGCTGATAGGAATTTTGAGACTTTGAAACAAAGGGTTGCTAAATTACCTGTATTGGCTTTACCTGATTTCAACAAAGTATTTCAAGTTGAATGTGATGCAAGTGGTAATGCAATAGGAGCTGTATTAAGTCAAGAAGGTACGCCTATTGCTTTATTTAGTGAAAAGTTGAATGATGCTAAAAGGAAATATTCTGTGTATGATCAAGAATTCTATGCCATTGTTCAAGCATTGAAGAAATGGAGACATTATTTAATGCCTAAGGAGTTTGTGTTGTATACTGATCATAAAGCTTTACAATACTTGGGAAGTCAACATAAATTGAATCAAAGACATATGAAGTGGGTTGTGTATTTGCAAAGTTTTACATTTGTGATCAAGCATAAGAGTGGAGTTACTAACAAAGTTGCTGATGCATTGAGTAGAAGACATTCTTTGTTGACTGAAATGAAGGTTGAAGTTCTTCATTTTGATGAGATGAAAGAGTTATATGATGCTGATCCTGATTTTTCTAAGGCATGGAGAGAGTGCAGAGCACCAAATCTAACAGATCACATAAGTAAGTATGATGGTATTTTATTCAAGAAGGTATGTTGTTCAAAGGTATTCAGTTGTGTATTCCTAGAAGTCCTATGAGGTTGAATTTGATTAAAGAAAAGCATAGTTGTGGATTAGTTGGACATTTTGGAATTGATAAGACATTGAATTTGCTGAAAGAGAAATATTATTGGCCACAAGTGGATAAGGATGTTCATAAATTTGTAAATATTTGTGGAGTTTGTCAAGTTGCAAAGGGAGTGAGTCAAAATACTGGTTTGTATACACCTATTACTGTTCTTGAGAAACCATGGACTGATATCAGTATGGATTTTGTTCTTGGATTGCCTAAAATGGTGAAGGGGTATGATTCCATATTTGTTGTAGTGGATAGATTTTCTAAGATGGCTCATTTCATACCATGTAAGAAGACATCAGATGCAAAGCATGTTGCTGAACTTTTCTTTAAAGAGATTGTGAGATTGCATGGATTACCAAGAAGCATTATTTCAGATAGAGACAGTAAGTTTCTTGGTTATTTTTGGAAGATTTTGAGGAAGAAGATGGGTACTGAGTTGAAGTTTAGTTCTACATTCCATCCACAAACAGATGGACAGACATAGGTTGTGAATAGAAGCTTGGGTAATTTGTTGAGATGTTTAGTTGGGAATAAATCAAGCAATTGGGAGATGGTATTGGCACAAGCTGAATTTGCATATAACAATTCTGTGAATAGGAGTATAGGGAAGACACTTTTTGAGATTGTTACTGGAATGCATCCTAGAGGTATATCAGATTTGAGAGATGTTGTTGGTGAAGAAAAGAAAAGCACTGCAGGAGAAGAATTTGCTGATTTTATGGAGTCCTTGCATAAAGAAGTGAAGTTGAGGTTGGAACAAAGTAATCAGAAGTATAAGGAGAATGCTGATCAGTCTAGAAGACACCATGATTTTCAAGTTGGTGATGAAGTGATGGTTCATCTAAAGAAAGGAAGATTCCCAGTTGGAACATATAGCAAGTTGAAGATGAAGAAATTTGGACCGTGTAAGATCTTGAAGAAGTTTGACAGTGGTAATGCTTATGAAGTTGAGTTACCTGATGACATGGATATATCTCCTATATTTAATATTGCTGATTTGTATAAGTATCATGAGTCAAAAGAAATAGATTGAGGAAGTTGAACAGATATTGGATCAGAGAGTTGGCAAGAGTACAAGAGGAAAATATTACTATGAATATTTGGTGAAGTGGAAGAACAGACCTATTGAAGATGCTTCATGGATCTCTCAATTTGAGTTGGATTCAGCTCAGGGTGGGACATCTCAATGATTTCGGAGAATCATTTCTTCTAACCCTGGTTGTTTGATGTAGGAGCATCCTAGGTTGCCTTGTTATCCTACTCATTTTTTTTGGGTTCTTTTTGCAGTTAGTGTTGAGCTCCTATCGCACTCTTCAGGTGCCGAGTTACTATCACACTCTTCAGGTGTTGAGTTCTTGTCGCACTCTTTAGGTGCTAAGTTCCTATCACACTCTTCAAGTGCTGAGTTCCTATCGCACTCTTCAGGTGCCGAGTATTGTAGCACTCTTTAGGTGCCAAGTACTGTAGCACTCTTCAAGTGTCGAGTTCCTGTCACACTCTTTAGGTGCCAAGTTACTGTAGCACTCTTCAGGTGCTGAGTTACTATAGCATTCCTTCAGGTGCTGAGTTACCTAGTGTATGCCGAGTGCCAATATTTGGACGTGATTTCTGTGATCCGACTTGTGAGAATTATTTCATTTGCAAAATTTAATTTAAGATCTTTTCTTGGGATGAGTCCAAACCATTGTTGGATCGGCCCTCCTCTTATGTAACGTTCTAGAATGTTCTGTAAGCCATTTTGGCAAGTATAAATATAGAGTTTAGGCTTAGAGCTAGGAGGGTTTTTAGAAAAGAAGTTTTTGGTAGCAGAATTGAAAGTGCGAATTTGCTGTTGGATCTTCGAATGTGAATGTATGGTAATTGGTCATAACCCAGAAGGCCTCACAACTAGGCATGTATGAAGATATTTTAATGAATCAATAGAAGTATTTCCCTCTTCTCCTCCTTTGGTTGCTGTCCACTTGTGTTTGCTTCCGTTGTGTTTACTCTTGCAGGGTGGTTTGGATAGCTGGGTGAGCCTTTGGCCCTGGTTATTCATCCCTTTCCTGTGTCATGATGTATCCTAGCAACTTTCCTAATGTGACACCAAATGTGCATTTCTTAGGATTAAGCCACAAGCTAAATTTTTCCATGCAATCTAGGATGGGTCCTAAATCTTGCAGATGGGTTTTTCATTTGGTTCTTTTGACCAAGGTATCATCCACATAGTCCTCCATGGTCTTATACATCATGTCATGAAAAATTGTAGTTACTACTCATTTATAGGTTGCACCAACATTTTTCAAGCCAAATGGCATTACATTCCAGTCAAAAGATTCTCTACGCACATGTGAAAGTAGTTTTCTCTTGCACTTCTAGAACTATTTCTATTTAATTGTAACCAAAAAATCCATCCATAAGCAAGTACATCTCATAGCCTATCATCATGTCCACTATCATATCAATATTGGGAAGTATAAAATCATCCTTAGGACATGCCAAGTTGAGATCATGGAAGTCAATACAAACTCTGATAGATTCATCATGCTTGGAGACTGGAATAATATTAGATATCCATTCGACATAATCAATTGTGTGCATGAAACTAGCTTTTAGAAGCTTCTCCAATTCTACTTTGATGAGCAATACAATGTGAGGATGCATTTTCCAAAGTTTCCATTTAACTAGTTTGATGCCTAGTGCTATGGACAAGTGATGCATGATAAGATCAGGATCTAGTCTTGGCATGTCAGAGTATGTCCAAATTTTTTTTATCTTCTTCTCTCAAAAAAAGGCAATGAATTCTTCCTTTTCTTCAAGTGACAATGATTGTGCCAAATGTATCATATGAGGATGTTCTTCTATACCTAGGTTCTTGGCTCTATCAATACTAATGATCTCTCCTGAAACTGACTTGGAAGCACATCAAATATCTCATTTGTGGGCGCCTTAGAGAGGTTTTCACCCTTGGATACATCTTTTGATTTTACTTTTTTGGGTTCTAACACTACCACAATGTAGTTTTCACCATCAGACCTTTTGTATTTTTTCTTTTTAATTGTATGACTGAGATACTTGATGTCAGCTTTAGTCATGTTGATGCTCTATTCATTGGTGGAAGACATTGTAAGTTTGACAACGTTTAGGTAACAAGAAAAAGCATAATCATTCTAGAATGTGGGGACTTCACTAGATGCATTAGGGTTCTAGTCTATAATCTTAGGATGTGTGAGTGAAAGAATAGTGGTTGGTTCAATTGCATTCACAATATAGTCATTAATTGCTTAGACCAGCAATTCAAGACCTACGGTGACTTTGTCCATAGATGTGTTTGAATGCCTTTGAGTACTAAAATCAGCAATTGATGACTCTAGGACACTAGTTGAATCAGATCCATCCGACCTAACCCTAGACATTTCACCCACTTCAATTTGGTTTTCATAGACATGAACTTGGTCAATGTGTTTATCAGTAACTGCTTCTGAAAGAGAGTCAAACTCATATTCTTTAGAATCTGTGCTATATGGTGAGAGACTATAGAATTCTCCAATAGTGATAGGGACATACTCACCTTCATCATTTGGGTTCTTACACAGGTACTCAATATGCAATGATTGACTAGACTCTCCTTTTTTTGAATGATCTTTGGGTTGCTCAATATTGTCCTTAGAAGAATCACTAGTGTCATCCATAGTGCTAACACATGGCACAAAGTCATCTGGCTCAGCAAATAATTTAGCAAGATCATGAGGAATAGGATAAGGATAGGGATCCTCATCATCAGATTATTCCTCTTGAGTGTTTGACTTAGCTTGTGACTCATTTCTAGATGAACTCTCAGGTTTTGGTATGAATTTATTAGGTCCCAAATGGAAATGAACCTTCTTAAATCCTAGGCCAGTTGTATCATTGTTTCTTTGAGCTGTTGTCTTGATAGGATCAATTAGGCCATTATTATTGCACCCAATAGGACTAGTTCCCTTGTAACCAAAATACTTCATAAGCCTAATACCAGGCCCATATTTCTTAGGAGTGATTTCTTGAGCTTGCTTTATTAAGTCTACTGGAGTCTCTTCTTTGTAAATCCATGCAATAATGGCTCTATTTTCACTTCATCCTCTATGGGAATTGTAGCCTTGACAAAAGTTCTATTATACTTTGTCTAAGGTATCAGCGCGAATGACTTCTTTTCCTCTAAGGGTCTCCCATAATGACAAGGAGACTTTGGAAGGGATGTTAATGACAACACTGGTTTGATATGGTATTCTCCCATGCCAATTTCTTTTAGTTTGAACGATGCTCAATTTGTTTTAGCTTATTGTCATGATAATTAGTGGATTCCCAGTTAGTAGGGATGAAAGTTTCAATAGCTTTGAGCATATTGTAGGTATAGCTAGTGGTGGTGGGAATAGTAACTTCAGAGTCATGAAATAGGAATTTGATGCATTGGTGATATATGGATGGCACAACACACATCTCATGTATCCATGGCCATCCTAATAGAATGTTGTAAGCCAAGGGAATGTCGATCACCTGATAGGTGACATCCCTTTCTACTAGACCAACACAAATGGGCAAGACCACAAGACCTAAAGACTTTCATTCCATTTTTTCATATGATTTGATGGTGATCTTGCGTCGAGGATCAATAGAGTCCTCAAAATAATTCAATTGTCTAAGAAAAGTAGGAGAGACAATGTTTAGGCCAGTGCTGTTATCAATGAGTACCTAACAAACATGTGTCTGATGGATCATAACCTCAATATGTAGAGGTTGATTGTGCAAGTGAATCAGTGAGTTATCATCCTCCTCAGAGAAGGTGATAAGGTAAGGTGAGGTTAGATGACCTCCCATGGATTGAAATCGCTCAAGATCAAGATCTTGAGGAACATTTGGCAAGATTTTAAGCAACACAAATATGGATATTTGAGCATTAGTTTGTTTCAATTGATCAAGAACACTATAACTAGCTACCATTGAATTTGTTGTGAGTTTTTTACCTTTTCCAAATGGACTAGCAAGGGCTTTGTCTTTATGTTGTTTAGGATTAGGAGTAGAAGGCACATGGCCTTTTAGCACCAACTTGGCACAAGAATGAGTAATAGCATTAGCACATTGTTGTGAAGGTGTGTTATTTGTTGTGTTGGAAGTAAGGCCCCTCAAGAGAAATGGTGTCTTGGGTTTATCATTATCTTGTTTGCCCTTAATGGTAATGATGTTGTAGTATTTAGAATCTAGAGGCTCAACCATGTTGATCACATTGTCATCATTGGAATATGCATAGTTGACCTTGTTGTTGGGTTTTTGTTTTGAAGTCTCTCCTTTTTCATAGGTTGAGAAAGGCTCTTTGAATACCTTGTGATCCAATTTTTTATTATGTCCATCTACCACAAGTTCACCAGCATCAATCATGTCTTGGACTTTATGGCACAAGTTTATGCAGTTGCTAGTTTTGTGTCTCTTATTTTGGTGATGCTCACAGAATGAGGATTGATTCCACCATGGTGGACATGGTTGTGGATCATAGGGACAAGTGTTGTTTATTGGTGAAATAAGCTTGTGTTGTAGAAATGTTTTGTAAACCACATCCAAAGGTTCACCCAAGGGTGTATACTCTCACTTAGGGCATGTGGCCCATGAGTTTCTCATTTTGTTCCCTAATATCTTGTTGTTAGGAGGAGGCTTCTAAACATTTTTGGCTGCATTGAGACCATTTGTGAGATTAAATGCTACTTTAGCAGGTTTGGGAGTGACATTATCAACAACTCCATCATGTACAATTTCTTAGTTCTTGTTGGCATATTTGGTTTTATCCCTGTTGGAGGTGGAACCTTGTTTTGTGTCCTTATAAAGAGTGAGTTCACCTTTCTTGACCATAAATTCCTTGATGTAGATAGCTGGTGTGATCATGTCTTTAAAGGTATGCAGACCTTGAAGTTGGACTCTATACCCAAAATTAGGTAAAATATTATTAGTGAAAATGTCAAGCTTTTCCATTTCTAGAATCTTGCATGAATATTTAGTGTATAGTTGTCTCCACTGTTGGAAGAATGTGAGAAAAGGTTCTTCCACTTTTTACTTAAGGTTGCATAGATCTCAAATGTTGACAGGGTGTTGAATGTTATGAGAATACTTTTGGACAAATAAGTTGGCAATTTCATCAACCGTCTTGATACTGGGAGGTAGGTTTGATAAACACTCCAAAGCCTGGCCACCTAGGCTTTTGGGGAATAAATGTATGAGGTATGTCTGGTCATGTATAAATTCCATAGACAAGGTGCCAAATTCCTGCAAGTGATCTTTTGGATCAGTGGTGCCAAAGTACTTGTCGTACTTAGTTAGCTCTATGCCTTGTGGGAAAGGAGTCATGTTTATGCTCTTGTCAAATGAAAATGAACGAAGAGTGTCTAATTTGTATATTTTTGAGGGTTTCTCTTTCTCATGCATCATCTGAGCCAGTTGGTCTTGCATAATTTTTAGTTGTTTTTGGAGTTTGGAAGTCTTGGTTTCCTCTTCAGGTGTGATAATGGTTTCCACATTGAAATGAGATGGAAACTTAGCTCCCTCTTGGGCAAGTTTGAGAAAGTACTTTTCTTTCTCTTTATTGAGTAGGATTCCCATGACCTTTTGAAAGTTTTTGTCTCTTCAACATTTTGCTATGTGTTTAGGGATTATTTCCACCTCTTCCTATTCCTCATCGATGTCATGGTCTTTCTCTTTCTCTTTGTCATTCCTAGGTGGTTATTGATGTCTACTATGATTACCATGTTTAGGTTCATGATTAGTCATTATAGGAAGGTGTTTAGTTTTAGTATGTTGTGTTTTGAGAGGTACTTTGAAAAGGAAGTCAGACATTATGTTTAGAGATATAGCACCTCTTCCAGTCTCAAGATCCTCTTGATATAAAGGGTTCCTAGTTTGTTGTAGGTTGATGGAAAATTTTTGCTAGATGGGTGAGGGAGATCATGAAGATGCCTCACTAGACAAATTGGATGCAGACTATGTAATAAAAGGAAGGAAACCTCTATCACAATTATGACCCATAGCACAACCTTGTCTAAGTCTAAGAGGATAAAAGACATTGCCACTTCTTGTTGTGACAGTCATAGACAAGGACAAGAAACAAGAACCTGGACAAGGACCACAGAAAAACTTAGTCTCAACAGGACAAGACAAGAATTTTGTATGCTAAAGCATGAGCAGTCTAATTTGAAGGCTAGAATAGCTAAAGGTTATGACTATCATAATGTGGAGTATGAAAAGCACTCAAAATGAGAATCTAGAGAACTAAAGGACAAGACTAGTCAAAGTGCAGATCACAAATCTTTAGTTAAGCTAAATGATACTATTCAAGATTGTGTACAGACATAGAAGGGACAACTTAATATAGGAAACAGACTAAATGTAGGTCACAGATTGGTCAAATAAGCTAATTTGACAATTTTAGAGCAAGGTCTTGCACGAATATTCTCTATGAGCTGTGTGAGAAAGTATACTAGTGGTGCAAAATCTTGGAACAACAATCTAAACTCTTGCAAAGAGTTACTATGGCTAGCGTGAAGAAGTGACATGATAGCAAAGATAGTTGGCAAGATCTCATGTGGGCATACACAAGTTCTTGCATGAAGACCTGAATCAGCTTGGGCAAAAAAGTAAATTCTTGTGCAAGGAAATGTAGGACTATACACAAAATTCAAGACCAAATTGACAATAAAGTTGGATTTCGAAGAGATTTCTTGACTATTTGGATAGATTGGATAGACTAATTGGACTAATTTGTTCGGTAAACAACAAGGTTAACTTTGAAAAAATTGTTTGGATAGTGTTTAAGTTTCAACCAAGGCAAAGTGTTTTTAAACAAGAGATTGGGAAGCAATCAGTAGTTGAATACAATCCAACTGAGGGAAAAGAAACTTAGAGGGATGAGGGAGTCTTAACTCTTAGTTTGCTTGAGGAAGTTTGGACCTTTTTTTGACTTGATAACAAAAAAAATTTATCCCTAGAAATAGAAAATGGTAGAGAAGGCAAAACCTTTGTCCCACATCTTATGTGCATGCGTATACCTCACACAGCCATGTCACCCCCTATAGGGCACCTGTGTTTTTGGTATATTCAAAGGACTCAATAGTATACATTGAATGAGCACCCTTGTGGTAGGGGACAAGCACATATACCACCTTAAAATGTCTAGTAGCATGGCTATGGTGAGTTCTATAGGAGAGATTATTCCCCCTCCTTGCACAAAGATTATGCCTCCTTTTGGAGGTGAACTGGGTGGCTTCTAACTACAAGGTTTTTACTTGGCTTCCATTTGTATTAATTCTCGGTGGCTCAGCAAGCAGAGTTGAGACCAGCAGCTCACACTAGCATTTGAGAGTACACACACTTGCTTAGCATGATAGTACTAGGGCCAATACAAGCTAGTACAATAGATAAAGCTTCCCCTTGATATGCAATATCAATAATCAAGGGAAAGAAATTAATTCAGCTTTGGAGTCTTTCGCTCTACAAAGCATCTTGATTATAGTGAGTTAGAATCTATGGCAAAAGGAGTGTGCTCACTTGGGTCATTCTTGGAGGTTGGATCACTCTGGCAGGCCCTCTAAAGGATTGACTCAAATTGGTGGTTTGGATTTAAGGGTTCAAGTTTTTGATTTCCCCCAAGGGGAAAGAGCATAATCCTCTACCTTATTTCCTCACCCAAAAAAGTAGAACAAGTTAATTTATCAACTTAGCTTAATTAATCTAGACTTGTCTTTTCTCAAGATTCTAATTCGCTAAAAGGAAACCATCATATCTTCATAAAAAAGGACCCATACTAGAGAACCACTAAGCTGCTTGCCTTCTTTGGAATGTTGTCTTTCAAAAGTGTCTAAGTTTATGATTCACCCTTGGTCATGACCTCCAAGTGGTGAAGAGCATAGTGCCCTATTCTTCTATCTTGCACCCTAGGAAGTTCACAAGCCCCAATTAATCTATGTTTTGAAAGCAAGAAAGAAGACATGCTATTTTGTGAGTTTTAAAAGTAGTCTTCGTCAAACATATCTTTAGCAATCATCCTACAAACAAGGGTCAGTTTCTATTTGAGTGGGTTTTGTAAGGAATCTTTGACAAATGTCCTATAGACAATAGTTAAGCTACACAAAACTAGAGAAATAGAACAATAAAGATCAAAAGAAAAACATGTTACAAAAATTAAATGAACATAATGTTAAAAAGTGATAAATTATGCTCACTGTTGTGGAATTTTGAGTGAAATATTATGCAAGTCGCACAAAATCTTTCATCGAGTCGAGCGAGAAAATGATGTGCCACATGAAGACTTGTGTAATGGGGCACTTTCTCATGCATTATGGTTTAAAAATTTGCGTGAGAACCTTCAAATCCTCATGTGAAAATAGAATATCTCATGCAAAGATTCGAGTGACTATACGAAATAGTATGGACAAAATGCTAAAATGTCAGAAAAAATGCAGATGAGGCCAGAGAAATTGATTTCCTCAGCCCCACTATAGGTGCCAAAAACGTATACATGAATTTGTGGGCCTCTGAACCTCTTACAGACTTCAACATGGTCCTTACCTGTGAATTCATCCTAGAATGAACATGAGAGGGTTCATCCAAGAGCTCTAATAGTGCGACCCATTGCCTTCTATCTAGGTGGATTTTTCCTACTTATGCTCTTAGATTTGAGGTACAGGCAATCAAACCATGCTAGAATGAGGGATTTAAATGCAATTAAGCCTATATGAGTGCAATTAGTCTAAATGATTATGCAATTAATCTAAGAACATAATAAATAGAATTAACTAAATGAATGTGTATTAATTCTAAATGATATTAATCTAAGAAGATGAGAGCTTTATGAAAGTATTAAGCTTAAATGCAATTCAGCAATGATTTGATAGCAATTCCATTCAACCTTTGTAATGAGAAATTATAAGTCCCCTAAATAGAATTCCTAGAATCCATCAATGGTTGAGATCAATTTGGATGAATGGTTAGGATTAGATAGAAGATTCAGTTGAAATGGAAACTTCCTTGTGCAAGTGAGGTGAACTATTTCTAATCTGAGTGTGATGAGTAGTTAACTAAACTTGTCAAAAGTGTGAGAGCAAGTTAATTGGGTTGGTTCTGATTTTAAGTAGTTCACTCAAAGTTTCCATTTAGAACTGAAGAGACAATTTTGAAGATATTATTTAATTTAATAAAGTGAGATATGATTTGATAAATTCATTTTCTATTTAATTGAATAATCATATTCAATTAATTAAAATTAGTATAATTATTAAATTAAATAAATTTAATCCCTTAGTACATTAGCCTTTAGGTGATAATTTAATTTAACTAAAGTATAAATACTTAATAATTAAATTAAATCTTAATCAGTAGGTTTAATGCAACTAATATGAGTCAATACTTTAGGAATTAAATAGATGTCCTGATTAATATAGATTTAGGGCTTTTTGCATTTGACAATTAAGTCAAATAGTGAATATCAAAATAGGAATTGCCTAATGACATAGGACTTAGAATTGATCAGAATAGACCAAAATTGGTATCATGGAAATGAGCCAATTTTTGGGTATTACACCTAAACCTTGTCCATGTCCTCTACCTCTTCCTCTTTGATCTCCAAAGTTTTGATCACGGAAGTGGTTGAAACCCTCATTGCTCTAGTTTCGGCTAGTACCCACATCTTTATTTTCTTCTGGTTCTCATTTTGGCCTCCAAATGACCTACCTCTACCCCTTCCTCCTTGACTCTTCCCTTTTTTCCTTCCATCAAACTTTTTTTTTAGCTTCTCGACTCGTAAGGCAAACTAGTATGCTTCTTTAAAGCTAGTCATTCTAAACAAACTTAACTCCTCTTGAATGCTAGGTGCTAAACCACTAAGGTAACGATAAACCTTCTCCTTATTTGCTTCTACATGCCACACCCTAATAAGGACTTGATAAAACTCCTCTATGTATTCCTAGATAGCTTTTCCTACTTTCTTTAACCCTTGCATCTTCTTGAACAAATCAATCTCGTAATCAACAAGAATAAACTACTTCTTTAGTTTGTCCACCATGCAATCCCATCTTGTGATTTTCTCCTTTCCTCTTCTATTTCTTTTCAACTAAATCTCTTGCCACTATATTTTTTCATTGCCTTTCATTTTGGTTTTCACAAACTTAAGCCTATCAAGGTCCTTGATATCCTCATACTCAAAATATTCCTCTAGCTCATTGATCTAGTTGATCAACTCATCTAGGTTTAGATTTCCTAAAAACATGTCTACGTTAATTTTAGGTCTTTTTCCAAGCTTGAAAATGGCACTAAAAATCCTCTCCTCCACTTTTTTTAGAAATTCTCCATCTCCTTCCCCTTTCTACCCAATATTTCCTTCTTCTTCATTTTCTTCCTCACTTTCATCGCCTATGGTAACATTCATCCCTCTACAAATCTCCTCCTATAATGCCTGGACTTGCCTCTAGATGGCTCTAACTTTAGGAGTAACAACTTTGACCCTTCCACCATTCTCCTTTCATGGAGGCAACTTCTTGTATCAAAACCCACAACCACATAGCCTGGTGCATACTGCTTCACAGTTGGTGCTCTATCTACACATTCAAGATAACTTGCTCTAATACCACTTGATGAGGGCACAATCCAAGACAAAAAATGAACACAATAGTAAAGGGAAAATATTATTATCAAAAATGATATGCCATTACATTTAGTACAAAAAAAATAGACTCCATGAAATGTCCTATGTGCTTACAATGTTATCAGATTCTTGAGAAAACCCTTCTCACAATACCCTCTCCCAAGCTTCACCAAAAACTTCCTTTACAATGCCAAAAATGTCCTTAAGTTACCCAAATTAGGTTTAGGGTTAGGAATAAATTTTAGAATATTCCATTTGGCATCCACCACCAAAATAGAAGGTTCTAGAAAACATGTCCAAAGTCAGGGTAAAATTAGAAGAGTCCAAAAATGGTAGTCCAACTTCTGGGAGGTATAACTTATGATCTAAGACTCTGATTGATAAACTGTTTACATTTCCAAAAATCTCTCTAAGTTCTCTATAGCCCTATGGAATAGCTTTGTTGTCCCCAATTTTTGAGGCCCATACAAGGCTATTTAGTGCCTCAAATCTGACTTTGAAGTGCTCTTAAGAGGTATCCAAGCAACTTAAAATTATAATAACTTTTAAACCATAAAGCTTTTTGACCTGATTCTTTTTCTAGAGTGCTTTAAATTACAATTATAATCATTCTTCCAATTTACACCCTCTAACTCATTATAATTATGGCTCAATTACAAAATAACCTATTTTTTGCATTGGCATGTATCCCAAGGTGCTCAAAAATTCTAACTGAGAAAACCAATAGTGGAACTATGAGAGTTGGAATCTTAATTTGACCCAAATGGGCATCTAGAATATTTTTGGGTGATATAAGATTTTCCTTACACCACTGGATGCTCCTGCATCATCAATCCATTTGGAGATATGAGATCTATTTACTCAGTGTGGCCTATTTGTATTATTAAAAATGACATTTCTTCTTGGATGTCCTTAAAGAGGGAGCACATAATGTTGTTAATGATTGTAGTGGGTATTTTTTCATTTAATAGTTATCTAAACTAATTTATAAAAAGTGCATCAAAATGGTCATAATAATTATGTAATATTTATGTTCATTCAATTACTAGGTAAATACCAAGTTGAAGATATAAATGTGTATATTGAACCCCTTATTGACAAGTTGTTGAAGTTATAGAATGGGGTCACTATGTATGACATCTCTAGACTAGTAGGACAAAGATAATTTCAATTACATGCAATGCTTTTATGGACAATACATGATGCCCTTGGGCTAACTCATTTTTGTTGTATGTTATATTGTAAGGTCACATATTTTTGGTCTATTATAGTGGTTACACATTATTTTTGTATTCCCAAGTTGTGCATGCTAATTGTACATGATCTTTTATATCTTCAAACAAAGGAAAAATTTGCATGTCTAGTTTGTGGTTTGAAGATGAAATCTCATCATTCAAAAAATTTAGGAAAGCATGTATTTGGCAAGTTTAGGAACTTTCTCCACAATAATCATGAGTGTCAAATTATGGAAAACATCTTTTTAATGAGAATGGAGAGACAACATCAAATCCATGAAGAATAACATGTCATCTATGGAAGTTGGAATATGATCTACTAAATTACCAAGGCAATGTCTAGTTTGTGGTTTGAAATTTGAAATTTATATTTTGATATTATATATTATTTAGTAATGATTTAATTGATTCTCATGAAGGTCTTCAAGGCAGCAACAACCAACTTCTTAGAGGAATAAAAATTTATCCTACTCAATTTAGTAGGTTATCGTACTACAAGGATATCCTAATCATGTATTTGTTTGATGCTATGTATATTCAAAAGAGTGTAATAGAGACACCATGGAAAATATTGGATAAAAGGCATGATAGAGAAAAATTCTTCAAAATTTGTAATGACATTCATGAATTCAATCATGCACTAAATATTTCATTGAATCAAATAGCAATGGAAACTGCATAAATACGAGTGCCCTTCCTTAGTTATTAATAGAGAAATACAACGATGAATTAAAAGAGCCCATAAATTTTTTTTCCCACAAGATCTACTTCAAATATAAGCAGTCTTGTATCAAAGCAAGGTGATTTTGGGCCAGGGTTGAAAACACATGATTGGCATACCTTCATCAAGGTATGTCATGTTCTGTATTTACAATATATTTGTAAAATTTTATGTACTACCTATTGAATTATTTTATAATATATTGAAAAGATCATTTTTTAATGATTGTAGTATGTCCTACCTCTATCCCTCCACACTAGTTTGACAATAGTATTAAACAAGTTATATATGATCTTGAAGAATACATGAGGTTAGAAGTGTTATTTCTTAGATTTGTTGTACATATATTATATTTATGACTTGCTTTACTTTTTATGTAATTTATTATATATTTTTATCTAAAATCTCATTTATATGTTTTTGCATGTTGAATCTCTTTTAGGTGGTTATCATCTTAAAAAATTGATAAAAAAGATCTAAAATATTGGAAGAGAAAAAATTCACAGCTTATGTATGAAATGCAAAAGTGTCTACCTTCAACATTTTTCAATGCTCAAGAACGCTACCTCATACATCAAGTTGAAGAGATTGGATTGTGTGGGGGTGAACCCACAATAGTGGGTTACAATTTTTTGGAGGAAGAAATTCCTCCAAACAAGCACGGATCTGAAAAATTACCCGTATAGTTTCAATAGAAACTCTTTTTCAAAGTTTCGATCGAAACTAATTACTTTCAATAGAAAGTAACTGTCGATCGAAACTAACCGCGCCGAATAGTTTCGATCGAAACTTACGTAAAGTTTCGATTGAAACTTGGAACGTGGGTTTCCCTACAATTTTAAAGTTTCGATCAAAACTTTACTTAAGTTTTGATCGAAACTATGAAACCTGCTAGCATAAATAGAGGTGCGGTCGGATTCTCTCCTCATTATTTCGATCGAAAGTTGGAGAGAGACTGGCATCCGCTTTATCAACCATCTAAAAAAGGTATGAAACATTTGTTTTTTCCTTTTTTCTATTGTTTTAGTTAAAATTTATATGTTTTTTCATATATTTTATTGTTTTTTATATATGTTTCTTTGTATATTTTATTTTACTATTCATGCTTAAGCCTCTAATGTTATTATGAATCTCTAAATGCACAAATAAGATTTTTTTAAAGATAATTTTCATCTATATTAGATCTAAGTATATAATATTGTCTTTTAATTTAAAGTTTATTTAAAAATTTATTATTTTAGATGTTTTGAAATGTATTTAATTTATGTATTTATTACAATGTTGAATGATTAGATTAGATGTAAATTTATTGTTTAAGTTACATGTAATTTTACAAATAAATATAATTTTGACTTAGAACCATATAACCTTGACCTAGAACCATATAACCTTGACCTAAAACCATATAACCTTGACCTAAATTCATTATTTAAACTATAATCCCGACCTAACCATATAGTTATGTACAATAAAACCCTAAACATATATAACTAAGTACTTAATCACATAACAACTCGCCAAGGGATCCAAACAAAAAAATTCTAATACTATTTAAAATGATTTTACTTAAATTGTATTGTAATTTGTTTCATGGATCGAAAATGGATGACGTAAACTATTTTATAAATGTATATTCTTTCAACCTTTCATACCCTGCGACATGTACAGTGGATGATTGTGCATTCCGAATTAATTTGCCAAGTGGCATTCGGAACAAATGTATATAAATTATTTAAATGGATTGAACTGAAGTCTAGTTAATATTATTTCATGTGGATGTGTTATTTATTTTACTTTTAGTACTTATAATTATTTAAAAATGAAATGTAAATGTGCTCATTAAGGAATTTGCAATCTCTTATGTTTTTTATAATTGTAAATTATTGTATGTATGTTATTGTTTTCTTAGTAAAAGTTTTGATTAGTTCTTTGGATCCCTTGGCTAGGCCTCATTTAGAATTAACTATAATGTTAGTTTGTAAATTGAATTTAAAAATAATCTAAGTATATAATTAACTATATTATAATTCAATCACATGTCTTAACTTGGGTCCAGATCCTAAATTAAATACATATATAAGAATGTCAGAGATTAATTTACATCTAGGTAAGAATATAACATACATATACATACATAAGAATGTATATAACTTAGAATGTGTATGACCTAAAGAATACATGTTACAACCTTTAATTAATAAAAGTTAATTATAAGAACATAACTTGATTAAATAATATACAAGTTACATAAAAAAATGTACATCATATAATCTAATGTTCATGTAAAGATTAAATATATTTAACTTAAATTTTAACTCTTAAGTTCCTTAATGCTAAACAGTAGTCCTAAATTATACTAAGCCTGGTCATAATCCTAACTACAAAACCCTTTAATAATAAATTATAACCCCTAATCTTAGATGCACACTTGAAACCATAAAACTTTTCTAAATCTCAATTTGAACCGTAGAGGTCTAAATGATAAACCCCAACATTAAATAGTAAATCATATTAATACTTGATCCTAACTTTAATTATATAAATTTATTTAAACTATGTGTTAAAACCATAATCAAATTTTTTATTGCTAATACAAATCCTAACCCTCAGAATCATACTTCTAGTTCAACATGATGTAAACCCATACCCTAACCCTCTAACCATACTTCTAGCAATGATCATGTAAAAACCTATAACCTATAATCATAAATGTTAAACCATGACCCTAAATTATACTAAACCCTAGAATCAAGATGTATGTACACTAAGATCCTAAAATTTGTTAAATTTAAATGCTAAACTCTAATTTTAAAAGCTAGCTAGATATAAACTAATTTTAAGTACTAAACCATTATTCTAACCCTAATCATAAATAATAATGGTACGTTCTCTTATACTAGATGATAAGCCCCAACCCTTATCCTAAATTATAAGCCCTAATCATAATCCTAGATCCATAAATTTAAACCCTGATGTACAAACCATAACCCTAAAAATAATACTAATACCAATGTCAACCCATATCCTAACCCTATAAATAGTACTAATAGAAATGTAAACCCAATGTACCCTAACCCTAGAATCATAACTATAACCCTAAATCCTAAATGCTAACTTGCCTACTTTACAAACCCTAATTGATCTAGACTATAATTTCTACTCAGGTACTTGGGACCTCCGACCACATGATCCTAACCCTTTAATCGTGGTCTCAATCCTAAATCATAGTCCTAACCATAATTCTAACTCTAACCCTAAACCTAAAACTAAAATTTAATTATCCAAACCCTAACCCTAACCTCAAGATCTTAAAATTTAATTTCTAAACCCTTATATTATAAATGATAATTTATGGGCTAAATCATAAGATTATATATATATAATCCATGCATATCATATCAAAAGAATCATATAGAAATGTCATTTATGACATGTCCATCATATCAAAATATCAAAAAATGAGTGATATCATAATTTAGCATTATATCTTAATATTTAACACTAAAATAAACTAACCCCTAGGTCAACCCTAAACCAAATGGAATATATCAAACTAGATTGAAAGGTAACCCTGGCCCTTAACTAATTAATATTATACTTATAAACCAAATTGAATTAAACCATGATCATAGATAGGTAATTATATATCCCAAGTTAATAGTAGAAACCTTGAATTTAACCTTAAATCCTTTCCCCAACCATTAACAAAATTGAACCGTTACCCTAAGATTGAATTGAAACGTTAATTCAATTTATTAACTCTTTTCCTAATTGAAACCTAAGCATGTAAACCTAATCAAACAGTACAAACCAAATTGAACCCTAATCCTAAAACTAATTAAACATTGATATCAAGGTCTCAAAATGATACATCAATGTTATATATATGTACACAAATAGATCTATATATGCATATGTGTCATGATATGTATATTTGCACATATCATGTGCACATGTATATATATGCACACGTATGCATGTATATATACACATGTGCATGATAGATCTATATGTGCAAATATACATATCATGTACATGTATATACGCATATATCTATATATAAATATATATGCACATATTTAAACTTTGTGGACCTAAATTACATCTAACAAGTTTATGTGCACACATATGTCTAAAACCTTTGAACATTCAATCTAACTTAGATAGAAATATAACTTGCACACATGTAGTTCTTAAAAGGTCCCTGAGTTACAAACATTATATATATAACAACATATGTGTTTTAAAATTTAGTTTTCTTTTAAGGTATATGTTCATTTAAGTTTTAGGACTTTTATATATATGTAGACATGTACATGCATGTTTAATTTTATTAAAACAATTTAGATACAAGTTTTTTAATTTTGTCAAATTGTACATACATATATGTTAATATAAATTTCAAGATTATTAAATGTCATACATTTTAATTTTAATTTTCAGGTTTACACATTATACACGCACCTACATACATTGACATGGCTGATCAACAACCTTCTACCCCCCCCGAGCAGCCTGTCCCCCTCGAGCAGCCTATACCCGAGCCTGAGCAGCCTATCCCAGGCCCTGAGCATCAGCCTATACCCGGGCCTGAGCAGCCTATCCCAGGCCCTGAGCAGCAGCCTATCCCCCCTGAGCAACATCATGTCCCCCGTGATCAGCTACCTATCCCACCTCAAGAGCTCTATGATCACACTAACCAGGAGATTCATAGACTCCAAGAATCCCTGACTAGTGGCACATGCTCTAGTGTTTATAGTGGTACATGCCAGACTATCTTACGTAGCCTGACATTTATTCAAGATGAGATTCATGGCACTACCCCATATTCTGCACATACTATACAGGCTGTCCTTGATAGTAAGAGATGAGAGGTCTCCTCTGGTCTTTCACTCCAGGAGGTGCAGGGCTTGGTGCCCAAAGATGTCCTGAAGAGGGAATGTTTCCCTCATTATCTTTCACAAAAGTATGTGAAGGGGTATTCTCCTCTTAAGTGTACAGATCCATAGATGGCTGCATTGATATACCCACGCTTCCTTGCTGCCCATGGTCGTTATCCAAATAACGACCAAATTCCACTCTATTTTGCCCGATAGCTTTATGCAGAGGTTCACTTACGTAGGGCGGTGAACGACACAAATTTACTAGGACATTTATGATAGGGGCATGGTAGATTGGCTGATAGGCAGCTAGGTCGTCCACCATTGGCACATAGATCGATTGTCAGAGAGAGGGCACCTGCTATTTCCCCTGTGTTAGGTCCATCAGCTGATGAGGCCATGCATAGCACTCAGTTACGTGGGGTCCTTTAGGGAGTCGGAGAGATTGCAGCAGCTGTCAGATCTATTTTGAGTGATGAGGTTGGTCAGTATTTGATGTCTTGTTGGCATTCCAGATCATCATCCTATGCTTCATCTTCAAGAGACTTGTACAGTGCAGTAGGCATCCCTTTAGTGGCTAGCTTAGAGGGTCTCACTAGAGTGTTGGCATGAGATACTATGATTGGTCTGGCTGAGGATTTATTAGATACATATAGATTTGTATCAGAGCATCTTGGCATACCCATATCAGATGTTCGAGGTCGTGTCCATGGTAGTACTAGGACACATCCTCAGTCATATTCCTCTCATCGATCAAGTAGTGGTCATGGTGGTCGTGCACATGATGATCCATCTACTGACCACTCTTTTGCTCCATAGAGACATATACATACCACAGACCCTTCAGCCAGTGTTACAGTGCAGGCTCAAAGTTTAGATGTGGGTCTTGATGATGTTGATTTGAGCTTGTCGACCACAGGATGGATGGACTTGTTGACACGTGATGATTCTACTTCTATGGCATCTCATGTACATAGTCCACTTGGCTTGTCATTATTAGGACATGTGCCAGTCACCAGCCATGGGGCCCACGTAGATGCAGAGATTGAGCTTGATGCGACACAATGAAATCTGGATGCATTAGTGGACACGATCGATGCTAGGCAGTTCGAGTATTATTAGATGCCACCATCTACACAGGTGAAAAAAAATTTGTTCATGTTAAAATTTCAATCATTTCAAACTAATTTAATTTAGACATGTGCATGTGTGCACATGTACATGTATATCATGCACGTAGATTCAAATGTAATCATGTAGATAAATTTTAATTTGATTTGTTGCCTGTGCACGTGTACAATTTAGGGGGATGTGCCTATTTTTACTCCAGCTTTGATGCCAGATCATGTACGTCATCAAGACTCATTGGATGATGTCAGTAGTGGACAGGTAATGTTTATTTATGTTTTGATTAAATGCATGTACATGTATTTCAATATGACTTTCTCTTGATTAAATGTATGTATGTATTGATATCACTTTCTCTTGAATTTATATATAGGGTTCAACACATCCTAGTGAGCACCTTGATACTAGTCAGTCTTCAGAGCGCGTTGTGAGGAGGCATGGCGATGATAGTCCTGCACATGATGATCTATTGTTTTTTTTATCTAGATGATTTGTTGTAGACTTTCATCCAGAGAGACATTCATATATATATTTGATTTGATATAGATGTACCTGGATTTACATGTCTACATGTGTGCACGCTATATTTATATTTGATATTATCTTCTGATAGATCTCTAGATAGATACATGTTTTTTTTATTTGTTCTTGAGATGATTGATACATGTTGCATTATGTTGTGGAATCTAATGTACATACTAGATCTAGATCTAGTATATTATAAATTGTTTCTATCTAAGATATGTAAGTAATTTATTTAGATATGTACGTGCATGTTTAATACATTGATTACATTTAGATATATATATAAATAGTTCATGTAATTTAAATGTTTGGTAATATATTGAACATGTATTAAATGTTAAAGTATCAGGTAATTAGTTGTACATAATTCCTAACTCGAGTAAATCTATAGAACTCGTCCCTTTTATTTGTACACATATCCAGAGAGACATTTATATTTGATTTGATATAGATGTACTTGGATTTACATGTCTACATGTGTGCACGCTATATTTATATTTGATATTATCTTCTGATAGATCTCTAGATAGATACATGTTTTTGTTATTTGTTCTCGAGATGATTGATACATGTTGCATTATGTTGTGGAATCTAATGTACATACTAGATCTAGATCTAGTATATTATAAATTGTTTCTATCTAAGATATGTAAGTAATTTATTTAGATATGTACGTGCATGTTTAATACATTGATTAAATTTAGATATATATATAAATAGTTCATGTAATTTAAATGTTTGGTAATATATTGAACATGTATTAAATGTTAAAGTATCAGGTAATTAGTTGTACATAATTCCTAACTCAAGTAAATCTATAGAACTCATCCCTTTTATTTGTACACATATCCTAGAATTTTATCCCCTTAATCCCAATGTTGTAAAATTCAAGTCCAACTTAAAACATGTACATGTTCAAAATTTAGTTTAAACAAATTGCAATTTGAACTTGAAAGCTCACATGTCAAGTAATTAGTTAAATCGAAAGCTCACATGTCCTAAAATTGAAAGCACATGTGCTAATTAGTTAAATTGAAAGTGTACATGTGTTCTAAAATGGACAAGTTAAATGAAATAGAAAGTTCAATATAATAGAAAGTTAAATGAATTCTTGCATTGAGTTAAAAATGAAAGAGTAAAAGTTCAATTTAGAAAATTAGTTATTGGACACCAAATTTCAAATTGTTCAACACAATTTGAAATAGTTTGAACCAAATTTCAAATTGTTCTTGAGTTACATTTCAAATTTTAATCATAGTGAAATTTTAATTCAAGTGCACACATGTATCCTAGGATTTTATCCCCTTAAGCCCAATGTTCTAATTCAAGTCCAACTTAAAACATGTACATGTTCAAAACTTAGTTAAACAAATCGCAATTTGAACTTGAAAGCTCACATGTCCTAAAATTGAAAGCTCAAATGTCAGGTAATTAGTTAAATTGAAAGCTCACATGTCCTGAAATTGAAAGCACATGTCCTAATTAGTTAAATTGAAAGCATACATGTGTCCAAAAATTGACAAGTTAAGTGAAATAGAAAATTCAATATAATTAATTTTACAAACTCCTAATTTCATCCTCTTAAGACAAGTGGTGTTCAAATTTCTTTCCCTCAAGGTGCACATGTCAAGTAATTAGTGTACACACATGTACATATAAGTTCATAATTTCTATAATTAGTTACTTTAGAAAATTCAAAATGAAAGAGTAAAAGTTCAATTTAGAAAATTAGTTATTCCATGAAATTTTAAATTGATCAAATGATTGTTCAACCAAATTTCAAATTGTTCTTGAGTTACATTTCAAATTAGGAGTTGTTTCTATCTCATATCAAGTGGATCAGCTCATTCTTGGATAACATTTAATATTTTCTCATGATCATCAATATGGAGCCTCCACTTACGTATTCCAGGTCCTTTGACTGGATGAAGAGTTAGACCAGTGGCAATAACATGGTTACTATATTGATATACCTTATTGTTAGGTTGATAATCGGTGAAATGAATCCCACTTTTAAGTACTTTTATTTGCTTCAAATATGTTCCTTGTACAACAATAGAACCTGCACATGTACACATTTAAAAAGCACATGAATCTTGAATTTAAGTCAAAGAATTTGAATTCATTAAAAATATAGATACTTGACATACATATATACATAATTCAACTATATACTAACCTGTGGGAAAAACAATTTCATCACTTATTTTAGTCTTTGTTACCTTCTCTCTTTCCATGGTGCAACGTAATAAATAATAGCTAGCACCTTCTACATTTTTCGATTCTGCTATGACTGCAAAAACATTTCCTACACAAACTTATATATGTCAAAATTTTGGATACATGTCATTTACATAAGTACATATATATAATAAAAATTAACCAAAATTATGAAAAATGTATACATGTACATGATCCAGGTATATATATAGTTCATACATACCAACTCTGATCAATCCTGAAATATGGTTATAATCACTAGAAATCAATGGAATATCATCATAGTTTTCGTCCTCAAACTCATTCGTATTAATAACATCTAGTGGCACCAAAGTTCATTCACCCACATATCCACATTCTTGATTAATGCAACCACCATAGTCTTCATCAATACAATTAGGACAAAAACATGAGTATTCTCTTGTATACAATGACCACACATTACTATTTGTACTCATGACTGAATGCAAAGATCGTGTCTTCTCTACCCTCTTGCATGCATGCATTGATCTTCTATCAACACCTGAATGTGTACACAAGGTTCATAATTTAGTTAGAGATCATCTAAGGTAACATATTAAATATAAATTTAAGATTCAATTTAAAAATATGAACAAATTAATTTATATATACCTGATACCTCCCAAAACACTCTAAATGGTATGACTCGATCCGCTTCTGATGATGTGTTATCTATATTTGTTGGCACCGAAAAATGTGTTTTGCACCACTCAACCACATCATGAGCATTATTAATGTGATATCCTTTATAGTCCATTTGATACTTTCTTAAAGCATGTTTGATACAAGCTCCTGCACCATCGTGCTCACCCTTTCCATGTCCACTCTCAAAAAAACTCCAAATTTGTGGTATATTAAGGTATCGATGATATCTACATAATGCATAAAATGGTCTAGCTGATTTAAATTGTGCTGCACATCCATATGACCATACCAAATTTTTTTCTATTTTAATGTTTTTGTTTTTCAAATATTCAAAAAATGTCTTAAAACAATGTTCCACAAAATGTGTGTCATGTTCTTTGTCATCACTAATCTAAAAGTGATACTCTTTTTTAATGACTCGTGCTTGATTTGTACTTTCCACACCATCCAGATCAATTTGTGCATGTCGATAAGACACTTGAACCATAATAGTAACCTGCTCTGTATAGTAGTATTATGCTTGAAGTTGTTTTTGAGATACAAAAGAGTAATTCTCTGCAAAGTCAACAACAGATAGAATTGTTCCGAGTGGGAAAGTTTCTCTTAGTGTTTGAAATTGTTCTGCTTGCCACTTAGCAAAAAATGCATGGCATCTATATGGTTGAATCAATTTACGAAAATTTGACATAAATTCTCCAGCCGATATCTCATCCTTTACATATTCTAACCTTGTTGATTCTTTTCCAGCTTTTGTTTCTGACTTTATGTACTTATATCTCTTACATTTTACCATCCTTGTCGTATTAGTATCTTCTTCTCTCAAAGGAAATTTAGTCAAGTTACCTCATGTTTCACAAGTTCCTCTTATGCAATCTATTTCACGGACACAATCATTTGGTTTGTCACATAAGATTGATGTTATGAATTGACTCGGTCGTTTAGGAAAAGTATTTTGAGAAGTTTCACCACTTTCTTCTATCATCTTTCAAAACCCTTCATAGTACAGATCAAATTCAACATGATATCGACAACAACATGTTTCAAAAGATTTATTTATCTTCACAAAATAGGGCTTCAATCTTTCAAACATTGTTTGTCCAATCTTTATGTTAGGATTTAAATTACAAAATGAGAGATACAATTCATGTTGAGTGACATCCAAACAATGTTTTGCATGTTGAATATATTCCTTAGGCCCAATCCTCTACTTGATGATATCTCTTCTATTTGGTGAAGGATGAGTATTATCAATCCAAAATTGAATAACTAAGTTCTTAACTGTTTCCCCAATCATGTCAGATCGAGGAGCTCTACACATTAGTGCCCAATTGCCTTCTAATGTACTATCATTCAAATTGTTTCTCCTTTTTAGATAATGTAGTACTATCTTTTGACTATAACTGAAATGAGATGATAATGAAGAGATCTGTCTATTTTGGAATGTTTTCTTATTTAAAATAGATGTCAGTATCACTCTTCGTGCAATGGATTTATCTGCAGATCTAGTTTTTTTCCCAATGGAATGTAACCCTTCCTTAACACTTTCAACAATATCTTTTTCTAGTTTAGAAGTCCTCATATTTTTTATACTTGTATCTATACCCAATAGTCTTAGTGGCTCTTTTAATTCATCTTTTAGAAGTGAAATTGATAATAGTTGAGTTTTCTCCACTGTTGATAGATTCTCAAATTATGCAATTATGTCTTTAGACTTTTTATCCAATTTCCTCTTCGTAGTATGTGTAGTTTGATTAGCATATTCTCTCAGTGTTTCCACATCCATTTCAATTAAATGATCTATGTTTCTATGATTAATTTTTCTGTTCAATCTTTGAGCTAAATTAACATTCTCATTTGTTGTTTGATCTCAGGCTACACAAGAAAAAATGAAACAAAGTCTTAAGATACAATCTCTTTAGGGGACATAGATGTATAAATATATACATGTTTAACTCAAGAGTGAAATATTATGTACTTGATTAAATTATCTAACCTTCAGATGGTCCTTCTTCAATATCCATTGCTTCATCTTCAATTTCCTAATGTCCAACATTTTCATCATCTACTAGAATTGCACGTGCATGATATAACAAATAAAATCAAGTAAGTTTATAAGGGGATATATCGCTCACTAAATTTAAAAATTAAAGATATAAAGTTTGATAGAGACCTAGAATTCTAGAAAGATCTATATTATATACTTGCAAGAGATGCACATGTACCTATTTGAACTTGGGATAAACCTTCTCCAATGTCGATAGGTTGTCCTGGTTGACTACGTCCTAAATAAATTCATTTATTTAATTTTAATCATAATCTAATAAACCTTAATGGACTATAAATTATTAACATAATTGAATAAACAAGGTAATTCCCATGCTAAATAAATTCATAATTTAAATTTATTCATAATGTAATATTCACCCTAAGAACTAATATGGACATAATTGAATAAACCCTAATGGCCTAAATATGAACATAATTTCAAATAAACTCTTAATATTAAGTTAATCTAGTAATGCTAATTTAAGATAAATATGATATTCCTATTTGGATTTAAACCCTAATCCTAACTAAATAAACTAATTAAATACATTGGAAAAAAGATTGTGCATGTGTACCTGATCTAACATAGTATCTTGCTAGTGTTTTTTGACAATTTTCATCTTCTTGTTCCTTAGTTCTTCTTCATGCATATTTACTTGCTCTTTTAGCTTTATTGCCCATGTCGTAAATTCTTCCTCCAAAATTCAAAAATAGGTTGAAGTTTGTCAAATATTTCTTTCTACCCAATTCAAAAGCCAATAACTTGATTTCACATAAATGCAAATTGTAAAAAATGAAACTCATATTTATATACAATTTTTTTTTAAAAAAAAACCTCTTTATTAGCCGACTAGGGAAAAATCCTAAGGAGCCGACTAGAAAAACACCCCTACGGTCAGCTTCTCACAGACTTGTACAAACTAGGTCAATGTAGATGGTTGAGAGGCACTTGAAATTTATGAAGGGCTTGGTTTGAAAAAGAGTACATCCTGAAGGTTCTATGGTAGAGGGATATATGGTATACCAGACTATGGTGTAAATTATTAAATATCTTCTAAAGTTTGTAACAAATATCCATGTAGATCACATTTGGAATCCCAACTCTATTAACAAATTTGAAGGGGAGTACCTAATGAAGAAATTTAGTTTGAGGAGAGTGAGGTAATTATAAGATGTTATTGTAGTTAATTAATTCTTATCCATCATCAGTATAAGTTGTTTCTAACTAGTCTAGTTGTTTCCTTTATAGTTGGTGATGAGTGGGATGCACTACATTTGTATATTGCAAACAATCTTGATTGGATGATGGTATGAATTCAACAGTCTCAAGAAAATGGTCACTTATTAACATGGGATGATGTTGCATCATTGGTTAAAGAAGCTCATCATAATAGAGATCTCAATATTACATAAATAGTACTTTATCTAGCATATGGCTTAAAAGATAGAAAGGTAAGAAGAAGATTACTAATCATAACCCATAAGTTTAATATCAACTCATAGATCGATGCAAATAATCTTGACATATTTGAATAATTGTAAATCAAACACCACAAAGCTATGTACTACCATGGCTGTAAATTTCACACAAAAATGTCAAATGAAATGAAAAAAAACTTGTGATTCTGGGATAAGTGTAGTCTTTGAGGTCACCAATATTTTGTCTTGAAGTAACATACATCCTCAACAATCTAAAATTCAATACTATGATATTTTGAATGATATATTTGAGTGCAACTTTAATTCATTCAAATTAGTTCTTTTTGTCATCAAAAAGTATAGGCTACAGGTAAATCAAAATTATCCTAATATGACTATTATTGAATATGATAGTAGATTTAAAATGACTAATACAAGGTATTTTGAGCTAGTTGGAGATGAGCCTTATGTTCTTCCAAGCCAATGTGAGCAAGTATTTTACTTTAACATTCCACATAAACTAGGTTGGTCATTTGTTGTTAGACATGATCCCAGAGGAAGGTTAGTAAAGTATAATGTGATGGAAGAAGAAGAAATTGAAGAATCAAAAGATGGAGTAAATGATGATTATGAATGGTTGTTACATAATGAAGAAGATGATGATGATGATAATGATGATTCTGGTGATGTTGACAATGACAATGATGATGATGATGATGACAACAATCATGATCATGTTGATGAAGATAGTGATTATCAAGGAAATGATGGTAATGATGATGATGGCCATCATAATGATGATGATGATGGAGATGAAGATGGTGGTGGTGATTACAATGATCAAAGTGACAACTATGATGATGATGATCAATGAAATATATGTCGATGTATGATTAATGTCAATTATGATTTTGATGAATGCATCATGTAATATTTGTCTTCTATGTAATTTAAAGTATATAGAGCATTGTAAGTGGAGAATTTATCATTGATTAAAATATGGGTGAATTTGAGTGAGGTGATTAAAATTTTCTTTCAAAATCATTTGTGCAAATTTAAATAGTAAGTACAACATGTCCAATATTTTTGTAGATATACACATTAATTAGACCAAATTTTTCACTAACTTAAGATAAATAATTTACATATATAGGCTATTGAATACCTTTGACCAGGATCTTGCATAGTCAAATAGATCAATAGGTATAAGTCAATAGACCCTATAGATAAAATATTTTATTTTCATATCTTCTCTTTACCATCAACATCAACTTTAGTCCTAGTATATCTCTCTTTTTATGGATTTCAGGTATCACCAAATAGATATTTGTCTAATATTTCTTCCTCAAGTGAGGAAAGTGTAGGAATATAAGACAAAAGTGAGACATCTAGTAGGTCTAAAATAGGGAGATCAACTAGAAGTCAACATATTAGAAAAAAAATTAATAAATGAGTGCAATTTTTTCTTACTAAAGTGGGGGGGCGCATGTTCTTATGATAATGAGAGTGAAGGTAATAGGAAGGTTCCCTTAAGGTACACATATCTTTAGAAAGAATGGGTACCCAAGGAACTACCTCTAGTCAAAATTGATTTTTCTATTAATGACAGGATATATCACATAGCTCCATCTTCATTACATGGTTTGGGCCTATTTTCCATGGATGACATAAAGGTTAGTTACAATAAAGTTGTTGAATTGATGGAGTATGTAGGACCTTGTTACAATTACAACAATTGGATGAGGATTGTGCAATATAAAAATAATATGCGTAGGTATGCATTATCACCAAATTATATACAATGCAAAGAGAATGATCAAAATAAAAGGATCACTATGTATATTGATGGAAGACAAAAAGCAATAGGGAATATTCAAGGATTTATAAATAGTTCTCAACCTGTGCCAACTAATAAGTGGCCAAATTTTATATTTGAGGCATGCAAGGGAAATCATGTTTTTGTATGTGTGATAAAATCAATAAGCATAGGGGAAGAGCTTCTGATAGATTACTATTTGAATTGTGAAGATACAAAAAAATTTCATATCATGGGACTAGCAAGTATAACATTTAAACCAACTGCCTCCAATTAATATTGACTCCAATATACAATATACTATTTTATTAATAATTTCTTTTGATAAGTCTATTACTTTCATTTTGTTTTTGATTGCTAAGAATTACTAATCTTTTTCATAGAGTGACATGGATACACCACAACACATAGGCAAGGATGTACCATCTCACACACCTTCTTCGGTGAAGTTAAACCTTAATTATTGTAATTGTACAAATTATTTAGAAACAAATGTTGTATTATCATGTTCTTTTCTTTATGGATTTGGAGCTATTTTGATGGAATTTTAGTGATATTGATGTCACAACTTGATACTTAAAGTATCTAATGACAACATAAAGGTTTTTATAAACAAAATTGAAGAACATAGGGTTAGTAATGAGAATGACTAATCTCCCAATAGTGGTAAAGATAAGTCTCCTGAAGATGGATCGAGGAAGAGGACCAGATCCAACGCAAAGAAAAAGGACATCCAAGAACTTGATAAAGATCTTTCTAACCTTAAAGAGGTATCTGGAAGAATGTCTAAGCTAAAGATTCATGTTGCAAAAATTCTTAGAGAAATTGCCTAAGCCGTTCTCCTGGCTTTTGGACCTTTCCTAGTTTTTTGTTCTGCTTCCTTATTTTTATTTATTTTATCTTACTTTGTTGTTGGGGGCTATTGTTTAGCTTATGGATTTTATGTTTTTGATACTTAAATGCTTTATCTATGTTAATCTTTTAGTCTTGTAGGGTTTCAAGGCCCCATCAAAACCTTTTATCCTTAATAAGAAATGTGATACTTATTGATAGGGAAAAGTGAAAATGATAGCAGATCAAATGTGATCTAAAACATAGGCAAAATTTCTAGATGATATTACCCTTAGTGCTAACCCCATGTTCATGGCCCACCAACTCATACAAAGATAGAGTGATGAAATTCTTAACATTATCCTTGAGAGTGACACATGTGAGGAATAGAGGCACTGAAAGAAGAATTGATACGTAGAGTCCAATATTTGAAGGTAAGCAGTAACTAATCTCAAGAAATAATAGAAGTTCAATAGATATTTATATTTTATAGTATCTTATGGATCATGATCTAAAATACTATGTGTTCTTCTACAAGATATTGTGGCACCCTGCGAGATCATGTGGTCAACATGGTGAGGGTTGTAATGCACAACCTTCATGTAACTAATACTTTCTCTTTACAACATTACTAAAAATTACACATTACTAAAAAATATAGTATTATTACACCGTTGAGTTTATTTAAGGTAGATTTATCTTAAACTAGTATAAGTTGTGCTTGATGATGAAAGGTGAGAGTGTTATGACCACCAAGTTCAACTAAGAATTTATTTACTGTTATCAGATCCATTTATAAGTTGTAGATTGTATCAAGTATAAAATTTATAGTTGGAAATGCAACTTCACATTCTATGATCAAAATTTATAACTGAATGTGGCTTTTATGTGATATATGATTCCATATTAGAACTACCCCATAACCCATAGGTCCCAAAGATTGAAACCTAGCTCTAATACTTGACTGTTATCAGCAGAGGATTTTGTAGTTCTATAATGCTTTTAAAGGTTTTTTTAATCCTATTTTTCTAGTAGGACCCATATTGATGCCCAAGATATATTTTTCCATGTGGTCCTAGTTATTTGCTTATAATTATTTGTTGCACTTAAAGAAACTTCATTCTCAGCAATATTTTAGGCAATAGATAACATAATTAAGTTAAAAGATGTTTAATTACTTAGAAAACATATGTAACCTTTTATATCATTAAAATATGTTTAATTACATACCACTTCCTTACTGCCCCTTGCTGCATTTGAAGGGGTATCTGTGTGTTCCATAAGGTTGCACCTAATTCATCCATCAATAGTTTTGATTTTCGTTATGGTGTGTAATGTTCTATATTAGAATAATTAATATTTAGTGATAATTATCTTGAATAAATCCACTTGAAAAGATTTCCTTCTATTGATCATTATATAACAATGAATGGTAACTTCTAAACATTCAAGTTTGATAAGTTAAATAATAATATTATACAAGGGGCAATGTATATGGATCTAATTCTATAGTCAGATATATGCCAACTTGATATGTATATTTAATCCATATATTCAACATTACTGAAAATTATAGTATTATTACACTTTCTCTTTAATTAATACTTTCTTGTATTACAATGAGAAGAAAGAATACAATAGTTGTACACATTGTGAAACAACATGGGCAATAACAGATGATTGTGGCCCTACTAGTGAAACATTTTTTTTTTCATCAACATTATAACACTCAACTTTTATTTTTGGATTCTTATAGCTAGTATCCCATTTGATCTTTATCCATTTCAAATTTCTTTTTTAACAATGTATTCTTTAGCTCATGATGAAGTGCGAAAGCCTCCTTTGGTTGTTGCTTTGATATTGCCAAGTGCATTGTCGACAACAAGGTGCTTGCAAACATCTTCAACTATGCCAAGTACAACTAGTAGAACCTTTTTTTGCTATATTTTTTAATGTTCTAATCATGATTTTTTTTTTTTTTGGGTGGTGTTCATGCCCAAATTGACCAATTAACACAACACAACTATTCTTCGAATACAAAAATTCCTTAATGCATACCTTCAATTTGACTATCAATTAAAGAAAACTTTTAAGATTTGATCACAAGAAACAAAATGAAAGAGACATAATCAATATCACCAAAAGAAAAAACAAGCATATAGGCCTTTATATTAAATTTGAAATGCTTCACCACATTGTTACATATGTTGTCAGTGTATACAGTTGACAAAATCTAGAGTGAACAAAAAGAATTGACTTCCTCTGATATATAATGTAAATTTTTATGTCCTATGATATCCTATTCTAAATCCAACTCTTATAATTATAGGCATAAAATTGGTTGCATTTTGAAAGGGCATGTCCCTTTGTTTACAAAATTTATAACTAATTGACATTTTAACAACAAATTGAATGCACTTTTAAACATAATTATAAAACATAAGGCTTTATGCCACTGATTCTGGTGATACTGATTCGATAAAATCATCTCATAGTCTAATGTGTTCAACATACTTGTCATTCTTTTCTAGATCTACATCGTTGATAATCTCCTAGGCTTTGAGTTTGATCTCAAACATAGGCTCTGTCTACATGATAGCCTTTGTCATTTCTAGATCATCATTCCATGCTACTTCTAGGGCTTTTTTCTGCATCACATGACATGTATCAATCCATCTATCTCAGCTAATGATGTCACCATTTTTTCCCTCCCAAGATACAATTCCATGCTCTATCACTAATTGCTCCATCAGTCTAAAAGAAACCTAGAATTCTTGAGAATACACAGTATGATGTCTGATCAGTTTCTCAACCTTCTTTATATATTTTTCCTCTTTGAGGGTACCTCTTTCTTTAACCAATTTCTTATATATCTTGTTATGTCTCTAGGCTAGAGGTTCATTCACATTAGAAGCATCCTAGACCTAACCTAATTGAACCAACAATTTCTTGAAATGATTTATAATCATGTTATTAGTGACTTCCCTTTTGATCATTGAGATATCTTTCAATTTACCATTTTCCTTTCACAACCTCTTCAATTCAAACTTTAGGGTATCATTGGATGATTGTATCCTTGGTTGCATCTAAGGCTATCCCTTTTTCAACAAATCTTCATACATAGCTTTCTAGTTATCTCTTTCAAAAGTAAGTTTCTTAACACTTACTTTATTGAATAATGCAAGATCTAATTGTATGCTTGCAACATTATTTGGGTCTATGACACCATCTTTTAATGTCATTAAATGACCAAATTTCTGATCAACATTGATGATTTGTGGCCTCTTATGCAATGGATATAAAGCCCAAAGCAATGTAGATTTTTCATCATCAATAAATTCTGATCCAATAATAACATCTTTAACTCCTTGCACATCCAACTTCATATCTTGCTTGCCCAACTTGATCAAACTATCAAAAATATATGATGCACTTAAGTCCCAACCAAGTAGAACCATTACCCTTGCCTCATTCAAAAATTGTCTCCCTCTTGCCAAACTCATGTATTCAAACTCTCTCTTAATATCTTCTTTCAGATTTGAAATTAATTCCTACACATTTTGAGGAGAGATATTAGGGATACTCCACCTCAATAGTTTACCTCTGTGTTTATATAGTACACTATAAATTCTTTGGATTTGATGAAAGAATCATCATTTAAAAATTTGCTAGACTCTAAGAGTATCTCATCCTTCTCAACATCTATCCTCTCTAGGATTTGTACATCATGTTCTACAGGCTAAAGTACTGGCCTTTCTATAGTTCTAGAAACTTGATTAGGAAAATCTAGAACTCTCTGAATTTCTATTCTAAATTTCTCCCTAGCTTTCTTCCTCTATTCTTACATTTCCCTTTCTTGTTCTTCAATATTTTTTTGTACTTCAGTCAATTCCATTTTAAAAAAATTTCTTCATATTATTTTCCATAGTGAATATAATCACCCAACTTTTATGATTTTCTACATACATGAATGTATCCTTTTGGATCATAGTTACTCCAAGAATCCATAGTATACATATGATACTCATTCTACAATTTTTCTTCTATCTTATCATATGACTTGGTTGAAAAAATAGTAAAATCTCCAAATGATAAGGTCATAGGAAGGAAACATTGCTCTCTCTTCTTACCTCCAAGATGTTGCTTGTTGGACTCTGACATCTGCCTAACAATCTCTAAATAAGAAATTTGACCAAACACTAATGTAGGAAATATGTATGGTATCTCTTCAAATCCAAACACTCTTACAATTGTGAAATAATCATAAGCATGCTAGTCTCCCCAATTATGCTTAATCTTCTCACCTGGCCCATTCTCCTTAGGTCTTAACAATCTTTTTATGTTAGGGTTGATTGAATGGAAAGAGTGGTGTCCAAATAGTGTATACAAAGGTTGCACACAATGATCTTCAAATGTTAGATAATAAGAAGCACTGAACCTATAATCCCATACTGATGTCCACATTTAAAATAGTTTCATATCCCCATTGGACTCTCTTAAATTAAACTTTAAACCCTCACCAATAATCCTTTCTTTTGTCCAAAATACAAAACCATATGCGTAAATAATGAATTGTGCTTAAAGGTCGCATATTCTACATCATCAAAATTAACAAAAGTAGTATCAATATTGTCAACAACATATGCTGCATAATCATAGGGTCTTGGTTCTAGCATCTACACATCTAATGCTAATACCATAGTGCCAACCTCCATCAAATTAGGTGCTTCCATTCCCTCTACTTGCTCACATGATTGATAAGTCATACCTAAGTATGTCTTAAACAATTTAACATTGAAAGGAGGCCCATCTACTAATGTCAAAGGCTCCTTTTTTATCTTATGCAACAACAACTTCCACTGCACGTATGAGATATTTGACCATTCATATTCATTTTTTTGTTCAGTGAAAGAAAATTTCTTTGTCAAGTCATCAGTGAGTCTAAATACTTCATTCAAGGATTCAATATATACTTTCATGAGTTTTTCCCAATATTTATCATATATACATCTATCATCAACATTATATTTGCTAATAATGATCCTTAACAACTCCAAATTGAAGAATACATTTGACACTATCAATTTTTCCAAATTTATCTCCCAAGGATGATATATGGGTGCCTTATGGTTTCTTCTCACATAATGATATAGAAACTACTCATAGCCTCTAGTCTGAGTCTAGACATCTCCAACCTCACTGTTCTTGTCTTCCACCTTGTTTGGAGAAGCAAATTTTCCTCTTCTAGATTTGGGGCTTGCAAATTCCATTTGTTCAATGAGATCCTCATTTAATTTTCATAGTGACACCTCATTATCAGCTTTCTAATTTTTTTCAGCCTTCGCCTTCTTAACCTTCTCTGCTATCCTTTTCTAAATAGAACCAAACCTCTCCATGACTGTTCCTAATACTTTTTTTAATATAAATCTTCTGTGAAGACTACATACAAATGTTAACTTTATTGGCTCACTTATGATAATTTGTGACCATAACACTATAATGATTGTGATGTGAATATCAAGATTTAACTGTGTGATTTTTGAGTCAAACTCGATGACCCATGTTTCATGAGTAGTGATTCAACATGAATCCACCTCTCATGAGAATAAATGGAACACTTAGCACTCATTGGATCTAAGTGATGCTCACAGGGGTGAAGCACCGGGACTTCTCGGGAGGTCACCCATCCCAGTACTACTCCAGCCTGAGCGCGCTTAACTATGGAGTTTCCTCCGCAGTTAAACCCAAAGCTTGCAACCCCATTTGCAAAACCTTCACCCCTGTGACCTCCCGGGAAGTCCCGGTGCTTCACCCCTGTGAGCATCACTTAGATCCAATGAGTGCTAAGTGTTCCATTTATTCTCATGAGAGATGGATTCATGTTGAATCACTACTCATGAAACATGGGTCATCGAGTTTGACTCAAAAATCACACAGTTAAATCCTGATATTCACATCACAATTTGACTAGCTGTGGAAATCATCTCCTACTTATCACTATAATGATTACCCTTTTATTAGAAAATTGGCTACATTTGAACATTTATTTTCCATATGAATCAAAATATAAAGCCATTTTTTTATCTTTGTAGTAGATGAACTAGTTGTCAGAGGTCACCTCATACACTCATTTATGTGCCTATAAAAATATATTGAAACATTCATCATTATAGCCATTAGTGATATGAACATATGAGTCTCTTGATCACCATAATCAAATTCATGCAATAGAGAGCTATTTTCAACTTCATGCCCATCACTATAATAACAATTATAGCACCATCACTCATTGCTACAATGCAAACCCCTCAACTGCAATCCTTGATATAATTTTTTGCTATTAGGTATGGTAATTGTAAATCTCTAATTTTTATTCTATTAGAAAGAATTTTTGTAACATATGCTGATATTTCACAGCTCATCATTGATCGTTATATCTCCATTACACCAAGCACAATCAGTGATCATAGTTACTTTATTGACACATCATATAGTGATAACTACTTAATAATATAGCCTTTCATCACCATATCCTTCAGTGATCACAAAACCCTTATCACTAATTGCCAAAGCCTTTTTCCAATACCTTAATTAGTGATGATCACTATAGAATATAGTGATAACCTTACTTTATCACTTGTTGCTATGCCTAAAAGCTTATTTTCTCGATTAGTGATGATCACCACAAGCTATAATGATGACTTCATCTTATCATTGATAGCCTAGGCCACTCCTCTATTGCTTTGATTAGTGATGATTATTGTAGGATTTAGTGATATCTAAACCTTTATCATTGATCACCAAAAGATTTTGCACACTCACCACTTAGTGATAGATTATAATTGCTATAACATATAGTGACATCCAAAGACTTATTACTCATCAATATATCAAAATGGCACCTTCTCAACTCAGCAATCAAACATGTCAGTATAAAGTATAGCAATAACTCTATCTCTCATTGCTATGTCTTCTTTGAACCTTCTCCACTTAGATAGTAGCCCAATTGCTATTTCCTATAGTGACACCATGCTAGACTTCAAACCGTTGAAACTCAACCGCTATAATGTATCCCAAAATCTAATTTCTTATTGCTGCAACTATAGCAATAACCTTTAAAATACTTATATCTCCATAAAATCTAATTAAAAATACTAATAGGGGAATTAAAGAACTAAGTAATAGTTTGGATAAAAGAAGTCTTCATGAATGAAACTTAAAGTAAATATTCTCAAAATGTAACAACCATATTCTTAAATGATTATTATCGATGGAAGTTCCTCATTAACTAGTGATGAGAAAACATGATGAACTCAATAGTTACTAATCAAATGTTCAACTGTAGTAGTGAGCTACATCCATAGGTAGTAAAATATGATACCTATCAAACACATAAGATGGGTCAAACAACTAGCATCAGCATATGTACAATCAGCAATACATCATTAGATTGCTCAATGTGTAACATTTAGTTCATGACATATACATATCTACAAACCATTATCAACAATGAATAAGGAGGAAGCAATATGGTCAACATTAAAAATAATTTAGCTAGTATTAGAAATATTTCATTCAACACTGATGAAAGGCTATGTGGAAGATTCTTAGCACTAACAAGGACAAGATAGAGGCATCTAATAAGAGATATAAATCCAGTCTAATAAAGTAGGGTCTATATTTAGTAGGGATAGTTGGGAGACATTCACTATAACTAGTGAATAAAAAATTTGAATTCTTACTAAATAACATGCAATGATTATTACCAATCAGTATGTCACCAAATAAGACTACACCATCTAATGTGTATGTAACAAAGAGCATTTTGAAATCACATCCATCATAATCAGTTGCCACATTTTTGCCAAAACACAAATAGATATAGTAAGTGAATCTTTAATTTATTCATAAAACCTTTTAGAATATACAAGAAATAGTTAATGAAAGGAAAAATGAAGGTGAAAAAATATATGCAAAATATTGGGTTCCACCAAGTGGATTTTATACTCATGGACCTATTTTGTGCACTAATAGATAGACCTTTAGTTGATAAAGCAATAGAGACCAGCACTACTAAAGCTGGTCCATTTCCTAGAGTAGCTCGTGTGACTAGTACTGGTTCATTTGTAGGGACATTGTTGATGAACAAGGAAACTATATTTCTATTAAAATTATGAAAGCTTGTAGGTGCTTTAAAATTATTATTATTTATAGTGTAATTGTAGTTTACTTATACATAACTCATTTTGAACTGATAATCCCATGATATTTTTGTAGGAAATAATGTTTTCTTTGATCAACTTTTTGATATGACATTGAGGCTATTTGGACCCAACATATGTAAAAAGTATGTAGTTTTATATCATTGCTATAATATTTTTCTTTTCTTCCATTTAGTGTACTATATTAAAGTTATTGATCTAACAACTTTATTGTTTAGAAAAAGGTGGAATGACTAAGGTCCTCAATTAAAAAATCAACTCATTACATCTTTTGAGGACCTTTTTGGAAAAAAAACATTTTTGACACTGGCCTACTTCTCAAAAGAGTATCAAAACATATAAAGACTATGAGGGACCAATATAGAAGGGGTCTAAAGGATAACCCAAAGTAAAACTATCCTCCTATGATTCCACTGATTGAGTGGAATAAAATAATAGAAGATGCAAATGAGAAAAGGCTACATGATAAAGGAAATAAACAAGAAGAGGGCAAAAGAAGGTATTTCATGATATTATTAAGTAGAATGTAGTCATGAACTAATTATGATCTTTGTAAATATATAATATAACATGTTTCAAACTATTCATAGACTATAAAACACATCAATGGCTACAAAAGTGAGAGTAGAAAAGGTTGGCCAACGAAAACTTGGCTCTTGTGGCTATATGAATCTTCACTCTCAACTTGTAAGTAGCAGCAATGGAATTTCTTATTATTTTTTTAATATAATGTTGCAAATTTTTTTTTTAATCAAATCATACATGCAAAAATGATGATTTTAAGCAAAAAATATAGGGCACAAAATTCAATGTAGAGCCCATAGATGAAGATAAAAAAAATTCTTAAAGGAAGGCTATATAGTTGTGGTTGCACACCTATGCCAAGAATCTAGTGCACTAAATGAGACATAGGTAAATTGGTCAAATGAAAAGTAAATCAAATTTAATAGTTGAGAAATTTCTTTTTTGGTGTTAGTTTCAAACTTAAATTGACTTCATAACAATGCGCATAACATTTCACTATAGCCTTCATATTCTATCATAGAACTTGCGTGTGATGAAAGCCATGATTTTCATCATAGTGCTAGAGGTATTAATTTTTCATTGGAAATTAATTGCACAATTATGAATACAATTTAACATCTTCAATTTCAATTTGACGTGTAACCTTTTTTTGAATATTTTAGAGCATGTTGAACATCAGGGTGAAGGAATAAAGCATATTCCAAGTGTTCAACATGTTGATGTGGTGGCGGATCAAAATTTTAATTTACATAATTTGGAAACTTCAGGTAAGAAAAATGCATGTTATGTCGTACTAGTTAATTATATACTTGTAATAGTTAAAAAAAGAAAAAAGAGTATGCCAGTTTTACCCATTTACTTGTTTTTGCAACAGAGCCCCCTTTAGTGCAGCAACCTCCTACTCCTCAAAATAGGAGGAGGCATCATAATTTGACATTACATGTGCCACAAGAGGAGGAGACTGAGGAAAATATTGATGCTCCTATCAACCTTTTTCTTAAGAATGCTAAGAAAAACAAAAAGAAGAAATGATGTTTTAAAAATGCTCTTTGATAAACCTTGTTTGATAAACTTTTTTGGATAATGAAAGAACATTATTTTAAGTAATTATTTATGAATGTTGCATATTAATATTGATTTTTATTTCATGTTAATGAACATTGTTATGTGTTAATGAAGTCTTGATTACTATTGTGTATTAATGAATTTTATATCACATTAATAATGTTATGTGATTGTATTGATTGAATGTTATAGTTCACAAATGGATTAATGAATGAACAAAGTATGCAATTAGATGATAATGGGGAATTTAGATTGATGTTAGGGGGAGGTGAGGCCAGATAAGCTTCCACCTTCACATGCTTGGCCTTGTTAAGTAGAGAATATTAAAGTATTCTTGAAACCGAGTGAAGCATAGACTAACATACCAAGGATATCTTCCTAACCAGCCAATAGTTTTTTTCTTTGAGATAGAGTTCAATGTCCATTCCTTTATCAATCACCACTCTTTTAGGCTCCTTAATTTCCTACTCTATCTTTTCTTTTTCTTCAAAGCTATTACCAAAGTCATTCTTGTTCCAAAGTAGCAATTTATTCTTGATCATCTCTAGCTTAGTTACCAAGCAATATAATCTTGATCTTGATACCTCTACTTCCTTCAACTATTGTTCTATTGTATTCATTAGGTTTTCATCTCTTAGCAAAGTTTGTACAGTGTTCTATTATATTCATTAGGTTTTGTTCCAATAATAAAGTTTGCATGGTGCATCTTTTTAAGCCCATCAACATGACTCTCTTAGCCCATACTACCCTATCTAGTTATTTTTTATCTTTGGCTTAAGGATATTATACTCATTAAGACATGCGGAATACTAATACCTTATTGAAAAAGTTGATATATTGTACATCTTTACCTTATCTAGTTTTTTAAAAAATAGTCACATTATTGATATTATCTGTCTTTACAGGTTCTAAGGCATCAAAAGAACAAGCTTATGGTGTTGCAGATTTATGCCTTGAACTAGCATCATCAAGTTTCTTAGTGCAATATCCAAATTGGTTGAAAGAAGTAGCAACTATGATTTTTCCTTATATTCTAATTCTTCCAAAGGTTTTTAAGAATAACTTGTCCTAAATGCATAGCTATAAGCTATTATCATGTGGCCTACATTGTGATATTGTCTTGTTGTCTTTGAACATGGTAGTAGATTAATATGTCCATTTTATCTTTTTAATCTTTTGAAGATATCTTTACCACTACTTCTTTTAATTGATTAAATATTGTAGACATACAAATTAAACAAAAGGCTCTGCAAATTGCTACTACAATATCAAGGTCAATTTTCGATCATCTTTCTAGTACCTTGGATCTAATCGGAGGTTCTCATAGTAAGGTGTGCATTATATCTTAGGTGTACATCAAAATTATCTTAATTTTTTGAGCCTTGAATTCATATATAAAATTATCACATGTAATTCCATATATATTTTGGTGTTATTATTGGTAGTTATCTTGGTATCTACTTATAACTAGAAGTTTGTATCTTAATAAAGATATGCAAATGAAAGTGTATTTCTTATTATACTTAATTGGAATGAATGCCAACACTTGTATCTTTTGGGCCAATGTAACATATACAATTTCCCAAAAATGTCCTTTGACTTTGATGGCTTCATGAATTGATGGCTCATTAAGGGATTCCCTACCACCACCATTGTGAAGGAAGATTATTTTAGAAATTATTTTGTGCCTTGTCTTTTTTGTTTCTAGCAATTAGTGACTATCGATAGTCTCTACAATTCCAAAATTTGAATGAAGAAAAAAAGAACATTCAACTTTAGGTATATATCTTGTTGCTATTTTCCTCAATCTTGTATTTCACCAATAGACAAGTTCTCTCTCTCTCTCTCTCTCTCTCTCTCTCTCTCTCTCTCTCTCTCTCTCTCTCTCTCTCTCTCTCTCTCTCTCTCTCTCTCTCTCTCTCTCTCTCTCTCTCTCTCTCTCTCTCTCTCTCTTTTTCTACTGTCAGTTACTTTGATTTTATACTATTTTGCATTACATGTTTAGATTATCCAAGGGGGTAGAAGATTTAAAGTTTACAATTTTGATCTTCTTGTTGGTGATGTTATACCTTTAAAAATTGGTGATTAGATGTATATATAAACTGCCTAACATTATTATCCTATAAATTCTTTTATTAGTCTATTTCAAAAATAGATTATTTCTTTCTTAGACATTTATCATTTCTTTTTAGGTCCCCACAGATGGCATTCTAATTGAAGGGCATTCCTTGTCAATTAATAAATTGAACATGATTGGGGAAAGAAAATTTGTATGAAAATCTCTCTTATGTTGTGTCAATGGCATGTTTTTGAGGTGATACATCTCTTATAAGTTTCTAATGCCAATTTCTGGGATATTGTCATCATCTTAACTCCCTATTTTGGCTACAAGTTCACAAAGATTTTTTAAAAATCCATTTTGATGTCTAGATGTAATGTGGTAGATGGCTATGGAACAGTAATGGTAAGTATTTATCTTAAAGAAATAGCATTATCCTTTCTAATTGTGTTTAATTAGTCGACATATTTTACTAGCTATCATAGGTTACTGGAGTAGGATTAAATACTGAGTGAGGTTTTTTAATGGTGAGTATAAGGATAATGGGTAAGAAACTCCACTACATGTTTTGTCCTAGACCCTTCCTGACTTATCAAATTATGCATTATGTCTATTCACTGTTGTTAGTTGCATGCTTAAATTTTGAACACACAAAAATGGTTCCTATTACAATAGGTTCACTTGAATGGTGTTGCCACATTTATTGGCAAGATTGGACTCATGAGTTGTAGTTTTTTTAGTAATTTTATTTTTGATAAGGTAAGTAAAATCACCTTAAACTATTCTATTCTAAATCATTTGTCTTTGTCACTTTCATGCATTTCATATATTCACTATGTTCTATTTCTTTAGGTACTTTACTAGACATACAAAAGATATTGCAGGAACTAGCAAGTTTAAGGTAGGCAAGAACAAATTTGGAGATTTAATGAATGGGGTTGTTGAAATATTTTCAATTGTAGTGAGCCCACATTTTATAATTTCAAAGTAACTTTGTCATTTTATATTTAAATGGATAAATATTTCTATAGCAACAAATATGACAATTTACAAAATTATAAAAAAACTTAATGCCTTCTTTTTCCCTAATCATTTTAAACCCATATTCTAATCTTTTTTCAAGACTATTTTGGGTTGTGGAGTCTTGGAGATTAGGGAATGATAGATTTGATTCTTTGGGCAAGGGCTAATTAGGCCTAGTTGAAGGGTTAGGGGGTGAAATAAGTGTTCACCAGTCAAGTCGTGAAAGTATGAGAATGATATAAACTTAGTAACTCTGAAAAGGGTATTTGAAAGTGTAAAAACCTTGATAGGTTATTTGGGGGGTTTTGGGAGAGAATGTTTGATTTTAGTGTTGGAAAGGCTACTAAGTAGGCCTATAAAGGCTATAATAGAGAAAGGGTTGAAGACGAGTGGATAGGAGTGAATGGGAAGTTGTAACATGGAATATGTACCATGTTGAGATGATCTAAGGTGTTAAGATCAAGGTGTAAGGCTTGGTTGGAGTTTTGGTAGGGTGGAGGCACTAGGTGCACTAGGTGGCCTAGAAGGGTATTGTTGCTTGGAGAGATGGGAACAAAGAAATGTGTTATTCAACCCATGAGAATGGTTGTGGGAGTGACTTAAACTATTAGAGAACTCCATTTGAACTTTGAGTATGACTAATTCCTAGAATTGATTCCAAGTTTCTTGTTCAATCCTCAAGTTGAATTATTTTACTTAAGGTGACAACAGAGGGGTCTACATCACAGATGGAATTTCACAAGGGAATCATTTAGGGTACAATTATTTAGTGGTTTCATGGGATACATATGGCACCTTCTAGAGAATTGCTTGAAGGAGTTGTGTTCTTGAGCTTCTCTCTCCTAAGAGTGTCTAGTCCTTTGCTCCCAAGAGACCCCAACAACTTTGAAAAGAAGTCACTTCTCTATTTGGGCAAGCTCAACTACATAATAGTGTTAAAATGAAGAGGTTCTTATCCTTCTTGAACTTCAAGATGCTCATGTCTCAAAGTATATTATTTCCAAGGCAATTGAGGAGTTTTTTTGTGTATCATGGGCATTTTAATATTGGGGATTATATTCCCTAGTTGAAGTGGCTTGATTTACAAGGATATGAGAGGGCAATGGTCAAGGTACAATCTTATTTAGACTTATATTTGCAAACATATTAGAACCTCATCCAGCTATAGCCACTTGTAGTGCCATCAATATAGGTCTATGAAATCTCATCTCAAGGTGGTGGTAGGCCCACTAATTTTATTTTTTAAACAAATCATCTGGGTCAAAATTTTGACCAAACTTGGTTGACATTTCCACCAAAGTTTGGTCAAACTTTTGACCAATGCATTGGTAATGGGTTTGGCATGCTGGCCAATCAAAGACCGGAATTGGTCAAACTTTCAACCAAACTTTAGTCCAAATTTCAACCTATGGTTTGGTTGTGGATTTAGCATGCTAGTTGATGAAGGCCTTGTTAGAAATATAGATGGAGTAACTAAGAGGGGGGGTGAATCAGTTACCACAAAAACAAATCCACAAATCCATTAGATGTCTTAAATAACTAGTTTCTCCTATCACTCGGTAGCCACATAGAAAAATGTTGTAACTCAGTAGATATACTATAAGTTAACTTATTACTAATCTTTAAGAATTCAAAAATATTTAACATGCATGCATAAAAGAAATAACATCAACACAAGAGACACCAAATTTAACATGGAAACTCAATATGGGAAAAACCACCAAGTAACTAGCTACTAATTTTCACTCTTCTGAAGTGAGCCCTGTTAGGAGCCAACCCTATTAAAGGTTGCAAAACACACTATTAGGTGTGACCTTGTTAGAGGATTTAATCACCTTGCTAGGAGTGGCCTTGCAAGAGGACTTTAGAAAAATTCAATAGAACTATCCACCTCGTTAGAGAATTTACAAAATGGCTGTTAAACCAACTCTATTAGGAGATTTAGAAATCACTGCTACAATTGTGAGAAAGTAACAATGAATTGACCTAAATGAGATGTAACTGAACTTTTCTATTACAGATCTTTGTTCTACTAGATCCTCTTAGATCAAATACACCTTTGCTGCTCCTCAAGGATATATGATCCTTCTTTAAAGTTCGCTCACACTTTCCTCTTCACACAATCAACTCACTTGCATGCTCACTCATTACAATTAGAATCCACAAGTTGACCTTTAATTTATACCTTAAAAATTGTCAAGTCAACTACAATTACAATTATCACTAATCATTACATCAGTCGGCTACAATTATTACATGAAACAATTATACTTTATTTCCCAAAACAATGAAATCCTTTATTGGCTGACCCTACTTTGGCAAACATTGCTCCAAAAATGATTTCTAGTGTTAACCAAGTGAAGCTTAGTAAAAATTGTAAACTCTACAAAATCCTTTGGAGGCCGAGTGAACTCGGTAAACACTAAATTTTTCTTCGTTGACCTTGTGAGCTCAGTAGACACTGACTTCTGCCATAGAAACCTTCGATGCCCAAGTGAGCTTGGTAGCAATTGTTCTCACAATGTAACATTTAGGAATGCTCAGAAGACTTTCTAATTCACTTTGCTGACCATCTAAGCTCTGTAGACTCTATCTTTTTCTTTGTTGACCAACTAAGCTTGGTAGACTCTATCTGATAACTGATATGACATTTTTGTAACATCAAAGACAACACACAATTGAATAATTGTATGCAACAATCTCCCTCTTTGGCATTGATGGAAACACAACATGTCATAGTAGATAAAATTTGAGAACAAGTCTTTTTCTGACAAAATATTTCTCCCTCTTAGATTTTATGCCACAAACTTCTCAAATATAGTAATCTCCTTCTATGAAGGACTTACATAGCTTCTTTTCAAATAACAAACTCTTCACAAGCAAATTTTAGAAAAATATGACAGTACACTCTCCCAATTTGATAACACATGCCAAAGACAACACAAACCAAATGAATAGCAATGTACCTTATGTAATAATTCATATGCAATGTTTCCATTACTATGTTGCATTAACTGATAGATTGATGCATCACTAAAACTTCATTTTAGTGAGCTTCAAATAGGGGAATGACCCCTAACTTACCTCTTAGATACAAGAATGCATCCTTAGGTAATGGCTTGGTGAATATGTCAGCAATTTGTTCTTTTGTATGGACATATTTCAATATGATCTCCTTATCTTGCACCAATTCTCTAACAAAATGATATATTATTGCAATGTGCTTGGTTTTTTAGTGCATCACTAGATTTTTAGATATGTTGATTGCACTTGTATTTTCACAAAACATAACAATGGGTTCTTTGATTTCCATCTTCATGCCTTCCAATATTTGTTTGAACCAAACAATATTAAAACAATTTACTATTGTTACAACATACTTTTCTTCTATTGTAGATTGGGATGTACAATTTATCTTTTTACTTGTCCAAGAAACCAACCTCTTTCCAAGAAAGAAGGCTCCTCCACTTGTACTCTTTCTGCCATCAATGTTTCCTTTCCAATCTACATCAGTAAACACTTTTAAATATAGATTACCTCCAAATTTGTACCATAATCCATAATCTTCAGTGTCTTTCAAGTATCTCATGATCCTTTTTATTGCCATCATGTGATTTTCTCTTGGTTTTACTGAAAATATTGCTACAATACCTATTGCAAGAGAAATATCTAGCCTAGTATGAACTACATACTACAGCTTTCCAATCATTGATCTATATAGGGTCTAATCTATCTCTTTTGATTCATCATCCTTGGTAAGATTTAGTCCAGTGCACATAGGACTTCCAACTGGTTTACAATCTTCCATCCCAAACTTTTCGAGTATCTCCTTGATGTTTTTAGATTCAATGATGTAGATACCATTCTTACTTTGCTGAATTTGAAGACTAACAAAGCATTTGATCTATCCAAACATTGACATCTCAAATTCCTTGTTCATTTTCTCTAAAAATTCTTTGCATAGATCATCATTTCCTGTAAACAAAGTATCATCCAAAAATATTTTTGCCAAAATAATTGTGTTATTTGGTACTTCCTTGATGTACAAGCTACTATTATCATTAGTTCTTTGAAAACCAATCTGAATAAGATAGTTATGCAATCTTTCATACCGTGCTCTAGGGGCTTGTTTCAGACCATACAATGCTTTGTGTAATTTGAAAACCATGTTCTTCTTGTTTGGATTAACAAAACCTTCAGGTTTCTCAATGCAAACTTCTTCATCCTAATACCATTGAGAAATGTAGATTTGACATCCATTTGATATACCTTAAATCCTTTGTATCCAACATATGCAAGTAAGGTCCTAACACCTTCCAATCTTGCAACAGGAGCAAAAGTCTCTCCATAGTCTATTCCTTCTTCTTGAGAGTATCCTTTACATACCAGTCTAGCTTTGTTTCTTGATACCTTACCATCTTCATTCAACTTATTTTTGAATACCCACTTAGTTCCAGTCACATTCTTATCTTTAGTGCTAGGTACAAGAGTCCATATTTTGTTCTTCTTTATTTGTTCTATCTCTTCATTCATAGCCTCCATACAACTTTCATTTTCTAATGCATCTTTGACATTTCTAGGTTCAAAATCAACAAGTAAAAAAGTACCTTTTAGCTTACTTCTTGTCATAGTACCTTCAGTTTTGTCTCCAATATTCTGATCCGGTGCATGATGTCTCCTGACATACTTGGCTAATACAAGTTCCTTCCCTTTTGATTGAATTGCATTGTCATCCTCTTGTACTTCAACTTTAGGTTCTGGTTGTTGCTTGGGTCCTTCAAACTTAGTAGCCATTGGCTTGGTAGCATCTAAATGTGACTTAGGTTCCTATAGCTTAGTTTGAACTTCTTACAACTTGGTGATTGAAGACTCAAGATTAGAAGATTCTTGATTGACAGATGTATCTGTCACTATATCAAGTTCAATGAAAACAAATCTCCTATAATTTTATGGTTTCTTTTTTATTTCTTCTCTAGTCCTCTCTGCAAACTCATCAACTTTCACATGTGCACTTTCTATGACTTTGTGAGTAGACAAATTGAAACATCTATATGCTTTACTCTTGCAAGAATATCCCAAAAATATTCCTTCATCGCCCTTCACATCAAATTTATCTTTTCTAGAACCTTTTAGAATATAACATTTACTTCCAAATACTTTTAGGCAACTTACATTAGGTTTATAGCCATACCATAACTCATAGGGGGTTTTGAATGAGTCATTATTTAGCTATACTTAGTTCAAGGTATGAACTATAGTGCTGATACCTTCCTTCCAGTATTTGATAGCAATGTTCTTTTCAATCATTGAAGTTCTTGCATAGTCCATGATAGATCTATTCCTTCTTTCAGCTATTCCATTTTTCTTGAGAGTTCTAGGGGCTGATACCTATCTTTTGATTCCTCTTTCAATGCAAAAGTTATTGAACTCATGGGAGATGAATTCACCACCTCTATCTAACCTCAAGCATTTCAGTCTTTTCCTTGTTTCCTTCTCTACTCTAGCCAAATACCACTTGAACTTCTCAAATGCTTTTGATTTCTCTCTTAGATACATGACAATCATCATTCTATAGTAATCATCAACAAAAAGAATGAAGAAATTTTCTCTAGTATAGCTTTGAATTCTAATAGGTCCACACAAATCAGTATGCATAGTTTTCAAAACTTCTTTAGATTAATAGTTCTTATTTTTTAAGGTAGTTTTTCCCATCTTACCAATTTGACAATTCTTGCATAGACCAACCTCAGGTTTCTTTATACTAGGAATGCCTCTTAGTTTACTAAATTTTCTTATTTTCACCAAGTTATCAAAGTTCACATGACATAACCTTCTATGCCATAACAAACTTTCTTCAACTTGAGCAATAAAATATGAACATTCACTAGGTTCAAGATAGAAAAAGTTACTTTTTGTTTGTATGCCTAATCCAATTAGTTTTCCTTTGTCATCTAGCAATCTTGTTTTTCCATGCATGAATTCCACTTTAAATCCAATATTGATTAGTTGTGCCACACTCAATTTTTTTTGTTTTAGTCCTTCAACCCAATAGGCATTATCACATACAAGATCTTTGGTTAGTGATATTCTTCCTCTTCCTTTTATGCAACAAGGTTCATTATTACCAAACCTCACACTACCACCATAATAGTCTTCAAAATGTTCAAACTTTGTTTTATCACTAGTCATATGATGAGAGCAACCACTATCTATGATCCATGTATCATTTTTTTGAACATGAGAGATAAGTGCCATCTTATCTTCCTCATCATTATCAGATTCATCTTTCACAACAATGTAAACAATTTCATCTTCACCATCATTAGAATCATTAGAATCCTTAGCCATGAAACATGTTTTCTTACCTCTTTCCTTGAATGATTTGAAATATTTTTTGCCATTGCACTTGTGACCTTTCTTCTCATCCTTATTTTTCTTGCTTGGGCACCTAGCAACAATATGACCAATTTCTTCACATGAAATTTTTTTTAGAGGAACCTTACCTTTGTATTTTCCTTTGCCTCTAGAATATTTCCTTGCTAGTAGAGCTTCAACCACCTCAAGATTAGTGTCAAAACTCTATTCTAATTCTTCTTCACTTTCTAACTAAGAATCTTTTATTTTCTTGCCCTTCTCTTTAAGTGAAAGCTTGACTTCAAGTGTTGATTCAATGTTCTTGGAAGCTAGAACATAGTTGTCATATTTATCTAGCTCAAATGCAATCAATCTTCCTACTATGGCCTCTAAATTTATCTTATGATTTGCTTCACATCTTCTTTCTTAAATTGTGGAAACTCTAATTGCATAAATGAGAAGTAATGTCCTAAGAACTTTACTTACAACTACTTCCTCCTCAATGGTTCCTCCAGAAGCCTTGATTGTATTGATGACTACTTTGACTCTTTCAACATATTTGGCAATGTTTTCATCCTCTCTCATCCTCATTTGATCAAATTGTCCTCTTAGACTTTTTACTTTGGCTCTTCTCAAATTATCATCACCTCCATAGATATCCTTCAGCTTGTTTCACATTTCAAAGGCAATTTTGTAGTCCTTGACATCATCAAATTCTTCATAGCTTAGGGTAGATGCAATGCCTATCATCATGGTGTTATGAGTCTTCTTCTCAGCAATGTCATTGATAGATAGTGTACCAGAAGGAGTTACATATGCTTCATCAAGATATTTCAATCATGTATCTCTAATGGAAGCTAGATGGAGTCTCATAAGACTTTTCAATGCTAAAAAGTTATCCCTATTAAGTCTTGGAATTTCCCTCTTGTAAGACATCTTGATCTTTAGCTTAGATCTTTGAAATCCTTCCTCAAAGCACCAAAATCTCTGATACCAATTGTTGGAAATATAGATGGAGTAATTAAGAGGGGGGTCAATCTGTTACCAATAAAATAAATTCATAGATCCCTTAGATTTCTTAAATAGCTAGTTACTATTGTCACTCAGTAGTTATTAGTCCTTAGATAGTTTTGACATATGAGTGTCAACACACTTAATCAATTTTTGTATTTAAGCTAAGTACATTATGCATGCCGATCCATAGTGTGTGCTGAGCTAGCATTTCAATAGGTGTTGAGTAGTATATATGTGCCAAGTGATATATAGGTGTCAAGTCATAGTTGATGTCGAGCAAGTTAGAATGTAGTATATGCTGAGTGAGCCAGAATCATATATGTGCTGAGCAAGATAGAGTGTAGTTGGTGTTGAGAAATCTAGAATAGTATGTGCCAAGCACCAATAGTCCAATATGTGTTGAGTAACACAAAATCAACATATGAGTTTTTGCCCTCGTAAACTCAAATGTAAATCATTTTTGGAGCCAACATAGAAGAATTTCAAAGGAGAAAAAGGATAATGATGAATCTTTCACATTTCTTATGCAATCTACATGCAACCAATCAAAAAAATGGAGGAGGCATGTAGCCAATCAAAAAAGTGCAAGGTATGAGCAGGAATTTGAGATTCAATATGGATCATAGATCCATACCTAACCCTAAGTCTTTGCAAACTTTAAAAGGAGGTCAAAAAATCCATTAGATATGTGGATAAGAATAGTGTATGGGGAGATTATAGCAAAATATTAGTGTGAAGAAGGAAAGACTTATAGGAACACTGTAGCAATTTCATATCTAGTTGATCAAAACAACATAAGGGGCAAGGAACACGATCAAACATCAGATCTTAGGGGATCAAGATCAAAAAGAGCAGATCAAGTGCTTGAATCTAGCAATTAGAGATTGCATACTATCAGGTCAAATGTTCTAATATTTTCTTACCATTGTATTATATTTTTAAATCCTATATTGATAGGTTAGCTTAACAGCTAGGTAGGTGAACCTTTGGAGAAGGTGATTGAAAATACTATATATTAGGTGGGTTTAATAGCCTATTGTAAATCCTTTATTAGGGTGACAATTCATGTAAAGTGTTTGTAAATCCTCTAACCAGGTCACTATTGACACAATGTAAAGCCTTTAACAAGGCTGGCCTTTCACAGGGAAGACCATCAGAAGTGGTTGAACATATATTGCTACAGTAATTTTTGTGGGTATCATCCCCACCCTAGTTTTACCTTCTTATTCCTGGAGGGTTTCTGGGTTATCAATTTTGGTGTAATGTGTTATTGCATGTGATTTACTTTATGTTCCTTTATATGTTTACATGCATGTAGTTCATTTTTTAGTTATATGTTTAAAGGATTGAATAAGGTTATAAGTGTGTTACTTCTTATTCACCTCCCCTCTCAGAAGTACTCTTCCCATTTTGAACATTCCAACAATTGGTATCAGAGCTTCGATTCTCACAAGGAGAATCCTAATAGCTTAGAGAAAAGGTTTGAAGAATGGAAGTCTTTAAACTTGGGAGGATTATTGACAATTAGGTGATTGATGTGCACCTAGCTCTACACAAAGTGGAAGAAGCCAGAGAAGAGTTGAGAAAATCCTTAAAAAGAAGGAAGGAGATAACCATAGCTTAAAATGAAATACACTACAAGGAGATTGATACCACACAAGTGTTTTCTAATGGACATTACAAAGAATTTGATGGAGAAATAGTAGGAATGATAGAGAAAAATAGAGCACAAGCTAAATAAATCATATTACTCAAGCTTGAACAAGAATCACAAGCCATAATGCTTTTTGAAGTGACTGAATAAAAGAAGAGAGCCATTGAAGACAAGGTCATGATAGAATATGACAAAAAAAATCTCACCAATAGGATGGAGGAGAAGACAATTGAGTTTGAAAAGATCTCAAACATGTAGCTAGACACTTTAAGTCAGATGATGAATGCTCATCATGAGCTAAACATGAAGGACATTGAGATCTCCACTCTAAAGATTTAGAATGAAAAATTCTAGAATGAATTGAAAAGAGAGAATGAGATAGTAGAAAGATTCAACAAATATAATGAGGCTATCAAGCACTTTGAACAATTGTTGAAATCACCAAGGGCTAGTAATGACACTTCAGGACTTGGTTACATTAGCACTGGACAAGGAGAATCATGCAAGACTGTAGAAGAAAGGAATAAAAAAGGTAAGAACACTAAACCTACTTGTCATTTCTATGGTAAAAAGGGACATACCTCTAATGTGTGTAGGAGTAAGAATAGTCATCAACATGGTAAGCCTACCAATGTAAACTTTTGTCACAAGTGCAAAAAACAAGGACATCAAGCACATGAATGTAGAACCAAGACTATGAGGACACCAAGATTTGAAGGTCATTGCTATACTTGTCAAAAATATGGACATAGAGCATTTGAATGTAGATGAAAGCCTATGTGAACACCTAATCAGCCTACAAGAGAAAACAACTATGGTCATCACTTCAACTAGGATTACAACACTAGGTATAGCTGTCACTATTGTCATGAGTATGGAAACATCCTTGAGAATTGCATAAGAACACATTTGAAGGGAATTTATAGTAGATGGTTAATCCAAACTACATGTTTTAGTTGCTTGAAGACTGGTCATATCAGTAGGAACTATCCTACAAAGTCAAGAGAACCCAAGACAGAAGTCAACAAAGGAAAAGAGAAGGTTGATGTTGAACAAATAAGAGGACAAATAAACAAGATTTGGAAGAAGAAAGGTGAGTGTACTACATCAAATGGAGAGATCACTTCACCCAAAAGGTCAAGTGATCACACTTCATTCAACTAAGCAAAGGAAAGATGTATGGGACTGATATACAAAGATATATCATACATCAGTCCCAAAGAATAAAGAAGCACTGCAAGGAAGAAATCTACATAAGAAAAGATGCCAAGAAATTTTTTGAAGAAGCTGTTGAGTTACTTTTAGATGTCGAGTAAAGCTCCAATGGATGCCACGTTTCCAATAGCTTTCAAGTTGATAGTTGAAGCTGAGTGAAGTAAAAGTCTAGTGGAAGCTGAGTTATACTGAATCCTTTAGGTGCCAACTTTTACAATTGTATGCATATAGCATTTAATGCTAGGTCTTTGATAGGTATAAGGTCAAATTTCTTTCATTTTCACATCATTCAAATGCAAAGAAAAGATGAGAAGAGTAAAGAGGTGATCGAGCAGCTACGTTACAGTCGTTTGCATCAATTTCATCAGAGATTTAGCACAAAGTCATTGATTCAATGGTATTTATCAAGTATCAAGCTACGCAAAGTTTCAATTTTTAATAAATTTTAAAGCCCTAGTTTGGTAAAATGGCCTCTAGCTCTAGAAACCCTAAGGCTAAGGAAAACCATGAGATTCAACTGGTTAGCAATGAAGTTAAACAACCTGAATTTAGGCCAATACCTGAGGTTGCCTATAAAAACAACCTAGTCAGCACATTATCTATCATTCCACCCAAAGTTGTGATGGTTCAAGATGTAAGAAAGTGCTACAGTTGCAAAATTGGTGCCATAAGTGATTTAGAAATCTTCAATGCCTATGATAAGCTATGTGACAATGGAATACTGAAAGACAAGTTTCAAATTATTGAGAAGAGGGGTCTAACCAAAAACCTAGTTTTTCCTACAGTGTTCAAAATAGAATGGATTCACATTATTTTGAGCTGAATTCATGATGGATATCTTTGGCTAGATATAGGACCTATCAAAATTACTAAGAGGATTGTGCATAGGGTTACTGGTCTCCCAACCCTAGATCAGCCAAAGACTTTAAGAAGTGAGAGGAAGGAAGTTATTGAAAAGAATACTAGAGAAAAATGGAACAATAGAGGAATGACTATTGACACTGTGACTGAACCCCTACTTGAATTTTCTATGAAGATAATTTCACATAAATTCTATCAATCTAGCAGACTAAACACTATACCTTGCATAACTATTGATGTGACATATAAGTTGGTGAAGAAAGATCATACCTATGATCTAGCAGAACTCATGTTGCAGCAAATCAATGAGAACCTAGGAGCCATAAGGAGATCAAAAGGTGCTCAATGCAAATTTGGCTCAGTTCTTATGTGCATATTCTTTTATGTGATGGAAGAATTCTCTTCAATTGGGAAGGTGAACTAGAATTCTAACAAGTCAGTAGTCACCCAAATTAATGAATTCATTGTTCAGATGGGAGATAATTTTGAAACCCAGATGACTAGCTATTTTGAAGACTTTAAGAAGTCTATGAAGCAAAGGATGAGAATACCAGTCTCATTAGTTGAGAAACATGTCAATGATATATGTTTCTTGGTTGATATTGATTTCAACTACATTCAAGTAGCAATACCAAGGGTAAGATGGCTAAGGCCATTAGGATATGAACTTGATGTTGATGAAGCCTCAACAAAAATCATAGTATTGCTAGCAGAAGAAATTGATAAGAAGGATCCTCACTTTGGGACTTATGATGTTGTTAAGTCCAAAGTAGAGATTGAATTGAAAATTGCTTTATTTATTAAAAAGAAAGATAAAATGGTGAGAAAAAAAAAGAAGACATTTGGGGCAAACATTGAAGGTGAAGCAGGATAAGAAGAAGTAGAAAAAGTAGAAGGAGATAGTGAAGAAGAAGAAGAGCAAGGGAAAGGGCTAGCTAAGCTAACACAAAGCCAAGAAGAAGACAAAGAAGAAGGTGCCAAGGAAGCACCTATGCCTACCGAGCAAAAGAAGGGGAAGGAAAAAAACATAGCCTACAGCTCAACAAAAGCTCAAGAAGGTTAAAAAACCAACTCAAACCAAGCCAGCTCTAGCTAAGACAATAGCAACAAGGGCCACAACAAGAGCATCAACACAAAAGGCCAAAGAGGTAGTAAAGGAAAAGAAGAAAGCTACTACACAGCCAGCTAAAGAGCCCCAAAAAAGAAGAAGTTATGTGGCTCAACCAGATACAGATGATGAAAGGACAGATGTGGCTTCTCCAAAATATGCAATTAATATGCTTTGTAATAAGATTAAAAATACAGATTTAAATGATTTAAAGTCTCTCAATTTTAATAAGCTTAGTAGGGAAGAGTAGAATAAAATAAAGGAGTCTATGTATGCCATGATGGTAGAATTCAAGCACACCTCTAGAGCTTGATAACACTATGCCAAAGGAATTTTATGAGATAGTTGAACATAAATGACATTATTGTCTAAAGATGGAAAGGGAGATTAGAGAATCTACCCTAGCTCAAGTAAAGCTTGATATGAGAAATGCTCAAGTAACCAAGGCAAACACAAAACATGGTGGGAAATTTTCACCCAAGTACAAAGCTTTTGTATTCTTTAGAATAAAGTTGAAGATGTTGTAAATAAATCTATACAGATGTGGAAAAAAATTTACAAGATCACTGATGATAAGGTGGAAGAAACCAATAAGGCAGAAACTAGTGCTAGTAAGAGGGTAGAAGAGTAGAAAGGAGAGGAGAAAGAAAAGGAAGAAGAAAAGAAGGAAGAGGAAAAGAAATGTGAGGAAGAGAAAGGAGAGGAGGAGAATAAGGGGAAAGATGAGGAGGAACTAGCAAAGGGAGAAGAGACTATGGCAACAACTGACCAACAGCAAGAAGAAGAACAAAGCATGCAAGACACACAATTTCCACCTCATGCAATCACTACACCTGTAGAAACAATAATCATAAAGGATGTTACTAACAAGATAGTTTAGAACATCAATCCACTCACTACAAAGGATCTCTCAAAGATCCTTCACCAATCTACTCTACATGCATAGTTGTGTAAAAGCCCTATATTGGTGAGTGTAGATGAACTACAAAGAGCAATAGTAGCACCACAAAAGGAAAAGGTGAAAACACATGAACCACCTTTCACTTATAGAGCTCCTAGGCCTAAAATTTTGATGCTACCACCACCACCTCCACCAAGTGCAACAAATGACAATGATCAGATGCTAAGTGCAAAGGAGAGGAAATCAAAAGAAAAGGAATATGTAACAAAAGAAAAGGAGTGGGCCACCATTTAGACATTGGTAGAATTACCAAAGATTGGCACTCCTACTAAGACCATTTAGAAGCTGAGCACTAATGCTATCCCCTTGCAATTTTCAACTCCAAGCTTGAGTTCAACAAGAGTGGCTAGGATACTTCACTATGGAGACCCTGAACTAGATGAAGAGATTGTGATACCCTCCTATGATTCCAAAACTATCACAATGACACAAATGACTGAAATGCAAAATGCATTGAATAAAAGGATGAGGCAGGAAATACTAAGGAAAGAGTTTAAACATAAGCAAGCACTTCATGACATAAAGGACATCTTCATGGATGCCTTCACCTTGCAGTCACTAGATGAAGGAAAGCCAATAATTGAGCAACTATCAGACATAGTTGACCAGGTGATAGATGAAGACCAAGACACCAATGTCAAACTCATGGAATGGTTAGAGAGAAAGTTTCAAGGAAAGGTGAATGAAAAGATATCAAGTGGCATTGCATTTGAATAGGTAGAGTTGGCCAAGACAATAGATAAGGCCAAAATTGTTCTTGAAAACATTTTTTCATTGTATAGGAAGTTGTATGACTTTTCTAATTTCACACAAGAAACTAATCAAAGAATAATGATCTTGGAAAGGAACTTGAAAATCTCTAGCATGCAATTACCTAGAGATCCAGCTCAGAGTGAGAAGCATTTTGCACAATCACTTCACACACAAAGGGAGTTAGTTGTACTTATAGTGGGGGAGGAAAATATTAAGGCTAAATTGATGCAAATTTAGTCCTCCATAACCCCTCATTTAGAAGTCCTCCACAAGGAGCAAGTGTATGCTGAAACAATTTTGAAGAAAGATCCAAATCTTTCTACACTTGATGGATTAGTACACCTTTCTATAGAGACTGCCATCTAGCACAAATTAATGAACATAAATTTGGAGAACTGGGATGCAGCTCTAAAAATAATGATGGAGGTAAATAGTAATTTTTTGGCTAAATATAGTATTACTCCTTAGAGCCCTTTGAAATTAGTGTCAAAAAGGGGGAGATATATGCTTAAGGAAGATATAGTATTTTGATTAAGATATAAGATAGGGGGAGAATACCTATAAATTTTGATAGCCAAGTGGGAAGGACACAAAATTTTGAAATTTTGGCAATCATATGGAAACTTGATGTGATGCAAAATGCAAAAACTCCATAAACTCTAATAGATTAGATATAGAGACACATGTACAACATCTAGGTATAGGACATAAGACAAAGAGCATCAGGCACATTCAACATAGAATTTTGATTTCAAGAAAGTCAAGGCACAATCAACTCATGGGGAGTTAAGGTATTTTGAACAAATTTTGAAAATTTTGTAGATAAGGCACTCATAAGGACAAATGAATAAATGTCTAGTTAAGTGTTTTTGACACTCGTGTGAAAGGGGGAGATTGTTAGTCCTTAGATAGTTTTGACATATGAGTGTCAACACACTTAATCACTTTTTGTATTGAAGCCAAGTACATTGTGCATGCTGAGCCACAGTATGTGCCAAGCTAACATTTCAATAGGTGCTGAGTGACTTCAGATGCCAAGAAGTATATATGTATTGAGTGATATACAAGTGTTGAGTCATAGTTGATGTTGAGCAAGTCAGAATTTAGTATATGCCAAGTGAGCTAGAATCCTATATGTGTCAAGCAAGATAGAGTGTAGTTGGTGGCAAGAAATTTAGGATAGTATGTGCCAAGAAAGACAAAGTGTAGTTAGTCCCAAGAAATTTGGGATAGTATGTGCCAAGCACCAGTAGTCTAATATGTGCTGAGTAACACAGAATCAACATATGAGTTTGTGCCCTCACAAACTGAGATGTAAACCATTTTTGGATTTGACATAGAAGGATTTCGAAGGAGAAAAAGGATAAGGATGAATCTTTCACATTTCCTATGCGATTTGCATGCAACCAATAAAAAAATGGAGGAGGCATGCAACCAATGAGAAAAGTGCAAAGTATGAGTGGGAATTTGAGATTCAATATGAATCATAGATCCATACCTAACCCTAAGTCTTTGCAAACTTTAAAAGGAGGTTGGAAACTCCATTAGATATGTGGATGAGAATAGTGTATGGGGAGATTATATAAAAATATTAGTGTCCAGAAGGAAAGACTTAGAGGAACAGTACAAAAATTTCATATCCAATTGATCAAAACAACATAAGGGGAAAGGAACACAATTAGACATCAGATCTTAGAGGATCAAGATCAAAGAGAGTAGATCAAGTGCCTGAATCTAGCAATTAGATATTGCATACTATCAAGTCAAATGTTCTAATACTTTCTTACCATTGTATTAGATGCTGAAATCCTATATTGATAGGTTAGCTTAATAGCTAGGTAGTTGAACCTTTGGAGAAGATGATTGAAAATTTTATGTATTAGGTGGGTTTAACAGCCTATTGTAAATCCTTTAACAGGGTGACACTTCATGTAAAGTGTTTGTAAATCCTCTAACCAGGTCACTATTGACACAGTGTAAAGTATTTAATAGGGTAGACCATCAGAAGTGGTTGAACATATATTGCTACAGTGATTTTTGTGGGTATCATCCCCACCCCAGTTTTACCTTCCTATTCTTGGAGGGTTTCTGGGTTATCAATTTTGGTGTTATGTGTTATTGCATGTGATTTACTTTATGTTCCTTTATATGTTTACATGCATGCCATTTATTTTTTAGTTATATGTTTAAAGGATTGAATAAGGTTAAAAGTGTGTTGCTTCTAATTCACCCCCCCCCCCCCCCCCCCCCCTCTTTGAAGTACTCTTCCCATTTTGAACATTCCAATAGTAGCCACACACAAAAATGATATAACTCGGTAGATATATTGTAAGTTAACTTATTACTGATCTTTAAGCATTCACAAAGATTTAATATGCATGCATAAAAGAAATAGCATCAACACAAGAGACACCAGATTTAATGTGGAAACCCAATTTGGGAAAAACCACCAAGTAATTAGCTACTAATTTTCACTCTTCTAAAGTGAACCCTATTAGGAGCCAACCCTATTAAAGGTTACAAAACACACTGTTAGGTGCGACCTTGTTAGAGGATTTAATCACCCTACTAGGAGTGGCCTTGCTAGAGGACTTTAGAACAATTTAATAGAACTGTCCACCTTATTAGAGGATTTACAAAATGGCTGTTAAACCAACTTTGTTAGGAGATTTAAAAATCACTACTACAATTGTGAGAAAGTAACAATGAGTTCACCTGAATGAGATGCAACTGAACTTTTTTGTTACAGATCTTTGTTCTACTTCACAAGATCCTCTTGTATCAAATACACCTTTAGTACTCCTCAAGGATATCTGATCCTTCTTCAAAATTCACTCACAGTTTCCTTTTCACACAATCAACTCACTTGCATGCTTTCTTATTACAATTAGAATCCACAACTTGACCTTTTATTTATACCTTACAAATTGTCAAGTCGGCTCATTTACAAGTTATAATTATCACTAATCATTACATCAGTCAACTACAATTATTACATGAAACAATTGTAGATGCTAAAAAATGGTTTGCATCTACACTTCTTCATACTAAGTTGTCCCGTTATCTCATTCTACTAACTTCGATCTTTTGGCCAAAATTGATCATACTTTATCATTTGTATCCTCTTTCACATCAATTTCATGTCATTTTGTATCAACTCAAAACCATTTCATATCAACTCAAAATCACCCCAAATTAACTCAGAATTAGTCCTAATCAACCTGGAAAATATCAAACATCCCAAATCAATCATCATTTATTTGATCCTAGGTAATGTTGTGGCTTTCAGTGCCTTGGAAACCTATCAACTTATCAATCTTATCAATCTTATCTTAGTACTGTCGCGGCTCTTAGTGCTAGGTCAAACTATCATCCATTTCATTTGATCTTTGACATTGTTGGCACTTTCAATGTTAGATCATGGCATTATCAACCATTTTAATAATATTGACAATGTTTGTCGATGTTATTATGATCAACCTTATCAATCAACCTCGATCCCATAGCATTTGCAATGTCAGTTAAATGTTACATATCAATCAATTCATGTCATGTGTCCTTGGCATGTTATCAACTTCAATCAATCAGTCTGACCATGGTGTTGGTCTACTTGTCATCATCTTATTCGATTTCCACTATCATCATCACATTTTCATCAAAGGATACAGTCACATTTATTTAATCAATTTGGCCAATCATTTACTAATTTTCCCCATAGGACTAAATAACCCAAATTTAATCCTATTTATTCTTCCTAATTATCATCCTTAATTGATTAATTATATTAACTAATTGATTCATTATCTACAAACCATTGAAATTCATAATTTCCTAAGTTCCATTTTCCATCATTAATTCTATTTTTTACTAATTCTTATTTTGTGGAATAAAAGGATTTTTAATTCAAATATTCCATAGAATATTGCATCATAGTGACACTTGGATATGACACCTCGTGGATTCTCCTTTGACATTTGGATAATATATGTCATAATCATATATTCTTATTCCCTTATGCATGTCCATATTTGGCTTATTTGTCATATATTCTTGGCTTTAGGTGGGTTGAGGTGTCTTATGACGTGTCATAGATTCTCTTCCACATTTAGCCAAGTTTGACTTCCATGCGTCATAGAATCTTACAATTGGCATATTTTGTCATATGTGTCATGGATTCTCAAAGGAATCTCTTGCCACATCACATATCTATGGGTGACAAATCCAAGGCTCTCATCCTCCATGCCAATTATAAAATGAGAATTTTTCCTCTCATTTCTGGTACTTAGGTCTTAATTCTTGAGGTCTCAAAGTCCTAATTCTTGAGTCTTTGAGCCCCTAGTTTTCTTTGCATTTTCATACCATTTCTCTTAAGCTAAAATCACAACTTCTAGTATTCTCATGGCATCACCCATATCATATACTTTTGCTTCAATTTTGTGTGCACTATAGGCAAGTTGGAGCTACAATCATTTGGAGAAGAAAGAAGGACATGGGAGCTACAAATGAAAGAGGGGGTTTCTAACTTTGTGTTTGCTTCTTTTGATTAGTTTGGCTTTCATGGTAGAATACTGGGTGCTAATGTATGTTGATTGAGTTTTGTGATTTGTTCATATTATGTTATGCATTTAACCCATTTTCTAGTTGCTATGACAATTAAACTTTATTTCCCAAAATAATGAAATCCTTCATTGGACGACCCTGCTTGGTAAACACTGCTCCAAAAATGATTTCCAGTGTTAACCAAGTGAAACTTGACAAATACTATGAACTCTGTAAAATCTTTTGGAGACTAAGTGAACTTGGTAAACACTTACTTTTCCTTCGTTGACCTTGTGAACTCAATAGAAACTAACTTCTACCATAGAAACCTTCGACGCTAGAGTGAGCTCGATATAAACTATTTTCACAATGTAACATTCAAGAATGCTCAAAAGAATCTATAATTCACTTTGCTAACCATTTGAGCTTGGTAGACTATCTTTTGCTTTGCTAACCAACTAAGCCTAGTAGACTCTATTTGATAACTAATATGACATTTGTGTAACATCAAAGACAACACACAATTGAAAAATTGAATCTGACAAGCCCATCATTGGTCTAACTTTCAACCAATGCTTGGTGGTCATTTCAGCCAAGCTTGGTCAAAATTTTGACCAATTATACGACCAATGTTTGGTGAAACTTTCAACCAATACTCATAGAAATTGTGATCAATAGTCCTCACACCAAAGGAAACCTATTTTGACAAAAAATTTGGTTGAAATTATGACCAACACAAGAATTTGTCAAAATTTTGACGACAAAAATAGCCATGAAGCTATTGGTTGAAAATTCAACAAAGTTTCATTGAAAAATGGGTCAAAATGTAGTAGTGTGGATAGTCAAGTAAACTTTCATCATTTTGAATGCATAAATATCATGAGATCAATATGGAATGAGTAATAAGGAAAGAATGGAGATTTTACACCATCAATAATGTATAGGTTCAAGAGATCAATGAGTAGTGTGATAAGCTTTGTTTATTTTTCCTTGAATGTATCTATTTTCTATGTTATTTTCTTACATTATGAATATTTAACTTGGTATATGGATTGAATTTCATAAAATTGAAATTATAATATGTAAATAAATTATTTTAAAAACCTTTGGAATAGTTTTGAGCATCATTCATCAATTATGGTAAGAGATCCATTTGATTTTCTAAAAATTGGTTAGAAACCCTCTCTAATGTAGTCTCTGATAAGGGATTGATAATATCTCAAATTCTACCTAATACAAATTTTTGGTTCTTTGATAATTTAAAAGTAGATTCAAATATCTTTCATATGGATTTAGTTTTATATCAAATGGTTTTATATTTTTGGACATATTTGATGCCCTTGATAGATTGTACATGCATTTTCTTTCTTGTTTTATACTAGCCAAAAATTGTCCTAGTATGGGAGACATAAATTTCAAATACATTTTTGGATTCTTATTAATTTTTGATATGTCATTTTCAAACATTAGATCATTGGAGATATTGGAATAATAATGCTTGATGTAAAAGTAATTAGTAATAGAGTTATGGTCTATGAAAGGTAGTATTACATTTTTGTGATTTCATTTGTCATTAAAGAATGTTTGAGATCTACTTATATGAATTGGAATTAAGATTGAGAATCATATGGTTTTTTTTTTTTTGGCTAGTTCTTTGATATTTGAAAAGTATTTTTTAGTAGATCAACAATGATCTATACCTTATTGTTAAAATGATGTGTTGTAAATAGAAGTTTCTTTTCAATTTAATGATTATGATCATAGCATGAATTTTTTTAATTCAATTATAGTTGATGGATTAACTAATATTTGGAGTGTGGCTCAAAGATTTGATGGTATTGTATTGTTGTGATCAAATTAATATAATTTCTTAAGGCATGTTCAATGTTGTCACTAATATGGACAATGGATTCCCTTTTTGTGAGAAGAAGATTATTCTAATTTAGGAGTTATATTGAAGGATTTTAAAGGTTTATTCTTGTAGCGTATATAGGTAATGATTTTGTGAGTTGGTGACATTATGGTGTAAGAAACTTTGAGGTCTAATCTTGTAATAAGGAATGATGTTGTGATTGTGTGTTTGAGATAGATGAATTACATGATGTGTGTGGATATGTTAAGTTTTTTTATTGTGTATCTAAGTTTCCATAATGATGGTAAAGATTTGGATTCCATATGGACTAAGGATTCCAAAGATGATTAGACAATAGTTATGTTGACTTGGTAAATAAGATTGATTGTTTGACTATGCCCCCAAATATATGAATATATTGATGGACATGTTGAAATATTGTTAGGATCATTATTATCCTTAATGGTTGGTTATTTTTTCATGATTTTTTTTGCATAAAAAGTGCCCTACTGTGGCCTCACTACTTTAAAAGTGACTACTGATACAAAAAAATAATATATTATCTTATAATATCTAACAATATGCAAAAGATACTTAAAAATTCTAAAGGTTTAGTTTGACTATGTGAGAACATTTGGAGAATGTTTTATTATGTTTCTTGATCATTTGATCCAACAAGGATCAAACTTTAAAGGCTTAAATAAATAATGGATATAGTTAGGATCAATTCCTAGGTTATTTTGGTATAATGGAAAACCCTTAGTCCCTAGCTTTTAGCTAAAGAGGTATCAGCTAAGACTCATGCTCTCTAAATGAAAAGGTCTAAATAATTTAATTTTTGAGGATGGTCAAGCCATAAGTAAAAAAAAGATACATAAAAGTTAGGAACTATTTTAATCTTTTTAAATTTCACAAGAATATAATGTAAATAATTATATTATATAAAATCATTTTTACATTTTAATTTTTGAATAGAAATTATAGATGTGTAATGCCTTACCAAGGAATTCTTAGAGCTTTGGGTCTAATGTGCACTAGAAAAATTTGTAACACGTATCTAAAAATTGTTAGTAACCAATCAATAATATGAAAATACACAACAACAATAAAGCCAACACCATAAGCAAAAGGATTGTTTTCTTGAGGAAAATTATGTTAAGGGAAAAAAACTCAATGGGGATGATACCTACTAAATCATGTACTAATATATAAATACCCCTAGTAAAGGACTACACCTTTTTAAGAGCCAATACAATGTATATAGTACATTTTCCCCTCTAAAAGGATTGGATCCATGTTAAAAGGTTCACAACTTTGTTAGGATTTTATGAGAACAAAAGGCTCACTTCTCGAGTGCACTTCCAAAAGGAAGAAGGTTAAACACACCTTCAAGAGACTCATTGTCTGATAAGATAAAGTTTACATCCACCTATGCTAAACTAACTGATTGAAAACTCAGTTGCCTTTAAAGTTTCTTTGAAGTCCAAAGAAAGTGTCCCAAAAATGTACACTCGAAAGTTTCCCACTCTAAACCCTTCTATCCAAATGATTCCATGAGTTTGGAATGCTTGGATGTCGGCTTAGAGCTCCCTATCCATGGAGTGCAAGAGAGTATATTTCAAGAATAAGAAGGCTCTCAGATGAGCCTTAGAGATACTCTTCTTGCTAATAAACCATGCAATGGGAGGTTCCAAAGACAAGATGCAAGAATGCAAATGTCCCAAGGAGTTCCTCAAGGATGCAATGCAAATGAAGATTAAGCTAAGATGAGAATGCAAAATGCAGCTATGCTAAAACATGTATGGGAGTGTTACAATCCAAATATTAAGCTATGTGAGAGATTATTGCAAAATAGAAGCTAAACTAACATGCAACATGAATCTAAGCTAAAATGCCATGGATGAGAGAATGTAGACAAGGAAGAGAAGTTCTCCACAAAGCTCCAAAGAAACCTGTTAGAAAACCTGCAGCATAACAATATTCAAAATGAGGATGGATTCATTTAGGGGGAAAGCTCTCTCCCTTTTAAAGATGTATGGATGGTAGAGATCAAGATGAAGATGGTGGATGATCAACGGTGGAATTTGAAAAGAGGAGTGATCCATGTGCACACACAAGTCAACCAATAGAATATAAGTTGACTTGTCATATAAGACAAAAGTCTCACAAGCCTTTTCTTTTAATTGCAAAATAGAAAAAGGACTTTATGTGTGCACTTTAAGTGGGTTAGAAGAATGGGGTCTTTTATTTAATTAAAAGGGGACATGTTCTTTTAATCAAATAATGAACTTAGGATAGCATAGTCAAACTATGGGTTATAATCAAATAAATTGATTATTAGCAATTTGGTCTAGGTAAATGATTAAATTAATTTAGCCAAAATGTTGAAAAGGGGGCTAATAGTCTAGATGACCATTTTTAGGTGATTACAGAGTGCACTTCCAAAAGGAAGAAGGTTAAACACACCTTCAAGAGACTCATTGTCTGATAAGATAAAGTTTGCATCCACCTATGCTAAACTAACTGATTGAAAACTCAGTTGCCTTTAAAGTTTCTTTGAAGTCCAATAGCTATGATAATAGAATCTAGTCATACCTCTTCTCAAAGAATCTAAAAATTCTTCAACTCTTCTCTTATATCCAAGCATCAAGGCTCACACATACATCATACCATTCAATACATTAAGATTAGAGGAAATTAATGTCCTTTATAAAATTTAAAGACAAGCAATTAGGTTAACAAATTAGGACCTCCCCAATACATAATTAAATGAATATACCCATGCTAAGGCATATATTCCTTCTTCAAAAATAAAAAGCAACTACAATTCATGATATACATGCCTAGATCAATTGTTATTGCTTGCCACATTAATTAGCACCATCATGTTGGCTACCAAAAATTTATTCCACACACCACATACTATAAATTAGTCTAGCACAAATCAAATGACCAAAAAAATGGAAGATATGTACACAGCCAAGTCTTATAACATCCTCTAAGATGAAAAACCTTAAATCTATCTTTTTATCTTGTTATACCTAGAATACTGCAACTATCTCTAGAATAATTATCTATTACTAGCCTACAACTAGTATTCATCAAATCAATTGTAACTTACTCAAATTAAAACATAAGATTTTTTTCCTATAGGCATAAGGTATATACTCATCGTGCAACAAAAATCCATATTTTCATACAAAAGACTATCGCACATCATCCATATTGTACTAATCAATAGCTTGCAACATACAAACTCTAAGTTTGTATTACAACTATAGACATTAATGACAAAACCTATGATCATATTATCATGTCAAAAATAATTTCAACCTAAAAAATCACAAAAAATATCCCCTACTCCTACCAATCTCCCCCTTTGGCATTAATGGAAACTTATGGGGAAAACACATCAATCCAAAAGTAGCACTAGAGTACAACTTTATGAATATCCTCAACATATTTTCCCCAAAAACATACTTCCCCCAAATGGAAGTTTTTCACATGAATCTCTCCCCCTTTTAGATCAATGGAAAATGATTTCATAATAATATCAAACTACTATAAGTATATGAAAATAATTTCTCCCTCTAGGACATGAACCTTTAGATTTTTTTTGAACCAAAGAGGTAAATCAAGTGGTACATAAAAAACATATAAAAATAGTCCAAAAAAACTCTTAATCTTAGTTTTTCACAAAGAGACTACTCCCCCTTTAGAGAAGCACCAACCGTCAATTCTAGGTATATGAATATGTTCTAATCATGTCTAGATGAATGCATACCCACATCAATTAATCCTTATAGGGAAGGGTCATCACCATAAGTATGTCTCTAAGATACTCAAAGGTTTCTTAGAAAAATGATCGATAAAGATATCTACAATTTTTTCCTTAGTGCTCACATATGCTAATCTTACTTCCTTCTCTACCACTTTTATTTTTCCTCAATAAATGATACTCAATAGATAAGTTCTTTGTCTTAGAATGTGACAATAGATTCTTAGACATATAAATAGTTCTTGTATTATCAAAATGAATTAAAATAGGCATATTAATACTTACACCAACATCCTTCAATATTTGCTTCATCCAAACCAACTAAGTACACTTATTTTCATAAAATTTATACACTTCTTTAGAAGTAGACTGAGATATTTAGTCTCACTTCTTAGTCAAACAAGAAACTAATCTCCCACCTAGGAAAAATGATCCTCCATTCTTCATTTCATCAAGATTACTTTCCCAATCATACAATAATTCAAAGTAGCATAATGAGTAAGGTTTGGAACAAAAGACTAGTTGGGAGCTCTAATAGACCAACCACCTAATATAATATGATTAAAGAATGTGGGAAATTGGGAAGGGTTCAATGTCTTATTCATCATTCATTAAAAATACACACTAAATATAAAAAGAGGAGGATTACAAGTTAGCATATGAGACAAGGAATATAGACAATTATCTTTATCCTTTACCATTTTTATCATTTTATTACTACCTATGAGGAAAGAGACAATAAAAAAGAGAAATACAAACCAAATGAATCAGGCAATGTAATAAAGAGACATGAAAAAGATAATAAATAAAAGAAATAAAAAATGGAAGCTCAATTGATAAGTTAATATTAATATATTCATTATCAATGAAAAAAATAATATACAAACTAAGAAATGGATAAAAATAAAGGAAACAAATAAAAGTATTCCAAAATAAAATATATCTAAGCCAAACTAATGATGATGATGAAAAATTATGTCTTCTAATTAGGGAAGATCCATCCTAGTCAATAGAATCATAAAGTACTAAAGGAAGTTTCAATCATAAAAAATAGGGACAAAGTATCCCTCACTCAACTGATAAATAGACTATTAAGTACTACACTAATACATTTGATCTTGTATCAATAAGACTACCAATATAACACCCTTTCACAACCAAGACTATTTTAGAGTTAAACCACATGATATGATTATACAAAATTAATTATCCTATACTAAATAAGGACTCTATTTATAAGATAAATATGATAATATATAAATTCATTTAAATTTGAAAAGGAATTAAGGTAGGAAGTTAAGACTTCCCTAAAAAAAAAAATCCCATAATGTTCTTACATTGAAATTAATAAAAGGATCATTGTATCAAATTCACATCAAAAACTAAAAAGGAAAGAACACTCTTTTGGGTTTTCTAATTCATATTAAGAAGTTTAGGAAGGGATTACAACATTTATAAATGTCAATATATGAAAAGGATCAAGACATGTGAATTTGTGAGGATGGATATACCCAAAGTGGTTATCCATAAGGCCTGGGATAAGAAGAACTCTCTTCTAGGAAGGATTGATATATCAAGATTGATTATCCATAATTCAAGTATAGTGGATGCAACATTATATAGGTCTATGATAGGAAATTTATAATATTTTATTCATAGTATACTTCAAATAGTGGCTATATTTTAAGAAACGCCTAAGGAATCCAACATGGTGGTGATGAAGATAATACTTGGACACTTAAAAAGGATAGAAGACTATGGTCTATGGTATGTACATAAAGGTGATTTATCTTTAATTTTTTCATTAATGTCAATTGGGATGGAAATATTGATGATAGAAAAATTATAAGTGGAGGTGGCTTCTTCCTAGGTGAAAGACTTGATCCTAAACAAGAAAGAATAAAAATTGTATTTCCCAATCTACTGCATAAGTTTAGTATGTAGTAGTTGTAAGTTTTGATAGATCTTGTTTGGTGGAGGCTAAGTAATTTATATCTGATTAATTTCATTCATATGATAGACTTGATGGATGTAGAATGATGTCTTGATTGTTGAATTTGATGTTATTTGATACTTGTTTAAATTTCCAGTCTAAGATTGATATGCTAGTGTAATTGATATTAATATGTAAATAAGAATTGAACCAGATATACATATATATATTGAAACATGATCAAGTAGGGGCATGACCCAACTTGTAATTGTAATTGTTCATAACTAATCTCTAACATATACTAATCCACCCAATGGCAATCTCATTAATGATAATGGTGATTGGTTAAAGAAATTCTCAATTATCGAATTGGTGGAAGTAGTAATGCCGAGTGTTTTTCATGTGGTTATATGTGTTGAGTACATTATAGTGAACATTCTGTCATATGTTGAGTCATTGTTGACACCTACTAAGCCAATGACCTTAGGTGCCAACCGCCACATGATATGTGTTGACTTTCATGTTATGAGTTGTGGATGAAGCTGAGTAATCTAGAACGTCATATGTGTCGAGTACACTAGTGGACATTTTGTCATATGTTGAGTCATGGTTGACACCAACTAAGCCAATGACCTTAGGTGTTGAATGTTGTGTATAATGCATGTGCTAAGCTAGATGAGTAAGCTAATACACTTCATGTGTTGAGTTACTACTGATGCCAAGTTAGAATTTTTATTGCTACTAAGTTGTTTTAGATGTCGAGTGTGTTTTTGGTGTCGTGTGTACTTCTAGTGCTGAGTGTGCTTAGAAGATTTAGGTGTTGAATGTGTTCTAGGTGCCAAGAGTGTTTCATGTGCAGAATAAACCAAAATGTCATATGTGTTGAGTATGCTATAGTGGATATTCTATCATATGATGAGTCATGGTTGACACCTACTAAGCCAATGACCTTAGGTGTCGATCACTATCTATAATGCGTGTGCTGAGCCAGATAAATAAGCTAACACATTTCATGTGCTAAGTTACTACTGATGTCAAGTTAGAATTTTCATTGCTATTGAGTTGTTTTAGGTGTCGAGTGTGTTTCTGGTGCCATGTGTGCTTCTAGTGTTGAGTTTACTAAGAAGACTTAAGTGTCAAATGTGTTCCAAGTGCTAAGAGTGTTTCATGTGCCAAACTATGGATGATGTCAAGCAAACCATATCAACATATGTGATGAGAAAGCTATAGTGGATAGTCTAACATCACCCCATGGTCATTGTGCACTACCAAATTGGGCATTAAACATTTATTGTATCTTTCATAAATTAGGCTCTCACATGTGAGATTAAGGAAAAATTGTGATAAATCTTTATCATTAAAAATAATGTTGACACTAATTGAGTATGATTTTGTTTTATTTGGTCATGTGGCATTTTTCACTTAGTAAAATTAATTTCAACATACATAGCTGCAGATCAAATTTCTCAATCTTCAATTTTGGGCACATCAGATTTGTACTTTTCCCTTCTCAATTTGCAACTAATTTTGAATTTAATGCTACTATATTCATTACACACGAGTGCAGGTACTCCACCTCCTATGTACATATGCAGAGGGACTTAATTTAAGATGTAGAATGGATTTCAATCTAACATAAATATCTAGCCTATTGTGTTTTCCATTCAAACTACTTCCAACATGTCACCCCCACAAGATGTTTGTGTGAAATGTGATTCTTGCCATCAATTCCATTGCAAAATCTTGCCCAAAAACTTTAGAATTAGGCTTCAATTGGCATTGGATGAAAATACAATTTCTCATCCTCTAGAGGATGCAACTCTAGATAGTATGTTTATTGTACACTCATATAACATCCGGTGTGCAATTCAAACCATAATTGGGGAGGATCTTTTCTTTGCATCTGCAAGGAATGTTTTATTTCCTTCAACATTGGTCTCCATCTTTCTCTCCAATGCCATGGAACTTCTTCAATCTTTGTCAATATTGGAAATTATTGCCATCAAGGTGGTTCGGCCAAAATTCTAGGCAGATAATAAACTGAAATGTTCAATGTAGAATTATGACTTGTGGACCGGCAATGCCCTAGTTGGTGGCATATTTTCAAGGAAAATCCTCATGAAGAACCATGAGGCCATTATGACCTTTGAAGTGATGTAGAAAACCTTTGAGAAGCACAACACTCGATTCCTACTCAAGACCCTGCAATTCACGACTCATGCTCTGGGTTTCCAGTTAACTAAGGAGGTGAAGATAATTACTTTTTCTTGAATTGACATTTTGGGAATTCCAATTTCTAATGCAAGGGAAAATGTTGCTCAAATGAAGACACCCTTAGCCACCCATATTCATTTGGTTAGTGAACCCAACACCTATTTATTCTCAGCTTCTAAAGAACCTGGTCTCGGTCACCTTACCTTAGCAAAAACCACTCAACCTTTGCACCTAGATGTCACTATACCTAGTGGTTGGGACGTGCCTTCATCCATGAGTTTCTCTACTAGTACCTCAAATGCTACTAGTGAGGGCTTGAGTTTGGGCTGAGACATTGTTGTTGTTGAGGGCCCAAGCTTAGGTTAGGATATTTACCCTACATCATGTCTATATTTGGGATGGAACTTCTCTACAATGGTTGCTCCCATCGAAGATATGGATGAAAGATAGCATAGTGGTATCTTTCTATCTTTTTGGGCTTTCTTCTCCTCACTACTGGCATATTTTTTAGAATGTTGAAATTCTTCTTTTGACTAACTTTGAGTCCATCATGCCTGCTATGTGATAAAATTTTGTTAAATTCAAAAAATTTCAAAGTCTAATGGGTTTTTCATCAATATAGTCAGATTGTAATTATCGATGTTAAGTCAATTGTAAATATGGAAATGATGCTGGGTTTTCTTTTTGGTTCTTTCCCAATTGAGCTCTTGAACTATTTTTTACTTAATATATTAAATATATCCAGTGGCTCATCCACTTTTGCCAAATAATAATAATAATAATAATGTAGTTCCCTTCATAATTAGAGATAGATATATATTTCAGAAACCTGATACTCATTAGTGTTAATATCATGTATTTAAATGCACTTGATATAATTAAGATTTACAAGAGGCATCAAAACTTAGTTTATTCAATTTGAAGAGTAACAAACATAGATATTCAATTTGAAGAGTGACAAACATAGATAGAATAAGTTTTAATCTTCTACAATCAGAATGCTAGGTGAAATATATATATTTGTATACTGTCAACACTTATGAAATAATAGGTGTTTCAACACTGAATGCTAACATTCTTCACACTCCCTCTTTAGCAATGAGTGTTTGAAACTTCTTCATACAATTAAGTGTGACTCAATTATATCTAAAAGAATATGGTATCGAACAAATTTTTTCCTAAAGAACCATAACAATAGATTTTCATGGTGTTTGGCAAAATCTAACCTAATAACCATGATGGATATCAATGTGTCGTGCAAAATATGACCTAGTAACAATCACACCTCTAATTTTCATGATGTCTAGTAGGATCTAGCCTAATAATCATGATGGAAATCAATGTGTCTAAAAAAATTTAGCCTAGTGAAAATGACACCAATAACCTTCAACACTTTTGGTGTTAGAAGGTTTCTCATCTATTGATAAGGTTTCCACCTTACAATAAAGACCTTTAAACAGATATGAAAGATCATCACCTTCCATTTAAATGTTTGCAAACAATTTTAATTTAATAAATATTCATGAATAAATTTAAAAAAATTTAATTACAAATTTTTCATACCAAGTTTAGTTCTAAAATACTATATTTTCTCTCTTGCAAGAGGTTTAGTGAAAATATCAGCACTTTGACCATTTGTGTTGACATAGATCAGCTTGATCACATTCTTGTCAACCATGTCTCTAATATAGTGGTAAGGAGTCTTAATGTGCTTTGACTGATTATGGAATATAGGATTTGCAAAAAAATTTGTGTAACTCTAATTGTCACAATGGATCACAATAGGATCTAACTTTCCAAATAATCCAAATAATAGAGGCTCTTCATTAACCAAACCACTTCACATGCTCCCATGGAGGTTTCCATATATTCTACTTTAGTAGAACTCAAGGCAACTATAGGCTACTTTCTACTAAACCATGATATCATTGCTGATTCGAGACTAAAGAAACATTTGGTGGTACTTCTACAGTTTATTGAACAACCAGCCCAATCAGAATTAATATAACCTTCAAGTTTGATTTCAACATTTTTTTATTTTAGTCCAAGACCAATCGTGCCACATGGATATCTTAAAATATGTTTCCTAGTCATTAGATGTATTTTCTTAGGCTCACACATAAAGTGACTTAGTATATTTTTAGAATATTAGATATTAGGCTTAATGTTTACCAACAACATGAGAGATCCAATGATTTGTCTATAAAGGGTAGGATCAATAAATTCTAAATGTGATGCTTCCTTTGATTAATTTTGATTGGAATTGCAAGTGCCTTGCTGTCCATCATCCAAAATCTACTAGAATATCTTGAGTATATTTCCCTTGATTTAAGAATATGTAATCTTCATTTTAACATACTTCTAGACCCAAAAAGTAATGTAGTAAACCTAGGTCTTTCATGTCAAATTCCACAACAAGATCTTGTTTTCATTTAGCAATGAGATGATCTTCACCTATTATCAATAGATCACCAACATAAAGTACCAATATAATCATATCTCTATTAGAAATTTTAAAATAGATGTTAGGATCAACTTCATTTTTAGAGTATCCTAATTTTGTGATATAGCTATCAATTCTTTCATACCAAGCTTGAGGTTCTTGTTTGAGGCCATACAAAGCTTTCTTTAGTTTACATTCATATAGGTTTTCATTTTTTATCACAAAACCTTTAGGTTATCCAATGTAAACTTCTTCATTTATGACCCCATTTAAGAATGCAATTTTCACATCCATTTGATGTACCTTCCATCCTTTTGCTATTGCTATTGTATGAATTGCCCTGATCGAAGTGAAATGAGCAATAGGGGAAAAAGTTTCTTTATAATCAATACATGCCTTCTATGAAAAACCTTGAGCAAAAAACCTTGCTTTATGTTTCTAAATACTCCCATCTGTTGCATATTTTATTTTATAGATCCACTTTGAAGAGACAAAAAAATTAACTTTAGGTCTAGGTACAATATCCCAGACATCATTTTGTAGTATTGGTTGATATTCTTCAACCATAACATCTTTTCACCCTTGACAAGTTAGAGCTTCTTTAATAGATCTAGGTTCAGATTTAGTAAGCTTAGTTCCTAGTGTAGTATAACATGATTTATTTCTAGTTTTCTTGACTTCCTTAGTGATTTCATCTGGTTCAATGTCATTTTATTCAAGCATTTTTCTTGCCCACAAAGATCTCTTCTTGATATTAGAGATGTTACTATTTTTCGCATCTTGTATTGGTCTAGTTTCTTCTAATATATTCTCCCTTTGAGTTTCAAATTAAGGACTTCCATCTAAGTCTATAATGGGCTCATCATCTAGACTTGTAGATAGTTTTAAGGAAATGTTCTCCTCAAATATGACATCTATGCTCACTTCCACTAATCTTTGACTAGGAACATAACTCTGTGTCCTTTCAAGTTATCACTATACCCAACAAATATTCCTTTCTTTCTAGAAGGTTCTAATTTAGTTCTTTATTTAGGTATATGTATATACACTGGACAACCAAAAATCTTGAGATGAATTAAGTCAGGTTTATTTCCTATAAAGACTTCTTTGGGTGTTATATTTTCTAGAATGGATTGAGGACATTTATTTTGTATGTATACAATAGTATTTGTGGCTTCTACCTAGAATGAGTAATGTATGTTTTGATCATGGAGGATAGCTTTTGCTACTTCAATAATAGTTCTATTTTTTTCTGCTACCCCATTCTGTTGAGGATTATAATGTACTATATACTCCCTCTAAATTTTAACAAATATACAAAAAGCTTTGAAAATTTTAGAAGTGTGTTCTCCCCCATTATCAGATCTTAGAGTTTTAATTTTCTTTAACACTTGATTTTCTACCAATTATTTGAGTTCTTTGAATTATTATAACACCTCATTTAATTCTTTTACTTTTAGAAAGAAAATCCAAGTCTTCAAGTAAAGTAATCATCAATAAATGTTATGTAATAGGAGTAACCTCCTAGAGAAAGAGTTGGCATGGGCCCACATAGATTAGAGTGAATTAGTTCTAGGATCGATTTGGAATTGTGTTCACTAGGAGGGAAAGGTTTTTTAATGTTCTTTCCTAGAGCACATCCTTTACATATACTTATATGTTTAGAATTTAGGTTTGGTATACTAGAGGTGATTTTTTCTATCGTGGGTAGTGAACTAAAACTAATATGTCCAAGTCTCCTATGCCAAATTTCATTAGAATTTCTAATTTCATGATTAAGAGCTTGTTTTTTTGTTTCATAGTTTACATAAGGTCCCATCTCTGGTCCCTATAGTGATGGCATTTTTTAGATTTGAGTTTTTAGGCCAGTACAAGACTTTGTCTTTGTTGAATGCAACTTGAAATCCTTCATCAGTTAATCCAGAGATTGAAATTATATTTCTTTTTATGCCAGGTACAAATAGAACATCTTTCAAATTTAATGTAATCCTAGTCCTTAGTTGAATAGAATAGGTCCCAATATCTATGACTAGATGAGAGGAGTTGTCTCCAATGGAAACTTCTTCAGATCTATAAATTTAAAGTGTTTGATATTTTTATCTGAATCCTATTATATGTTAAGCACCACTATCTATTACCCACATATTTTTGTTAGAGTTTATCTCACTTGATAACATAGTGTAGAATACTAGATTTTCATCTTTCTTACTTTCAGCTAAAGAGGCTAAGATTCTTTCCCTTTCAGGATATTTATTGAAGATATGTCCAAATTTCTCACACTTATAACATTTAACTTTCAAGAAATCAGTTTTATTGGACTTATTATTCTTTTTCTTATAGTTATGTTTCTTTGCTTTAAATTTCCTCTTTTTCCCTTTATTATTTGGAGTTGAGAAAAGAGCTTGATTTCTTCCCTGTTGATTTGAGATAATACCTCTAGAAATTAATCTTGACTTTTATGATGTGCAATAAATCTTTAGTCGATTAAACAATGGGATAGAGGGTCTACTGACAACTTGAATGAATGTTTCCCATGATAGTTGCAATCCTCTAAGTGTTAATATAGAGAGTTCTTGATCTTCTACTTTGTCTCCAATGAAATTTATATGATTTTTAATTTTAAAGATCCTTCCAAAATAAGATGAGATTGTTTCTCCCTTATTCATTTTAATATTCATCAGTTGATTCTTTGGAGTAATCAATCTACTTGAGTTGTTGATTTCAAGTGCATTTTTTATTGTTGTAAATACTTCAAATGCTTTCTTTAGATTTGATATCACTAGTATAAAACAACAATATATCACTAAATAAACTACTATATTTTGTAGATATATAATCGAATTTGACCATGTGACCATTGGTAGTTTATTCTTGGTCATTAATATCACAACCAAATTTATGACTAAACTATTTTAATCATTATTTTGGTCATTGATCTGATCATTGATATGATTATTGATTGCTATTAAATAGTAGTTTATCTAGTGGATTATTTATCAATTTACGTGGTAGTTGATTATTATTAAATAGTAGTTTTTGGTAGTATATTTGGAAGTTTATTTGATAGTTTATTTGGTAATTGATTTGGTAGTAAATTTGCTAGTTGATTTGATAGTATATTTGATAGTTGATGTGGTAGTATATTTGGTAGTTGATTTGGTAGTCAAATTGGCAATTGATTTGGTAGCATATTTAGCATTTGGTTTGGTAGCTGATTTGGTAGTCAAATTGGTAGTACATTTGGTAGCATATTCGGTAGTATATTTATTACTTGATTTGGTAGTTGACTAGTCATTTATTTGATAGTTAATTTGGTCACTTATTTATTCATTTTCATGAATTAGTACTGAATATAATTATGAAATGAATAATTTAGTTAATTTAATAAATTTAAAAATAAAATAAAAACTTGATATTAGAGTTGAACTAAAACATTAAAGAAAGTGAAAATATTACACATGAACAACACTAAAATTAAAAGATTGATTCAATATCATGATAAATGAAAATATTACACACAAACAACACTAAAATTTGAATGTTGATTCAATATTATGATAAAAAATTGTAACTTGTGATATTTAATTGAATGCAAATATATATAAGTAATAATATGTCAAATATGTCTAAAGAGTATACACATAAATATGAAAGAGGTGTCAAAATTCTCTAAGAGTTTCCAACTCTTTCAAATACACATCGATAATTAAAATATTAAATGCATTCAAAACACTGCAATATAAAGTAATGAGCCAAATTTTATAACAAATAACATATTGATCAACTATGTCATTTTCTCCAAATACTTTAGGGGCCACCATGTGAAGGTTCGCTCTTTCTCTTTGAGATGAACAACTCCATCTATTTTATCTTCATAAGCAAGTAGTACATTACTTGTGATTGTTATAATGTTTACATTGGCATCTCCAATTCTATTCAAATTTTCTCCATGTAAAATAGATAGTGAATAATCCCAATACCATTATCAATCCAAAAATTTATTCCCTTCTTTAATTTTATCAAAACATTTCTACAAAAAGACAACAAAATAACATATTCTATTACATAGGTAATGAAAGGCCAAAAATATAAATTGTAGTATTAATGTAGTACTTATGATAAAGATTTATTTTTCATTGCTAAATGAAAAATATTCTTGTAAAAAATTAAGGACACTCACATAATGATATATAACTTGAAAAATTGTTAGTGAGAAAGTGTCTAATTCAAGATATTTCTCTCAATGAAAAACTATTTGCCTTATATTAAGGATGGGGTGGTAAAGAAGATGATCTTGGCCTATTTTCTTGCTCTACTAAAAATAGCCCTGATGTTGGTGGATATTGGCTAGGTTTTGTTCTTCATTTTCCATTTTATGTAGATGGATCTATAAAAAAGGAGAGCTCTAAAGTTAAGGAGTTAAAATCCTTGGGTTTGCAAGTAATTCATATGTCTGACAAGAATATGGACTCTAATAATGAAATTCAACTTCTAAAGCACTTGATAGATGAATATAAGGTACTTACTAGCCTTAGATTTTCATTATTAACTAGGCTACTCCCTGCAAGATTTTTTTGTGGTTGGATAGTAGGCAACAATACATAGGTGATGGCTAAAGCCTAAACCAAAATTTTAAGGTGTTGGAGTTTCTTTATGTGGTAAGTAACATACCAAGTTTCTAAGAACCTAATACCAAGCTACACAAGACATAGATCAAGCCTAAGGAATAGTTAAAACCTATATTCAATTGGATTTATCTTGGCTCTGGACCAATCTCAACAAAGTCATTAGGACTAATTACACTTTAGGTTCTAGAAGGACAAGGCAAGAAAACCTTCGGTATTGATATGAATACTTCTATGACATTCTTCTCCTCACAACTATCCCTTATAGTAGAAAGTGGTCAATGTTCTTCTATAATTCAATAATAACTTCCCTATCATAGTAGCGAATTATAACCAAGAAGATATTGCAAACAAGTAATGACCAAAAAGTTAGATCTTCATTACATAAAATGGTAAATTGATTGTTTGAATTTTGTATATACAACAATCATATGAATCATCAACTTGCAACTAAATTTAAGTGACTAGTGTCTTATCCATTGATATATAGAGTCAAAACTAGCAAGCTTAGACCTATTTAATCAACTTTTAATTAAATTTGTCAATAGTGAGCTCTGAATTTCATTCTTACCATATCCCTCTCATAAATCCTAAACCCTATCAATTACAAAAAGTGATTACCTAATTATTTGAATAAAAAACAATGAGTAAGAGATACACAATTTTTTCAAATTGAATTAAACTAAAAGAAAATTTCTCATTTCAATCTCAATATTATAGGCATAAAAGGAAGGAGACAAAAATCAAAGACATAGATATTGTATCATGATGATAGTAGACAAGCTATCCAAGGTAGCACATTTTTTGCCCATGAGAGCATCCTACACAGCTTCTTCTATAGCACATGTTTTCTTAGAGGGCATTGTTCAATTCTATGAAATCCATCATCAAATTACATCAGATAGAAATCTAGTGTTTACTTCATCACTACAGACATCTCTCCAGCATTCTTTGTGTGCACAACTCAATTTTAGTTTGACATACCACCTAGAGAGTGATGGTTAGATAGAGACAGTGAACCAAGTTCTAGAAGACATGCTTCATATGTATGTGATGGACACACAGGTGAAGTGGGAGGATTATTTGTACCTTGTTGAGTTCTCTTATAACAATGGGTACCACAGTTCTCTCAATATGTCACCTCTTCAAGCCTTGTAGGGTAGACCATGTCGTACCCCTTTAAGTTAGGATCATTTATAGGATAGAGTAATTTTAGGTCTAGAGATGCTTCAGGATATGGAATAGTAGGTTGTTTGTATTAGAGAGCATTTGGTTACTTCTTAGGATAGGCAAAAGAAGTATGAAAATTTCCATAGGTTGGATCATCACTTTTTAGTTGGTGACCAGGCATTTTTGAGCTTGCATCTATAGAAGAGCCACATTTGTTATGGGAAAGGCTCTAAGTTGGCACCATATTTTGTCAGACCATTTGAGATCGTTGAGAGGATAGATCCTATTTCTTATCAACTAGAATTTCCACCTAGCCTATCATGCATCCATAATTTTTTCCATGTTTTTATTTTGAGGCAGTATATTCCTCATGTTGTACTTGACTGGGATGCTTTGTAAGCAAAGGATAGGAAACTTTCTTTAGATCCCATTAGTATCCTTTAGCATTGGTGGCTAACCCTCAGAGGTCATGATATAGAGTAGGTAAGGGTACAATGGGACCTAAACAATGAGACTTATGCTACTTGGGAGGATACCACATGGTTAAGAGATTTGCACCCTTATCTTTTTGCAGGCTTCTAAGACTAAGCTCGTGCCTAGTGGGGGAGGATGTAGTGCCTCCCATGTTTGCATTATGTACCTTGTTGTATTTTGATTCTAGAGATCTTTTGATACTCATGTTGGATGACATTCAAAATTACCTAATGGTCAGATACTATATTTTGACTACCAGTACCATAGATGATAGATACTATGTTGTTTAGTTTGATCATATTTGCATGATGATGCTTATGATTATATGGTGATTTACTAGATTCTGAATACTATGATTCAATGATGCGTATATTTACTTCATTCTTGTTTTGAGATGTTTTATGATGTAGTGAGTGATGTAAATAGATTATTTTAATGTAATTAAATAAGTGGTCAATTACATGATTTAATGCATTTATTGCTTTGGCTATATTACTATATACAATTACACTTGATCATGTTATTTAGTGTGCATGATTTATATCCCCAAGGAGTTAATGATTTGGCTATTTATACCTAGAAAATTTTATCCCTATATGAGTGACCTATCCTTTTTAATTCTTTACTAAATACTCTAGTGATTTAATAAATCCAAATTCATTTTCATTTGTGACAAGAATAGTATTATGTCTATGCATTTAGATATCTAAATTTGGTCACAGAAATGATTAAGGAATATTATGATTTAATGTTTTAAGGGTATTTTGTGTTTTGATCTTGTTATTTTAATTACCAAAAACTTTTCCTTAGTTGAATTCAATTTAAATAGAATTACCCAATTTTTTCTAGGTTAAAGAGGAATTTATTTTAGTGAGCCAACTATTTTCCTATTTTTAATAGTTCACTTTTAAAGTGAATATATATCCCCAAAGGTAAGTTATTCCTCACTTCTCCCTTTCTAATTGGAAATTGGAGAGAAAAAGTCCCAAATCCTCTTAAGAAGATTTTTTTTCTACTCCTTGTAGGAATTGTGAGCATGGGATCATTGCGAGATTGATCTCATTGGGTCCAGCTTGAGGAGACCTCAGTTTGCTGAGACTTTTGGTGATTTTTGTAGAGATTATTTTATCACGAGTATTCCTATTTTTTCCCTTTTGGCTCTAAGGTAGGGCTCTTTTTTTTGTGTGTTTTATATCTATTTCTGAGTTTATTTATGGTACTAATAATTTAGGAGGTAGAGAACTAGTATTCCCCTCCATTCTTTTAGGCTGGCTCTACTCGGTTTGGCAAGTATGGGCATTTTTTTCTTTTTGATGTGGAGTTTGGGATTTTTGGACCATTACGCTGGTCATTTTTGCATATGGACTCTGAACCCTAATTTTATTTGATATTTGGGGTTTCTATACCTAATTGTGAAAATGGTTTTAATTTTTTTGATTTTTGTTAACATTGGTTTTTGGGATTTTTTTACTTCACCTCAATTTGCATGTCACCTAGTTTTCTTGGGTGTTTCTTGGTACTAATGTTGGTTGTGGACTTAGATTATCCATGAGAAATCCAATCCAACCATAAATGTTTCTTCTTACATTCAAATTCATGTCAAATCCATACTCTTGGCTATGTGCTCAGTGGAGTGATTTTATACTTCATTATTTTATTATTTACCATCTAACCCTTATTTATGATCTTCATGTAGTTGGTGTGCCCACACACGAGCACATGAGTGTGAACTTTTTGAGTTCTTGCAAGACCCTAACTCCCAATTTCTTTCAGTTGAGTTATGTTCATCAAGGTTGGGTTGGGAAACTACATTTCCTACAAGCAGTCATCGTGTGATGAGTATGGGTATGGAGGGTAGACAAGTGGAGGAGCTTCTCTTGTAACACTAGGTTGCATTCTTGACAAGGTTGATGTGAATAATTTTCTAATAAGTGATATCTAATGAGTTAATTGGGAATAAAACTAAGATAATAAAATGTGAAATACCTATATGGTTCATCTGAGGGTATGCACATGTATGGTTAATCTAAGGGCAAGTGTCTATATAGTTTATTTGAGGACACAGTGTAATGATGTCTCGAGGGAGTCCCTAGGGAGAGTTTTTGCATGATATTTAGCTTTAGAGTCCCAAATGATCTACTCTCTACTAGAGTCCCTACATAGTAGACCCATAGAGGGTCTAACCAAAACCTATTGTGTTGCATTGTTGCATGATCTTGGTTTTAGTTTTCTACACTAATTAGCATGAGTGTTAGCCATGGATGAGTGTAATGTGTGTGTTTTTGGTTAGATTTCTATCTCCATCAACATGGTGGGAGTGGGCCTATGGATTCCATGTGGTTGGGAGGCATAGCTACCTATACCACTATTGGGGATTAGCATATAGAGTTGGACTTCCTCCATGTTCACTTCCAGAGCTGGTTGCTCACATGGTTCTCTATATCTTTCTAGAGTATGTTTTCTATGTGGTTTATGTTATTTTAGTTTATTGTGATAGTTGATTTATGCACATGTATGTTCATTGTGATATTACTTTCTGTCTAATTATATTAGATGCTATGGATTAGATGTTAGAATTATTCAATCTTCTTTATGCTTTTGAGTGTTTACTCATCAACCAAATTGGTTCTGATACTCCCTGATGTGGAGGTTCTAACTCTATTTTCCTTTAAAATTTACCATTGGGCTTTTCTTAAAAAATGTGGGTGATATAGGTTCAACATTGGGCAATACTAGAAAATTATTGCACGGGTGTAGGAAGAAGTATCATGCAATATTGGAAAATATCATACATTAGTAACCAAGAGTATCGTTCAATACTAGTAAAGTATTGCATGATAATAGAAAAGTATATCATGTGATACTAGAAACTATTGTATAGTAGTTGTAAGAAGTATCAGGTGATACTAGTAAAGTATCACCTAGTAATAGTGAATAGTATCGTATGATATTAGAAAAGTATCGCATGGTTTCTATGCAAAAACATGCTCAAGATAACAACAAGTATTTGCAAACTTGTAGAATATATTTCAAAGGGTATTTTGGATACCTTATTTGGTTGTACCCCTTTCGAGGTCTTGAGAGTTCTGATATCAAGTGTTTCTTGTTTGTTTAACTTTCATAGTTGGTTATTGAACATGTTGGTAAGTAGTGATGCTTGGAGATTGTTGGGTGCTTGGATTGTTTGGTTAAGTCTCCCCTTGTGATATTTTTATTGCTTTCATGTTGATGTTGTTTGAATCCATATTTGTTACCTTAAAAAAAATGTATTGGCTTTTATTTATCCTTGTTCCAAGGATCTCCGGGTGGGGCATTACATGTGTCACATTTTTGTGGGTATGTTAACTATTCTCTTGCATAATGATATTAATTGAATATTTATTTTCAAATCAATTATGGGTTATGTGGAAATAATGATATTTTTGGTTGCAAGTTTCTTTACAATTAGTTCCTATGAAATATAAAAGGAATCATAAAGATTTTATGTAGTCAATATTTTCATGATAAGGAAAATAGCCTATAAGGATCAATGTATCCTAAAGTATGAAATGTAAGAAATAATGGCATAGGAGTCATAAAATAGGAATGTTTAATGATATTTTTAAAAAGACAATTCAAATTATTTTGGGTTATGGGAAAGGGTAAAAATAGAAAAGGAGGGAAAATACAAATTTTGAATTTAAAATGCAATAGCTAGTTAGCAAAACATAGGATTTAAGAGTCTTTGTTAAGGAAAAGGATAGTTGGTTAGTTGTACTCAAATTTGGGGGATGGAATAAGTTTAAATACTCTATGTACACATCCAAGAATAAGCATAGTGGAGCTTGGAGGATTATAAGTCAGATTGTATATTCTTTCCAAATGAAAAAGTTAATAGAACAAGCCTCTTTTGAATTCAAGAACTTGTTCTTTTAATATCTAATCAAACCCTCATTGAATTAACCATGCAACACTTGGATTGTCTCATTTTCATGCTTTTGATACTATTTTAAAACACTTTTCAATATATTTTTCATTAGAAGATATCTTGGTGTCCTGAACAATGTTAAGAAAAATGCTTTCTTTTGAGAGTTTTTAAAATGATCTACTCTCCACTAGAGTTCCTACATAGTAGACCCATAGAGGGTCTGACCAAAACCTATTGCGTTGCATTATTGCATGATCTTGGTTTCAGTTCTCTACATTGATTGGCATGAGTGTTAGCCATGGATGAGTGTATTGTGTGTGCTTGTGGTCAAATCACTATCTCCATCAGCATGGTGGGAGTGGGCCTATGGGTTCCATGTGGTTGGGAGGCATAGCTACCTATACCACTATCAAGGACTAACATATAGAGTTGGACTTCCTCCATATTCACTTCCAAAGATAGCTACTCACATGGTTCTCCATATCTTTCTAGAGTATGTTTTCCATGTGGTTTATGTTATTTCAATTTATTGTGATAGTTGATTTATACACATGTATATTCATTGTGATGTTACTTTCTGCCTAATTACATTAGATGCTATGGATTAGATGTTAGAATTATTCGATCTTCTTTATGCTTTTGAGTGTTTACTCATCAACCTAAGTGGTTTTGATACTCCTTGTTGTGGAGGTTCTAGCTCTATATTCCTTCAAAATTGACCATTGGGCTTTCCATTACAAACATGGGTGATATAGGTTCAACATTGGGCGATACTAGAAAAGTATTGCATAGCTATAGGGACAAATATCATCTAATATTGAAAATATTGTAAAATAGTAACCAAGAGTATTTTTCAATACTAGTAAAGTATCTCACAATAATAGAAAAGTATATCATGTGATACTAGAAAGTATTGCATAGTAGTTGTAAGAAGTATTGGGCGATACTAGTAAAGTATCACCTAGTACTAGTGAATAGTATCATACAATATTGGAAAGGTATTGCATGGTTTCTATGCAAAAACATGCTCAGGAAAAGAACAAGTTTTTGAACACTTGTCAAATGTGTTTCAAAGGGTATTTTGGATACCCTATTTGCTTGTGCCCCTTCCTAGGTCTTAAGAGTTTCAATATTAAGTGTTTCTTGTTTGTGTAACTTGTATAGTTGGTTATTGAACACGTTGGTAAGTAGTGATGCTTGGAGATTTTTGGTTGCTTGGATTGTTTGGTTAAGTATTCCCTTGTGATATTTTTATTGGTTGCATGTTGATGTTGTTTGAATCCAGGTTTGTTACCTTAAAAAAAAAGGCATTGTCTTTTATTTATCCTTGTTCTAAGGATCTCCAGGTGGGGCATTACACGTGTCACATTTTTGTGGGTATGTTAACTATTCTCTTGCTTGTAGATTTTGATTACATATTTATTTTCAAATTAATTATGGGTTATGTGGAAACAGTGATTTTTTGGTGGCTAGTTTCCTTACAATTAGTGCCTATCAAATATAAAAGGAATCATAAAGAGTCTATGTAGTCAATGTTTTCATGATAAGGAAAATAGCCCTATAAGGATCAATGTATCCCAAAGTATGAAATGTAAGAAATAATGGCATAGGTGTCATAAAATAGGAATGTTTCATGATTTTTAAAAAAGACAATTTAAATTATTTTGGGTCATGGGAAAGGGTAAAAATAGAAAAGGAGGGAAAATACAAATTTTGAATTTAAAATGTAATAGCTAGTTAGCCAAACATAGGATTTAAGAGTCTTTGTTAAGGAAAAGGGTAGTTGGTTAGTTGTACTTAATTTTGAGGGATGGAATAAGTTTAAATACTCTATGTACACATCCAAGAAGAAGCATAGTGGAGTTTGGGGGATTAAAAGTTAGATTGTATATTCTATCTAAATGAAAAAGTGGATAGAACAAGCCTATTTTGAATTCAAGAACTTGTTCTTTTAATATCTAATCAAACTCTCGTTGAATTAACTATGAAAGAATTGGTTCATCTCATTTTCATGCTTTTGATACTATTTTAAAACACTTTTGAATACTTTTTTCATTAGAAGATATCTTGGTGTCTTGAACAACGTTAAGAAAAACACTTTCTTTTGAGAGTTTTTAATGTTTTAGGGCCATCCCACTTTATGAATGCCTTTATAACTTGTGGTATGGGTGTATAATATGTATTATATTATATCATTATATTAAAAGTGTGGGAAACTTGAAGAAACAAGCACTAGTACATTTGGTACCAAATTCTGACTGTACTTCCATTGTAATTTTGGGATCACAACCTATTATTGTCACAATTTTGATAGTCTACAATCAAAATTGTGATGAAAAAAATTTGCGATGCCATAATTACAATGAAACTACTATCATAATTTGGTACCAAATGTACTAGTGAAGGAGATCAACATACTAGATGAAGAAGGTGTATGATGAAAACACATTGAAATGATGTCATGGGTGTAGTAGTCAGTGATTGTGCTTAACAAGGGTATGTTTTGAGTTCAAATAGAATTAGTATATGTTAAATGTGTGGTGAATCCAAAAGGAGAAGTTTTGGAATGGAATTTTGGTCAAGTTTCCAAGAGACCCTAGTTTTAGGCCTTATTTGGTGAGGGTTTTGTATAATATATACATAGATAGTTTTTGGATTCAAAATAATTGGAAAATCCCTTGTTTGGGAGCAATTTATGACTATGAATGAAGTTTGAAGTCTTAGTTGTAAGTTTTGAAGGTGATTTCTTTCTAAAAGTGGCCAAATTCAGCCTAAAATAGTGTTGATCTACCTATTATGTAGAATTGATCCAAAGGAAGGGTATATAATTTTTTGATATGTTATATTACATCTAATTGAGTATCTGAAATCATAATTTATTTTCTAGCATTTTGAAGAGTGTATGTAATTTTATTTGTTAGTGCCTAAATATCAAATGTAAGCTAATTAATGCACATATAATGAAGGATTGGAAATCAAATTGAAATAATTTACCTTTCCTTACCATATGCAACGTGCCTCCATTGTCATCCTAGTCTTGATTCTTCTTGATTTGTGAGCCCTCAGATTTTAATCAGCTCCCTTCTACAAGATTGCTTCAAGTTGTTGGAGATTTATGAACTTCAATGCAAGATCAAATGGAATGATCCTAGAATAACTAAATGATGAAGATGCATGATAATAAACATGAATTATGAAAATGAATGATACTTTTCTTGAGAATGCTTCTAATAATAATTCAAAATGATACAATTGAGTTTGAATCTAGATGCTAAATGAAGAGACAAAGGTTCCTTTTATAAACTTTGGATAGACCCTAGCCTAGGTGCAAACATGTGATGACAAAGAGATAAGGACAAAAGGATGGATGAGATTGACTTGATTGAAGAGATGGAGGAAATCAAGGATTTAGTTGAGTTATGAGAGGAAATTTAGGAAAAGGAAAGACACTTGGTAGTAATCTCATCAAGACCTTTTTAGAGGACTCTAGATCTAGAGAAAACTCCAAGGACAAGTGTCTCTTGAACCCTTGTTGATTACATATGGTACATTAACTAACTCCAAGTTAGTAGAGGAAGAGGGAGAGAACTAAGTCTCCCAAAGACATGGGTCTCAAAGGTTGAGTTAATCAAGGCCACATCTCCTCTTTTAATCCCATAAAATAGGATACATGAGTGAGGATAACTAGGATTTTTAATAATTAATTAAAATTAATTATTGGTGCAACTATGAGGTGGCACATGACTTGGACAACTTAAGTGGACTGAAAGACTTAGTCATTTGGGTGAGTAGATAATTAAGTAATTTGAATAAATTTCTTAATAAAATTATTTGAGACTTAGGTAAATTACTTTAATGAATTAAATAATTTATTAATACTAATAGACTAATAATGTTAATTAAATATATAAATATTTAATTAATTATTATCAAGTTAATTAACTTTATAAACTGAATAATTTATTAAAGTTAATAGAAAAGGTTTTATTAATTAAATATTAAAATATATAATTAATTGACTTGAGGATTTTTAAGTGTTTACATTTTTTCCCTCTTTGTAATAATGTGTGGACAACACATTGTTCCAAAGATAGCTAGTGGTTGAATTTGTTGCCTCTGCCCCCTTGAAAGATTGATCAGGGTATGAAAATGAGCAATGTTTGGATAAGCAATAGAAAGAAATGGACTAGGTGACATGAAATGATTAAAAGTGATGTTGTGTGATAACACCTCCAAGCCAAAAGGGTACGATGGGTATGTTAAGGAAAAATACAAGGTGGTTGAGTCATCATTTGTACATGTGGCAATAGGAGATTTGTGGAGAGCAACTGAAGTGAAGATAATGTTCTCAATTGCAAAGCACTAAATTGAGTGAGTCTAGAGATATCAACAGTCAGCTAACTATGGAGAGCCAGCAGGTAGTCTATCCCTCTCAGTCAATTGATAGGTTTAGCTAGGATTCTTTATAGAATGATAAGGTTTTTATAGGATTGTAGGATAGGTAGGAGTTTTTTTTTTTTTTTTTTTTCCAATTTTATCAAACAAATGCATAGTTGTGGGGCACAAATGCGCAACTTTAGTGCTTATTTACTTGTTTTTAGTTGTTAAAGTGCATTTGTAGGAGATTTTTGCACAATTATCATTTCTATGATCACATTGGTGATATATTTTCATATGTTGAATGATAATGCACATAGATTTAGTGGTGTTACACATATGTGGAACAGAGCCATGCACCTATTTTATTGGTATAGATGGCTAGGTAGAGGGAAAAATATGATATAAATTATTGAATGAATAGAAAAGGTCTATGTTGGAATGTTTAGATAGGATAATATATGTGAACCACATGCATCATTGTAGCAATATTAGCTAGAAAACCACATAGGTATAGACAAATGATAAATGTGTCCATAGTCATGTGATAGGATCAATTATTTGATAAAACATGAACAAAAAATAATTTCCAAGATAGTTGATCTTGTATTTTTTTGACTTGTGTAGGAGGATCTTTCAAATATTCAGATGTCAAGAGAGAGACAATCACCAACACAATTTTTGAGGTTATTTTTTACTAAGAGTGATCAGGTATTGATTGTCGCTAGCAGATTATATCATGCAATGTTTTTGCCTATGATCATAGCCAACCCTTGCTTATTGATGGCTCTAGCAAAGAGATGGTATTTTGAGATGAGTATTTTTCATCTTCCAATAGGGGATATGAGTGTGACACTTAAGGACATATACAAGATTCTAAGACTCTTGATCAACAAAGAGTTAGTATAGTATGATCAGCATGCAGGATTAGAGAACTATCAAGATGTGTTTGGGGATGAGAAGTTAGATGACTATGAGATCAACTAGGTTTTTACTTTGGAGGCTTATGATCCATTACCTACAATATTAGAAAGTATGATAGCAAGTAACATTAGCCCCAATAGGAGATCCCAAGGATTCCCTATGGGATGGGGATAGACACTATAGTGGATAGTGGAGGATGGGATAGAGCTTTAGAGAGGTTAGAAAGGGAGGGAGCATAGCTCTAGAGAGGTTAGAGAGGTTGGAGACCCTACTAGAGAATATGGAGAGGACTCAAGACTTGGTTTTGAATGCAAAGAGCATGAGGTTGATGTTGAGAGAAGGGAAAGCCATTACATATTGGAGGGAAGCATATGAGAGAGCTATTCCCAAGGATCAGTGGATGGGTAGGTTCCAAGAGAGCTCTTTTTATGAGAGCTTGTTAGCTAGGTCATAGAGGGATAGGAAGGGTGTGATCTCTAGACCACTAAGACTAGGGGTTAGAGAATAGATAGAGACTAGTGGGGCTAGATCATAAGGTGGTGGGATAGACAAGCAAAGTCAGATAGCAATACTTCTTAGATATTGTGTATACACCATGGACAGATGTGTTAGACTCTAATGGATTTTTTTATTTTGAGACTTAAAATCTATAATAGAAACCTCACATACTCAAAATGAAATGCATGTGGATGGATAGTGAAAACAAATATGGATATGAAAATGCAAACTACAAATGCAATATTAAAGTTCACACTCTCCATTTTCTTGTAATATCTTGCTTCCAAAGGTAACATGAATTTTTATCATCATTGGGCTCTTTATTGTTGTAAGAGAACACAAGCATCATGGTATAATTAAACTAGGATGACTAGAGTATTCCTTACATACATTTTAATATTCCAAACTTGACAAGCATCTTGGTATAATTGAATTGAGATGACCTAAGTTTTTTTTGTGTAATCAATAGACAAGGAATGCTTTCCCATTTCATCATATGAAAAAGTATTTGAGATAAAGATATATGTGACTCTTCATGATTTATTTAATTGATACATGAAGAGCCTTAAGAACAAATACTCAAAATAAATATTCAATGAATACAATAGGAAAGTGCACCACAACCAAAAAACAAAGAAAAATATCATGTTCCCTCTCAGCTATTCTAGTCACAATGGTAAATAGGAGTGATTGACTTGTACCAATGAGACATCTTGGAATAGCATAAGAGCATGATAATAATGAAATCAAATTGATGAATTCATTTACTTTAATAATTAATCAAAAAAATTGTCACTGGATGCACAAATATCTTGCCAAAGATCATATTTTTGCTCGATATGATTTGTTTTGATTTTATATGACTCAAAGCTTTTGATGTTGTAAATATGATTGAGAATTACAAGTTTTTTGGATCAAAATATTGAATCCATTGATAAGAATAATGTGATTTTTGTTTTTTTTAAAATATTTTTAAAACAAAATCCTTTTTTATCCTATTTGTAGACATAGTTTTCCAAAGATCCACTTCCAAAACTAGGTTGAGGGCATGCCCCCTGTTAGGTATTGGGCTGACTTATTGATGGAGAATGACATGAAAGGAGGGATGGTTGAAGATCCAGTCTAATCCAAGCTATGATGGAAGTTTATTATCGATATGTACATGGTCAATAATTTATTATGGTTATGTACAAGATAGATGATGAGGGACTAACAAAAGGGATGAGAGATATAGACTAGGCGATGGAGAATTCAGATGAATCCTAATAGATAGAGGAAGTAGTTTTAACACAAATGATGCATGTTTCCAAGTTTTCACCATTTTCTCTTCTTCTCTTTTTTTAAAAAAAAATTATATTTTGTATTTATTATTTTTTTTTTTTGTCTTTTTATCTTTTTTTTGTATATTTTATCCATTACACTAGGATTTTAGACATAGAATTTCTTAAGGTGTATGTTGTTAATATGTTCATCCAACAAATCCCCATCAAAAGTTGATAATTGATATGTCCTATATCCAAACACTATTGTGATCATAAAAGGACCTAGCCAAGTTGCATCAAATTTTCCTTTCTTTTCTCTATTAGCTTGATTATTTAAATTTTCTCTTAGGACTAGGTCACCCATTTAAAATTCTCTAGATTTCACTTTTTTATTGTACTGATGAGACATCCTTTGTTGATAAACTTTCAAATGTTCTAATTTTTTTATCTCTTTTCATCTAGAAATTCCAATTCTTGCAAGTGTGATACTCTCTAATCCTCATTTGGAATAAGATCCTTTAATGACACTCTGAGAGATGATGATTTGACCTTGAGGGGAAGTATAGCTTCATTACCAAAGACTAAGGAATATGGAGTGGCTCTAGTAGGTGTGTGAATGGATCTACAATAAGCCCATAGTGCTTGACTGCATTGAACATGCTAGTCACATCATTATTGAAAATATTTTAAAGGATTTTGACAATGGTTTTATTTGATACCTCAACTTGACCATTTCCTTGTGAGAAATATATGGAGGAAGAATGATGGATGATGTGAAATTTCTTGCATAGTTCTTTGATATCCTTGTTTTGGAATTTTTTACCATGATCTATGATTATGGATGTTGGGATACCATATTGATAGATGATATAGTTAAGGATGAACATGGAGACTTTTTTTCTTGTGGCAATTATGAGTGGAATGACCTCAACCCATTTGGTAAAATATTCGATTGTTGTAATGAAAAATTTGTGGCCATTGGAAGAAGATGGATGAATTTCCCCAATGAGGTTGAATCCCTATTGACTAAATGAGGTTGAATCCCTATTGACTAAATGGGCATACTATTATAAAAGGATGAAGCTCCTAAGTTGGTGCATGAATTAAATTCCCATGTATCTTGTACTTTTTTCATTTCTTTACATATTAAAAGGAATCTAACTCCATTGTAGACTAATAATAACCCATACACATACATTTCTTAGCCAAAGAAAGGCCACTTAAGTATGACCCATAGATACCCTCGTATAGTTCTCATAAAGAAGTTTTATATTCATCATATTTAGGACAACATAAGAGAGTATCATCAAGACCTTGTTGATGCAAGGTATCAACAATTAGGATGTGACATCATGTTTGGCAGAGGAAGTATCTCTTTTGGTTGTGGGATAGATCAGATGGTAGGATATTTTCTTTTAGAAGGTCATAGATTTTTCTATAAATTTGGGAATCTTGACTCACTAGATGACATATGATTGACAAGTCAGGATCATCATAAGAAGGATAAGATAAGGGTTCCACTAAGAACTCAAAATGAGCTCATGTGTTTTCCATATCAAGAAAGGAAGCAATCATTTTCATGGCATCTACAGCTTTGTTGTCATGTTTAGGAACCTACTCAAATGTAATCATTATCAAATACTATTTTAAATCATCTTCCATCTACTTATATGGTAACATTTTATCATCTTTGGTTTTATACTCATCATTTTTTTTATTAATGATCAATTGGGAGTCTTTGAAGACCTATAACTCTATCACTTTCCATTGTACTACCAATTTGAGTCCTATGAGTAAAGCTTCATATTCAGCCATGTTATTAGTACAAGGGAATAATAACTTGTAAAACTCTGGTATTGTCCATCCATTTCTGACAAAGAATACCCTTACCCTTGAGCCATTTGGAGTACATAAACCATCAAAATATAATTTCCAAGACTTTGTTGATATTTTCATGATTTTGGTATATGGAAGTTAAACATGTATTGGTTGTTTTGTTGATAGTGTAATGTGTGTTAATTTATCTCCTATCCCTTGTCCCTTTATGGCTTTTCAATCCACATACTCAATGTTAAATTCACTTAGTACCATAACCCACTTTTCTACTTTTCTTGTTAATGATGATTTACTAATCAAATACTTCAATGGATCTATTTTTGTGATTAGTGTGACTTTGTGGGAAAACATGTAGTGTCTTAACTTTTGCGATGAAAATACCATTTCCAAACATGCCCTTTTAATCTATGAATAGTTAAGCTCATATCCCACTAGAGTGTGACTAATATAATAGATAGCCTTTTCTTTTCCTTCATGGTCTTTTTGTGCCAATAAGGCTCCGAAACAGTTTTCCATCACTAATATGTATAGTAATAGTGGTTTTCCATGTTTAGGTGACATCAGAGTTGGTGGATTTATCAAATACAATTTGATCTTGTCAAAATCTTCTTCACATGTGGCATCCTAGTGAAATGGCACATTCTTATGTAGCAGGTGCATAAAAGGATGACTTCTATCAGCCAACTATGAGAAAAATCTCCTAATGGATTGCAATCTTCCTTAAAATGATTTTAACTAACTTATGTTCCTTGGGCATGGCATTTCCATAATTACCTTAACCTTAACAAGATCCACTTCTATTCCTTTTATAGAAACTATATATCCCAAAAAATTTCCATATGTCACATTGAAGGCACATTTCTTGGGATTTAATCTGACATTATACTTTTCCAATCTAGTGAGTATCCTATCCAATATTTGTAAATGATCTTTCATTGTTTTATATTTTCCTAGGATACCATCAATATAGTCTTCCATTATGGTATGCATCATGTCATGAAAATTGTAGTCATTACCCTCTAATATGTATCACCTACATTTTTTAGACCAAAAGGCATGATATTCCAACAATAAGTACCCCGTGAGCATGTGAATGTAGTTTTCTCTTGATCTTCTAGTACAATTTTAATTTGGTTATAACCAAAAAACCCATTCATTAAAGATAAAATTTCATGCCCAGTGGTAAGATCTACAATAGTATCAATTTTTGGTAAAGGAAAATCATCTTTCGGACAAGCTTTCTTTCAATCTCTGAAGTCAATGCATACCTTGATAAACTTATCTAGTTTCAAAAAAGGTACAATGTTTGACATCCATTCTACATAATCAATTACTCTTATAAAACTAGCATCCAATAGTTTCTTTATTTTAGATTTGAAAAACTATATATATTCTTCTCTTTCTAATTCTAATAAAGATGTTGCTATTTTCAAGATGTGTTGAGATTCTTTTGTCCCAATATTGATAGGAACTATTGGTTCAATGAGTACATTTTATTCCTCTTGATATAAATAATCTAGAAGAGTGTCAATCATTTCATCTTTAGATGTCTCATAGATTTTTCACCCTTAGATACTATTGGAAATGTGGAATAGACTAGGTGACTAAGAGGGGAGGTGTGAATTAGGAACCAATACTCTTTTACTTTAATTCACCTATTAAACCTTCACAATCTAATCTAATCTAATTGCATGCATGAAAGACTAAAAATAATAAAAGATTCATAACACTTGACACAATATTGGTAACCTAGAAACCTTCCAAACAAAAAGTAAAATTGGGGTGGTGATGATACCCATAAGCTTTAGTACTGTAGTATAAAGTTAGCATGTTAAATCTTACAATTGATCACTTTTGGTAATCTACCATGTTACGAGCAATAAGGGTTGTTAGGTCCACCTTGTAAAATGATTTATACAATATAATGAAGTATGCACTTGGTTAGGATATTTTGCATAAGATTGTTAAGTCCAACTTGTTATAGGATTTGACTAATGCACCTGTTAGGATGAACTGGTAGTAGATCTTTGATTTGCAACTCAGTTTGCTAAATGAGATTCCTTTGATGTAAAATGATCACCTTGTTGTGATAGATAAGACTTTTCTTTTCCTTATACTTCTTGTATCCTTTGTCTTCTAATTCACACTCATACTTGTTACACATATTCATTTGGATCACACAAGATATATTATATATATACCAATCCAAATAATTACCTTCTAGAGTCAGCAACAACATCATATTCAAAAATCTTTACCAAGTCAGCTCACTTCTGAAACTCAGGTCCTGAAGACCACTCAGGTGATATTTTGACACTCATCAACACTATCAATTTGACAAGCTAGCACTCAATTGACTTTGGGGCTCAGTCCACACTGATCACTCAAGAGTAGGAATGAACTCAATTATTAGTGATGACTTGATGAACACTGGATAACTTAGTTTGCATTGAAGGGCTTGGTTGACACTACATCTCAGTCAACACTACCTTCCTTCTACTTGGTTAACACGGCTAGCGTAGTAGACATTGTTAGCTCAGTTAACACTACTTCCTACTTGGTTTACAATGTGAAACTTGGTAGACTCTATAAAGCTCATCTTACACTATTTACTATCTGTGAAGCTTAGTAGACTCTGTAAAGCTCATCTTACACTATTTTCTACCTGTGAAGCTTGGTAGACTCTATGAAGCTTAGCTTACACTATTTTTTTCCCATGAAGCTCAGTAGATTCTTTGAAGCTTGACTTACACTATTTTCTATCTATGAAGTTCAATAAACTCTATAACCAACCAAATGGTTAAGTGTTTAGGTACTAATTAACAAATGATTTGACCATAAGGTCAATAATCTCCCCCTTTAGCATTAGTGACAAAAACACTTATCATACAAAATTTTTGAATACTTTAAAATAATAAGTCAAAACTCCCCCTTTCAATGTGCTTGGGTCTATAACTCAGTTTTTACTATTGTTCTCATACTTGGCTAACACTAACTTTGTTTTTCCTTTTTTGAGATTTTTTTGTAGCTTTTTTGTACATATATTTCTTTTCTATGATATAACTATTTCATATTTACAAGGTAACACCAAAATGTGAAAGGAAATCATTGTGTACCTTCAAAATTATGGACATTGTTTTGTCCCAATTATCTTGCAAAACTTTGGAAGTATGCAAAGCTATTTGAACTTCAGTTGATAACTCCATCATATGATCAACAATTGAAAATTTATTGTCATGGATTAATGTTTTAGCATGAACAATATGTTTCTACATTACATCTACGTTGGGAATTATCAAACTCTAAATATTTGCCAATGTAGCCCATATTCTAGCTTATTCTCTTAACAATTTTGTCTACAAATCTGTTAGAAACCTGATCTTTACAAAATGAGTTGAGCTAGTGCATGTGTCAAGTGATAACTAATGTGCACTTGCCTTCAAATCAGTATCTATCTATAACAACTTGTCCTTTATTTCCTTTGTGAAATTTGTAGTATCACTTAACTTTACAAATAAGGAAACAACATTATTTATAGAACTTTCAAAAGTTACAAGAATAGTGGACAATTCCACTTGATCAATAGCAATTTTCTATGCTACCTTTTCCAAAACTTTGTTATCAAATTTTCTTTATGCCCTCTACTGTAGTTTTTCTTGGCCACTCAAATCTTCATTAAATTTTTGAACTATGTCAACAAGCTGGTCCAATACTGGTCTCTTTTCATCAATTTGAATACTAAGTGCATCAAAAAATATACCTTGTATGTCTTCTAGCACTTGATTCCTCTTCTTCCTTTCTACTCTCAGCTTCTATTTTTTTCCCCTTTTCTTCCAAATCTCTCCAAGGATGTCCATCTAATTAGGAGTGAGATTGGAAAGATCCCAATCTAGAATAACTATATCCTCATCTAGGTCAATTTCATCAATAGAGGCTTCTACCTCTTTACCCTTTTCCTTTGGAACAAAGGAAGGAATAATGTATTTTCCTTTACTCAAATCCTCAGTGGGTGATTGAGACTTACCTCAACTTTTGTTGCACTTACAGTTGAAACACTAGTAGCAAAAATAATATTACTAATTGGAGAAATAGTAATAATATGAGTATTTACAATACCTTGTTGTGACTCAGTCTAGCCTATTGCTATGAATATTGGAGTCTTTTTCTTGGTAGATGAAGTTATAGTAATAATGCTCATCATTGCACTCGGTAAAATGGTTCCAACAGTTAATTGAGTTCTTTGTGGAAAAATGTTTAACTTAATTGTTTGTGACTTGGTAGACTGTGAAGCTTGGCTTACACTATACTATGGCTATGAAGCTCAATAGACTCTATAACCAACCAAATGATTAAGTTTTGAGGTACTAATCGACAAATGATTAACTATAAGGTCAAAAAACACATGTTTTATTTTTTACTATTTTTGGATCTAATATTGCCACAGTGTGGTTTTCACCATTAGATCTATTGATTATTTTCACATTTTTATGACTAAAAGGATTGGCATTCTCACCAAATTAAGTGATGTCATTGAGTTCAATAGGAAACCCTTTCTTATGATCTCCTTGTGGGATATGATCTCTAATCTCAAGATAGTCTATGACTATATCATCATTATGGAAAACATCTAGTTCAAGAATAGGAGGTGAAGCTTAGTCAATAATCTCAAGATGTAGTAGTGGTAAAGGATCATTTGGGTCATATTCAAAGATGGTAATGGTATTGATAGAAAAAAATTCAAGATTTAGGAATGTATCGACAAGGTCTATCTCTGTACTCTAATTCAAAATATCATGCTTTGATAAATCTCTCTTTCTTCACAACTATCACAATTAGCATAATATGGGGTTAACTCTAATGAGTCTAACTATGAACTTTCTCTATCTTGGTATGAGTCACTATGAGTCCTAAAAATATCAATTTGTTTTTCTTCAGAGAGGGTATTGGAATCATCTTCATCATAACCAGTGTCTTCTTGCTTATCCCAAATTTGATTCAGAAATTCTAGGGTGACCTTTGTTTCCCTTTCATTTTGGATGTTTGATATGATTTGTATCCCAATCTTGTAGTATCTCTCTAATATTTTGGATTTTTCAAGATGGGTTGTAAGATGTCTTCTCTTGGTAAGCTAAGAGGTCCATTTCCTTTGTACCCCATTTTTACTAAAATATCATATCATTTTCCATAATGCTTAGGGGATATATGTTTATATTTGATGATTTCTTGTTTCTTTTGTTTGTATGGGAATTTTTTAGTATTTTTGTCATTTTCTTCATCAATTAAGGTACCCCCACTTCTAAAAGTGCCAAGAATAGAAGTGGGAGGTGATTATGACTATTTTTTTATTATCAATGATCTTCCATATGATCTAGGGGACAAGGGTAATTCCATGATACAAAATGTTTACCCCAAGGTATATTCCCCCATACTTTGTTCTTTGACATCACCTTTTATGTCTGAAGACTTGGAAGTAGATGCTAGATTTCTAGTGTCTTGATTGAGGGAAGTGGATATAACTTGATTGTATGGCATGAGATAATTGGTTGATGACTTCAAGGAATTTCAATATTGAAAAGGATTGGGATCTCCTTTAATTGTTATCTATTGTCTATCATGAGGGAAATTTAAACACTGATTTAATGTTGAGGGCATTGCTTTCATGGAGTGAATCCATGGACATCCTAATAGAATATTGTAGGCTAGTTCCATATCCAGGAACTTTCAAGGTATGTCTTTGACCATGGGACCAATTTTGATAGGTATCACAAATGATCCCTTAGATGCTCTTTCTTGTTCATCATAAGCCTTGATTGTGATTTTATTTTTATGATCTACCACATTTTTTTAGAAAATCCTAGTGCAAGGACTAGTTTTAAAGTACATATATTCAATCTAGCTCCTCCATCTATAAGGACTCTTTTGATCTTGTGACATGTTGTGGTTCCACAGCACACGCCCCATTCCCTACTAGGAATGAGGACCCCCTACTTTTTTTTTGGGTCCTCAAACTCACAATTTGGGATCCAAAAAATGTTAGAGTCAAAAAGTAAAAGTCATGAAATTTTTTTTAAAAAAAAAAATTGGAAAATCAAAAATTTAAAATTTAAAATTTAAAAATTTGAAAAAGTCATAAAAAATATTTTTTTTGAAGAAATATAAAAATTGCAAAAATAGTCAAAAAAATAATAAAAAATAATATATAATAATGCACCCACACAACACACATATGCGTAGGGTGTGCAGCACCCATGATGGTGTATTGTGTGCACCTACCCACTTACACAAAAGAATGCCACACACCCTGTGGGTGTGCATGGCTATAAAGGCCCCCCCACCTTCCAAAATTTTCATTCTTTTCAACACTTGGCAAAATACAAGCATGCTCCAGACTAAGGTACGAGACCAAAAGACATCCATGCATGCATTTTGCATTGTGCTCACCTACACTTGCATGCGCCTATTGCGCCAATGTAGCATGTGCACTTTGTGCTCATCACTCCTTGTACAAAAACCCTATTGCACGCTCTATACACTAAAACCCTGCTATACACACCAAACACCTATTGCATGCGCTTGGCACCACACCTTTCTTCAAAACCCCCCTGTGAGCACACCGTCATCATCGTGCTATTGTGTGCCTTGTGTCACATGCTTTAGTGTCGCGTACCTTGTTTTCCCTTGTGCCACACGTGCACTACCAAGCCACGTCGTGCATACACTTTAAATATTTTTTAAAAAGAAAAAAAAATATTTTTAAAAAATATTTTAAAAATGAAAAATATATATATAATAATGAAATGAAAAAATAATATATTTAAAAATAAATAAAAGCACCCAAACTGAGTATCTCATTTTTTTTTCATTAATAAAATTTGAGTTCTTTTGTGTTATTTTAATTTTTAGGTTCTCACTATATTTTTAAACTAATAAATGTCATTCCTATGTCATGCAGATATTATGGCATCCATATCTAGAGAGAAGATGGCTTCTAACCCTATTGTGTTCAAATTCCAAGGTGTACCATCAAAATCAAGGTTCCATTATGATCATATAGAAATCAAAGATACTGATTTGGGAGATATTGATTTGGGAGAGTTCCTCAAAATCTATAACAAACCTACAGAGAGATCTACTCTGGTATCCACCTTGATCCGATCTAGATTGGTAAGTGCAACTTCACATCCAATATCAGTGCAGTCAATAGAGTTGATTATGACACTGGCACAACACTTTGTCCCTAATGAGAGGGTGGTTAAGAGCTTGATAGGAGAAGTGGTCCTTGACCTTCGACTTGCCAACATTGAGAGGGTCTTCCACCTCTTGAGGGCAAATCAATTCATCAAACTCTCCTATGAAGTAGTAGAGAGATGGTATAGAGAGCACCCAAAAGAAGCATCTAAAATCATCCAATCCTCATATCTCATTGAGAAGACTCCTTTAGGTAGGGTCACAAGAAAAGTGGACATGAATAGGGGATACATGAAGGAAGATATTGGCTATTCCATCATACTTTTGAGCAGAGTTGTGGGTCTACCAGAAGTTGGCCACCTCAGTACTTTTATGGTTAATTTCATTGAAACAATCAAGATGGAAAGGATGCCACTAGACTGGGCCACCACCCTAAGTGACAACTTGTGTGAAAAATTAGGGGCAATTAAGGATAAGAAGAAGTTCTATATGGCTTCTTACATGGTTTATCTTCTTGCAGCAAGGGTGACAAACTACCCTAGTTTGTACAAAAAAGGTAGTATGTAGGATCCTAATGTCTGGTCCTATATTGTCTACCCTCAGCTAGTGAGGAAGAAGCTCTTAGTGCAAAGCAAGGAATACAAAGTCATGAATGACACATTCATTTTTACAGTCATTAGATTCATAGAGGGTGATTATGCAAAGAGGTTATCTGATGAGGCAGAAGCATAAATAACAGCTCTCGAGGCCTACTTCATCCAATTCAAGACATTCACATATCTACAAGTAGTTGGTGCATCTATTAACTCTAGAAGCTCCCTAGATATCCAAGTGAAAAACTAGTGTTATTGGAAATTTCTTGACTGATTGAATCTACGTATGAGAGGGTGAAGAGACAAAGGAGACCCTATTGGATGTGGCCCTTGGTCATAGGACCATACCAGGTCAAAAAAAAGTAATATATTCCATCCTTTGAATGGGAATGGGACAATTATCCCCTCAAGGAGTACAATTCCCCTAGGCTCTATTTTGATAATATTGGGAGAGTGGAGAGTTTTCCTAGTAAGGAGTTCCACCATGAAGATGCTATTGAAGATAATTGGATGAGTGCAACAAATGACTATGATGTCCACATAAGGGACTATTGTAGGATGACTTTGTGTCTAGAAAAGAAGGCTCTCAAGCTAAACATCTCAGAGGAAATAAGGCCATAGGATTCATGGGAGCTATTGGACCCCTTGTTCAACTCAAAAAAAAAAGGAGAAAGGCCCATCATGAATGTCAAGATTAACAAGGAGGAGGGCGATGATATTAATCATTGGGTAAGGCACATAGTTAGAATGACTAAGGATTGGATCAAGAAGCCTTTTCAACTTGATCTAATACATAACACTGTGGTCTTTCATACTCAAGCCCACCCTAAGAAAGGTAGAAGGAAGAAAGTTACAATTCCTACCTTTGTGGCCCAATCTCCCATCAGGCGAGAGACACTATACCAACTTGACCACCTAGTTGGATACTATCATCCTCCAAAGACAAAGGGAAAGAATAAAAGGAAGAGGACCTACCCTTAGAGGATTCAAACCAAACAAGGTGGAGTGCAAACACCTTCCCAGTAGCAGGAAGAGAGTGTATAAGGGTCTGAGGATACTAGTGCTTCCCAAGTCTAGGATGACCCTCAATTGCCTACCTTTGTGCCTAGCCAATTAGAAGAGGGAGAGTCTCGATAGGTTTCTATTCCTCCTTCACAAGAAGAGCTAGTTTCCCCTTTGCCTCCACAAAAAAAGAGAGGATTAAAATCTAAACGAAGAAAAGGCAAAGGGTGACCAAAAGAATGGTACCTTTTCCATCTATTCTTGAGATCATTCTAGAACAAGAAGAGGAAGAAGAAGAGGAGATAGATGAAGAAGATCAGCTACCCCTATAGAGGATAACTAGGCTAGCCAAAGCCATAGAGCAAGAAAGGAGAAGTACCATGGGCATGTCACCATGCACCCTAGTGGGACCCTTGGAAGTCTCTTCTTCAAAAGATGAAGTATAGTAGTGGGTGGATGAGCAGAGTGAAGAAGGTGATGACATTTTCAAAATGTCAGATTTTGATTTTATGCCTATGGAAATGAAGTTCATTAGGAATAAGATAAGGGATAGAGCTATAGGTGAACCTCAATAAGAAGACTAAAAGTAGATGTCCCCAGATTCATAGGATCTCGATCTTACTCCTCCATCACCACAAATCATGGTGGTAGATAAAGGCTCTGTCAGTCCTCTAACTTAGAGTTTAGAAGAGGAATAGGTTTAGAAGGAACTAGCACAAGGAGAGGAACTAGAACAAATGGTGACTGATGAAGTGTCAAAGGAGTGAAAAATGGTGGAATATTCTCAACTACCTTCCCAAGAAACTTAGGTGCAAGCTACGGGGTCCACTGAAATAGTGGCTATAGAAGAAGACCTCGCACCAACGGGAAGTACTTTATGGAGGAGTGATAAGGGAAAGGAGGTAGTAGAACATACTCCTTTTTCCTTTAGGGGTAGGTCTTCCACTGAGTACATTCCAATATGATTTTGGAAATAAGTAATGAGGAGTGCTTGACCTCAATTTTGAGCTACTGAGGAAGACATTTTTGAGATTGCAAAGATTTTAAATAAGCTTGAGTCTCCATTGCATGAGGCAAGAAAGTTGGCCTTTGTTAACAATACATGGAACCAAGAATTATTTTCCCAAGTGGTCATCCCTCTAGAAGATACAGATGCAAAAAGCCTCGGTTCCCAAGATTATCAAATCAAAGAGGTCATGCTTGGGAGACCCACACAAGATACAGCCTGATTGATGGTGACTATGGGAATTAAGGAAATCTTCATAATCATGGAGTAGGAAGAGGTTGAACTCCAACCACTTCAAATGTAGAATGAGATCCTAAAAGGATATTTAGCCAAAGTAGTTGGTCCTCTAGATCCTGAGCACCTCGAGGAGACATTGAACACCATTCTCAGGGAAGGGGGGAGTGTACAGTCAGATCTGTTTTTGCAAGCCTATCAATAGTGGTGGGAAAGTTTTAAGGATAAAGGAATTTTGATAATTTAGGGGAACCTAAAGTTACTTCATGCTACACAAGAAAACATGAATAAAATGGTAGCGATTTTGAAGTAGGACTTTAGTATTATGGATGAGGTAAGGGCTTGGAGCAAGGACTTACAAATTTTGCAAACAATAAAGGGACAGAGGTATAGGATTTTTGTAGATGTTTCTACTATTGAAGAATTAGATTTGATTGATTATTGGATAGAGAAAATTTTAGATAGTAATAAAGTGATGGAAACATTACATGCAGAGATTCATCGGCTCAAGGACCAAGCCCGAGAGCAAATTTTGGACGCAATCAAGCATTACAGTGATGCTTGTTTAGATATTTTTGAGGATGAAAAATGGGAAAAGATATTACCTGTAGAGGTAGTGGTGGAAAATTTTAAGAAGATTTTTGTGGAAGTTGCTAATGATGAGGATATCCAACAAGCCTTCAGGACTGAAGAAGCTTTATTAGAATTGGGTACCAAACTTAGGGATTTTGTTTATACTTGGATTGAGGTAGACAATTACAAGAAAAAAGTCAAGAACAAGTATGAGGCTTTAGATTTAATAGATACAACTAGAATTACTAAGATTGTAGAGAAATTTAGGGGCAAACATCCAAACATAGCTTTGGGATGAAGAAGAACAAAACTTAGGTGCTAGAATTTCAATTTTCACACTCAGTCAAATTTTGAGATTTTGGAACATTTTGAGGTGTGTATCTCCATAGGTCCATAGGTGTGTAGGTCTACAACTCTATAGGTCCACAGGTGTTCATTTTTAGAAAGCTCTATTGATATTTAACTGCTAATTCTAAAATAGATCTTTCCATGCATCGACAATTCACTCTGACGGTAGTCTAACTCTGATAAATGCCTAGTAAAGGATCAGCTTCCAATTTTGGCACTTCTAGAAACTTCCACTTTGACTTAGAGGTTTCTTATTATTTCTTCTCTCATAATTCTTTATTTTTTAACATGTAAATGCTCATGCATCCAATTAATGAATAAAATATGGATGGAGTCCTACTTAGCACCAATTAGATTGTAGTTTGTATATAATTAGTTTATTTTGTTAATTAAAAGCATTTTTATTACATGAAGAATCTCTCACTTTCAACATAGATTGAGGATATGATTTCTTATATATACCCCATTCTAATATGCAATGAGGGCTGCCATTATTTTGCAATAAAATTATGCTTTTGGTGCTTGCATTTGGAGTGTAGTAATTCTTGCCCGAATGTGTCATTATTTTTTGAATCTTATTCATGGAATTGTGATTGAGCCAAAGGTTTATTGCTTTGTTTCGGGTTGTGCATTTCATTATTTATGGTCTTTGTTATGGTATTGATGAATTCTATTGTGTAGCAAGCTTGAGAAGAAATTATCAAATTGTGCTTACATAACTTTTCATCTCACATGAGTGCACTTTCTGTGGCCTTGCTATTTGATGAAGGGTGAAACATCATATGCTCCTTAAGTTTATCACTGATGATTGCATTAGTGGAATCATGGAAGCGTTACTCCTCCTTTCATTGGTTATTTATTGATCTCTTTGAAAGCTTAATTCATAAATGTGTCATTCTCCATAACTTATGTCCATTAGGAATTTTCAATTTTATGTTATTTTCTTTCAAGTTTTGTTATTTTCTTTGTTAACCCCTTATTAGAATAGGAATTCATACTAGTTGCATTGTTAGATTGCATTCATCAAAAAACATTAAAAAAAATTACAAAAACATAGTTATTTTCTACATGTTATTTTGGAAACAGCATGTAGATTTTTCATCTCATCTAAAATAAAATAAAAACTAGCAAAGGCCTCCTTGTGAACAATCACATTTATCTTCAACTGAATAGATTCTAGTAAGTCATGAGATCAACCTTGAACCTTCGAGTTGATTCACAAAATCAGCTTTTCAAGAGAGGAATTCACAAGAATTCCTACTATTTAGCATTGTGCATAATGATAGCTCAATAGAAGTGGCGCTAGGAGGGTCGAATCTTTGATTCTCAGAAAAAGGAAGGAAAATTCATTAGAGTTTCAAAATTTTGCACTTTTTACCAAATTCTACATTTTCCACAAGTTCAAAAAAATTTGATTTTTTCAAAAATTCAGGTGCGTAGGTGTGCAGGTGTGTAGCTCTCTAGGTCCATAGATCCACAAGTGCATACTTGCACAAAACTTTATGGTTTGGGAATGTGTACTTTTGTAGAGATATATTTTTTCTAGAATTGATGCAAACTAAAGGGTTTTGATCTAGAATCCCCATTTTAGTGAGCATTAAGGTCTTTACCAAGGGCAAATGAGTTTCTTGAGCTTACCCAGTTCTACAAACCACACAATGATAAGGGAGTACCCTGAATTCAACCACTTCCATTCAAACTTTCATCATCTTCTTCAACTCCACCTCTACTCCAACCACCTAGTGGACCACCACATACTCCCATAGTTCCACCTCCACAATAGCCACCTTTAGGTCTACCAAATCCTTTGATGGCCTTCTTCGCAAACATAGTAAACTAACCAATAAACTTGAGAGGTGCACTCCATGACCTCCCTAAGAATCCTAAGAAGTTTTGACCAAGGTTCATCTATGGAGAAACATGAACTACTAAAGACCGCATTAAAATGTTCAAAGAAATTTGCAACTGAAAGAAAATTTCCAATGAGAATGTGGTCCTTCATTTATTCCCCTACTCTCTAGGGGAAGTTGCTTACAATTGGTATGTCAATCTACCACTTGGATGTATTGGAGATTGGAATACTTTCAAAAAATTGTTCCTGGAACAATTCAAAACATTCATCAACCTATCTATGATACATCAACAATTCATATAAATCAAAAGGGACCTAGCTGAGATAGTTTCTCGTTTCAACCATCACTTCCACATGGCATATCGCAAGCTAGAGGTGCCACACACTATACCCATTGAAGTAGCTATTCAAATTTATTTGAATGCTATGGACCCTCTTACTACTATCTTTCTTAGAAGGCTTCCTACAATAGATATTGATACATTAGAAAAGGTTTTTGTAGAGGCAATAACTTTCACCAAGCAAGCCAATCCTAGTGGAGGAGGATTGATACTCCCACCTCAAGCTATCACGACAACACCAACATACCTTGTCGAAGTACCTACTATGCCTAGTCAATTCATACTAGGGAATCTAGTTCCACTATAGTAAGCACCTGCTCCATAGAACCTTTTGCTGACTTATCTAGGGTATGAGTCTCCTAATACGACTTTCTTTGAGAAGAATTCAATAGTTCCTATAGAAACAAATAATAACTTCATTTCAGAATTTGATCAAATGAAAAAACTATATCAAAAATGAAAAATAAATTGACTCATCTTAGGTTTTCACAAGGATAGAATAACAACTTTCAAAGAAACAATACTGGTCCTTACAACAACAATTATGGCCCAAGTTACTATAGAAACTTCAACAAAAACAACAATAATGCAAGTAACAATAATTGGGGAAACAACTTCAATCCTCCTAATTGCAACAATGGCTTTTAGAGGCAAAACTAATAGTGGAAAACATGTCTGAATAATGTAAGTATTCCTATAGACAACAATAACAACAACATTCAATATGCAGATATCAATCAGTATGATGATGGTCATAGTGTACCTAGCAATGATGGTTCACACTATAATGGGAATCAAAAGGCAGCTCAAAGCTCTCAAGAAAGTGATAATTCTACTCTTATGAAATTTAATGCCATGTTGTTGGAATCCTATGACCCCATGCAAAAGTCATAGGTACAACAATTGGTCAATGAAGAGTTCTCATTTCTATTCAGCCAAGAACCTAACCTTCACCATGAAGAAATGTTTTCCTTTCACAGCAACAATCGGAATATGTACAACTTCAAAAGTATAAAGGAACCTCTAACAGATGGAATTCCTCTGGCACTACAAGCTACACCTCCAGACCCAAGGGTGAGTAACAACCTAGCACCGGTAAAACTACCACTTGGAGGATAGCAAAATTAGAACCAAGCCAATGTGCCAACAATATTAAAAAACCCTGCTTGGTCTACTAAAAGATATAATGCAATGGAAGACTTGAAATGAAAAAAAACCAATATGTTTATGTTTGACATGCTACAAAACTTTCCACAACAATGATAAGCACTCATGAAGACTCTGGACCATAAGAAGACTTCCCACAATGCTAATACCACCCCTCAAAAAAGGTGGTGTCACAGCAAGTTAACGTTGCAGAGGCATTGCCCACCATGTTGAAAGACAAGGTAGTGGTGCCCCCATTTTTTCTTAGTATAAGGATATACAAGAAAAATCTTTATAATTTCTTTATTGATTCAAGAGCTTCATGTAATGTCATGCCTTTATCCATAGCACAAAGCTAGGGGCTGCCTCTCAACCCACCAACCGAGTAGTGATATAGTTGGACAAAATAGAAGTCAAAGTCATAGATGTATTGAAAGATGTATGGATACAGTTGATAGTGAACCCTTGAATTCAAGACATCATCAATATACATGTGGTTGATATTCCAAAAATGTATAGATTGCTCCTCAGTAGAGAATGGACAAAGTGTCTAAGGTGATGGTTTTCTACAGATTTCAACTAGCTTTGGTTGCCATGAAAAAGTTTGAACAATCAAATCAAAATAGATGCGGAGCCCAAGTTAAAAAATATGATCGCCAATTATAATACCCCTAATGAGGTAGCCTTCTTGCAAATAGATCTAGGCTCCTACAAGGTCATGGTTTTCAATACTATGTCAACTAGAAAACCAAATGATCAAGATATGGACTCCATGATTTCAGCCCCAAAAGATGAGGTTGTAATGCAATTCATAGACCATATGATGGCTAATCTACAATGTCTAGGAGAAGAGGCTAATACCAACATTCTTCTCCTTATAGGATTTTGTTGATTGCATAAAGTTAGCCATTCAAAGTTCAAGTGTTCATCATGTCATGAAGTAGTTGCTAAGATATTGACATAAATGGTTGAAGTAAAGAAAGTTGATGACTCACAAAATGGACCTACAGAACACCAAAGTCCTACAAATACATCTCCTATTGTTGAAGAGATTGAAGGGAAAACTGAAGATTTGAATGCATCATATAGTGATACCTCTTCAAATGGTGGAGGTTTGTCTTCTCCCCCACCTTGAATGATTAAAATACTAAGGAGAAGATGGTGCATAAAAGGCTAGGGATGGACTTCAGTGGTTATTTTCCCTCTCCCAAAAGTTGAAGAAATTCAAGAACTAATAGGAGAAATTCAAGACAAACAAGAGAAACACACACCTCCTCTATTAGGTATTCACAATGGAGAATCATCAAGTTTGTCTCCCAAAAAGTTACAATGGGTTCCTAAGAAACAATCTTTTAAAGCTTAAATAAAAGAGAAATTGAGAAGAATTAAGCACAAGGTCAAAAAACCCAAAGAAAACTCAATTTGGACTCTCCCCTTTGATGGTTCCAAGTGTAAATTAGGAGCTGATGTAGGTATCGAGCTAGTTCCCCAAAAAGGTAAATCCTTCTATGCCACATATTAATTGCAATTTAGATGCACTAACAATGTTGTGGAGTACAAAGCCTTGATTTGAAGACTTCTCTTTGCACTTGAGAAATGATTTATAGCTCTAATTGTTTAAGGAGATTCCCAACTAGTTATCTGAAAAGTAAAATCATTCTACTCTTGCAATGATAAGAGATTGATTTCCTATAGGAAAAGGGTATGGGACTTGTTAGATGATTTCCAAGCTTTGAACATAAAGTCTATTCTAAGAAGGAAAAGCATGGTAGCCGATGCCCTTCCTATTTTAGCAAGCGCATTACAACCCATTGAAGGAACAAAGTTGAAACATTTTTTAGTTGAGTTGGTTGTTGCTCCATCTATTCTAGATAATATCATGAGCTCTCAAGTTTTTTAGGATGATCAACATATACTGGAGTTTATCATGTGCAGTGGTAACTTTAAGGGACAAGAGATAGATGACACCCCAGATGACAAATGAAGGATACTAAAATTCAAGATGAAGATGAAATCTTGAACCTAAAGACCAATACTATTCCAAAGGGAATGGTTGAATTAGAACACATCTTTGATCATGATGAATCAAAGCTCAACAAAAGAATATCTAGAAGATAAGGGCATTGATGAATGTGATTCATATAATTTAGGAAAAGAAGATGATCCCAAGATGGTAAAGATTGGGAAAGCATGTAGTTTACAGGAAAGGGAAGACATGCTCAAATTACTCATAGAATACAAGGATGTCATCTCTTGGAGCTATGAAGATCTGAAGATGTATGACTCTCAAATCATTACACATGATATTCCCCTCAAACTAGATGCCAAATCTTTCTGATAAAGGCAAAGAACCATTAATCCCATCCTCGAACCTTTGATACTGAAGGAAGTCAAGAAATTGTTGGATGTGAAGATTATCTTCCCTGTGCATTACTCCACATGGGTGGCTAATCTAGTTCCTATATGAAAGAAGACTGGAGAGATTCAACTTTGCATAGATTTTTACACTTTGAACCTAGCCTCTTAGAAAGACAATTACCCATTGCTCTTGCTAGATGAAGTCTTACAAATTGTGAATGGTTCAAAAATGATATCTTTCTTGGATGGATATTTTGGTTACAATTAGGTAATGGTTAAATATAAATACTACCTTATGACCAAATGGGAAACCTTCGCCTAGAGGAGAATGCCATTTGGATTGATTAATGTGGGGGCTACATTTCAGCAAGCCATGGATGAAGCATTTAAGGGGTTGATTAATAGGTGTATAGTTATTTATATGGATGACTTGATTTTATTTTCAAAAGATCAAGCTACTCACATTGCTGACCTAAGATAGGTGTTCAATAGGTGTCATAAATACAACATACCTCTCAATCCCAAAAAGTGTTCATTTGGGATCACTAAGGGAAAAATCTTGGGTCATATCATTTCTAAAGTTAGCATCTCCATAGATCCTAATAGAGTTGAAGCCATTTTGAAGTTATCACCTCTAAATAGTTAGAAGGAACTCAAGTCTTTCTTTGGGAAGATAAATTTTTTTTGGAAATTCATAACTGGATTTGTAGAGATTGTGCATCCTCTCAATAATTTTCTTAAGAAGGGAGCTATTAAGAAATCAATTTTCTTAAGAAGGGAGCTTTTCTTAACCCTGAAGTTAAGAAATCTTTCAAGGATATTAAGCTACCCATTTCTACGGCTCCAATATTGGTAAGTCCTAATTACAACCTTCCCTTCAAGATATATTCCTTTGTTTTAGAGCACTCGTGTGTAGGGGTTTTGACTCAAAAGGAGTAGGAAAATGAAAGAACTATTGCTTTTATGAGTTGCCCACTGAGAAATGCCAAGTTGAATTATTCTAACCTCGACAAAAAATATTTTTCTTTGGTTAAAGTAGTGAAGAAATTCTACCATTACATACTAAGAAGTAAGGTATATGCTATTGTACCTAACCTAGCAGTAAAGACATTGTTGATGCAAAATGAACTTGGTGAAAGGCGGGGTAAATGGATGACAATACTTCAAGAGTTTGACCTTGAGATCCAACCTATGAAATTAGTCAGAGGATAAGGCTTGTCAAGGATGTTAGCTGATAACCAAGTTGGTGATGAAAAGAAATTTGAGTTTGAGAAGGAACAAATGATGAAGAATAGAAGAAAATGATAGTATCTCAAGTCGATATTGGCCAAGGTGTGGTGATAGATTTCTAGTACTAGGATATTGTGTATTACATCCTATAGAATCAATGTCAAAGTTGGATGAATAGCTCACAATGCAAAGGACTTAAAATGAAATGTGAGTCCTATATGTTGTAAGACAAGTTGTACAAAAGGAACTATGAAGGGATCTACTTCAAATGCCTAGGATGTGAAGAAGTGAAGGAAGTCCTAGAATAGTTTCACGACAAGTATGGTATAGGGCATAGATCGACAGAAGCAATGGCTCATATGATTTTAAGATCAGGATATTTTTGGCCCACATTATTCAAGGACACTTTTGAGAATGTCCACTCTTGTTATGTTTGTCAAACAAGTGCTAACAAAGAAAGATACTTGGTGATGCCGCTACAACCTATGTATGGGATATGCCCTTTCACAAAGTGGGGGCTAGATTTCATTGGTCCAGTTAACCCACCATCATCGACCAAACATGCCTACATTCTTGCAGCCACCAATTATTGCACAAGATGTACAAAAGTAGAAACTTATAGAAATTGCATTTCCAAGGTGGTGATAGATTTCTTGGAGGAGCACATTGTTACCAGATTTGAAATGTCATTCATCCTTGTGTGCAACAATGGATCTACTTTCACATCAATATTTTTGACTCAATGGGCATTCTAGAATAAAGTTATCCTCAAATTCTCTTCAAATTACTACCTGTAAGGGAATGGAGTAGCAGAATCTATGAACAAGAACCTAATTATAGTAATAAAGTGATTATTGAAGGAGAACCCTAGAGATTGGCATACATAGTTGAAATATGCCTTATGGATGGATCAATTGATGGTCAAGAATGCTTTGTGGGCTTCTCCATATTTACTTGTTTATGGAAAAGAGCTAGTATTTCCACTCAACCTCAAAATTTATGTTTTGAATATTATGAGTGGATAAGCTAAAGGTGCTAATAGAGTACAAATTAGATTGATGAATCTTCTGGAAATGGATGAAAAATGCATAGCTATGCTGCAGCACATGGCTAAACATCAAGCCGTCCTAAAGAGATGGTTTGACAAGAGATTCAAAATAAAATCCTTCAAGATTTCTGACCTTGTTCTACTTTGGGATAAGGTGAAAGAAAAATTGGGCATCCATAACAAGTTTCAATGCTTGTGGATGGGTCCTTATTAGATTGCAAAAATCCTCAGAGAAAACACTTTTAGGCTAAGTTCCTTATAGGGGGAATTTCTTCCCTTGCCAGTATTTGGGCAATTTCTAAAACATTATTTTGAGGCCTAAAAGAAACACCCAAGGAAAAAATAGTTAGGTTTTATTCCTACATTTAGTTAAGTTCTATTCTTGCAAATAGTTAGGTTTTATTTTTGCAAGTGTGTTTTATTTTCAATTGTGTGTTCCCTTTTAGTCGTGTGTTTGCTTTCAAAGTTGTATCAATCCTAGGGGGTAAGGTGCACTTGAGATTTTATCTTGGGATATCTCACTAACCACTCCTTAGTTTTGATTTTAGGGAGAGGTATTTCTTTGTCAAAATATCTAGATGGTTGTGTGTTTTATACCAACTAAACAATGGATGTTGCTTGCAAAAATTGGGAAGCTTTCAGTCTCAAGTTTGGGGTTCTAAACCAATGAGCTCTTAACACTTTGCAAACTTAAGAATCAGCCATCGTGGGTATTGTCAAATTAAGGTTGAAGGCAGCAAGGGGATGATTCAAACTCTAATTGGTTCAAATAGGAGGGGTCTTCTCAAAGGATTGCTAAGATCATTGTTTGGCATGAGAGCTTCTCAAAGTTCTAAAAGAGGAACACAAGGGATATTCACTAAAGATCAAATACAAGAAATGACACTAATGTCCTGGCTACGTAGTCTAAGAGTAGTCAAGATAGAAAATAAAAATTTAAAAAAAGAGAGAGAGAATGGTGTTAATACTAGAGGATTCTAAAGATCTGAAATGGAAAATGGATACAATTTCAAAATGAAGTATCTTTGTACTAAAGCATTGCTTCATCAAGTAATGATATTACATTACAAACAGAAAGGGGTGATTTTTCAAAATTTGCCAAAAATTTAAAAAGAAGGTGAAACCTTGCTAATAGCCCTCAAACTAATTATCTCATCTGGTCAAGCAAACAATCAATAAACAACCTTCATGAAGATTCTTATTGAATGAGCTAGGAGGAGTAGAAGATTATTTTTGAGTTGTCTGAAAACTTGAAATGACTACATCTTGAGAGGTTGATGGGAATGAATACACAAATCATACACTAATCTTGAAGGTTTTTAGATCCTAAAAGTTTTGACTACGTCATCATTTCAAATATCCTTGAGGCATTCTGAGTTTTGTTGGTGTTGGACACACGTTGAAAGGATGTTTGTTGATGAAGAAATGCCTTAGTTATTTCTTCCTTTTTCGAGGACCCCCTACTTTTTTTTGGGTCCTCAAACTCACAGTTTGGGATCCAAAAAATGTTAGAGAGTCAAAAAGTAAAAATCATGAAAATCAAAAAAAACCCAAAAATTGGAAAAAAAAAAAAAAATAAATAATTTGAAAAAGTCATAAAAAATATAAAATTTGAAAAAATAAAAAAATTTGCAAAAAGAGTCAAAAAATAATAATAATAATAATAAAATTATATATAATAATGCACCCATGTAGCACACATATGCATAGGGTGCACACCACCAATGGTGGTGTGCTGTGCACACCTGCGCACTTGTATAAAGGCACGCCATGCACCCCATGGGAGCACGTGGCTATAAAGCCCCCCCACCTTCCAAAATTTTCATTCTTTTCAACACTTTGCAAAATAAAAGCACACTACAGACTAAGGTAAAAGACCAAAAGACATTCGCACATGCATTTTGCACTATGCTTACATGCACCTATTGCATCGCTCGTGTCCTCGCTTCGTACGCACCGCTCCTCGTGCCAAAACCTTATTGTGTGCTTTGTGCACCAAAACCCTGCTCCACATGCCAAACACCTATTGTGTGTGCTTGGCATCATGTGTTTCTTCAAACTCCCCCCCCCTTGTGGGCACACTATCATCATCGCATTACTGCGTGCCTTGCGTCATGTGCCTAGCATCATGCACCTTGTTTGTCCTTCTACCACACACGTGCTACCAAGCCGCACCACACATACACTTTAAATATTTTTAAAAATAGAAAAAAATAAATATATAAAAAAATAAAAAAATTAAATTTAAATTTTTTTTAAATATATAATAATAAAATGAGGAAAAAATAGATTTAAAAAATAAATTAAAGCACCCAAATTGAGCATCTCATTTTCTTTTTCATGTTTATTTTTTGTTAATAAAATTTGAGTGCTTTTGTATTATTTTAATTTTTAGGTTCTCACTATGTTTTTAAACTAATAAATGTCATTCTCGTGTCATGTAGATATTATGGCATCCACATCCAAAGAGAAGATGGCTCCTAAGTCTATTGTGTTTGTTCCAAGGCATACCATCAAAGTCAAGGTTCCATGATGATCATGCAAAAATCAAAGATACTAATTTGGGACATATAGATTTAGGAGAGTTCCTCAGAATCTATAACAAACCTATAGAGAGATCTACTCTGGTATTTGCCTTGACCTTATCTGGGTTGGTAAGTGCAGCTTCACATCTAGTATTAGTGTAGTCAACAGAGTTCATTATGAAACTGGCACAACACTTTGTCCTTGAGGAGAGGGTCGTTAAGAACTTGATAGGAGAAGTGGTCCTTGACCTCTGACCTAACAACATTGAGAGGCTCTTCCACATCTCCTATGAAGGAGTAGAGAGATAGTACAAGGAGCACCCAAAAGAAGTGTCTGAAATCATCCAATCCTCATATCTCATTGAGAGGACTCCTTTGGGTATGGTCACAAGAAAAGTGGACATGACTAGGGGATACATGAAGGAAGATATTGGCTATTCTAGCATCCTTTTGAGTAGAGTCATGGGTCTACCAACAACTGGCCACCTTAGTACTTTCATGGTCAATTTCATTAAAACAATCAAGACTGCAAGGATGTCGCTAGACTGGGCCACCATCCTAGGCGAGAACTTGTGTGAGAAATTGGGGGTATTTAAGGACAAGAAGAAGTTCTATATGACTTCGTACATGGTTTATCTTCTTGCAGCAAGGGTGAAAAACTACCCTAGTTTGTACAAAAGAGGCAGTATGTAGAATCCTAATGTCTAGCCCTATATTGTATACCCTCAGCTGGTGAGGAAGAAGCTCTCAACACAAAGCAAGGCATACAGAGTCATGAATGATGCATTAATTTTTGTAGTCATAAAATTCATAGAGGGTGATTATGCAAAGAGGTTATCCGATGAGGCAAAAGCACAAATAATAGCTCCCAAGGCCTACTTCATCCAATTTAAGACATTTGCAAATCTGTGGGTAGTTGGTGCATCTATCAACCCTAAGAAGCTCCACATATATCCAAGCAATAAACTGGTGTTATTGGAGTTTTCCTGGCAGATTGAATCTGTGTATGAGAGGGTGAAGAGACAAAGGAGACCCTGTTGGATGTGGCCCCTGGTCATAGGACCATACTAGGTCAAATGGAAGCAAGATATTCTATCATTTGAATGGGAATGGGAGAATTATCCCTTTGAGTAGTATAATTCCCCTAGGCTCCATTTTGATAGTATAAGGAGAGTGGAGAGTTTGGCTGGTAAGGAGTTCCACCATGAAGATGCTATTGAAGATCACTGGATGAATGCAATAAATAACTGTGATGTTTGCATAAGGTATAATTGTAGGATGACTTTGTATCTAGTAGAGAAGGCTCTCAAGCTAAACATCCTAGAGAAAATAAGGCAATAGGATTCATGGGAGCTGCTGGACCCCCTATTCAACTTGGAAAAAATAGGAGAAAGGCCCATCATGAATGCCAAGGTTGGTAGGGAGGAGGGCGATGATATTAATCATCAAGAAAGGCACATAGTTAGAATGACTAAGGATTGGATAAAGAAGCCTTTTCAACATGATCTAATACCTAACAATGTGGTCTTTCATGCTCAAGCCTACTCTAAGATTGGTAGAGGGAAGAAAGTTATAATTCCTACCTTTGCAACCCAGCCTCCCATCAAGACAAAGACAGTATACCAACATGACTGCTTGGTTGGATACTATCATCCTCTAGAGAGGAAGGGAAAGAATAAAAGGAAGAGGACCTCCCCTCAAATGATTCAAACTAAACAAGGTGGAGCGCAAAAACCTTCCCAGTAGTAGGAAGAGAGTGTACAAGGGTCTGAGGATACTAGTGCTTCCCAATTCTAGGATGACACTCAATTGGCTCCCTTTGTGCCTAGCTAATTAGAAGAGGGACATAGCCAATAGGTTTCTATTCCTCCTTCACAAGAAGATCCATTGTCCCCTTCTACCTCCACAAAACAAAAGAGGATTAAAATTTGAATGAAGAAAAGGTAAAGGGTGACCAAGAGAATGGAACCTTTTTTGTCTATTCCCAAGACCATTCTAGAAGAAGAAGAGGAGATAGACAAAGAGGAGCAGCTACCCCTATAGAGGAGAACTAGGCTAGCTAGAGCCATAAAGAAAGAAAGGAGAAGAAGTACCATGGGCATGTCACCATCCACCCTAGTGGGACTCTTGGAAGTCTCTTCTTCAAAAGATGAATTATAGTAGTGGGTGAATGAGCAAAGTGAAGAAGGTGATGACATTTTCAAAATGTCAGATTTTCATTTTATGCCCGTGGGAATGGAGCTTGTTTGGTATAAGATAAGGGATACCCCTCCAAGTGAACCTCAACAAGAAGACTGGACACACATTTCACTAGATTCACAGGGTCTCGATCTTACTCCCCTATCTCCACGACAAATCACGGTGGTAGATAAAGGCTCTATCACTCCTTCACCTCAGAGTTCAGAAGAGGAATAGGTTTAGAAGGAACCAAAACAAGGAGAGGAACCAAAAAAAATGATGATTGATGAAGTGTCAAAGGAGGGATAAATGGTGGAATATTCTCAAACACCTTCCCAAGACACTAAGGTGTAAGTTGGAGGGTCCATCAAAATAGAGGTTGCAAAAGAAGAGCTTGCACAAAGGGGAAGTACTTCGAGGAGTGATAAGGGGAAGGAGGTAGCAGAACATACTCCTTCATCCTTGAGAGGCAGGTCTTCTATTGAGTACATTCCAAGATGGCTCTAAAAAGAAGTAATGAGGAGTGCTTGACCTCAATTTGGAGCTACTAAGGAAGACATTTTTGAGATTGCGGAGATTTTAAATAAGCCTAAATCTTGATTACATGAGATGGGATAGTTGGCCTTTGTTAACAATACACAGAACTAGGAATTATTTGCTCAAGTGGTCATCCCTCTAGAATATATAGATATATAAAGCCTTGGTCCCCAAGATTATCAAATCAAAGAGGTCATTCTTAGGAGACCTACACAGGATACAATCTGATTGATGGTGACTATGGGAATTAAGGAAATCTTTAGAAGCATGGAGTAGGAAGAGGTTGAACTCCAAGTAATTTGAAGGTAGAATGAGATCCTAAAAGGATGTTTAGCCAAAGTAGTTGGTCCTCTAGATCTTGAGTGCCCTGAGGAGACATTGAACACCACTCTCAGGGAAGGGGGGAGTGTATAGTCAGATCTATTTTGCAAGCCTATCAATAGTGGGGAGAAATTTTTGAGGATAAAGGAATTTTGATCATTTACGGGAACCTAAAGTTACTACATGCTACATAGGAAAATGTGAATAAAATGGTAGCAATTTTGAAGTAGGACTTTAGTATTATGGATGAGGTAAGGGCCTAGAGAAAGGACTTGCAAATTTTGCAAACAATAAAGGGACAGAGGTATAGGATTTTTGTATATGTTTCTACTATTGAAGAATTAGATTTGATTGATGATTGGATATAGAAAATTGTGGATAGTAATAAAGTAATGGAAACATTACATGTAGAGATTCATCGACTGAAGGACCAAGCTTGAGAGCAAATTTTGGAAGCAATGAAGCATTACAGTGATGCTTGTTTAGATATTTTCTAGGATGAAGAATGGGAGAAGTTATTACTTGTAGAGATAGTGGTGGAAAGCTTTAAGAATATTTTTGTGGAAGTTGCTAATGATGAGGATATCGAGCAAGCCTTCAGGACTGAAGAAGCTTTATTAGAATTGGATAGCAAACTCCAGGATTTTGCTGATACCCAAATTGAGGTAGATAATTATAGGCAAAATTTAAAGGACAAGTATGATTCTTTGGATTTACTAGATGTGGCTAGAATTACTAAGATTGTAGAGAAATTTAGGGGCAAACATCGGAACATAGCTTTGGGATGAAGAAGAACAAAACCTAGATGCCAGAATTTCAATTTTCACACTTAGTAAAATTTTGAGATTTTGGACCATTTCTAGATGTGTAGCTCCACAACTCCATAGGTCCATAGCTTTGCATCTCAGTAGGTGCACATTTTCAAAAAGCTTCACCAACAGTTAACTTCCAATTCTAAAAATAGAGCTTTCCATGCATCAGCAGTGCACTCTAATAGTAGTTTAACTCTAAAAAATTCCCAACAAAGGATTTGCTTCTAATTTTGGCACTTCTAGATACTTCCACTTTGACTCGAAGCTTTCTTATTCTTTCTTCTATCATAATTCTTTATTTTTTAACATGTAAAGGCTCATGCATCTAATTAATGAATAAAATATGGATGGAATCCTACTTCGAACCAATTAGATTGTAGTTTGTATATATATAGTTTATTTTGTTAAAAAGAATTTTTATTGCATGAAAAATATCTCTCTCGCAATACATATTGAGGAGACAATTTCTTATAAATACCCCCACTCTAATATGTAATGAGGGTCATCATTATTTTGCAATAAAATTATGCTTTTGGTGCTCGCATTTGGAGTCTGGTAATTCTTGGCCGAATGTGTCATTGTTTTGTGAATCTTGTTCATGGAATTGTGATTGAGCCAAAGGTTTATTGCTTTGTTTCTAGTTGTGCATTTCATTAGTTCTAGTGTTTGTTATGGTATTGATGAATTCTACTACATAACAAGCTTGAGAAGAAATCATTGAATTGTGCTTACATAACTTTTTGTCTTGCATGAGTGCACTTTCTATGGCCTTGCAATTTGATGAAGGGTTAAACATCATATGCACATTAAGTTTCTCACTGATGATTGCATCAATGGAATCAAGGAAGTGTTGCTCCTTCTTTCATTGGTGTCATTCTCCATAACTTATGTTCGTTAGGAATTTTTAATTTCATGTTATTTTATTTTAAGATTTATTATTTTCTTTGCTAACCCCTTATTAGAATAGGAATTCATACTAGTTGCGTTGTTAGATTGCATTCATAAAAAAACATTAAAAAAAAATGCAAAAACATTATTCTTTTCTGCGTGTAATTTTGGAAATAACATGTAGATTTTTCATATCATCCAAAATCAAAATGAACCAGAAAAGGTCTCCTTGTGAACAATCACATTTATCTTCAACTGATTAGATTCTAGTAGGTCATGAGATCAACCCATAACCTTGGAGTTGATTAATAAAATCAGCTTTTTAAGAGAGGAATTTGCAAGAATTCTTGCGATTTAGCATCATGCACAATGACAGCTCAACATGACTTTGTACAAGGACTTCAATATGGAGTAGAGAATTATGAGATTGATGAATGACAAGGTCATTATTTTTTGCAAAGGATACAAAATGTGGAGTAGTCAAATGTCCCACTTGATGGTCTAATTTTCCATAATGCAAAAAAAAATCCTAAAAATATGTATGAAAATCAGATAGATCTATATGTATCCTACAAATTAGGGTTTGGTCTTTTAAAAGTTTGTCAACCCTAGTAAAACCAAATTTTTTCCCTAAGTAGACCTTTTAGGTCATATGCCTTTACTTTGAAAATTGAGTGGGACAATCATTTTGAAAAAGGTATACTTTCAGGAAGCTTTTTAAATTTTTCATTTTTGGCTTCGTTTTTCTCAAAATTGTTTCCTACCATCAGATCTATGGTGGTTTTCATGTCACTATCAAATTTTGTAAGGTTTTTATCCTTCATGACATGGTGACCATCACAAAATGGAAACACAATGAGATCAAATTCCAAAAGATAAGTGTCAGGATTTTAATTACTTTTTGTGAATTTTGGCAGCATGATGGGATGTTGGAAATGTCAAACACCATAAAAAGTAATGGTTGAAGCATGCTTTGTTTTATGACACTAATTTTTATGAAGTCACGGTGGTCACTATGTCACCACCGTAAAAAGCAAGAGTTCTACTGGTAGTGACACAATGACCTCCTACAAAAGGAAACCATAGTTGGCCAAAAGAGAATACGGTGCCAGAAGTCCTGCCTATCATTAATGAATCATGTCCACATGATGGACAATCAGATGTGTTAGAAGAGCAATCAAAATAGTCATAACCAAAGCATGTATTATTTTCATAGTGTCATAATTTTTTAGAAAACATAGGAAGTCGCTATATTGCCACTAGAAGTTATAAGAGTTTTGTTGGTAATAACATAGTGACCTCCTAAGAAATTGAAGCATGGTGGGGACTACTTTAAAGGCAGGCACTATATAATTCCTTTTTCATTTACTAAGAAGTTTCATTATTATGGAATGTTAGAAGGTGCATTAAAAGGGCATCCTAATGAGAACATGTCATTTTGCCCAATAACTAGATTTCATAGAAAAATATGGTGGTCGCTATGTCGCCATCAAAAATTATGAGATTTTTGCTGATAATGACATGGAAACTTCCCATGAAACTAAAACATGGTGGGACTTGATTTCAAAAGAGCAGCACTAAAAGGATTGATAGTTATAAATGACTATGCCAGCATGTTAAGGGAAATCTAATGTTGCATGCTATGTGGAGCCGTACTCATAAAAAGATACATGTTGATTAAAGTTGTCAAATTGATGATACATCAATGATGGTTGTCTTGTCACTTAGGAAAACTGCTTGATGTTTAGTACACGTGACATGGTGACCCAAGGAAAAACAAAAGGACCCACTACAGTTGCATTAAAACACTTGTGAAATACACATCATTAGATCAAGGAAGAATCAACAATGGTCACTATGTCACATGCTAAAGTTACTCAATATTTATGTATAGTGACATAGTGAGAGTGCAACATGTATTTATGAGTGCCAGTGGTTCTAGATCGAGTTTCCAGTAGTAGAGAGAAAGGATTACATGGAGAAATTTTATTTGGTTGAATGCCAACCTTTCAAGTGGAAAGTGAGTCATTCATGATTTTGTTCTTAGATCGTTGGATTTTTTGGAATTGACAGTGTGTTTTAAAAATAGAAGGTGACGCCACCTTGTTTCTCCTTATGATTCATTTATGAAGATTGAAGGCTCCTCGTGTGAACCACAAATAGAGTATATTGAAAATATTTCTCCATTTCTTCTCTATGCAAACAAATTTTAGACTTTCAAAGAGCTCAGATCCATTGAAAAATTGTGCCTTGTGTGATTAAAATGCGAAAGAATTTCTAGTATTCATAGTGTGTCATAGAATTGTAGTGAAAAAGTAGCAAAGAGCCAAGTAAGTTTCTCAATTCCCTATATATATCAAAATATTCTAGTATTTTGAAATTTTTATCCATCATGCCTCCAAAGAATTTATTCTTGGGATAGGTAGATTATGCTAATAGAAACATACATGATGACCTTCTTGAATTATTACCTAAATCTACAATTGATTCTGCCTAGATGAAAAAGATAATTTCTATAAACCCTAGGCTTAAGATTGTTGATGGCCTGTATGATAGGGAAAATTGGGTTAGGGATGCAACTACAACCAAAAAAGGGGTCCATCTTTTCAAGAAGTGGTTCTTAGAAAGAAAACTGTATTCTCCCCATGGAAACATTTGGAATTTTGATCTAGGAAAACCAGTGGTCTCTAATGTTTTTATGGAAGCAGATTTACTCATGGCCATTGCCCAAAATTATGACCTAGTAGCCAAGATAGTGAGAAGAATGGATGGTGAATGCCTAGTCAAGATAAGTACTGAAGAAATTTGAGAATTTTTTGGTTTAGCACCATTTTTAGATTATCATATACCCATTAACTTGCCAAGATGGGAGAAAGAATACTTATCTAAGAAGGATAATATCAGGCAGTGTGCACCGAAGGCAAACACAGGTCCAATTAGAAATTTTCTAGTAGTCACAACATCTTCTAAGGAACATTTTAAAAAGGATTTTTTCACTTCTAGGGCCATAGAAATATATATATGACCTTGTGTAGGGTTTTTGGTGAGGATGAACAGAATTTCATGCCTATAAATTTTATGTATATGATGGTTCAAAATTCCTCTTTTGGTGTTGATATTATTTTTGATTTTGCATCCTACTTGGCAGAGGAAATTCATATAGGGTTAGTTGGAATTGCAAAGGGCAAGGTGGAAAAAACTTTTGGCCATTATTCACTATTAATGCACATGTTCCTATTTAAGGGGGTTGCATAATTTGAGAAGGAAATGATTTTAAACCAAAAGTATGAAGAGGAAGATCTGCCAATCTAGTTGTGGAGTGCAAACATGACCTAGGATGTAGGGAAGGCTAGTTTTATCAGGTTTGATAGGTACTTAGCATTAAGGCTAAGATGCCTCATATTAAGGGACAATCCAAATAAGGGACAATCTCAAAATCCCCAAGGCATTGATGGATTTTATCAGACCCATGGATAATCCTTCTGATTTGAAAGTATCACATAATTGGGTAGATATCATACCATACTCTATTTTAACTATTTTTAGAGTTTACAATTTAAAAGGGATTCCCCATGTATTGCCCTATCAAGTACCTTTGAAGGTAGGGATAGCTAAGATGTTGTGGTAGCTAGGAGGATTGGAGGAAGTATATTTTGTTAGAAGAGGCAAAGGTTCAATTTTCCCCACTTGTACTGTAGCCCACCATTTCATAATTACAAAAGGTGGTTGGTTGTTCTTGTACAAATTTCTAGACTAGTACAAGATGGTTGTGTCTCATCCCCATTTTTGTGATACTGAGGGATTTTTTGATATGTTTAGACTAAGGGCTAAAGTTGGCTCCAAAAAGCATGAGTTTTATTTCCCTAAGGACATAATAAGGAATGAGTTCTCTATGCAAGAATAGGAGATCAAGAAAGAAAAATGGAGAGTTTTTTCTAGATTTCTAGAATTCATTCATTGTTTTGATAATGATTACAAGCCTCTAGGTGATGCAAAAATAGAGGCAGACAGATTAAATAAACTCATGATTACTTTTCCTAAAATCATGGAGGCCATAAATGAAAAGAAACAATTTTTAATCAATTATTTTCTAGAAAAAGCTAGAGAGGTCATGAGGAGATTGGAATTCACTCCTACAATAGGAACAAGGTAGTTGGTTGTCCAAAAGAGACCTAGCTATAATGTGATTCAGAATAAAAGGGCCACTATGGATAAAGGAAAATAGATAGTAGGATCAACTAGTGTTGTCCTAGAAGAAAGACCTAATGAGCCCTCACCCAAGAGGCAAAGAATAATAAGGGAACAAACACCTCACATTGAGGTATGCTCACATACATAGTCCCCACTATAGATAGGAGATAAATAGCTCACCAAGGAGTAAATGGAGTAGTTAGGGTCCCAAGGGTGAATGAACCTCCAATGCCAAGCCTTGAGTTAATAGTGGCAGACTACATAGGAAAGGAACTTAACCCTATAATGGAACAGGCCAGCCATGCATTCATCTCTAATGGTAATTTTGTCAAATCTAGAGTCTTGTACCAATTTTCTTGGAGAATAAACATGGAAGTGTTTGAAAAAAGATACAATAAGCTGAAGATAGAGCATCCAAATATGGAGGAGGCAGGTGTGCAAAAACAAATAAAGGAAGAAATGATGCAAGAATTTAAGAACATGGACCCTAAGGAAGGGAGACAAATGATAAAAGCATATGGTGTTTTGTTACTGCCCAATTGGGATATTACAAATGCTTTGATTTTTAATTTTGTTTCAAATAAACTAAGTATAGAGGATCAGGGTAAGAAGGAAATAAAATGTGCTAAATTTAGTGAGGACTAGGTTGCATTGTTCATTTGGTCAGTTAAGGAAAGGATCTAGGACTGTGCTCTTCCTAGCCTAATGATACTGGATTAATAGGCAACCTAATTGTGAAGAGAGTGGAAGAAGCTACTAGTGTAGAAGCTGCACATCTAGGTGTTGGAGTATCTGTCTTAACTTTAGCCACTATTTAAAGAGATGAAAAGGCAAGGTTGGAATTGCAAGATAAGTATGAAAATTTTATGGAGGCATATAATAAATAATTTCAAAGGAGAATTAAACTTGAGAATAAATTTATGGGATGATCCACTAGGCCAAGGATCACCTAACCTTTCTCACTAGTGGAGCCTTTCAAATCTACTCCTCTCATTGAGATACCAGATACACCATAGAGGCCACAGTATTATACTGTAGAGGATTTTGAAGAGGAAAAAAGTAAACTATGGGCATTACATGTGGAACTGGAAGTACAATATGAGGATAAGCTGAGGAAAGACTTCATGTATTTGGTTGATAAAGTTGATTGGCTCTCATTCTATGAGAAATTGGCAAAAACAATAAATGTGTGGGATGAGATAAAGGAAAATGATCAAGACTTAAAGCCAATTGTAAATAAATGGATTAAGAGGAGTAAAGAGGTCACCTTTTTATGTTTTTCTATGATTTGTTCATCTAATCAGCATATAGAAAAAACTTAAGATATTGTCCATGACCTCTCCAATTTTGATGATAGGAGAGTTGAGTTGCAAAAGAGGATTGTTAATTTTTTGGAAAAATATAAGAGTGTCAAATTTGATTTATTCCCACATGTTGCAGATAGAAAGAATAGATTGACAAATAGAGAGGAATGGACCCAAGAAGTGAATGATTTATTCTATTTAAGAATGAATAGAGTCATTAATGAGAAAGAAAATGTGTGGTGGGAAGCCCTAATTGAAGAAATTGTAAAAGTACAATTCTTCTTTGATTCTTTAACAAAAAATTCTACTGAAACTGATAAAATTGTTGAATATATAATTAAGAAACAACAATATATTTTACAATTTGATTGGCTAGATGACACCATTTTTGACAAGTGGATGGAAAATATCGCTCATGGTGAGTAGTTTTAAAAAGTTGAAACTGATGATTATGAGATGGAGTAGGATGAGGTATAGATTATTGACACATTATCAAGAGATCAATGGGAAGAAAAAGACAAAAATGAGCAACCAATTGTAGTTGTAGGCATAGAAGTCTAGACTTATGACATGGTAGAAGAGGAAATAAAAATAAATTTTGTTTTATTAGTTCATGATGATATTAATGGGGATCCTTGAGTTGAAGTGAGATTGCACAAATCAAAGATAGAAACATTACCATCAATTCCATTAGCCACATCTTTCGAGGACCCACAACAACAATAAAGCCAATTATCAGCTTTTTCATTAAACAAAGAAAGTATAGTAACAAGTGTAGTAGAAAAATGGTCCCACAAATTAATATTATGATGTGAAGTTTTTCTTGTTGCACATTTCTTTGTCTTTTGTGATAGTAATGATGTAAATATTTTGTACTAAGGATAGTTTTCAATTCTCTATACCTAAAGCTTATTGCATCTCACCCTATATAAGTGAGATCCCAAGGTTAGAGAAAAGGTCCGTGAATTTTGTAATTTTGCCTTGTCCAAAAGTACAGTCGGTCCACTTATGTGTATTCTTAAGAGTTTATTTTTTGGCTTTCTAATTTCCTAATATTTTCATATCAATGACAAAATTAGCAAGATATTATGAGTTTCACTGAGTTTCTGTTGGTTATTGTATCAGTCTTTTCAAAGGATAATACAAAATGGCACTTACACTACATCTATGCTATCAATCTCTATCTCCATTTTATGATTTTTTTTACTTTGAGATTAGTTAAATAAGGTTTAATTGATTGAATGAAATCTAGATAGGTTGTATATTGATTCTATTGTTTCTATTAATTCAAGGAATTAAGGAAGTGCTTCAATGAATCAATAGGGTCTATGAGTTTATAAAAGGGATATTTCATAAGAATGGGAATTGGTGATTACAGTTGATATAATTCATTTACAAGTTATTTGAATTAGATCCCCTGCTAATAGTTGAATCTGTGTTACAATAGATAAGGCACTAGTCCTATAAATTAGAAACAAACTAAAGTAAATTCTGCTACATATATCCAATTTATATTCAAATTTAAATCAATCAAATATTGTATCAAGTGCATAAGAGTTGTCATCATCTAATTTGTGGGATTTGTTAGTTTTTGTGAGTTGTTGTAGCTCATCTTTGTTTCACATATGTTAGAGAAATTGGACCAGATCTACTATTTCTAGGGATTAAGGGTAAGAGTCAAGAAGATATTTGAATCCCTAAGGTACTTCCACCTTGGTCTTACAGAGCCAAAAGTGTATGAAGCAATTGTGCTTTGTGAAGTTGGCCCAGAGACATAGTTTATTAGGTAAATATTAACACTAGCTACCTCTAGGTATAATAAATTTTGTTGTTTGCTGGTAATAATAATCACTATTAAATTATGAGCCAACACCACCATAGCTTGGAATTGATTCTGATCTAGATTGGTAGGTATTGTGGTCTCTATTAGAGATTTTTCAAGAATTTATGTATGGGATGTGGATAATTGTAGAAGTTCTAATATGGATATTTGGGCTAGTGTTTTCTTCAATTGGTCCAAAATTTTGTATTGTTTTGATGTTTCAGACATAGACTTTAGTACATAGACATCTTTGGTTTGAGACGTAGATAGTTTTGATGAAATACCTTGTAGTGTAACCTTTGTTTGTTTTGTAGTGGTAGCATTAACTTGCTTGGATTCATCCTTCTCATGAAAGGTAATGAAATTGGCATAATATTGAGAAGGATCACATTTAGATAAGTTGTTAATGTCTATATAGGATGTGGTATTGTAACTATCATGTTTATTTGTCTTGTTGTTGGAGGCATTTTCTTTATCGTAGTCTAGAAATGGATCTTTGAATGTGATATTTGTCTCATTTGAGGTATGCCCATCAATACTAACTTCACCACTCTCCTCTAGGTCTTGTATGAAATTCTTTAATATTTGACAATCATTGGTTTTATGCCCTTTGCCTCTGTGGAATTCACAATAGTCATCATTATTCCACCATGATGGTTTCACTTCTGGTTTGTAATCTTTTACTTGAAGAAATTTGATAAGTTTTTGAGTGATTAACTTTCTCAAATCTAATTCAAGAGATTCCCCTATAGGTGCAAATGTTCATTTCTTGGGTATAAGAGATCTCCTCGTGAAAGATTGATTATTTTGGAAGCCTTGAGAATTTTGATTTGTTTGAGGAGTGGTAGATGTTCTTCCTATTAACATATCAGTCAAGTTTTTTATTAGTGACATACACTTATTTAGATTGTAAATATCTACCAAGCTTATTGAATAGTTAATACTGTTTTCCAAAAAAATTAGCTGTTGTTGAATTCTACAATTTTTACTGAGTCCTTTAAAAAAATTATAGTGTTTACTAAGCAGTTACAGTTACAATCAAGATTAGCAGTGTAAATTGAGCATCTTAGTGTATGTCAAGTTTCCCAATGGAAACTGAGTTGTGTAGTGTTTACCAAATTTTTAGTTTATGTGTGAGTCCAATGTTAATCGAGCTACTCAGTGTTAACCAAGTGACTCAGTTTATATTGAGCTCAAGGTGATATTTTTTACTGGGCTATGTAGAGGTAAACATGTGATTCATTTCATATGATGAGTTTCACAATATCTACCAAGTCATTAGTGCAGACCAAGTTCAAGACTACTTAAGTGATCAGTATGGATCGAGCTTCTATGTCTACTGAGTGCATGATAATGTCGAGCATTGATAGTGGATGTCGAGTGTCAAAACCTCACTAAGTCAATCTTTAGAGACCAAGTGTCTACACTTGAGCCAAATTTGTAATATTTATGTAAACTTGTATAGTGGCTAACTTTGTAATTTGTACAATTGGATTAGTATATATGTAGTGTATTGTATCACATCCAATGTGAGTAACAATAATGCATAGGTAATCTTAAGAGAAGAGAAGAAAGAGTGAATTACAAATGCTATAGTAGTATAAGGAGTAGGAAAGACATATCTATCATAGCAAGGTGATTAGTACATAAAGGAATCTCATTCAACAAACCAAGTTGCAGATCAGAGATCAACTATTGTTTCATCCTAACAGGTGCATTAGTCAAATCCTTTAAAAAGGTAGACCTAACAATCTTATGTAAATCTCTTTACTGAGTACATACTTCATTATATGTTTGTAAATCCTATCACAAGGTGGACCTAGCAGTCATTATTGCTCCTAACAGGGCAGATCATCAAAAGTGATCAATGTAATACTTAAGAAGCAAAATTTGTACTGCAGTACTAAATCTTGTGGGTATCATCCCCACCCTAGTTTTACTTTCTATTTGGAAGGTTCTAGGTCACCAAATCTTTGTGTCATAATGTTATGAATGCTTTCATATTTTTAGTTTCTTATGCACACAATTAGATTAGATTATATGATAAGGATTAAATGCTAATTAGATAATTGAAGTTAAAAGTTTTGTAGGGTTACTGATTCACCCGTCCCCTCTCAATAACCTAGCCTTTCTAAATATTTCCAATAATTGCAAAGTGTGATCTTCAGAGCATCCAAGCAATTTGAGTGAACTTTCAATGAAAGATTTCAAATTCTCTCAAACCCTACCAAGTGAATATGGCATCTAGTAGTAGCAAGGAAAAGCAAGGATCAAATATATTGGTTCATGGAGTGGAATGGAAGGCACCAGGCTTCAAGCTCACTCCTACAATTGCGAAAACCCTAGATCTAAGTGGAGCACAGTCACAAATCCCTCCAAAGGTACTATTGATCAATGATATTTGCACTCAATTTAAATGTGTTATTCAAAAGATTGGCATTTTGGAAATGGATGATGCCTTAGATAAAATATGTATAAATGGAATTTTGAAACCCAAATTCGAAACTAAAGGGTTAATTCACATCCCTCACATGCCCTATGGAATTCAAGTAAAATGGATTAAGTTTATCCTTAGTGTGGTGCATAATGGGTAGTTGTGGTTGAAGCAACCAATATTGATCACAAAGAAGATGATTCATCAAATTATTGGTCTGCTAATGTTAGCCAATGCTAAGACAACCAAAACCCTAGGTCGGGTGGAACTTGAAAAGAAAACCCAAGAAAAATGGGATGGTAGAGGAATGAAGATTAGTAGTGTCACAGACAATGAATTGAAATTTGGAATCCATATCATTGCACACAAGATTTATAGTTCGATCAGGTTAAATAGTGTATCATGTGAAGTAGTTGACCTTGCATACAAGGTAGTGAATAACAATCTATCTTTCGAACTTGCCGAGCTACTGTTGAGATAGTTTAATGAGAATATGGAAAGCATAAGGAAATCAAAGAATAATCCATGTAAGTTTGGTTCACCATTAACATGTCTATTCTTTTATGTTCAAAAATTCTTCCCTTCAAAAGGCACTGTTGTTTAGAGAAAAGATGTGTTAGTGCTTTATCAAATCAATGAGTTTATTGTTGAGATGGGTGAGAACTATAATAGTATTATGGACAACTATTTTGATGCATTCAAGGAGAAAATGAACAATAGATACTGAATCCCCAAGAAACATTTTGAAGATTATAAGGATGATGTGTGTTTCATGGTGGATAGTAACAAAGTATATATTTAGGTAGTTGGGCCTAGAATTGCATGAGTGAAACCTCTTGGATATGAGGTTAATATTGATGAAACAAAAGATATCATTGAGGAATTTGTTAATGAACTAGTTGATCCTAAGGCTGCATATTTTGGTATATATGATGAAGAAAAAGCTAGGATAGAACTAGAAATAAAGCTCCCTTGGGTGATTAACAAAGGAAAGGAAAGAATTGCTAAACTAATAACAAGATCTACCCTTTTGTTGACCAAAGGAAAAGGTGAGGATGAGGAAGTAGAGGATGAGGAAGAATCTGAGGAAGAAGAACCAGTAAAAAAGAAGGGCAAGATAATTATCACCAAGCCACCAAATCCATCCACTACAGTGTTTACAAGAAAATCCTCTAGGAAGAAAACTAACAAGGAAGTAGGAAACATTATATTTAGAAAACTTTAAAGAATTAAAGTATGAAATCATAATAGCTAAAAATAAAAAGTAGATAGAAGATCTAGAGATGGACAAGATGGGTAAATGGAAATACTCACTAGACCAGCTTGCTTCTCAGATTCCTAATGTTTTCTTGCAGAAAATTAAGCCAAGATGGGAATTTACCATGCAAATTGTGAAAGACATCTATGGGAAAACCTTGAGGTAGCTTATACCAAGCATATTAGATGTAGAGGTCAAAGAGTCACTAAAGAAAAATGAAGAAAAATTGACTCTAAAATTCAACACTTGTTTGATTCTAATGAAAGACATTGAGCATGTTATAAGGAATGCAACAAACACATAGAAAAATATATATCTTTTACATAAACCAAGTGATTTTCCTATTGATGTAAAAGATGATGATGATGATGATAAAGAAGAGAAAGATGAAAAATAAAATGGTGAAGAAGCAACTTATTTTGATAACATAGAAGATGAAGAGGAACATGAGAAAGAGGCTACCAAGGAAGAAAAGCAAGATGATGAGGAAATTGATCTAGTTAAGATAGTTGCAGTAGTCATTACCTTACTTCCTCACTCTCCAAGAAAACCAGTTGTTGGGTAAAACTTAGGTTCAACTTGATGGTATATGATTGAATCAACAATACCCTAAAAATGTCAATCTAGGATTTGTAAACTTGCGAGAGATATAATGGTTGTTTGCACAAGGGGTGAAAATAATAAATCAAGAGGTTTATGAATGCAAATTATTACCTACTAATAAATTGAACTATCCAAATTACCACAAATATAAGATTACTTCTACAAATGGATTATAATCTAAAGTTCACTCCTCTAAACAATTAAACACAATGTCTTTATGAATGCTATTAACACACCTCTAAACAATGAAACACAATGTCTTAATGAATGCTATTGCAGAGTTTTATATGATTAAAAGTTGGTTTAATTAAGAGTTGTAATCTACTTAGATTGTCATAGAAGATTTAGTGGTGGTAGGAGGTTGTTTACAACAAATTGGTTCTAAATACAGAGTGTGGCAGGAAGTATGATAAGTGGTGACAAAGAGTATTATGAATGGCCATAGGAAGTTGTGAGTATTATGAGTATTATGGTTCAATAATTGAATGGATGCGGTTAGAAGAATGTAGCAAACAGTATTATGAGTACTAAGGTTCAATACATGGGTGGATTTGGTAGGAAGAATGTAGCAAATAATATTATGAGTACTAAGGTTCAATACATGGGTGGATGCGGTAGGAAGAATGCAACAGACAGTATTCTGTAATAGATTTACGCAGTAATAGAATAATGATATATAGTAGACAATTTCTTCATAAGACTATCACAACTAATTACTCCATCATAAAATTGAATCGTTGATCAATCAACAAGCTTTGCATAGATCTGATTAGCAAACATATATATGGAAAACTTCTTGTAAATGTACACAATCAAATCTAAAAAGAACACACAAAATCAATAATACTGAAATACTTACAAAACTAACTACAATAATCTCACCAAGTTTCCTACGAGGGGGCCCTCCTTTGGTTCACAAGGTGAGAGATATTCTAAAAACTAGCTTCTACTGAAACATCATGCTCTTAATATTGAAACTTCAAAGATAATATAAATAGAGTATTTTTATATATCATATCATATCATGTCTGTTGTTTAAAATTTTCCTATATAGACTTAAAATGTTTAACCAAATTAATAACTAAACTAGAATGGTCGATGGCCTGCTCCCTAAATATAGATAATAATTTGTTTTGGCCACTAGCCACACATAAAAAATTACAAAACAATTTGGCCAAGGTCATATATGGCCTAAAACTGATTTGTTAAACAGTCAGAAGTATTTGCCCAAAATAATATAACAAAATTATAACTTTCAAACTATTCCCCCAACTAAATGCCTGACTCCATACTCTCACATCCTTAGTTTGTGTAGTAGAATGAATCAAAATGTATCAATATTTAGGCATTAAACATCCACTCTTCAACAAATACTTCAAACCTTAAGACTTTATTAAATGCATTATATTCTTTAGTAATTAATGGCAGAATAGGGGTTAGGATAGGCTTAAGACAAGGTAAAAATGTATAAAGAATGTACAAAAACAAAACACATTTACACACCCATCATTCCCCCCAGCTCAAAGGCTTTGCATGTCCTCATGCAAATGAGGTGATTGGCTAGATCCAATAGGTTTTACATTTAGTATCTCTGTATTCTCTTCAACTCTAGATGTATCAGTGGCTCCCTTTTCCTAAGAAACAAGTGCTTGCAATTGCAACTATAGTTTTTGATTGGATTGTTGGAGTTGAGTGACCATCTACCATAATTGTGCATTAGAGAAAAGTGGCATACCCTATTCTATGGCAAGAACTCCATGAAGTTCACCGATTTCTATAAAAATTGGATTGAAGTCACTCTAAACTATAAGAGTGAAAAGAGGTGTATCACTACTAATATTAACCATTGCAAGGGTAAATTCATGAAGAAGATGCTCACTTTGTGTATCTTGGTAAAGAACCATATCAGTACTAGTGGTTGGATGTTCCTTCATTACATCCTTATTTTGTTGAATACTTCCCTCATGAGAAACAAGGCATACCTCTTCAATTATTTGATGAACATCTTCCTGTAAGTTTTCAAGATTCTCTTGTTGATTTCCTGTAATGCCCTCTTCTTCATTAATCTTAATATTCATGTTACATGGTGGAATCTCTTCCCCAATTTATTCACCAATTTCCTCACCAATTTATTCACCCAACTAAGTAATTTCATAGTCTTCCATTTCTTCCTCATCTCTTTGTTTAGGGGTTTGTTCTTCTTCTGGAATTAAATGATTAATAAGGTCTTCTTTTTCTTTTTTTTTCTTTTTGTTCCTACACTACTAGCTTCTCAATCTCCTTAAAAGCTGGGCATTCTTTATCTCCAGTTCTTTTGTACCCAAAATTTCAATGTCACATATAGACCCTAATGTTTCTACTAATCCCTACAGCCTACCAAGGGTATGCTACTTCTATCGAGTGACCATAGGATGTGGACTAGTTTTTGGATCTCACTTCTCATCTTCTTTTTGGGTTTTAGGGCTTTTTCTCTTAGTAGGCTAAGAGGTTTCAAACGTTACTTCTTAGACATTAGTAGCAAGAAGTTGAGGGTTTTCTATATGGGTTTGGTTAACAAATGCATCCCATTCTAGAATAGGTTGGACCAAACAAAGATTATGGTCAATAATGAGCTTAATTAACCCATGGTGAGCCAAGGAATCCACATGACCCTGATTATACTAGTCATAGGACCACCTTAGGGAGTAAAAGAGGTAATAGGGAAGATTAATAAGAACACCATATCATAAACATAACATGATACATAAATGGTGGGAAAATACATACTTGTAGCATCCTTCGTAGGTGATCTAATGAATTGAAAACTTTGTAACAGCATCCCATGGTTCTGGAAGTGATTTTTGCACTACCCCTTGCCCGTGGACATTCTCAACCAATTCTCCTCACTAAAGAAACTAATTTTTGTGGGGCTTTAAATATATAACCCTTGATGATGGATTAAGAAATAAATGGTCACCAATTTGGGGTAGACCAGTTACCTTTGCAATAGTCTCCAAATTCACAGGAAACTATAGTCCCCAAACTATAGCATGGGTTCCCTAAAATCCTATAGCAAACTCTTCAGCTATGGTTGTATCAAATCCACACAACCATTCAAATAAATTCATCCACCCAACATGAGTGAAAATTTTCAATGCTTCCTCATCGACTTTTAACCTATCCAAGGACTCTGGTTCAAAGCGAAGATGTTTTCCCCCATGATGAAAAGCGATAGAATTTGAACAAGTTTATCATAGTAGGAAACAAGCAAAAAGAAATGGAAAAAATGACAAGAAGTATGAAATGGTTTTAGCAACAGAGGAATGAGGATGATATCATCAAAAGTAGTAATAATGGCAAGGTAGGCATAATTAATTTTTAAGGACAAAAGAGCTCGTGTACAAGTGACTCGATGCAGAACCCACAAACACTTAATAATGGAAAGGAGCATGTAAGTAATGCCATAGAAATGATGACCTACTATAGAACTCCCCCAACTTAAGTGGTTGATCCATCCTAGTCATGCCAAGTAATCATCAAAGGAATAAAATACATGAAATAAAGCATAAGGTGAGAGAATACTTCCTAACATGAAAAAAATAATGAGGAAGGATCTGAAGATGTTAGCAAATCCAAGATAACCCATGAAGGAAAGTGAAGGGCCACCAACCACAAGGAAAGAGATAGCAGGCACATTAGGAGGAAACAAAACCCATTGTAAAAAGATTTGCAAATAAATGGTCACCAAAGCGAAGAGACACATGGCAGTATAGGTCACTAAAAGGCTTGGAGCGATAGGAGGGTCACAAGGAAGGGACACCAACAGAATGGCGATAGGAACAGAGAGACCTCCTATCACAACCATTAGAGTGAATTGTTGGAAGTTTGTTTTTTGAGCTCTTTTTTTTGTTATGTATGACACTAACTGCCAAGAAATTAGTTTTCAATCAAGTGTCTCCTAGAAGCATTGGCAGACCAGTTTTCACTACTAGGAACTCTGACAACTACAAGTCATTGGATTACCCAATTTTTAACAAGTAATTGGCCAACAATGCTAGAGAACTAGTTTTCATTGTTGGATCTTTTCTTTTACTTTTCTTTTCTTTTCTTTTTTTAATAAATTTATTTCATATATATATAATGATATAGATATATTCCATCAATCTTGAAGGAGACCAAAGGGAACCAAGGTGAGTTCCTTGGAAATCTCTAGAAAGAAAGAATCTTTTGAGAGAGTCTTCTTATATAGCTTCAATCGATGACCATTAATGAGGAGTTTCTGATGTTTAGAGTCCACAATGTAGAGTTGAACTACACCATTGTCATATACATGCTCAATTTTGTAAGGTATGAACCATCTTGTATGAAACTTACCTTTAAAATCCTAGAATCAGGAATCGTATAGAAGTTCCCAATTACCAAGCTGGAAAGAATGTTGACGAATGTGTTTGTAGTGCCATAGTGCTCATTGATTTTGAACAAGTTTAGTATGAAGGAGTGCTTCTTGACATCACTCATCAAGGGAGTGGAATTTTGTTAGGAATTCCTTTTGAGTATTAGAGAGATTCAATCCAAGTTGAAGTGTAGTTTGAAGAGTCTTAATCTCAAACTCAATGGGAAGTACAATCTTCTTACCATAAACTAATTCATAAGGGGTCAGACCAATGGTGGTCTTCCATGTAGTACAATAGGTGCACATAGCTTCAAGAAGTCATGTGGCCTAATCATGCTTATGAAGTGCAATAATTTTAGTAAGAATATTTTCCAATTCCCAATTAGCTACCTCAACTTGTCCATTTGCTTGAGGATGATAAGGTAATGATTTCCTATGGTGAATCTCATATTCTTTGATTAATGCAGCAATGAGGTCTGAAGTGAATTGATTTCCTTGATTAGTAGTGATCTCACATGGAACACCAAAGCAAGTGAAGATCTCAGAATATAGGAATTCAACAACTTTGGTATCTTGAGCATGCTTAAGTGTGACCACCTCAACCCATTTTGTGACATAATCTGTACAAACAAGAATATATTCCTTGTTTTTGGGAGGTGGGTTGATAGGTTTGATGAAATTGAGACCCCATTTTTTGAAAGGGTTTGACAGAGAGCTAAGGGTGAAGTGTCATTTCATTTTATTGTGTAGGACAACCCATGCACTAGAATTAGTCACAATGTTGAACGTAATGCTTGTAGTCCTTATGGAGCATAGGCTAGTAATATCCTACAGTCAAAATCTTTTGAACAGTTTGTTGAGCAGTAAAGTGTCCACCACAAGGTTCAATATGAAAGGCACAGAGGATATCAAAGATGTCTTCCTTAGGAATACATCGGCACATGATGTTATCAATGTCAATATGAAATAGGAGACCATTTATCTAAGTATATTGTCCACTGAGGCCCACCAACTTATGACGGTCTCAAGGAGAGAAGTGTGTTGGAAACTTGCACGTAACCAAATAGTTGGCAATGTTGGCATACCATGGACCTTTGGTAGAAATTGCAAAGAGGTGTTCATCTGGGAATGAGTCATCAATAGGAACAAGTTCATTGTTAGACTACTATAACCTGGACAAGAAATCTGAAACCACATTTTCTTGACCAGGCTTATAAAGTATAGTGACATCAAATTCTTGTAATAAAAGCATCCACCTAATAATCCTACCAATTACTAAATGAACAAACACCTTATAACCAATAATATAGTGCCAAAACTTATTAATAGCATAAATAATAGATAAAAAAATATTTTTTAGTTACCATATAGTTTACCTTGACACCAGTGAAATTATTGTTGATGTAGTGGATTGAATAGAAGAGGTTGTCCTCCTTTTGTCCAAGTACTGCCCCCATTAAGAAGTCAAAAGCATTAGTGTGAATATGGAATGGTAATTCCCAATTAGGACCTCTAAGAATAGGAGTAGTTACCATCTTGGTCTTAATGGTTTCAAAGGCTTCTTGACATTCAGGGGTCCAAGTGAAAACAACATCTTTAGCTAATAAAGAAAACAAAGGAGAAACAATCTTACTAAAGTTTTGAAAAAATCTCCTATAATATCTGGCATGACCAAGGAAACTCTGAACATCTTTTTGTGTCGAAGGTGTGGGAAGGTCTTGAATTATTTGGATCTTTTTAGGATCAACTTGTATACCTTTTGATGAGATTAAATGACCTAAAATAATTCCCTGTATCATCAACATATGATATTTCTCATGTCTTAAAGACAAATTAGTGTCGATACATCACTTAAGAACTTTCTCTAAGTTATCTTTAGCTTCATCAAAGGTATTTCCATGAATAGTAAAATAATCCATATAAACTTCTACACAATCATTAACTAGATCAGCAAAGATGCTTAATACTGTATGTTGGAATGTCACAGGGGCATTACATAACCCAAAAGGAAGAACATTGTATGCAAAGGTTTCCCATGGACAAGTAAAGGTAGTTTTGTCTTGATCTTCTAGGGCAATGTAGATCTGATTGTACCTACTAAAGCCATCCAAGAAGGAGAAGAATTACTTCCTTGCAAGAGTATCCAAGACTTGATCAATAAAGGGTAATGGAAAATGATCCTTCTTAAAGCCTTATTTAAAACTCGATAATCAACACAAATATGCCACTTTACATTTTTCTTTGGTATGAAAACCAAAGGAGATACCCACCTACTATTCAAAATTGGATAAATGAAACCAATATTCAAGAGTTTTTGGAGTCCTCCTTTGACAATATCACATAGGACAGGATTGAGTCTGTGTTATAGTTGTTGAATTGGGTGACTTCCTTCTTCAATGTAAATATGATAGGTACAAGTGTCAAGATGAATACCTCGCATGTCTTTATACTCCCATGCAAATGCATCTTTATGTTCTTTAAGCATACTTATGATATCTTTAACCTGAGCTGGTGTTAACTGTGGATTAATATTGAGGGTACACCCAGGTAGGATCTCCATGGGTTCTGGTGAAATAAGAGCATTAGGGGGCTCTTGATGATATTTCTAGTTTTTCCAAGGACATTAATGGACTATAAAAACATTGATGTGGAAAAAGTTGATGTAACATGAGGAACTATTGAATAGATCAAGGATTGGCAACTAAAGAAAAAATCCCAAAAGGACAGTCAATAGTTGTGTGAGAAGGGAAAACCATAGTTTTGACGATATCATTAGACTCATACCTATTCAGAAGAAAGTTTACTATAATGGCCTCATCATTTGGGTCTTCAAAATACTATACTTGATCAATGGTAATGACCAAAACATAATCATCTAAATCACTACCGACCCATGTTGGGTCCTCAGTATCCAATAATGGTTGAGCAAGAGGATATAAGGTTAACTCTTATGTTTGCTCACCATTAGAAATAATCATGTTACCTGACCAATAATTAATGTGGACATTGGCTACTACTAACCAAGGTCCTCCAAGAATGAGAGGATATCCCCCCAAATTAGCTTTGGGCTTAAGGATCATAAAATCGATTGGATAATCCCAACTATTGATGGAAAGAATGACATCTTCTATAACCCCTTCTGGCCTAACCAATGATTGATCAGCCATTTGAAGCACTATAAGAGTAGGTCTAAGTCCCTCTAAGGATAATTTTATTTTTGTTTCATTTGTAATTATATTTATAGCAGCACCTAAACCCACAAGTGTATTAGGAATAACAATAGTGTCGATACTTACCTAGATGACAGGACTGCCAAGATCTGCATATTTTGGAATGCTAATATTTCCCAACATTAATTTTGCTAGTTGTATAATAACTTGAATAGTTTTTGGATCCTTATTTTTTTGTCATCGAGTACATAATTCCTGTATTGTCTTATTGTATACTGGCACATCCTTAAGAGCCTACAAAAGAGGAATTTTGATGTTAACAGTGTGTAATTCATTTAAACTATCAAACTTAGAATGTGTTGGTTCTTTAGGCTCTAACTTATGAATGAATCAATTGGGAAAGGGAGGTTCTTTTTTTGACTCCTCTTTAGGTTCATCTAGGACCTCTATAATGGTAGGTCCTTTAACAGCTTTCCTAGATCTAAGGTGTACACCATCCAACTCAATTGTGTCAATAGGGTAGGTAGGAAAATTAGCCATCTCACTATGATGGAGTGGTTGAGGAGGCTTATTATTAGGATTTGTATTTGGTTGAGTTGGCATGGATGTGGGTTTAGAAAATTGTGGTGGATTCAAAGAAGATGGAGGTATGGGAGGAAAAAATTGTTAAGGTTGTTGATAGAGGCTTATTACTGGTGGTGGAGGAAAGGACTATTGTGGAAGATAGGGTTGTGTATAAGGTTGTGAAGGTAGATACAATGATTGTGGAGGTGGATACAAAGGTTGTGGCCTCCATTTTTGATGCCATGGTTGCATGCTAGGTTGAAAAATTTGGGGCCATTACGGATAAGGTTGAGGTTGTTAATGACCTCCATACCATGGACCTTGGTTAGAGAATTATTGAGGTGGTCCAAAAAAATATTCATTGGAGAACCCTCTAGGTAAAAATTGGCATCGTGGAGCCATATAATAAATCAATTCTTTGGTATATTCCATTGGAATCATCCCTTTAGGAAGAGGTCATAGTGTTGAAGTCTTACTAGCTTCCTTGAGTGATGCTACATGAGTTCAATTATAAGGGAAATCTTCAAGTCCATGCTTCTTATGACAAGTTGGACAATATACTACCAAGGCCTTTTCAGCTTCCTCATGTTTCCTGCAAGAATACAATGTGTCAATTTGTTTGCCCATATGATTTAATAAGTCAGTGTTAAGATCTTCAACTAAATTACCAATTTCACACTTAGAAATACCTAATGTATTACCCATAGTGGAAAACTTACTTGAATTCCCACGAATAGATCAATGAGTCCGCAAATAGTTCCTACATATATCACAAATATCTTCAAAGGACATTTTAGAAATATCACCTTTTCCAATCAAATTTAAGGCATCCATGGTTTCATCACAAATCCCTCTTAATAAAAGAATCTTGATAGTTTCTAATGTTAAATCAAGACATCTTGAACATTGTAAGCTAAAGAAAAAATGTTCCAAGAAATCTTCAACTAACTTTTCTTCTCATTGAGTCATGTGAAATATTTCATCCCATACTTCCTTGGTCTTACAGTTCTCCTTATATATTGATAGAAAAACATATTTCATTTGGTTCCATGTTCTAATGTCCCTAAGACTCATAAACCATTATAATGTAATGTCTTTCAAGGTAGCTAGAAAGAGCTTTATTTTTTGTGCATCACTTTGATAATCATAGCTATTACAAAGGAAATCAAATTCAAATAGGAACATATCAAGATCCTCAAAGGTTGACCCTCTAAATATGGGAAGTGCAGAGTGAGGGATGTTTTTCATAGGGGCATCATCCTCAAGAGGTTGAATAGGGAACTCAAAGGTCATATTGTGTTGAACAATTTCATTCCTATTGTTTCCAGCATTATTCCCTCCTACATTGTTGTTTTTGACATTGTTAGCCATGACTTCTTCTATAACTTTGGTTACCCAAGGTGTAAAATATGTTTTAAAGGGTTGTTCTTGAGGTTTTGGAGGCTTACTACACCTAATTTTGTATGACTTTGCAAACTGTTCAAAATTTTCATAAGGTGTAGCTAGAGAGGTGGATTAAAAAGATGGTTGGATTTTAACTTTGTCACTTGGTTTGATTTCAATGATTAATGAATTTTTCTCTTTTATTTTTTTTTGAATTTTTGAACTACCTATGGATTCCTTCTTAACAAATCTACCTTAACTATCTCTAAGCCTATTCATGCACCTAAATGATTTATTGTAGTGGAAACCAAAGGTAAGGTCCACAATTTCTCAAAACTTCTCAAGGGCTCACTATTCCTATCTTGACCTATTATAGTTCCATGCTTTTAATATCTCTCCCCAAAAATGGTGCAAAAATGTTGTGTAAAACTAAGGTTCAACTTGATGGTATATGATCGAATCAACAATACCTTAAAAATGTTAATCTAGGATTTGTAAACTTGCGAGAGATATAATGGTTTTTTACACAAGGGGTGAAAATAATAAATCAAGAGGTTTATGAATGCAAATTATTACCTACTAATAAAATGAACTGTCCAAATTACCACACATCTAAGATTACTTTTGCAAATGGATTATAATCTAAAGTTCACACCTCTAAACAATTAAACACAATATCTTTATGAATCCTATTAACAGACCTCTAAAAAATTTTACAAAATGTCTTTATGAATGCTATTGTAAAGTTTTGTTTGATTAAAAGTTGGTTTAATTAAGAGTTGTAATCTACTTAGATTGTGATAGAAGATTTAGTGGTGGTAGGAGATTGTTTACAACAAACTGGTTCTAAATACAGAGTGAAGTAGGAAGTATGATAAGTGGTGACAGAGAATATTATGAATGGTGATAGGAAGTTGTGAGTATTATGGTTCAATAAATGAATGGATGCAGTAGGAAGAATGCAACAAATAGTATTATGAGTACTAAGGTTCAATACATGGGTGGATGCGGTAGTAAGAATACAACAAACAGTATTATGAGTACTAAGGTTCAATACATGGGTGGATGCGATAGGAAGAATGCAGCAGATAGTATTTTGTAATAGATTTATGCAGTAATAGAATAATGATATATAGTAGACAATTTCTTCATAATACTATCACATCTAATTACTCCATCAGACAATTGAATCCTTGAAAAATCAACAAGCTTTGTATAGATTTGATTAGCAAACATATATATGGCAAACTTCTTGTAAATGGACATAGTCAAATCTGAAAATAACATAAGAAATTGATAATACTGAAATACTTACAAAACAAACTATAGTAATCTCACCAAGTTTCTTGAGAGGGAGCCCTCCTCTGGTTCACAAGGTGAGAGATATTCTAAAAACCAGCTACTGCTGAAACACCATGCTCTTAATATTGAAACTTCAAAGATAATATAAACAGAGTATTTTCATATATAATATCATATCATGTCTTTCATTTAACATTTACTTATATAGACTTAAAATGTTTAACCAAATTAATAACTAAGCTAGAATGGCCAATGGCCTACTCCCTAAATATAGATAATAATTTGTTTTGGCCACTAGCCACACATAATAGATTACAAAACAACTTGGCCAAGGTCATATACGGCCCAAAACTGGTCTATTAAATAGTTAGAACTATTTGCCTAGAATAATATAACAAAATTATAACTTTCAAATTGTTCCCCCAACTAAATGGCCGACTCCATACTCTCACATCCTTAGTTCCTGTAGTAGAATGAATCAAAATGTATCAATATTTATGCATTAAACATCCACTCTTCAAGAAATATTTCAAAACCTTTAGACTTTATTAAATGCATTACATTCTTTAGTAATAAATGGCATAACAAGGGTTAGGACAAGCTTAAGACAAGGCAAAAATGTATAAAGAATGTACAAAAACAAAACACATTTACACAGCCATCACCAGTGACAACATCAAGCATGGAGACAACCATAGCAAGATTGATTGTGGCCACTAGTGACAATAGAAACATCTAATCACTCTTTGCTCTAATTTAACTCAGTACATCATTGACTGAAGTGACCTCCACTTCATCTACTGAGTTGTAGACTCTTTCCTCTTCTACTAAGTTGGCTACATCAATTTTGAATAAATTAGTTTTGAGCACAACAATTTTGGACACATCTATGATTGCTACATCAATTTTGGATTCCTTGGGTATTTCTATTAGTATTCCTTCAATAAGTGTAGTATCAATTTTTACAGTTAGTCCTAGTATGTCTACAATTATTTCTATTCTATGCACATAAGCAATAAGTGCAAGGACAGTTGAGACCAAGGCTCAACCGAGCATAAAATTTTTGGGTAAAGGAAAATATATGGAAGAAGAAATAGACTAAATGAGGAAATTATAATCCCAAATTAGGAAATTTCCAAGCTCACTCTAGACCAAATGTAGTCATTTGTTGAACTCCTCTAGAAGAAAGCCAAATAGTAGAGATTAAGAGAGGAAAGAGATAAGGAATTTAAAATTATTGAGGATGCAAAGAACAATTTGGTAGAGGCCATAGGCATTAAGGTTGATTCTTCACAACCAATTTGTATCAGCTAGCAAAGGCAGTTCAAAAGTTCAATGAAGATACTGATTGGTAGGATAAGCTAGTACAAAAGGTAGAAAAGAAGTTTGATAATAAAGTGTTGAAGCACATTGCTCAACAAATAGCTATCTATCAAGTAAAACTTTCTACAATTTTTGGTTCTATACAAACATCTTGTACAAATGTATCATCACTTTTTGGTAAGCTATGTGATGTTTCTAATTTTACCAATGAAATAAGGGACAAATTGTCCAAAATAGATGAAGATCTTAAGTCAAGCACTCAGCAGTTACAACTTGACCCTAGTTCAAGTTCTGCACACTTCAAGAAGATAAGGTTTTTGACATATATGCAAGTTGAACTACTTAGAGAAGAAGCAAGGACCAAATCTACATTGGTAGATATATAGAACATGAGTCTTCCCAAAATGGATGCACTATAGAAACATATTGCACATTCTAAAATTCTCATCCATGACAACAACTTCTCCATAGCAAACCACATGATAGAGTTGTCAGTAGAAGTGCAGATTACACTTCACACATGTAAGGTCCTACAAGACAATTGGGGTAAAACTTTGGCTATCATACTCAAGGTACACTAAGAATTTTTATCTCATTTTGGTATTACTATTTAAATAAATAGAATAAATCTTTGGCATTAATGTCAAAAAGGGGGAGAAAGACATATGTATAAGGGGAGTATATACTATAAATAAGAAGATATGAGAAAGATGTATAGGAGGAGATAGATGGATAAAGATGTAAAAGGGTATGGGGGAGAAAATGTAATATGTTGTAAAATCAATGGGGGAGAAAGATATATACGATAAGTATATGTTGTATATAGCAAGAAAATGTATAGTTTACTATATGAAATAACCTTACCATGTATAGATATATATATCTTACAAAATCAATTTTGAAAAATCTCAAAACTAGTATACTGTATTGAGCTAGTATCACAAGGTGATTAATAAAGGTATGCAGGAAACTTTTTGAATTCAGTTTTGGTTGATAAGTGTTTTTGTCACTAATGCCAAAGGGGAAGATTGTTGACATATCAATCAAGTTTGTTATTAGTGACATACATTTATTCAAATTGTAAATAGCTATCAAGATTATTGAATAGTTAGCAGTGTTTGCCAAGCATTTTAGTTGTTATTGAGTTCTATAGTTTCTATTGAGTCCTTTGGAAAAATTCTAGTGTTTACCAAGCAGTTATAGTTATAGTGAAGATTAGCAGTGTAAACTGAACATCTTAGTGTATGCCAAGTTTACCAAGTTCACAATTTATGTGATGTGAGTCCATTGTTAACTGGGCTACTTAGTGTTAACCAAGTGACTCAGTTTATAGTGAGCTCGAAGTGATAGTATTTATTGAGCTATGCAGAGGTAAATAAGTGATTCATTTTATATGACAAGTTTCAAAATATCTACTAAGTCATCAATATAGACCGAGTTCAAGACTACTTGGAAGTGATCAATATGGACTGAGCTTCTACATCTACCGAGTGCATGATGATGCTAAGCATTGATAGTGGATGTCAAGTATTAGAACTTCACCAAGTTAGTCTTCAGAGCCTAAGTGTCTACACTTGAGTAAACTTTGTAATATTTGTGTAAACTTGTATAGTGGTTGACTTTGTAATTTGTATAATTGGATTGGTATATATGTAGTGTATTGTATCACATCCAATGTGAGTAGCAATGATGCATATGTAATATTAAGAGAAGAGCATAAAGAGAAAATTACAAAGGTTGTAGTAGTATAAGGAGCAACAAAGACATATCTATCACAGCAAAGTGATTAGTACATAAAAGAATCTCATTCAGAAAACCAAGTTGTAGATCAGAGATCAAATACTATTTCACCCTAACAGGTGGATCAGTCAAATCTTTTAACAAGGTAGATCTAGCAATCTTATGTAAATCTCTTTACGGAGTGAAAAATTCATTGTATATTTGTAAATCCTTTCACAAGGTGGACCTAGCAGTCCTTATTGCTCCTAAAAAGGTAGATCATTAGAAGTGATCAATGTAATCCTTAATAGGCCAACTTTATAATGTAGTACTAAAGTTTGTGGATATCATCCCCACCCCAGTTTTACTTTCTATTTGGAAGGTTTTTTGGTTAACAAATCTTTGTGTCAAAATGTTATGAATGCTTTCATGTTTTTATTTTATTATGCATGCAATTAGATTAGATTATATGTGAAGGATTAATTACTAATTAGATAATTGAAGTTAAAAGTTTTGTAGGGTTACTAATTAACCCCTCCCCTCTCAGTAACCTAGCCTTTCTGAATACTCCCAACACTTCCAAGATTCAATATTGGTTATGATGTTTTGACATTTTGATTATCTACTACTCTGTCACTTACCATGTTTTGGTTCTTATTCCAATATTTGGATTTATCATTATTGCTATTGGAATTATTTTTGTTGTATTGATTTGAAGAACTAGCATTTTCTTTTGTGTATAGTTTGAGTTTTCCTTTTTCAACCATAGCTTCTTCAATTTTTACACCATTTTCAATGATCATTTTGAAATCCAGTAGACATTGTAATTGTACTCTATATCTCATGTCTAGTATAAGAATTTGTATAAGGATATCCATCTTTTCATGTTTAGGAATGAATCATGGATATTTTGATAAGAGGTGATGCCATCTTTGCAAAAAGGTGAGGAATGGTTCCCCATTCTTTTGTTTTGTGTTGCAAAGGTCTAACATAGTCACTTCATGTCTAATGTTATAGGAATAATGTGTTACAAACATATCAACTAGCTCATTAAAAGACTTAATACCAGGTGGTAACTTAGAAAACTATTACATAGCTTGGCCTCCAAAACTTTGTGGAAATAGTCTCATAAGGTAAGTCCCATCATGACATACTTTAATGAAAGAAGCAAAAAAACTCCCTAACGTGGTCTTGTGGATTCGTATTCACTTTGTATTTATTAAATTTGGGAACCTCAAATTGAGGAGGAAATAGAATCATGACCAAACTTTTGTCAAAAGGGTATGGACATATGTCTTCTAAGGTGTGCCTCTTGGATGAAGATCTAGTTTGAATTTCTTGGATTTTTTGTTGAAGCATTTCTATCTATTGTACCAAAGGGTCTAATGATAATGTATGTCCATGCAAGGCATTTCCTTGAACATTGATTCCTTGAGGGTTTAAACTTTGAAATTTTATACTAGGAATGTTATGCCCTTGTTGATGAGATCCTTGGAATATTGAGTTGAATTGTTGAAAAGGATTTTCTTGAATATAACCTTGAGAAGAAACATGTTGAGGATAACCTTGTTTTGTTATACCATGTAGTTTCATCCCTAGTTGATAATGTCCTTGATATGTGATGTTGGGTTGTTGAATAGGACCTTGTTGGGTTACACCTTGTTAAGGGATACTTTTTTGGGTATAACCTTGTTGATGAGGTCTTTGTAATGTTACCATATATGGACTAGGAACTTATTGGGTTACACCTTGTTAAGGAGTATTTTGTTGGGTATAACCTTGTTGAGGAGGTCCTTGTAATGTTTCATAGATGGACTAGGACCTTTTTAGGTTACACCTTGTTGAGGAGTGCTTTCTTGGGTACAAACTTGTTGAGGAGGTCCTTGTAATGTTACCATAGGTGGACTAGGATCTTTTGGGTTAGAACTTATTGAGGAGGTCCTTGTAATGTTACCATAGGTGGACTGGGACCTTGTTGGGTTGCCCCTTATTGAGGAGTACTTTGTTGGGTATAACCTTGTTTAGGAGGTCCTTGTAATGTTACCATAGGTGGAATAGGACCTTGCTGGGTTACACATTGTTGAGGAGTACTTTGTTGGGTATAACCTTATTGAGGAGGTCCTTGTAATGTTACCATAGGTGGACCAAGACCTTGTTGGGTTACACCATGTTGATGAGTACTTTGTTGGGTATAACCTTGTTGAGGAGGTCCTTGTAATGGTAAATCTTGTTGAGGAATATTTTGTTGGATTAACCTTGAGATTTTGCACCTAATAAAGGACTTTGAGAAGAGGAACTTTGTTGAAAAAGTTCTTGGGAAGGCACAATATTTTGTTGGAAAAGATCAATTGATGGAAAAGTACCTTGTGAGGTTAAACCTTGTTGAAAAAGATGATGTGGGGTTAATCCTTGTTGAGGAATTTCTTGATCACTAGAAGTGTCCTTAAGTTGATTGAGATCAAAATACATAGGAAGCTGGACACCTTGTTTTGCAAGTACCATGAAATATCACTATTTATCTAAGTTTAGTATCATTTCCATTATTTTTTGAAACCTAGGGTCTTTCATTTCATAATATTTACTTCAATAGGTTTTTCATTCATTGATTGTTTAGAGGACCTAATAGTTTCATTGGGCCAAGGATTCTCATAAGTATTTGTTTCTTCCATGTTGGCTTGTTGTTGTTGGGCTTTCAGTTTTTGAGCTCTAGTTTGAACTACCATATAATGGCAAAAGAGGAAATTGTTGGTTGAAGGTTTTGCTCAAATGTTGAAAATTTAGATGTAGACTATGATAATCTAAGTCTATAAGAGATCAAAACTTGCTATAATTTAGACACAGAGGTCTCCAAATATCAAATCTAAGTTTCTAGATGAAGGATGATAAATCCTAATAAGGACACTTACTAAGATAAAATTCCACTAGAATTTTAAGGATGCAAACTTTTAAGATGGTAGACTAGAAGTATGAAAATGAGGTTTAAACTATTTTTCATTATCTAAGAGCTATAATTTTTTGTTCAAACTAGAAGGACAACTCAAATGGGGACCTTGAAATGTTCTCTAATTCTTTTGAAAAGGTCCAAATAGCTCTTTGTCACAAATGCACAAGCCTATTGAATTTTGAGGAAAAAGAAAATTTGATATTTTAGTTTTTTTGGTTATTTTTCTAAATTTTTGGTTTTTTTGTTATTTTTCTATTTTTCAAGTTTTTTTGGTTGTATTTCTGATTTTCTAGTTTTTTTTGTTGTTTCTCTAATTTTTGGCAAGAAATATATGCACACACGTAAAATAGGATGAATTCCTAAAAGTTTTTCTAAAATGCAATGCACAAACACACCACAATTCTAGGTTGGTCAGGACAATATCTATTGAATTCCCACTTGGACTAGGTCTAGTTGTGCTAACTCAATATGGATAGAATGGTAGCTTGGAGGCATAGGCTCCCTCTTACAATGCACTCACTTCTTGGGCACACCAAGCTACAAATTCCAGGGGTGATGAAATCCAAAGGAATCACTGCCCCACAATACAGCCACGAGAGGTGTGGCATGTCTATAGGGCCCCTTAGTGCTAGTAGATAAAAGGTTTTGTGCAATCTATAACACAATATTTAGTAAGTACAGTCATTTGGAAGGTTATGAATTCGGAAACTTATACCCATTAAGGGGATCTGTGGAGGTTACACTCCATAGATTTTAATGCACCACGCAGGTACTAAGAGAGAATTGCATCCTGACACAACAATATTACAACCACTCCATGAAACTTTTGTCCCAAATGGATTTTTGTTTATAGTGGATTAGAAGAACTTAGCATTAGCCTATTACCACTTGGGTCATTCCCTCTCACCGGCTATGCTAAAGCCATTCTCGGGAGGCAGACCCTCAAAAGATTAGTACAAATTTTCTCTTACACCCAAGATCCATGAATGGAAAGGGGAGAGGATACTTCTTCATAGTAAAATTGGCTAAACATAGAATGTGGCTAGTCTACAAGACATAATTGACACAATGATCTAATTTAAAGAAGACATACAAAAATTTAAAGCATGTCATATTTTAAGCCCAACTGAAGGTTATGGTTTTCATTTAACAACCCCTTATAGCAACCTAGAAACAAAGGGTCAATCAAATATGTTTTTGAAGGGCCTTTGACACAACATCCTGCAAAACAAACCTAGAAAACTACAAGAACAAACAACTAGTTAAAATCATAGAAATCTAAAAAAACTTGAGAAAAAAATTTCCTAAAACGGAAACATGCTAAAATGGAAACTTTTCTGAAATGGAAACTTACTAAAAATGGAAACTTGTCGAAAAAGGAAACCTACTAAAAATGGAATCTTTCCCAAAATGGAAACCTAATAAAATGAAAACTTTCCAAAAATGGAAACCTACTAAAAATGGAACCATTTTAAAAACAAAAACCTGCTTTAAATTTTTTCCAAAAATGGAAACCTACTAAAAATGGAAAGTTTCTCCTAACAAAAACCTACTAAAAATAGAAACTTTCCAAAATGGAAACCTGCTAAAAACAAAAACTTACTAGAAATAAAAACTTGCTAAAAATGGAAACTTTCCAAAAATGCAAACCTACTAAAAAGATAAAAACAAATATTGGTTAAAATGGGGTAGGGCCCCATAGTGGACGCCAAAGATGTATGCAAATTTATGTGTCAATGCCTAAATATCAAATCTAAGCTAATAAATGCACACACAATGAAGGATTACAAATCAAATTGAAATCTTTACCTTTCCTTACCATATGCAACATGCCTCCATTATCCTCCTAGTCTTGAGTCTTCTTGATTTGTGAGCCCTTAGAATTTGATTAGCTCCCTTCTATAAGATTGCTTCAAGATGTTGGAGATTTATGAACTTCAATGCAAGATCAAATGGAATGATCCTAGAATAACTAAATGATGAAGATGGATGATAATGCAAATGAATTATAAAAATGAATGATAGATTTCTTGAAAATGCTTCTAATACTAATCAAAATGCTACAATTAGGTATGAATCTGGATGCTAAAATGACGCAACAAAGGTTCCTTTTATAAACTTTAGATAGACCCTAGCCTAGGTGGCAACATCTAACGATGGAGAGATAATTAAGGACTCGTAGATGGATGAGATTGACTTGATTGAAGAGATGGAGGAAATCAAGGATTTAGTTGAGTTATGAGAGGAAAGTTAGGAAAAGGAAAGACACTTGGCAGTCATCTCATCAAGACCTTTTTAGAGGACTCCAGCTCTAGAGAAAACTCCAAGGGCAAGTATCTCATGAACCCTTGTTGATGACATGAGGTAGATTAATTGACTCCAAGTTAGTAGGGAAAGAGGAAGAGAACTTAGTCTCCCAAAGACACGTATCTCAGAGGTTGAATTAATCAAGGCCACATCTCCTCTTTTAATCCCATAAAATAGGACACATGGGTGATGATAATAGGATTTTTAATAATTAATTAAAATTAATTATTGGTACAACTATGAGGTGGCACATGACTTGGACTGCTTAAGTGGACTAAAAGACTTAGTAATTTGGATGAGTAGATAATTAAGTAATTTAATTAAATTATTTGAGAGACTTAGGATAGTATAATTGACTTAGGTGAATTAGTTTAATAAATTAAATAATGTATTAATATTGATTGACTAATAATATTAATTAAATATAGAAATATTTAATTAATTATTAGCAAGTAAATTAATTTTATAAATTGAATAATTTATTAAATTTAATAGAGGAAAAATTATTAATTACATATATAATATTTAATTAATTAAGGAAAAATTGAATTAACTTAATAAATTGAATAATTTATTAAAGTTTGTATAAGAGGTTTTCTTTTAAAACTATTAAAATATTTAATTAATTGACTTGATGATTTTTAAGTGTATATAGAGAGTTTGGATGAAAAATGAGAAAAAAGTCCCAACCACCCTAGTTGGCAAATTAGGCCTAGTAAAGGGCTCAAAGATGGGTTGTAAACAAAAAAAAAATTGGGGATTGGGAATCAGTTTATTATTTGAGATAAATAAATCTATCTAAGGCTTTGGAACAAGTAGGGGAGTTTGAATTCCTGATTTGACCATTTGAAGGCACTTGGTGCATTAGGAACAACCTACCAATATAAGGGTTTTGAATCATTTGAAGAATCTATTTGAATAAGCTACCTTGACAAACCAAGCCTCTACATAAAAATGTGATGATGTTTTTTTAGTTTCCTAAAAAAAATAGGGTTCTTTATGGAATCCTTTGAGTTGATCTTGATTCCTTAAGGGAGTACCATCCTTTTGTGAATCCCTTGAGTTGGATTGATGATCCATGATGGTATACCAGAGGGCTCTGCATCAATATCACTCTATTAAGGGAATGCCTAGTCAAGGTTATCTACAGTCTTATTAAATGCCATTACAAAAGTCTTGTTAGGAGATACCTAGATGAGGGATTTAGAAATTCCTTCTACTAGTCACCTTATCAAAGGATTTCATCTTTAGACTTGTTAGGATCCAACTTACCCTTTTAGGAGAAACATTGTTAAAGGATATTTTTGGATGACACAGTAGGATTCAATAAGAGATAGTGACCTAAATATTATACTCAATTATTGACAAATATAATGTTATTTTATTCAATGCATTACTCTAAAATATCTCCAAAGCTCTCTAACCCTTCTTCCTTAACTTTACAAAACACACTCATTCATTTCTTCCCTTATATTTTGATTTACATCTCCTTTTATAGTCATTTTTCCATGTTGGTGGAAAACCTAAAATATATTACTAAGTTAGATTCCAAAATAATTAAAGTCATGTGAGCGAGCATGCTAACTCACCATTTCAAATTCATTGATGTCGTACCCAAATAATTCAATAAGAAAATAAATCATCCTTTAACTTCTACTCCATCGGTTTATTGATTCCATCAAAATATTGACACTTTGTGTTAATAATACCACCAACTCACTTCCTTGTATCTCTTCGTACACTACAAACTAGTTATGGCAACTCCATACATAGATTGATATAGTATTTACAATGATTCCACATGAACCACATAACCTAAAACTACCAAGATATTTATCATGATCATTTATTACACAATTGACTCTCATGTCACTAATACACTAAATACTTAGTTTATTTACTTGTAAGGTTGATCCATCACTTTTAATATGATTTGTTCCAATAATGATAATACCACTTCAACACTTTATTCTCTTTGATTCAATAATCATCATCAACATTATACAAATACATCCACTAGTCACCTCAACTCCTCCTTTCCACCTTATCTCCAATCTCCCTTTTCTACAAACCATCATCTCCCTATTCACATGTCCATGTTATCCTCTTGTACTCGATTTTCTACAACTCTCATCATTACCTTCTTCCACCCATGTTTTCACCATCTTCTCCCAACTCATGTGCCAATCCTAGTCTCTACTACACTAGAATACACTCCTCTTGTCATATTTTCTAGTGGGAACCTCCATGCCAACCCCTCAGGCTACCTTTGCACTCCCCCTGTGCATTAATCATTGTCATCTAACAATCACCTCTTTTCCTCCCCCTTCCACCTCAACTCTTGATCTAATTTTGTACACTTATCACTTCCTTACTCTATCAGTCATAGTCTCCTCTTGTTTGTAGCTCTCCTTGTCATCATAGTTTCTCACGTCAACACTCTTATCTCTCTTCTCATCTTCCAATCAATCAATGTCTCATTATTATTCCTTAGGTCCATCATCCATGAAAATATCCATATCATAATCACCTTTTTTCTAGCTTAATGCACTACCTTCCTCCATGGGTTTCAAACCTATACTGCTTACTAAAAGAGGTTTGTAATAACTTTTGTGTCAAGGCTTATGCCTTATAAGATAAAATATATTATCTTGTCAAAACAGTTGATGATGTTAGTAAGAGATAATGTTTTTATAAGTCTTATTTTTTATAGATAAAAATAGTTTAATCAGATTCCTTCTCATATACAAATTAATAAAAAGTTAACAATTTCTTTAAAGCTATTTCATTTTTTTAAATTATCCAATGCACTATTACAATTTAGGTGGATATGACCAATAAAAAATATTAAGGTAATGCAAAATTAAGAGAAGACAGTTATAGATTAACACAAAGATTTAATGTGGTTCATCAAATATGGTCAACATCCACCATAGAAACAACCATCCACTTATTTTATTATCTATTAAAGAGAAAATTACAATTTGACTAATTTCATATTACACTACCACATGTATATAGGTATTTTAGGTAGTTTACCAATATCAAATTTCAAAGTCTAGTTAATAAATTAACCTTAAAAAAATGCTTGACAAGTTAACCAAACAACGTTTGATGAGTTAACCAAAAGTTTTTCTTAAGAGGTTATGTCTCTAAATCCCTTCCAAATAATGATATATATTGAGTATATAATAATTTCATGATTAATCACCACAAATAAATAATATACCACTTGGAGATAGATTAGTCTCCATAATAAACAATCTACCACTTGGAGATTTATTCTATAACAACACCACTACCCTTGAATCTCCCAATAGATTGATGCACTTAGACTTGACATTTTTTCATTTCTACCATGATCAAGCTTCAAGCCTAATATAAATTGAGTAGGAATTTGGGCTCTCTCATGTCAATGCCTTGGTTAATATATTTTCAGGATTCTTTCTAGTGTTCATATTTTCCGTCTTCAATTGTCCATCCTCTACAGTTGAGTGTTTAAAATGATACTAAAGCTAGATGTATGTGTTCTTAGACTAAAGAGTTGATTTCCTTGTATGGTAAATTGTACTCTGATAGTCATTGTAAAACATGATATTCTTTTCTATCTTTCCCAATTCCTCCATACAAATTTGTAACAAAATCATCTCCTTACTAGCCTCTTTAGTAGCAACATATTCTACTTATGCGGTTGACAGTGCTATAACCTTTTACAATTTGGAAATATCTACAATATAAATATACCATTTAGTACTCCTCCATATATCAATATGTCCTACTAAACATGAATCAACATAGCCTTGTAAAGTGGAATGGGAGCCTCCAAAACATAAATAATGAATCATTGTACATCTCAAATACCTAAGAATTGACTTTACTATATTCCAATGCTCTTTTCAAGAATTTTACATAAAATTTCTCATAGCTCCCATTGCATGTAAAATATATTCTTGTACACATTTTGTAATAAATCAAGCTTCTAATTATTTAAGAGTATTAAATCTTAGACATGCACTACATCTCCTCTTATGTATTTGTATCATCTCCTTAGATGATTAAATGAGATAAGTTTGTACTAGCTAGTTTTGCATCTTGCATCTAAAATATATTCAAGACATTTTCTATGTAATCACTCTAAGATAATGTCAATGTATGATTTTTCTATCCCTAATTATCATCAAACCAAGAATTTATTTTTCTACACCCAAATTCTTCATAAAATTGAGTGAGAGTTTTTTTGTTTAAGGTAATTTATATGTTCATATTAAACCTGGCAAAAAAAATATCATCAACATAAAATAAGAAGCCTATATGGCTACCAATATGTATAATCGCTTAAAATAAAAAAACTTCCTTTATGTACAATCACTTAAAATAAGCATACCATTATGTATAATCACTTAAAATAAACATACTTCTATTATGTACAATCACTTAAAATAAGCATACTTATTATAATGACATTTTTTATACCCTTGTTCAACCATAAAACTATCAAATTCAAAACACCATTGTTGGGGTGCTTGTTCTAGCCCATACAAGCTCCTCTTCAACTTGCACACTAGATTTTCCTTACATTATACCTTTTATCCATATAGTTGTTGCACAAGAATATCTTTTGCCAAATATGCATGGAGAAAAATTGTTTCAACATCTAATTACTCTACATGAAAATCTTCCATGGCCACAAGACTTTGAATAGTTCTAATTTATTTCATTTTGAAATAGAAGAAATTATTTCATCAAAATCAAAACCTTATTCTCTATCAAAAACTTTTTACCAAAAGTTTGGCCTTATATATTTTCTCACTTCCATGTTCTTTCTTTAACCTATAAACCCATTTGTTAGGCAATGATCTTTTACCTATAAGAAATTAAACTAACTTCCAAATTTGATTTTGTATCAAGAAATACATCCCTTCTTTCATTCCTTACTCCAACTTCTTTTTGGTTTCAACTTACATTTCTCTAGCATAATATTTTGTCTCACAAATGCTAGTAAATAATACATAATGTAATGAATAATAATATCATTTAGGAGGTCTACATATCCTGGAGATATTCTTACCAATGTTTAAGGAACCTACTCTAGTTTTGATTTTTCAATACTTTGGCATTATGGATACTACATTTACTCATATTTCATCAAGTGTCATGTATTATGTGTGTTCTTCTTCTTGGTTTTTTCCCTATATTTGATGATTATACATGAATCTTTTTATTGAATATGATATCTCTAATCCTAATGATTTTGTAATTCTTAAAATCCTAGAAATGACCAAAATAATTAACTCAATATCCAATAAAGTACACTTCTTTGATTTTACCTCAAACTTTGATCAATTTTCTATATCAACATGGACAAATGCTTTCACAACCAAAAGTTTTCAAAAATTATTAGTTTAATTTTTTGCATGTTTCTACCTCCTTTGGAATACCATCATCCAAGAAACTTGAAGGCCATTTATATATTAAGTAAAGAAAAATATCTACAAAATCTTCCCAAAATTGTAAAGGCAATCCTACATGCAATCTTTTAATTCATTCATGTTCCATGATAGTTTATTCATCCTTTCATGCACACCATTTTCATATGAGGTTCTATGAATTATATTTATCAACAAATCTAATGTGGGAGCATCCTTGCATTGTTGGAAATCTTGTATCATACAAAAATATATTTGTTGTTTTTTGTTTTACAATTATCTATCTAATGATTTGTTTAGGCAAAAAATTGTTTTTGGTTTCCATATTTGGCACTCTTGGAAACATATTGGAGTAATGTCATGGATCATATACCTAAGTGCAGATAATGCTATGTGACAATTGGTAGAAGTTATGCTTCATCTTCTTGAGTGTTAATTTCCTATGTTGCTCTTCATGTGATGTTTGATATGTAATTTAGTGTGCTTCTATATTAAAGAGTTAGCTTATGATCTCTTGGATCTAAGAAATTAGTTAGCATGTGGACCTATACTTGAGGCCGCATTAATTTATTTGATGTATATTGTATTTCATAATTAATTCATTGGATCAATCCTATATTTAATGTAATTCATTTTTCCTATTATTGGAGATTGTAAACTCAAGCTTACCTCTATGTCCTGATTGCTATATATGAAATTTCTTAGAGTCTTGGAGAAAGGAAGGAGGAATTTAAAAAAGTAGTATCATTGAAGGATACTTAGAGAGATATTTGTAATGAAATTTGGTATGTAATCTAGAATGTACATTGGTTGTAACTAGGAAGACCTTACAGTGTGGCATGTATGGTGAATATTAATTAACTATTAATAATAAAGTTTTTTCATGCTAATATGTCTTGTTTATTTCCAATGTGCTATATTTTTGAGGGCTTGGTCATCTCCTTTGGAAACTCATAAAACTTACACTACATCAAAATCCCATGGTATGAACAATAACTATCAAAATATTTGTTGCAATTATTTCCTCCATTATCTGATTCAAGACACTTTATCTTATTTCCTATCTCATTCTCAACCAAAGCTTTCCATTTCTTAAAGACTTTAAATACATCTAGTTCTTTGGGAATGAAATAAACCCAAGTTTTCTTAGTTGTATCATCACTACAAGTAACATAATAATAATACCCACCAATAAACTTGTCTAAAATCACCTTGAACATAGTCTAGAAAATATTTTCTATGGGGTGTGGCATGTTAAGAAACCCCTAAATCTAATTCTCGAGAATGAGTAATATTATCCAAAGAAATACTTAGAGAATATTATAACATATCACCTACTATATTTTCTTCCTTATTATTTTCTTATTTTTCATCCCCTTATTTTCCCTTCCAAGATCAACAATCCTTTTTCAAATATCCTCTCTTTGCAAAATATCAATACTTTACGTTTACCCTAGATTTGGATCTAACATTTCTAGATTTCCCATGATAACTTGGGCTCTTTCCTCTTTCCCTTTGTTATCCCCTATTATAAATAGTCAAAATATTATACTAGATGTATAGCCTATATCTTTCTATTGCATTTCCTTGCCAAGATAACACCAACAACATCATCAAAGTTTTAAGTGCTTAGGAATTAAAGGAGTGTTGCACTCTACAAATTAAAATGTAGGATTTTCCCCCTCTATACATAAAGCCTACCCCTAATCCTCCAATTTCATCAAAGAATTTATGATGTACTCCTCACTCAATGTTCAGGTGGTACCAAAGGCTTTTATTTTCTTCTTCTCAACCCTTCAACCCTAAATTTTCCTTAGAGCTAATCATCATGGTTTGTGGTTTACATCCCTCTATGGATAAGGAAGTGGTCTTCATGGAAGAACTATCAAATAAAGAAGTGCAAAAGATAAACTCCAAACATGCCTCCTTCAAGAAAGAGATAAAAGGTGAGCATGTCCTCCTAGAAGACACCAAAATCATCTTATAGGAGATAACATGCACATCCATTTTAGTATTTGCAAAAGATAGAGGTAAAGGTATATCCTCCCCATAACTTCACATTAAGCCTAACTCACAAATATCTATAGCTATGAAACATGAAAAGAATAGACTTAAAGGATGTGATCTTTTTTTTTTTCTCTTGACACAACTAAGATTTCATCTAGGAACTCTTAGTGGCTGGTTGTAAATGACTTTGGGCCAAGAAATAGGATTTCATTTTTTTGTATGCTTCAAAAGGGTTTTTTTTTCAATCCCAATTCCTAGAAATTTATAGTTGATAGGAAATATTGGAAGGTAGGCTCATATGATTTTTGAGCCATACCCTAGTCTATTATCCTACCAATTATCAGGTCCTTTCCATGTCCATCCTAAGATGGTTAGTTAGTTGTAGTCTCCCACTATTTATGTGGAATCTTATCGCTCAAGCACTCAAGCCCATTATTAGGGTCATCATGCTTGATCAATTAAATATTCTTATTATAAATATTGATGCTAGGGTTTTAATTTCTATCAACATTGGCATTGATATCCCAAATAACATTCAATTTGAATGTTATGACTCTCTCATTTTCTATCTAAATACCTTCTTAGGAAAGATTAATGTTTATTACCTATGCATGAAGGAAGGCCATAAGAGGGAGGATTTTTCGTTATTCAAGATGAGAGCTCTTACTATTCCCAATAGAAAGATCTCTAATTTCAACCCTAATGGTATGTTATTTCCAAACAGAGATAAAAATCCTCTCAAGTCTTGAATGATAAACTCCATGAAATCCCCCCCCCCCAACCTTCTCAATAGATGAGCAATATGAAGGATATTCATGCCTCACTAGATTACTAAAATTATAATTCACTATGATCCCATTCCCACTCCTGTTAATAGTTATGTTCCTAAAGATTTTGAGAACCTCCCCAAGGCCCATGATCTCAACTTTGGACTTGGAAACTTGAACTCTAAACCTAATCATAAAACCTATAATTCTTAGAAAATTGGTGTGGAGAGAATAACAAAGATACAATTTGATCATGTTTAACCCCCTACCTCTATGGAAGACTTACTAGGTTTGTATCCCTATTCACAATTTTATTTTTCTAATTCCACCATTCAATCCCTAACTCCCCAAAAAGGTGATTAATCTAATATTGACAACTCATACATTTCCCCTATAGCTATTTTTTAGCTTCCCCTAAAGCATGTGGGGAAGGTGAGGGTGGCCCTATTAATGATAATTCTACCCATAATAAAGATAATCTCAATGGTTTTTCTATTTTCATCATCTCTACCCCTCCTCCCCCCTCCTAACCAATGGAAATGTAAGATAAAACACTAGGATTTGAATATCTCCTTTCTTTACTTGTGGTGAGTAAGGGATTGAGTAATATACATAGAGTCTCCTTAAGCTAGGTGGTGGAATATGTTGAGAGCCGACATGGTACTCAAAATACTTCTAAAGAGAAGGTCCTTTTCATTACATATGGTTCTAATAAAAACCTGAAAAGCCATAGGAATTCCAACAAAAAGGAATCAATGGATTTAGGAGGAGAGATTGTTAAAAGAAAGAGAGGTAAACCTCCAATAATAGAGAGATCCCCAAACCATATAAGGCCCCAAAAGTAAGCTTCCTCATTGCTTCAAGAAATTTTTGGTTCTCATGGAAATTAATGAATAAAATAGTTTCAAGATGATGCTAAATTGTGCATCTTAGAATGTTAGAGGACTAGAGTCCTCAAATAAGAAGTTTTTTTATAAAAGGTTCTTTAGTATGGTTAAGGAATTGTACCTCCTTATGCAACAAGAAGTTAATCTATTGGGTTTTCCCTAGAACTATCCCTTAAATGTATCTTGAAAGATGCAATCTCATTATCAATTAATCATCAGAGGGGGAAGGGTGTTACTTCTATACTCATAGGCCCAGATAGACAAAATATATTAGGGGGTGAGGATGCTCCCCATGCAATAGAGTATTATGGGTTACTATGATATATGAAAATATTGAATTTGGTATTTTATCTATATATTCTCTAAATGATTATAATGAGAGGGTCACATTATGCCAATAGTTGGATGAACTTTCTAACATTCCTTGGATGTTAACAAGAGACTTCAATATGATTAAAATGCCTTAAGACAAGAGTGGTGGACTAAAGTTTGATTAGAAAGGTAATGAATAGTTTTTCTAGAACAAAATAATGGGTAAGCCTAACCTCTTTGACCCCCTTGTCAGACTTAAGGGAAATTCCAAAGGAGTTTGGTATACTTGGTCTAATTTCCAAAAAGGAGATAAAAAATATATTATAGACTAGATAGATTTTGTTTCAACAAAAAAAATCTACCAAAAGACCCCAAATGAGAACTACATCAAGGTAATCCCATTAACTCTCTTAGATCACCATCCTATTTATATGAGAATTTTCTTGATCTACAACCAAGATGAGGTTAGTGGGAAGAAGCAATATTTTTCTCTTAATTCTTCCATCCTTTAAGATGAGGATGTTCTTTCTATTGTCAACATCATAAATTAGTTTAGTAAATATAATGTGACGCATGAAAGGGTGATAGATAGTCCCTCCCAAAACACTATATCATGGAAAAATGTGTTTAAGGTTGTTGGAAAAAAGCCTAAAGATGTGAAGATAGAGGAAACATACCTATTTGAATCCCTTCAGGTAGTAGAAAAGGAAGTGAAAGATCATAAAGCTATAGACATAGGTTTTGGAATCATAAACACTCCCAAAAAAGTGTAGAACAAAACAATTAGGGGAGCCAAGGTTAGGGCCAAAGCTAATTGGATCAAGTTGGGGGATATGGGTTCAAAACAATTATTTCAAAGCCTAAACCTAAAAGAAGCCTGGGACAAGATTAATTGTATCTACAAAGGAAGAGATGCATTGACCTCTTAGGAAGATATCTTGAAGGCCTTTTACTATTTTTTATATAGAATATTCTCATCAAAAGAAAATGGAAATAAGATGGGAGTACCAGGATTAAGATCAAAAATGGAAAATGTCAAATTTTAATGCTAATAATAATAAAGATATGTTGGTAGAAGAGATAAAGCATGCTATCTTAAAATTCAATAATGATAAAGCTCTAGGGACATATGAGTTATTGGTTGCATTCTATAAGGAAAAATTAGACTGGATTATAGTAGAATTGTTAGATGTTTACAATGAAGCCTTTTAATCTAGAGCCTTGGGACCATATATCAATGTTTGAATCATTAAACTAATCCCTAAAGAAGGAGACAAATCACTCATTAAAAATTATTCATTCTTTGTAATGTTCCAATAATTAGGTTTTTACTATGAAAGTGGACATTGTTAAGGCCTATAATAGAGTTGAATGGGCATTCCTATCTAAAATCTTATATGCTTTTGGTTTTGACCATAAGGTTGTTGGAGCTATTTATTAGTTGATTTCAACCTCTTCTATAGCTATCTTGGTCAATGTTAGTTCTTCTCATTTTTTCAATCCTTCCCGTGGTCTGAGACAAGGAGACCTTTTATCCCCCATTCTTTTTGTTATTATGGTTGATTGTTTGGGGAGATACATAGGGGATTTGGTTCAAAAAGGTGTTATTAAAGGTTTTCAACCTTCTTCCTATCCTCTTATTTTCTCTCATGGTCAGTTTGTTGAGGATACTATCTTTATGGGTAAATTTGAAGTCAATGAACCCAGAAACTTGAAGCAAGCTCTAAATTTGTATTCTTTAGCTTCAAGTCAATTGATTAATTGGAACAAAAGTGTTGTGTTTTTTATTAACACCCCTATTCCTAGACAGAATAAAATTGCTAATATCCTTGGGTGTTCTATTGGATCTTTCCCTTCAATCTATTTGGGTCTACCTTTAGGTTTGAAAGCCCTTGATTCCTTCTGGGAAGATCTCATAAATAAATTCAATAAGAAGTTGGTGGGTTGGAAAGGAAATCTTTTAAGTTAGGTAGGTAAATTAACTATTCTCAAAGCTTGTCTTCAAAGTATACCAACTTATGGTTTGAGCCCTTTTAGAATTCTAGTGAAATTTGTAGATACTATTGAAAAAAATTAGAGGAATTTTTTATGGACTAGGACTAAGGAAAAAAAGAGACTACCTTTGATTGCTTGGGATCAAGTATGTAAGCCTATCAGAGAAGGTGGACTAGGAATCAAGACAATAAGAAGTATGAATAGAGCTATGTTGGCTAAACAAGGTTGGAGAACTTAGCATGATGATAATGAATGGAGTACCATATGAAAACATAAGTACCTTTTCAATGTTAATACTCTACTTGATTTCTTTTCTTCTCTCGATGTCCTTCATCCATCTGCCATATGAGGTGCAGTTCAAGGGACAAAGAATACTCTTGGAAAGGGTTGCTCCTGGAAAATTGGAAATGGGTAAAAAGTGAGATTTTGGGACGATGTTTGGTTAATGGATCATCCTCTACTGGAAGATTTTCAAGATACTACTCAAGTTGACATATGTAAGCAAAGGTATGGCATTTTAGTGAGTCATTACTGGCATAACAATTCTTATGTGAATTTGACTAATATTGATCAAGGCTTCAATAACATACAATTAAGTTTGAATGCTTTTTCTCTATATCCTACTTATGAGGATGAGATGATATGGAATGCTGATCCTAGTGGTCAATTCAAAGTTTCTACTCTTTTTACTTCTAGGGAGAAGGGTAATCATCCTTTTTGGTCACAAGCTTGGATTAAGGGTCTCATACCTAAAATAAATATTTTTTACTGGATTATGCTTCAAAATAAAATCCTTACCTAGGATAATCTGCAAAAAAGAGGTATTAATGTGGTAAATAGATGTACCTTATGTAAAAATGGATTTGAAGACAAAGACCATTTGTTCTTGAACTGTTCTTATAGTCAACAAGTTTGGGCTAAGATTCTCAACTACTAGAATATAATTTGGGTTCATCAAAACAATGTTGAACTTTTTTTTAAAAGTTGGAAGTGTCCTTCTAAGGATCCTAATGTTAAACTGCTATGAAAAATAACTCTTCCCCATCTCTAGTGGGGTATCTGGAAAGAAAGAAATAATAGAATCTTTAGAAATAAATATTTGCTAGGATGGGTGCTTGGACAAAATATTGTTACAGCAATAAAGGAAAATTTTAGATCTCACAGGAAAACTGTTTAAACTTTCCAAATTGATAATCCTTTGCAATCACAAGTTCCTAATTTGAAAATTGAAAACCCAAGATTAACTTCTAGATGGAATACTCCCCCTAATGGATGGATTAAAGGGAAGTTGATGCTACTACAAAGGGCAATCTAGGAAGAGCAAGATGTGGAGGGGTCTTAAAAGATCATGCTGGCAATATTATTGATGCCATTGCAGTTCCTATAGGTAACTCTAATAGCCACATTTTTGAATCTACTACTACTCTATACACTATGAAGTTAGCAGCTAATTTGGGTTACCCTATACTATGGTTGGAAGGTGACTCATTAAATATTATTAACATACTCAATAACAAAAATTCAATTACTTGGTCGATTGAGGCAATGGTCATGGAGATTAAATCTCTAGTTAATAAATTTGAAAAAGTCATAATATCCCACACTTATCGTAAGGCTAATGGGGTAACTGACTGGGTTGCTAATTATGTAGTCTAGATGGGTTATAAAATGGCGTGGATTGGTGAGCTATATAAGCACATTGATCTAAAAGCCCTTATCAATTATGATGTTACTCATGCAAAGGTGGGAAAGATATGCCAAGATTAGAAATTTAATGATTTTTGGTAGTGGGCCTATGGTTGTTAGTATTCCTTCCCTAAGGAGGTACACTTATGTGATTACAAGGTAGGATTTGCACGTATCATCTCTAAAATGGGTTTTATGCAATGTGATGAAAATTTGGTATCTGTTTTACTTGTTTTCTTTCAACTTTCACTTGCTTCTAGTTTTAGTCATTCTCTATAATTCTCTAAAAATGGGAGGTGATCCACGAAAACAAGAACCCAAAAATTGTGATGAATGGAAGGCTGGGAAGGATGTTTGGAAGATTTTACAGAAGGGGAAGGTGACCAGTTATTTGGAATGCCTTCATGGGTTCAAATCGCATGTCACCATGGCCTTTTTCAAAAATTGGATTGAGGACAGGGTCTCTTTACATGGTGTTACTATGAAATTGATGGAGGACTTCATAGTTGAGATCACGGGTTTACCCACGGAAGGCATAAAGTTCACTAAACAAACCAGCATTTCAAATGCTACTTTCAAAAAATTTCCTAAAATGGATGCTGAGGAGAAAAATCTAGAAAAAAGTGGAGATTTCTATGATGTGGAGCAGATAAAGGAAATTTTGTAGGATGTGCTCTCCTATACCTATGAGTATTTCATTCTAGATGGTAGAAGTAAAAGAGTTCATAAATTTCATTTTGTCTTTCTCAATCATTTTAGACACAAGGATAGACTTTATTTTCCTTTCTATTTGTGGTTTTCTTTGCTTTAAAGTTTGCATGCTCATAGGAAGAAGGAGTCACATCCTATTTTACATGAAGGTTTAATTCTCCTTATTGAGGGTTACTATAAAAGCAAGTCCATTATTTCTACTCTTTCATTAGATAAAAATAAGGGTTCTATTACTAATTCTCATTCAAAAAAGAATAAGAATGAAGAGAATGTTAAGGGTAAGAAGAGGATTCTCAGACAAAAACCATTGCATTCTCAAAAGGACAAGGTGGAACTGAACACTAAGTCTAAGAACTCTGAAAGGAAAGAGGATGATACTCTAGAGGAAGAGGATAACACAAATTTTGGAGATTTTAGTTCTAATCTAGAAGGTTACTCGAAGATAAAAGGAAAAAGTGGGAAAGAGGATGAGGAAGAAAATAGTGAAGAAAACACAAAACAAGGTAATACTAGTGATGAGGGTAATCTGATACTGATGTTGGTGAAGAAGAGATGGAAAAGGCTAAAGAGGACCCTGTTACTATGAGGGAGGAGGATCAAACTATTAAGATTGCTTCACCCAATAGAGAGGTTGTGGAACAGGAAAAAAATGAGGACCCTACTGCTATAAGGGAGGAGGAATAGATAGATAAGTTTTCTTCTACTAGAGAGGTTGTGGAAGAGGACAAGAATGATTCTCTATAGAGGAAAACTATCATTTCCTTTTTGCACTTTGCTAATAAAAAATTTTATTCCATTCTCCAAGTTTTTTCATGGATATATAACAAAATTATGGGTCTGAAAAAGAAAATGGATGTTGTGCAACAAAACCAGGATATTGACCATGCCAAAATTAGCCAGCTAGAAGTGCAGGTGGGAAACATCCCTAATAAACTCAAGGATTATGTATAAAAACCTCTGAATGCTTATTAAGGAAAGTGGTAATAAAATGGAATAGGTGACTTCCAATATCTATGCTACTCCTGCCAATCTTGGAAAATTCACAAACAAAGAGAACATATCACTAGGGGGTCCAAACAAGAGAACCAGGCAGAGTTCTAGGAAGTGGGCTCAAGAGGCTGCCATTGATGATTCCTTTCAAGACATTGTAGAGATTGGAAAAGAGGTTGTCAAAATGATCAAAGAGCTATAGTAGTAGCTCTCATAGGGTTTTGATCTCTAGGTTTTGTCCTAGCTTTTGGTCTTTTTTGCTAGTTGTGATTAATTGTTTATGTTTTTGGTCCTATTTACTAGTTTTTGTCTAGTCTTTAAACTAGGTTCTAGGTCTTTGTAAAACCTGGGTACTTTTATTGGATATTTTATGTGGTTTTAGGTCCCTATAAAACTTGATTTTGATGTTGTTTCTCTATAGGTTTCAGGTCCTTGTAAAACCTGGTGGACTTTAATGCTTTATCTTTTTTGCTTTTGTTAAAGGGTTTCCAGGTCCCTTCAAAATCTATTTTTATTGTAATCTAAAACTAGAGGCCTATTACTTTAATAAAATTTTCATACAAGATTCTAGCTAAACTATTAGCTCTTAGGATTGAAAACTTGATCCCTAAAATTGTCAATCCTAAACAAAAAAGTTTTGTCAAAGGAAGATGCATACTTGAGAATCTCATTACTTATTGAGAAACTCTTGATTGGGATAAAGATTTTGGCCAAAAAGGTGGTATGATCCTCATTTATTATAAAAATAATATGAGTGGATGGATCATAGATTAATAATAATGATGCTTGATGCACTTGGATTCCCACCCTTCTTCTGCAACATGGTATATGCTCTATTATGTAAGAAAATGGTTGTAGTTGAGATAAATAGTTTAAGATGTGGTTTTCTTGAATTGTCCAGATCCATTAGGAATGGGTGTCAAATTTCTCCTTCCCTTTTTATTTTTGTTGAAAACTCTCTCAATTATCTCTTAAGGGATGAATTGTTCTCACATAGAGTTCAAGGTATCCTACTACCAAAAAATGAAGAGATCTCCAACATGATATTTTCTAATGATATTGTCATCCTCTTCAAGCTAGAGGATAGGAGTTTGGTGCATCCTATGGATAAACTAGAATTGTTCTACATGGCCTCTAGTACCAAAATTCTCTTTTCCAAATCTATCTTACTAGGATAGGAGGACAACCCAACTATGTGGTTGGTAAAAATTGGCATTGGCTAGGGGGTCCCAAATCATATAGTCAGGTATCTTAGCATTACCTTTGTAGTTAATCCCAATATCAATCATATGTGGCTATAGGTTAGAGATAATATTTCCAAATAATTGAATAAATGGAATAGAAATTAACTTTATTAATCTAGGAGATCACAAGTGTATTAGAAAATATTGTCCTCCTACTCAATTTATTTCCCCACTATTTCGTTACTTAACCAAAATCAATTTAGATTCATCCAAATGATAATAAGGGACTTCCTATGGTTGTATGGAAAAGGGAATGAGAAGACACCTGCTATATGTTGGGAATGGTGTACTATAAGAAAGGACTTGGAGGTCTAGGACAAAAAGACTCAAGGACTCAAGGTATTTCTCTTTCTATTAAATATATCTGTAAAGCCACTCATGGGGAGAACCCCTAGAAATTTCTCGTTAGAAAAAATATTTCTCATGTCCATCCTTGTAGAGCCAAGTTTTTTATTGGATTAAACATATATGATCCCTTAGCTATGGATTGCAATATGAAGGTCTAGGTATCTTGAGTTTAAATAAATCTACAAGGGATGGTGATATGTTAGGAAATTCTATTTTGAGAGGGTTTTCACTAAAGGAAACCACAAAAATCAATTTGGTGGAACTTAAATCATGGTGACAAGTACCTTGCAATGCTTCAAGGTTGTTCAACTAAGAAATGGTCACATAAAGGTATCAAAACCTTTCATGATATTATCAAGGGAAAAAATCTTATTCCTTGGACCATTCTTATGAAGGATTTTGATATCCATGATTCTCAATAGAGAACCTATTATATTCTTAATATTTCCTTCTATAACCTTTGCCTTTATATAAGTTGTCTCTCCCAAGATCTCTATTTCTTTTAGCTATGCTAGCCAGATAATACCCCCCTCCACTTAGGAAAATCTAAGTATGTCTACTCTTTTCTTACCCATAACTTGGACATAATATATTATGAATAGAGGTTTTTTTGGCACTTGGATGTAGTTATTATTTATTTTATTGATCACTAGTTTTTTCATTGATGAGAACATATGATTATGTGATCATGATAGATAATTTTGTATATCACAAGGTGATTTTTAGCATAATGAAGTTAGTATATGATAGATTAAGTGATATGAGATTAGATTTTTGTGTATAAGAATGAGTATACACATCATGTCTATGTTTTTGGGTCTTATGTTTAGTTTGGATGAGTTATAGTTTGTTTGTTGAAGACTAGAAGCATACTAGTGTACATGGGTTAATAATAGAGACAATTGAGAATATATTTGTTTTATCTTATTGGTGAGGTGGAATTAATGTCAATGAGATTGGATTATGGTATAAGACTTGATTGTGAACCTATGCTTGTGAGAAGGAGGTGTTTGAGTTACTCTAGAAAGGTTGTCATTGTGTAATATGTAGAATATTTTACTATAAGTTGACAACTTTGAGGAAAAAATATAGGGTTTCATTGAATATCTTTTTTTTGACCTATGAGAATCATATTACAATAATTTTAATGATTCTTATGAATCTATTCATGCCTTACGATAGACCTATGTAATTAGTTGTACATCGGGAAAGCTTTAACAAGCTGGCTTAATTAATTAATTATAAGGGGTATAAAGGAAATATATTTTCCTTAGTTAATGATATTATGTATGTGATCAATGAATGAGAGCTTTTATGTTGGATGATTAGAGAAGAGGAGTGATCTTGGCAAGTAATTTTTAGACCAATAAGTTCATTCTTATGGATATGTTATCCTAAAGGTTTATTCTTCACACTTGTTGGAGCATTTACATAGTAGGTCTATTTGTTTCCTATAAACCTTTAATAGGGTTAGAATCTTTTAAAAAGGGTTCAAGTTATTCTAACAAGTATCTATCCTCTAATAGGGTTTTATTTACTAAATTCATTATATTTGACTCCTAATAGGGTCACATATTTTCATAAGGAGCTTATATATTAGTACATTATCTTGTGAATATCATCCCCGCTAAGGTTTCTCTTTGATCAAAGGTCTTCCTAGTCAACAAAATTAATGTTTTATTGTGTATGGTTTCCTATATTTGTACATTATTGTTTTTTTTAATGAAATTGGATTTAATTATAATAGGTCAAAATTGATTCATTAGGTCCTCTTTGACAAGGAAGCTTAACAACTTAAAGAGACCTATGGTTTACAAGAAGGAAAGTCTTAAGTTAGATGGTGATAACTATGATAGCTAGAAGGATAAGATGTGAACACATTTGATATGTTTTTTAATTGACTTCTAGTAGCATACAAAGACTCAAGTTCATGTTAAAATAGATAATGAGTTATCTTTAAACACAAAAGAGGAGAAAATGATATTCCAATGTAACATGATTGAAATGGAGGTGTCGATTAATATTCTATATAAGTCATAATTTACCAAGTATACCATATTAAATTAGAAGCACCTCAATTTAATGATGATTTGGCACCAATTTAATGTGAGTTCATCATTCATTTTTTATCTATTCTCCTTTCTTCCCCTTTCTTCTCCTTTTTTCTAGGTAGAATAGGGGTAAGACTTGATAGATCCTTTTTAAAGCTCACATTTTCATCGTATAAATCCTGAGATAGGATCTAACCACCTAGGTCCACCCTTTCCTTTTTCCAGTCACTCAAAATCTATTATATGTAGTAAAAAAACTATATCTTGAGTGCTACACTTGATTTCTAGAATCTAGGGCTTGTTTCAAGATCTTGAAGGAATCCCAAGAGTTCAAGGCCCTGGGTGGAAAGGACACAATGTGTCCCTTCCAATTAGGGATGTAGTGCACCCTTTTTGGTCTAATGAGGGATGTCATTCACCATTTTTGGGATAATCAAGGACATTGTGTGTCCTTTCTTGGGCCCAATTTTGGGTCCATTACTTGAGTCCCATGTCCAAATTGTTATGAGGTGTTAACTTCTAGGTGGGTTAGCCTATGGGAGTTAGTTAATTTTGAGCCCTTTATAAACCCATCCATTTTCTCCATTTTCCATCCATCCATCCATCATTCACAAGAATCTACTATGTGCTCAATCTTTCAAGTCTTTAAGCATTTTTCAAACATTCAAGGCATTCAAGCAATCTCTCCATTGAAGATCAAGGATTCATGCATTTGAGATATTGAAGGAGTTTATGATAGATATTTTATTACACTTTCAACATTCAATATAGCACTTCATATATTCAAGATGGGTATGTGCCCCAAGATGATGTGCAAAAAGGGGGGTATAAGTGGACACTTTTTTTCTAAAATCAAGTAAACTTGATCTTGGAAGACTCATTTGAGGGTCATGCACTAAAAATGAGAAAATGTGTAAAAACTAAAAATTGTAGTACTCTAGATCTAGTTTCTAAAATACTAAGGTGTTTTAAAAATGGATAACATTAAGAGGATCAAACCCCACATGCACAAAAAATTGTTCCTATTTTTTACTAAAAAACACAACATAGTTGTTTTCATGTGCTCAATAAAACATATAGTTACATTTAGTATTTTACAAAACCATTTGGTAGAATGATAGGTAAGAGTGAGATCTAGAATTTTTGTATTGTTTCATAATTTTCTAATGAGCAATCTTTTTTTGATGATTTTTTGAAGTGACTCCATCATGAAATTATGGTACCTCTTCATGCATTGGGCATAACTTGCATCAAAATAATCTAGATCAACACTTTTTTAAAAGTGTGTAGAATTAAGTGTAGAACAATAATATGTAATTTATTTTCCATATGGTTAAGTATATCAAAATTTATTTTAAAAATGGTACACATATGTCTGAGAGGAGTGTCAAGACACTGATATATAAAAATCAACTTCACAATGCTAATCTTGTCAAAAAAATTTAAAAATTATATGGTTAGAAAGTAAGAAAACATGTGAGATTATGGTGGTAAGTTTAGAGAAACCCACTTCACCATTTACAAATCTAATGAAGTCAAAAATGAGAACTGGTCTTAGATGATGAAAAAATGTCTAAAGCAACATAAAATGGAGGGAAAACATCAATCCAAGCCTTTGGGTAGTTAAAAGGGCATATTAGCAAGCCTAAACATGATCGCTCTTTTTTGTTGACAAAATGTGATCATGTTATGCTTCATATGACTAAACTGTCATACTAGACATGATGGGTTTACATTATATCTAGTATGATTTTATTAGACATAAAGTGATTGTGTTATGTCTATGTAAAAATATATTCAATTTTTTAGACGCTTAATAGTCCTAATTAGGTCCATTTAATGAAGAAACTACCTAAAAATGGACTAATTTCATTAAAAAAATGATTGTATCAACTAGGGAACTATAAAAAAAATCTGCATTGCAAGTTTCACACTTTGAATGAGCCATGCATGGGACACAATAGAACCATCACATTTTTCAATCGCTTCATCATCTAGTTCAAAATATTGTGAGAGTAAATAGAAAAAATATTACAAGGACAACATGTGTATTACAAAGACTACCCAAATCCCACCACATAAAGAGTGTGGTGGAGGGATGATACACAGTGGTTTCTATACAAAGATTCAAATGCCAATTCTATCAAGGAAATTTAGCTCCTGAAACTCAGACTATAGATATTGGAATCATTTAGTTTGTTGGACATCCAAATGGCAACCCTTACAGGACAGATCTAATTTCAATGCAATAATACAATGTAAGGTCAATATATAGGAGAGAGATTCTTGTGGTTCAACAAAAAGATAAATCATCCTCTTATGAAATGGTAGAGACTTCATGTGAAGGATCTAAGGTATATCAATTCATTTTACTCAACTCTTTGATTTTTATCATGTAGGAAACTTTAGTGATGGGTTTTTGTGTGTATGTCAAGAATAGGAGGAAGAAGGGTCTGAAATTAAGCCAAGGGTGCATCACCATGACAAATAAGGAAAGCTAAAAAATTATTCTTCTTGAACATGGCTAGAAAAATTATTAGAGCTCTTGTCAAGATCCAACAAAAATTGATGCTCAACATTGATAGGCAATTTAGCATAGATATTGAAAAAATGAAACATGTTGATAAGTGCAAGGTGAATATGTGGATATAATTCTAGAGGTGCCCCAATCTCTCTCTCTCTCTCTCTCTCTCTCTCTCTCTCTCTCTCTCTCTCTCTCTCTCTCTCTCTCTCTCTCTCTCCCAATTTGAAACAAGAAAGATAAAAATTTCCATGGAATTCTATTAGTTGGAGTTTCCATCTTCATCACAAGTTTTCCATGATAGTCTAGTATTTTGTGTCATCTTCATCACAAGCTTTCCATGATAGTATAGTAAATCTAGATGCCATATTTTTCACAAGTTTTCTATCACAATTGAGCAGTTGTAGGTACCATCTTCATCAAAAAAATTCCATGATAGAATAGTAGTTGGAGGTGTCATCTTCATCACAAGTTTTCTATGATAGTCTAGTAGTTTCAGGTGTCATCTTCATCACAATTTTTTCATGATAGTCTAGTAGTTACAAGTGTCATCTTCATCACAAGTTTTCCATGACATTCTAGTAGTTGTAGGTTCCAAATTCATCAAAAAATTTCCATGAAAGAATAGTAGTTGGAGGTACCATCTTCACCACAAGTTTTCCATGATAACCAGTAGTTGGAGGTGTCATCTTCATCATAATTTTTCCATGAAAGTTTAGTAGTTGTAGGTGCCATCTTTATCACAAATTTCCAATGATAGTTTATTGTTCATCCAAATAGTGACCCTTATAGAAAAGATATGATTAGAATGCAATAATTATATGTAGGGTCAAGATACAAGAGAGAGATTATTGTGGTTGTACTAGAAGATAAATCATTTTTTAAAGAAATGACATAGACTTCATGTGAAGGATCTCGGGTACATCGGACATGGAAATGCAACCATCGTTATCCTATGCAATACACTTAATTTAATATGTTGTAACTATTTTTCCTCTTGTATACATAAGTTTTTTTCCATTGTAACAAATATTTGTATAAGTATTTGGGTTTAAGTATGTAGTTATGACTCTACATGTTAATGAAGGTATGTAGTTTTATCATTAGTGTAACTTTGCTATAAATACTATTTTTTTATGAAATAAATATTTCTTTTTTATTTCTTATGAAGATTTTGTACAATCATTGAATCCCAATTCACAAAATTTTGTAGAATGGCAAGAGCAAGAACAAGAACAAACTAACCTAGAGATGGATAGAGTTATAAAGTCAAGATATAAATAACATTTTTGACTCAATCTTGGTTTGATATGGTTTTTTTATAACTAAAATTTTTTATATGTTATCATCCCTCGTATAAAGTTTGGAGATTTTATCACTAAAGTTCATATTTATGTTTTCATGTAGGCACTATAAAAGGACAAGGAAGTGTAGTAGGGAGAAAATTTAGAACTGGTGGCATCAATTGAGGTGAGATATCTAAGGTTATTGTAGATAAAATGGGTGTATCTCCTCCATTGGCAAATGTAAGTGCCTCCAAAGACTTGTTGTCTCTTGTGTCAAAAGGGGTCATGATGGGTCCTAGAGTGTTGAAAGGGACATTAGGACCCCTTAAGGTCCCATAAGATCCCTTAGAAAAAAAATTTTGAGTATATGTGCACTAAAGACCTTTGGTAACTACTTGAGCTACTAGTATATGGTTAGAATCCATCATCATCATCATCTAACATAGGCTCACATGCATATGTTACTTCTTTCCTTTGTTTCTTTTCCATTTCTAGCTCTATAGGTCCTTATCTATAACTTCTATCATGGGTCCAAGAAGCTCTTCCCACTCATTTCCATTAATAATGTCAACTTTGTCTCTTAATCCTAATTAATTGTTTAATGATTTCATTCTTAACATACTTCATAACTAGATTCTGTTAGATTGTGGTGACTGATCAGGAAAGTACTGTACATACTTCATAAAGCCAACATATGGCCAACATATGGCCAACATGTTATAACCCTAAAGCGGTTTAATACTTGTATAAAAAGGGCTTAGGGTTGGGTATTTTTGATATGTGGTGATATGAAATTGGTTCTTGCGGCGGTATTGAGCTGTAAGGGATTACGGATTGTAATCAGGTTGTAATCACTGGATTGTAATAAGATCGGACTTGCTGTTTGGTGGACGTAGCCCAGGGATTGGGTGAACCACATTAAATCTTGGTGCCTTGTGTTCATTTCTGTGTGTTCTATTAATTTTTGTTATTGGTTATATTTGCATGTAGTTTTTTATTTCTGTTCGTGGTTTATCCTAACAAATTCTCCATAGCCATTTTTCTTCTTGATCGCTACAATATTTTCTCCTCAACTGAACATTTTTTTGTCAGTTGATATACAATCACAGTTTTCTCTTGGTCAATCCTTTAGGCATGTAATTGAGCCTATAGATCCACAAAAGGGTTGAAATCTAGATCTAGTAGTAGAATAGTATTAGATTCACTTAGGACACACTTCATGGCTATAATGTGTCAAAAGGGGTCATTAGGGTCCTAGAACTTCTTGAAAGGGACATTAGCTCACTCCTTATGACCAATTGGGACACATTATAACCATCAAACGTTACTTAAGGGGTCTTACATCCCCGTAGGGAAAAATTGATAGATCTAATACTATTATTCTACCATATTTAGATTTCAACTCTTTTATGGATCTATAGGCTTAAACATGTGCCTAAAAAATTGGCTAGGGGAAAATTGTGGTTGTATATTAGTTGATTACAAAATGTTCAATTGAGAAGAAAATATTTTTGTGATCAAGAAGAAAACTAGCTATGGGGAATCTAGTTATGAATTTTTCTAAGAATGAAACAATTAACCAATTACTCAAGATTCAAAGACAAATCCCACCTAGTTAATGGAAAAGAGTGAGGAGATCTTCTTGGACCCATGACAAAAATTATAGATAAGGACCTAAAGTGATAGAAAGAGGAAAGAAACAAAGAAAAGAAGTAAGATATGCATGTGAGCCTATGCTAGATGATGTTGATGATTAATACTTACCATCTACTAGTAGCTCAAGTAGTGATAGAAGGCATTTAGTGGACATGCACTCAAAAAAAAAATCATATAGAAAATTGACAAGTATTGTGGAATCTCTCTCTCTCTCTCTCTCTCTCTCTCTCTCTCTCTCTCTCTCTCTCTCTCTCTCTCTCTCTCTCTCTCTCTCTCTCTCTCTCTCAGTATCCACCCTTATGTCTCATTCCTCCCTTGAATCTCCTTCACCCCCCTCTCTCTATATATCTCACTCTCATTACTCTTGGTTCTTCATAAACCGATGGGGTTATGGAGAACTAGAAGCAATGCTTCTAGTTCTTAATAGTGTGATCACATTTGGATCATGTTTGTAAAATGGTTGTGTTATTTCAAGGTTCAAATTTTTTAATTTTTTTTTCTTGGCTCAATAAAAATCCAAGACCCATTTTAAAATTTTATCATAATTACACATAACGTGATCCCGTTATGTGTACTTTTGACTTTTTTTATGGTGTCCACTTTTTTGCAAACCATCTCGGTGCATATGCCTAGATCCTTTGTTGCATTTTCTACATTAATCCTTTCAAGATTGATATTCATTCCTAAGGTGGATATCAAGCATATTCATTTATGATAGTTTTGGTTTCACTTTGATTTCCTTTTCTAAGGTCTTTGAAGTTGAGTCAAGGCAATTGCACCTACATACTTGATTACATTCTAAATTCAAGAGAATATCCATAGATTTACATTGCTTCATGTTAGATCTATCACTACTCTTTTCTAGCATTCTATATCTATTTAAATTCAAGTTTAATTCCTAAATTTGGGCTTGACTTAGGCAAACCCCACAAACATCAAACAAAAAATCCTTTATTTTGTAGGTTTTGGATCTTGGAATTGTAAACAGGTTACAAATTTGGATACTCTTTTTGTCATTCTAAAAAAGAGAAAAAATAGAATCAAGGTTAGATAAAGTGTATCAAGGTAGCATAGGTCGCCCTTTTTGAGTGAGGTCACAAAGGTCACCATCATGAGAGTAAGTCACCCTTACTTGAGGAGGTCAACCATGCCAAATTGTTGAATAATTTTTGGGTTTTTTCTATCTCGCAGTTTTTGGCCTATAACATGGGACTAAACCCTTTTGGAGGTCATTTGGCAACCAAGTTTTAGGTTTTTATTTCATAAGGTATATCATCTTTCTCTTTTTCATTTCAATAAACTTCATCATCTTATTGTATCTTTATATTTCATCTTTTTATTGCATATCTACTTATTTAAACCTTCTTAAGGTGGAGGTGAGGGAAATAAATCCAATTTATTCACTCCTTCTACATTAGGTTACACATTGATACTTCCTTTTATGTCAAACAAATCTAATTAAAGGGTTGGATCTTGGTATTCCCCCTTTTAAATGTATTAGGGTGGTTGATTCCACTTCACCCCTACACACCAAGGTAAAATAACTTGACTTAACACATGATATTTGGATTAAGTTAGAAAAGCTATATGAAGGTGATGAATATAAAAAGAAAAAAAAGTTGTAAAATTGAAAAAATAAGCTAGAGAATGCTAGAATGCAAGAAGATGAAAGTGTTAGAGCATATGTGTAGAGGATTACTAAGATTACTAGAGGTATAATTTTTTTAAGAGGAACTATAATAGAAGATGAACTTCCTCATAAGATAATAGTTCCTTGATACCAACATGTGAGAATAATTTTTATGCAATTGAAGAAGATATTCCTCTTATTCATGGTTTTAATAGAGAAATACTAATTGGAAAATTAAAATCTTTTGAAACTAGTAGATTAAAAGATGTTTTTCTTAGAGTTGAGATTTCTTTTTTTAAATAGTGTACACAAAGAGAAGAGAGTACTAACAAAAAATGCAAGTACCAGTCAATGCCTTGGAGATTATGCAAGCTATTAGGCATATGTTCAAGAAGAAGAGATAAAGATATATGAGTTTATATATCTAATTGAAAGAAGAGAACCTAAAGGTAAGGATATTTTAGAAAACAAAGTTTTTTTTTTGTTGGAAGTAAGAAGATTGGTCATTTTTCTACTAGATGTCCTACAAGAGAACATAAGGTAAAACATAGACCTTACAAATCAAAGATTCCTAAAGAATGCATGTATGTTAGTGATGAAAAAATTGAAGTTAAAGAAATAAATTTTCTAGATAGTGATCATGAAGATGAAATTGGATTTGTTGACATTAAGGAAGAAAGTCTTGTTAAAGAAGAAGAAAACACTTATTTCACATTTTGAGAAAAAGAAATCATATTATATTATATATAGTGAGTGTTCACATCACATGATAGGATAAAGAGATAAGTTTATTGAATTTAAGAGCTATGATGGAGGCATTGTTAGAGTTGGTAATGATGCATCTTTTCCTATAGAGGGAAATGTCATATCTCTCTTAATGGTAAGACTAAACACTAAAGATGTATATCATTTGAATTTTTTTGATAAGATATGTTCAATTAAGGATAAGCATGGAAATGAGATTTTCATAGGAACAAGGACTAGAGGTAATTTATTTTAATTGAATCCTATTGAGATTATTTGTCTTGTCGCAATAGTTGATGAAAATTAGCTATGGTATAAAATAATTTTTCATATAAATTTTGATAATATAGTAAAATTGAGTAATTTTAATGCTATCAAAGATCTACCTATGATTGTGAAACATGCTAACATGATGTATAATGAATGTGTAATGGCTAAACCAAGGAGTACATTTCGAAGAAAAATATTTACTACTTCAAAAAAGTTGGAGATTGTTCATATAGATTTATGTAGACCTACAAAGACAAGATCATTATATGGTGAGAGGTATTTTATTCATTTCATTGATCATTTCACTATGATGATGTGGGTTGCTTTCTTGAGAGAAAATTGATTTAGGCATATCTTCTCTATTCAGAACCAGAAGAATCAATTGATTCCATTGATTCATAACCAAAAAAAGAGCATGCAGAGGCAAGGGTGGCCCCTCAAGGGTAGTTGGATATCCCTATAACTGCCAATTGAAAGATTTTGACAAGTTCAAGATATTTAGAAAAAAATTAAGCATGACTTATGAGCAAGGATAAAATGTTTGAATTTTGATAGAGATGGATAGTTTACTTCTATTTAGTTTAATGTATTTTGTAATGCTAATGGAATTTATATACAAGTTTTAGCACCTAAGACACCACAAAAGAATGACATAACAAAAAGAAGAAATAGAACAATGAGTGAAGTAACTAGAGAAATATTACTTGAAGGTAAGGTAAAAAATGAACATTAAAGAGAGGTAATTAATACTGCAATATACACCATGAATAGAGTTCAGATCTGACAAAGAACACATAAAACACCTTATAAACTATGGTTTTGTCATACACATACTGTAAAATATTTCATAATGTGTGGAAATAAATGTTATAAAAAAAGAGAAAATGAAATAGGGAAATTTGATCCTAGAAGTGATAAAGGCATAATCCTATTCAGCTAAGAGTAAATCTTATAGATGTTATCATTTGTAGTTCTACTCCCATTTGACTTCTATAAGTCATCCTGATGGATGTAACCTTGTTGATCTTTCATTGTGATGAATCATGATTGGGACCATGAGTGGTCTACACCATTGAGGTGATTAGATTTATGTTACTATTTTAGTTGCTTTAATTATGCTTATGGTTGATTATGATCTTATGATGTGATTTATGATTTACTAAGGTTTGTCCCAATTATTACTAGGATCGATGCAATATCATGATGTTGCTCTATGATTACCAAGAGATGTGTGCAGAGATTGTACTATGTATTATTACCATGCTACACTGACTAGGTTACTATAGCAATGGTTAGTCATGTTTATGACTATGTTTACTTATATTTTTTAAGTACCTTTTCATGTTTTGTAAACTACCATTATTAAATTATTAAATAATTAGAAATAGATTGTCCATGTTGGATTCTTTAGTTTTGTGTTGTGGATATTTCCCTTGTTATATTCTGATCTAAGAGATATTTGTTACTCATGTTATATTTTACATTTGAGATGACCTAAGGTTCAAATGTTATACTTTGATTTCAATATCATAGATGTTAGATTACTATGTTGTTCAGTTGATCATATTGCATGATGATGCCATCTTGAGGTTACAGTGTGTTTTATGATGATATCTAGTTATCCAATATTTGGATATATCTATGATTATGTTATGTGATAGATTTATTTCTATGGTCATTTACTTCATTCTTACATTGTTATGCTTTATGTGAAATGAGTGATGTAAATGGATTATTTCAGTATAATTAAATAAATGGCCAAATTAGGTGATTTAATGCATTTCTTGCTTTGGCTATGTTATTATATGCAATTGCACTTGATCGTGTTGTTTAGTGTGCAAGATTTATATCCCTAATAGTGGTGTTGGGTGGATATTTTGCAACTGACAATTTTGGGTAAAAATTTAGTCGTAAAATAGGATGACCAGCCATAGCATGTTAGATAGAGCCTTTCCTACCTTAAAGGGAAGGTTCCCCCTTTCACCATTCCTTGGATCAACTCAAGGTAAGCAAGAAGTCAAGAGATTTTATAAAATAGGTGTTACCAATATCCTTTCTTCTTATCTTTCAAGAAAGAATCCACTTACTCATGGAGTGAGTAATGGATAGGTTGAATCTCTAGCTACACTTCTATCAAGAGCTAGAAACAGTGACACTAATAAATCGTCACTAACTCAAAGGCTAGCTGAAAATGTACTAGTTTTTGGCTCGAAGTTTAGTAGTACTTCTATATGGAAAAGTTTTATAATTAGGGCACAAAGACTCCTAAAAGTAAGAATAGCTTAACTATTTTTCAAATTAAGAAGGAACATAAGCTATAGACAAAGCTTCTAGCTATATATTCCCACAATTGCTCCTAGTCAAAGCTCTAGCTCCACTTGTTTCTTAACTCTTTTCTATTAAATTCATAAGATAAAATTACCAAAAACACAAGATAACATGAACTAAAGATAACTTGGATGAATTATAGACAAAGCTTACAACTCACTAAAATAACAATCTCACTTAATCAAAGTTAAATCTCAAATGCTCCTTTGTATTCACTTTCTCTCAAAATAGTGCTTACACAAACAAAGTTCTGCTAGCACAATTTCTCCAGAGCTCTCTTGCATAAAGATAATGATGATTTTGCAATGAGGGGGAACTCCTTTATATAGGCATAGGAGTTGAGAAAAAGGTGGAGGAAAAAATGGGAGCAACTCAACTAACTTTGACCTAGTCTAACTACAGAAGAAAATAAAGGGTTACATGCAACTGCACATGCAAATTGCATTAAATATTTTTACATACATGTAACTTGAATTATATGTAGTTATAATTTTTCTTGTAATGCATTATTTACAACTACTAACATGAAATAAAAACAAAAACAACAATCTTAGAGATTGTTTCTCAATGCCTTGAATTTGACAATGATGTCACACACTGTGGGAAGATCAGCAATTTCCATAGTCTTTGATATGGCTTCCACTCTCACTAAATTTCCATATGTTGACTGCACAACTTTGAAAATTTTTGCAGTAGTATCTAACAAGTGTTTTTTCAAGGATTTATACAAGATAAACTTGTTCATTGTATATGAACCAAAGTCTTTAGAATCTACATCAGCATTAATCTTGATTGTATGTTCTAAAATTACTCTCTCTACTACAATAAGATTACTAGATTCATCAGTAACATGACATCCCATCTATTCCAAATCACAAGTAACATTAGTTTCAATTGCTTGAAAATCTCCAAAAGACACTTGCAACTTTTTGATCAGCTTCCTTCATGTCTCCTCTTTATAACCAATGAGCCCTTGAAATCTAAAGAACATGTCACATGATGGAAGAATATCACATGAAACTAAGGCATCCAAATCAAATTTAACCATTTCATCCCAATCATCAAGAATTTCCATCAAGTTATCTACTTCCTGAGTCAAAGAAGAAATTAAGTTTTTCTCCATTTCATTCATCTCTTTGACATGCCTAAGAACTACAAATGTCTATGTGATGGCTCAAACTCCTTCAAAAATTATCTCCTATATCTAAGACTTGGCAGCTTCAATCAACCTTCTCTCTTTAGACATTTGAGACATAACAACAACACTCTTAGAAGATTGTTTTTGAATAACCTTATTCAAATGAGAGACCTCTTGTTTTAGTTGATTCTTCTTTTTCCAAAGCTCATGATTGCTCTTTGATACATTAGCTAATGCATCTTTAGTATCTTTCAAGCAACTCAAATGTGGTTTCTTTCCAATTTCAACCTTAGTAAACTTGTAGTCAAAATGAGTAAGCTCCTCAACAGGTTTATCTACCAAGGGCTTAGTAACCTCAAAATGGTTTTATCATAATCAACCAAAATTTTGGAAATAATTTTATCTTTCAAATATTTGGACTTAGTCTTCTTAACATGAAGATTGTCAAGAGGAACAACCACTTTCCTTCTCTTTGTTATTATTTTACTCAACCATGCAGACAGGTTGAAACTTTCATCCAAAAAAATAGGTACAGTGGAAACTATTGGCATTGATCCAGATTGTTTATCTGTAGTGACTAAGCAAGATTCAATCTATATTGTTGAAGGCATAGGAACATGCTAATAAGACTCTGTCATGAAAAGCTCAAATCTTGTCAAAGATGTATCAAATGGAGAAACTTGGCCACTGGTACGAGTTGGAAAATCTTCAAACACATCTGTTAAGTGATCATATTGTTCATGTGCAGGGACACGAAGAGCAATAGAGGAAATAGGAAGAGCCATGATATTAACCTCCAAGATTGGAATGGAAGGAGTGCAAATAGTGGATAACGAATCCACACCATCAACAACCTCATGCAAAAAGGGCTCTTCATGTATAGAAGACATACAAGCTTATGTAGGCTTTGGAGGAAATATGATCATGATTTCTCCTTCTTCATCTAAATCTTCTTTATTAGATTCTATTTCAAATTCTTCTTCTGATTCATCTACCGATTCTTGAATTGGCTTAGGAACTTGAGATGATTTAGTTTCTTTTTTTCCCTTCAATTTGAATTTGAGGTAACCCTTGGCATCAAAAGATGATGCACCATCTTTCCCTATAATTTCCAATTGTGATTTCCTCCCAAGAGGACCAAAACTTCCACAATCCAAGCCCATCTTAGGATTTACTCTTTTAAGGCCTTTACATTTCAACCATTTTTTGGTGTTTACTAAGATAGATTGAAATCTGTCCATGATAGTTGTACCTTACTTTTGTTGTCATTGGATAGAAAAAGGGCACTTCTTATCAAAGCCAACTTGATGAAGCTTTGGATCAAGGATGTCTTTGATGTGATGAACATCAATGTAAGCTCTTTTTATCTAAGAATTCATTTCTTGATAGTCAAAATCAAATCTGGCCTTGCACTTCTTCAAGGTAATCAACTACAACTCTACTTCCATGCTCTTTGGTTTAGACATAGAAATGATTGAATAATTTCCAATAGCCAAAGGCTTAGCCAAGATAATGCCAAAACTAGGCCTATGCAAAGCATGTTGATCACTCTACATGTCCATGATTTGTCTAGCTAGCTCCATCAGGATGATTTGATTGGTAGCATACCTAGCTAAGATATATGGCTCTTTTTTAAAATACCCAACTCTCAAGTATGTGAAAATGGGAAATTGAATAAAAATACAGCCATATTGGTTCAGCTTCTCCCATGTTGCATCAGATACTCTTTTGATAGACAACTTCTTATCAAACAAACATCAAAAATGTCCAAAGAAGGCATCTTGGACTCTTTTGTAGTAGAATTTACTATTTTCCAAAGTGGTTTGGTCATAGTAATCACAAATAGGAACTTGAAGATGATCTCCCTTGGTAGAAAGACCAAAAAAAATTCCCATGGCAGCAGTAATGTAAACTAGATAAGAATTCATGTAAAAGGGTACTTATGTTCTCACATTGCATATCTATTGGTAAAGTACAACACTAATGATTTCTCCCCAAAAGATGTGTTCTTTATTCTCCATAACTGGAAACATGAACTTATACATCCATGACTCAAAATTAGTAGAATCTTTAAGGACACAAATCTTGCTAATAAGGATGATGAGATCCTTATACTTTAGTTTGAAACTTTATTGATGAATGGTCTTTGTCCATCTAGAGAAATTGCTTCTTTTATTTTCTAACTAGTAAAGATTGGCATACTTCTAATAATTACCCTTTCGCTCATTCCAACAGGCCAATGATGATCCTTTAGTCAAATCAGCACATTCTGATTTATACAGAGCTTTGAAGATTTGTTCTATAACCTCAAGATCAAGGCTAATGATAACCTTTCCATCAGCATCATTGAAAATCTTCGTCTTGGGAGTAAATCACCATGCACATCCATAAATGAAGTCAAGTTCTATAGCCACAACAGGAAATGTAGATACTAGGTGAATGTTGCTTCTTTTTATGCACTTCATTTCATTACTAGCTAGAGCTTCAACTCTTTGTAGAAAATTGGCCACGTCCACATGACAAATCTTTGTGTCCAACACATTATCCAAAATAGATATGATTGAAGAAGGAGCTACATGATCCAATTCTTTATCATATTGATATTTCATTTTGCCTTTGGATTTGGATGGCAAGAACATGTCTTGTGCTTGTGTTCCAACACAAAAATCCCAAAACACAAATACATCATCAGGAGGAATCTCCATACAAGTGAATTCCAGATCAATAGTGAAGATCTAAAAATCGATTGGAAACTTCACAAATCTAACAAAGTGACTTCAAAGAGAAAGCATATGTATATGCAATGTAATGGAAAGTAGGATAAAATGAACAAAATGCAAAATGAATATGAAAGTGAGAAAATAGAAGATGAAATGGAATGGAATGGAATGAGAATGCGTGAAGGTGAAACACATGGGAATGCATGCAAATAAAAATTTCTGATTTCAAAAGTGACTTAGTATTTTCAAGGCATTATTGCATGAAAAATGAGTACTTGTAAGTACAACATGTAACGGGAGATGGAAGGTGGAATGAGATGTGAATGCGGGTGGAGGATGCACTTCACATGTAAGTGCGAATGAGAGATGAGATAGAAAGCATGGAAGATACAAAAATGTGTATTTTCTTATGGAGGCACAAATGTATATGGAGGAATGGAAATGGAAAATGGAAGTGATATAATGAGTTTTATAGTCACTTTCAATGAAAAGGAGAAATCAAAGTACATGGGAGGTGAAAATGACATATTTTTTAGCTTTCAAAATGTGATTTCTAATCAAAATCAGACCTTTTTGATGTAATTACATGTAAGACATTTCGTGTAATCATGTCATGTGAATGGAAGCGAAAAGTGAGATGGGTGAAAATGGAAGTGGAAAATGGGATTACATAAATATGCAGATAGTGAATGGGATGGAAAACATGTAATTGCATTTCGTTGAGTGAGAGATGAAGTGTTGTGACATGGAAATAGAACGTGAAATATGACGATGTTTTCACATGTAATGAAGTAAAAACAAGTTCTTAGGAAAGAACTTGTAATTTGTCCATGTGGAGAAAACCAGAAAGAAAGCACAAAACACAAAAAAAAAAAAAAAAAAAAAAAAGCAATGTACCTTTGGAAAATGACTCAAATATACCAAGATGCAATGCACTTCAACACTCAAATTCAAAATTGGAACTTGGGAAAGAACCAAAAACATGAAAATGAATAAAAAATTCATTTTTGAAGTAAAAATGCACTTTTCATGGCAAAGATTTTCACAAATTGAAACCATCAAGTAATTTCATGCATAAAATCAACAAGATAAGCATGAATTTAAAGCAAGAAAGAAAGAGTCCACTCACATGTGCCAAAAATGAAGAGAAAAGATGCTCCAATGTTTGAAAAATTCTTCCCAAACACTTTGAATTTTTCCAACTTAACAAATTCGAATGGGAGAGGGTAGAAAATAAGGAGAAGTTGTTAGGAGATGCCAAAATGTGCCCTATTCATGCTCCATATTCCAACATTTTTGATTATTCATGCTTGTGAGATATTTTTGGCAAAAAATGTTTTTCCTCATGTTGCAAGATCAAAATGTTTTGATTAATAAATACCAAAATGTGAAGTACAATGTAATGTAACTCCAAAATATGCCAAATCAATTTGGTTGGGAGGGAAAACATGCATTAAAAATAGATTTTTTTGCAAATTTCTCCAAAAACATGATCTATCATGAAGCTTTCAAAAATGTTTTTGAGGTTAATGAATCCATTTTAGAAGCAAGAGAAATCATTGCCAACTAAAAATGACTCCAATGCAACAAATCTCATGCAAATCCATTGAGAAAATCTCAAGTTATTATCAAAATCAAGTTTTTGGAGGGCAAGAACATATTATTCTTCAAAAATAGACTTTTGGAAGCTCAATACATATGTTAAAAAACATGTCTTTCTCCAAATTCGAACCTTTTTGGGTCACATACACATTTTAAAATATGCATCTCTCCAAAATCACACTTTTTGGGTGCCATTACATATTTTAAAACATGCTCATAGGTAAAAATGAACCTTTTGGAGGAGGAAGCATATTTTAATATGCAACTCACCTTTTAGATGTTTAAACATAAAAACTTCACTTTTCATGCCATAGCATCAAAAAGGTCTACTTATGATGAAATTTTGATGTAATGACATAAAAAAGGTCCGCCAAAGTAAACTTTATATGTAGTGACATGTAAAAAGTCCACTTTTGATTGATTTTACATGTTTTAGATTACGGTAAAAATAGGTTTTGAAGGGACCCCGAAACCCATTCACATCCTTTTAAAAGGAAAAAACAAGCCATCCATCAGGAAAGAGTCCTTATACCTACTAGAAGTAGTACCAAAATCAAGTTTTACAGGGACTTGAAACCACTAATAAAGTCCAAATAAAGAACCCAGGTTTTACAAGGACCTGGAACCATCAGTACAGTTTAAAAACTTGGAACATGGATTTTACATGTTATTGCATATAAAATATTTAGTTATGAGGACTTTAAGTCATTTAATTCATTTAAAATTATAAAAATGTTACAAAATGGGTCATAAACAATATTTATTTATCATATTATGAAATTTAACATATAAACATCATTTTAAAGTAACATTTAAATAACCATTTGATTTTTAAAACCAAAAATTAAACTAAAACTATATAGTTATATAATTACTTTAAGTGAAAAATTAAAAAGTAACTCAGCTTAAAATTATAACATAAAGTGCACTATAGTAACTTTAAGTTAAAAATTTAAAGTTAAAGTAACCTAAAAACATAACAAAAAGTGAATATAAGTTATATTTTTCAAAAAGTGAATGTCAAATTGAAAAAATAACATCATACTTTTAATTCGTGTTGTTGCACCTAAAATATCCACTTTTGAGGCACTAAAATGTACATAACTCTTGACAGACAACTCTGATTGACCTCTAGGTTATATCAAATCGAAGGGAAAAATGAAAGACATGAAATGAGAAAAACCAAAGGACTAAAAACAAGCAAGTGTAAACTCAAAAGCAAAGAAAAGGATGATGAAGGCCTCAAAAATTAAGCAAAGGCTCAAAAAAAAGTAAAACAAAAAAGACATGATGAAGGCCTTCAATAAAAAGATTCATTATATCAATTGGTACCAATTGGTTGATCAATACTAACCAATTAAATAACGAACTAAACTTAGACAAATGAAAAACTAAGCTTGAAAAAGTTTCATGTTGTTACCAACATTTTGTGGTGATAAAATGCATGACAACAACTAGCTCTATTTGGGAAATGTTAGTTGTTTGTTCTTGGAAACAAAGAGTGACATAAAATCCAATTCTCTAAGTGTCTTTATCCATTCTATTGGGCTATAGAGTCAGGCAACCAAAAACAAAAACTAAAATAATGACTCAAAAACCAAAAATATGTATAAGGGGTACTTATCTGATAATTTCTAGAAGTAATGTTTCAAATGTTGTCCATTGTAAGGCAATGGCATTGGTGTTCCATCATGATATGCAAGCCAAAAACTATTTTCACCCACAATCTGATGAATTATGAAAGGACCTTGCCAAAGAGAATCAAATTTTCCATGCATTCCTTTTCATTCTTGCCTCTTGTCCTAGAGTAGGACAAGATCACCAGTTTGAAATTCTCAATACTTGGCCTTCTTGTCAAAAAGAACTTTAACTTGCTATTGATGAGCAGCAAGTTTGTTAACCACTTCTTTTCTTTGTTCCTCCAACTGTTGAAGAAATATAATTTGCTTATCCAATGCATCTAAATAAGTTTCATCTTCAATAACATGTACCAACTTGAGAGTAGGAAGCTCTAGAGTTATTGGAATCTCAGCATTGATCCCATATAACATTTGGAAAGGTGACATTCCAATTGCCTACTTTGGAGTGATTTGATCTACCCACAAAGCATCAAACAAAGCCTTGTGCCATGTTTGCTGATTTGAATCAATCAACTTCTTCATGATGTTCACCAAATTTTTGTTGCTTGATTCCACTTGACCATTACCTTGAGGGTAATAATCATATGCATGTGCCAAGGTAACTCCATGATTAAAACAAAATTCAATAACCTCCTTGGAAGAGAAAGTAGATGCATTATCTGTGATAATCTTATTTGGAACACCAAAACATCAAATGATGTTCTACTTCATAAAATCACAAATAATCTCTAATCTAGATCCCTTTATCAGAATTGCTTCAACCTATTTGGTAAAGTAATCTATTGTTTTTTATTAGATAAATAGGTTTTATAGGGAACCTAAAACTTGAAAGTTAGTACATAACAATGCTGATAATAAGCATGACAGCCTAGCCAAAAAAGTAGAAGTTCAAAGGTTGATAATAAGCATTAAGCCCAGCCAAAGGAAAAAGTACTAAGAAAAGACTAGGAAAAGGAAACAGACAAAGCCACGGCCAAAAGCCAGCACAAAAAGCTAAAAGACAGCACAAAACAAAAGAACAAGCAAGAGTTATTCCTTGTTCTTTCGCTCCAGATCATGCATCACCTGAGCAGCCGAAAAGGCCTATTGATTCTCCTCTGTTTCCATCTATTGCCCTCTTTGATTCCCTTGGTCTTGTGCAGGAGTGGAGTTTTCCTTTGCAAGGTCATCCTTTGATTTGGCCTCATCTCTGTCATTTTCATCCTCATCATCGTGTGTTTCTCTATCTTTGATCCAGCCCATGAGAGAGATGATATTGTTGTTGATGTAGCTTAACAAGGAAAACATCTAATTGGCAAGATTGTGATTGTAGTTTTCTAGATTGTGTATCCTCTGTTCTGCCAAAGTGACCCTATCAGCCAAATTTGTCCTCTTTTTGGCATCCATTCCTTCCCTTGTTGCCTCAATGTGTTTCACCTGGTCTTTAACCTCCTCAAGCTCGTGGAAAAGCCATTTGATTGATCTGAAATTATCAATCATGTTGTTGTGAGCATTATTTAAAAGATTCATCCCTATCTCCTTGGCTCTATCTAAAATAGCCACGATTGTCGGATCAATTAATTCTTCTAGTAGCTGCTCTTCTTGATTATCCACTAGGATTTAGGGATTCATGGCCTCCCTAAAGATTCTCATTTTGGCAGTCTTGACATTTAAATTAATCTGTGCTTTCCTCCTGTCATTGGTTTGCATTTCCCCTTTCGCATACCCAGCTTTCTCCTCTTTCTGTTCCTCAAGGTGGAGATGGACAGGAGAAAGGGGCAGCGCAACCATCTCCTCATAATGAGAGCACACATCCTCCAAACTCTCCCTCTTATGCTTCTTCCTTCCACTATCAACCTTTGTTTCCTCCTACGTCTCCTTCACCACCTCCTCAGACTTTGGATCCTCGTCATTGTCGTTGCTTCCCTCCTCAACCTTCTCAGCCTACTTTTGCCCAAGATCCCTAGGGCTTTTTCTGCTTGGGGTTATGGGGGAGGGGGATTTTTTAACAGTCCCAAGTTTTCTTGAGGAGGAGACTCTTCCTTTCTCAAAACTGAGGCTTTGAATGTCATCCGAGTCAGAGGAGTAACTGAAACTTCTAGACTCCATAGTCTTGATCTGAGGGGGGACATTACTAATAGTCTGAGCTTTGAAGTGCTCATGGATAAGAAGTAGCAGCCCTTCATGCAGTGTTGATTTTGAAATGGGCTTCTTTTTGAAGTTTTCCATTGCCTTACTCATAGAGGTTAATGGATAAAAAGGAAAAGAAATTCTGGCTTTCTTCCAGAAATGATTTAAAATAACAAAGTGGTGGGTGTGGGCTCTATCAAACCTTGGGTCCAAAGTGATATACTCAATAACAGCTTTCAGCACATACCTCCATCACTTCTTCATGGAGTCGAGGACATAGTAGGTGTCAATTTTTTTTAACGCCTTCAGTTCCTTCTCACTCTCCACAAAATCGCTTACCGCATTGTCTAAGAGCTTCTTATCCCTGAAGAATTTGAAACCCTTGATAGGGATCTTGGTGAGATTTGTGATTACCTCCTCCATTCTCTGAAAGTTAATTTCATTCACCTTAACCCTACCCTCTTTCTAGGACCCCACCATACTGTTAGTCACCTCCTGATCATAACCGTATAGCTTCATGAGATACTTGGTTACCCCACCCTCATCTAGCTTTTCCCAAACTTTTAGTCTGCTTCTCTAGGTAAAGTAATCTATTGTTGCTAATATATGAGTATGACCCTTTCTTGAAGGTGGATTAATAGTACCAATGAAATCAATTCCCCATTGTTGAAATGGCTCATCAATTACAATCAGCTTCAATGGAAGGGTAGCAAGTTTCTACTTACCAACAAACTGCTGGCATAACTCACATTTCTTTACCCACTAATAAGTATCCTAAAAAAGTCTAGGCCAATAATAGTGTGCTCTCAAAATCTTGTGAGCAGTGACAGGTGTTGAGAAATGTCCACCACATACTTGATTGTGAAAAGAATCCAAAAATAAAATTTGCTAACTTTTATCAACAAACCTTAAAAAAATTTGATCCAATGCTCGCTTGAAGAGACCATTTTCCCAAACAAAAAAACTAGAAGCTTTCAACTTCAGAGTCCTTCATTCTTTGTATGTCAAGTGTGGTGGACACTTGCCATAACTTAAATAATAAGCCATGTCAAAAAACTAATCATTTATTGTACTAAAAAAGAAAGTAGTAGGAAGTGAGGAGGAGTTCTCATCTTCTACTTGCAATGGTTCATTTTTAGCCATAAGCTGACAGAGTCCCTTACTACAAATTAACTTGGTAGGGTGTATCTCCATATCATACTCTTGAATCTTAGCAATCCAGTTTCCTCTTTTTGTACCAAAATCCTACTAAGTCAGGATAGTCTTGACTATAGTATCTAGAACTAGAGAAATGATATGTGAATTCAAAATGTAGAATCTGAAATGTTTCACTGCCTTGACAATAGCATAAGCATGTTTCTCCATTTGACTAAATTTCAATTCATGAGCCTTTAGAGGACAACTCATAAATGAAATAGGTGATTCAACACCTTCATTATTTTTTTGCATCAAAATAGCAAAAAGAGTATGCTCTAAAGCATAATTATACATAATGAAGCTTTTAGTATAATCAGGACATACCAACACACGAGCATGTGTTATAACATCCTTGATTTCTACAAATGCTTTCCTTCCTGATTCCAATGGAAAACAGTCTTTCCTTTCATCATCTTAATAATATGATTAGTTATTTATGCAAAATCTAGTACAAATCTTCTAAGAAAAATCACCTTTCCAAAGAAAGAATGAACTACTATCTTACTTGATGGTGGAGATACACTTTGAATTTCTAGTACCCTCTTAGGATCAATATTAATACCTTCCTTTGACACAATGTGTCCTAGGAGTCTTCCCTCCATCAAACAAAAAATTGACTTCTTGGTATTCAATGACATGCCATATTGTCTGTACCTTTCCAAAACTTGTCATAGATGAAAGAAATGATAACAATGTTTCTTACAATAAAAAATCAAGTCATCTAAGTACATGACAATATTGTCATTGATAAACCATCAAAAGCAAGATCCATCACCTGTTGAAAAGTCATTCTAGCATTAATAAGACCAAAAGGCATCCACCTATATGCAAAAGTTCCCCATGGGGTAGTAAACATTATCTTGTGTTCATCATCTTTGTGTACTTCAATTTGATTATTTCTGGAAAAGCCATAAGCATAGACAACATCTTGAAACTAGTAACAGCTTGCAACACATGGTCCATGACTGACAATGGATAATTTTCCTTAAGAGATGCTTGATTAAGATTACAAAAATCCACACATATGTGAATCTTTCCATTCTTCTTTCTCACATGAATGATATTGGCTACCCAAGATGAATGATGAATAGGAAAAATGATACCTGCTTCAAGCATCTTCTAAATTTCAGATAGAATAGCACCTTAAATCTTAGGATTATATTGCCTCTACTTTTGGTGAAAAGGAGTTACACCAAACTTTAGAGGAATATCATGTTGTACTTCTTTAAAATGGAAAGACTTAAGATCTTCATAAGAATAATCTATGACATATTTATATTCACGAAGAAGAGTAATAAACTTTTCTTTTTCTTCCTCTGTGCACAAATTATCAATGTTCACCAACTTTGGGTCTTCATGCATTCCAATGTTGTGTTTCTCATATTGTTCCATAGACCTGGTTCTTTTCTTTTCTTGTTTCTTGATATGCCTATCATGTTTATCAAACAAATTTTCCAAAGAAACCAATCCTTTAGGAATCTTATTCCCTTTAAGTTGGATTACTTCATGACCATTTTCTAGATCTACTTCATAGAGAACTTCGTTTGGATCATATTCACCTTCTTCAAAGTAAATTTCATCAAAACCTTCTTTTGTTTCAATAAAGTTGATGATCTAAATATCATCATTGAACACTTGCCAATGTTCACAATTATCTGGAATACTTAGTTGGTAGACCAACTATATTTCATAGATGTTGTCTTCAAAATCTTGATGTGGAAGTAGAAGAGTGGCTAAAACGGCAAGTGCATCTGCTCTATCATCTAATTCTCTAGGGGTCACTAAAATATTGAAGGCATCAAATAAATTTATGTAATCTTAGGCTAAATCATGATAGCATCTAAGTCATTCATTTTTGGCTTAATATTGACCCTTAACTTGACACACTACTAATTCAACATCTCCTTTAACATGCAAGCTATGAATTCCTCTAGCCTATGCCATGTTCAATCCCAATATCAAGGCTTCATATTTAGTCTATTATTGGTATTAGGAAACTACAACTTGTACAAAAATTGGAAGAATTCACCATCAGGAGAAATAAAAACAACTCCAGCACTAGATCCCATAGAAGTACAACTTCCATCAAATTCTATAACCCAAACAGTAGTAGACCTACTTGTGCTTGTACTAGAATCATTCAAAATAATTATTCCTTTAAGAGAGTCATTAGAATCACCTTCAAAATGCATCTCTTAATCCTTAAAACAATCCATAAGATCATATTTAAGAATAGATTTATCATTAGGAAAGAAATCTTCCTCTATGGCATCAGCAAATCTCTCAGTGTCTGATAATAGTGAAGAACTTTCAGAATCTATCCAATCTTTGGCAAATTCAGACACTTCATTAGCATGTAGATAATAATTTCCCATCCCTAATAATTCAAAAAGAATTTGAGCATGTGGATCATTGGATTTGACTACCACATACTTTGTTTCTCTTTTAGGATATAATTTATGCATAACACCTTTAAACGGTATTCTAGCTTCAATCATATCCATGTTGAGTTCTCCTCCTACATCCTTATAAAAATTGTGACCAAGTAACATACCATAGGAGGTTGGTACATCAACAACTAAGACTATCACTTTGATCTTTTTGTCTATGAAAGATGCAAAAGCAAATTGAGCATCTTTGATTTTCCCTTTGAAAGGCACTTGTTTGTTCTCCATAGAATAACAGCTACCAAAAGACTTGGTTAAGGTCAAACTTAAGGAATCTACAACCTTGGTAGGCATGACATTATGAGAGGCACCTAAATCTATAATGTAGTTACTCAACTTAAAACCATTGATCAAAAGAGAAAGATAGAAAGGCTCAATCTTCCCTAGAACTAAGGATGGAATGGTTACTAAGTTATTTGGCATATTCTTGACTTCAGGTGCAACCAAATGGGTTTGAGTAGGTTGGGATTCTTTGACAAATTTAGCAAGTCTATCCAGCTGATTTGGATAAGCTTGTAGGTATTCTAACTCATACATTTGAATTTTGGTTTTCTTAGCATGACCTATGATATCAAAAGCTTGAAAAGAATTTTCTATGGAAGAATTAAAATTTTCAGCCTGAGATTTAGGCATACTGGGCTTTAAAACATTAGATGTAGGAATAGTTTGATCAACACTTACTTAATTTTTAGCTAGATCATTTGGTAGACTGGGCAATGGTGTCCCCCTCTTTGCAATAGTAATAGGCATCTGAGGAACATCCAACTTCTTTTTAGCCTCCTCTTGTTATTGAGCCAACTTAATTTGTGAATGTGTCATCATCACATAAGCTTGTGCAAAATCAATTTCATGATCTTCAGCATTGTACTACACATAACCAATAGTAGATTCACTAGTTTCTTGAGGATCATCATGATATAGAGCAGCATTATCCTTGGAAGGATATTCATCTTTATTATCATTCAGTGGATCAGCTTTGAAGTAACCAATAGTTGTGTTACTTGGTGGTGCTTCGAGCACAAGCCTCTCCTGAGGAGGAGGAAGCTTATTCTGATTCTTTGCTACATAATTATTTGCAACATTAGGATAAGGTTGCCTTGGAATATCCTTATATGGTGCAACATATGAACCTTGAGATATCCTCTTCTTGAGACCAAGAAGTTCATTTTCCAACTTATGAACCAGTGAATCAGATGTAATTGATGAAGAGGATTCTAAGGAGGAATTATTCTTGAATTGGCTAGCATCTTTGCAAAGCTCTCCTGCAAGAATTATATCATTTTAAATCATATTTTCCAAAGATTCTATGAGAGCCAATGTTGCAGGGGCAGCCCTTCACAATAAAAAGCTAACTTCAGAAAGTTGAGTGTTGATGAAGAAACACTTCAAATTTGTGGTAGTGGGCTGAGAAGTAGTAGGAATTCTATTAGATAATTTATTGAACTTAGCAATAAACTTCCACATTCTATCATTTTCCTCCTTCTTCATTTGCATGAGTTGTGCTAGGAGAGAATGCTCATCTTCTATAGGCTTGAATATTTCAAGGAACTAGAGATGCCTAATCAGTGATGGAATTAGGTTCTAGATTATAGAAACAATTAGTTGCTATACCTTGTAAAGTTTCAATAAAGAGCCTTATAGATATATCTTCATGTTCAACACCAAAAACTCCCATGAAAATGTAGAAGGCTTTAATGTGTTCATTGAGGTGTTGCTTATTGTCTCTATAGAATTTGGGAAAATTCTTATGAGAACCTTGAGGTAATGCATGCAATGGCACTACAAGATTTAATGGACAAAAATTTTCTCCCCATGGACTAGCAGCCATATTGATGATTGGAGGGTTATTAGTAACTAGGTGTAATTGTGCAGTAGACATAAGGGGTTTGAGGAAAAATTGGGAATCTTCACCAAGCACAGGAGAATTCTTTTTAGGAGGAGGATAACTTGTAGTACGGGAGAGAGAGGGAATGCTACTAAGTAAATCAAAATGAGCTTGTTGTGCCCAAAATGATTGAGTACAACTTGAAGAATTATCAACCTTCTTCCTCCAAGAATATGTGTTCAAAACTTGCCAATGTGATAACCAATAATGCCAATCAGAATAAGGAACTAAACTTCAAATGAAAGCAAGAGGCTTTTGAATGTATTTGTAGTCCCCAATAGAGTTGCCAAAAAACTACTGGGTGGATATTTTGCAACCAACAGTTTTGGGTAAAAATCTAGTTGCAAAATAGGATTACCAACCACAACATGTGAGACAGAATCTCTCCTACCTTAAAGGAAAGGCTCCCCCTTCTCACCGTTCTTTGGATCAACTCAAAGCAAGCAAGAAGTTGAGAGATTTTATAAAATGGGTGTTACCAATATCCTTTCTTCTTATCTTTCAAGAAAGAATCCACTTCCTCATGGAGTGAGTAATAGGTAGGTTGAATCTCTACCTACACTTCTATCAAGAGCTAGAAACAATGATACCGATAAACCTTCACCAACTCAAAGGCTAGCTGAAAATGTACTGATTTGGCTCTAAGCTTGATCATACTTCTATATGGAAAAGTTTTACAATTAGGGCACAAAGACTCCTAAAAGTTAAGAATAACTTAACTATTTTGGGAATTAAGAAGAAAACATAAGCTATAGACAAACCTTCTAGCTATATATTCCCACAATTGCTCCTCATCAAACCTCTGGCTCCAATTGTTTCTTAACTCTTTTCTAATCAATTCACAAGATACAATTACTAATAACACAAGATAACATGAATCAAAGATGATTTGGATGAATTATAGACAAATCTTACAACTCACACAAATAACAATCTCACTTAATCAAAGTTAAGTCTCAAATGCTCCTTTGTATTCACTTTCTCTCAAAATAGTGCTTACACAAACAAAGTTCTGCTAGTACAATTTCTTTAGAGCTCTCTTGCATAAAGATAATGATGATTTTACAATGAGGGGGCACTCTTTTATATAGGAAAAGGAGTTGAGAAAAAGGTGGAGGAAAAAGTGAGAGCAACTCAACCAACTTTGACATAGTCTAACTATAGAACAAAATAAAGGGTTACGTGCAACTTGCATTACATCCTTTTACATGCATGTAAATCACATTACATGTAATTATTCTTTTTCATGTAATGCATTCTTAACAACTACTAACATGAAAAAAATAAAAATAAAAATAAAAAATCGTAGATATTGTTTCTCAGTGCCTTGAATTTGACAATGATGTCATGCTTTGTTGAAAGATCAACAATTTCCATAGTCTTCGATATGGATTTTACTCTCACTACATTTTCATATGCTGATTGTACAACTTTGGAGCTTATTGCTATAGTATCTAACAAGTGTTTTGTCAAGGATTTATACAAGACAAACTTTTTCATTGTATGCAAACCAAAGTCTTCATAATCTACATCAGCATTGATCCTGATTGTATATTCTAAATTTACTCTCTCTATTACAATAAGATTACTAGATTTTTCAGTAACATGACATCCCATCTTTTCCAAATCACAAGCAACACTTGTTTCAACTGCTTGACAATCTCCAACGGCCACTTGCAACTTTGTGATTAGCTTCCTTAATATCTCCTCTTTATAACCAATGATCCCTTGAGATCTAAAGAACATTTCACATGAGACCAAGGCATCCAAATTGAATTTCACCATTTCATCCTAGTCATCAAGGATTTCCTTCAAGTTATCTACTTCTTGAGTCAAAGAAGAAATTAAGTTTTGCTCCATTTCATTCATCTCTTTGACACACCTAAGAATTACAAATGTCTCTATGATGTTTTGAATACCTTTAGAAATGATTTCTTGTATCCAAGACTTTCTGGCTTCAATCAACCTTCTCCCCTTAGATTTTTGAGACATAACAGCAACACTCTGAGAAGATTGTTTCTAGATAACATCATTCAAATGAGAGACCTCCTGTTTTAGCTAATTCTTCTTTTCCCAAAGCTCATGATTGCTCTTTGATACATTAGCCAATGAATCTTGAGCATCTTACAAGCAACTCAAATGCAATTTCTTTCTAATTTCAACCTTAGTAGACTTGTAGTTAGAACGAGTAACCTCCTTAACAAATTTATCTACCAAGGGCTCAGTAACCTCAACAAATTTGGTTTTATTAGAATCAACCAAAATTCTGGAAACAATTTTATCTTTCAAATATTTGCATTTAGTCTTCTTAATAGGAAGATTGTCAAGAGGAACAACCACTTTCCTTCTCTTTGTTGTTATTTTACTCAACCATGCAGGCAAGCTGAAACTTTCATTCAAAGAAACAGGTATAATGGAAACTGTTACCAATTTAACATACCTCCTAATTTTTTATGTTATACTTGTCTTTATATTGAGCTAGGTATCTTAAGTTACTGAGCATACATATTACAGAATGAAATGGATGTAGAAAGTAAAGTATAGAAAATAGTAAACTAGAAAAATTGATCATTTTTTCAAGATACAAGTACCAAAATAGTACATTTTTTATTGAAATATTTAAAACTATTTTGATAAGGTACAAAGTGTTCAAATTTTAAATAGTACTTAATATAATGCATCCAGATATCACACAACCATTCTTAGCTCCTAACATAATATCTGAATAAACACACTGTACAAATAGAAAAGTACTGATAAGATAAAGGGAAAGGCCTCCATTGCCTGAATGGAAGATTCATTGTTCTAGATGTTGAAGGATTGAGCACGCATCTCCATTTGGGAATAGCCCTACAAAATTGAAAGAAGAGGAGGGTTAGTTCATATGAACTAAGCAATGGAAATCTTTCTAATTAAATCTATACTACTATTCCTACAACATGGTTATTCAAATACCTATATTAAAATATATGAAGGCAAGAGAGATATCTGACAGAAAAATAGGTTTTTATGTTAATGGGTTTGTTTCATGTGTAGATACAGATATAAAGTTTGAAGTTGTTGAAGGATCTTACATAAATTACATGCATGAAGCCTTTCAACTAAATCATGTAGAGGCAAAGACTGATGACATGGGGAGACTGTTGAAGGGGCATACGTAGATTACAAGTATGGGACCTTCTAGTTGAACCATACCAAAAGGTTGAAGACATGAGGAGATTGTCAAAGGGACATACATATGTTATAGGTGTGAAACCTTTCAATCAAATCATGGAGGACATATAAAATTCTTAGTCTACGAGCTGATGGAATTGGATCTTTACAAGTATATATATAGTCAGGGATAAGTTTCCAAGCATGAACAGCATAGAATTTAACATTCAAAAATAACAGAGAAAAAACATTGAATGCTACAACCAAGCAGTAAAAGTACAATAGTAGGTAGATTTTTAGTACTCTAGAAAAAAAAAATCTTGCTTTGGAAGCTTGCCACAATACAAATTATCATTTATGAAATACAAATTTAAGGATGGTTATAGCAACTATCAGTAGCCATTTCCCATATACATCTAGCAAAATGATGGCATTCATCATCAGCATTATGAAATGGAGTCTAACATATATAATAGCAAAAGAAATGAAGAAGATGCTACAAGTAAGTGGTGATTTATGGTATAAAGAATAGCAGGATTTTTTATTTTTTTTATATCATAATTCTTAGCTATAGTAGTTGCAGTATCAAGATCAAAAACATTCATATCCAAATTTTCACAGCAAAACCATGAGAGGTAAAAGAATGTCAATAATACTAATCATAGTATGTGAACATGAAGAAGATTTAATAAATTTCATAAAACCAAGTAAAACTGTATAATGTTTAGAAAAGAATATCGTAAAATGGAGGTATTACAATAGTGAGCATTCATCTACAACAATTTATAAATTGATATAATAGTAAAATTAAAGAACTCATAGCTATAATCAGAAGAAATGGCATCCAAATTAGCAAGACGAAGAGATGGCTAGCAAATACTAATAAATCTCATAGCATGGAGTCTAAATCTCAATAGATCCATCCATGAAATAGCTCATGCCATCAAAAGCATAACAAGAACTCTCATGATTTCACTAGTAAATACTTTTATCATATAGCAGTCACAATAAGAGGATTTTCCTTAGATATCCAAACATGGAGTCCATAACCAGTAGGTAATTATCTCACAGCATTATGTCTTAGCCCAGAAACCCATGAACAAAATTAAAGAGCCATGAATAACCAAAGAAATTTATAGCATTAGCCACAATCTAAACAATGCCAAACATCCAGCATCATGGAGATTATACCACTGAAACTCATGGCTAGTAGAGAGGAGAAGACCCAACAAGAATAGAGTATAGTAGAGTCGGCCATGAAAGAAGCTTAGACCATACAAATCACAGAGAAAACCAAAAAATACATCATCCAAAATCTAGGAGATTAAGCTTGACACCCACCAATAATGGAGTCCAAACTTCATAAATTCGTAGCCAAAGTAAGAAGAAATATGGCATCTACAGCTAGCAGAAGCTAGCAAGGAAAAGCATGGCACCCATCTGATATGGCATCCAACAAAGCCATACAATGAAGAAAACCCCAAGAACTCTCATAGATTCAACAGAAAAAAATGGAACCCATGGATAACAAGAAAATGCCCAACAAAAGCATGGCATCCAACGAGAAGAAAATGATAGGAAGAGTAGACATGGTGACTAAGGTTCCACCTTTCTTCCCTTTCTTTCTCCCCCTTCCAAAAAATGCATTGAATGAATGACTTTCACCTTTGTTTTTCATTTTGAAAACCCTTAGGCCTCATTTGATATAATTTCGGGTCCACTCTTAGAAGGTGAAGTTAAAATTATTTTTTAAACATATTAAAACTCTACTCATTGAAGTTTTTTTTATGTTAGTAAATAGTTTTAAGTTTTATTTTATTCTAAAATATATAAATAAGAATTATTATGAAATTAATTGATTGATTAATAGTTTATACTTTGGACAAAATAAAATTAATTAATTAATTATTATTATTTGCATCAATCATGTAATTAATGTTAATAGGTTGATATTTATAAATTAATTTGTTAATGTTAAGTTAAATGTAATAATAATAATTTAAACATGGAGTTAAGGTGAGTTTCAAATTCTTAATGCCTAGATGCAAGGGGAGAAGTTCATTATCTATTTTTGAACTCACAAGTCAAACTCCATACTGTGAATTCAAACATGGAGCTATTTTTGGAGGCTAAGGGTAGTTCAAGTTTCCCATATAGTGATGGAGCACTTTAGTGCTATTTTTGGTGATTTATGGAGCAATTAAGGCTAGTTTTGCATGCAGTTCATTATGGGAGCCTGGTTTATGTATACTTTGCATCATTTTGAGGAGTTTTACATGCTATATTTTTGGGTCAATTGTGAGATCTGAGTTAGGGTTTTATGCATGATTTTGAGGAGCTAGAGGTAGTTTTCTAGTTATCTATCAGTTGGATAGGTGGTTGAGAGAAGTTTTCAGGGGCTTCTTCATAGTATGTATCATTTTTTACTTATTTTTTCTAAGCATGTTCTTGAAATCCAAATTAAGGTTATGAGCTCTATTTATTATACATGCACCTCATTATGAGGGATCTTCTTTCATATTCAAATTTTTGCACATTGTAGATTTTGAGTTGATTGTAAGAGCAATTTGTAGCAAATGTTTTTCAGCATTGGTTATATAGATTTAGTAGTTTCTTCTGATTCATTCTTGTGCAATATTGTGGATTCTTTACTTTTATGTTGTGTTTGTCCTTCATTTAAGTTATATTCCTTATTACATATTTGAATCTTGATACGGGTTATTACAGGTCTTTGTTTCTGTCATTGTTCTTTCTGTAGAAAATTGGGAAAACCTAGGTTTTCCTATTGAAGTAGAAGATTTTGATCCTTGCATAGAATCACTTTTGTAATTGTGTACTTGTCTGAGTATTATGAATCAATTGTGTCTTGCATATTTTTTGTTGATTTGATTAAAGTTACATTCAAAATAATTAGTGTATCACCTCATTTAGGTTAGTATTCATTATTTTTCATTCACTATTTAGGTTAGTATCCCTTATCTTGCATATAGTTAAGGTTTTAGGTGATCACTATTTAGGAACCAGCCTAGCTTCCAAAGATTTATCTCTCATTTTAGGATAACCCACAACTCAAGAGAGTTTCCATGTCTCAATAGGATAGCTAGATTATGCATCTTGCTATAGGTGCAATCCTCATTGACAATAGTTTTTTGGCATGCCCAGTGGGACTACGAACTGCTTCATAGTTCTCTAAATTACAAGATTTTACTTCTATTTTGGTGTGAACAACAATATTTCACTCTTCTTAAAATTATTTTATTAGCACTTGGCAACTCTATTTTGAAGGTTGATCACATATACAGTTGCAATTTTGGTGATTCTCTTAATGAGAAGAACTCCCAAAAGGTCAATAAGAGGAAGAACACTGCTGGTTACAAGAGGAATCTCTATTTCATCATTTGGATCAGATTTTTTAGCATTTCAATATCCTATAATTGAAGATTAGCCAGAAAATTCTAAGGAATTTGAGATAGTTATTGAAGATATTGGTTTTTTTGAAGATTTAAATGTTCATGATAATTCTGAATCTAAAGTGCCCATTTTTGAGGAATTACCAAAAGATCAATTTATTTTTTCAGCATCTATAAGTGGTACTACAATTGCTATTAAAAATCTAAAAATATATCAACGAAAGGTAAATCAGCCTATCTAACCTTTATTGTCATTTATAGTACAATAGCAAGTACCACCAATTCATCAAATGGCCCAAAATTTTCCATTTGTAACTTTTAATGTTTGTAGCCCTTTAGAAATTACTACTCATCATGATATTCCACCAGTAGTATTAAAAGTGTGCCATATTTTACTAGTTAAAATCATGTTTTAGCAGTGGATCACATAAAGGATATAGCTACTCTTTGTTGATTACATAAAGTTGAACATGAGGATGTGGCCTTAAAATTATTAGCAGCCTCATTTAGAAGAAAAGTATTAATTTGGTTTAGAAGTTTACCTCAAAATCCAATTGCTTCATGGGACACATTGGGAAGCTTGTTAATCAGCAAGTTTGAAGATAAGCCTGATAATCTCTCTTTGGTTGAACAATTGACTACCATCAAAAGGCATCCTAATGAGTGTATTTCTAATTTTCATTTTCATTTTCAGTGAACTTGGGATAGAATTCCAACATCTGTTAAACCTTCTAATGATTATGAATTCTTATTTTATTTGAAGGCTTTTAACAGTGACATTTTAGTTATGATACAATCTATGGGAGGACATACTTTGTTTGATGCATTTGATATTGTTGTAAGAGCTTAAAATAGCTTAATACAAGCTAGCAAGCTACCTCCTAGGCCTCCAATGCCTAATATTTATAAAAATATAGCCAATTGTACCAACTGTTATACCATTGTTAGTTGTAATTCCACCTATGACAGCATTACCAGCATTTAATGTGCAAGTTGTAGCAAAAGAACATGCTACCACATCTCCTATCAAAGAGCTAAAAGAGCAAAATTTGGACTTAATGGAGAAAAGTGACAACATGATGCAAACTTTTCAAAGTTATGGAAATAAAATAATGAACTTGAAAAGACAACAAGGCCAATAGAATAGGCCTAATCAAGCTTCCTATTAGGAAAATAGGCAATTCAATCAAGCTTCAAGATCAAACTAGCAAAGGCAAGCTCAAGGACAATAAAGAAACTATGGTCAAAGAGCTAATCACCCCTACAATTATGTAACTCCTAGAAATTCTAAAGAATTTCTAATTGTTCCTCAAAACAAATATGCACATGATGAGGAGTCATGCAATACTTGTAACGCTGGTCATTTTTGGCTTGATTGTGCACATGCGCTTGAGGCAAGAAGGCAAGATGTTCTGAAAGGATAGCAAATAACTACTCAAGGAGAAGTTCATCATGATCAACTGTAGCAAGAAGGTAATATGGATGCTACCCTAATGAATTTTAATGAAGATAAGGTTGTTGTAGCAGCCAATTTTAATCAAAACCAAGTTTGGAGACCTATATCAGTGGGAACAAGGTCAAAGACTCAAGCTACAAATGTGCAACAACAAGTTGATAAGGCAAACATAACAATAGGTTAACACTGATAATACTCAACCATGACCTTCAAATATGCAAAAGATGCAATATGTACCAAAATGATAGCTAGGACAGTAAGTACAAGCACAAAAAGAAAGTTTGCAATCATCACAACAACAAAAGGAGTTTGTTGTGCCAATAAATCAGTATAAGGTTAGTACACAAAATTTTAATATCATTGAGCATTTGAAGAAGACTCATGTTCCTATTTCCATGTGGGATGTTTTAGCACTCCCAAGTCAAAAAGATATGCTACAAGAAGCATTACAGTCACTTATCTTATCTAATGATGCTTTAGCATAGAAAACCTCTAGAGTTCTAATGGTTTTAAATGCTAATACATCACAACAACCATCCAAGATAGTTAAACCACCACCTTTTTATGTTACATTCATAATAGGAAAGTACCTTGTTCATAATTGCATGATAGATTCAGATGCTACTAGCTTAGTTGTGCCAAAGAAAATTGTTGATAAGCTAGGCCTTAAATATGAGCCAATTGAAAAGGGGGTAGTTCAACTAGACGAGACAACTATTGAGACAATTGGAGTTATAAAGAACATGGATTTGACCTTGCATTCTTGTCCTATTTTTTTAGTCCCTATGGATATATACATGATTGACTTACATCCCTATTTTTTCATATGTTTATCACATGATTTCACTACCAAAATAGGAGGTTATGTATTTGTAGATTGGTCTCACATACCACACTAGGTATGGTACTAAGATCATAATTCCATCTAAACCTATTGCTAAAGATTGCATTGAACATAATATTGTTACTACTGAAAATGAGACAATAGCTATTTTATTTGATCAAGAGGAAATTAATGTTGTTCATGAGTCCAAAATACAAATAGATAATGTTCCTGATATATTATTAGATAAATGGGCTACTAAAAATGCCAAAATTACAGAAGAACAAGTTGAAGAACCAAGTTTGGGCAATTATGTCATTCATGAAACTAATGATTTTCTGCCAAATGTCATGAAAAGTGCAGATTTAAGTTCTAAACAGCAAGGTAATAATGTTTGGAAATTATTTTTTGATGGTTCATACAGAAAAACAAGTATGACAGGAGGTTGTACGTTGATTTCACCAAAAAATGAAAGGTATTATGCTTCTTTCATATTTACTTTCAGCTATACTAATAATGTTGTTGAATATGAATCACTTGTAAATGGATTAAAATGAGCCATAAAGCGAGGTATCAGTTGCCTGCAAGATTTTGGTGATTCTGAGTTGATTGTTAACCAAGTTAGAGGCATCCATGCTACTAAAAATGATCTGTTGAAAAGTTATAAACATGTTGTGTGGGATTTAATTGAAGGTTTTGAAGCATTTAATTTACAATCTGTACCTAGAAATGAGAATAAACATGCATATAGACTTGTTGCAATTGGTTCACAATATGATATACCATCTAAAATCAGTAAAAATAAAAGAAATACTCATGTAAAAGTTATTATCAGAGCTATTGTACTAAATAATGTTGAAATTTGGAAATTTTTTGAATCTAATCAGCATTTTGTTAATTTTTTAAGAGAAGAAGTTGAGCTTTCTTAGCCTAACCAGCAAAAACTACAGGATCAATATCAGGATTAGATTATTCAATTAAGGACAAATAATATGCCTAATGGTTTGGTAATTTTAGAATCCATTTTTAATATTGATGATCAGTTTTAAAAAAGATAAATCCAACTTGCAGATCAAGGAAGAACACTATGAAGAAATTGAAGTTGCAAAGGATAATAAGCTAAAACTTGGAAAGGTATGTACTCCTGAAGAGCATCAACCTTTTGTTAATTTATGCCATGCATTCCACAATATTATTGCTTGAAATTATTTAGATTTTAAGGGGTTTGATCCTAATATTGCTCAACATACCATCGAATTGGAACTTGGTGCAAAACTAGTTAGACAAAAACAAAGGCTAATAAATCCAAAGTTAGAACCTCTTATGATCAAAGAGCTGAATAAGTTAATTGAGAGAAATATTATATTCCCTATTAAGCATACTTCTTGGGTTTCAAACTTGGTTCTAGTTAAGAAGAAAAATGGAGAAATTAGATTGTGTGTTGATTTTGTGATTTAAATAGAACTTCATTGAAAGATAGACATCTTTTGCCTTCAATGGAACAAATTTTACAATTTGTTTTAGGTTTAGAACGGTTTTTATTGTTGGACAATTTCTTTGGTTATAATCAAATTTTGGTCAAGGAAGAGGATAGATTTAGGACAACAATTACCACCAAGTGGGGAACTATGGCTTATTAGAAGATGTCATTTGGTTTTTCAAATGCAGGTGCAACCTTCCAAAAAGAAATGGATAAGGCTTTCTTGAACTTAATGTATAGGTTTGTGCTTTTTTATCTTGATGACATTACTATTTTTTCAAAGAATGCAATAGATCATTTTCAGCATTTAAGGGTGATATTTGCAAGGAATATAGTATATATTTGAATCCAAAGAAAAGTATTTTTTCTGTTCATGAAGGTAAACTGTTAGGATCCATTGTTTCTAAAGAAGATATTACTATTGAACCTAAAAGAGTAAGTGCAATTCTCACTTTACCACTTTCAGCTCATAAAAAGGGACTTCAACATTTCTTAGGTAGAATTAACTTTGTAAGGAGATTTATTTTGAATATTGCTAAATTATTAATGCCATTAACAACTATGTTAGGAAAAGGTATAGTTTTCAGCTAGACAAAAGAAGGTAAATGTAGTTTTGAGCTGATAAAAGAAGCATTAGCTACTGTCCCTACATTGTTAAACCCAGATTTTTTGAAAGATTTCATATTATATGCCTATGGAAACATTGATTCCATTGCTATCATGTTAGTATAGAAAAATGATGAAGGTTTTAAATAGTCAGTAGTGTTTTTCAATCAAGGGCTTAAGAATCATGAACTACATTATACTTTTGTTGAGAAACATGTTCTTGTATTTATAAGAAGTTTGAAAAAGTTTAGACATATGCTTTCAAATAATAAGATAAAAATAATGGTTGCTCACCCTTCTATTAAGGATTTCTTGCTAAACAAATATCTGAATACTAAAATAGTAGATTGGATTACAAAAGCAATGGAATATGAAATTCAAATCAATATAACTAAGCTGGTAAAAGGCAAAGGTCTATACAAATAGCTTGCTAGAAATGGAGATAATAATATAATTCATGATGATGATGTTTTTTTGAAATTATCAGATGATGAACAATCTGTTGTCCACAATATTCAAAATGATTGGGTGGATGATATGATAAAATTCTTACAAACAGGTTGTTGTCCTAAAGGTTTGGAAAGGTCAAAATGAAGATATTATAGATTGCAGGTCATTCCTTACTATTTGATGAATGGTATTTTATTTAAGAAATATTTGCAAGGTGTGTTGCTAAGATGTATTAAACCAAATTAGATTGAGCATATTTTACACCAATTTCATGAAGGGCCAACTGAAGGTCACTTCTCACCAAGAGCTACAACTCTTAAGGTGATGAAGGTAGGCTATTATTGGCCAAGTGTGTTCAAGGATGCACATTTTTTAGTAAGAAAATGGAGGCAATGTTCAATTTTTGTAGGTAAAGAGAAGTTAGCAGCACTACCCTTGTAGCCTATTCAGGTGGATTGGCCATTTATGAAATGGGGTCTAGACTTTATTAGCATCATTAACCACCCATCAAGTGTAGGTCATAAGTGGGTATTGACAGCCATTGATTATTTTACAAAATGGACTGAAGTGGTAGCTCTTAAACATGTGAATGAAATAGTTGTTTCAAATCTCTATGATGATTTAGTTTGCAGATTTGGTGTACCTGAATCAATTATTTCAGATAATGCACTTGCATTCATAGGAAACAAAATTGTAGAATAGGTTATCAAGAAGGGTGTGTATCTGAATACTTCATCAAACTACTACCCATGAGGTAATGGGCAAGTTGAATCCACTAAGAAGAATCTAATTCATATTATAAAGAAGACATTAGAAGGGAATCAATGTTCTTAGCATGAAAAGTTGAAATCAGCACTGTGGGCTAATAGAATAACTCTTAAAAGATCAACTAGTATGTCTCCTTATACACTATTTTATGGTAAGGAAGCTAGATTACCTATCTCAGTTGAGTTTCCAGCATTAGATTTTAAGCATTAGATAGACATGATTGCTGAAGAGCTTATGACTATAAGCTTGGCTTAACTCACTGAATTGGAAGAAAAAAGAAGAGATGCTTTGCAAAAGATTGAGCATCATCAAGCTCAAATGAAGAGGATGTTTGATAAGAAAGCATCTCCAAAAAAATTTCAGCTAGGAGACATAGTATTAAAATGGGATGAATTAAAAAGTAGATTTGGAAAACATACAAAATTCAATGCCATATGGGTTGGTCCATATATCATAACAGGTAGTACACCACACAATGTTTTTCATCTATCTACACTTGAAGGAGAGGAGTTAAAAATCTTGGTTAATGGGATTCACCTCAAGTGATGCTTTTGAGGTATTTTTTAAATTGCAATAAGTGCTTTGGCACAGTGGAGTAGAGGTGTGATTTAGTTTTCATATTTCAATAAATTTTGTTTTAGCACATTCAGATTCAAGTTTCAACATGTTAGTTGTTAGTAATAAAACTAGAAACTACAACAAATCATTATCAATCTTCCATCAATGCATGAGGTACATATCACACAAAACATGAAATAAATTTTGATGCCTTGAATCATACATACTCCATAAGTTCATAACAGGTTCATGATGACATGATATAGTTTTCAACCATTTAGCTATAAGGAAATCAGAGAACATTTAGGCATATTGTTGGTACAAATTCTTTTGAAATACTCTCAGAAAAATAGCAAGTATAAATTCTAATTTTGAAATATAGTTGACTTGAATAGTATCTTGACACACAATAGTAATATGTTGTATTATGCATCATCATACTAGATTGATAAACCGCTATATAAAAACATGAAAATAATTTTAAAAATAGGAGGTATGGTCACTCCAAGATAGCTGGTATATCACCTTAGTACAATCATAAATGACACACCAGATTGTTGTTATGATGCAAGGTACAAATTCAAACTTAGTAGTTGAAGTTTTATAGTTGTTTTCAATAGTTTTTTTAGTCAAATATGCAAGATTTCATAATAGCCACTAGGTATTAGTCCTCATAACCACAATATAGTTGTTATGCCATAGAATAGTGATCACAAAACAAAACAATATTCATCTATTTATTGTGATACAACTCCATCCTGGTTATCAAAATAAATAGCTATAGGATTCTATGACAACTAATAGATTTGATTTAGTTTTTAGTTTTCAGTTTTAGTTTCAAATTGGTGTGGTAAGGTGTTTTTATTTTATCAATGTTTTTTAGTTTGGTAGTTTTCTAAATTTTTGAGAAGGTTTAGTTTTCTAAATATTGAAGATGACTCTGTGCCCAATGGATTTGCATAAGGTATCCGGTTTATTATTGTTTAGCAATAAAACACCCCTAAGAGATCACAAAAAATGTTACCAATTTAACATACCTCCTAAATTTCTATTTTATACTTGTTTTTATATTGAGCTAGGTTTTTTAGGCACAATCTTGATTGACAATAGAAACCATTGGCATTGATCTAGATTGTATATCTATAGTGACTAAGCAAGATTTAGTTTGAACTACTGAAGACATAGGAACATGCTAAGAAGACTCCATCACGAAAAGCTAAAATCATATCAAAGATGTATCAAGTTGGGAAACTTGACCACTAGTAAGAGTTAGAAAATCTTCAAACACATCTGCTAAGCAATCATATTGTTCATGTGTAGGGATGCGAGGAGCAGCAGAGAAAATAGGAAGAGCCATGATATTAACCTCTGAGACTAGAATGGAAGAAGTGAAAATAGTGGAAAATTAATCCACATCATCATCAACCTCATGCAAAAAGGGCTCTTCATGTATAGAAGATGTACAGGCTTGTGCAGGTTTTGGAGGAGCTATGATCATGATTTCCCCTTCTTCATCTGAATCTCCTTTCTCAGATTTTGTGTCCAATTCTTCTTCTGATTCTTCTATTGATTCTTGGATTGGCTCAAGAAATTGAGATGATTTAGTTCTATTTCTACCCTGCAATTTGAATTTGATTGAACCCTTGGCATCAGAAGATGAGGCACCATCTTTTCCTATAATCTTGAGTTGTGATTTCCTGCTAGGAGGACCAAAACTCCCACAATCCAAGCCCATCTTAGGATTTACTCTTTTAAGGCCTTTAATTTTCAACCATTTGTTGGTGTTTACTAAGATAGATTGAAATCTATCCATGACAGATGTACCTTCCTTTTGTTGCCATTAGATAGGAAAAGGGCACTTCTTATCAAAGTTGGCTTGATGAAACTTTAGATCAAGGATGTTGCCATCATCTTCAACCTTAAAATTTGAAGGGATTTCCAACATATTAAGAATAATTATCTACTGCAAGGTTAATCTACTATAATCCATTTTCATGATGTGATGAACATGAGTGTAGGCTCTTTTCATCTAAGAATTCATCTTCTCAATAGTCAAAATAAAATCTGGCCTTGAACTTCTTCAAGGTAATCAACTCTAACTCTACTTCCATGTTCTTTTCTTTAGGAACAAAAATGATTGAATAATTTCCAATAGCCAAAGGCTTAGCTGTCGTAATGCCAAAACAATGCCTATGTAAAGCATGCTAATCACTTTTCATGTCCATGAGTTGTCTAGCTAGCTCCATCAGGATGATTCAATTGGTAGCATACCTAGGTAAGGTATACAGCTCTCCTTTAAAATATCCAACTCTCAAGTATGTGAAAGTGGAAAATTGAATAAAAGTATAGCCATATTGGTTCACCTTCTCCCATGCTACATCAGATACCCTTTTAATAGCCAACTACCTATCAAAAAAATATTGAAAATGTTCTAAGAAGGAATCTTTGACTCTTCTATAGTGGAATTTACTATTTGCCAAAGTGATTTGATCATAGTAATCTCAAATAGGAACTTGAAGATGCTCTCCCTTGGTAGAAAGACTAGAGAAAGATCCCATGATAGCACCAATGTAAACTAGATAAGAATTCATATAAAAGGGTACTAATGTTCCCACAGTGCATATATGTTGGCAAAGTGTAGTACTGATGAGTTTTCTCCAAAAGATGTGTTGTTTATTCTCTATAATTTGAAACATGAACTTATACATCCATGGCTCAAAATTAGTAGAATACTTTAAGGCTACAAATCCTACTAATAAGGATGATGAGATCCTTATACCCTTGTTTGAAATTTTACCGATGAACAGTCTTTGGCCATCTAGAGAAATTGCTTCTTTTATTGTCTAACCAGTAAAGATTGACATACTTCTAATAATCACCCTTTTGCTCATTCCAACAGGCGAATGATGATCTTTTAGTCAAACTAGCACATTTTGATTTATGTAGAACCTTGAAGAATTGTTCTATAAACTTAGGATCAAGGCTAATGATAACCTTGCCATCAATATCTTTGATAGCCTTCATCTTGGGAGTAAACCACCATGCACATCCATAAATGAAGTCAGGTTCTATAGCTACCATAGGAAATGTAGATACCAGGTGAATGTTGCTTCTCTTAATGCACTTCATTTCATTACTAGCTGGAGCTTCAACTCTTTGTAGAAAATTACCCATATCCACATGACCAATCTTCATATCCAACACATTATCCAAAATAGATATGACTAAAGAAGGAGCTACACTAGCCAATTCTTTATCATATTGATATTTCATTTTGCCTTTGGATTTGGATGGCGAGGACATGTCTTGTGCTTGTGCTACAATACAAAAATCTCAAAACAAAAATAAATCATTAGAAGGAATCTCCATACATGTGAATTTCAGATTAGAAATGAAGATCCAAAAATGGGTTGGAGACTTCACAAATCTAACAAAGTTACTTCAATGAGAAAGCATATGCATATCCAATGGAATGGAAAGTAGAATAAAATAAATGAAATGCAGAAAGAAATTGTATGAAAGTGAGAAAATGGAAGATGAAATGAAATGGAATGGAATGGGAATGTGTAAAGGTGAAATGCATGGGAATGCATGCAAATAAAAATTTCTAATTTTAGAAGTGACTTAGTATTTTCAAGACAGTATTGTATGAAAAATGAGTACTTGTAAATACAACATTTAACAAGAGATGGAAGGTGGAATGAGATGTGAATGCAAGTGGAGGATGCACTTCACATGTAAGTGCAAATGAAAGATGAGGTGGAAAGCATGGAAAGATACAAAAATATGTTTTTGCTCATGGAGGCACAAATGCATATGGAGGAACAGAAATGGAAAATGGAATTGAGATAATGAGTTTTATAGTCACTTTTGGTGAAAAGGAGAAGTCAAAGTACATGGGAGGTGAAAATGACATCTTTTTTACTTTTCAAAATGTGACTTTTAATCAAAATTGGACATTTTTGATGCAATTACATGTAAGACATTTCATGTAATCATGTCATGCGAATGGAAGCAGAAAGTGAGATGGGTAAAAATGGATGTGGAAAATAGGATTACTTGCATATGAGGATGGAAAATGGGATGGAAAACATGTAATCACATTTTTTTGAGTGAGAGATGAAGTTTTGTGACATGAAAATGGAATGTGGAATAGGACAATGCTTTCACATGTAATAAAGCAACAACAAGTTCTTGGGAAAGAACTTGCAATTTCTCTAAGTGGAGAAAATTGGCAAGCAAGCACAAAATACAAAAAACAAAAGAAATAACGTACCTTTGGAAAATGACTCAAATATACCAAGATGCAATGCACTTCAACACTCAACTTTAAAATTGGAACTTGCGAAAAAACCAAAAACATGAAAATGAACAAAAAATTCATTTTTAAAGGAAAAATGTACTTTCCATGGCAAAGATTTTCACAAATGACAACTATCAAGTAATTTCATGCATAAAAATAGCAAGATAAGCATGAATTTAAAGAAAGAAATAAATATTCCACTCACATGTGCCAAAAATGAAGAGAAAATATGCTCCAATGTTTGAAAATTTCTTCCCAAACACTTAGACTTTTTCCAACTTAACAAATTCAAATGGGAGATGTAGTGCCTCTCATGTTTGCAGTCTATACCTTGTCTATTTTGATTCAAGAGATACTTGATACTCTTATTTTATGTACTTTGAGATGACCTGAGGGTTAGACGTTATACTTTGATTTAGTACCATAGATGTCTTACTACTATCTTGTTTAGTTTATCATATTTGCATGTTGATGCTATTTTGAGATGATAGTAGATCTCTGATGATATCTGGTTATATGGTTTATTGGACATATTTGTTGATTATTTTATCTCATGGATTTTATTTTATGGTTATTTACTTTATTCATGTATCTTTACACTTTTTATGAATGTGAGTGGTGTAGATGCATTAATTAGTTATGTAATGCATTAATTGCTTTGGCTATTATATTATATGCAATTGCACTTGATGGTGTGTGTTAGTGTGCATGATTTATATCCTTGGCAGTGGCTTATGGAGTTAGTGATTCAACTATTCATATTTTACCAATGTTGTCCCTATATGGTCAACATATCCTTAGTTTAATTATTTTAATTAAAACTTTTTGGTGATTAGTATATCCAAACTCATCTGTATTATGTGATTAGACCAATGAGTGTGTCTGTGCATTTAGAGGTTCGCCCTATCGTGAAAGTGTTTTGTGTTTTATATGATTTTGAGCTTTCAAGTTTTAAATCTTTTTTGATTTAATTTCTAGAAGCTTTTCCTTAGGTGAATCCATTACAAAGAATAACCTTTTTTTTTTGGGTCAATTTGGAGTCTAGTTGCTATAGTTGGTTATTTGTCCTAATCAACTATCCACTCAAAAAGTGAATAAGTGTTGAAAGAGGAATTTAATTCCTCACTTTTCTATTTTGGATTTGAGAATTTGGAGAGCTTTTTCCAAAATCCTCTTCTAAAGGATTGGACTTTTGTTCATTCTTGGAGCGTGAGTGTGGGATCTTCACGAGGTTGGTCTCATTAGATTTAGCTCAAGTAGATCATGCTTTGCCATGATTTTTGGTAGATTTGGTGAGCAATTTATTTTATTGGGTGAGTTTTAGTTTCTGCCCCTTTTGCTATCAGGTAGGGCTTTCTCGTTTTATTATTTTTACTCTATTTCAGCTTCTATTTATTGTAGCAGTATGTTAGGAGGTTGAGAACTAGTGTTCCCCTCTATTTTTGTTTGCTAGTTCTACTTAGTTGAACGAGTATAAATGTTTTCCCTATTTTTGGGATGGGGGTTTGAGATTTTGAGCTGTTATGCTAGCCGTTTTTGCATATGATGTCCGAATTTGTTTATTTTTAGATTTTCAGGGTATTTGCACCCAAAGGCCAAATGGGTTTTTATTTCAAAAAAATTCCAAATTTTGGGGTTTTTACCTCATTTTGTGTTCCACCCTATTTTCTTGGGTTTTTTTGGCACAATGTTGTTCATGGACTCGGATGATCTATTTGGATATCAATCAGACCACTATTGCATTTTTATGCTACATTGGGATATGTGTTGTGTCCATCCTCCCGAGTCTTTTTTTAGTTGAGTAACATTTTGCTTGTGTTCTCATCAATTCCTTGTGTTTGATCTTTGTGATGGTGGTGCACCACACATGAGTATGTGCACATACATTTGTTGGGTGACCTGTGGGGCTCAATCTTTTGTGGTACTTTTAGAAGTTATGATGATTGGGGTTGGGTTGCAAATTCGCATGCCTATGGGCACTCATCATTAGATGAGCATGGGTCAGGTAGGGTAGCATATGGAGGGTGCTTCTATCTCATAGCCTAGTGTCATGACACCATAGGGTTGGTAGAGGAAGTTTTAAGTAAATGATAACTAAATCAATACTAGGTAGTAATAAAATTTAAGATAATAAAACAATGCTTTAGTGTGAGAGCCTTTTATTGGGAAGTTGAGTTCACACAGATCCAAGCATGGGCTTGTTGATTCTAGGTGACTCTTCATGATGTCAGCCCCTACATAGTAACCCATTGAGATGTCTGACCAGGACCTATAGTTTATGCATTGTCTATGTCTTGGATTCAGTCATCATATTATTTGGCATGTGTGTTAGCCATGGATTTTTGCTTTGTGTATGGTTGTGGTTGGATCATTCTCTCCATCAACATGGTGGGTGTGGACCTATGGGTACCATGTGGTTGGGAGGCATAGTTACCTACACCACTACTAGGGACTGGTGTATAGAGATAATCTATTGTCCTAGTGTGACCATTGCTGGATGTTTTCACTTGGTACTTTGGGTTCTAAAGTATGCTTTGTTGTGATTTATGCTTTCATTGGAATGCATGTATATCATGTTTAGATGATGTTATATTTGACACATTTCCTTATTATGTTGATTAACATGTGATAGGTGATGTTATCTACTTTATAGGATTATCTTATCCTTTCTACTAGCATGTTGGATTTCCTTATGCTTATGATTATAGCATGTTTTAGTAGTGATGTCCCTATTACAATAGTACCAATGATCTAATCAGTGGCTTGGGATGTTATGCATGGGGGATGGCTAGGACCCATGATGGTTTTATGATGCTATTGATGGTTGGGAGGAACCATGCATTGAGTTTATTTTACTACTCACTGCGATGTTGCTTTCAGCTCTCTATGATGTTTCCCTTCTGTACTTTTCCTTCATTATTTGATTAGATATTTTATGTTATTTCCAACTTTTCATCTTTCATTATTATTCAAGCATTATGCCTCAAAGTGTGGATCTAAAACTCCCCAATGTGGAGGATTTCATTTGCTTAGTTTTCATCCTTGTTTTTTTTGGCATGCTGATGTGAATCCTCACACGAACTTGTGTTTCCTTGTACGAAATCATACTTTCTCATTCGAGAAAGTAGGATCCTCCCACGGTGTTCTGAGGTTTCTCATGTGGCATGGGTCACATCCTTGTGTGAGATCCCACACCAATACTGGGGGCTAAGACAAGTGCATCCTCGTGCAAAGTCGTGCATTTCCTTGCATGAAAGTGCACTTCCTCATGTGCAGCGGTACACTTCCTCGCATGAGAATGTACTTCCTCATGTGAGAATCTATCAGACTGTTGACCTCACACAAAAAATAGGGGTGTTTCCCTCTATTATTGGGGATCAATTTTCAGAGTTTCTAGTACCCTTTGGGATGCCTTAAATTACTATGCTATGACAGGTTTTAGATTATGTGTTATGTTGTTATTTTGGCTTCAATTTCCTATTCTATGTTGTGTCAATTCGGGTAGTGGTATCAGGAGATCTGTTAGTTGTCGGGATGGTGGTTAAGTCTTCTATTGCAATCTTTTTGATCTATGTATGTTGTTGTCTTGTGCACTTACACTTGTTAAAAAAAAAATATCTTGGCTTGTATTTCATCCTTATACCAAGGATCTCCAAGTAGGGCATTACATCTAGTATCAGAGCCCATGTTGCAACATTGGGATCTCTATATTATGCTTCCACTATGGTTTTGTTTTCCATTGTGTATTGTTATATTATGTTGATTATTTTGGTATCTTGTTGTTCATGGTTTTGACTCTTATGCTTGTGATTCAATTTTTTTGACATTATCTTGATATTTTCATAGTGATGCCTCCTATACGTAGACTTGATGGTCATGGTGATACTTGTAGCGATAACATTGGAGAAGAACACCCTGAAGAGGGATGGTAAGGAGTGGGAGAATAGGGTAATGCTAATCAGAATGTCATGGGAGCATTGATGTCAATGCTTCAGGAAATCCTTGCTCAGTTGGGCCCTTGTATTGAGGAGCACCAATAAGATCATAACCAAGAAGAGGGATCTCATCAAGGAGATTCCCATCAGTCAAAGCATAGGGAGGAAGAGTGTGAACATGAACATTCTTGTACACCACCTAGTGGAAGAAGGCACCAATGGAGAGGTCATGGTTAGGATGAGTATGATCTCACTTAGATTGAGATGATGCAGGAAATTTAAAGATCCAAACCACTAGAGTTTGATGACCAGGGAACAAGACTTAAGGCTGAGACCTAGTTACTTGATATGGGGCATTATTTCTCATTATTACCATATGGGAGCAATGTAAAAACTCATTGTGTGATCACATAGCTGAGGGAACATGGTTCCATTTCATGGGATGGAGAGAGCAAAAGGTTTGGTATCAATGTTGTAGATCTCACCTAGGAGATCTTCGAGGAGAGGTTCAAAGAGAAATTCTTGTCACCGTAGTACTATGAAGCTCACATTGATGAATTCCATGAGCTTAAATAGGTCTTTATGATAGTTTATTAGTATTAGAAGAAGTTCCTTAGTCTAAAATAGTATTTGAGCTATAGGCATGATGATGCACTCATCACCCAACATTTTGTTAGGGATCTCAGAGACTCCATCATTGGATATGTTCATGCTCATCAACTGAGGACACTTTCTCTTTTCATAGAGAAGGAAAGGATCATCAAGAGCAATGTGGCTAGGGGGTATAGTGGTAAATCTAGTTCTCAGAACCAAAGTACTCAGAATACTAGATAGGATGCATAGTTTACCCAGTCCTTAGGGAACCACACAAGCCCAATCTAAACCTCCTCAGAGTGGTAAACATCATGGGCATCAGCGGGGATATTGGACCAAGGGTAGTCAATTTTCTAGTACCTTAGGGAAGAAAGGAGACAACAAGAACAAAGGATAGAAATCTCATCAAGATCAACCTCCTCAGAGTGCTCAGTAGAATTCTAGCAAGGGTAGTGCACCTTATCATAGTGCTACCTAGGGTGGTCATGGGACAGGTCCCAACTTTACTGGGAACTTCTATTCTTGTGGCCAACCTGGCCATAAATCTTTTGAGTGCTTGATCAAACCATCCATAGGACTAGGTAAGGGCATAGGGAGATCTAAGCTTGCTATTGGAGATGCTGGTAGGAATCATAGTCTTTGTGGTAGTTGACAACCATCAAGTAGATCATTAGAGTATAGTAGTCGAGGCTATAGGTACATTGTATGGTATTTCAACTTCAATTTTGTTTGACTCTAGTGCTTTCAATTCTTCCATTTCACCATCTCTTATTCAGCATGTGGTCTAGTGGCAATGCGTCAGGTTGATAGGTGGCAGGTTGAGTTAGTCACAGGTTCCAAAGTGGCTATAGACTATTTGGTCAATAGTTGTGTTTTGAATTTGGGAACCTTCACCACCATAGTGGATCTATGCATTCTACCTCTGGGATTGTATGACATTACGTTGGACATGGATTGGTTAGCCATGCATCAGCTGAATATTGATTGTCATCATAAGATGATATATTGTGTTGATGACGTTGGTGGTCAGGTGGAACTTTTGGGTGTCCTAGAGACTAGTCTCACTTCGTATGATCTCAGCTAATCAATTGAAGTGGAGTGTGTGGAAAGGTTTCTAGTTGTTTCTTGTGTCTCTCAGTGATGTCAAGGAATCTAAGAGTTGTATAGTGACAATTGATGATCACCCACTCCTTCATGATTATATCGATGTGTTTCTTGATGAGATTCTAGGTATGCCACTAAAACATAACATTGATTTTTAGATTGACCTTGTAACAGGAGTGGAGTCAATTTCACGAGCTCCTTACTGCATGACTACTCAGGGGTTGAGTTAGCTAAGATTATAGCTAGAGGAATTTTTTACTAAGGTCCATATTCATCCTAGTATGTCCCTATGGGGTGCACTAGTCATCTTTGTGAAGAAGAAGGATGGTTATTTACATTTGTGTATTGACTACCAATAGTTAAATAAGGTGATAGTAAAGAACTGTTATCCTTTGCCAAGGATAGATGACTCGTTCAATCAGATGAAGGGAGCATGAGTGTTCTTAAAGATTGATCTTAAGTTAGGATACCATCAACTTTATATCCAGGAGGTTGATATTCATTGAATAGCTTTTCATATACGGTATGGGCATTATGAGTTCACGGTTGTACCCTTTTGGTTAACTAATAAGCCATCAATGTTCATGAGTTTGATGAATGGTGTACTTTTCACTTACCTTGATCTGTGTGTCATTGTATTCCTAGATGACATATTGATTATTTGAAGATAGTGGAGGAGCATGAAGTCCATTTACATCAGGTATTATAGTGCTTGAGGGACCATTAGTTATATGGCAACTTGAGTAAATGTGGGCTCTTCCAATCTGAGGTGAAGTATTTGGGACACATCATTATAAGTGATGGAATTGTAGTAGATCTAAAGAAGATTTTTGCTATCATGGATTGGTCAGTACCCACTAATGTTTTAGAAGTTTGTAGTTTTATGGGATTAGTGGGCTACTACCATCACTTCATGAAGGATTTCTCACAAGTAACCCATCCCATCACTTCTCTTCAGAGGAAAGGGAAGAATTATGTTTGGTCAGACCAGTGTGAGGTAGCATTTAATACTCTTAAGGAGTGCTTGACTATTGCACCAATCCTTGCAGTGCCTAATCATGTAGGTGATTTCATAGTTTACACAGATGCTTCATTGGAAGGCATGGGTACAGTGTTGATGCAGGATGGTTGTGTTATTGCATATGAGTCTAGGAAACTTAAGAATCATGAGCTTAACTACCCCACTCATGATTTGGAACTCGCAACCATAGTGCATGCCCTTTTCCATTGGAGGCATTTTCTTTTGGGACACAGGTTTGAGTTGCATAGCGATCATAAGAGCTTGCAGTATATCTTTATTTACCAAACCTGAATGCACGACAATGTCGTTGGATGGATTTCTCATGTGAGTATGACTTTGATGTTCATTACATTAAAGAGAAGGAGAATGTTTTCATGAATTCTTTAAGTAGGAGGTGATATGAGGTATTAGTGATGTCATTAGGAGTGGATTTGCGAGGCCATATCTTGGAGGCTTTTCCTAGTGAACTTGGTATCAAGAGGTGAGGGCAGAGATCGACTCTAGACGTACCCTTGAGGGGAGATTTTTAGGTTATATGTTTGAGTCTGATGGACTACTAGGTCACATGGAGCATATATGTGTATCCATCTCAGGTGATCTTCATACCTTGGTTTTGTTAGAAGCACATCATGTACCATATTCCACACATCCTAGAGTTAAGAAGATGCATGTTGATCTCAAACAGTTGTACTTTTGGGTAGGATGAGGCACAACATTACTGATTTTATTGCTATATTTCTTGAGTGCCAGAGAGTGAAGGTAGATCATCAATATATGGCAAGTCTTTTACAGTTGCATACCATTCCAAAGTGGAAGTGGGATATGATATCTATTGATTTTATCATAGGGTTGCCTATGTCATCACAGAGACATGATTGTATCATGGCGACAGTGGGAAAATTGTCCAAGGTAGCACATTCTTCACCCGTGAAAGCATCCTATACAGCTTCTTTTGTAGCACATGTTTTCTTGGCGTATATTGTTCATTTGCATGGGATTCCTTGTCAAATCATTTCAGATAGAGATCTAGTGTTTACTTATGCACTATGGATGTCTCTCCAGCATGCTTTGGGCATGCAACTCAATTTTATTTTGGCTCATCACCTAGAGATCGATGGACAGACTGAGAGAGTGAATTAGGTTCTGCAGGATATGCTTTGCATGTATGTTATGGATAGGCAGGTGAAGTGGGAGGACTATTTGTACCTTGTTGATTTTACATACAACAATAGTTAACATAGTTCTCTTGGCATGTTACCTTTTTAGGCCTTGTATGGTAGACCATGTTGTACTCCTTTGAGTTGGGATCATTTAGAGGACCAAGTTCTTTTGGGTCCAGAGATGCTCTAGGATATGGAGTAGTAGATTGTTCACATAAAGGAGCATTTGGTTACTACTCAAAAGAGGCAAAAGAAGGATGCAAATGCCCATAGGTTTGATTGCCACTTTTCTATTGATGACAGGGTATTTTTGAGAGTGTGACTAAGGAAGAGCCCCATCCATTACAAGAAAGGCTCTAAGTTGGTGCCACATTTTGTCGGACCTTATAAAATCCTCGAGAGGATTGATCCTTTTGCTTATCGACTACCGTTACCTAGCCTATTGCACATCCATGATATTTTTTATGTTTTTTTTTTGAGGTAGTATATTCTAGATGTGACCCATGTTCTTGATTGGGATGCTTTGCAAGTAGCGAATGGGCAGCTTACTTTGGAGCCCATTCATATCCTACAGCAGTGGATGCTAACCTTATGAGGTCAGGACATAGAGCAGCTAAGGGTCCAATGGGACCTAAGCAATGAGACCTCTACAACTTGGGAGGATGCTACATGACTGAGGGGATTATACCCTTAACTTTTTGCTGGTTTCCAGGAGTAAGCCTATGCTAGTGGAGGAGGATGTAGTGCATCTTGTGTTTGTAGTCTGTACCTTGTCTATTTTGATTTGAGAGATATTTGATACTCTTATTTTATGTACTTTGAGATAACCTGAGGATCGGATGTTATATTTTGATTCAGTACCATAGATGCCTTACTACTATGTTGTTTAGTTTATCATATTTTCATGTTGATGCTATTTTGAGATGACAGTAGATCTCCAATGATATTTGGTTATATGGTTTATTAGACATATTTTTTGATTATGTTATGTGATGGATTTTATGCTATGGTGATTTACTTCATTCATGTATCTTTACACTTTCTATGAATATGAGTGGTGTAAATGGATTAATTAGTTATTTAATGCATTAATTGCTTGGCTATTATATTATATGCAATTGCACTTGATCATGTGTTTTAGTGTGCAGGATTTATATCCCTAGCAGTGGCTTATGGAGTTAGTGATTTAGCTATTCATATTTTACCAATGTCGTCCCTTTATGGTCAACATATCCTTAGTTTAATTATTTTAATTAAAACCTTTTGGTGATTAGTAAATTTGAACTCATCTGCATTATGTGATTAAACTAGTGAGTGTGTCTGTGCATTTAGAGGTTCGCCTTGTCGTGAAAGTGTTTAATGTTTTTCTATGATTTTGGGTTTTTGGGTTTTTAATCTTTTTAGATTTAATTTTTGGCAGCTTTTCCTTAGGTGAATTTAGTTACAGATAATAACTTGTTTTCATTTGGGTTTATTCAGATTCTAGCTACTATAGTTGGCTACTTTTCCTAATCAACTATTCACTCAAAAGTGTATAAGTGTTGAAAGTGGAATTTAATTCCTCACTTTTCTCTTTTGGATTTGAGAATTTGAAGAGATTTTCCAAATTCCTCTTCTGAAGGATTGGACTTTTGTGCATTTTGGAAGCTGTGAGTGTGGGATCTTCGCAAATTTAGTCTCGTTGGATTCAACTTGGGTAGACCGTGCTTTGCCATAATTTCCCATAGATTTAGCCAGCAATTTATTTTATTGTGTGAGTTTTACCTTTTGTTGTCAGGTAGAGCTTTCTCATTTTATTGTTTTCACTCTGTTTCAACTTATGTCTCTTGTAGTAGTATGTTAGGAGGCTAAGAACTAGTGTTCCCCTCCATTTCTATTTGCTAGCTCTACCCGATTGGATGGGTATGAACATTTTTCCTATTTTTGAGATTGGGGTTTGGTATTTTGAGTCATTATGCTATACATTTTTGCATATGGTGTCTAAATTTGTTTATTTTTGAATTTCTGGGGTTTTTGCACCCAAAGGCCAAATGGGTTTTTATTTCAAAAAAATTCCAAATTTTGCGGTCTTTACCATGTTTTGTATGCCACCCTATTTTCTCAAGTTTTCTTAGCATAATGTGGTTCGTGAACTTGGATGATCTGTTTGGATATCAGTCAAACACTATTGCATTTTTATGATGCATTGGGATGCTTGTTGCATCCATCCTCCTGAAATTATTTTCGATTGAGTGACTTTCTGCTTGTGTTCTCATCCAGTCCTTGTGTTTGATCTTCCTAATGATGGTGCACCACACACAAGTATGTGCGTGTACAGTTTTTGGGTGACCTGCAGGGCTTGATCTTCCATGGTACTTCTAAAATATATGATCATTAGGGTTGGGTTGGGAATTTGCATGCTTAGGGGCACTCATTGTTGGATGACCATGGGTAGGGTAGGGTAGCTTATGGAGGGGGCTTCTGTCTTGTAGCCTAGTGTCATGAGACCATAGGGTTGGTAGAGGAAGTTTTAAGTGAGTGATAACTAAATCAATGCTAGGTGGTAATAAAATTTAAGATAATAAAACAATGCTTTAGTGTGAGAGCCTTCCATTAGGAAGTAGAGTCTGCATAGATCCGAGCTTGGGCTCATCGATACCAAGCAACTCTCCATGATGTCAGCCCCTACATAGTAGCCCATTGAGATGTCTGACTAGTACTTGTAGTTTATGCATTGTCTATGTCTTGATTTCAGTCATCATATTATTTGGCATGTGTGTTAGCCATGGATGTTTGCTTTGTGTGTGGTTATGGTTGGATCATTCTCTCCATTAGCACAGTGGGTGTGGACTTGTAGGTGCCATGTCGTTGGGAGGCATAGCTAACTACACCACTACTAGGAATCGGTGTACAGAGATGGTCTATTGTCCTAGTGTGACCGTTGCTAGATGTTGTCACTTGGTACTTTGGTTTCTAGAGTATGCTTCCTTGTGATTTATGCTTTCATTGGAATGCATGTATATCATGTTTAGATGATGCTAGATTTGACACATTTCCTTATTATGTTGATTAGCATGTAATAGGTGATGTTATCTACTTTATAAGATTATCTTATGCTTTGTGCTAGCATGTTGGATTTCCTTATGCTTATGATTGCAGCATGTTTTAGTAGTGACATCTCTATTATGATAGTACCAATGATCTGGTTGGTGTCTTGGGATGTTACGTGCGAGGGATGGCTAGGACGCATGATGGTCTTATGATGCTATTGATAGTTGGGAGGAACCACGCATTTAGTTTGTTTTACTGCTCACTATGATGTTTCTTTCAGCTCTCTATGATGTTTTCCTTCTATACTTTTCCTTTGTCATTTGATTAGATATTTTATGTTGTTTCCATCTTTTCATCTTTCATTATTATTATTTGAACTTTATGCCTCAAAGTGTGGATCCGATACTCCCCAATGTAGAGGATTTTATTTGCTTAGTTTTTGTCCTTGTTGTTTTTGGATTTCATTTTTAAAACCAAAAATTAAACTAAAACTATATAGTTATCTAGTTACTTTAAGTGAAAAAATAAAAAGTAACTCGACTTAAAATTATAACATAAAATGCACTATAGTCACTTTAAGTTAAAAATTTAAAGTTAAAGTAACTTAAAAACATAACAAAAAGTGAATATAAGTTATATTTTTCAAAAAGTGAATATCAAATTGAAATATAACATCATATTTTTAATTTGTGTTGTTGCACTTAAAATGTCCACTTTTGAGGCACTAAGACAGACATAACTCTTGATTGACAACTCTAATTGACCTCTAGGTTATATCGAATTGAAGGGGAAAATGAAAGGCATGACATGAGCAAAACCAAAGGACTAAAAAGAAACAAATGCAAATTCAAAAGCAAAGAAAAGGATGATGAAGGTCTCAAAAATAAGCAAAGGCTCAAAAGAAAGCAAAAAAAAAAAAGACTTGACGAAGGCTTTAATAAAAAGATTCATCATATCAATTGGTATTGATTGGTTGATCAATAGTAACCAATTAAATAATGAACTAAACTCAAAGAAATGTGAAACTAAGCCTGAAAAAGTTTCATGTTTTTTCCAACATTTTGTGATGATAAAATGCATGACAACAAATGGCACATGGAGTTAGTGATTCAAACATTCATATTTTACCAATGTCATCCCTATATGGTCGATGTACCCTTATTTTAATTATTTAGCTAATCCTTTTCATGATTATTAAATCTAAACTCATTTACATTATGTGATTAGACCAGTGAACATATTTGTACATTTAGAGTTTTGCATTGTCAGAAAAGTTGTTAAAGAAATTTCATGTTTTTGGGTTTTTGGGCTTTTAATTTTATTGAATTTAATTTCTAGTATATTTTCCATAGATGAATTTCTATTTCTAGGAATAGAATGTTTTCCTTTGGGTTGATTCAAGGTTTAACAAGGTTGGCTAGTTATTTTCCCTAATCAATTATTCACTCAAAAATTGAATAAGTATCCAAAAAGGAATTTAATTCCTCACTTCTCACTTTTGAATTAGAAAGTTGGAGAGTAAAACCCAAAATCCTCTTCATGAGGATTTATTGTGTTGTTCATTGTGGGAGCTATGGGCATGGGATCATCATGAGATTGGACTCGTTGGATCTAGCTTGGTGAGACCTTGGATTGTCACAATTTTTGGCTACTTTTGTAGGCTTTTTATTTTATGGTTCAGATTCCCATTTCACCCTTTTGGCTATGAGGTAGGACTCTCTTGTTTTATTGTTTTTTCTCTATTTTAGCTTCTATTTTTTTTATTCATTTGTTAAGAGGCTGAGAATTAGTGTTCTCCTCAATTTATGTATGTTGGCTCCACTTGGTTGGGCCGGTATGAGCATTTCTCTATTTTTTAGGTTGAGGGTTAGGGGTTTTGCATCATTATGCTGATTGTTTTTGCATAGGGACTCCAAACTCAAATTTTATTTGATTTTTGTGGCTTTTGTGCCTTAAGACCAAATGGTATTTAATTTTGAAGTTTTTGAGTTTTGAGGTTTTTTGCCCCAGTTTGTGTGCCACCCAATTTTCTTGGGTTTTCTTGGCATGATGTTGGTCGTGGACGTGAATTATCTGTAGGATGTCAATCAGAAAATTGTTTCACTTTTATATTTGCATTGGAATGTGTGCTACATTTGTACTCCTAATGTCATTTTTGGTTGAGTTATTTTATACCTATTGTTATGGTTTCTTTTAGACCTTTGTTCTTATTTTATGGACACTAGGATTCACGTGAAATCCATACTCCCAATTGAGGTTGATTGAGTGAGTTCATGATGTTTGGTCCTGTTGCATAATTAGGATTTGTGTAGAATCCATACTCCTAGATTGAGGCTAGTTGAGTGATTTCATGATGTATGGTTTTATTATCTTTGGGATTTACATAGAATCTGTCCTCTCGAGTCTGTTTTTGATTGAGTGATATTTTTCTTGTGTTCTCATCTCGTCCTTGTTTTATGATTTTCATGATGGGGGTGTGCCACACATGAGTACATGCACATACATTTTTCAAGTGACTTGTGTGGCATGAGCTTTTGTGGTACTTCTGAAAGTTATGATCATTTGGGTTGGATTGGGAATATGCATGCCTATGGGCACTCATCATTGAATGAGCATGGGTAGGGAAGGGTAGAATATGGAGGGGGATTCTATATCATAACTTGATGATCATGACACCATAGATTGGAAGAGGGAGCTTTAAATAAGTGATACCTAAGTAAAATGTGTGAGTGGTAATAAAACTAAAGATAATGAAAAAAGTCTTCTGTGTTGGCCTTCAAGGGAGTACCTTGAGTAACTATCTGCATTTGTCTAATGGTTCCAAGGGAGTACCTTGTGATTATTTCCATACATGATCCGAGCTTGGGATTATCGATTCCAAGAAACTCTCCATGATATCAACCCCTACTTAGTAGCCCATTGAGTGTCTAACCAGGACTTGTAGTGTATGCATTGTCTATGTTCTTGGTTTCAATCATCATACTGTCTAGCATGAGTGTTAGCCATGGATGTTATGCTTTATGTGTGTTTATGGTTGGATCATTATCTCCATCAACATGGTAGGAGTGACGGGTTCCATGTGCTTGGGATGTGTAGCTACCCATACCACTATTAGGGACTGGTATATAGAGACAGTCTTTTATCCTAGTGCAACCGTTGTTGGATATTTTTACTTAATACTTTGTGTTCTGAAGTATGTTTTTTTGTGATTTATGCTTTCATTGGAATGCTTGGATATCATGTTTATATGATGCTAGTTTATTTGATGCATTCCTATATTATGATGTTTATCATATGATTAGATGATGTGAATTGCTTCATTGGTGTATCTATTTCTTATTGGTTTAGCATGTTAGATTTCCTATTCGTATGATGTTTAGCATATGATAGATGATGTGGTTGATTTATTGGATTATCTTGTGTTTTACTTCTAGCATGTTAGATTTCCTTATTCTTATGTTGTAGCATGTTTTAGTAGTGACGTCCTCATAAGATGGCACCAATGATCTGGTCAAATGTTTGGGATGTTATGCGCGAGGGATGGCTAGGACCCATGATTGTCTTATGATGCTATTGATGGTTGGGAGGAAACGTGCACTTACTTTGGTTGTTTAGTTATATTGATTTTATTTTTTTACATTGTGATGTTTCTTGTTTGCATTGTGATGTTGCTTTCAGTACATTCTTTTACTACTATGGTTTAGATGGCTAGATGCTCCTCTTTCTTATTTTATGGCATCTTGTTGCTATGCACTCGATTGTTTGCTCCTCGATCTATGCGGATCCAATACTCCTTGGTGTGGAGGTTTATTTTTCCATCTCATCCCTTGTTTTGGCCCTTATCAGCATGGGGCAATACAATTTAGTGTCACACACCCAATAGAGATCTGTTGTACAATCCCTGATTGTATCGCACATCTCTTAGAGAAATGTTGTGCGATATTTTCCTCTATCGCACCCCCCTTTGAATAAGTGTCATACAATACTTTTAAAGTATCAAAAACCCTCTTGAGATGTGTCAACCAAACCCTAATAGTGTTGCACCCCTTCTTGCGAAAGGTCATACAATACTAGAAAGTATCGTTCCATGTTGATTTAGAATATCGCCTAGGTTTTGGAAAAACCTATCCAAGCGGACAGTGGGCACTTTTTAGTTTGACCCAAAATTTTTAGGAAGTTTTTTGGCTAGCCTCTTAGGTATTCTTCAATCCTTAGGCATTACATTTCAAATTGAGGATGTTTGATTTGAATTCGATTGTCCATCTTTCACTATTTTTCATTTTTGTTTAGTTGTGGCATTTGTAGCTTCATTGGTTGCTTGAATTGTTGGTGAAGTCTTTTGTTGCGATCTTTTTGATCCCTATATGATGTTTTCATGTGCATTCATACTTGTAAAAAAAAATCTTGTCTTTAATTAAATCTTTTTCCAAGGATCTTCGAGTAGGGCATTACATAATTTGAGACAAAAGGAAGTTGTCGAAAGTACAAATGTCTAAATTGATCAGAGATTTTAGGTACAAGAAAGAACATTTGAATACAACTATGATGATGATTCAAATTGGGCTAATATAAGTTAGAGATGAGTACAAAATTAGAATACAATACAAGATTTATTTTTTGAAATTTATAATGGAATTTAGATATAGATTGAAGAACCTATAGAAGAATAGAGAACACCCAAGTATGTTGTAAGAAACCATCGTGACAATTAGATTATTGGTGATGCAAATAGAGTGTTGACAAGAAGAAAGGTAAGAGATCAATTTTTTTTAATTTCTCATATTTAACCTAAGAATAATACATGGGAATTAGTCCCTAGGGCTAAAGACAAAAATGCTATAGGAACAAAATGAGTTTTTCAAGAACAAAGCAAGATTGGTATGTAAAGGCTATTCACAATAAGAAGGTATAGACTTTGAGGAAACCTTTTTAATAGTAGAAATATTAGAGAATAAAAAATTTTTTTTGGCTTATACATATAACAAAAATTTCAAAGTGTATCAGATGGATATTATGTCAACTTTCTTGAATGAAAAACTTGAGGAAGAAGTGTACATTAAACAACTTGATGGATTCTCATTGACAAAAGAGAAAGACATGGTATGCAAGCTAAAGAAGGTTTTTTATGGATTAAAGAAAGCACCTATAGTTTGGTATGTAAGATTGGATAAACACCTATTGAGTTTTGGTTTTAAGAGAGGTAATGCAGATACTAATATCATTTTGAGAACTTATTATAATGTCTTTGTTAGAGAAAAAGGTTAATTTAATTTCATTAATTAAATTACCTTTTCTCCCTTCTTAAGATTTCACTTTATACACCTTTTGCATTCATATTTAATAATTAATTAGTAATTATTAAATAGTATTTACCTTTTAGGTTACCCTTTTTAGGTTTCGATCTCCTTCTAAAAGTATAGATCATTTGTAATTATCTTACATCTTGTTTATTTCTGAATATACTTTTTTGCATATTTTTCAAAGCAAACTCTTGTATCCTCTTGTATTTTTCTTCTTAATGATAGGTATTTTACATGTAGGTATTCATCAGGCTTTGTGGATTTGTATTATGTATTGCTCAAATACTTCATGGTATCAAAGCATATCGGGGTCTTTTTTCAATCCAAAAGAAGTGTTGGAAAGCTGCTTCTAAGACAAATACAATGGAGCATGAATTTTTGGATTTTTTTTGAGTTTGGTATCTATTTTGGTGGTTGAAGTCAATTGATGACTTCCATCTTCTGGGGGGGCATAACTTCTTCATTATAGCTCTGTTTTCCATTCCAAAAAAAGTTTTGGAAAGCTCTTCTTGAGCACTTTATAGATTCTCTATCATTTCACCAGTATTTTGTACCAAATATTTTTTATTCATATCTTTTTTTTTTCTCTTCTCTCATTTATGTATTCTATTTGTAAGTTGGGGTTCGATTTATTGCATTGTGGGGGGCATTTTTGTACTATTTTCTATTATTATATTAGTATATCATAAAACTTGAAAAACCCTTTCTAAAAAAATGGATGAGACCTCTTCTCTAGAACTTATGACCCCTCACAATTACTATGCTTGGATGACCTCGATGACTTGGCTTCTTTGATCAAAAGGGTTTTGGTCATGTTTAGATATTGTGCAGCCTATTTTATAGAGACCTTTTGAGGTCATGCAGCATGGGAACAAGATGGATGAGGAAATTTAGGATTGATTTCCTTATAGGTCTCAGACACTCTATAGTTTCATTTGGATGGGTGCAATACTCCTCTAGTTATGCAAACTAAGCTTGAAGGCTTGTTTGGTATAATGAATGAGTTTAAGGCACTTCAAATTGAGGTAGAGCTTACCTCACTTATATTGGATTCTTTTCCTTCCATTAAGGACTTCTTGATGAAGTTCAATAAATAGATATCCTTATTGCAAGGTTGTGGAAAGATGAAGACTAACATTGGGTGTATCTACTTGGTTCTTTCTAAGCTTTGTGGAAACTTTTAGATTTTTGCTTCTACCTTCTATTCCACCAAAGATGATTTGGGTAATAGATTTACCATGCCATCCTTTAAGGTTTTATGTGATCGTTTGACTCGAGAGCAAGCTAAACTCTCTTAGTTGGATTCTCTCACAGGCTCATAGACTCATGCATTGGTAGCTCAAGCATCTTCAGGGATGAAGGAGAAGACTTAGAAATCTCATTCTATAGAGTCTCAGATTGATTCTAGCACTCATAGTCCATTAGTACCACCTTGTCCTAAGGGGGCTAAATCAAAGCCAGAAAGATTGAAGTGTTCTTATTATAATAAGCCTAATCATGATGAAGCATATTGTTGTGAGAAGAAGTTAGATGGCTATGCCAAATAGGTTTCAAATTTGATAGCTCTCCTTCAGAAGAGAAACATTGATATTCCTTCTACTTCTCATAGGCCTTCATCATCATCATCATCATTTTAGTTAGATGGAGATATAGGAAAGGGTCATGCATTATGTGCAACTACTATTCCTAATTCTTCTAAATGGTTATTGGATTCAGGTACTTCACACCATATGGCATCTTCTCAAGATTTTTTTTCTTCTTTTGAGGCTTCTCCTACTCCACACATGTTGATAGGGAACAACATTGTTATGACTATATGTTGGAAAGATTCTATCTACATTGATGATGGTACATTTCATGATGTACTTTGTGTTCCATCTTTGTCCTCTAACCTTCTCTCTATTTATCAGATTACACATAGTGGGATAGGGAAGGCAACTGAGTTTGCACAAGATTCAACACATATCAGAGATAGTGAGACATGCAATATTATTGCTATAGGGACTGTTGATCATGCTTCCCACCTATATTCCTTCTCACATTTTGGTCCACCATCTCCACTATTGGAGACTCTCTCTCTCTTTTCACGAGAGTCTATAGAGGTGAAGTCAGGTCACTTGAACTTATGTGGTGTTCCTAAGATTAGTGTTGTAACTTCTATGCCTCTACCTCCTATTCAGATTCTATGTCTTGCACAAGATTTATCTTCAGCATTGCCTACTATTGTAGCTCTAGTCATCGAGCCACCTACTACAGTTGTTGAGGATATATCAAAGGATACACATCTCCTCTTAGATGAAAAATTCATCACACCTATTATTCCATCTCCATTGGAGATTCTTCAGTATTCTCATGCTTTCTCCTTTGAACATTAGCTAGGACTTCCAACTACACCTTAAATACATCGGTTTTATCATCCTTGTCCATTTCCTTTGTTTCCTTCAGATTGGAGCCACATCGGCATGTTCATCGACACAGGAGTTTTGCCATTCTTGGGGGGCTATGGAGTCTCAAGCTTCTATCATTCTATCGTGGAGGCCTTCATTGTACTTATGGTCTTGAGAGATTCTCTTGAGATGTTTCATTTGTGCATCCTTTTTCTATCTCTTTTTGGAGTAGATTTTTTCTCACTGGGTTTTCCCTATTTCTTTGTTTCGTAGAGACTTGCTTGTGATTAGGTACCTCATCAGGCCTTGTTGCCAGAAACCAAGTTTTCTTTCAACATTGCATCATTTGTAGCTGTAGTGATTCCCATTTTAAGGGGAGGTATTAGAGAAAAAACTTAATCTAATTTTATTAATTAACTTACCTTTTCTCCCTTCTTAAGATTTCACTTTATGCACCTTTTGTATTCATATTTAATAATTAATTAGTAATTATTAAATAGCATTTACCTTTTAGGTTATCCTTTGTACCTTTTAGATTACCCTTTTGAATTTTTGATCCCCTTCTATAAGGATAGATCTTTTGTAATCATCTTGCATCTTGTTCATTTCTAAATATACCTTTCTGCATATTTTTAAGAGCAAACCCTTGCCTTCTCTTCTCTTTTTCTTCTTTGTGATAGGTTTTTACATGAAGGTATTCATCGAGCTTTCTAGATTTGTATTGCATATTTCTCAAATCTTTTAGTCTTATTAATTACTAAAGTGTTTATGGCTAATATCATTTTTGGAGGTAATGATGAGGCAAGTAATAAGTTTTTTGATTAAATGAAAGATTGATTTGAAATTTCAATGATTGGTGAGATAAAATAATTTTGAGATTAAAAATAACAATAACTAAAGATGGCATCTTCATATCTCATACTAAGTATCTTATGTATTTATTGGTAAGATTTGGCATGGAAAATTGCAAACTAGTTGGAACACATATAGTTGCAAGATGCAAATTGACTAACAATGATGATCCACCTAGTACTACACAAACTAGACATAAATCAATGATTGGTGGCTTATAATATTTGATTCATACAAGGCTAGATATTGTTAATGCAATTGGAATTGTAGCAAGGTATCAAGTAGTGTAATCCCTCTCCCATTTGACTTCTATAAGTCATCCTGATGGATGCAACCTTGTTGATAGCTCTTTAAGAAAGGATCATGATTGTGACCATGAGTGGTCTACACCATTGAGGTGATTAGATTTATGTTTCTATATTAGTTGCTTAGATTATTCTTATGGCTGATTTATGAGATTATGATGTGATTTAGGGTTCACTGAGGTTTGTGCCAGTGTTACTAGGATTGATGTGGTATCATGATGGTGTTCCATGATTACCATGAGATGTGTGCAAAGATTGCATTGTGTGCTATTACCATGTTACATAGGACTAGGTTCCTGTAGCAGTGGTTAGTCATGTTTATGGTTGTGTTCACTTATGTGTTTTATGTGTCCTTTTCATGTTGTTTAAAAAATCATTATTAAATTATTAAATAATTAGAAATGGATTGTCCATGTTGGATTCTTCGGTTATGTGTTGTGGATATTTACCTTGCTATATTTTGATTCAAGAGATAATTGTTACTCATGTTATGGTTTACATTTGAGATGACCTAAGGGTCAGATGTTATACTTTGATTTCAGTATCATAAATGTTAGACTACTATGTTGTTCATTTGATCATATTGCATGATGATGTCATTTTGAGATGATAGTGTGTTTTATGATGATCTTTGATTATGTTATGTGATAGATTTAATGCTATGGTTATTTACTCCATTCCTGCATTGTTATGCTTTATGCGAATGTGAGTGATGTAAATGGATTATTTTAGTATAATTAAATAAATGGTTAAATTAGGTGATTTAATGCATTGTTTCTTTGGTTATGTTATTATATGAAATTGCACTTGATGGTGTTGTTTAGTGTGTAGGATTTATATACCTAGCAATGGCACATGGAGTTATTGATTCAGCCATTCATATTTTACCAATGTCACCCTTATATGGTTGACATATCCTTATTTTAATTATTTAATTAAACCTTTCGGTGATTATTAAATCTGAACTCATTTGCATTATGTGATTAGACTAATGAGTTTCTCTATGCATTTAGAGGTTCGCATTGTCACAAAAGTTGTTAAGGAATTTTTTGTGCTTTTGGGCTTTTGGGCTTTTAATTTTATTGAATTTAATTTCTAGCAGCTTTGCCATAGATTAATTCCTATTACTAGGAATAACCTATTTTTGTTTGGGTCGACTTGGGGTTTAACTAGGTTGGCTAGTTATTTGCCATAATCGATTATTCACTCAAAAAGTGAATAAATATCCAAAAAGGAATTTAATTCCTCACTTCTCACTTTTGAATTAGAAAGTTGGAGGGTAAAACCCAAAATCCTCTTCATGAGGATTTACTATTTTTTTCATTGTTGGAGCTACAGGCATGGGATCATTGTGAGATCAGTCTCATTGGATCCAACTTGGGGAGACCTTGGATTGCTATGGTTTTCAGCTACTTCTGCGGGCTTTTTATTTGTTGGTACAAATTTTTGTTTTTCCCTTTTGGCTGTGAGGTAGGGCTCTCCCATTTTATTATTTCTGCTCCATTTCAACTTCTATTTTTGGTAGCCATTTGTTAGGAGGCTGAGAACTAGTGTTTTTCCAAATTTTGGGGGTTTTTCCCTTGTTTTGTGTGCCGCCAAGTTTTTTCGAGTTTTCTTGGCATGGTGTTGGTTATGGACTTGGATTATCCATAGGATGTTAGTCAGACCATTATTTTTCTTTTATGTTTTCATTGGGATGTGTGCCACATTTGTACTCTTGATGTTGTGTTCAATTGAATGACTTTATACTTGGTGTTATTGTTTCTTTTAGACCTTTGTTGTTATTTTGTGGACTCTAGGATTCGTGTAGAATCCATACTCTCAGATTGAGGCTAGTTGAGTATGTTCATGATGTTTGGTCTTGTTGCATCATTGGGATTTTTGTAGAATCCATACTCCCAAATTAAGGTTGGTTGAGTGTGTTCATGATGTTTGGTCTTGTTGCATCATTGGGATTCATGTAGAACCCATACTCTCAGATTGAGGCCAGTTGAGTGATTTCAAGATGTATGGTTTTATTTTTTCTTAGGATTCATGTAGAATCTATCCTCTTGAGTTATTTTTGGTTGAGAGTTATTTTGCATTATATTCTCATCCAGTCCTTGTGTTATGATCTCCGTGATGGTGGTGCACCACACACGAGTATGTGCGCATACATTTTTTGAGTAACTTGTGAATCTTGACTTTCCATGGTATTTTCGAAAGCTATGATCATTGGGATTGAGTTAGGAATATGCATGCCCATGGGCACTTGTCATAGGATGAACATGGGTAGGGTAGGGTAGCATATGGAGGGGGCTTCTTTTCTACATCCCAGTGTCTATTTTTTGAGGGATGGTGTGCAGAAGTTTTAATTAAGTGATAACTAAATAAAATGTGTGAGTGGTAATAAAATTTAAGATAATAAAATGTATGTGTGAGAGCCTTTTCGTTGAGGGAGTTGTATCTACATGATCTGAGCTTTGGCTTGTCAATGCCAAGCGACTCTCCATCATGTCAGCCCCTACTTAGTAGCCTATTGAGTGTCTAATTAGGACCTATTCTACTTGTATTATCTTATTCTTAGCTTCAGTCATCATACTATCTGGCATGTGTGTTAGCCATGGACGTTGTGCTTTATGTATGTTTGTGGTTGGATCATTAACTCCATCAGCACAGTGGGAGTGGACTTGCAGGTGCTACATGGTTGGGAGGCGTAGCTACCTATACCACTACTGGGGACTAGTGTATAGAGACTATCTATTGTCCTAGTGCAGCCATTGCTAGATTATTTTACTTGGTACTTCAGGGTCCAGAGTATGCTTTCTTTTGATTTATGCTTTCATTGGAATGTCGGTATATCATGTTTAGATGATGTTAGTTATTGTCACATTTTCTTACTTAGCATGTGATAGGTGATGTTATCTACTTTGTACGATTATCTTATGCTTTACATGTAGCATGTCAAATTTCCTTATGCTTATGTTGTAGCATGTTTTAGTAGTGAGGTCCCTATTATGATAGTACCAATGATGTAATTGGTGGCTTGGGATTTTATGCATGGGGGATGGCTAGAGCCAACAATGGTCTTATAATGCTATTGACAATTAGGAGGAACCGTATATTTAGTTTGTTTGTACTACTCATTGTGATGTTATTTATGTTCATTGCAATGTTAGTTCCATTTACTATGATGTTACTTTCAGTACTCTGTGATGTTTTCCTTCTGTTCTTTTCCTTCACTATATGGTTAGATGGTTAGATGTTGTTTCTAGCTTTCCCTCTTTCAGATATTGTTTGAGTGTATGTTCCTCGATTTATGTGGATCTAGTACTTGCTGATGTGGAGAAACATTATCCCTTAGTTTTGTGATCTTATCATTCCTTGCTTGTTGTTCTAGGAGTTCATGTGAAATCGTACATCCTCGTGCGAGGATGCAAGACCTCACATGGCATGTTGGTTTTCCTCATGTAGCTCAGTACTTTCTCACATGAAACCCAAAAACACTATTGGGTGCTCAAGTTATTTGGCCAAGCACTTCCTCGCACTACATTGTTCACATTCTCATGTAGAATGCACTTTCTCATGGGACAAGCTGCACATCTTCACTTAAAAACCTGTCAATTTGTGGTCCTCACTCAAAAAATAGGGGGTATCTCCACTAGGTTTTGGAGATCAATTTTTGGTGATTCTAGTACCCTTTGGGTTTACTTAAATTACCATGCTCTGATAGATCTTAGATTCTTTGTTTTGTTGTCTTTTGGTTTTCAATTCCTATTGTGTGTGTGTTAGTTCAGGTAGTGTTGTTTGGAGATTCATTGGCTATTGGGATGGTGGTTAAGTCTTATGTTGCAATCTATGTGATCCATGTATGATGTTGTCATGTGCCCTCATACTTGTTCAAAAAAAAAAATCTTGGCTTGAATTGAATCCTTGTTCCAAGGATCTTTAAGCAAGGCATTACAAGTAGATCCTAAGGACACACACTTTGCAATAATAAAAAGGATTTTCAAATATTTTAAGGGAATAGTGGAATTCACTTATGTATTGACAGACTAATGATTTTACACTATATACATATATTGATGTTGTTTGGATAGGAAATGTAGATGATAAAGTAAACACAAGTGGAGGAGCATTTTTCCTTGGAAGAAGGTTAGTATCTTAATTAAGCTCTCAGTCTACAACACAAACAAAATATATTGTAGCAGCAAAGAACTATAATCGGATAATATTGATGAAACCAATGCTAAAGAATATTGGTATTACATTTTTTGAGCCTACTATTATACATCATGATAATACATAGATAATTAACATGTCTAAGAATCTAGTTTTACATTCTAAAACTAAGGACATTATAATTAAGTATCATTTTCTAAGAGAGAAGGTCACTAGGAAGGAAATAATATTGGAGTATGTGAGTACAAAAGAGAATATAGAATGCATATTCAATAAACCATTGGCTAAATCCAATTTTGAGTACCTCAAAGGTATTATTGGGGTGATGGCCCCACCATGTATAGAATAATTGAAACAAATTTGCATCAATCCAAAATATTCAAAGCATAATTTATCCATCTAGATGTGATGCTTGGTACTACTCCTTAGGGGGAGCGGTCATAGTGAGGAGAGCTATTTGTAGAGCTCTTATGTAATATTTTTTGTATAATAATGTTTGTAACTGGTAGTTGACATATTTTTAGTTGTAAATTGGCTTGATTGAATGCAGATACTAAATGATGAAGATCATCATCTAAGAGGTATAATTACAAAAGGTTAGATGATATTTGACATATTGACACCTTTTCCATTATTGTCAAAAGGGAAAAAGTAGTTCAATAAAAAAACTAAGTAATAGGGGGAGAAAAAATTGATTAAAGAAGAGTATTGCAGGATTATTTTATAATTGTAAATTTTGTATATGTTGAGGATATTGAGAAAATAATATTTAGTTATCAACAATCTACAAGGTTACTTTTAGGTTGATGGTTTTGTTACTAAAATTTTGCACATGTGTAAAAATTTTGGTATACATGCAACAAAAGTGCTTTTCATTTCATTTAAATAATAGAAATGTTCTTGTATTTATTTATTTTCAAATATACATTGATGTTTTCAAGCAATGAAATGAATTAATATGCTGAATGAAAAAAGATCTCACACAAGCCGTGAGTATAGCTCACTATACTACATTTCTTTCATAAGGAAATACATGAATAGATACATATGAATGAAAGAAATAAAGAGTAGAGATAACCAGTCATTGCCTATTGCTTTGATTGGTTATGCACTCTTTCCCTAGCGCAACAGAATCCAGCTTTCAGCTCCATGATCTTCAACATCTGCTAAAAACATAAAAAGCAACTAATGTTAGATCCCGAAAGATCTAAGCAATGACCACCTATTTCTATAGCTATCAATGCATTTCATCATGAAACAATGCAAACTGAAAGAAAGAAATAAAAGTTATTGTGAGTGTCACGAGCCCATGCTCAAACCTCACAGAATAAGATACTTCAAGAATATAGCAAACGAATGATGATTGCTAATCACAAATTGCAAACATGTGTACTACTGCAAGAAAGCATGAGACATAATTTAAGGGAAAATACTTCTTCAAGCTATATTTCATGCTACACTAAGAATTTCATTTGCAAATGTAAAACATGCTACTGGTTAATATATCAACAAAATATGCTAGTACAAGAAAAAATACAGATGTAGGATCAACTACAAACAAATGATGTCAGTGGATCAAATAATTCATCCAAATGTAAATGAAAGTATAGAAGATAGACATAATGACAGAAATGTCTATGGTCTTGATCTAACAGTAATTATTGCAATTAAAAGAAAAGAACCAGAACATAACTATGAACAAAGGCTACAGCTGGAAGGCGGCTACATAGGCAAGTATAGTCTCAATGGGGCAGATCAATAAACTGATAAAAACTGAGGAGATTATAGAACAGGTGGACACAAGGACTATTGCTACAAGTCCTTTTCCTTATGATGCAAAACTTGAAGATATTGAGCAATTTTTTTTGCTAGCATTGAAAGGTTAATAGTGTATGATTGCCTCATCATTTTGTAGTGATTAAAGTATTTTGTGGTTGTGCTTGGATAGAATTCTCATCCGAGGAAGAAGCTAATGCTATCTATAAACTGAAGGTAGCCTATGGTGGTGTAGAATTAGAGTTTAAGTCAAAGAAGGAGTTTGATGCTGAAAGGAAGGCTTTATTAGAAGAAATTCATAGTGGTGAGCATGGTTCCACAAGGAATAACTAGCAAAAAAATGGCTATTATCCAAAAGGTATGGTCATAGAATTTACTTTGAGGAAATTATCCCAGCAAAATCTAGGGGAACAGAACGATTCTACTTTGGAAGAATGTAAGAAGTGTCCTGAGCAGGCTATAGAGGATGATAAATCTGCAGAGGCAACAATAGCCATTAATCTTGGGGAGGAAATAGATGCAAAGAAGTTTGGAGATGCAGAAAATAAGGAGAAAGTGGAGAAAATTACTCGTGAAGATTTGAAATAGATAATGAAAATATGGAATTGTGAAGTATGTTGATTATTCTATGGGGAAATATTCTGGGTATGTCTGTTTTGAATAGCCTAAAGAATCTTAGAAAGCACGAGCAATAGTTGTACTTGCTGAAGAAGGTGGCTTGATTGTGAAGAACTTTGTTGCTGTGTTAGAAGTAGTTGATGGTGATGCTAAAAGGGATTATTGGGCTAAACTTCATAGCTTACAAGGAAAGAGGTGAGAAAGTAGTGGCAATAATAGGGGAAGAGGTGGACATGGCAGAGGAGGAAGACAATCTTTTCATAATCAAAATTTGTATAATAAGGAGAAAAAACATAAGCGAAGTGGAGAGTACCAAATTTGGAAAAGATGAATGGCCAAACAAAACCTAGAGAATATAGCAGTAATGCCAACTCAAAAATAGAGAGTGAAAAACCCCTTTTGGGTTTCACAATACCCAGTTACAGTAGGAAGCATAGTCACAGTAACTGCATATTGAATTAACTCTACAAGTTCTCAGAAACCCTTAAAATTTAGAGAACTCGAAGGTCTGTAATTCAAAATTTTGGAGATACAATATCAGTAACAACACTGTGATCATGCTTTGTGGAGTTAATTGAAGCCTTTTCCTTTCTATAATTCTGGGTGCATATTTGAATGATTTGATAGATTAACTTGTGAATGTTTCCTTATTCCTTGTCTTTCTATCTCATTCCAACACCTTTGTGTAGAACAGTAATTTTGCTTGCAAGTTGTCATATGCGTTTATAGGTGAAATTAGTTAAAGTGAGGTATTAGTTTATCCTCCTTCTTATAGTTTCAACAAATCATTTGTGTGAGCCTTTACAAAAAGTTGTGTTTTATGAGATTTCATAGAGCTATATTATCCTCTCTATTATGTGTGTATTACATTTTCTAGTAACTTCTGGTGTATCACCTCCTTAGTTTAAACTTTAGGTTCTAGGTTGTTTTTTAGTCACTTCTTACCTTTTCCCTGCTAGTTTTTATTAAGTTTTAGAGCGTTTCACTGAAGAATCCAATAGGAGCTAGCCTAGAAACTGGAGGTTTCATTTCATTAGCCAATCTCACATAGTGAAATGACTCCCATGTTAAGTAAGGGTTACTGAACATTACTAGTTCAATAGGGTACAAATCCTAAAACTTAACAATTTTGGCATGCCCGATAGGACACGAGCACATTTTACAACTGTGCTAGTATAGATGAAGGTCATTTTTCAACCAGCCAATAGAGGGTGATGAATTTATGAGAAAGATTCAAACATGAAGTTCCACTTCTTTTGAATATTTGCAGTTAGAAACTCCAAAAAGACATGGAAGGAGTCTTGCTAGAACAAAGCCAGCATCAAGGAGGAAATTTTCAGCCCCTGGTCTTCATGTATACTGTACAGCACATCAAAGAAAATTCAGACATTCAGCAAGCCCATCAGTAAGAGCTGATTCTTTTGATATATCTACTGATTCAACTAAAAATTTGGTAAGTACTAGTTTTATACTAGTGTAAGTATAGTCAATACAAGTTTTCAACAACAACCTGTACAGCAGCGACTAGTACAACAACTTGTATAGTGACCTCCACCAATGGTGAGGGCATATGCTTTTGTGCCTTTTAATCAAGGAAGTCCCTTGAATTTTGGACAACATCATGATATACCACTGGCTGCATTGAAGAGTATGCCAGATTTTACTATAGAAAACTAGACTACAGCTTATGAGCACATAAGAGATGTTGCTACTTTGTGTAACGTACATCATGTGATGGAGAAGGATGTGGCTACTAAGCTATTTGTGGCATCTTTGAAAGGAAAAGCACTTCAATGGTTCAGAAGCCTAACTATTGGTTCTATAGGCTCATGGGATGCTTTGGGTGATGCTTTGACAAGACATTTTGAGGATAAGTTATACTTTTTATCGCTTGTAGAGCAGCTCACAACCATAAAGTGTGCACCACAAGAACAAATGATGGATTTTAATAACCAGTTTCAAAGGACCTTGACTAGAATACCCAATATGGTAAGACCTTCAGCAGATCATGCTTTTCTTTATTATTTGAGAAGTTTAAATAGCGATATTTCAATAATGATTCAGTCTATCAGAGGTGTTTCACTACCTCAAGCTTATGAGACCGCTATTAGAGCTGAAAATAGTCTTATCCAGGCTAGTAAAATAGCCCCTATGCCTCCAATGCCCATTTTTTTGGACATTCAGTCAAATATACCATTGGTAATTCTGCCATTTAACCCATCACCTATTGTTCCTAGCCAAGAAATTACCATGGCAAGTCCTTCAAATACCACAGGTCCTTCTCCAAAGCTGCAGGAAATTAAGAATAGTCAGCTCAAAATTGAAAATATGATGCAAACCTTTAGTAATGAGCTGGTTAATCTCAAAAAGCAACAATTTCAGCCTAGGCCATCTTACCAACAGTAGAACCTAGCTGTAAATCCACCTTACCAATAGCAAAATCAAAGCCAACCTCAAGGAAATAGGTTTCCATTTCAAGGTAATGCAATGGGTTATAGGCAGAATATTAATCAAAGACCTTTCTGGCCATATAATCTAGTCCCTCTCAATTCTGCTAATCTAGTTAGAGACATTGTGCCCATGCAAAATAATCTTGTAGCAGACTTTGAGTGGCGTTATCCCTATAATGAACCACACAATCAGGCTATGTGCAAAAATGGAGTTATAAATCAAGCATTAATGGTGCAAAATATAGTAGCAAGACAACGAAATGTCACAAATGATGCACCTAAATAGCAGCATGATGCACCGATTCCTGAGACCACTTTCCTCAACTAGCAGAGAGATGAGTTTTGCATAGTCAATAATCACTCATTAATATCAGCAAATACCCAAGCTAAGAAAAGAGCTCTTGAAACAGACCAAACAGAAAACAAAGGTAAATCACCTAATACAACTGAGCCATCATCAAGTGCTACAAACATGGTGGGAGACACTCACATCCCTGTCACCAAGGAAACTGTTCACAAGCCAGCAGAACATGCTACTATTAAAGCACATCAAAAATCACACTTTGTTGCACCATTCAACATAGTGGAGAATATGAAGAAGATGAACATGTCTATGTCAATGTGGGAGACTTTAGCTATTCTTGGTCAAATGGATATCTTGCAAAAAGCTCTCTTGGATGAAGCAAATTCCACAAAGGTGATGAATGAACCAGTAAAGGTGGTGTTAACCAGCATTGATGAAAAGAAGGATGACAACAAAAAAACTGTCAAGGAATCAAATAAGGTAATAAAACTACCTCCTTTCTACCTTTCCTTGATAATTGGTGATAAATTAGTCCATAATTGTATGGTAGATAGTGGAGCTACAAGCTCGGTCATGCCAAAAAAGATAGTTGATCAGTTAGGACTAAAATACCATCCCATTGAAAAAGGTATTGTCCAACTTGATGGGACATTTGTAGGTACTATAGGTGTGATTAAAAATGAAAGTGTCACCCTTCATACCTATCCTAATTTTTCCATTCAGAAGGATATCAATGTCATAGATTTACCCTCGTACTTTGCTATCTACTTGTCTAGGGACTTCACTGCTAAGATTGGTGGCTATCTGTCATCTGATTGGTCCCACATGCTATTTAGGACTAGATATGGCACTAAAATAACAATTAAGTCTGAGTTAATTGCAAAGAATCACATAGAGCCCTATGTACCCAGTGTTGTCAATGCAAACCTACTTGCATTTGATGAGGAGGAATGTCATACAGCTGTTGAAAATTGAACTCAGCTAGATAATGTCCTAGATATTCTTCTTGATGAATGGGCCTCTAGTCAAACCTTTGAAAACTAGTTTTATCATATGACAAGTGCTGACTTAGGGACCTATATTATCCATGAGCAAAATGAAGTCATTCCCAATCTAGTCAAACTAGCAAATCAGCTAGGAGAGTCCAAAGATCAGTTATGGAGCATGTTTTTTGATGGTTTGAGGGGTAGACAGGGTGTTGGTGGGGGTGTTATGTTGATTTCACTTGATAATGAGAAATATTATGTCACTTTTAGATTTAGTTTTTCTTGTACCAACAATACAGCAAAGTATGAAGGATTAATCCAAGGGTTAGAATGGGCAAGAAAACATGAAATCAAGTGTTTACAAGTGTATGGTGATAGGGAATTAGTAGTAAATCAAATCAGATGTCTGAATGCTATGAAAAATGATATTTTAAAATCTTATAGACATCATGTTTGGTATTTACTTGAAGATTTTGATGCATTTAACATACTGGTTGTTCCTAGAAACAAAAACCAGCATGTTGATAGGCTAGAAACTATAGGAGCCCATTATGATATTGTTAATAACGTGTCTGCACATACTAATCAGCAACATATCAAGATCATTACCAGGCCTTCAGTTCTTGATAATGACACTAATTGGCAAGTTTTTGACAGTGATGAACAAATTTTACATTTTTTGCTGGAAGAAGACGTTTTTGCTAATTCTAATCAGCAGAGGTATAAGGATCAGTATGATGATCAGGTGATACAGTCAAAATACAACAAGTTACCAAAAGGTTTAGTAATGCTAGAAAGCATTTTCAATTCAGATGATCATCTCAAATTCGGAAAGGCTAACTTGTTGGTTAAAGAAAACCAGTATGCAGACTTAGAAATTGCACCAAGTAAATGCCTAAAATTTGGCAAAGTCAATTCAATTGAAGAAAAGGAAGCTTTTCTTCATTTGTTCCAAGAATTTAGTGATGTGTTTTCTTGGAAATACAGTGATTTGAAAGGATTTAACTTGAGATTGGCACAACATATAACAGAGTTGGAACCAGTAGTTAAACCAGTGCGGCAAAGGCAAAGGCCAATTAATCCAAAGCTAGAACCCTTGATGCAGAAAGAAGTTCTCAGAATGAGCAAGAGAAAAATTATTTTTCCTATTAAACATACCAGCTAGGTTGCTAACCTGGTCCCTGTAACGAAGAAGAATGGGGAGTTACGGTTGTGTGTAGATTTCAGGGATTTGAATTGAGTCTCACTAAAAGATAGGCATCTGCTTCCAGCAATGCAACAAATTTTACAAAGTGTATTAGAGGATAAAAGATTTTCTTTATTGGATGGTTATTCGGGTTATAATCAAATACTGGTAAAGGAAGAGGACCAATATAAAATAGCATTTACAACAAAATGGAGAACAATGGCATACAAAAGAATGCCATTCAAATTATCCAACGCTGAAGCTACCTTTCAAAAAGCCATGGAGATGGCTTTCAACAATTTGATGTATAGGTTCGTCTTGGTCTATTTAGATGATGTCATAGTCTACTCACAAAAAATAGCAGGTCATATTGATCACTTAAGGAAAATTTTTGAGCATTGTAGAGAGTTTGGCATCTCATTAAACCCTAAAAAGAGTATTTTTTCTGTGCATGAGGGGAAATTACTTGGATACATTGTATCTAAGGCAGGCATCATGGTGGACCCTAAACAAGTTGCAACAATTCTGGAGCTGCCTTTACCACAACATAAGAAAGGCCTTCAAAGTTTCATTGGCCGCATCAATTTCGTGCGAAGATTTCTGTCTGATATTGCAGCACTTCTCAAGCCATTGACAACTATGCTTTAAAAGAATGTCATTTTCACATGGACAAAGGAGGCCAAAGATAATTTTCACGCCATCAAAAATGCATTAGCATTAGCACTTATCCTAATCAATCCTTATTTTAGTAAGGATTTCATTCTTTATGCATATGGGGGCTATGACATGATTTCAGCCACGCTGGTACAGCAAAATGCAAAAGGATTGGAACAACCAATCAAATTCTTCAGCAAAGGACTAGAAGATTATGAGCAAAGGTATAGTTTCATTTAGAAACATGTTCTTGCTATTGTAAAAAGCCTTAAGAAATTTAGGCACTTGTTAATACATAACAAGGTCATTTTGCATGTAAGGCACCCAAGTGTCAAAGAGTTCCTCCTAAGTAAGGATTTGAATGAGAAAAGAGCTGGCTAGATCACACGCGTTATGGAATATGACATAGATATACAGATAACTAAGCTGGTTAGAGGAAAGGGATTGTGTGAGCAAATTGTAGATAAGAATATATCAGAGCTTGAGGAGCAAGCAAACTCAATTTTTCTGATTGGAGCTACTGGAAATGATAATGGAATATAAAATTGGTTGCAAGATATGATACATTTTTTGAAAACCGGTCAATGCCCAACTACCTTGGATCAACAAAAGTGAAGATATTATCGCTTGCAATCAATCCCTTTTGTGCTAATTAATGATGTTCTATATTGGAAAGACTTCAATGGAGTTCTTCTCAGGTGTGTGGATTCAGATCAGATTGATCAAATATTGCACAAGTTTCATGATGGGCATTCAGGAGGACACTTTTCTCCAAGGACTATAGCCTATAAGATTCTAAGAGTAGGCTATTATTGGCCTTGTTTGTTTAAAGACTATCATGCACATGTCTAAAAATGTGCTAAATGTGTTATGTTTGTAGGAAAAGAAAAGCTTCCAGCTTTGCCTTTGCAGCCAATTAAAATAGAACAGCCTTTTCAAAAGTGGGGCATTGATTTTATAGGGACCATTAACCCTCCTTCAAGTGTAGGTCACAAGTGGATTATCATAGCCACTAATTATTTCATGCGCTGGACTGAAGCAACATCATTAAAGGAGGCAAATGAAATAGCAGTCCTAAGTTTTTATGATGAAAGTCACTGATTGGACTTTTAATCATGGGATATATCTTAGTACAAGCTTGAATTATTACCCACATAGTAATGGATTAGCGAAATCTTCAAACAAGAACCTTATCAGAATTATCAAGCGCAACTTGCAATAAAATCAAAGAGATTGGCATTCAAAGTTGAAAGTCGCCTTATGGGTTGATAGGATTACTCCAAAGAAACTTATCGAAAACTCCCCATATATGCTTGTTTATGGAAAAGAGGCTAGATTATCCATTGAGACAGAATTTCCAACGCTCAATCTTGCTACACAGCTAGTTTTGTTTGAGGAAGGTGACCCTATTTTGGTGCAGTGTGCCCAGCTGATGGAGTTGGAGGAGACAAGAAAAAAGGCCATGGAAACCATTTAGTATCAGTAGATGCAAATCAAGAGGAGCTTTGACAAAAGAGCTCAAGCTCGGGAGTTCCATGTTGGTGACATGGTATTGAAATGGGATGTTTTGAAGAGTAGGCTAGGCCAGCACAGTAAGTTTGATCACATGTGGGCTGGGTCGTTTCAGATTGTTGAGTGTAAACAGCATAATGCTTATCAGTTGGCTACCATGGAAGGAGATGTACTAGCAATCCCTATCAACGGGATCCACCTCAAACCATGTTTTGAGGTATGAGTTTCAGTCCTACCTTGTGCATACTAGGATAGTTTCCCTTGTTTTCAATAAATGCCTCTACATTTAGTTTTTTTTTGTTTTCTATCATGTTTAGGTTTGGTAGTCTAGGTTAGTTAAATTGATGTTTTATGTTGTTTCACGATCATATCTACCCATTTCATTCACACATGCATAGATATGTGTGCCTAAATGCATGCACATATCCAACATACACACACATACACACACACATATCATTGACACTAAATATGCTTGGCTATTAGCCATACATATCTACATACACATGCATACATTACATACATACATTCACGTAAGTTCAAACATCTATACATATGCCAACCCAATGGTTGACTATGATAGTTCAACTCCTAAAGTTGATACTTGAGTTTTGACCCTGCATACCCGTCAATTTAATAAGAGTTTCCAATCTTATTAAATTCACGAACATACATTCAAAACTGAACCAGCAACTTTAGAAGTCACTTTGTGTCAGGTTTAGGTGCTAGGAATGCATAATCAGACTCTGTGCCCAAAGAATAAGGACAAATTAAACATTGGTCAAATGTCAAGCAAGCAAACATATAGCAGAAGTCACAAAAAAATGTTAATAAAACTTTGGACATGTGTAAAATATTAATTATACATGCAACAAAAGTGCTTTTAATTTCATTTAAACAATAAAAATGTCCTTGTATTTATTTATTTTCAAATATACATTGATGTTTTCAAGAAATGAAATGAATTATTATGTTGAACGAAAAAAGATCTCACACAAGCCGTGAATATAGCTCACTATACTACATTTCTTTCATAAGGAAATACATGAACAGATACATATGAATGAAAGAAATAAAGAGTAGAGATAACCAGTCATTGCCTATTGCTTTGATTGGTTATGCACTCTTTCCCTGGCACAACAAAATCTAGCTTCGAGCTCCATGATCTTCAGCATCTGCAAAAAACATAAAAAGCAATTGATGTTAGATCCCAAAGGATCTAAGCAATGACCTCCTATTTCTACAGCTATACATGCTCTATCTATTGATGCATTTCATCATGAAAGAATGCAAACTGAAAGAAAGAAATAAAATTTATTGTGAGTGTCACGAACCCATGCTCGAACCTCATAGAATAAGATGCTTCAGGAATATAGCAAACAAATGATGATTGCTAGTCACAAATTACAAACATGTGTACTACTGCAAGAAAGCATAAGACATAATTAAGGGAAAATACTTCTTCAAGCTATATTTCATGATACACTCAGAATTTCATTTGCAAATGTAAAACATGCTACTGGTTAATATATTGACAAAATATGCTAGTACAGGAAAAAAATGTAGATGTAGGATGAACTGCAAACAAATGATGTCAGTGGATCAAATAATTCATCCAAATGCAAATGAAAGTATAGAAGATAGATGTAATGACAGAAATGTCTATGGTCTTAATCAAACACTAATTATTGCAATGAAAAGAAAAGAACCAGATCATAACTATGAATAAAGGCTACAACTGGAAGGTGGCTACATAGGCAAGTATAGTCTCAATGGGGCGGATCAATAAACTGATAAAATTTGAGGAGATTCTAGAACAGGTGGACACAAGGACTATTGTTGCAAGTCCTTTTCCTTATGATGCAAAACTTGAAGATGTTGAGCAATTTTTTTGGCTAGCATAGAAAGGTTAATAGTGTATGATTGCCTTGTCATGTTGCAGTGATTAAAGTATTTTGTGGCTATGCTTGGATAGAATTCTCATCTGAGTAAGAAGCTAATCTATCTATAAACTTAAGGTAGCCTATGGTGGTGCAGAATTGGAGTTTAAGTCAAAGAAGGAGTTTGATGCCAAAAGGAAGGCTTTATTAGAAGAAATTCATAGTGGTGAGCATGGTTCCACAAGGAATAACTGGAAAAAAAATGGTTATTAGCCAAAAGGTATGGTCATAGCATTTACTTTGAGGAAATTATCCCAGCAAAATTTAGAGGAACATAATGATTCTACTCTGGAAGAATGTAAGAAGAGTCTTGAGTAGGCTACAGCGGATGATAAATCTGCAGAGGCAACAATAGACATTAATCTTGGGGAGGAAACATATGCAAAGAAGTTTGGAGATGCAGAAAATAAGGAGAACATGGAGAAAATTACTCGTGAAGATTTGAAATAGATAATGAAAATATCAAACTATGAAGTATGTTGATTATTCTATGGGGAAAGATTCTGGGTATGTTCGTTTTGAACAACCTGAAGCATCTTAGAAAGCACGAGTAGCAGCTATACTTGCTGAAGAAGTTGGCTTGATTGTGAAGAACTTTGTTGCTATGTTAGAAGCAGTTGATGGTGATCCTAAAAGGGACTATTGGGCTAAACTTCATAGCTTACAAGGAAAGAGGCGAGAAAGTAGTGGCAATAATAGGGGAAGAGGTGGACATGGCAGAGGAGGAAGACAATATTTTCATAATCAAAATTCATATAATAAGGAGAACAAACACAAGTGAAGTGGAGAGAGTACCAAATCTAGAAAAGATGAATGGCCAAACAAAACCCAGAGAATATAGCAATAATGCCAACTCAAAAATAGAGAGTGAAAAACCCCATTTGGGTTTCACAATACCCAGTTATAGCAGGGAGCATAGTCATGGTAAGAAAAGGGAAAAGCCATCTTATTATGTCATTTCGAGAAGACTATAACACCATGTGTGAAGATTTCTCACCAAAAAAAACACTATATTATGTTATTAAAAAGAAGCTCCTCAGTATGAAGCTTTCAATCAACAAAATCATGCTCTTCAAAGAAACCCATCTGGGTATTTGTAAAAGAAAAATAAGACTTTACAGTAATATCAAATACAAATGACATGTTACTCCAGCAACAAGAAGTAAACCCTCTTCAGGTTTCAAAGTGCTTTAATCTCAGGAGTATAAAAGGAAACATACCTCCAAGTCTTCTCAAAATCTCTGCGTATGAAGAAACCCAACAAATCCTCTAACAAGACAGTATCAATTTCCCAACAAGATCTCTACAAGTTCTCAGAAACCCTCAATCGAGAACTACAGAATGAGAAAAATGGGATAGTTTTGGCTTTCTTTAGCATTATATCCTTTACCAAATTGAACAAAGATTTGAAGTCCATAGGAAATGGGATTTTTATCTCATTTTCTCATTTGAAGTGAAGGATATAAATGTGTTGTGTATGTATTTGATAATCCTTTATTAAGTTTGCATAGGTGTTAAATATGAATCATTAAAATGAGCAACCATTTTTAATGATTTGTTATGTAAAATAAAGGATTTTATTTTATTTTTGCAATGAAGTCAATATTGTAAAGAATTAATATTTAATAATAAATTATAAATCATTGAATATTAATTTTATTTGTTACAAATGCAAAAAGAAAAATATGAGTCATTAAGTTCTCCTTATCATAGTCTTTAAATTTAAAATCAGTTGGGAGCATCGAGAGGGAAAATAGGCCTTTTGGGGTCGGTTTTGACTTTGCCATGTTAGTTTATGACTTTTTATGACTTGTTAGAGTGGTTTTAGGGTAGTTTTGATGAGTCATGGGGGGGTAGTTATGAGTGAATGGAGTCTTAGACATTATGGGACTTCAATTTGGAAGTTTTTAAGCACTGTCCTAGAGGTTATCCATTGGCATACAACCCAAAAAAGTGGGGATTGTACTTATTGAGTTTGTTAACTCATTTTTTAGAGAGTTCTGATTTTATGATGAAGTTTTGAGACATCCTTTTGGGTCCTAAGCTTTGTTATAGGGTCTGTAATTCAAAATTTTGGAGATACAATATCAGTAACAACACTATGATCATGCTTTGTGGAGTTAATTGAAGCCTTTTCCTTTCTGCAATTCTATGTGCATCTTTGAATGATTTGATAGATTAACTTGTGAATGTTTCCTTATTCCTTGTCTTTCTGTCTCATTCCAACACCTTTGTGTAGAAAAGTAATTTTGCTTGCAGGTTGTCATATGTGTTTATAGGTGAAATTAGTTAAAGAGAGGTATTAGTTTATCCTGCTTCTTATAGTTTTAGTTTGCAACTTTATTACAAATCATTTGTTCGAGCCTTTATAAGAAGTTGTGTTTTATGATATTTCATAGAGCTATATTATCCTCTCTATTATGTGTGTTTTACATCTTCATAGTAACTTCTAGAGTATCACCTCCTTAGTTTAAACTTTAGGTTTTAGGTTGTTTTTCAGTCACTTCTTACCTTTTCCCTTCCATTTTTTATTAATTTTTAGAGTGTTTCATTGAAGAATCCAATAGGAGCCAGCCTAGAATCTGGAGGTTTCATTTTATTAGCCAGTCTCACATAGTGAAATGACTCCCATGTTAAGTAAGGGTTATTGAACATTACTAGTTCAGTAGGGTGCAAATCCTGAAACTTAACAGGTTTTTCACCATATGTTTCTATCAAGGCCAAAGGGGGAGATTGTTAAGAATAGGGGTTTTTTTGGGAATTGGATGTACTTATTATGTTTTATTAATGACTAGTTTTGTCATTGAAGACAACTTATATTTATGTGATCATGACAGATAGAGATTTTGTATATCACAGGGTGATTATTAGAACAAAAAAGTTGGTATATGATAGGTTAAGCTAAATGATCTTATATTTACATAGAATAATGAGTATAGATACCACATCTATGTTCGTTGGATCTTATGTTTAATTATAGATAAGTTATAGTGTATTTGGTGAAGACTAGTAACATACTAGTGTAGAGGGATTAATAATAGACATTGAGTGTTTTTTTTTTCTATTTTATTGGCAATGCAAAATTAATGTTAGTGAGATTGGATTATGGTAGAAGACTTCTTCATGCACCTATGTTGGGTTATTTTGAAAAGGTCATCATTGTGTAATGTGTAATGTACAATGTATTTTATTGATAATCGATAGCATTGAGTAAATGTATAGTGTATCATTGTAAGTTGTAATATATTTTTTGTAATACGTGGGAACTATATTGTAATATTTTTAATGATGATTTATGAAGGCATGTATGCCTTATTGTGGATCTATGTAATTAGTTATAAATTGGGGAAGCCTTAACAAGGAAACCTAATTAATTAATTGTAAGGGGTATAAAGGAAGTATGTTTTCCTTTGTTAAGGGTATCATGCATGTCATGTATCAATGGATATGATCTTTCATGCTAGATTATCAAAGAAGATCATTGATTGTGTTAAATGATTGAGGTGAGCTTCAAAGGAACTATTTCGGCAAGTAAGTTGTAGATGAGTCAATTCATTGTTTTGGATATGTTATCATTAAGGTTTATTCTTCACACTTGTTGGAGCATTTAGGAAGTTGGTCTATTTGTTTCCTATCAACCTTTAATAGGGTTGGAACCTTCTAATAAAGGTTCAATGTCTCCTAATATGGACATGTCCTTTAATATGGACTATTGTACTACATGCATTGTATTTGACTCCTAACATGGCCACATCCTTTCACAAGAAACTTATATATTAGTACACTATCTTATGGGCATCATCCCCACCAAGGCTTTCCCTCTAATCAAGGGTTTCCATATTCAAAAAAACTATGGTGTTATGGTGTATGATTTCTTATTAGAGTGCATCTTTTTTTTAATTGTTGGAGTTTATATTTATAAAAATGGATTTAATTATAATTGGTCACATCTTATTCACCCCCCCTCCCCAAAAAGTTATCTATAGACTTTACTTATTAATATAATCAACCATTCAAACCTCAAGTGGAACCTATACCCCCTACTTTCTATTTAGACTAAGTAATTATCTAATCTTTGGCATCGCTCCATTGAGCCCAAATTGTTCTTCTTTCTATGACATCTTTTCTTGCATAAGTTGTCCTTCAAAAAACTAGGCAGGGCTCCCAATATTTTCTCTATTTGTAGAAATGTTTAATATGTTTTCCATGATTTCTTTTGATGTACTTTTTACAAAGAAATTTGGAGTCTCTTTGGCCTAGTTCTTTATAAAGTCTCTCATTACAAAGTATTGTGTTTGAAAGCATTGTTAAAATAAGAAAATTTTGTAACACTTTTTGGTCTATTTTTTCTTCTATTTCTTATGGAATATTTAAAAAATTAGGGAAAATTAAGTGTTTTTAGGGAAGGTTAGACACCTTCCTGATTCTCTTCAGAGACTCATTTATGTTGATGTTTCCCTAAAGGTCACTACCATTATGAAAATGAAAGTGAGTAAATTTCTTCAGATCCTAAAAGAAGGAAAAGTAATAGAAAAGAAATAAGAGATTACATATGGTTACACAATAGTTTGGTACAAATATGAATTCAATATTACTCTAGCTGAATTTATATGATAGATAAATGATAGTGGACAATGGATGAGAGAAGAAAGAGTTGGTACATCAACAATTACCTCTAACAAGATGGATCAATGGAAACCTTTCAAACCATTTGTGTAGGAACAGAAAATGGGTTAAATGCATAACATACTATGAGAAAATCACAAAACTCAATAATCATATATTAGCACCCACTAGTCTACCATGAAAGACAAACTAATAAAGAAAGCAATAGAAACCCCCTTTTTCATTTGTAGCTCCCACGTCCTTCTTTCTTCTCCAAATGATTGTAGCTCCAATTTTCCTATAGTGCACACAAGATTGAAGCAAAAGCCTATGATATGGATAATGCTATGAGAATACTAGAAGTGTGATTTTAAGCTTGATCAAGAAGTGTAAATGCAAAGAAGTGGGGACTCAAAGACTCAAGAATTTGGATTTTCAAGACTTAAGCATTAAGAATCAAGGACCGAAAATGAGAGAAAGAGTGTCCAATTTATAATTGACACCCAAAGTGAGAGCATTGGATTTGTCACCCATAGATATGCGATGTGGCAAGAGATTCCTTTGAGAATCCATGATGCATATGACAAAATATACCAATTGTAAGATTCTATGACACATGAAAGTCAAACTTGGCTAAATGTGGAAAAGAATCTATGAAGCGTCATAAGACACCTCAACCCACTTAAAGCCAAGAATCTATGATGAATAAGCCAAATAGGGAGATGCATAAGAGATAAGAATATTTGATTATGATATATCCCATCCAAATGTCAAAGGAGAATCCACGAGGTGTCATATCCAAGTTTCATGATGATGCAATATTTTATGGAATATTCGAATTAAAAATCCTCTTATTCCACAAAATAAGAATTAGTAGAAAATGGAATTAATGATGGAAAATGGAACTTGGGAAATTGTAAATTTCCTTGGTTTACAAATGATCAATCAATTAATTAATAAAATTAATCAATTGAGGATGATAATCAGGAAGAATAATTAGAAAGAATAGGATTAAATTATGGGTTATTTAATCCTATAGAGAAAATTAGCAGATGATTGGCCAAACTGATTAAATGAATGCGATCATATCCTTTGATGAAAGTGTGATGATGATATAGATCAAATAAGATGATGACCAGTAGATCAAAGCCATGATCAGATTGATTGATTGAAGTTGATAACATGCCAAGGACACATGACATGAATTGGTTGATATGTAACATTTAACCGACATTGTAAATGCTATAGGATTGAAATTGATTGATAAGGTTTGATCATAATAACATCGATGGACATTGTCAATATTATTAAAATGGTTGATGATGCCATGATTTGACATTGAAAGCCTCAACAATGTCAAAGATTGGATGACATGAATGATAGTTTTACATAGCACTAAGAGCCATGATAGTACTAAGGTCAAATTGATAAGATTGATAGGTTGATAGATTTCCAAGGCACTGAAAGCCACAACAATACCTAGGATAAGATAAATGATGATTGAATTGGGATGTTTGATATGTTTCAGGTTTATTAGGACTGATTATGAGTGATTCTGGGTCAATTTGGGGTGATCTTAAGTTGATTTGAAATGGTTTTGAGTTGATTTGATATGATTCCAAGTTGACATGAAGTTGATGTGAAAGAGGATACAAATGACGAAATATGGTCAATCTAGCCAAAAGATCAGAGTTAGTAGAATGATAAAATGGAAAAAATTAGTATGAAGAAGTGATGAAACCATAGATGCAAACCATTTTTGAGTGTCTACATTTTGCCCCTCTTTGATACAATGTGATTTAGAGCATTGTATCAAAGAATAACTGATGAGAAAGCCACAACATGCCCCTGTAGGGATGATATATATGGTTTCCCCCTTGAGAAATTGACTAAGATAAGCATATAATAATTCAATTTGTTGAAAACAAGAAGAAAAAACCATAGCAACTGACGGAATGAAAATTAGAGCTAAAATGTGAAAGTTATGAGGCCCAGAGTGTAGAACACGGTCAATCTGGAGCCCCAGAATAATTGCATGGGTTACCACTCAAGAAAGGAAAAAAATGATGAAAATGATAGTTCATGTTGTCTACAATGAAGATATGAATCCAATGCAATTGACAGATTGAAAATCTGAGTTAAAATGCAAAAGTTATGGGCTCCGGAGTGCAACATAGGGGCTCCGGGAGCAGTTCTGGGTATCCTAGGTCCCCAACTGTGCCCAAAACTCAACCAAGTGTGTAATTGATGGACTTGGTAAGCCCAAGTGCATCATGACAGTGCACTTGGGAATCCCAAGTGGTCTCAGAAAGTGCAAAATGTGCCCGAGAAGGCCCTGGCAGCCAAACTCAACATGACGAGGGGCAACTAAGAGCCCAAGAGTAATTTCAAGGATTAACACTCCATAAAATGACAAAATAATGAAAATGATAGCTCATTTTGTTCAAAAGAAATATATGATTCCAACACAATTGACAGTTTGTAAATTGGAGTTGAAACACAAAAGTTATGGCCTCCGGAGTGCAACCTAGGAGTTCTGGGAGCGATTCTGGATAACCTAGGTTCCCAAGTGTGCCCAAGCTCTACCAAGTGCATAAATGAAATATTTTGCATGACCAAGTGCCTCAATGACATAGTTGGGAACCCCAACTATGCCTTTAAAGTGCAGATTGCGCCCTAAAAGGCTCTAGGGCCCAAAATTAGCCCGATTGGACTCGAAATGACTCAAAACTGTACGTGCATGTCCAAAATGATGGAAAGATGTCATAACATGAGGGAAATCATAAAAAATGGTAGTATTTGGTCAAAGATGATGAGAAAAATGTTAGAATGAGGTTGAACCAGGTGGAAAGCCATAGAAAGTTGATTGACAATGTAGGATGATGTAAGAATGCATGAATGCAAGATGAAGACGATTTGGTGAATCAGAAGACATGATCATGGTGATGGAGAATGAGATGAAGAAGAAAGATGATATGAGGAGATGTTAGTATGATGGAAAGACTTTTTCTTCTAGAAAGTGCACTATATGTCAAATGGAGCTTTATTTTGATATGGCGAATGGAGTGCAACGCATCATGGCATAAAGGGCTAGAGCGCAAATGCAAGCCTTTTGCGTAAACAAGCACGATGCAAACAGAGAATGACCTTGTCATTCCTGAGGCATATGTACATGCCTTAGACTCTCAAAGGTAAATTTTAATAGACAAAAATGGAAAAAGATGACCATGAACCATTCCGGCCAGTCTCATAGATTAGTTTTATATCACCGAGTGGCATAGGAACATGATCAAAGAAAAACAAAGCAAAAAATAAATCACTCACTAAATAGCATGAACCAATAGCTATACTTGTCCATTATTACCTACTTTTTAGTGTTTTAGGTGTTTAGATGGTGTTCGACAGGTTGATAATGTGATAGCACTATTAGTGGATTCAGTTGATAGGTTCGTAGTGACATGTTGGATTGATTGTTGGTTCACATTGGTCAGATAGTGTGATTGTCTTGAAAGTGTAGTGCTTTGAGTTTCAAACTATAAAGTGCAAGTGTGTACACAAAAGGGATGGTTATCCATAGTGAATATGTACAAGGTTTATTGCAAATTTTTGACGAGTTTTGTGATTTTTAGGGTTTTTTGGGGATATTTGATGATTTTTTTGTGTGACTAATTTCTTCAGGTCATTTTATGATTTTTAGGGTTTATTTCAGGACATTTTATGATTTTTAGTGCTTTTTTTAGGACATGTTATGATTTTTAGTGATTTTTTCAGGATTGTCTTTGAATTTTTAAGGATTTTTTTCAAGACATTATGTGATTTTTAGTGATTTTTTTAGGATCGTAAAAGCATATACAAGTGTTAGCTCCAATCCGTTCTACGATAGGTCCAATAGATAAAAAGAACTTAGGGATATGCCCCTAGTTTAGATTCAAACTCATGCACCATGTAGGTAATATGCCCCTAGACAAGATGCAAACTATGTACGAAGGCCAATGACAAAGTGTGTACAGACTGGTATTGCTTGGTAAGATAACAAAGGACATTAACCAATTCATGAGCCATGGTCAAGGAGCCAAGGATGTCTTGCAATAGGAAGAATATGATCAAGGAATGATAGAGGGGAAAAAGACCAGATGGAATCCTGATAGATGGAGGAGCAACAACTGATTACACATGGTGCCTGTTTGCCAGGTTTTCACCATGGTACTTGCCCAAAGTGCCTATTTGCCAGGTTTTCACTTTTGGATGAAATTTTTCTCTTGACTCAAATTTTTGTGCCAAGATGCCTCTTTGCCAGGTTTTCATCAAGGCATCCATTTTTTCACGACCTTTTTCACTTTTTTCTTTGCTTTTTTCATGACTTTTTGCTATTTTTTGATAATTTTTCAGGACTTTTAGATGGAATCAAGAATGTCACTAACAAATGCTAAGAAGATATCTGTTGTTGGTACTACTATCTGATGAGCTCTGGATCCATGACTAACCATAACTATGGAGGATTTTTTTCAAGTCTGTAGCTAAAATCAAACCACTAGAAAGGCCTCGAGATATACCATTGTGTACTGTATGTAAGAAAATGTCTATCTCTTGTGAATCAAGGCATCTAAGGATAATTCGATCAATAGAAATGTCATGTGGGATGTCACTGATGATGACATATGCAAAGGCTTGTTGGATAAAGGACTAATTTTGGTTATTGCACAAATTAGGTAGTTGGATTTGGGGATAAACAAAGGGATATAAGGGAGGTTGGGAGGGTTGAGACCAATGACCTTTCGCATGAATGCTGATTGAGAGAGCTCCAAAAGACTTTGTGGCATGTTGAACATTGGAACACTGATATTAATGGCATCATATTTTTCATTTTGTATCCTTGGGAGCTTCTTAGCTTTTGATTTTTAATGGTCTAATGGTGCCTTTCAGTTTTCACCAAGAGACCTATGCTTGTTATTTCTTTCTTTGTTGTCAGATGGAGTTGACTCCCAATAATATGCCAATGTGTTCACTTCAGGAGAAATTTCTTCTTTATGATTATTTTCCATAATGCCTCCATGTATTTGAAAATCTGTTATAAGAGTGTCATCATCATTGAATTGATCAAAAATTGGTGGTCCACATTGGTCCCAGTCCAATAGTTTAGGATAACTTGAGGGGATGTCATCATCAGTACTGAATGGGCTTTGGTTGAAGGTAGATATATGGGTATCTGATTCAACTAGGTCATTGGGGTTATGCTCATAAGCTAGAGGATTTTTGGTTTCAAGTGGGATATCCTCAGGTGCCTTTTCATCGTTCAAAACATCCATAATCTTACACATAGGTACCGTGGTACTAGGAGGACCTATTCATAATGGTTTAAATCCAAGCCCCAAAATAGGAGGTTGTCCTTCTATAGTGATAGGTTCAGTGATTCCTTGTTTCTAAGATCCAAGACCACTATGGCCATTATAACCTTGTTTCTACATTATAGTAAACCCAAGTCCATACTTGCTAGGAGATATCAAAGTGGGTTCTCATTCTACTTTTTCTTTCTCAATGCATATGGATGTATTCCCATTGATAGAAGTGGCATTTTGTGTACCGATGGGAAAAAGTGGCGACTCCCTAATGTGGGATACATGAGACAAAAAGTATTCTCCACACCCATTTTCTTCAATCTTCATCTTTTCCTTGGCTTTATTGAGGAGTATATCAGCATCCACATACTTAGAGGAATTTGTGGGTTGTGCTTCATTGTTTGTTGGGATTTGGTATGTAGTAGCATCTCTTAGATTAGCACAAAACTGAAAAGGATCTGGATCACCAGGGATGGTAACCTCCATGTTATCATAGGAAAACTTTAGACATTGATGATATGTAGAAGGGATTGCTTTCATAGCATGAAGTCAAGGGCATCCTAGTATCATGTTGTAATTCATTTCAATATCTAGGACATGGAACAATGTATCTTCAATAGTTGGACCAACTCTGACAGGTAATGTGATGATGCCCTTGGAGAAGCATTCACCATAATCATAAGCTTTTATTGTGATTCTTCGAGATGGATCCACATCATCTTCAGAATAACCCAAACTGTTGACAACCTTAAGAATACAGATGTTCAGTCATGCTCCTCCATCTATTAAGACACATCTAACTTTGACATTATGGATGAAGACTTTGAGATAAAGGGGATCATTATGGTTAGGTTTGTCCTTAGGAATATCACAGGGTGAAAAAGTGATATGTTGTGACGTGGATAGGTTCCCAACCATGGCTTGGAACTGGGCAACATCCATGTTATCTGGGACTATTGACTCTTTAAGGGCTTGCTCCAAGATCTTTTGGTGTTGGGGGGATGCACACAGTAGGTCCAAAATGGATATTTGTGCAGGGGTTTTGCCGAGTTGTTCAACAAGGCTATAATTAGATGAAGCAGGAGCAGTAGGTCTACTTGGGGGTGCAGCTCTAGTAGAAGCAGTAGGTCTAGATAGGGCTCCAGGTAGGGTGATCTTGCTATGGCATGTAGTGACAGCACAACGAGGGTCTTCAGCCTTCAATGTGAATGTGGATATGTGGAAGTCAGACTCATTAAAGAAATTGATGGTGTAGTCATAGCCGGTGTGTAATTCACATTACCTTGTGAGTTTGAGTTTGAACTTGAGGGTTTCTCTTTGTCATGATTACCCAAAGGATCTTTGAAAATAGTGTGATCAAAGTTGGATGCTAATAGTGATGGATCAACTGTGATTACACCATCATCAATAAGGTCTTGTATTGCATGTTTCAATTGGAAGCATGATGAAGTCTTGTGTCCTTTGGTGTGATGGTAATCACAATACTTTTTGTCATCCCACCAATTTGCTTTAGTTAATGGTTCATCTTTGATTGGGGGTAGCTGCAAGAAGTTATTACTCAGTAACTATTGTAATGCAGTCTCAAGTGGTATTCCCAATGGTGTGAATTTCTTGTCTTTGGTTCTAGGATGTCTTGTGTGGAAGTCTCAGTTTTCTATTGTGGAGCTGATGTTTGATTAGAGCTTTGTGAATTTTTAGGGTTTACACCTTTCAAAGTCAGTTGAGGTTGTGTTGTGCTAATTGTTGGGGCATCCATAATGCCATCATTAGTCACATTCTTGTTTTTGGAGGAAAATTTTGCCTTGTCATTAGACGAGTTGGTGTTTGTGTTTTATTTTTGTATCTTGAAGATTCCCTTACGGATAAGAGCATCTTCAATACTAGCCCCTTTTTTCATCAGTTTAGAAATGGTGCTTGGACTCTTGATTTTGAGTTCATACATTAAGTTTGGGACTAAGTTTTCAATGCACAGGTTTACTTGTTGTTCTTCAGGAATGTCTAGTGAGCATTGACTAACTAGGCTTCTCCAACGCAGTAAGAATGTGATGAATGATTCTCCTGTCTTCTGTTTAGTTGAGCACAAATTAGAAAGTGTCACCTCATTTGTAATGTTAAAGGAAAAGTGGGAGATAAACTTGTCTGCTAGCTTTGACCAAGATTTGATATTACTAGGAAGTTTTAAGTACCATTCAAGTGCAGGCCCACCTAGAGAACAAGGGAACAATCTCATAAGGTAAGTGGGCTCATCACTAAGTTTGGTACATGAAGCAAAAAATTCATAGATGTGATCAATAGGGTTTCCTTTTCCTCAGTATTTTTCAAACGTTGGAGCCTCAAAGTGTCTTGGGAATGGAGGCATATATAGACTTTTACCGAATGGGTTAGGACGTAGGTCCCTTTCTATATATAGACCCAGTTTCTTTTGGACTTCCAATGCCTCAACTTGTTTGGAAAGTTGTTTGAATTGTTGTAATAGTTCTTCATTGGGGTTTTTCATGATGGTCTTTCCTTCAAGTATTTTGTGTCTATGAGTAGACCGTTTGCAATGGCGAGAACTATGTCTACTTCATTCTAAAAATTTTGTGTCTGATGAGTCTGATGAAGTGTCGCTAGGTGGTGGAGGTATGTTGGCACCTTGAAGACAGAAAGGTCCCTGTTGTTGCGGAACTTGTTGTGGTATTTGATGTGGCACTTTTTGTGGGATTGACTACAATTTTTGTACCATGTGTTGTGGTTGTTGTTGGGATACCTCTGTTGGTTGTATGCAAGACCATGTATGTGCTTGTTGTTGTAGAGGTATTTGTTGAGGTTGTTGTGGCACATGTTGTTGTAACAAATGTTGCTGGTATGCAATTTGTTGCTCAAGGCATCTTTGGTATTCCAACTGCTGCTTGAGTTGCTCTTGTTGTTTAGCAAACATGGTTTGTTGTTGTTGGAATTGTTGCTGAAATTGTTCTTGATAAATTGTGTGTAAGTCAAGTGGGTTCACATGGGACTGCACATTAGGAATGTTGGATGTTTTCCCCACTTGACATTATTGTCATTGTGGTTGATGTTGTTGTTTATATGTCGGGTGTGTGTTAAGTGGATGTATACTTGGTTGCGCCTTGGAAGTGTGGAGTCCTTGTACCACTGTAGGTTGTTGTTGTCATGGGGGTTGACTAAGTCTTTGAGAATTGAATGTCATGTTTGGATTGTGGTTTTGGTACCTTTGTGTATTAGATGTTCCTGCTTGTGACATCATATTGACTTGACTATGAGATGTGTCTCTATTGGGAATGGGTGTAATGTCAATAAGACTTTTCCTTTGTGTGTCAATAGGGATGGTTGCACTTGATGTTTCACATGTTGTACTTATGAGAGACTCCATAGTGTTTGATGCCATAGCACTTGGTAAAGTTAGGAGTAAAGGTGTACTTTGTTGATTTGCCTCCAAAGAAGGTATTTTTGGCCTCCCTAGAGCACAAGTCCCTTTAGGTGCATCTTGTTGTTGAATCAGGTGACTAAAATCAAGTCTCAATGTCCTTTTGGGGTGTTTAGGAATTGGTGGTATTTCATTGAAAAAGGGATTAACATTGATGTGTTCAAATGTACTTTGGAGGATTTCAATTGTTGGTTCTTGATGGGACCTTATAGGTGCCATTATTACATTTGAAAACTCCAAATGTTGTTTTCCCTTGTCTAAGTCCAAATTTATCATGGGTTGGATGTTTTCGATTGTTGTGTTGGTTTGATTTTTGGACTTAGGACCTTCCAAGTTTGGGTTAAATTTGATAATTTCTAGGGCTGCCAAATATTTGAAGTTCTTGCGAAAACTTTTGTCTTGACATGCCCTAGCCATTTCTTCATCAGTGATGCCATAGTCAGCGTCAGAGTCATCACTGAGGTGTACAGTACCTTTTTGTATATTTGATGTGTTATAGTTGAAGGTACTTGTGTTAGGTTGGCTAAATTCAAAGGAGTGTGATTGTTCATCTTCGGGTGTGGTTGGTACACTTCCTCCTCCTGGTGGTATTGGCACGAATATAGGTTCAAAGTCAGGACTCCATTAAAACATCCCATGTGTGGGGGAAGTTTTTGGAGGAAATATCATGGTAGGTGCATTTTTCAAGGTTTGTTGTGCCATAGCTTGATTATGATGATCTTGTGGATACATGTTCAAGGGATCTACTAGTAATGGTTGTGATGCCTTGATTTGGTCTTCGTCAAAGGTTTGTTGGGTTTTCTTGTTCTTTCTTTATCTTGGACAAGGTTTTAGTTGTGCTTGTGCCTCAAAAAATAAAGTTTGATAGAGTTCCTCGGGTCTCTGAGCTGATTGTGTCCTAGTAAGTGCTGGCATGATACCTAAGAATGCAGATACAATGGAAATTTTGAGTGTTTTGAGTGATTTAGAGTGGTTGATATGCAAGATATGAGTGTTTTTTGGATTTTTAAGTGTTTAGGAACGTTATGCAATGCGAGGAAATGCTAAATGAATTAGGGTTTTGATGTGCAAAGTGCAAATGTCCTAGGGATGTTATGCAAATGCAAATGCAAGGTGTCATTTTGAAGTTTGACTAGAGGGGATGAAAATGACTCTAAGGTATACAAAATGACAATTAGGGTTATGTTTTGTACTTCATAAGGATGCTAAAGGTTGGTGTGTGCAAGGCAGACTATGCAAGGGGTGGTGTTAAAGGGCTGATAATGACATTTGGGACATGCAAAATGAGGGTAAATGCTCAAGAAGGCAATTTGGTTGATGGACAATTTGATAGGGTTTGGTAATGAAAATGATGCTAAGGATTTTGATCAATACAAGATGAAAGGGATATACCACTAGGGTAAGTCAAAATGATGTTTAGGGGTGTTAGGTATATGATTATGCTATGACAAGGGTATATGTAAAGTTTTGAACTTAGGTAAAACCTTTTAGAAAGTATTTTGTCTAGGAGTTTAACTTTGTGATAAAGGACTTTGGATCTTGACCAAAAACTGATAAAAGGCGAAAAGATCAAATTGATAAAAGATGACAAGGTCAAATCTATAAGGACATAGATATTTTTTGACCCAATAAAATTATAAGAAAAGATAAAAAGACTAGTCAAGATCCATTATCCGTCAACACTAGGAGATACTCTAAGACTCATACTTTGTCTAGATTTTTGACTAAATTCAAAGGTTTTGGGGGTTCAACATGATGTTTCAAGGACTCTAAATGGTAGTGGTGCTGAGTGGATATGTGATATGGACAATTCCTATGATGAAAAAGGTGATTTTGGGTGCAAGATACGGTTTTGGGTCAAGTGTAGAACGAGGAGGTGCAGAGGCTCCTAGATGCAGTTTTGGGGTCCTAAAGTGCAGTTCGGAGGCCCAAAATGGTCATGCAGGTACCCAAGTGTGCCCTAATAGTGCCAAATATGCCTTAATACTACCAAATATTTCATTGATGCACTTGGAGCCAGTTTGGGTGTAGTTGATAGTTTCTGGGCACGGTTGGTAAGTCAGAATGAAGGTTTGCTGATTATGAAAGGTATGGTTGCCAAACTGATATGCTAGGAAGCTAAGATGTTGGGGTTGATGTTAGGATGTGTTGGGACATGAAAAATAGAGGTTATAACCTATATAATTATTTCCTAAGTGAAGGTACTAAAGACTAGGTGATGCAAAATGCAAATCTAGGCAAGCTGGTGCAAGGGGAGCTAACTAGATACCTAAGGACACTGTTGAAGCCCCAAAATGTTATCTAGAACCCAAAACTAGATCTCAGGACCACCAAGTGCACCCAAATAGTGTATACTACATCAATGAAATAGTTGGTAGTTTTATGACGTAGTTGGTAGTTTTAGGGCGCAGTTGGTAAACTGGGCTGAAACTAAAGCAATTTTGGGAGCCATGGTTTCAGGATTGATGTCACAGAGAGGTAAATTGTAGGGGATAGTGTTTGGGCTAGTATGAATGATCAAAATTATGGTTAGGAAACCTAGAATGATGGATAAAGTGGTCAAGATGATGAAAAGGTATGCAAAGATGCCAGGTGGTGAATGCAAAGTGCTGATTTTGAGATGGGAATGCAAAAACTAAGGGAGGTAAACTAAACCTAAATGGATGCAATATGAAAGGTAATAGATGTTAAATGAGGACTAAAAGGTGCAATATGAAGTCTATATGATGCACGAATGAGGCCTATACTAGGGTGAATGCAAGTGAATTCTATGCAAGTGTGAGATCTACGTTTTGCCAAGCATGTTTAAGAGCACAAGTTGCCATGTTTTTTCAAGGTTTGAGTGTGTTGAACCAAAGTTTGCAAAGTTTGGTAAAGGTTGAAATGTTTTGGCAATGTGTGATGTTTTGAAAATTTCAAATGATATCCAAGGTGTAAATTTAAAAGTTTGGCTTTTATCTTGATTATGTTTTACACACACGCAAGACACATTAAGACAAGAATAGGTGTTAAAAGTTAATAAACACACCACAACCTAGGGTTTTAGGACTATATCCATTGAATTCCTACTTGAACCAAAGTTCAATCATGCTTATCCAAAGTAGACAACCTAGGATCTTGGCACCACAGGCTCCCCCTTACAGCGCACTCACTTCTCGGGGCTACCAAGATTCGCTTCCTAAGGGGCATGACTTCCCAAGGGAATGTTGCCTCTACTAAGGACCGCGAGAATGTAGGATGTCTTCGCGGGCATGGGTGACCCCTTGAGCCAGTGGATAGAAAGGATTTTGGCCACTAAAACACAATTTTTAGTAAGGGTATTCCATTCGGCAAGTGAATGATAAACTTTCGCAGAAGGTCTCCTAGCCCCGAGAATCGGGGTTTAATGCACCACATGGGTACTGGAGGAGAGCTATCATGCAAAAATATCATCAACACAGCTTTCACTGTAATCAAATTTTATATAGTGGTTGGAATGTTGACCTGGCTTTTGGCTTGTTACCGCTTTGAGGTCATCCCCTGGCATACCCAATATCAAGTATCTTGGTCCAAGGCAAGCCTCCTATAGAAGTTACATGGATTTCTCTTACACCCAAGATCCATGAATGGCGAGGAGAGAGGATATGTCCAATGCAACTCCTAGGAATTTAACACTATAGACACGCCAGGCAAAAAAGAAAAAGGTTCATTTTAAGCACTAAGCGAAATGTTATCTAATCTAGGAAATCCACACACATAGTTTTGAAAGACACACAAAGTCTTCGACAACGTCTTGCAAACAAAGAATTAGTAGTTTATGATCATGTCTTCATCCCACAATCACCACATGCTGCAAACAGACCATCAATAACACAAAATCATCTAATCTAAGTTCTATAAGGAAATGGAAATCTTATGTGCAGCTTCTGATTAATGCATGTGCTTACTATGAACCAGGTGTGCTCTGATAGAGCAGATTGCACCCCAGAAGGCCAAAAAGGCTCAGAACACTCCCAAGTGTTCCCATACAGTGTAGACTATGTCAATGACATAGTTTTGGCCTAGTTGGGCATAGTTGGTAGTTTTAGGGTGCAGTTGGGAAGTCAGGTGCAAAGTGTGGGGAAATGGTGCCTAGACAAGACCCAGAAACTAAAATGTTCAAAGCTATACTCCCAAGTGTGCCCAAACAGTGCAGACTACATCAATGTAGTTGGGGCCCAGTTGGATGCAGTTGGTAAGTCAAAAACAACAGAAAGAGGTTTTGGTGGCTTTTGGGCTCCTAAAATTGCTCTTAGGGGTCCCAAGTGCGCCCTGACAGAGCAGAGTGCACCCTAGGGCAGAAAGCTAATAGAATGCATGAAATAAGAGCATATAAGCATTTTAATGGACCCCCTAATTAGTTTAGGTGTGAAAAGGAATAGCAGATAGTTGTTATGCCCTTCCAAGTGAGCTCCTTCCTTGCACCTGCAAGAAACAAGAAAACCCAAGTTAGATATGCATGTTCACGTCGGGTTCACCAAATATAGGACCAAAAAATGGGTTAAATGCATAACATACTATGAGAAAATCAAAAAACTCAATAATCATATATTGGCACCCACTAGTCTACCATGAAAGCTAAACTAATAAAGAAAGCAATAGAAACCCCCTTTTTCGTTTATAGCTCCCATGTCCTTCTTTCTTCTCCAAATGATTGTAGCTCCAATTTGCATATAGTGCACACAAGATTGAAACAAAAGCCTATGATATGGATAATGATATGAGAATACTAGAAGTGTGATTTTAAGCTTGAGCAAGAAGTGTAAATGCAAAGAAGTGAGGATTCAAAGACTCAAGAATTTGGATTTTCAAGACTTAAGCATTAAGAATCAAGGACCGAAAATGAGAGAAAGAGTGTCCAATTTATAATTGACACTCGAAGTGAGAGCATTGGATTTGTCACCCATAGATATGCGATGTGGCAAGAGATTCCTTTGAGAATCCATGATGCATATGACAAAATATGCCAATTGTAAGATTCTATGACACATGAAAGTCAAACTTGGCTAAATGTGGAAGAGAATCTATGACGCATCATAAGACACCTCAACCCACTTAAAGCCAAGAATCTATGATGAATAAGCCAAATAGGGACATGCATAAGAGATAAGAATATCTGATTATGATATATCCCATCCAAGTGTCAAAGGAGAATACATGAGGTGTCATATCCAAGTATCATGATGATGCAATATTTTATGGAATATTCGAATTAAAAATCCTCTTATTCCACAAAATAAGAATTAGTAGAAAATGGAATTAATGATGGAAATTGGAACTTAGGAAATTGTAAATTTCCTTGGTTTACAAATGATCAATCAATTAATTAATAAAATTAATCAATTGGGGATGATAATCAAGAAGAATAATTAGAAATAATAGGATTAAATTATGGGTTATTTAATCCTATAGAGAAAATTAGCAGATGATTGGCCAAATTGATTAAATGAATGCGACCATATCCTTTGATGAAAGTGTGATGATGATATAGATCGAATAAGATGATGACTAGTAGATCAAAGCCATGATTAGATTGATTGATTGAAGTTGATAACATGCCAAGGACACATGACATGAATTGGTTGATATGTAACATTTAACCGACATTGTAAATGCTACAGGATTGAAATTGATTGATAAGGTTTGATCATAATAACATCGACTGACATTGTCAATGTTATTAAAATGGTTGATGATGGCATGATCTAACATTGAAAGCCTCAACAATGTCAAAGATTGGATGACATGAATGATAGTTTGACCTAGCACTGAGAACCACGACAATACTAAGGTCAGATTGATAAGATTGATAGGTTGATAGATTCCCAAGGCACTGAAAGCCACAACAATACCTAGGATAAGATAAATGATGATTTAATTGGGATGTTTGATATGTTTTGAGTTGATTAGGACTGATTTTGAGTGATTTCGGGTTGATTTGGGGTGATTTTGAGTTGATTTGAAATGGTTTTGAGTTGATTTGATATGATTTCGAGTTGACATGAAATTGATGTGAAAGAGGATACAAATGACGAAATATGGTCAATCTGGCCAAAATATCAGAGTTAGTAGAATGAGAAAATGGGACAAATTAGTATGAAGAAGTGATGAAACCATAGATGCAAACCATTTTTGAGTGTCTACAATTTGTTAAAATATTGTCTCCCCTAATACATATGCTTTTGATTAAGACAAGGATGATCTACCTTATTATGTTGTTGAGATCTAGATGATGATTTTTTCCTTTAACATGTAGTTGTAGAACTGATTCATTTTGACATAGAACTTTTCAATATCACATTCATGTACTATTACCTTTTGTTTTTAGAAGACTAAACTTAGAATTGATGTAATTATGTACTGTACTTGCTTAATTTATATTTAATAGGAAAAAAATTTAAGTGTTTGAACTAGAAATAGAGTTACTTTAAACCATAACCAAACCATTATAACTTTCAAGCAATGAGCATAAAATCAAGCGATACCTAATTTCATAATAAAAACTTAGTTTTATAAAATTTAACTAACTAGTAACTATATTAAACTCAATCAAATGATCATAAACATAACCACCTTCTAACATCCTCATGTTAAATAAATATTTTATAAAAAATACTTTATTTGAGGCTGATAAGTTCTCATACAATTGTCTAATGCCTTCATTAGACCCTTACTTATTTTAATATTGAAAGTCATTGATGATGCCAGGAACAACCATATTTCTCTTGGTGTCTTCCTATCAAGAACCTCCTCATCCTCATCCTTTACAGTCATCACTTTCTTTGTTTTTTAACCCAATAGTAAATAAAGATCCTTTTGATATAGATCATCTTCCATTTTCACTTTCCATAATTGATAGTTTTGGTCATCAAACTTTACAACCTTAAGACTTCCTTCATTTTCCATTTCCCCCTCTTGAATGCGAGATCTCCTACTAAATCACAAATAAATACATTTCTTTGATACCAATTGTTAGGGTTTATGTATATATGAGCAATAAATAATATTAAGATTATCAAATTTCCACAATACATTTTTAATAAAATGTATTTCTAGATTTAAATCCATAAACAAATTTTTAATATTAAGATAATACAAGCATATGAGAAGAAAAAATACAAAAACACATAGATTTAATGTGGTCCATCCACAATGGGTAACACCACAAGAGAAACAATTGTCCACTTGTCTTATTATCCAACAAATAAAAAATTACAATTTGAACAATTACACATTACATCGTGTTGGTAAATGTTTTGTTACTTCATATTTAAAGTGTTTGAGATGACCTTATAAGCTGAAATCATAACAAAACACTTGCATTAGATAGATGTGAAACACAATTACACCAAACCTATCTCAAAATTTCAGAGGTAGAACTCCCTGATGTAAGATATGCAATGAATGTATCCTAATGCGCTTTTAACTAGAAACCAAATAAAGGAAGTAAACATGTAAGCTAAATAGTAAAATAGATCTAACCCAAACAAGATGTTGAGTCTAAATGAAACAAAGTTCATTTACATAAAAACCTTCCATACTACAAATAGGGGAAATATGTCTTGAAATGCTCACTTATTGTATTCAAAGATAACATAATGCATGTCTTTGAGAAGTATCTAGAAATGGAATTAATTCTCACAAATAAATGGAATAAAGGCCCAAACAATGACAATACAACATTTTGATATTGCATTCATATGAAAAGATCAAAAGATCAAAGTCTTTACATTTTATACAAAAGTCAAAATTATGCTTTTGTGTGTTCTTCCCCCTTTATCCATTTCTTCTTCTATAAGATCAAGTCAAAGCACATGTTTAGGTTCTTCATTATTGCATCCCTTTGGAAGAGGAATTCTCATCTTAACAATAAAGAATTTGTAGATGGAGTAACTTGCAAGATTATTGTCAGAGAACAAGGTGGCCAAAGAACTAGTTTGTACCTTATTTATGACTAGTTTAATTAACTATTAAAGATGGTGACACATGAGAAGTTTAAATCTTGTACTTCACCACCTTATCACAAGGCATGTTTTACACTAAACTCAAAAATATGTCCCTTTACAAGATTACACAAGGATTTCCTCATTAAGTGCAAAGTAACATCATGATGGTTGTGTTTTGAGAAACCCACCATTGAACAATTGCTTGTTTTGTAAAGTTTTGGGCCTTCACTCAAAAGTTATCAACTTTAAGAAAATGGCAACTAAGTGACAATGTCTTTGGCTCACAGGAACATGAAAGCACTAGGGTGGTTGTCCCTACTTGTGAAATTTGTTGAATTGGTGACAATGTGATGACATAGGTTATGGTTTTATCAAAAGTAGTGACAAGGCAACTTGAAGAGTTCTTGGATTGCAAAGTGGAAATTTCAAAACAAAGGGTGGTGAAATTTTTAGTTAACACACAACCACTTATTTATAGGCTCATTAGGTAGTTTACCAATATCTATTATCAAATTAACTTTTAAAAAAATGCTTGATAAGTAAATCAAAAAATGAAAAAATGCTTGACGAGTTAATCAAAAATATTCCTTAGGTGTTGCACCCTCTCAAACCCCCACCTAACAAGGATACACCACAAAACTTCCCTGATTGATTGCAACAAATCAACATACACTTTAAGTTGGATAATAACAAAAACCATATTTAAATATGAATTATTTTAATCTATTGGCAAACCACATAGTTAACAATATACAATATTACTATTTATTACCAAATTTCTTGATTGACTTGAAAATATTGACCCTTTTCTTTCTTGATGAAGCATTCTTAAATGAGAGGATTGAACCACACAATACCCGATATCACTATAAGATTCATAACTTTTGATCAAGCAACCACCATATTTCTTATTACATCTTTCATCTCACCCAAGTCCAATAATACAATAATGGACATGGAAGATATATCTAAATTTACACTATATCAATTCTTTGTAGCAGTGAACTCTTCTCCCAATACTCACTATATAACATAAAACAATACACATGCCACATTTTCATCTCTTCTCCTAAATATTACCTAGGAAAGCCATGTATATGTTATTCTCAAAAGCTTTGTAATGTCCCCATCCTTTTAGCATCTCAATGGAGTTTTTAGCCTTGACATTCTCTGAAGGCTAAGTGGAGAAATAAAGAGAAATTGATTAAATTAATTTCTTATAAAGTCATTAAATAAATTAAAATAAAAAGGTGACTTTATATTTAATTAATTTAATTAATTGAGAGTGCAAAAATCAATGGAAGGGGGAAACTTCTAGTAATTGCAATCATTAAATATTTTATTAATTATTGTATTACAAAAGACAAGCTTCTAGTGAGGGCATTAATTATTGGAAGGGGAAACTTCTAGAGAATGCAATTATTAAATATTTTATTTCCTTCTAGAAGGGTGAAGGAAAAGTATAATAGAGGTGAGAGCTTCATTGTTTAAGATTCGATTATTGTGAATTGTTTTTGATACTAAGTTGGGAGAAGAAACTAAGGTTTCCAATTTAAGTCAACCATTGGAGAACGTCAACTCTTCAGTGTTGCAACCATTTGAGGTGGTCAAATATTCATTGAATTTGGTATTCAGGAGAGCTTCAATTTAGGAGTTCTATTTATGCTTAAATTGGAGAATTGATTTTGGTTGCTATAGTACACATGGACGTGTTGGAAATCTGATTGAAAAGCTCATTGTTGAAGATCAAAAAGGGAGATTGTTGTTAACAAAATGTTTTCAATCATTGTTATATCATTGATGTCAAACCTACTATTTGTAGGAATGACATTTGCTTACAAGACCCAAGTACTATCACTTATTTGATTGATGAAGAGGATTTGATCATCAAGATGTAACAAGAGTACCTAAAGGAAAGGTTGAGTTATGATGTTGTAATGAAGTGCATGGATCAGTTAAGACAATGGTTAAATGATGTATTGGTAACTTACTCAAAGATATAGAGGTTGGTCACAATTAGAAACATTGGAGGAATAAGTTGTAACAAGGTTGACAGCAAATCTTAAACTAAGTTAATTTGTGAGTGTCGGGCAAGCTAGTTGAAGCCGAGAAAATTCTCAGTTGGAGCCAAGTAACAAGAAATTCTAATGTGTGTCGAGTGATCTTAAGGTACTGAGCATCAGGAAGAACATAGTTGATGCCGAGTAACACAATATGTCCCAAGCACCAGTATTTCAATAGTGTCGAACTGTTGCATTATTTTAAATAACAAAGATTTGCCAAATCTAAGCTGACAAAGTTGTTGCCTTGAATTTTGTGAACCAGATGAAGGATAAGGATGATAAGCTGGTGGCACATAACTCTATGTAAATCATTTTTGGGTGAATTCAAAAGGATTATTCAAGAAGTTTCTAGAGGAAACAACATATGGGTTAGATACAATGAATCCTACCTAATCCATATGAATTAAAATTAAAGAATGGAAGAATCGAGTGGGAAAGGAACTCCAAGACTTCTATTTAAGGAGTCATAGACCAAGAAGAAATTTTTTTTGATGTTATTTCTGCTAAAGAGCCAAACTGCGAAGTGGTTAGAAGGGTGTCAAGAAGAAGACATATAGGAGAAGGAAGAGCACAGAGGCTCTACTTCTACAAGTGGTCGTAAAGAGATGATTGCACTGGTAAATTGAGCATGGAGACTCAAAGAGACTAAGTTTGAAAAGAGGGCAAGTTGTCAGAGTTGCAGAGACTAAAAGCCAGGCAATGGCATGAGCTGAGAAGTGATTTGAGATCTGCAAGTTAAGTTATATTTTGCAATTAGGTCAAGATCCCTAATTGTTACTTTCTAGCAATTATATCAGTTAGGATAGAAGGAAAATCCTATGGACTTAGGTTGGCCTAACAACTATTTTTAAATCCTTTAACAGGGTGGCATTCCAAGTGAATGTTCCAAAGTCCTCTAATAAGGCCTACTTCTAACAGGGTGGATAAATCCTCTAACAAGGTCACATTTAACAGTGTGTTGTAAGCCTTTAACAGGGCAAGCCTTTCATAGGGCATCACTTCAGAAGAGTGAAAATTGAGTAGCATGTTACTGGTGGTTTTTCCCAAATTGGGTTTCCAGGTAAATCATTGTGTTATGTGTTGATCTTTTATGTGTTATGCTTGCATATTGATTTACAATAATTTGTTGATTAGAGATGTTAATGCTTGGATGAATGAATGATTGAATGGACTTACTACATTAAGTGAAAAAGGTTTGAATTGGACATGTTGGACCTTGAATAACTGATTCCCCCCCCCCAATTATTCTGAAGCATTTCTAACAATTGGTATTAGAGTCACCTATTGATTTAGTTTCAAGGTACTAGAAGCAAGAAGATCAAGATGTCCAAGAAAGATGTTCCCAAGCTCAACAAAGACAACTTTGCTACATGGAAAAGTATGATGAAATTGCACCTTGGATCAATAGGAGACTATGCACAAACCTCAATTGGAACAGAACATGTAAATCCAACTGGACCTCTTACTACAGATGATTTGAGCAAAAGGAAGGAGCACAATCAAGCACTGTTGGAGATTGCCTTTGCACTCAGCTATGCAGAATATGATGACATCAAAGATTGTGATATTGCATTCAAGATCTGGAAAGTCGTATCAGATATCTATGGAGGAGATTAGAATGTCTAGAGAGCAAAGAGAGAAAGCCTAAGAGGAAAGTTTGATGACATGAAAATGGAGGAAGGAGAAAATGTTGCTCAATATGTTGTTAGAATAAAAGAAATGGTAAGTGCAATAAGAAGTCTAGGTGGTCAATTGGAAGAAGAAACTGTCATCAAAAAACACTTAAGAACTCTACTTCCTATCTATGCTATAAGAGTTTTAGTCATCCAAGAGCTGAGGTGTGTACAAGGAAATACACTAACCTTTGAAGGAATTTTGGGAAGACTTACTGCATTTGAATTGTCCAATTTTGATAACTATAGACTTGAGAACCTTGAATCTTCTTTCAAGGCCAAGATGACAATAAAAGACACTGAGGAGGAGACATCAAGCAAGAAGAAAAGAAAAGGAAAACATGCATACAGTGATAGTAGCACAGATGAGGAAGATGTGGAACAATTAGAAGCACTATTGGCTAGAAGATTCCATATAGGCAAACATAAATTCAAACGTAAGCTCCCTATCATATGTTACAATTTCAATGAAGTAGGTCATATTGCTACAAGATTCACATAGAAAAAGAACTACAAAGAAGGAAACAAGTATTGGTACAAGAGAGAAGATGACAGCAAAGACTACAAGGAGAAAGAAAAAAGATACTATATTGTTGAAGAAGATTTTGATGAGAATGATGATGAAGTAGTCTATGTAGCCATGAAGGATGAATTAGATAAAGATGAAGATGAAGAAACAACATTGGTTACCTATGTGAACAAGAATGACAAGTGGATCATAGATAGTGGATGCTCACATCACATGACAAGAGATAAAAGTAAGTTCATTACCTTTACTCAATATGATGGAAACAATGTTAGATTTGGTAATGATGTTCCATGTCAAATCAAAGGAAAAGACTATTAAACTCATAGATAAAATTTCATGTGATAATGCATACTATGTTGAACGATTGAACTACAACTTGTTGAGTGTGTCACAATTAGGCAATGTAGGTTGCAAGGTTGAATTTGGAAACAAAACTACCAAGATCTATGACACTGATGGAAATCCAATAGGAAAAGGTGAGCAAACTAGGAGTAACCTATTTTACCTAGATATGGAAGATGCAAGATGTCTTGTTGTTAGAATTGATGATGTGTGGTTGTGGCATAAAAGGTTGTTTCATGTTAACTTTGATAATTTGATTAGTATCAGTAAAAAGAAGGAGGTCAGAGGATTGCCCAAATTGAAGAAACCTGAAAATACTAAATGCAAACAATGTCAACTATGGAAGATGACTAAGTCTAGTTTTAAAAGAAAAACATACACTTCCAAAGAAGTACTAGAGCTAGTCCATACAAACTTATGTGATCCAATAGAAGTGCAAAGCTACCTAGGAGACAAATACATAATGTTATTTGTAGATGACTAATCAAGGATGATGACTGCTATGTTTTTAAAGAAAAAATATGATGCATTTCAAATGTTTAAGTGGTATTTGGAAAGAGTTGAGAAGGAAATAGGAAAAAGTTTAAAGTGTCTACGGTCAAACAGAGGAGGTGAGTTTACATCAAAGGAGTTTGAGATATTCTGCAATGATAAAGGTATTAAAAGGCAAACATCAACACCAAGGATTCCACCATACAATGGTATTGCTGAAAGAAGGAATAGGTCAGTGATTGACTATGCTAGAACCTTGATGATGGAGAAAAATGTTGCACTAAAGTACTAGAGAGAAGCTATAAGCACTGCAATTGACACACTAAATAGAGTCCAAGTCAAGAAAGGTACAAATGCAACACCTTTTGAACTATGGTACAGTCACTCACCTAATGTAAAACATTTCAAAAAATTTGGTTGTAAATGCTATATTCTTAAAGATAGTATAAATGGCAAGTTTGATGCAATAAATGATGAAGGCATATTCCTTGGATACTCCACTAGAAGTAAGGCATACAAGTGTTTGAATACTGACACTAATAAGATTGTGGAGAGTGCAAATGTAAATTTTGATGAGCATGTAGAAGTTCAGGCTAATGAGTCCAAGAAACCAAAGGATTATAAATCCTTTGTATACTTCTATGAAGGAATGACTATTGAAGACAATGCTACAAATCAAGCTAAGAATCAGCAACAAATTTTAGTATTAGCTAAATAATAGCCAGTGAATGTCGAGTTGCATTTAGAAGTCGAGCTACAGAATGTAGAAAATGTACATTCTGACACTAAAGACAATATACACAAGAGAAATGATGAAGTACTAGATGAAGAGGAACAAAATGACTCTGAAGCTGAAGGATCAAACATGGAAAGAAGGATAGAACCAAGGTTAACCAAATATGTAAGAAGACATCACCTTGCTGATCAAATCAGTGGTGACAAGGATGCCAGACCAATGAGAAGGAATAGGCTTAGGAATGAATCATGTTTTCTGAGCAAGGTTGAACCCAAAATAGTGAAGGATGCACTACAAGATGATGACTAGTATAAAGCCATGGAAGAGGAGATAGATCAGATTAAGAAGAACAAAACTTGGACCCTAGTCCCTAGACCAACTGATAAGAATTTGATTGGTACCAAACGGGTGTTTAGAAACAAACTTGATGAGAATAGTGAGATAACAAGAAACAAAGCCAAATTAGTTTACAAATGCTATGCACAAGAAGAAGGACTAGATTATGGGGAAACATTTGCCCTTGTTGCAAGAATGGAAGGAATAAGAACATTGCTTGCATATGCTGCTTACAAAGGTTTCAAAGTCTATCAAATGGATGTCAAGTCTATTTTTCTAAATGGTATACTGGAAGATGAAGTCTACATAGAACAACCTGAGGGATTTGTTAATAACAAGAACAAGGATATGGTCTGCAAAGTGCACAAAGCACTTTATGGATTGAAGCAAGCACCTAGAGCATGGTATGAGAGAACAGATGACAATAGCAACTTGTCTATCAAAGCTGAAAAAGGTAAAGACATTTTGATATCAGAAATCTTTGTTGATGATATAATATTTGGAGGAAAAGATGTTTTATGCAAAGATTTTGCTGATTAAATGAAGCATGAGTTTGAGATTTCAATGTTTGGAGAAATCAAATTCTTTGTTGGTTTAAAAGTACATCAATTGAAGAATGGCATATTTGTGACCCAATCAAAATATATCAAGGAGATACTTAAAACATTTGGATTAGAAGAGTCAAAACTAGTCAGCACACCAATGGCAATAGAACATAAAATATCCAAGAATGATGAGTCTGTTGAAGTGAATCAGACATTGTATAGATCAATGATTGAGAAGTTGCAATATGTTGTACACAGCAGACTAGACATTGCATTAAATGTCAGAATAGTGGCAAGATTTTTTGCAAATCCAAGAGAAAATCATTTAATGACAATGAAGAGAATACTAAGGTATCTAAAAGGAACTGATGACTTTCGTCTGTACTACAAGAAAAGTGAAAAGTTTGAACTAAAAGTCTACACTGATGCAGATTGAGGAGATAACATTGATGATAGAAAGAGTATCGGTGGAGGAGCACTTTTCTTGGGAAAAAGATTGATTACACAGACCAACAAAAAGCAAAGATGTACCTCACAGTCCATTGCTAAAGCTAAATATGTTGTAGCTACTATAAATTGCACCGATATTGTATGGATCAAACATTTGCTACAAGGTATGAAGAAAGAGGCAAATGAACCTATGATACTTTTTTGTGATAATACAAGTGATATCAACATATCAAAGAACCTTGTAATGCATGCTAAAACCAAGCACATTGCAATCAAGTATCACTATGTAAGAGAATTGGTGGAAGATAAACAAGTGAAGATGGAATATGTTAGCTCAAAGGAATAGATTGCTGACATCTTCACAAAAGCACTACCTAAAGATGCTTTTGAGTATCTTAGAAGTAAGTTAGGGGTGATACCCTTAGCCAAGGCTACTTGAAGTAAAAAGCAAGACTACCCTGCATCAAATGAGTTGATTATTGAGAAATTACACATTGATGCAAAGGATGTTTATTTTAGGATTCATGACTAAAGTATTCAAAGTGCTGAAGTTCAAAATCAGTCATAAGAAAGGTGACAAAGGGTGAAATTGAATGAATTTGTAAAAGCTACACTTGCATATTAAGATGCTAATATGTCTTTGGCATTGTTGTCAAAGAGAGAGAAGTTGTGAGAAACTGATCAATAACATGTGATAAAAAGTATGAGGGAGAAGTGTATAATGAAAATGCAGAATTTGATCAAATGAAGATAGAGGGAGAAGTAGATAGAAATAATCAAAGCTAATTAGTATAGAGTATAGCAGAAGATAAGCAATGAATACAGAGGGAGAAAAGAAAAGAAAGGTTACAACAGATAAGAGGGAGAAGAATAAATGAAGCAATCAGAATAATAGAAGGAGATGTGAAAACTAATGGTAATACAATTATTTTTTGGCATTTGGCTTATTGTTTTAACCTAGTTAGTATTTGGTTGAATAGTTTAGTCTGATGGTTGATAAGTTTGGTTTGCCATCAATGCCAAAGAGGGAGATTGTTGGAAATTTGATTGAAAAGCTCATTGTTGAAGATCAAAGAGGGAGATTGTTGTTAACAAAATATTTTCAATCATTATTTTGTCATTGATGTCAAACCTTCTATTCGTAGGAATGATATTTTCTTACAAGACCCAAGTACTATCACTTAGTTGATTGATGGAGAGGATTTGATCAACAAGATGTAACAAGAGTACCTAAAGGAAAGGTTGAGTTATGATGTTGTAATGAAGTGCATGGATCAGTTAAGACAATGGTTAAATGATGTACTGGTAACTTACTCAAAGATATAGAGGTTGGTCACAATTAGAAACATTGGAGGAATAAGTTGTAACAAGGTTGACTACAAAGCTTAAACTAAGTTCATTTGTGAGTGTTGAGCAAGCTAGTTGAAGCTGAGAAAATTCTTAGTTGGAGCCGAGTAACAGGAAATTCTAGTGTGTGCCAAGTGATCTTCAAGTGCCAAGCATCAAGAAGAACATAGTTGATGCTGAGTATCACAATATGTACTGAGCACCAATATTTCAATAGTGCCAAGCTGCTGCATTATTTTAAATAACAAAGATTCACTAAATCTAAGCCAACAAAGTTGTTGCCTTGAATTTTGTGAACCAGATGAAGGATAAGGATGATAAGTTGGTGGCATAGAATTCTATGTAAACCATTTTTGAGTGAATTCAAGAGGATTATTCAAGAAGTTTCTAGAGGAAACAACATATGGGTTAGATACAATGAATCCTACCTAATCCATATGAATTGAAATTAAAGAATAGAACAATCGAGTGGGAAATGAACTCCAAGACTTCTATTTAAGGAGTCATAGAACAAGAAGCAAATGTTTTTGATGTTGTTGTTGCTGAAGAGCCAAACTACAAAGTGGTTAGAAGGGTGTCAAGAAGAAGACATCTAGGAGAAGGAAGAGCATAGAGGCTCTACTTCTACAAGTGGTCATGAAGAGATGATTGCACTGGTATATTGAGCATGGAGACTCAAGGAGACTAAGTTTGAAAAAAGGGCAAGCTGTCAGAGTTGCAGAGATTGAAAGCCAAGCAATGGTATGAACTCAGAAGTGATTTGAGATTTGCAAGTTAATTTGTATTATGCAATTAGGTCAAGATCCCTAATTGTTACTCTCTAGAAATTGTATCAGTTAGGATGGAAGGAAAATCCTATGGACTTAGGTTGGCCTAAGATCTATTTGTAAATTCTTTAACAAGGTGGCATTCCAAGTGAATCTTCCAAAGTCCTCTAACAAGGCCCACTTCTAACAGGGTGGATAAATCCTCTAACAAGGTCACATTTAACAGTGTGTTGTAAGCCTTTAATAGGGCAGGCCTTTCATAGGGCATCACTTCAGAAGAGTGAAAATTGAGTAGCATGTTACTAGTGGTTTTTCCCAAATTAGGTTTCCACGTAAATCACTGTGTTATGTGTTGATCTTTTATGTGTTATGCTTGCATATTGATTCACAGTAATTTGCTAATTAGAGATGTTAATGCTTGGATGAATGAATGATTGAATGAGCTTACTGCACTAAGTGAAAAAGGTTTGAATTGGACATGTTGGACCTTGAATAGTTGATTCACCCCCCCTCCCTCTCAGTTATTCTAAAGCATTTCTAATAGCACAATGTTGCGCTGCAGTATCTATGTTTGATTCATTTCCATTCTTGGGCATCACTATTATTAGGTTCCTCTTGTAACTATTAGTAGTTATCATTGTACTTCATAAGCATATGATTTTGCTATGATAATTCAGAATCAAATTTTGGTATTACTGTAGCCATTATTGTATGCCAATTGTTTTGTATTTCATATCTAGTTTCCATGTATTTGCATTGAAAATACCAAAAGAATTGCACTTGCATATTAGCTCATTGTAAGGGGTTATTACATTGGTATAAGAGCTTTCTTGGAAAGTGTTTGACAAAATGTCAAACAACTGAACTAGAGCATATTTTGGTGGTTGAAGAAGTTATATCATGTTGGGGTTATTAAATTGGTATCAGAGCTAAATCCTGCCATCCTAAGGGTTTAACAATCACATGCAGCCACCTGGGGTTGGCTCTCATAGATTTTCCACTTACAGGTAAGCTTTATTTGCTAGGGAACAAGATTTTTACAAGTAGCCAGACACCATGGGTGACAGGCAAGAGCATAGCCTACCAAGAGACAATAGGAATGAAAATCAATAAATAAGGGAATTTTATAGAGCAATGGTTATAGGATAAGAGTGAATGGCACATGCTTTGTAGACACTCACCACCATGGTTGAGTGCATGAAGCTACAAGATAGATGGAATTAGGAACAAGAGGATAACATGAGTGTAGTGGGATCACCTAGAGCTCACATGACTCTTTCTAGAACAATAGATAGACCCACACGTCCTACCTTTGTTAGAGAAGAATCGGTATAGGAACCAATGGAGGAAGTTGAGGATGAGACATTTGCAGATATCCTTATGGCTAAAAATGATGAATGGGAATTATTGGCACCGTAGGTTCAAGAAAGGATGACCTTTGAATGCTTTGTAAATCAAAGAAGATAAATTATAGGTCACTTAGACAAGATAGGAGGCCTAAGGGTCAAAATAGTGAGCTGAAGAGGGCTATAGGAAAGCTTACTATGCCTACATTTGATGGGAGTGGAAAGATAACAACTCGAGCTTGACACTAAGGCCAATGATAGAGATTGAAGCTATCAAAAATGCCACTTTGCATTTGGAGGGAGTAGCACATAATTGGTGGTACCATGGTATGGTAACACTTCAACATAATCAGGTGACAGAGTACTAGGACTTCCTGGAATTAGCACATCTGAAACAAATAGGCAAGTTGGAGTATTTCATTAGTGAATTTCAGTGGTTGGCAGTTATGGTGCCAAACATTTTAGAGCATAGATTGATAGTTCTTTTCATTGAAGGCCTATCCAAACCACTAAGTGGTTGGGTAAAATCATTTGATCCCATTTCTTTACAGGGTGCTATGAAAAAGGCAAGAAGTATGGAACATGCAGTCCCAACAAAAAAAAATTAGTCCAAAGGAGCATCTTCTAGTAAGGATAACAAACCATTTTATAAAAAACTAGAGAGGACTAATTTTAAAAATGATTCTAAAGATAAAACTCTAGCACCTTTTGACACCGAGACATTAAATGATTTGAGAAAGAAAAATTTTTGTTTCTACTATAAAGGACCCTATGATGCAAACCATGATTTTCCTCTTAGACCAAAGGGCAAAGCTAATAGAGTTATGTGGGCATACTATGAGGAATCATAATCAGATAATTTAGACTAGCAATCAGATATAGAGGAAATATATGGTGAAAAAAAGAAAGGCAAGGCTAAAAACTTGTCTAAAATGGAATTCAAGGATGGGGAAGGAGATGGGAAACTTAGGGAAGCTTGTCTCACTAGTATTAAGCAAGAAGGATCATTTTGAATGAGAGGAGTACTTGTTGGACAGTGACTTATAACTTTAGTTGATACCAATGCCACTCATAATTTCATTGATGCTAGGTTGGTGGAGAGGTGTGGCATACAAACAAAGGAGTTTGGGGGAATTAGAATGAGGGTAGTTGATGGCTATGTCCTCAATTGTGATCGTAAGATCACTGGACTCCTATTGGAAGTTAATAATTATGCCTTTAAGGTAGATTTCTATGTTGTGCCTAAGGGAGATATATATATAGTCCTTGGGATGAGTTGGTTGCACGATATTGGTGAGTTCACTCTTAATCTTAAGGAGATGGAGATGAGGTTTAAAGTAAATGGGAAGACATAGATTCTTACGGCAATCAAGAATAGTGATTTTAGAATGGTCTCTTTCCAAAGGATGGCTAGATTGATTTCACATGATTAGGTAGAGTGGGTAGCAGAGTGCATGTTAATGCCATCACAGGAGGGGCAGCGAAAGACTGAATATCCTCCTAATATTTAGAAGCTTAGAGTTAAACACTCTAAGGTGTTCAATGACATTCCACCAGGTAGACCACTAGACAGGGGTATTGAGCACATCATTGAGTTAGAGGAGGGGGCTAAGCCCATCATGATTACACCTTACAGGCATTTGAAGAGGTTGAAGAATGAAACTAAAAAAAAACATAAACGAGTTACTTGCTATGGGTTACATTAGACCAAGTAAGTCTCCTTTCACTTCTTTAGTGGTGTTGGTGAAGAAGAAGGATGGGACATTAAGGATGTGCATTGATTACAGGATGCTTAATAGGAAGATAATTAAAAATAGGTGCCCCATTCCCAGGATCGATGAGTTGATAGATGAGCTTCATGGAACTTGCTTCTTCTCAAAAATAGATTTGAGATCAGGCTATCACCAGATCAGAGTTAGAGAGTAGGACATTGAGAAGACAACCTTTAGATGTAATTATGGCCATTTTGAGTTTGTAGTTATGCCATTTGGGCTAACTAACACACCTGCTACTTTTTAGGCAGCAATGAATAGGGTTTTCCATCCTCAGTTGAGGAAATTTGTTCAGTGCTCCCCTCAGGATTTGTGACAAGGGCTTAATTGCCTCTTGTGTACTATAAGTTGAGTGGTTGTATCGGGCATTGACAGATTGGTCTTTTGGTGCAATGACAACCCCACTCTAACAAGTGGTACCAAAGCTTGGTCACAAGTTCAAATCCTTAGACCCTCAGGTAATGTTGAGGGGGAGATTGTTGGAAATTTGTTCAGCACTCCCCTCAGGATTTGTGACAAGGGCTTAACTGCCTCCTATGTACTACAAGTTGAGTGGTTGTATCAAGCATTGATAGATCAGTCTTTTGGTGCAACGACAACCCCAATCTAATAATTTGTACTCATGTTCTTCGATGATATCTTGGTGTACAATAGATCTTGCGAGGAGCACTTGGTTCACCTTGACATAGTGTTTCATATATTGGGCAAAGAGTCCTTGTATGCAAAGCAGTCGAAATGTGATTTGGGTATGACAAAGCTATTGTATTTAGGTCACATCATCAATGTAGAAGGCATACACATGGATCTTGAAAAGATTTGTGCCATTGTGGAGTGGCCTTCACTGGTGAACCTAACATAGTTTAGGGGCTTTCTTGGATTATGTGGTTTCTATAAGAGGTTTGTGGATGGATATTCTAGGCATGTAGCACCCTTGATAGATTTCATGAGAAAGGGAACTTTATTGTGGACTCCTGAGGCATAGGAGTGTTTTGATAAATTTAAGGGGTTGATGACTTCTTGTCCAATGTTAGCATCACTAGACTTCATCAAACCTTTTGAGCTACACTGTGATGCTTCCAGAGAGGGCATTAGAGTGGTGCTTATGCAAGAGAAGCACCCTATTACTTATGAGAGTAGGAAATTAAGAGGGCCAGAGTGGAGCTTCAACATATATGATAAGAAGATGTTAGCCATTATGGATGCTTTGGCTAAATTCAGGCAATATTTGGTAGTTAGCAAATTTTGTATCAAAACTGACCATAATAGCCTAAAACACTTTTTTGGGCAGCGAGATCTCAAAGATAGGCAAAAAAAGTGGGTGAGCAAGTTACAGCCCTATGACTTTGACATTACATATTTTAAGGGGATACAGAATGTAGTTGTTGATGCTTTATCATGTAGGCCCCATTTGAGCTTATTGACAGATATATTAGAGGATTGGAGACACTTGATCCTTGTAGAGTATGTAAAGGATGCATGGACCACCAAATTCTAGATGGAACTATTCAAGACATCAAATACACCCTTGTGAATGAGCTCATCATTTACAAGGGCGAATATTTTTGGTTCCAAGCTCAACAGTGAGGAGGATGGTTCTAAAATCTTTTCATGATTCACCTATGATAGGATATCCTAGTTTCTACAAGGCATACTAGCATATTAGAGAGCATTTCACATGGAAAGGGTTCAAAGTAGAAGTACTTTAGTAAATTAGGGAGTGTCCCACTTGCCAACAGGATAAGCAAGAACACTCCTATCTAGGCGGTTTACTTCAGCCACTTTCGATTCCTGATAGGAAGTGGGAGTCTTTATTTATGGACTTCATCATAGGATTGCCTAGAGCCCAAGGCAAGGACTGTATATATGTGGTTGTGGATCGCTTTATGAAGCTTGCACACTTCTTTCCGATCACTGCTACATACACTACTAAACAGGTGGTAGAGTTGTTCTTCAAGGAGATATTCAGGCTACATGGCTTACCTCAAAGCATTGTGAGAGACAGAGATAACAAGTTTATGAGTCATTTTTAGCAAGAACTATTTAGGTTATGTGTGACAGAGCTCACTCTGAGTACTAGCTACCACCCTCAAATAGATGGTCAGACAGAGATAGTGAATAAATGGGTGGAGGGATATCTCAAAAATTATATAGTAAGGCAACAAAAGGATTGGGTAAGGTGGAATTATCTCTGTGAGTATTACTACAATACCACTTATCACATGTCTATTCAGATGTCACCCTTTATATCCTTGTATGGGTATGAGGCACCCAATTTTATGGATTTGCTTTTGAGTGACAATAGAGTGCCCAGTGTAGGTGATTTGTTATAGGAGAGTCAAGACATTGTTAAGACTCTCAAGGATAATACAAACAAGGCACAAAATCAGCAAAAGTAGTATCTAGACTAGAAGAGGACAGAGTGGACTTTTGAGGTTGGAGATATGGTGTATCTTATGTTGTAGCCTTACTGTCAATCGACACTCAAGGAGAGTGACACTAAGAAACTTAAGCCACAATACTATGGTCCATTCAGGATTATTAGGAAAGTGGGAGAGGTGCCCTATGAGTTAGATTTTCCAACAGAGAGCAAGGTGCACAACGTTTTTCATGTGTCACACTTGAAGAAGGCGCTAGGGCATCATATTGTTCCTTCTACAGTGCTCCCACCCTTGGATTGTTATCAAAATTTCATTATCTACGAATTTTTGCTTTAACATTCATTATTGTTTATCAATTCATTCATTTGCCAATGATCACAAAAACAAAAAAAGTACATTGCATTGATTAAATGAGAAAATTCTTTGTTTGTATTAAACGATGACAAATTTCAATTTGGAGTTTATGCATTGAAGAATTAAAGAACATGTACTGAATGAAAAAATGATCAAAATCTCTCACACAATGTCGTGAGAGTAGCCTGATATTCATTATTCTTGTGCAAATAAGGAACATATAAAAAGTAGAATATATGATATAAATGAACATGCAAGAGTATAAGAAAAGGGAACCGGCCATTGCTTGGGGTATATGGCTGGTCTGAGTCCACACTTCCGAGGTTGCCTTGCTGCAATTGAGTTCTTCCCAATTCCTCAAGTATTTAACTCCTACAAAAAAGTGAAAGGAAGGTACATGTTAGATCCATATGGATCTAAGCAATGTCTGGTTCTCCAAAAATATACATATACTTGTACCATTTACCCATGATTCTAATTTGAACAAGAATAGTGAACTCAATCAATCATGAAGCAGCAATATCAGAGTCTAAAAAATCAAAACCATGTATACAAGTGATTTTATTGGTAACATGTTGGTGTCATGTGTAGAATATTAGCAGCGACATTGAAATGAAATGTTGAAATAGAAATGAATGTTATTCATGAGTGTCACGAGCCCGTGCTCGAACCTCATGAAATACAGTTTATACATCATCAAAAGATCATATCAAAGTTTAGACATGATTTCAGCATGCAAAGATAGAGAGTATTTGAATGAATTCTTGCATTTAAATTCAATTATTAAGAGATTTGCAAAAGAGATCCATCTTCATCTACAAGAATATCACAAGAGGGAAAAGGCAACTTAAAAAGAACAAGGCAACCAACTTTTAAAGGAAGGCCATAAATGTATGTAGCCAGCTAAAGGACGTATTAAAAGAGATTTTTGTAGACAAGTGTGCACTTGCTCATTCAAATTTGGGCTACATGCTACTAAAATGTTGAAATGTAAGGAGCAAAGGGACCTACATATGACTCAATTTGGAAGAATGGGTAAAGATAATATCAACTTCAACAAACATTCACGTTTTAAAATTCAAAATATTGTGCTATTAAAATGATGGGAAGGCTCATTAATGATGTTAAGGAATCAGAATAACTACTCAGAGACCAGAGTTTTGATTTAATCATCATATATGAAAGGAATTGGAGACATCTAGGAATAACAAAAGTATCAATAGTAATTTGTGGTTTCAAGCAGCTAAAAAAGTTAATTGACATAAGTGCGCATGTGGGTTCTCTAAGGCATATTGTTTACATGGAAGAGAATGCCTTTACATCCGAGACTCATATTCCTGAAAACAGCAACAGCTGGATAGTTATATCATTTTTTGAAGTTGAAAGACTAAGTTTGCAGAATCACATGGATACAAATTTGCCTTTGTCTTCGAATGTTGGAGTTATAATGTATACAAGTGGTAATATAGGGTTACCCAAGGGAGTAATGATGACTCATGAGAATATTGTAGCAACAGTGGCAGGAGTCATGAGGGTTGTCCCAACACTTGGTAATAAGGACATCTATTCGGCATACTTTCCATTAGCACATATTCTTGAACTTGTAGCAGAGAGTAAGCAATAGGTTATGGTTCCCCTTTGACTCTAACTGATACATCAAACAAGATCAAGAAATGAACAAAAGGGGATGCTTCAATGTTGGGCCCTAAATTGATGATAGTTGTACCTACCATTTTAGATCATATTTGAAATTGTATACAGAAATAGGTTGATGCAAAAGGTGGAATATCACGAAAGCTATTTAATACTGCATATAGCCAAAGGTTAGCAACTATTGAAGGAAGTTAGTATAGAGCGTGAGAGCTTGAAAAAGTAGATTGCTTCCCTTTGAGAAGGAATTTCACTAGAGGCATGATTATTAAGATATAATGAAGCAACATCAGCTGTCGAATAGTTACATGAAGTTGAATCAGAAGCAAAATCATAGCAGCCACATGACTCAAAGAATGATTTTGACACAAGAGAAAATAGAAATGACAAATCTAAGAAGAAGAATAGAGTTGTACATGATTTGAATGACTTAACTGGGGAAGGAAATGTTGAGAGCATGCTTCAATCCATCAGTTACAATAGTTAATGTCGTCCCTGACAAGAAAAATAACAATGGCTACATCCATATTCATAAGAAAAAAACCCTACTCAGGTTTAACAATGAAGATGTTATATTTTCATAGCCACAAAATGGAAAGAAGAGAAATAATGAATTCACACAAAGAAAGCAACAAACCCAATTTGGGTTAAGTAATATCAAATCACAGCAAGGAGCCCAGTCACAGCATGGAAAAATCACTATATTATTGATATTGAAGAAACAATAAAACCTTCCAGCAATGAAATCACATTCGAAGGAAAACTTATATTGGTGAAGAAAACATATGTATAGCATCTAAGTTCCAACCGGTAAAAGAATCCTATTTTACCAAGTAGCTAAGAACAACAAAAGATCTTACCATGTTTCTGGCAACACAGAGATGGCATATAGAAACCCATTTTCAGCTACAATAGATGTATTTTACAGCAAGCTTGATAATGGTGGTCACAAAGTCCAGTGAAACGTTCAACATCGAATTCCAGCAAATACAAAGGGATACTCTCAAACCCTGGTTGTAAATCCTTCATAAAAAAATGGAATGTGAAAAATGAAAAGGGAGTTTAGGATTATGAAGCCATATAGAGCCCTTTTTCATTTTTATTAGCTTTTGAAGTCCGTAAGCATTTTTGTGGGATTCTAATCCCTTTTCAATTTTTGTGTTGACTCTATGAGAGTGGGAAGGGAATTGTTTTAAGGGGTTTATGTTATGTTTTAGGAATTTTATGGGATATAAATTTGTTTTATTTTTGCATAGGTGTAATTGTAAAGGATTAATATTTTAATGATAAATTATAAATCATTAATATTATTTCCTTTTTATTCTTAAATGCAAAATGAAGGAGCCTTAAATGAAGGAGTTAGCTGAAAACAATAAGATCCTTTTTAGGAAGGAATCTAGGGTTGACTTTGAACTTATTATGGCAATTGAAGAGCCCTTATTGACTGTTAGAGATTTCTTAGGGTCATTTTGAGTGAGTCATGGGGTTTATTATGAAGTAGTGGCTCTTTCTTAGGCATAGGGCTTAATTTCATGTGTCTTCAACTCCTCTTTTTGTGCTATCATTCTGGAGATGACCCAAGGAGTTGGGTATTGTAATTATGGAGTTGGAGAACTCATTTGAGAGGAGTTCTGAGTTATGCAAAAAATAGCATTGAGTGATATTCTTATCTTGAGTATTGTTATGCATTGTTCTGTAAATTTTATTTTTTCTTTGGGAGAAAAGTTGAATATATGATAAGCTTTTATAAGTTCATTGTGGGAAGATTCTCAAGCCTTAATCTTTTTTCGGTGGTGTTGTGTAATGTTTTGATTTGATAGATTAATCTGTGAATTCAAGGATTCCTTGTAAATCTGTCTCAGTTTTTGCCCTATCACTGAAGTGTATTTTGTCTACAGGTCACCTTTTGTGTTTGTTCCATTTTCATCTTATTAAGTGAAATTTCTATTTTCTTACTGATTGAGAATCAAGACCTTAATGTGAAATACTATTGCAGGCCAATATAAAGTTTGAGTGCTTACTAGTGTTTTTCGATATATTGATGGTAAAAGGCTATTATTTGTTGAATTTTTTCTTTAAACATCTTTGGTGCATCACCTTTTAGAAAGTAGTTTTAATTTTCAGTTTGTAATCTTCCTTACCCCTTTTCTCAGTAAGAAAGTAGTGTTAGGAGAATTATTCAAGTGATTTTTTGTAGAGGAGCCGGCCTAGAATCTGGAGGTTTAGCCATTGATAGGTTACCCACAGCCTTTGGTTGTCCCAATGTTGACCTAAATTTTCAATTTTTTCTTGTAATTTAATAGGGTGAAAATTTAGGTGACAATAGTTTTTGGCACGTCCAGTGGGACCAAAAGGAGTTTTGTACTTCTTTTTGTATTTTTTTGATATTGTTGTTAGTGTGTTCAACAATATGTTTTTCTGCAAAAGGCAAAAAATAAACACACTTGGCGACTCCATTACTCTGGTATGAGTATTTTCAGTGCAACAATTTATGAGTAAAGTCCAAACAATGAGCAATATTGCAACTCTTCAATACAGTGAGTTGTCACCACCTAAGAGAGGTAGGAGAATAGCTCATAGAGTGCAAGAAAGCTTAGTCAAGACAAGAAGAGAAAAATCTATTCCTCCTCCTGCAAGTCCAGTATTAGTATAGCCATTTCCATTAGTATTTGTGAGAAGAAGAAGGACTAAGAGAGCAAAAATGGCAAGAGCTTTTGCTGCATTTGATCAAGGGAGTCCTTTAAATTTAGCACAGCGTGATCCTATACCAATGGCTGCCTTGAAAAGTTTACCATACTTTTCAGGAGAAGAACAAACCACTCCTACAAAGCATATTCAAGATGTAGCTAATTTATGTGCATTACATCATGTGACTGAAGACAATATTGTAGTTAGGCTCTTGGCAACCTCATTTAAAGGAAAAGCTGTAGAATGGTACAGAAGGTTAGCTGCAACATCCATTACAAATTGGGACCAACTAGGAATAGCCTTGTGTGATTTTTTCAAAGGCACCTCAGATCATTTGTCTCTGATGGAGCAGTTGTCAACTATCAAGCGGGCTCCTCATGAGCAAGTATCTGATTTCAACTTTAGATTCCAAAAAACTTGGGAAAGAATTCCTACAACAGTAAGGCCATCTACTGAGAATGCATTCTTATATTTCTTAAGGGCATTTAACAGCAACATTTTTGTAATGATTCAATCATTAGGAGGAAATACTCTCCCAAATGAATATCAAATAGCTATAAGAGCAGAAAACAACTTGATACAAGCTGGTCAAATAGCCCCAAGGCCTGCAATACCTATTTTTCCAATTGCACCAAGGCTACCTCCAGTAGAGCCATTGCAAGTGGCTCCTTTAGCGGTTATTCCAGTTGTACCAATATTGCTAGCACCAGGAACATCCTAGAATGCACTACAAATAGATGCTTCAACTTAGTCAAATGAACTTCAAGAAATCAAAGGCTTGCTACAGAACTTTGGTAATGAGATAGTTAACATTAAAAAATAGCAAAGTTAGAATTATAGGCCTTGTCAGCAGCCTATACAACCTAGATTTCAGCAAAACCAAGGGAATAAGACCGTGTTCCAGCAAAATCAGGGTTAAAGAGCTTATAATAATAGACCTTTTTAGCCCTATAACCCAAATTCTGCCAGTACTTCAAAGGAAATAGTTCCTGTCCAGAATAACCTGGTACAAGATTTTGAATGGTGTTATCCTTGTAACCAAGCACACAATCAAAATACTTGTGTAAATGGAATGATCAATCAAGCACTGATGATACAAAGTATGCCAAGCAACCAACAAGCTGTAGTCAATGAAGTTTCAACATCTAATCAAGTAGATCCACAACCTGAAACAAGATTGTTAAACTGGCACAAAGAAGATTTTTGCGGAGTTAACCAAGATGGCTCAACAATATTAGATAACACAAGAAGCAAAAAGAGAGCTTTGGATGCCAAAATGCCAGAAAAAGTAGTTGCGGTACCAAATAAACTAGCAGTGGCCGTGGTTACAAATTAGTCCCAAAAAATTTCTTCTAACCAAAGGATTTCACCAAGGGGTCAATCTTTACCAGCTGCCAACCAATCAACAAGTGTACCCAAACCAAGTGTGTCACCTATTGTTCTAGCAACTGATAATCCAGCGATTCCTTCTAAAGGTGCCAAAGTAAGTGTCCCTACCTTCAATATTTTAGATTCAATGAAGAAGGTTAATATTTCTATGTCATTATGGGATTCTTTAAGTATTTCGGGGTAGAAGGATTTGTTGGAATCAGCTCTGAGTGATTTGACTTTATCTAGTGAGCCTAGTTCTGATAGTACTAAAGTCATATTGACTAATGTTGAAGAAAGTCCAGTAGTTCAAACTTTGGTACAACCTAAACCACCTCCTTTTTATGTGTCCTTAATCATTGGAAATAGCCCAGTCCATAACTGTATGATCAATTCGAGAGCTAGCAGCTCTGTTATGCCTAAACGAATTGTGGATAAGCTAGCAATTAAGTATGAGCCTCTAGAAAAAGGAGTTGTTCAGCTAGATGGAACATCCATAAGCACGATTGGTGTTAGTTAGGGTTTGGGTTTGACTCTACATGCCTATCCAAACTTTTCCATTCATCAAGATATCTACATCATTGAGCTACCCCCTTATTTTTCCTTGTGTCTTTCATGTGATTTCACTACTAAAATAGGAGGTTATTTATCTTCAGATTGGTCACACATGTTGTTTAGGACCAGGTATGGAACCAAAGTTACTATCCACTCTGAACCTATTAGAAAAGACCACATTGAGCCTTATAATCCTAGCCCTATCAATGCTAACTTGATGATAAATGAATTAGAGAATAATGGGGTAGAAGGTCAAACTTCAATTGAAAGTATTCCAGATATACTTCTTGATGAATGGGCTATTCAGGACCAAATACAAGATACTTCCACTCTTGTTGAACAGTTAGACCTTGGAGTTGACATGATGATGGAACCAAATGTCATGATCCTAAATCTCATCAAAGAAGCTGACCAACAAGATGAGGAGTTAGTTGAGCAAGTTTGGGACATGTATTTTGATGGTGCTAGAAGCAAAGTTGGGGCTGGTGGTGGTTGTATGCTAATATATCCTAGTGGAAAGAAGTATTATTCTTCTTGTCATTTTTGTTTTAGCTATTCCAATAACACAGTTGAGTATGAGGCATTGATACATGGACTAGAGTGGGCTAGAAGGATGGGTATCTATTCTTTAAGGATCTATGGAGATAGTGAGTTAGTAGTTAATCAAGCGAGGAGTTTGAATACAGCCAAGAAAAATTTGTTGAAATCTTACAGAAATAGAGTATGGGATTTGTTAGAAGATTTTGATGCCATAAATCTAATTTCAATTCCAAGAAATCAAAACAAACATGCTGACAGGTTGGCTACCATAGGGGCAAAATTTGATGTTCCCAAGGAAGTTAGCAGCAAGGGCTGGAACAAATAGATTAAGGTGGTTATCAGACTGATTGTACTTGATAATAGCATACATTGGCAGGTTTTTGATAGTGACCAACAAATCATAAATTTTATCAGAGAAGAGGCAGAATTCTCCCTAATGAATCAAGATAAAATTCAGCATCTCTTTGATGATCAAATTATATAGCTGAAAAACAACAAAGTCCCAAAGGGATTGGTTACCCTTGAATCAGTATTTAATACTGATGATGAAGCTAAAAAGCCAAAATCCAGCATTCAAGTACAACAAGATCATTATGAGGAGGTGGAGGTTTCAGCAGGGAAGAAGCTTAAATTGGGAAAAGTGTGTACAGTAGAGGAGAAAGTGTCTTTTGTACAGCTTTTCAATGAGTTTGGTGATGTTTTTGCCTAGGAGTATGGAGACTTGAAAGGCTTTGATCCAAAATTAGCACAACATACCATCAAATTGGAAGCTAGTGCCAAACCTATTAGGCAGAAACAGAGGCTCGTGAATCAAATTAGATCCTTTAATGCAGAAAGAACTTAACAAATTGATTGAGAGCAACATAATTTTTCCAATCAAACATACTTCCTAGGTTTCAAATCTAGTCCCAGTGAGGAAAAAGAATGGTGAGCTTAGGCTTTGTGTAGATTTCAGAGACCTTAATAGGTCCTCATTGAAGGATTTCCACCTTATTCCCTCAATGGAACAAATTCTGTAGTTTGTTTCAGGAGCTTAACGCTTTTCATTGCTAGATGGTTATAGCAGATACAATCAAGTTTATGTTAAAGATGAGGATCAATATAAAATAACATTTACAACCAAGTGGGGGACTATGGCCTATAAAAAGATGCCTTTTGGGTTGTCTAATGCTGGGGCAACATTCTAGAAAGCTATGGATATGGCTTTCGAAAAACTAATGTACAAGATAGTGTTGGTATATCTTGATGATATAATAGTATTTTCGAAAGAAGCAAAAGATCATCTTGGCCATTTGAAGCAGATTTTTGAACGCTGCAGAGAATTCAGGATATCCTTGAATCTTAAAAAAAGTGTGTTTGTTGTTCACCAAGGAAAATTGCTAGGTTATATTGTGTCAAAAGAAGGAACCACCATTGACCCTGAGAGGGTTTCTACTATTTTGGAGCTGCCTTTGCCTCATCATAAAAAGGGACTGCAAAGTTTCTTAGGAAGGATCAATTTTGTTTGAAGGTTCATTCATAACATTGCAAATTTGCTCAAACCATTGACAACCATGCTCAAGAAACATGCGATTTTCAGTTGGACAAAAGAGGGAAAGCAGATTTTTGAAAAGATCAAGAAAGCTCTAAGTGAAGCTCCAACTTTAGCAAATCCAAATTTTCATAAGGATTTTATCCTTTATGCTTATGGGAGCTATGATTGTATTTTTGCAATTTTGGTCCAAGAAAATGAAGATGGCTTTGAGTAGCCAATAGCCCTTTTCAGTCAAGGGCTTCATGACTATGAGCAGCGTTATTCCTTTGTGGAGAAACATGTGCTGGTAGTTATTAGAAGTTAAAAAAAAATTAAACCTCTAGTGTCTAACATCAGGATTAATTTTATGGTTTCTCATCCTAGTGTGAAGGATTTTCTCTTAAACAAGGATTTAAATGAAAATAGGGTAGGATGGATCACCAAAGTCATGGAATATGATGTGCATATCAAGATTACCGAGCTGGTTAGAGGTAAAGGTTTATGTGAACAGTTAGCTGAAGGCCCTGTTTTAACTGAGATGGACAATGTTTTGATGTTGCAAACTGGACATTAGCAAGAGGTTGAGGTTTTAGAAGGTGATTGGACGATTGAAATGATAAGTTTTTTGCAGCATGACACATATCCAGCTGATATGAATAAAGCTAAAAGAAGGTATTTCAAGTTGTAGTCAATTCCATTTGTGCTTCTTGGAGGTGTACTATTCAGAAAGGATCATAGTGGTGTGTTGCTGCGGTGTGTAGCTTCTCATCAGGTTGAGAAGATTTTCCATGAGTTCCATGATGGAGCAGCAAGAGGACACTTCACACCTACAACCATAGCTTGGAAAATCCTTAGGCCTGGCTATTTGGCCAAGTTTGTTTAAGGACGCTCATGCTTGGATCAGAAAATGTACCAAGTGTGTTGTTTTTGCTGGAAAAGACAAGTTGCCAGCTTTACCCCTTCAGCCAATTCAAGTGGATCAACCCTTCATCAGGTGGGGGTTGGATTTTATAGGACCTATTAGCCCTCCATCTAGTTTAGGACATAAATGGATCCTTACTGCTACTGATTATTTTACAAGGTGGACAGAGGAAGTGGCATTAAAGGAGGCTAATGAAACGTCAGTTCTAAATTTTTATGAGGATTTGGTAGCTAGGTTTGGAGTCTCATAATCAATTATATCTGATAATGTGTTGGCATTCTTGGGATTAAGAGTCACAGATTGGGCTGTCAAGCATGGTATTCATTTGAATACATCCTCAAACTATTACCCTCAAGGTAATGGTTTAGCTGAATCCACAAATAAGAATTTGATAAGGGTTATTAAGAGAACATTGGAAGATAACCAGCAGAATTTGCATACTAAGCTGAAATCTACATTGTGGGCAGATTGTATAACACCAAAGAGATCAATTGGAAATTCCCCTTTTATGCTAGTTTATGGGAAGGAAGCCAAATTACCCTTATCTGTAGAGACTCCAGCTTTGGAGATTGTGCGTCAATTAGAAATTTTAGAGGAACAAGACCCAATGACAGTCAGATATGTTGAGCTCATGGAGTTAGAAGAGATGCGGGACAAAGCAATGAGGGATATGGAATACCACCAACTCCAAATGAAAAGAAGTTTTGATAAGAAATCAACTGTTAAAGTGTTCAAAGAAGGTGATGTTGTCTTGAGGTGGGACGTTCTGAAAAGTAGACCAGGACAGCATACTAAGTTTGACAAAATGTGGAGTGGTCCCTTCATCATTACAGAGTGCAAGGAGCACAATGCTTTTCAGTTATCAAAGATGACTGGGGAGAGGTTGCATATTCTTGTCAACGAGATCCACCTCAAACCATGTTTTGAGGTATGAGCTTCAGTCCTACTTTGTACATACTAGGTTAGTTTCCCTTATTTTCAATAAATGCGTCTACTTTTAGTTTAGTTTTGTTTTCTGTCATGTTTTGTTTTGTTGTTTAGTTCAGTCAAGTTGTTGGTTTATGTTGTTTTGCAGTCATATCCACCCATTTCATTCACGCATGCATAGTTATGTGTTCCTAAATGCATGCACATATTCAACATACGCACACATACACACATACATATTGCTAACATTAAATATGTCTGGCTGTTAGCCATAGATATCTGCATACCCATGCATGCATTGCATACATACATTCACTTAAGTCCATACATCCACACATACGTCAACCAAATGGTCGACTATGATAGTTCAACTTCTAAAGTTGATACTCGAGTTCTGACCTTGCAGACCCGTCAATTTGATTAGAATTTCCAATCTTATTAAATTCACAAGCATTCATTCAAAACTAAACCAGCAACTTTAGAGGTCGCTTTGTGTCAGGTCTAGGTGCTAGGAATGCATAACCAGACTCCATAGCCCAATGGACTTGTAAGACAACTGGTCTTGTGTATAGCAGGCATACATCCAGTGGAAGTCGCCAAAAATGTTATCAACATTTCATCACCTACGAAATTTTGCTTTAACATTCATTATTGTTTATCAATTCATTCATTTGCCAATGATCACAGAAACAAAAAAAGTACATTGCATTGAATAAATGAGAAAATTCTTTATTTGTATTAAACGATGACAAATTTCAATTTGGAGTTTATGCATTGAAGAATTAAAGAACATGTACTAAATGAAAAAATGATCAAAATCTCTCATACAATGCCGTGAGAGTAGCTTGGTATTCATTATTGTTGTGCAAATAAGGAACATATAAAAAGAAAAATAAATGATACAAATGAACATGCAAGAGTATAAGAAAAGGGCACCAACCATTGCCTGGGGGTATATGGCTAGTCCGAGTTCGCACTCCCGAGGTTGGCTTGCTGCAATTGAGTTCTTCCCGATTCCCCAAGTATTTAACTCTTGCAAAAAAGTGAAAGGAAGGTACAGGTTAGATCCATATGGATCTAAGCAATGTCTGGTTCTCCAAAAATATACATATACTTGTACCATTTACCCATGATCCTAATTTGAACAAGAACAATGAACTCAATCAATCACGAAGCAGCACTATCAAAGTCTAAAAAATCAAAACCACGTATACAAGTGATTTTATTGGTAACATGTTGGTGTCATGTGCAGAATATTAGTAGCGACATTGAAATGAAATGTTGAAATAGAAATGAATGTTATTCATGAGTGTCACGAGCCCGTGCTCGAACCTCATGAAATACAGTTTATACATCATCAAAAGATCATATCAGAGTTCAAACATGATTTCAGCATGCAAAGACAAAGAGTATTCAAATGAATTCCAGCATGTAAATTCAATTATTAAGAAATTTGCAAAAGAGATCCATCTTCATCTACAAGAATATCAAAAGAGTGAAAAGGCAACTTAAAAAGAACAAGGCAATCAACTTTTGAAGGAAGGCCATAAATGTATGCAGCCAGCTAAAGGACGTATTAAAAGAGATTTTTGTATACAAGTGTGCACTTGCTCATTCAGATTCAAGCTACATGCTATTAAAATGTTGAAATGTAAGGAGCAAAGGGACCCACAGATGACTCAATTTGGAAGAATGGGTAAAGATAACATCAACTTCAGCAGACATTCACATTTTAAAATTCAAAATATTGTGCCATTAAAATGATGGGAAGGCTCATTAATGCTGTTAAGGAATCAGAATAACTACTTAGAGACCAGAGTTTTGATTTAATCATCATATATGAAAGGAATTGGAGACATCTGGGAATAACAGAAGTATCAATAGTAATTTGTGGTTTCAAGTAGCTAAAAAAGATGATTGACATAAGTGCGCATGTGACATGGAAGAGAATGCCTTTACATCCAAGACTCATATTCCTGAAAACAACAACAACTGGATAGTGATATCATTTTCTTAAGTTGAAAGACTAAGTTTGCAGAATCACATGGATACAAATTTGCCTTTGTCTTTAGATCTTGAGGTTATAATGTATAAAAGTGGTAATACAGGGTTACCCAAGGGAGTAATGTTGACTCATGGGAATATTGTAGCAATAGTGGCAGGAGTCATGAGGGTTGTCCCAACACTTGGTAATAAGGACATCTATTTGGCATACTTGCCATTAGCACATATTCTTGAACTTGTAGCAGAGAGTAAGCAATAGGTTATGGTTCCCATTTGACTCTAACTGATACATCAAAAAAGATCAAGAAAGGAACAAAAGGGGATGCTTCAATGTTGGGCCCTACATTGATGATAGTTGTACCTACCATTTTAGATCGTATTCGAGATGGTATACAGAAACAGGTTGATGCAAAAGGTGGAATATCATGGAAACTATTTAATACTGCATACAGTCAAAGGTTAGCATCTATTGAAGGAAGTTAGTATAGAGCGTGAGAGATTGAAAAAGTAGATTGCTTCCCTTTGAGAAGGCATTTCACTAGAGGCACAATTATTAAGCAGAAATGAAGCAACATCAGCTGCCGAATAGTTACATGAAGCTGAATTAGAAGCAAAATCATAGCAGCCACATGACTCAAAGAATGATTTTGACACAAGAGAAAATGGAAATGACAAATCTGAGAAGAAGAATAGAGTTGTGCGTGACTTGAATGACTTAACTGGGGAAGGAAATGTTGAGAGCATGCTTCAATCCATCAGTTACAATAGTTAATGTCGTCCCTAACAAGAAAAATAACAATGGCTACATCCATATTCATAAAAAAAAAACCCTACTCGGGTTTAACAATGAAGATGCTATATTTCCATAGCCACAAAATGGAAAGAAGAGAAATAATGAATTCACACAGAGAAAGCAACAAACCCAATTTGGGTTAAGTAATATCAAATCACAGCAAGGAGCCCAGTCACAACAAGGAAAAATCACTATATTATTGATATTGAAGAAACAATAAAACCTTCCGGCAATGAAATCACATTCGAAGGCAAACTTATATTGGTGAAGAAAACATATGTATAGCATCTAAGTTCTAGCCGATAAAAGAATCCTAGTTTACCAAGTAGCTAAGAACAACAAAAGATCTTACCATGTTTCCGACAACACAGAGATGGCATATAGAAACCCATTTTCAACTACAATAGATGTATTTTACAACGAGCTTGATAATGGTGGTCACAAAGTCCAGTGAAACCTTCAAAATTGAATTCCAACAAATACAAATGGATACTCTCAAACCCTGGTTGTAAATCCTTCATAAAAAAATGGAATGCGAAAAATGAAAAGGGAGTTTAGGATTATGAAGCCATATAGAGCCCTTTTTCATTTTTATTAGCTTTTGAAGTCCGTAGGAATTTTTGTGGGATTCTAATCCCTTTTCAATTTTTGTGTTGACTCTATGAGAGTGAGAAGGGAATTGTTTTAAGGGGTTTATGTTATGTTTTAGGAATTTTATGGGATATAAGTTTGTTTTATTTTTGCATAGGTGTAATTGTAAAGGATTAATATTTTAATGATAAATTATAAATCATTAATATTATTTCCTTTTTATTCTTAAATGCAAAATGAAGGAGCCTTAAATGAAGGAGTTAGCTGAAAATAATAAGAGCCTTTTTAGGAAGGAATCTAGGGTCGACTTTGAACTTATTATGGCAATTGAAGAGCCCTTATTGACTGTTAGAGATTTCTTAGGGTCATTTTGAGTGAGTCATGGGGTTTATTATGAAGTAGTGGCTCTTTCTTGAGCATAGGGCTTAATTTCATGTGTCTTTAAGTCCTCTTTTTGTGCTATCATTTTGGAGACGACCCAAGGAGTTGGGTATTGTACTTATGGAGTTGGAGAACTCATTTGGGAGGAGTTTTGAGTTATGCAAAAAATAGTATTGTGTGATATTCTTATCCTGAGTATTGTTATGCATTGTTCTGTAAATATTTTTTTTTTTTGGGAGAAAAGTTGAATATATGATAAGCTTTTATAAGTTCATTGTGGGAAGATTCTCAAGCCTTAATCTTTTTTCTATGGTGTTGTGTAATGTTATGATTTGAATGATTAATCTGTGAATTCAAGGATTCCTTGTAAATCTGTCTCAGTTTTTGCCCTATCACTGAAGTGTATTTTGTCTGCAGGTCACCTTTTGTGTTTGTTCCATTTTCATCTTATTAAGTGAAATTTCTATTTCCTTACTGATTGAGAATCAAGACCTTAATGTGAAATACAGTGGCAGGTCAATATAAAGTTTGAGTGCTTACTAGTGTTTTCCAATATATTGATGGTAAAAGGCTATTATTTGTTGAATTTTTTCTTTAAACATCTTTGGTGCATCACCTTTTAGAAAGTAGTCTTAATTTTCAGTTTGTAATCTTCCTTACCCCTTTTCTCAGCAAGAAAGTAGTGTTAGGAGAATTAATCAGGTGATTTTCCATAGAGGAGCTGGCCTAGAATCCAAAGGTTTAGCCATTGATAGGTTACCCACAGCCTTTGGTTGTCCCAATGTTGACCTAAATTTTCAAGTTTTTCTTGTAATTTGATAGGGTGCAAATTTAGGTGACAACATGGATGATGAGGGAAAATTGATATTGGTGCTAGAGGCTATCATTGATTTCAAGGAAAGGAACTTGAGGTGGCACACAATAAGAGAGTATTTGGTGAAATGGAAGGACCTACCAGTAGAGGATGCGACATGGGAGAATAAGGAGATTTTGCAGTATCCAAACTTGAAGTTGCTTGAGGACAAGCAATTTCAGGGAGGGCGAACTGTAATGTCCCCATCCTTTTAGTATCTTAGTGGAGTTCTTAGCCTTGACATTCTCTGAAGGCTAAGTGGAGAAATAAGGAGAAATTGATTAAATTAATTTCTTATAAAGTTATTAAAAAATAAAAATAAAAAGGTGATTTTATATTTAATTAATTTAATTAAGTGAGAGTGCATTAATTATTGAAAGGGGGAAACTTCTAGTAATTGCAATCATTAAATATTTTATTAATTATTGTATTGCAAGAGAGAAGCTTCTAGCGAGGGCATTAATTATTGGAAGGGGGAAACTTCTAGAGAATGTAATTATTAAGTATTTTATTTCCTTCTAGAAGGGTGAAGGAAAAGTATAAATAAAAGTGAGAGCTTTATTGTTTTGTATCCGATTATTGTGAATTGCTTTTGATACTAAGTTGGGAGAAGAAACTAAGGTTTTCGATTTCAGTCAGCCATTGGAGAACATCAACTCTTCAGTGTTGCAACCATTTGAGGTGAAGAAATATCCATTAAATTTGGTATTTAGGAGAGTTTCAATTCAGGAGTTCTATTTGTACTTAAATTGGAGAATAGATTTTGGTTGCTACAGTACACATGCACAATGCTGTGCTGCAATATTTGTGTTTGATTCATTTCCATTATTGGGCATCACTATCATCAGGTTCCTCTTGAAACTATTAGTAGTTATCATTGTACTTCATAAGCATGTGATTTTGCTATGATAATTCAAAATCAAATTTTGGCATTACTGTAGCCATTATTGTATGCCAATTGTTTTGCATTTCATATCTAGTTTCCATGTATTTGCATTGAAAATACCAAAAGAATTGCACTTGCATATTAGTTCATTGTAAGGGGTTATTACATTGGTATCAGAGCTTGTTTGCAAAATGTTTGACACAATGTCGAACAATTGAACTAGAGAAGATTTTGGTGTTTGAAAAAGTTATAACCTATTGGGGTTATAACAAGCTTACAATTGTATTCAATATTTTTTTAAATTGGTCTTGATTTGATTTTAACTTCTATATATTTGAGTGACATAAACCATTCATTCAATTTCTACCTCGTATGCTCAATTGTAAATATAATCTAGGAAATATCTCACTTGGTATGGTTTAATTATCAAACAACAAGATTGCGGATCACATCGCCAATAAATCTCAACCCTCACTTTATTCATTAATCATAAAAAACATTAATAGTTATTCTAAAACATGACCATAGCAACTTATTTGAAAATTGTTTGTAAGACTTATGAACCAACCCTACTTTTATACTTACTCGAATTTATCTTCTCCTAAAAATGATATTTAACCACTCCAAGCAATGAAGTTCAAAGAAAACAAGCTTTATTTGAACTCAAATTACTTCCTTATACTTGCACGCCATCCAAAACGAAATGACCTATATGTTCGACCACAACCTTTGATTCAACAACCTAAACCAAAAATTCAACATGGATCCTCACTCAAAATTACTTCCTTGTACTTGCACGCCATCTAAAACCAAATGACCTATATGTTCGACCTCAACCTTTGATTTAACAACCTAAACCAAAAATTCAACATGAATCCTCACTCATTTTTCTTAATAACCTATATTTTAGATATAGATCAAATCTACCCTTTACAAATTTTAACCATAGAACAAATTTATCTTTTTACTTTTACCACAATATAGGAACCCAGCTTCATAGAATTCTCAACCCAACTTCATAGAATGCTCATCACACTAGGCAAATCCACAACAAAAGAAACAGCCTTGAGAAATCTTAACATGAATGTTGTTTGGTCCCATAGACTGCCGGTCTCTCATCAAAACTCATTCATTATTCTATTCAATTCCAATTATCCAGTCCATATCAAGTACACAAAAAATAGAAAATTCAACGGAACAAAAGGCAGTCTCCATCCCATAGACTGTCCTTCACCATTCAATGCCAGGGTGCTTCCTTAATTCCCAAGGAGCCGACACCCCTGCAGAAGAGACATCATAAAACGTGAAATGCATAGCAGTTTCCAGTGTCGTGGGCAATTCTGACGGAAATCTATTTGCTCAACTTTTGGTATTTTGCGACACAACGTACGTCGCCCCTGGCGCGGTGGGAGTTGATCTTACGATCTGTGATCTTAAATCTTAGTCGGGTGGAAATTGAAGCGTGAATTAAATCAGCTCGCGACAGTTGAAATCCACTTGAATTGAATTGGCAACAGCCGTAATTGTCTTTGGAGAGCTTGAATCTGCAAAATGGTTGTTCAGAGGTTCGTGATTGAACACAATGGAAACGAGCACACCGTAGATTACGACACGGACTTTGGCTTCGAGGTATTCAGTTAATTCAGTCGACGCATAATTAAAAAGGTCTCAATTTTATTTATCCTGGAAATGACTCTTAGTACAACCCGTTTCAGGTCCTGAGATACCAGCTCTATTCTCTCACACTTGTCCCTCCTGACGATCAGAAGGTATTATTACATTTCCCCTTCATCGTTATATTATGCTTTGAGGCGGAATCCGTTACCAATTGTTTTTTAGCTCGTTAATGGCAATTGCGGTATTTCTACGCCTAATGGTTTTATAGTTAGCACCTCTATCCAGGGGCCCTCCTTGTTGTGGGAGATTAGAATAAAAATTGTCAAGCACACGGGGAATTCATTTAATTTACTGCATCCAGATGGCATTTATTGACAATAAGTTATCGCTTTCGGAATAACCTGGATAGCGTGCTCCATTTTACTAAGCGTCTGGATTTTTTTTTTTTTGATGTAAATTGATTTCTTTTGATGAGGAGGCACGTTAGACCGATTTCTCAGAAGCAGTAGGCAAGATTCATTATCTTATCTTATCGTTAGTAGTAGTTCGTAATGACTGAATATTGTGGGAAACAACTGTTACTGTACATGCATGCTACTTTGAAGAGGTAGAATTGAATTGGGAGTCTTGTACATGCTAGTAGAAAATTTTCGACTCTGGAAGGGGTAATTAGATAGTGACTAACGGAATAGCCAGCAGCATCAGTAAATAGGTACCATTAAAATGAATGGTTAATTGATGCAAATGAATGACTTGCTCCCAGAATATGCGGTTGGGAACTCCTTTCAATTACAGGCTTGGTTTTGGATGGAGGAGATATTCGCTGCCTTCGAGCTACAGCTTGCAGGAGACTCTTTCACTGTATATTCCCAGCAATGCACGTTCGCACAATGGAGAGTTTGGAGATACAAAACAATGTGGAGCAGTCTATGGGGAACTTTGGTACTACATCAATGCATGTTCGATGAAAAGTTAATGCATAAACAGATGTGCTGTGCAAATATTATGTAAATATCTATAATTAAATATTTATTTATTTTGAGTTACATATTTTTTCTACCTTATTTGTCCAGTCTTTTGCATTTTGTTTCTTGTTTGAATCAGCTTAGCAAGTGGTAGATTACAGGTATAGAAACGTTTGGGTCATTTTTAGGTTAGTCGTAGGTTCTATAAGGGCCTATGCCCAATGATGGAAAATTGATTACAGACAAGCCTAAAAATCAAGAGAAGCCGAAGAGTTAAACATACAAACAACACCAATTACAAAAAGGTCCTGACAGACTAGGATCACTTTACAAAAAAGTATCGACTGATAAACAAGAAGGTGACCCATGAGCTCAGCCGATCTGGGCTTTTGCTTCAACATTTACCCTAGGTTTTTGGAAAGAAGCAAAAAATAGCACGGGAGACACCACTCTTAGAGATGGTCGGTAGGGTGAAGAGCTAGATGTTCCAAGCTGGCATTACAAAGGATAACTTGAAGGTTATCAATTGACTGCAGACGGTCTTGACAATAAAGCATTGTATCAGTATGTTTTTTCAATTACAAATAGGAAGACATGTTTGCTGCAACCATCCCCTCTTTATGAGGTAAACTGCTTTCCTGTCATTTGATTCCAGAAGGCCACCTTCTAGGCTCTCCCCAAGTGTTAAAAATTTAGGTCTTTGGTAGGATGTGCTCAATATTCCAATCCCAATATGTTGCATTGAACTTTACATCTCAAGCTTGGTGACAAAAGCTTTTTAATGGATGCCCTCAATGCCGTATCCCTGAAGTACTGAGATCGCTGGGCCTTAATAGATCCTTGATGAAAACAGAGTACCTACATACAGGATGTTGAATGTGCACCTAAGTTTATGGTTTTAAATGGTGCCATTGTATGGTGCATTGTCTGGGAGGCATCCTGTTTTCATTCAATATCTAAACTTGTGTCAGGTGCCCTTTTTGAGTAATGATTTAAAAAAAAAAAATTAATAATTAGTTGCTCGAAATAACTTTATAAATAAAGTGCAACTAATATCTTACTACATGAATGAACCTTCTCAAGGTGATGTTATACTATTAAGTTAACAAACGCATGTAAATGGCAATAAGAAATATTAAAAAATAAAGTAATGGAAAAGAAAGATAAGGGCCATTGGAAAAAGTTATAAAGAGAGAATTTGGTCATTTAGAGGGGGAGGTTTGTGTATAATTTTATTTATGAAAGAGCAAAAGTTGTTTGTGCTAGAGAACAAAAATCCACCAGTTTTGAATTGAGGATGAAATCCTCCTATTTGATGGAGCAGTCCCATTTAGGGATTGTTAGTGCACTAAGATAATTTTGAAACGGGTGAAAATCCTCATTTGGTTGTGAGTGGTTCCATTTAGAGATCATTTTTGGTGCTGAATGTAATCACTTAAAATTTTTCCAGTGTGGAGAGTTAAACAAGTTACCAACAAGAGGTGATTTAATTGCTTGTAATTTCTCTTCAATTGCAGAGGGGTTTACAGGTGTTTGCCTACTGTTTCAAGGAAAGAGAGAGGCATTTTGAATAGGGTATAAATCTTATTGATGTCATCAATGCGGTGGGAGATTGTGAAATTTTAAGTCATCCCTGTTTCTAAGCTGCAGAGGTTGTAAAATCAATACATAAGACTTCAATGGGGTTTGAAACTCATTGACATTGTTGGATGCAGGAGAAAACAAAGGAAAATAGGTGTTGGGTGCTATGAGGAAGAGGTGAAACAATCTGCAGTTTGTGCAAATATGCAAGAGTTTTTGAAAAAAGTGACCACTTCTGGGGTTAATAACCACTGAATTACCTTGTACAAGTGGGACGAGTTCAATTACCAATGGGTCATGGCAGTTTGAGGAAGGGTTTGTAGTTGCTCAATCCACTAAAATTGGCAGTTAAGGAAGACCATTGCATCAAGGTGTCTATTTTGTCAAACACCCCTGTTTTCAGTCATACATCATAGTCCCTACCCATTTGAATATTTTTTGAGCTTTAAATAGGGATAGATTTAAAGGGATTGGTATCAATTCTTGCTCGCTATAGAGCTGATTCAGAAGTGGACATTTTGAAAAGACTTTCAAGTCATGTCCAGTTGTATAAGGAGCCTAGTAGGTACTCACACCATGCAAGCATAATTAAGGGGTGTTTCAACTCCAAGCATTTAATATTTTCGACCTCCAGTAGCTAATTGAGGTGGGATGCAACATTTTGGAGATGTTTAGTGAGATTCTCAAACAGCTGTGATGCTTCACAAGAACACCAAGGACCTGCAATTTTTTAACATAATAGGTTAGATTTGGTCTAATACTTGTAATAAGCTCTTTTTCTATCTATGATGTTGAGTTGCATGCAAAGTACTCAACGAGGTACATTATGTTGTCTGTCTTTTGTTGTGAATTTTGATGGATAGTCTTACTTAAGTTGGTGAAGCAAATCTTTCTCTATTTTTGTGCACATTTTTATATACCACTCAAAGCAAAAAATGAGACTATAAATAGTTTGTATAATTAAACCTCAAAAACATATAAAATATATATGGAAATTTTACATCCTAAAAACTCTAGATCCACTTGTACTGTAACGCCGTCCATGCAAAATGAAGCACAATGACAGTTGAGAACCAAAAAAAGCAGTGCCAGTGAAAAATGAATGTGTTATCAATGAGAAGAGATTTACACAATCCATGATAATTATCTGCAAGAACTTTTGGATTTGATTGTGTATAGTTTTTTTACATCAGTGTTTCGAATCACACTTTTTGATCCATCGTCAGGATGAAACAAATCATGAGAGAGCACAAGGAAAAATGGATCACAAAGTGTATCCGCTATCAGGATGAAATAAAGCATGAGAGAGCACAAGGAAAAATGGATCACGAAGTGTAATTCAAAATGTTTATGTATAAAAACTATACACAATCAAATTGAGAAGTTCTTGCAGATAGTGAATGTGCAATGTTAGTGGAGAGAGAACATGGCACGTGGAATCTGATTGTTGAAATGAAAATGTTGCCAACAAAAATTGAATGTTTTTAACTTAATGCTTGATATGGGTTTAAAAATCAAGTGATAGTGAACAAAAATTGGGTAAGGCTAGACTTAGCAAGTACAAATATTTGTTGGAATTAATTAATTAGGAGCTTGTAACTATTGGCATGGACCAGCCAACCACCCATTGTCTACAAGTGCACGAGGTTATCTTCAACCACACTGTTGTGAGGTCTTTACACCATCGCCCCATTGGGAATGTGATCCACCCCGTTTTTCTTTTTCTGTTGGTGTAGGTTGTAGGTTATACTGGCAATGCTTTGAACCTTAAAGGAGCCTTGCAAGCTTTTACAAATCCAAGCACGATCAAGGACACCGAATTTTCAATCAATTTTGTGTGAACAACCAAGCAAAGAATGAAAGTTGGATTGAAGATGATTGAGGCACAAACTGGATTTGAATCTTTACTTAGCCATTTTTGTGGGAATTTTCAAATCAAGCTTAAGGGCTTGACAAACAAATGACGAATCATTGTACTTAACTAGGGTGCTAATTTGATCAGCCTTTAAAAGGTCAAGCTCAATTTGTTTTCTGAAATCCAAGAATTGAGTTTGTTCAACAACATTTCTAATCCATGGTGCACGATCAAGTGCAAGCCTAATGAATAAGGCAAATTTTGAGTAAGACAATGAAAAATGCCCAATCAAGGGGTAATTTCCAGTGTAACCTGGGTGTGTGCACCCGAGTCAAAACCTCGAAGCACTCGGTGCGCATACGCATCCCTTGCGGGTGCATCATGCACCCGAGTACCCCCGCTGGTCGAAAAAGTGCCGCTGCACCTCAGCCGCATCGATCGAGCACTCGGGTGGAATGTGAGACTCGGGTGCGTCGCAGGTGCTCAGGTGTGGGGGTGCGCACAAGGTGCTCCCAGGGTTCTCACGAGGTGTGGCCTGCTGAATGGCCCAAAAAGTTAAAAAAAAAAAAATAGTTTTTGCATTTCTTTTTAAATTTGTTTTTTAAGCAAGCTAACCCTTGTGATGATTAGGACTTCGGTATAGGGGATGATTCCATTCTCATTATTGACATTGTGTCATTTTGTTGATTGTACTCACTTTGATATGGCTATGACACTTTATTTCATTTCACTGTTTCATGCTACTCGGCTCATTGTCATCATGGGCATCTTTATGATATATGATATTCATATTTGAACAATGAAGTTTGAATCTTGTATCTTGAACTAAGTTAATTTTTTAAATGGTCATTCGTAATGGTTATGAAGTTTCAAGTTTCAAGTTTGAACTTATGGTTTGTGAATCGCATTTCAATTTTCTCTATTCAACTATATTTGGTATGTTATATAATATATTGAAGTATCATTTCATAATTAGCATTTTCAGTCATAGATATATACTATGCAACCCCCTCCCCCCCACTTTGCACCCTGCCGCCGCATCCCCCGCCGTCCCCCCGCCATCCCCAAATTGAGGCCCTTTTTTTCTTGTGCCCGAAACTCGTCTTGATGTTCCCCCGCACCGCTACGCCTCCACGTGCGTGTAACACTAGACTGATTTCCAACTTGAACAAGGCAATGATAATATTTTGTGACTAACTAGCTTGTGATTTCCAATCCATGATATGATGTTTTGTGCCCAACTGCATTGTAATTTCTGACCTCAACAATGTTAAGTATATGTGATCATGCCCAACTACTACATGGTGATTTCCAACCTGAAAAGACTTGTGATTGTGCCCAAGTATATGGTGATTTACGACTTGAAAGACATGGGATCGAGACCAACTAGTATCTCACTTCCACCTAGGTTTAATTACCTCCAAGTTCGATCAAAGTAATCAATTCATGTTAGCATAATCAGAAGTTGAGCATTAAATGCAAAGGGAAATCACTAATTAAGTGTGAGGATGAATTTAATAGAGGCCGGACTTATTAGGTGGTTAAATAATTCAAAAATTCAAATGCTAGGTTGGCCTTAACAATGGGATATCTCCTCTAGTCTTTGTGCCTATAAACATTGGGTGTATCTCCTTGACACCTATATAAGCAGGGTGTTGAAATGATATCAACAACCAACTCAAAATTTGATCATACATTAATAAGAGAAGATCAATTTCCTTGGGCAGCCCATTGCCATTGAGCAGATCGAATTTGTGGAGGCATCAAATATTTTTGGAGATCAGACTTGTGTAAATATTGAAATAAGGATAGATTGATAGTGCAAGCCCAAACCCTATTAGGAGAATGAGACCTAGCCAGGTATGAATTGTGCAAACATGGTAGTATTTCAAATTGTGAAAATGTATCAGGCCTTGTTGAATTTGAACTTTCCCAGATCTCAGCACATTAAATCAGAATTTCATGATAATTTGCAAGGTAGATGATTGTAGAAGGCTGAGAATTTGTTTCCAAATGAAGAATTCGAAAAAAAAACTTAAGCCATCAATTGAATTATTTAAATCTCAAATTTTCATTTTAGATGTCATTAGGCCTTAGAAAATAAGAAATTCAACCCTGCATTTGAATTCAAGGGCTGTTAATAGGAGCTATGTTCGTAGAACGTATCTTCATCATAAGTTTTGATTTCTTGGTATTACTCCTTTTGATTTGAAGTGAAGTATGAAATGCAAAAAAATAATGTTGTTGTATGGCAGGAGCTAATGATGGGGAGAATTCAAAATCAAAGTTGATAAAGACAGAGAGATCTCAAAATCAAAGATGACATAAGATAAGGATGGAATGAACTAGAGACAATGAAGACAAGCACAACTCAAGCATGATGTACAAGATATGACTCCGAAGACAAGTTTTACATGAAAGTTGAGAAAGATAAATGATACCAATCTTGGTCCTTTCAATATGGATCTAGTGAGAGATTGAATGTTCAAGGCAATCCATAAAGATGGGCAATGAGGATGGTGAAGAATGGAATAGTACAAGCTGCCATCTTCCCAGTGACAATTGAAAGGACAAAGTTGATGCTAAAATGCGCCAAGTACTATAATGCACACATAAGACGTGTACTCACTTCAAAGGGAAGTCTTGTGATTTCATTCATGGAAGATGACACAAGAGATGCCTTCAACATACCTTATCACAAGGTCAATAGCTACAAAACAAAGTAGGAGACCATGAAGGACTTTGACAACAAATCCAACACTTATATAAATCTTGTCAATAATGAATGGCTAGCAAGACCAGTGAGACATAACTCCAAATTGCCAAAGTTGATTAAGTTCGATTTTAAGGAGAATATTGAAGATCTCATGCTCATGTTGAATCGAATGATGAGAAGTCCACATAGAGCACCTTTTGAACCATGGATGTACTATTTCATTAAGAATATATATATAATGTGGAGGAAATGCTTGATTGGGCACTTATAATCAGTGATAATATGGAAAATAGTTGAGGACCACAGAGAAATCAAAAGCATTTTGCATGAACTCCTTCCTACTTGGTGTACATGACGACATGGGTTTGCAAGTACAAAGCATTGAAATGCTTAGGGATAATGGGAAAAGACTAGGACAATACATGTTGTATGATTGTTGCCCATTGTTGCACCTTCAAAACAATGATTACTTCAAGATTGCAAATGATGTCTTTGATATGCACAATGTGAGGATATTATAAGGGACCTCTCGAAAGAGATTATCAAAGGAAGCTTACAATCCAATGAAGAAGTATGGTTCATGTACACTTAGTTTCCTAAGTTCATCTATATTAGAGTATTAGGGAGTACAACATGCCCGAAGAAGCTTTCAAGGTTTCCACCAAACAAGTTGGTGATAATGGAGTTTGTAAGGCAGTTGTTGACATATAATAAAATTCAAAAGCACAAACACAAGCCAGCGATATCTTTTCCATTCCACCTTGGAAGCTTAATTGAAACTTGTCCTTCACTTCAAGCAGAAAAAGCAGTGGAGAGAGAGTTTCAGTACTATTTATTTGGGATATACAATAATAGAACCAACTTTGATCCACACCATCAAATAAGGAGCTTATGCAGTCCAGTAGAAGCACTTGACATATGTGGAAGATCATTGGGAAAAGGCAAATGATGACAATGAAATCAAGGAAAGATCATTTTACCTTTGTTAGTTGAGTTGATTAGAGCAAGCAAATGGATGGAGCTTTCATATCAAATTGTGGATGATGGAAATTGTCTCCAATCTGATTATGAGACAAGGAAATATACTATCCCTAATATTGACTGGCTTGATAAAGATGAGGGGAGCTTTGATGTAATATTGATGGTAGTTAAGACATTCACTCAAGCATGGTCAAACAAATAAACAGAAAAGCTTGAAGCAAGAGGAATTCCATTGACTCATGAACTGACAAAAGATGTGGAAGAACCTGAAGAGGAATTATCTTGTTAAAATTTATTAGACTTTGAGTTTAGATGGAACAATTCTTTATTCTTGAATTGTATAATCTTATAAGTCTTTCTTTCAATACTACTCTTATAATACTATGACAAATATCATAATGAGAAAATTTCTAATGATCCAGTAAGAAGAGTGAAAGTAGTCAATAGACTTAAATAAGACTATTTTATAATATTATATACAAGATGACATGGAACAACCAAAGTAAGAGAAGGAAAATTTGAACTGGACTGATGATATTGACCGCTGTAGGTATACAAGATAATGTCTTGAATAGTATAAGAAACCTCCTAGTATTGATGCTAATGCTAGACTCTGCAAAGTTAGAAGATTGAAGAATGTTATGTGTTCATTGTCTTTTGGAGGCTTGACGGTAAAGGATAAATAGGAACATGGGGAGCCATGTCGGCGATGGGGAGTGACTCCACCGTGGAGTCACGTCACATCGGGTACGTGGCTCTCGATGGAGTGTGTAATTAAATAATTCCTTAAACATTGATAGTCAAAGGAATTATTTAAATCGGGTATGTGGCTCTTGCTGTAGACTTCCTCGAGTCATCATAATATGGTAATTGAAGTTTCCCTACTTTCTTCCATAGCTCATAATTTTGGTTCCTGTTGTGTCCATGTGGCATATGTTTCGTCCGCACATCCATATACTCCCTAAAGGTGATTGCAGTAGTAAAGTCTGGTCCTCCAGCTTCCCAATCTCTCCTCAGCTGATCTTATATATCAGTGATCGGGGGCTCTGGTTCCGGCTACTTTGGAGCTCTACGAGGAAAGGTGGGAATCATGGGCCTTGAACTCATTGTCCTAGCTTGCTGGGGTACATGACCGACATTGTTCCCAACTTGTTCACATCCATTTTGTGTCCCATCCTGGTTATTCCCGTTCGAATTATTACCATTTTGATTATTTCCACCACCCATGTTAGCATTCAACCCCATTTGACGAGCCATCATCTGCATCATAAGCTCCAATCTCTAATTCTGTTCCTGTGCCCTTTGTTTTGCTAATCGCTGTCCCTGTGCCAAGGTCTCTAATAACTATAAAAATCTGTCCTCTCCAGGATCCCTAGTATTCCTGTCTCCCATATTGCCAATAACCTGTTCACCTGTATTAATATGATCCTCTAGATTTCCCTATTCCTCTTGTCCTGTGTTTAGATGAGCCCTGGTTCTTCTTAGATTATAATGATGAGTTAAAGATTGAACATTCCAATCTGTCATATCACCACCTTTTCATTGTGTTTGTACCCACTGGGATGGTAGGATAATTTGGCTCTGATACCACTATACTAACCCTGCTCAAATCTGATCCCAAAATGCTGATTAAGGTTCAAGAAAACACTTTGCATACAAGGGTCATATGACTGATATAAAATTTCAGTTTGCTTTTATGGCTCTTTCCTTCATTTAGCATCAATAAGAATGCTTGCAAGCAGACTCTGAATTGACTAGACAATGTCCTAACATGAATGTGCAACTAATTTTGGCAATATACAATGCATATATATGATCTAAACATGAGAAATGAACACTTACAACCAACTGGCATTTTTACAAACAGTTGGTATGCAAACTAACTAGCTGATAATGATATTGAATTGCTCAAATGACACCAGCAACTATTATCTCCTTAATTGCAATGGAATTTCTAATACAAAGCTCATGAAATATGGCCAAGACTTTTGGCATTTACATGGATTACAAAAATGATAATGTTGGTATAATGCACACCTACAGCTAAAATTTATAACACCTAATATGCAATGCTAACAAAGGAACCTGGTTGTAGATGGCTGTAATAATTTTCTCCAATGCTGCCTTTTCTGCTTTTCTTTTTTCCGATCTGCTTTTTTCACTTGCTTTTTTGGATCTGCTTTTTCGCTTTGCTTTTTCGAACTGCTTTTTCGGATCTTCTTTTTCGGAATGCTTTTTCGGACTGCTTTTTTCAGATCTGCTTCCAAAAACTCAAACCCTCAGGTAGTCTGAGTATTCAAATTAAGCTCAACTTGAAATGGCTGAATACCACTTCCAAAGTGCAACCCTTCAGAAGGTCTTTCACTTCCTCAGTTATGCAATCTCTTGAGAGGTATCGTTCTCAAGGACTATGCTGAATATTTGCAGACCTGGATGGTGCCACAAATGCTCAAAGAGAATGGTAGTAGAATCATCAATTCCCGTCTGTCCAAATGAGATGCCAAGCCCTCTATTTATTTACTTTTCTAAGAAGTTACTAAGGACTTCTAGAAGCATCCTTTTCTAAGAAGTTACTACGAACTTCTAGAAACATCCATTATAAAATCCCATTACAATGCACTTTTATAATTAAATAACTTTATAAAAAAGTGCAACTCAACTTAGAATTATAACATGTAGGCCCCGTATAAAAATGATGATAAAAATATAAATAAAATAATATCTCCAAGAGCATAATAAACCATCCAATCCCCAAATAAACGCCAGAATGACTCTCATCACAACCACCCGTCTACCAGAGTCCGTGATAGACTGATCTAGCACGCAAAATGATGCCAGCCAAAACGGGGACATTACAATTCAGTGAAACCAATAAATTATTAAGACATTTGTTAATATGTTTGATGCATTTGAAAGTGCGGGCAAGTGATTATTAAATCATGAAGAGAGCGATTTTGTTAAATAAACAGACATCTAAGTGTTTAATGAAGAGACACATCTCTTATACCTGAAGATATAAAAAGAGTATGTCATTTGCAAAATAAGAGTGTGTAGAAATGAAATAATAAAAAGGGGAATTCAGCAGTGCAATACAAGGAAAGTACATATTCAAATAGTTAAATAGGATATATATTTATATATTGCAGAGAATTAGTAAATAAAAGTATTTATATATTCAGATTATTATCTGATATATAAGTTTATAAAGTTATACTGCAGAGCGAGAAGAAATTATATCGGTGTTGCAAGTTAGGTGGGCAAGATCATAACACTAGAAGGAATGTCCATAGAAAAGTAAGTGTATAATATCAGTGGCAACTAAAGAATATATATATATATATCCAGATTTAATGTATCTGATATATATGTATAGAGAATAAAAAGTATAAGCAGATATAAAAACATATATATGATGAAGGCATCAAATTGCGTGAAGCACTTGAGAAAGGGATGAACATAAACAAAATATGTTTTATCATATGAAAAGCATAAGAGGGCAAAGTGTACAGATTCAAAGAAAATTATATAGCAAAGTAAAAGAAGCGTGAAGTAATTGAGCAATCCAAAGCATCTGTCATCAGTTGAGTGGGCAACATTATCAAGGTGGAACATAAGTGTGTGAGTGAGTTGGTGCTCACGAGGATAGCCAAGGGAGTTGGAGCTTCTTGTAGGTTGGAGCTTCCAGTGAGTCAGTGCTCATGAACATAGGGGTCCAAAGCCTCTAGTAGGTCGTAGCCTACAAATCATTGTAAAAGAACAAGTATACATATAAAGCAATTATTTTGCCGTGGTTTTCTGTTGCATTGGGTTTCCGCATAAATCTTTGTGTTATTGTGTCATATGCATAATTGTTGATTCAAGCAGTTACAATTATTTGGATAAAAAGTTTTAAATCGGCACAAGTTTTTATTATATTGATTCATCCCCCCTCTCAGTGTAATTGCGTGCTCTTGATGTACTCTTTTGATCTAAGGAATTTCCAACCCCATTAGAGTTTGTATATGCACTTAGACGTTGTTCAACATTTGTGTATCTTAGGCCATATTCAATGTACCATAAAGATATCTGAGAATGTGTTTTGCTGCTACTAAGTGAACTTGTTTGGGTTCACAAATGAACTGACTTAGAACATATACTGCATAACAAATGTTAGGTCTTGTATTCACTAAATACATTAAGGACCCAATAATTTTTTAGTAGAGAGTAGGATCAACATTTTCAGAATCTTTAGTTCCTTCTTTTAATTTGTGTAGATTTGTTTCCATAGGAGTCTTCATAGGTTTCCTTTCCATCATTCCAAATTGTTCAATTATATCTAGTGTATAGTTCCCTTGATTTAGGATGATCTCATTAGCATGTTGCCATACTTCTAGTCCTTGAAAATAGTGTAGAAGTCCCAAATCCTTCATATCAAATTCAGATGCTAGGTCTTGTTTACATTTGTCAATTAGGTGATATTCTCCTGTAATCAATAGGTCATTAACATATAGTACCAGAATCAACACATCCCCTTGTTGTATTTTGAAGTACAGGTTAGGGTTTGCATCATTTTTTAGAGAAACCAAGTATAGTTAAGTGATGACCTATTCGTTCATACCAAGTTTGGGGAGCTTGTTTTAGCCCATATAGTGCCTTTTTTAATTTACATATATGTGACCGCTTATTATGCACCACAAATCCTTTGGGTTGCTCAAGATAAACTTCTTCTATTACTCCATTCAAAAAGGCGGCCTTGACATCCATTTGATGAAGTTTCCATCCTTTAAGGCAGCAATAGCTATTACAATTCTAACTGAGGCATATCTAGCTACTAGAGCAAAAGTTGCTTCATAGTCAATTCCTTCCTTTTGAGAGAAACCCCTCGCAAAAAACCTAGCTTTGTATTTGCCAATACTTCCGTCCGAGGTATGTTTAATTTTAAATAACCATTTTGAGGATACAACTGATTTGTTTTTGGGTCTAGGAAGAATATCCCAAACGTGGTTCTTGAGGATGGATTTATATTCCTTTGTCATGGCATCTTTCCAGGTTTGTTGTTTCATTGCTTCTTTCACATTAGAGGGTTTAGATTTTGATAGTTCACTCATGAGTGCAATATAGCTAGAGAATATATTTGGTCGATTTCTTTCTCTAATAGAATTAGTAGGAGCTGAACTATTTTCTTTGATTAGTTTTTTGACTTATAGAAGTCTCTTCTTTTCTTTAGATATGTAAGTCATATCCATAGGTTCGGGAGAGTTATCTTCTTTTGTTTGATTCTCCCTCTAAATTTCAGAAATTGAATCTTCTAGAGTTTCTTCATCATTTGATTCAACCTTGGATCTTCTGTAAGCAGTATCTTAATCAAATATAACATCTCAACTTAACTCAATGCTTCTTTGTCCAGGGATGTATATACGATATGCTTTAGAAGTTTCATTGTATCCTACGAAGATTCCTATTTTTCTTCTGAAGGTTCTAATTTAGTTCTTTTCTCCTTAGGAATGTGGATATAGACAGGGCACCCAAGTATTCTTAGATGGTTGAGATCAGGGTTCTTTCCAAACAATGCTTCTTCAGGGGTTTTATGTTCAAGATGAGACTGTGGACATCTATTTTGAATAAAAGCAATAGTGTTAGAGGCTTCACACCAAAGGAAGGTTTCGAGGTTTTGATCATGTAGCATGGCTTTAGTAGCTTCGACAATAGTTCTATTCTTTCTTTCTACTACTCCATTTTGTTGGGGATTGTAGGGAACTGAAAACTCCCTCTTGATCTTAACACTTTTGCAATAATTAAGAAAGATCTCGGAAGTATATTCCTTACCATCATCAGTTCTTAGAACTTTAATTTTCTTTCTAGAGATGTTTCGTACAAGAGTTTTGAATTCTTTAAATTTTATCAAAATTTCTTCAGACTCTTTACATTTTAGAAAGTTAATCCATGTCTTTCTGGAGAGATCATCTACAAATATGATGTAATATAAAAACCCCCCTAAGGAAGGAACAAACATTGGCTTGCATTAGTCGGTGTGATAAGTTCTAAGATTTCGTTGGTTTTGCTCTCATTGTTATGGAAGGTGGTTTTAATGTTCTTCCCTAGAGCACAACCTTTACAGGTTCCTTCATGGTTAGGTTGGAGTTTGGGTAGCCTTGTTACCATTTTCTTTAAGGAAGGTAATCCTTGGAAATGTAGTCTCTTGTGCCAGATTTCATTTTCTTTGAAGGAATTTTTGAATAAGAGCTGTAGGTGACCAAGAGTTTAGTTTGTATAGACATCCATGTCTAGAACCAATTTTGTGAGCTTTTTTATATTTGAGTTCTTAGTCCAAGCTAATACTTTTCCCTCCATAAATGTGATCCTGTATCCTTCATCTTCAAGTGCTAATAGAGAGACCAAATTTCTCTTTATGGTGAATTCAATTGAGATTCCTGATTTAAGATTTATAGTACATGTTCCAATGCCTTTTACAGGATGGCTGGTGTCATCTCCAATGGTTACATCATCAACATAGTCTTCTTCAATTAAATCTAACTGTTCTTTGAAGCCACTAATGTGTTGGGATGCTCCACTATCAATCACCCAGGTATTTGATCTGTTTGATACTTCACTAGATAAAGCTGAATAGAAAGCATTATATTCTGAATTTTCATTATGGTTGTTGACTTTTGCAATGGAAGCTTGTTGCTTGAACCTATCAAGATATTTAGATGCTGGATTCTCATACTTATTGCATCTAAAGCATTGCATTTTGGAGTAGTCTGGCTGTTTCCTTCGTCCTTAAAATTTTTGTTTCTTCTTTCTTTTATTTACATGAGTTGAAAGAACTTGTATATCTTCTCTTGTAGAAGAGATGCCCATGCCTCGTGATGTTAGCATACATTCTTCTTGTATGCAATCAGCTTTGAGTCCGTCAAGTTTAGGAAACCTGGATCAAGAGCATACTCCTTGTCTAAAAGTATCTCATGATACTGGGAGTCCTTTTAGGGCCACTATGGTTAGTTCCTTGCCGTTACAGATATGACCTATTGTAGGCAGTTGGTTTCTTAACTCAGTTTTTCTCATGAAGCATGACGCAATGTTCTCTTCTTTATTCATCTTGATGTTGGAGAGTTTGTCTCTTAGTGTGATAATTCTGTTAATATTGTTAATCGCAAACATCTCTTCAAGAGCTTTGTACATTTAATGTGCGGTATCTATCTCTGTGGTGATTGGGAGTAAATGGTCTTTAACACCATCCGCAATTAATTTCATTGCTTTGGTATTATCGCTTTCATACTTTTCCAATTCATCACTTCCTTTGGACGGTTGTTCCGATTTTTCAATAAATTGTTTTAAACTGTTCTCTTTCAAGGGTAACTTCATTCGCAATTTCCATCCTACAAAATTCGAGTCACCTTCAAGCCTGTCTTCTAGCCTCATGTTGTTCACCAGTTTTAAGAATATAGAATTTGAGATTATTTGGGTGCACTATAGGTAAGTTTGACCAGGAACGTCTCTTAGACTTGCTTTGATACCATGGTAAAATTTATCATACGTTGAGTTTAGATGGAACAATTCTTTATTCTTGAATTGTATAATCTTATAAGTCTTTCTTTCAATAATACTCTTATAATAGTATGACATATATCATAGTGAGAAAACGTCTAATGATCTAGTAAGAAGAGTGAAAGTAGTTGATAGACATAAAAAAGACTATTTGTATAATCTTATATATAAGATGACATGGAGAGACCAAAGAAAGAGAAGGCAGATTCGAACTGGACTAAGGATATTGAATGCTAAAGATATACAAGATAATGTATTAATGCCGATGCTCGAATAGTATAAGAAACCTTTCAAGTATTGATACCGATGCCAAACTTTGCAAAGTTAGAAGAGTGAAGAATGTTATGTGTTTACTATCTTTTGCAGGCTTGACGGTAAAGGATAAATAGGAACATAGGGAGCCATGTTCCTGATGGGGAGTGACTCCATTGTGGAGTCGTCCCATTGGGTACGTGGCTCTTGATGGAGTGTGTAATTAAACAATTCCTTAAACGTTGATCAACTTCAACTACTTTATCATTAACCGGTCAAACCAATTTTGACAATCAACATTATATTTGATTTGTTATTGTACACGATATAATATTTGGTAATATATATATATTCTAGCTGTGGAAATTATATCACAATTTGACTAGCTGTGGAAATTATCTCCTACTTATCAATTGATGAGCTTAAGGGGCTTTCTAATGAATGGTTCATAAGGCACAACACTTGGTGAAGGTTTTGCAAATAGGGTTGCAAGCTTTGGGTTTAACTATGGAGGAAACTCTGTAGTTAAGCGCGCTCAGGCTGGAGTAGTACTGGGATGGGTGACCTCCCGGGAAGTCTTGGTGCTTCACCCTTGTGAGCATCACCTAGATCCAATGAGTGCTAAGTGTTCCATTTGTTCTCATGAGAGATGGATTCATGTTGAATCACTACTCATGAAACATGGGTCATCGAGTTTGACTCAAAATCACACAGTTAAATCCTGATATTCATATCACAATTTGACTAGCTGTGGAAATTATCTCCTACTTATCAATTGATGAGCTTAAGGGGCTTTCTAATGAATGGTTCATAAGGCACAACACTTGGTGAAGGTTTTGCAAATAGGGTTGCAAGCTTTGGGTTTAACTATGGAGGAAACTCTGTAGTTAAGCGCGCTCAGGCTGGAGTAGTACTGGGATGGGTGACCTCCCGGGAAGTCCTGGTGCTTCACCCTTGTGAGCATCACCTAGATATTCATATCACAATTTGACTAGCTATGGAAATTATCTCCTACTTATCAATATATATATATAAATTATATTCTAATAAATATATGCCAAATAACAATGTAATATAATAACAATAAAACATTATAATAATATATTACTCAACTATATTTCAATAATAATTTTATCCTTATAGAACTAACACAATAACACATCTGAACAACCACAAGGAGTCTCCAATAGACAAGAGAGTCAACGCAACAAGAATAGTGATGACAAGGTTCTGGGAACTAAAAGGAAAGAAGCCAAAGGCCAAAAACCTCCACAAAATAAGGAAAAAGTAGGAGCAGTTGATACATCCTCAAGGTAAGTGAATATGACACCTATATCAGAGAATGAAGTGCTAGTTCAGGTCGAGATTGAATCAAAAGCAAGTAAAAGTCGATTTCTGATCATGTTTCCTTTGGATCAAAAGAAGAAGCACATGGATCCATTCAAGTCCTTGACGAATGATTTAATAAGGTCAAGAAGACAAAGAAATACAAAGAAGATGTCAAGTAGTTGAAAGAGTATGTTAGGCAATTGATGAACTAGATTTGGAAAGCTGATCAAACATTTGTTCCTCTAGTCTCTTGTTCTTGTGGATTGATGGATGGATTGGAAGGAATTTGATTAATATGGCAAGAAGCAAAGAAATGGGTAGCTGGAACACTTGAGGAAGCAAACATGTTCGTTGGAAGTTTTTTCAGACTTATGACACCATGCTCTCCCTCCAAGAAAGGATTCAGGCAACCTTGGAAGGTTGCGAAGAATTTCTCTCAAGTAATGAGAGGACTCTTTTTTGATTGCAAGCAACAATAGAACTCCCATAGCCCATGTTGATATAAGACAAAGTGTTAAAGAAGGGACAAGAAGCTAATTTTCAAGGATGGCATTATACACAATCCCTCAAGAATGATGTCTTGAAGTAGGTGGAAAAAAATTGTTCAACAATGAGATATAGCTCAAGAAGTCAAGAATGACATCCTTACTTATGTGAGATCGATGTACCAGTTGTAAGTGGAGGATGATGAAAAGCTAAGTATGTGTCAATTGCAAGGAAAAGTGAAACACATGTACTTTATGGAAGCAAGTCCACTCATGTTGGAACATTTGGAAAAAGATACAATGTTTTAAAACTTCATGACTATTTGGAATGGGTGTCACTGTTGGTATGGAATGAAAGTAAATCTACCAATTTAAACCACCTAGCATCATTGGTTACACTATTCAACCAAATAATTGTTGCAATGAAATAAAATAAGCTCACCAATCATTCATAACACATAACACCAGTATTTTGGTTTTGTAGAAAACCCCTTTTAGAAGGTAAAAACCATAGTGGGGACGGTACCCCCAAATCCTTTGACTATAGTTAAAAGGTAGCCTTGTTAGGAGCTTTACAAATACCTGTTTTGTGGGTTCACCCGTAATGATATGTTCATCCAAATCTCTTGCTAATTCTTCCATGGAATCCATTGTGCTCATATTAGGTAAGTTGATTATCCTTCCTGCATTTCTGTCACTTTATTGAATCTTCTCCAAAGTAGGGTATATATTGTTAGCATGAATGCTAATGATATTCCTATGGGGGAGTATTCTAGCATTGTTGGAGCAATGAAGAGACACTTGGCATGACTGTGTGTTGCATTCATGACTATGTTTGTCATTGATGTCAACATACTGAAAAGATTGGCTGAGTAGCAGACAAAGATTGAGGTCATACGAATTGGGTACAAAAGATGAGCTCACACACAGTTGGGGACATGTTTTATGGTGTGTCCTGATTCAGTGGTCAAGTGCACATTAAAAAAGTTGAACACTGGTTAGAGTTATTTGTGATTTACAAAAGATAGTTTGTAGAAAAAGTTCTTGAGAAGTGGTTTCTGGTGTTCGGATTATATCTCCTAATAGGGATAGAATCTGGATGAGCGAAGTTAGACAGAGACAGAAGAGTGCAAGTTAGAATCTCAAACTTCTCTCTATGTTGGTGTCAGCAACATACTTTGCACATTTGCTGACTAACTTCTGTGTTGGTGTTAGCAACTCGAACTCTTGCTTTGTCCTCTTTACAGTCTCATCATGAACACTTTGTGTATCTCCAATCACAATTCTTAAGAATTTGTTTTTGATATTGAAATCTTGTCTGCTAGTTTCAATGAAAGATCCCAAAAGGTTTCTTTCATTGAACTTCTGTAAATTTTAATTAAAATAATAGAGTTTCATGTGCTTTCCTTATTGTCTCAGAGAATTAGATAGAAGTTGTAGAAATATTGTTTCTTCTTTTTTGTATTTTCTAGATAAGTAAATTAATAATTAAAAATAACAACAAATAATATAATATTTAGTCAACTAGAATAGCTACGGATCGTACTTGGCAATATATGTAATCAATATGCTAGCAAAGGTGTTTACAAACAAATAATGATGACGCTATCTACAAGAATGGACCAGCCACACACCAAAAGGGAATGATGACTCCTTCCTTGTCTTTCTTGTCTACCTCTATGCCTATCCAATTCCATCTGCTCCAAGGTCTCCTGTAATTTGTCCAATGTTTGGACTATCCTGGGCTGTGAAACACATTAGAGTTCTCATGAACTCTCTCCTCTGCCTCTGTAGGCATGCCGTCACCAACAACACCCTGTGCCTTACCCATGGTTGGTGTCTTTGCGTCTTTGGCAGCCTCTGCTCGCTACTGGTTTCTCCTGCGCTCGTAAAACTTGGGTATTTCTCCACTAGGATGCATAGAAGATATATAAAAATAGATGCCAAATGCTGAAATCAATTATCAAACCCTTTTCAGTAACTTGTGATAATTTCACTGAAAACCTACAGGATGGCAGGATTCAAGCTCTGATACCATTGAAAGATCCCAAAAGGATTTTTTCATTAAACATCTGTAAATTTTAATTAAAATAATAGATTTTCTTGTGCTTTCCTTGTTGTCTTCGAGAATTAGATAGAAGTTGCAGAGTGATTGTTTCTTCTTATTTGTATTTTCCAGATAAGTAAGACAATAATTAAAAACAACAAAAAATAATATAATATTTAGTCAACTAGAATAGCTACAAATCGTACCAGACAAGATATGTAATTAGTATGCCAGCAAAGGTGTTTACAAACAAAGAATGATGATGCCGGCTGCAAGAATGGACCAGCCATGCACCAAAAGGACGGAGATGGCTGACGTAATCCAACCAACAAATCACGTGCCAGCTAAAAGGCAGCCGTACGACTGCTATAGTCACGCCAAGGCAAATAATTAAAAACAACAGCAAATAATATAATATTCAATCAACCAGAATAGCTACAAATCGTACCAGATAAGATATGTAATCAATATGCCAGCAAAGGTGTTTACAAACAAAGAATGATGATGCCAGCTACAAGAATGGACCAGCCACGCACCAAAAGGACAGAGATGGCTAACGTAATCCAACCAACAAACCATGTGCTAGCTAAAAGGCAGCCATACGATCGCTATAGTCACGCCAAGGCAGCAAGAAGATCCCAACGTGCCAAACAAGACCCCCAACGTGCAATGCACAAGCACCCTCAACGCTGAACTTAACAATCTCTGTCAACTACTGAAACAATATTGTAGAATGCTACTGAAACCACCTATTGGAGTTTGTCTCCCAATAGCCGGGCTTTAGGGTTTGCATCCCAGACCTCTAGAATCGCTCCTTAGAGCAAAATAGCAAATACCAAGAATGAAGATGTAAAAGATAATGAAAGAATGAAGCAACATCTCCTTTTATCTCCCTCTCAAAGCCAATCGAACCCTAAAGGGAGAATATGCCTATATGCCTTTCCCTTTATTATAAAATGATATCTTCTCAATTAAAATGCCTTATGTATAGGAAAAACACCCCTTTCCTCAAATAACATAGCTCTAGGTGCTCGAAGGTCTTCGAATGATGAAAATAAGATATAATAATTCAAGACCTTTCCAACGAGCTATAACACATAGGCTTGCTTGACCAGATGAAGCCAAAAATCCCCTTATAACTCCAATTAGCTATATAAATAGCTTTATTTTAATTTATTTAATTGCAAACTTAGGAAATATTAAAAATATTTCCTTTTATACAACTGGAAAGCCAAACCAACCAAATAATCAGTGAACGGGTCATGTCACATACTTGTGACTGATGCCGGGCAATGTGGGCCAATTGGCAGTCCCATCCCTAAAAACTAGGGATGCTCTTAGGAACTAGGGAACATACCCTACCACCCTGAAACTGAAACCGTACATTGGTCTGGAGGAGCCTCAAATTTGATCATCGCCACAACCTCCTAAATTTAGGAAAATCCCTAAAATTAAGGAACTGCCTTGATTGGCTTTCAAACTGACTGTAGAACCAACTCTGGTCACTGAGTATCCAATATGAGTCTCTATCCACCACTGCTAGCCTACGAGACTCCAATAATAGGCCAACTCTCATGACTCTACTAGTTAGACTAGAGAGGGGACATAACATTCAATGAGTATCTCAATATCGTTTTTAGTAAATCTAGAGCTTATCTCCATAAGTGCTCATTCCATGATTTCTTTGTTCATTTTCAATGCTACTCTCCATCTTCCATCAACTAACATAAAGAGATCCTTTGGTATTGACCCATATAGTTCACTAATTGTCTTTCGAAAATCATGCATGTATCTAACAATTGCTTCTTCAACTTTTCTTATGTCTTTTTCATTATAGTGTTCATAGTTGCCTTCTATATCATTTAGTCTCCCATTATCTAATGTCTTTCACAACAAAGTCAATGTGGGTAACTATATCCTTTTCACTTTCCTTGGCTTCTACATGTTTACTCTCCTTAGCAATCTTTACACCTCTCTCCTTTTCTTCACTATCCTTTTGCTCATCAGTCGTTTCCTTAACTTTCTTTTTAGTTAAGGGTGTATTATCCTCTTGTACTTCCCCACCTATCAATTCAATAGGAGTTGCTTGCTCAGATTCTTCAATTGTGACCATTGGAGTGCTAGATTCACCACTTCCAAACTTTTGTGACAACATGCTCATCAACTTCATAACCTATTGCTGGTAACCAAAATGTTCTAGGTTGAACTACTTGAATTATACATGTATCGTTATCAATCAGAAAACATGTCTTCCTTGTTTTCTTCAACTATATGTGCTGGAATTCTTTCCCTCTTACGCATGTGTGACGGAAATTATTTGAAATAACCCCACTTGACATTGTTGAAATTGTCACCTAAGTCCTTAATGAATTCATTGATCTATACTATCATAGGTTTTTCCTTTGAGCATTGGACTATTCCTTTTCCTGGAAATAAATTTTGTAGATAGAAATATATATATATATATATATATATATATATATATATGTATATATATATATATATATACCAGGATAGATCCAAACCTGAATGGTTGTCTTTTGTCCTAGTTGACCTTATCTTTATTAGTAACGAGTTGGCTCAATATTTCACTTAGATCATAGGCAACATCTTCATTGACCATTCTGTATGCCACTTGAATTGCTCTACTAGGAACACTATTTAGTTTACGTGATTGATAAATCTTGTAACCGATCACCATAGGTTCAAAACTTATTTCCACGTCTTCTATGCTATTGACCCTCATAGATCTCGAGTTAGATTTTGCCTTCGTAAGTTGTGTAACCAAGCTTCTCGTGTCATGTCCTCTTTTCTAGCTCTATCTAGCAGGAAGTGGGAGTTAGCCTAGCAGGGAGTCTTGTAGGCTAGTAGTGGTGTTTAGAGACTCAGTCAGGGTATACAGTGTTCGGATCTGAAGTTTCATATAGTAGGAGGGCAGTTGAGAGCAGTTCCTTAATTGTAGGAGGAGTTTCCTACATTTTAGGAGGTGGAGATGGGTTATAGTCTTGAGTCTCTACAAGATCATTCTATGGTTTCAGTTTTGGGAGATTCAAAGATGTTCCTATTTTTTATGACTATCCCTAATTTTGAGGGATGAGATTGTTAGTTATTTCAGATTATCCGGCATCAGTCACAGGAGGTGATGAGTTCAGTTTCACCTTGCAGAGGTGTTTTGGCTATCAGTTCGCTATTTGGGAAATATTTTAATATATTTAAATATTTTCCTAAGTTAGCATTTTAATAATTTAAATAAGGCTAAGTTATGGCCATTTTGGAGTAACAAGGGGTTTTTTTGGCTTCATCTGGGTGAATATCCCTTGGTGTAATAGCTCATTGGAAAGTTCTTGAACTTTTCTAAATATTTCTCTTTTGACTCAGAGCAATTCGATGAACGGATTTCTTTCTATTGGGAAAAAGGTCATTTTTTGGATACTTGACCACTTTAAGAATGAGAATATATTATTTTATAACCCAATGCCACATGGAGACACTTTTGGGCTTCGAGCTAAGTTTGGTGGGTTATAAGGAGGTAAAGAAAAAGTTCAAAGACATTATTGACATATTACATTTTGGATTTGTGTTTTGGGCTTTGATTGAGCTTTCAGCATTTGGGATGCCAAACCCACTTGCTTTGCCTATTTGGGACGTAGCCTCTAAAACAGTGGTTTGGATTCTTGCAGTTAGAAGCATCTTGGAGATTGTGCATTGTTTCTTCTTGGGAACACAGTACTGAGTTAGAGTTTTAGGTGGGGTTTGGGTATTTTACCTACTTGTGGGCACTTTGCAGCTGTACGGCTGGGATTCTGGTTGTAGCTTCCTTCTTGGCTCATATTTCACATTCATGCCTTCGGGTTGGCTTTATTCTTGGTTGTAATCATCTGGATATTATTGTAAATCTTCATCTGGTTACATATTATGCGTATATTCAAAAAAATCTGCTTGAAGCGACTTTGCTTTAAATGTATTTGGAATACATTCTCAGAACTGGTTCATGTTATTGTACTTCTATTATTACTTATTGAAAAATCATCAAAAATATAAAACAATCAAACCCTTCTACAACCTCTGTCTAGCTCTGGAAGAAAATTTTAATAAATAGGGAAAACAAATTTAAAAATATAAAATTATAGCAAATCAGCGGAAGAGATCCATTAGGGATCTTTCAGTGGCATCAGAGCTTGATCTTGCCAGCCTGTGGATTTGATTACAAATCTAGGCATCTAGGAGCTGAGATACACAGATTTTATACGCGTAGGAGAGCTCAACTTGAGCAAGGGTTTGGAATAAACCAGGAACCTATTATGGCAGAAGAACAGGTGGGCGACACAGGGAATTAGGATGATGAAGAGAGAGAGATGGTGCGGATCCTATTCACTTCTCAGTCCAGGATCGCTCAGGCTTTAGATAGATTATAGGATACCTTGGAGCGTTTGGAGATGGGTGGACACAGAGGCAGGCGAGGTAGATCAATTTCAGTGGTTGGTAGTCAACGCAACCATCAGTCCTATTCTTTAGTTGGGAGCTCCCTTCATTCCTCTAGGTGGCATCGCCATCATACACCTACTACAAATAGACCTTTGCTTCCTCAGTTCATACCAGGAGAACGGTGAGCGCAGGTGGAACCACCAGAGGTGGGTTTCTAAGAGTCAGTTTTGGTGGCCACAACTGAGTGGAGAGCTCTACCCCTTGAGGTTAGGGACGTCTTCCCTCTTCCCTAGTATTGTGCACATCGTAGAGATACAACTAGGTTTAGGGGAGATCGTGGTTATAGACCACCACACAGCAGCAGAACTATGACCTCAATAGAGCTACTGGGAAGATCACATTGGCTACATATAATGGCTTAGGAGATATGAGTGCATGAGCTTGGGTTCACAAGCTGGATATATATCTTTCATTACGGCCCATCCTTGAGCGTGAGGCTATTCAGTTTACTATGTTGCATCTAGAGGGGATTGCCTATGATTGGTGGCACCATGGATTGGTTACCTAGGATCACGCCTTAGTACACTCCTATGCTGAGTTCACTGAGCGACTCATTACACAGTTTGACCGTAAGGATACAAAACTTTACTATAGAGAGTTGGCTCATCTGAGACAAATTGGTCATGCAGAAGCTTATATTAATGAGTTCTAGCGCATTGCGGTTATGGTACCCGATATGCCTTAGAAGTGTATTGTGATGCTATTCATTGAGGGATTGTAGGACAGGCTTAGGGGATTGGTTTGTGCTTTCCAGCCGACCGCTCTTAAGGATGCTATTGATGTGACATTGAGATTGGACACCACTCCTACCTCTTATCAGACTGATAAGAAACCATCGGGGAATATACAGGCACCATAGAGGCCTCCTTTACAGGCTAAGGACACGCCACCTCCACCTCCCAAAGTAGACCTGGATTCTAGAAATGAACTAAGGAGGAGAAAATTATGTTTTTCTTGTAAAGAGCCATGGGTACTAGGACATAGGTGCCTTGGGTAGGGAAAGGCACATCTTATTGAGGTCATGTCAGATGTAGACGATGAGGAGGTTCGGGATATAAATGACAAGGATGATGGTGTCCAAATTGAGCTCAAAGATGCTGAGGTAGTAGTCGCAACACATGGGACTATGGCTACGTTGTAAGGTGCATCGATGATTCACCTCTTCTACATCTCGGGTATGATCCATGGGCATACTATGTATTGTTGGGTGGATAGTGGGTCTACACATAATCTTATAAATACAGGAATGGTAGACCAAAGCACAAAATTTTCCAGGAATCCATGTGATTGTGGCCAATGGTCTTACTTTGCAATGTGTCAAGGGTTTTCTACAGTTGAGCATAGGCATGAAGGGATACACCTTGATAGATGACTTTTACATGTGTGATCTAGGGGGCACGGATGTAGTTTTGGGTGTACAGTGGTTGCAATACTTGGGGAGATACAACCAAGATTTCAAGAAGATACAATTGGAGTTTATGGTTGGGAGAAGGAAGATCGTGCTCAAGGCATGCCCACTTTCGTCTCAGGGTGGATTGGCTAGGAGTATGATTAATGATCAGGACTCAGATAGTAACAGTGATTTGATCATAACCCCATGTCCCTCAGTATCTCAACACACAGGAGTGGGTGCTTGAGATTTGCCACGGAGATTGTATGAGGTTTGGGACGGGTTGGATAACATGACTATTTTGGGATCGGCTATTGGTTTGAATTCTGACAGGAGGACAGGATGGCCATTTGTTTGGATTCTTGGGCGCGAGGGTATTCAGGGGTGGATACTCTACTGTGACGATGTGATCTACTTCACTTCTACACCTTACAGTGGGGAGTATGTTTGTCCTGACAAGTCACTTCAGGTTTGGGGTCAATCAATGTTTTGTATTTGGATTGCTTGGGATAGTGGAGGATTAGTGTTGTATTGCTTGTGGGCAAACATCTTCGAGAGGGGAGGATTGTCATGTCCCCTCTTTTAGCTCTATCTAGCAGGACGTGGGAGTTAGCCTATCAGGGAGTCTCGTAGGCTGGCAGTGGTGTTTAGAGACTCAGTCAGGGTATACAATGTTTAGATCTGGAGTTTCAGACAGGCAGTTGAGAGCAATTCCTTAATTGTAGGAGTTTCCTACATTTTAGGAGGTGGAGATGGGTTATAGTCTTGAGTCTCTACGAGATCATTCTATGGTTTCAGTTTCGGGAGATTTGGAGACGTTCCTATTTTTTAAGAGTATCTCTAATTTTGAGGTATGAGACTGTCAGTTATTTCAGATTATCCGACATCAGTCACGGGAGGTGATGAGTTCAGTTTCACCTTGTAGAGGTGTTTTGGCTATCAGTTTGCTATTTGGGAAATAGTTTAATATATTTAAATATTCTCCTAAATCAGCATTTTAATAATTTAAATAAGGCTAAGTTATAGCCATTTTGGAGTAATAAGGGGTTTTTTGGCTTCATCTGGGTGAATAACCCTTGGTGTAATAGTTCGTTCGAAAGGTCTTGAACTTTTCTAATATTTTTCTTTTGACTCAGAGCAATTCGGTGAACGGATTTCTTTCTATTGGGAAAAAGGCCATTTTCTGGATACTTGATCACTTTAAAAATGAGAAATATATTATTTTATAACCCAACGCCACATGGAGACACTTTTAGGGTTTGAGCTAAGTTTGGTGGGTTATAACGAGGTAAAGACAAAGTTCAAAGGCATTATTCACATATTACATCTTGGATTTGTGTTTTGGGCTCTGATTGAGCTTTCAACATTTGGGACGCCAAACCCACTTGCTTTGCTTGTTTGGGACGTAGGCCCCAAAACATTGGTTTGGATTCTTGCAGTCAGAAGCATCTTGGAGATTGTGCATTGTTTCTTCTGGGGAATGCAGTACTGAGTCAGATTTTTAGCTGGGGTTTGGGTATTTTACCCACATTTGGGCACTTTGCCGCTGTACGACCGTGCCTGGCAGCCATCTACTTTTCCATGTACAACATTTGAGAGTTGGATTCTGGCCGCAGCTTCCTTTTGGGCTCATATTTCACCTTCACGCCTTCAGGTTGGCTTTATTCTTGGTTGTAATCATCTGGATATTGTTGTAAATCTTCATCTGGTTACATATTAGGTGTATATTCAAAAAAATCTGCTTGAAGCGACTTTGCTTTAAATGTATTTGGAATACATTCTCAGAACTGGTTCATGTTATTGTACTTCTATTATTACTTATTGAAAAATCATCAAAAATATAAAACAATCAAACCCTTCTGCAACTTCTGTCTAGCTCTGCAAGAAAATTTTAACAAACAGGGAAAACAAATTTAAAAATATAAAATTACAGCAGATCAGTGGAAGAGATCCATCAGGGATCTTTCATCCTGCCTTCATTCTGATCAATGGTAGTTCACGGATTGTACATAAACTGGTTACTTCATGGATGATTTCCTTTGTTGTCACATGTCGCCTATTTAACCACAACATTTCCTCGTGTAGTCTACTAAATGCATATCTAATCCATTCATGTTGAAATTGTGTTGGAATACTCACTACATATTTGAAACCTTTCATTTCCAGATGTTTGTATACACTCTCCAGTTTGTTGTTCGCACACAGTTCCTTGTATACATTGTTGATATCTTCAACTCCAAGCTCTTTAATTTTGCAGTGAATATAGTATCAAACATCTTCAATCAGCAATACATCTTGGGGGTATCGAAGATTGAGCACTTGTATCAATTTCACTCGCCTTCATTAGATGTAGCTTTGGTTGTGGCTTCTCGATCACATTAATCATAATATGAGTATTGATTTTGTGTTCCATTGTTTGTTTGGGTACGAGCCTTCTAACCCTTTTGTTATTCACACCGATACCTTTTGACTTCGCTGAATCATGTTCTTTACACACCTTTTGATTCTCATCAAACACAATAACAATTGCAATAAACAATTTCTAGATAATGTTTCAAATTGCTTTGTGATAAATGATCACTATTTGTCCTTATTTATGCATGAAACTAGTCGTTGCACCTCTTCCAACAGATATCGGTACTTTTTCATTGATTAAAGTGAGTGGCCATTACAAACTTTATTTTACACCAGTTAAAGTGTCTACCTTTTAATGCTAACACTTCACAATTGCCTAGTCATCACATTACATCTCCCTATGCAAATTTTAAATGACTATCCATACCTTTTGGGGATTGGTTAATGATGTTCCTTTATGTACTCCCCTAAGCCCTTGCTTGACTTAGTTTGATGAAGAGACCACTGCACCCGTGGTTGATGACTCCCTATCCTGTGTCTTGACTTCTTCCTTGCCATCTTCCTTCATCTTAGTTCTCACTATTTCCACATCTTCTTCATCCTAGTTCTAATTGTTTTCACATCAACAACTTTCTTTCCTTTGTTGTCCTCTAATCGGTTAGATGACCGGTTGTTCATCTTGCAGTCTTTTGCCAAATGACCAATCTTGTGACACATAAAACATGCCATACTAGTTGACCTCCAAGGTCCTACATTACCTCTCATTGTTCTCATTCTACAATTGATTGCATATGTCCATAGTGTCCACACATTGTACAAAAAATGTCGAATTGTCTCTCCTTAGCCATGGTAATCACGTGTTTGACAGGGGATCGAGGAACCTTTGGTTTTGTCCCGCAATCTTCGGCTTTATGTCCATACTTGTTGCAAGCATTACAATAATCATCAATTCTACTTCCACTTAATTTTTTTTTTAAATATTTTTTTTTTATAAAGGGGTAAACGCTTTGACCTGGAGCTATGAACCAGTGAGGCCACAAACAAGGGACCTCATCCTTGTGAGATTTGAACCTTGATAGCAAGGATAACAACTCAACAACTTAACCATCACAACATGCCACTATTGGCTAATCTACTTCCAGTTGACTTGCTGCTTATGCTAGATCTACATTTATAGGCCATATGACCATACTTCCCACAATTGTATCAATGGCCATTAAATACTTGTGGTTTAGTAATCACCGGTTTGCTTCCACAAACATTAGCAATATGACCAATCTTTTCACAATTTAAACAGGTAGGTTTAGTAGGTTTCTTACCAGTTATACCAGTTTGTACCTTCAGATCATGTGGAGTCTCCTTGGCTTCGATGATTATCCAACTTCAAATGTTTCTTGAGCAGTATAGCCCAAACCGGTTGTGTCCTTGTGTTTCATTTGACTGTTCAGTTGTTCATCAAGATTTCTTGAACTTTCATTGTACCTCTTCAATCTTTCATTGTTGTCCTTAGTTTTCAGTTCATTCTTCATCTTTTCAAATTCATTCCTCATCTTTTCAACTTCACTCACAACTTGATGACTCTCATCAGCAGTGTCCTGCTTTTGCCTTTGTACTAGTGTTATTTCTTGCTTGAGCTGGTTGAGTTCTGATTCTTTTTCCTTTAATGCATCTTCAACTAACCTCTTTGCATCTTCAACACACTTTCTTGCATCTTCTACAATTCTCTTAGCTTCAAGATTTTTCCTAGGTATTGACAGCTTGTCCTTCAAGTTCCTTTTTCAGATTCTTAACTTTCTCCTTGCATTCCTCATTTTTCTCCATCAACTCTTCTATGTCTTTCAAATTCTTCAGACATGACACCATCAGACAGTTCCTCCATTTGCTCGATATAGTCCTGACTTTCACTTAACCTTGCAGTCAGTTCCTTTCTCATTGCCAAAATTTCTTTCAGCTTATCTTCTAGTTCATGAATGACAACTACTTGTTCCTCAAGCTATTTCTGCCACCTGTACCTTTTCATCTTCAAGAATCTTTTCCTCTAGCTGTTTGGCTATTCTTCTTCGAGGACCTATACTCTAATACCAATTTTGGGTATGGAATGGTACTGAGAGGTTGGAGGGGGAGGGGGGGGGGGGGGTGTGGTAAATCAGTACAATAGTAAATCTACTAATTCAAACCACCTAACATCACTAGTTATAGTATTCAACCAAAGAACTGTTGTAATGAAACAAACTAAGCTCACCAATCATTCACAACACATAACACCAGTATTTTGGTTTCATGGGAAACCCCTATTAGAAGGAAAAAACTGCGATGGGGATGGTACCCACAAATTCTTTCCCTAGAATTATAAGGTTGCCCTCTAAGGAGCTTTACGAATACCCGTTCTGTGGGTTCACCCTATTAGGATCTACCTCAGTTAGGGATTTAGAACTCCTTCTGAGAGTCCACCTTGTTAAAGGATTTTACAATAACAACACCTATTAAAGGCCTACCCGGTTAAGAGATTTCCCTCATTGTAAGTGTTAGGAAACAATAAGTTGATTGACTTGTCTTTGCCACTGCTTTCCTATCAGATCTTTTCTATTTTGCTCTCACTTCAGCTTCCCTTTGCTTGATCTCTTCTTTGCAATCACCTCTCTGTGTTTGTCTTCACCTGTTGGTTCTGTATTCACTGCTCGCTTGTTCTTTGTAACTTGTACCCTTTGCTTTCAGTTTGTGCGTGCTTGCTTCACCGCTCTTTCTCCCTTTACTTGTATTCCTTTTGCTGCTTAACCTCTTTTGCCACCCTCTAAATCTCATCCCTTCATTTGAATTACTTGCTGCGCTTGCACCTTGTTCTCTAATGTAATTCCCAAGATAAGTCAAAACGTGTTTGACCTGTTGAGTTTCCTTCTCGAATCTTCTATTCCTGTCTGGCTTCTTTCTTCCAACTGTTAGCTTCTTCCTTCCTCTTTCTAGAAACTTCACCATTATTACTTTGTCTTTGATGAGGTCAATGTTACCTATCACTTTACCATATATTACCGGTCATGACTAAGTGTCACCGATCATGCCGATTTCTTCTACACCTGTGTTGCCATGCTGCCATCAATGGCAATCTTATGGCATCCTGTCAGTTATTTAACCTATTAGTTAGTTGCAACTTTTCAACTATCTCACTTTGCCATTTTATTACAACCTTATGCCAAATGTCAACAAGCTCACTTTACAATCTTATGCCAAATGCTAACAGTCACTTGGGCATTGCAATATGGTGGGGGTTGTAATGGGCATTGCCACTATCTGTCCTCAACTGCTCTTTTTCCTTTGGCTATAAGTGACAAATAGTCAAATGCCAATATGCATGAAATCACATAGACAAACGACAGTGAAAAGCCTAAAACAAAAGTGACAAAACACAATGACTTATTTCAACGATTTTTGGACTCAAAATGCTATATTGCACAAGTTATTTTGAAAATGTTGCAACAATTTTTTAGTTATATTTGTTACTGAGTTATTGTGTGATAATATTGCGAGCCATTTTCCTTCACAATATGTCACAATATTGAAAATATCTTGCCAGTATTTTCAACTGTGGGCTAATGATTTTTGGTTATATTTCAAAGTTATTATTCAACTTTATAAAGTGGCTTTCAAGTGTGAGCCATTATATATTATTAAAAGTTACACCTTTGTCACATTAAAACCTATGGTTGACAACAAGAGCAATTATAAAGGTTATTTATAAGGTCATTTAATGAAAGGGGCCAAATGACTTAGTCATGTGCATTCAAATGTCACTTATAAATATCAGGCCTATTTATTATTAATTCCCTAAGTCAACGTGAGCACATGACAAAAGCAAACATTTAAGGAATTAAATAAAAAAGAAAGCAAAGCCATTTTCGCGTGAGAAATATTAAGGGAGTTATAATTTAACTACAAACACAATCTCCATCAAAAGTAAATATATTTTCAAGTTATTGGAGAAGTGAAGTTGAAGATACTTGATCGACTTGTTATGGAGAATTATATAAAGCCAAAAACCAAAAAGTCAAACCATTCTATGCTTTTTGAAAATTGTTCAAGTTTTACAACAGTTTGAATTGGTTAAATGTCCAGTGAACTATACTGGGCCAACTGGTTAATCCAGAGGCCAAGATTGATTCAATTGTTTACGGAAGTCAGGATTAGAAGCTACAGTTCATTTCAGAATTGATTGCAACTGCAGATAACCTCATTTAATGCAGATCAAGCTATCACAAGCTCCTGCATTTGAAGAGAAAGGCAGCCACAGGCCATCTAGAAGTCATGTTAATCAGTGACAGCAGACGTTTGGACTGAAGGGGCACATTTGGTTCTGTTTGGTTCCTAAACACAGCATTTCCAAGTCTTGGCATCAAATTATAATCATTTTCAGAGGGCTGTAATTCATCTTTTGGTTTCCAACATTTCTAGTGTTCAGCTACAGATTCATTGCATTTTGTTTTCTAACAAATTCTTAATGCATGTCATTGCCGTTTTAAAACTTTCAGTAGAGATTAGTTAAAAAAGTTGTTCTGTGCAAAGGTTTCATAATTAGTTTGATTTTTCAAGCATTGTTATTTGTATTTCAATATATTAGAGAAAACAAAAAAATCGAATGTTCTGAGAAGACACAAAAAATCACAAAATTCCAAAACAAAGACATTTCAGCAGCATTTGTCAGAGTTTGAACCACAGAGGGTTCTTACTGTATATAAATCTGCTGTTTTTCTATAGGTGTCTGATCTCCTGGCTATGCTCAGAAATTCTCTCTTTTAATGATTGATTGTATGTCTTACTCTCTCTTCTTAAAGATTGATCCTTAAGGATTAAAAGAAGAGATAAGTCTCCAATTCCATTCCACACTGACCTTTTTCTGGATACCGCTGATATGTTTTCCCTTTGTGATTGTTCTTGATCTTTCATTGTAATGAATACTAAATATATTTAATAATCTCCAGTCCTACAATGCCCTTTCACAGATGAGGGACTCCTGATAAATATCCCTTGAGGTACATGACTTTCTGTGATTGAAGAGAGGTATCTCTTCTTGTAATTTGATTTCTTAACTAATTCTTTTAGCGATAACACCCTTCAATGACAGTGATTGAATCTTGGAGTAAACAGCAATGTTAATCCAAAGGCCTCCGCCTTCAAACAGATTAAATATTGCATTCAATGAGATACGCACGAACCATCAAAGAGCTTGGATATTAACTACGAAATTATGAATACATTTTATCCTACTGATCTATTATTGCAGGGGACATTGAAGTCCATGAATTCAGAGACATAGAGCGAATACATATGTAAATGAAGGAATAATTAATCCTGTAATAACTTTATCTACTCGTATGCTGCCATGAATAATGGTATTGATTTATGGATTCATGATTTGGCTTAGTGACTTCCGCATGTGGCTTATGATGATGACATTTTGTAAATAATTGATTTCAGCTGTGCTAATTTATTCCATGATATCATAAAATAGGAAAGATTGACTTTGTTAAAATAAACCTCTATGATGAATTTCATAACATATTGCAGCATTGATACTTTTTGAGGAAATTGATTCCATTTTTCTTAACGTTAAAAAATAAATACTTTCTTATGTGGTCTTCAAGTCCATTGATGGTTTGTTTGTAGCATTGACAATTAATGAAATTAGTGTCATGTTGCACTGCCTTGTTTCTCGAAGTAGTTTAGGAAAATCATTTTGATGCAAGTTTAGTTGACAAAACCATGACACCGTCCATTGGTCTAGGTTCTTATAGGTAATATGGAATTTATAGTATAACAATCAACTAAATCTCATTTGGCTTGGTTAACATCAGAGCTTAATAGACTGGATTATAGGTTGAAGACACCAAGTTTAGTAGCAGTAGGAAGTGGCCCTTGGTTTTGCGTCGTAAGTTGTGGGAGTTTTCTTCGGCTCCTTACTACATCATTTGTTGTTTAGAATTGTATCATTTTTTATTAATAGATTAAAATATAAAATGATTAACACCTCTGTTTTTTCCCTCAAAGATTGTAGGAGGTAGAAATCTTTCGATTGAAAACGATGAAGATCTTCTACGCATATCTTCTGGAGATGTAGATAGATTGAAATTGGTGGAGAAAATGGAATCTGCAACTTCATCCACTATGCCTTCACAGGAAGAGATTGCTGCATTAGAAAAAGCTGACGAGGAACTGGCACGATTGCTACAGGTAATCTGTTCCCCCTGTCATCCTGATTTTATTACACTAAAGTCAATGTTATTGAGAGGATACATTTTCTTGTAACCTGTGCCTTTTAATTTATCAAGCAAAATATGTTATTTAAGGGACTGTGATATCAAATAATATATTACATGTTACAAATATCATGGATGTATGGATTTATTCATGAAATGAAGTTAAATATAATTTTTCATGGGGAACTATTAATTTTATTTATCAGCACTACGAAGTGAATTGTGTAACCTGACAGGCTGAAGAAGATGCTCTACTCTTCCAGCAACAATATGCTGGTCAAGGTAAAGAGGAGTTTAAGGGAAGGGTTGAACCATATATAAAGCAAGTACTACTGGTATGTGTTATGTTTCACTCTCTAGTTAAGTGGAAATTTATTTTATTTATGTTTTTAGCCTTGTTTTTAGTAGTTTAAGAAGCAGGTGTTTCAGAACTCTTAAGAATATATGTCTAATAACAATTCCATTTGTAGTATGAGGATCCTGTTCGACAGGATGCAGCACGAAAATCAGTTCGCATTGATGAGCTTGAAGAAAAAGCCCTCATTGCCTTAGCCAAGGTAAAAAGGATTACCCTTTTTTCTTTCAAGTTGAATTCTTTATTTAGGTTCCATGTTTAGTATATGAATCTGTAGGTCTGATATAATTATGTCTAGCTAAAAGTAGCAGACATATTTAGTGTCATTTTTTAAAGTCATGAGAATTTTTCCGTTGCTGCCTTTAGGGTCAGTTCTTTGTGTGAACTCTGGAAAAATCTTCCCCCTATGAGTGAAATTAGAAAAAGAAATTTTCAACTTATTGACTACTTCAGAATTTTTAGCAATTCTCAGATTCTTTAAAATTAGATTATTGTCTAAAATTTCTGTTTTGCAGGTCCCTACTGTAATTTATTTAATCTCAAAATAGTTAAAAATTAAAATATAGTTTTATTCATGTAAAACTTAAAAGTTATAGGTAATTATGAAAATGTTATAAAGGTAGTTGATGCACCTTGACATTCAAGTCTTACAAATCCTTTTTTCCAAATTAATCAACATTTGCTCAACTCACATACCCAGAGAGACAAGCAGAGCGTCACTAGTTCTTTAGAAAGCCCCACAAAGCAATAGCTCAAATCCCAATAAATATTTTGCAATCAACTCAAGTCTACTTTCTGATCACCAAGCTCCTAGAATGGGCAACGTGAGCAGATGAAGTAAGAAAGAGTACAGAGAAGGTAAAATCCTGTTCCAGAATATTTCTAAATTTTTGCAAATGTCATAACTTCACATAAATTCTCTGAAACTACTGCACTAACCTTCCTTGAAAATTTGAACCAAAACTTGCTCTTTTCATGATTTATGATGCACATGCGATGTATCAAACACTTTTATACTGTCTGCTTGCATTTTGTTTCAAACTTGTTTTTGAAGAGATATTATAAGTAATCATGATATAATTGACTCAAAATATCAATATTATAAAAATAGCAACACAACTCACACTGAAATATCCCCAACGGATTATCGATTCTTTAAACACCAAAAACTTAAAACTTCAATCGAGCTCTGATACCACTGAAATATCCCCGACAGGATATCTGCTTCTTTAAGCACTAAATTCTTAAAACTTATTACTTCAGAATACCGACATTTTGTCAAGCAGTTTGCAGTCAAACTTAGATTCCATTGAGTGAACCTCACTAATAAGACACTAAAGTAACAATACTAGAGAGTAGTTACTCATCAAATATATGAGACAAAGCTAACCCTTATGAAATGACGAATTTGCAAGAGATCTAGCACCCTTGTTTTTTAGCAATCAAATTGAAGAATAACCAAGTCTAAAAGAATTACAACTGAGCAATGAAAAACCTGGTAATCGGATAACCGGATTCGATTCAGAGTCATCACCCAATGGACAGGTTGTGGTGCCGTCTCTCCTCTGTATAATCCGCCAAAGAAAAATCAGAATACGTGGTCATGTCCTGCTAGTAAATGGACCATTTCTTCCTCTGCCGTGGCACAAATTTCATCGGCTATAGAACCGATGCTCATTTAAAGAGGACTCCGCTCCATCCACTGCTTTACCGGTCAGACACGTACGCCTTGGCAAACTCTTCCACCTATCAACGAAATACCATGTTGCTGCAATTACTCAGTCCCGTATATTCAGGTACATGTAACTCTTCAGCCGCTGATTTAATGTTCTGTAGATTCTTACAAGAGTCTTCGCAGATCAGTCTGCATAGACAGGGCAACTCAAGTGCAGGGCACTCGGCAATGCACAGCTGTGTAAGCTTTATAAGAGCGGCAGTTCCTGCTATCCCTTGCAAAACTGTACATCCGTATATACCCAATTTGGAGAGTGTTGTGGGCAGCCCGATGTTCTGCAGCTTCTCACAAGACCGGATCTCGATTTCCTCCAAGCAGTTCAGTTCGGAGGGACTTGGCAACTCCTCAAGCGCAGGGCACTGTTCAATAACTAGCCTTTTAAGATCACTAGTTCCTTCTAGTATCCAAAACGGGTGGATCCGAAACAGTTAGCAGAATCAAGATAATTGAGCAAAGTCCATCTCCAAGACATGCCAGGAGGAGCAGAGGCACAAGAAGTGGCAGCAAAGTTCTGCTACGGAGGCAACCCAGACATCACACCCCTAAACGTAGCCATGTTCAGATGTGCCGCAAGCTACCTTGAAATGACGGAACACTACACAAACTCAAGCTTTAAAACACGCACAGAGAACTTCCTGAGAGAGTCAATCTTCATCAGCCTCTCAGACTCAGTCACAGTCCTCTACACCTGCGAAAGCCTTCTCCCTTTCGCAGAGGACCTCAAGATCATATCCAGATGTATCGAAGCCATCACATCCGCCGCACCAAACGAACAGTTCAGAAGGGCTTTTCACCTTTGATTTCACCGTAACAGACTCAGATCACCAAATGATTATGCAGCGCATGTCCCTGACTTTGGCCGGCAGGTGAGTGCGTTATGATGATTCTGGATCATCCATTCGAATTTTGCCAGCGTTATAGAAATCCTTCCTCTTCCAACAGCAAATCGAACCCCCTCTGATGATCTGAATTGAATCCCTGACTTGTGGTTTAATTCCTTCTGAATTCTCCTCAACTCTGCGTTAATTTGTGAAATGTCGACTAACCCTATCCTTTTTTATCCTTAAATGAATAGTGATGCAAAACCATGAAGTTGGCCTTAAGCCACCGATTCTACCCTGATGAAATGAATGCAGCGTCACCTCCAATCTGCAATAATTCAGATGATATTTCACACCCTCAAAATTGCGTACCTATTGAGAGTTTTCGTTCTCAATGGCCAACTGTGACAATTGTAGAAACCCTAGGTTCCACAATGCACCTGTGATTGAATCACAATCTGAAAACACAAAGAGATAAACCAACTGCTTGATTCGAATGGAGCCCCGGGGTGCCTATTTATTCTTTTTCTCCATCCTCTCCAGAGACTTCTAGAATCTTTTTGATCTTATCCCTCAAGTGACTTTATTAAATACTCCAAGTAACTTTATTAAATACTAAAGTCACTTTATTAAATACTAAAGTCACTTTATTAAATACAAGGTCATCTTTTAATATTTATTTATCTAATTAGTCGTCCTTGGACAACCATTAATTAAATTAATTAAATCGAACTGTCACCAGAAAATTGGGGACATGACACACACAACACACACCCTTAATGTATTGCTGCTAGAAAATAATCTGCTAAAAAATTACAGCAGCAGAAACTTTTTATTCCAAATCAGTAAACATATATTTTTGACTTTTCCTTGAGTCTGTACAGCTTTATGTGGTACAGCTCTTCCCAAACGTATATAGCAGTCTCAAATATTGTGGTAATTCCCTTGCATGCTGCTGTGCCGATCTCAAGGAAGTCTTAAAAGGCTGCAACAGGTTTCAATAATACTTTTGAGCTTTTCAAACAACTTTGAACCCCTTTAAATGGATATTATAAGATATACGGTCCCTTTCATGTACCATTAAATGCCTTACTTGAGTATATCCTCAGATGTAATTGACATTTAATTCACTTTTACTCATTGCAAACACGTCACTTAAAAATTATGTTATTATCACTTGCACACATGCCATTTATAATTTCTGCTATTATTACTTGCACACACAATATGGTAATTTTTGATAATTATTCTTGCTTGCACACACAACACTTGATATTTAATATTTACCCACTAAATTCTCTATAAAATTATTACTTGTATAGTTGGCAAACCTGATATACATAAATCGATTTGCTCCAAATCTTTATTCTGCAAATGTCCACCCAAATGTGAACTTTGTCTGAATCCTCCTTTGAATCTTTCTGCACAATCTATCACCTTGAGTGAATCTCACAATATTGGCTAGGAAGAAATATTTTATAACTGATACCAAAACATTGTCCAAGGGTTTTCATCTTACAGCATTAGAAAGCTACTCAAGTGAAAATGAACATGCCAAGAAATAAGTTAATAACTAATGTTGAAGAATTATGCTGGGTGCCAAAATGGACTCACACTAAATATTGTCATGTTCCCCAAGGAACTGCGGAGAAGAACCTAGACGACCAAAAACACTACAAAAACAGTTACACTAAAATAGAGCACCAACTGATCACTGCTGTTGGAAACCAGGGAAAATTGATACCAAGCTTTCCAAGAATGTTGGAGTCCCTTAACCACCACCAATTAGCCTACGGGCATCTAGGAATAGGTGAATAGTCATAAGTTATAACAACTGTTTACATTTGAGAAAGGGACATTACATTTAGGTGGAACAATTGAGTGACAAGAAATTTTATAGCTTACATCTTTAAACATTTTAATAATATGGAGAATATGCACATGAAATATGATGCGAGCATTAAAAAAAATCAGAAATAGAAGACTCAGCCACCTTGTGATTGTTCATTGCTACTAGGTCTTTTCTTTCCCGAACTTATATAGCAGCTCTTTTCTTTCCCGAACTTATATAGCCACTCTTTCCCTTGGGTGCTGCTGCGCTGATCTCAAGGAAGTCTTAAAAGGCTGCAACAGGTTTCAATAATACTTTTGATCTTTTCAAACAACTTTGACACCCTTTAAATGGATATTATGAGATATACAGTTCCTTTCATGTACCAATAAATGCCTCAATTGAGTATATCCTCAGCTGGAATTGTGATTTAATTCACTTTTACTCATTGCAAACACATCACTTGTAAATTATGTTATTTTCACTTGCACACGCGTTATTAATAATTTCTGCTATTGTTACTTGTGCACACGCCATTTATAATTTCTGCTATTATTACTTGCACACAGAATATAGTAATTTTTGATATTTATTTCGGTTTGCACACACAACACTTATACATAATATTTACCCACAAAATTGTCTATAAAATTATTATTTGTATAGCTGGCAAACCCGATACAGATAAATCAATTTGCTCCAAATCTTTATTCTGCAAATGTCCACCCTGTTGTGTCCCTTTTATTTCCCATGGTCCATCGAACTAAATAATCTTCATTTCCTTTATTTTTCAAGCTTTGTGCTCCCCGATTGAACCACTTACATTGCCTGCAGGCCAAGTTCAATACAGCCAAAAGAGAAAAATGCCGCCAAGTGACTTAACCTTCCTAAACACCGCATTGAACTTGAACCATTGAACCGCGCCAACGAAATGGTTCAAGGTTCAAAGGTTCATTGCCTCGAAAGTAGCCGTTGCCTCCTATTCCTCTGCCTGCCTGCATATATCAACCCCTTTTAAAAATTGTTCAAGGTTCAATACCGTCTACATATCAACTCAGCGACCTTCGCTTAGAAGAGTTAAAGGGCGGTGCAAGAGAAGTCAAGTATTTTCGGTATTCCCACATTTTAAAGGGGAAATGCAATTATGGAAACAATCATTAAAAAAGCATGCCGATCGTGTGGAATTGATCACTAATTAATATATTGTCAGAATCACATCAAGTTGTGGGAATTTCCACACGGATGGATGAGTTGGGAGGAGCAAGTGACAGTACTTTTAAAAATCTTCCACCATCAAATATGAGATTTCATGAACAGAATAATCATTGTTGCTGCAATGGAAGAACAAAGAGTTGGAAGGTAAAATTAGCTTCATTTCTTTTGGAAGTTACGCAGTTCAGGCGAGACAAGGTGAGTTCAATTATACATCCTCTTTGCTCTGCTTTGATTCTAGTTGTAGCATACAATTTTCTCAGTCTCCGAATAGACTTTAGTATAATTAAAGGAATTCATAGTGAAGATGAGGCCCCTTCTCCCTAAATTGGGCAAAACCTCTTGCCTGATCAGTGCCCTCCCGAAATTCGATGACATGACCCTGATTCAAGAGGAACTAATTGATTTCTTGGAGAGAGCTAGGAATCCAAAGCCCAGTCCCATGATGGCGCGAATTATATGTAGTGGTTTAATTGAGGTTGCTGCGTTCCCAATTGCCGCGCCCTGTCCTGAATTGGTCTGTGCCTACATGAGTAGGTACAACGCCGAAAATAGGTGTATTAGGACAAACAATGGTGGTGTGTTTGTGTGCATTGATAGGGAGACTGTCATGGTGGCAATTGGGATTCCTCCTCAAGAGTTCTATGAAGATTGGTCAATTGGGACTTCTTATTCTCTCTTTTCTGAGAAGAAGACTATATACAGGAGTGTCATAGCCAGGAATTGGCTCATAAAAGTGCAGAAGGGTGGATCGAGGTTACCCAAACCCCTAACTAGTGAACATCTTATACCTAAAGTGAGGGATATTGTCATTTTATTGAATAGATTAAAGGGGAATACTCATGCTTTTTATTGGGAGGACTCGATGTATTTCTACATTCAAGTGTTGTTGCACAGAGAAAAATATTTAGATTGGGCCCAAGTTATTGCAGAGAGGCCACACGAAGGGCTTAGTAATTATGTTGGGATGGCTGGTTTTCACATGTCCTCTTATTTGTTCTACATTTTGGCATGTGTGAGAGACTAGTCGGGTCTTCACCAGGAGTCCTGGGTGGACAGCATGAAAGTGTATGAGTTCTATCCCCACTTGCAGTTGCAAAGGTATACTAAAAACTTCTATAGATAGAATGATGTTTTTGCTGGCAGATTGGCTTTTGAGTTGGATGGGAATTTGCATAGGAGGATGTTCCCTGAGGCCACAAACTTGATAAGTACCTACGGGAGCTATTTCATCCAGCTCCTTAGGTTTACTTATGTGAGGATTGGCGGTTTTGAAGGTGAGCCTTATAGATTGCCAAGATATGCATTTGGCAGTAACATACTCTTGGAGGTATGTAGACAATTAGCTCATGTGGAGAAGAAATTTGGCATGAGGAACGAAGCTACCTCCAATTTCCCTATTGAACTTGGCTTTTATAATTGTAAGATTGTTTCAGATTCTCTGAACCTAGTTGTAGAGCTCAAAAAGTTCAATCTTCAACCCTACTTTGCCAGGCCTAGATTTGACAGTAAAGAGTTTGCTAAAGTTCATTTGAATGTTGAGATTAATTTTGCACATGAACCTCAATTGGAAGACTATTGGGAGGATGACATTGATGAATTTGAAGTCCGAAAGAGGCTATGGTCCAGGTTTTCTCTTCAATAGATTGTTACTCACAAATTACCCATGAACATAACTAGTATTCCAGAGGTGCAGAATGAGGAATTATTGGATCCAGAGTTCAATAACTGGGTGCATAATCAACCTATTCTAGAAATTGATTGGAATAGGAAAGAGGAGGATAACATTCAAACCCGCACGTTTAATGTCATAAGACGTACCGAAAAGTGGTTGAGAGACCACAGAGCCAGAATTGAAATGGACACTTCTGTGAGCATACGAGCAATTCAAGACTCTCATGCTCATGTTCTATTTTCCCTTTGTAATGTTAGCATTGATGCTGTAGGTTCAAGTGATAATGGAAGAAAAGAAGTTCGTTCCAAACAATTGAAGGATATAGTACCAAGCCCTCCAACTGTTCGTGTTACTTGAGCCAGAAGTAAGAAGAAAGAGGAGACTGTGAAAGAGGCTACTGACATTTTAGTTAGTGAAGACAAACCAGCAACCACAACCATGAATGAACCAACTGCCAAGATTCCTACTCTTCCAGAGGTGGAGGTGGAAGCATAGTCACCCCAAGAATGCCCTGTTCCCATAACTACTCTGGTGGTAGTTGATTCTTCAACATATCAAAGAGCATCAGCAGCAGAACCACTAAGTACCTTGAGATGGCTAAGAGCCTGCATTAGTAAGAAACGTAATGTGGTGCCTATCAACGTACCTATGGAGGACATAGTAAGCAGATGTCTTGGCAAAACTCCAAAGGCCAAGAAATTAAAGAGTGAATCCAGAATAGAGGTAAATGAGAAAAGAGGCCATTGGGAGGCAGAGGTAGCTCGGCCTATCTCTGATAAAGCCCTTGAGGATGCAACAGAAAAGACTTTGTAATTGAAAAGATTGATTTGGGTGCAGCAACCAGGGCTGCCGTTTGGAGACTTCCACAAAAAAGATGCTGTCTCGAACCTGGAAGGACAAGAGAGACAAAAGGGAAATGGAACAAGTCATTAAACTGATGGCCGAATCCATTGATGTGTTGTAAGAACCATGCCAACCACCTTTGTCTCAGGTTCCACAAACATTTGATCCAAGGTCTCCTAGGAACCAGGACTATCTGGATAAGGTTCAAAAGAACTGGATGCTGGCCGAAACATTTGAAAACTGGTTAGAATCCATAGTCTAGCAGGGGATTGAATAAATTATTAATTTGATTAAGGTCTACAAAGATGCGGTAGCCGCCATTCAAGAACTTGAACCCGAAGCACAAACATGGGAGAAGGAGAGAAATAAATGGCATGCCATGCTAGTGCAGATGAAAGATGTACAAAAATTTTGGGTGGTAAAATTCTTAAAAGAAAAGGCAGTGAAGGACTTAGATGATAAGATACTGTACGTGGCCAAGGAAAATATAGAATGGAGGAATTCAATTATCAAGGAAGGCCACGAAGAATCAATTAAGCTTCTTAAAGATCTTAAAGAGTTCACAAAAATGATGCAAAAGGATTTGAAATGCATAAATGTGCAGCTTCTAAAAGAGGATGAATAGGTTGTCAAAGAAGCCGCAGATATGGAAGACTTGTTTAAAGAGGAGATATGTATGATCAAAGAATCTAAGTACGTCACCACATTTGATTTCACTGAGGTCGCCTGCATTGAATCCATGCCAGGCATTTGCACAGACCATCTCGAGGAGCACAAAGAGAAAGTCAAACAGGTGAGCCTAGGCAAGGAAGTGTGGAGACAGTGTATATTGCATATTGGCCTCCCCCACTACCAAGTCCTTCATGACTTCTCCAATGCATACATGGAATGGCGGAGTGTGTGTGGCGTTGGGAATCCCTGAGATCATGGAGCCATTTTTTATTTTCATTTTAGTTTCAAGTACTATTATCGGCTCTTGGTCGTTAGGCTTGTTTCAGTTACAAACTATTTTTATGCTTTTCTTTAGTTTTTAGTTGTCCGGTCAGTTCCACTGACCAGAATTCAAAGTGATTTAGCCTGGTGGTTATAAATGCAAAAATGTATGTAGGTGGAGGGATCTTTTTTCCTTTAGGAGCTAGGTTAGCTTTGTTGTTCTGAACTTATAGTACAAAAGACTTTCGGTAATTTATGGTTCAGCGAAATTTCATTTGTGTGTGGAATAAGAAATATTATGCTGTGAGTAAATCATATTGCAATTTCTGTTGGAACACTTATGTGATGGTGTATTTATCTCTTACATCTGAAGTTTAATTTTCGAAGACTGCGAGTAAAGTTGAAGTAGTTAAGATATTTGGATACTCTAATTCCCCTTGTCCTGTGAGGCACGAGTGAGTCACAATCAGAGTTCAAGTGCATATACATCAATTTGTAAGTTAGTTTCAAACAAATTTCTAATGTCTATTTGAGTTTGTGTTTATCTCAAGAGCATTCATATTGTGTTGATGATTGAATGTTAAGCCTTTCTTTACTTTTGGGTTAAAAGTAAATCAGAAAATTAAGTTCATTTAGTAATTTATTGAACATATCAAGGAAGCTGTACCTGTATACAGAGGGTAAACCCATTCTTGTTTATCCAACTGTTGGTTCAATTGGGATTTCCTCTGGGTAATTAGAGTCTATATGTATATATATTCGTGAAGACCAATCTGTTAACCAACACACCCAAATGTGAAGTTTGTCTGAGTCCACCTTTAAATCGTTCTGCACAATCTGTCACCTTGAATGAATCCCATGATATTGGCTAGGAAGAAATATTTCATAACGGAAACCAAAACATTGTCTAAGGGTTTTCATCTTATGGTATTAGAAAGCTACTTAAGTGAAAATGATCATGTCAAGAAATAACTAAAGTTGAAGAATTATGTTGGGTGCCAAAATGGACTCTCACTAAAAATTGTCATATCCCCAGGGAATTGTGGAGAAGAACGTAGAAGGCCAAAAACAGTACAAAGACTGTCACAATAAAATGGAACATCGACTGTCACTGCTGTTGGAAACCAGGAAAAACTGATACTAAGCTTTCCAAGAATGTTGGAGACCCTAAACCACCGCCAATTAGCCTACGTGTATCTAGCAAGAGGCTAATAGTCATAATCAAATGAATAGGCTAATAGTCATAACAACTGATTACATTTGAGAAAGGGACATTACATATAGGTGGAAGAAATATTTGTAACTTACATCTTTGAACATTTTGATTATATGGAGAATGTTCCACACGAAATAGTAGGACGCGAGCATTAAAAAAATTCAGAAATAGAAGAATCAGCCACTTTGTGACTGTACATTGCTACTAGGTCTTTTCTTTCCCCTAGTTTAGGTAGAACACCTATAGTTCTTGTATGTCATGTTCCCTTCCTATCCATCCAGATTTTAATTTATTAAATAATCAGGAAATTAAATATTTCCGTAGGAGGTTTTAAATAAACTATAATAAGTGAAATTTATTATTCACTATATTAAATAAACTGCAATAAGTGAATAATTAAATTCACTTAAATAAATAAATAAAGTCCAAAAATAAAACCATAGCTTTAGCTTAATAATTAAATAAAGGCCAAAATTATGAAATAAAGCCAACTTTTGAATTTGGAGACTTGAGCGCAAAGGTGGCCAAGACTTTATTATTTCCCTCCGATTTTGGAGAGAAGGCTTTGATTTCTAACAAGAGATGCAAAGCGTCAAAGTACCTGTCTCAAATATGGACAGTTTAACGTAGATAAAAGTAGAGACTTAGATGGCGGGGAGAAGAATAAAAATAGTGAGAGAGAGAGAGAGGGGAGGGGGGAGAGGGGAGGAATTATGGAATAGAGAAGAGATGAAGGTATAGGGTGGGATGAAGGAAAGAAATAGATGAAAGTGTTTGAGGTACACAGAGAGATCAAGATAGAGAGATATGAGAAGTAGAGATAGAGAAGAATAAGTGTAGAGAGGCAGAAATAAAAAGAAGAGAGACAAATAGGTAAAGATTTAGAAATGGAGGGAGAAATATGAAAAATTAATGAGATTAAAGCAGCTGTAAAAGATGTGGCTTCATGAAGGAGATAAAGGATCAGAATATTATTTTAATCTGATCAGCTCAAAACAGCAAAGAGAGGTAATTGAAGAAATACATGGAGAATTGGGACTCACCAAAGACCCAAAAGAATTTAAAAACATTTTTTTTCAATTATTACCAAAACCTGCTCTCCTCATATCATAATGAACATAACAAAGATAACCTTAACCAAAAAAGTCTCTTAAGGTATGGGAGTAAACTCTGAATTGGCTGGTCTTCCAGCTGAGTTCTATAAGGTAAACATTGATTGGATTTGCTATTATCTCCTGAATTTATATAATGAAGCCTATGGGAAAGGAACATTAGGGGAGAAAATTAATAGAGGAGTCATTAAGTTGATCCCCAAGAATGAAGAAAAGTCCCAAGTCAGAAATTTTAGGCCCATAATTCTCCTAAATTTGTCTTACAAGATTGTTGCTAAGCTCCTTGCTAGAAGGATAGCAGGCCTTCTAAATGAAACTGTCTCTGTTACGCAAACTGGCTTAATTAAGGGCAGCTATATCCTTGAAAACTTAACCACCAATTGGAAAGCACATCACTAGGCAAAAGAAGTGGGGCAAAATTCTGCCATTGTTCTTCTGGACTTTAAGAAAGCTTATGACCGGATAGAATGGTCATTTGTGGCAGGTATGCTTAAGGCACTTGGATTCCCTCCGTACTTTTGTAATTGGATTGAGATTCTTTTTAAAGATTCTTCCACGATGATTGATATAAATGATGAAATGTCTGAACCAATCACTCTCCAAAGATCTATAAGGCAAGGCTGTCCTATAGCCCCCCAACATTGTATGTCCTTGCTGTAGATGCCCTCTTCTCCATCATGAGATCTCAATCGTTAGGTCCACCTGTCAAAGGTATCACACTCCCTAATCAGGAAGAACTCCTAAACACTCAGTTTGCAGATGACACAACACTTTTGTGGAGGTAAATGAAGCAAACTTTGATAACATGGTGAATAGATTACAATTTTTTTCTTGGCCTCAGGAGCAAAAAGTTGCCCTCCATGAATCCGTAGTTTTAGGTTGGAATGAATCAGGATCTGCCTGGTTGAAGGATTGAGCAGGCCCCAACACAATCATCAGATAACTTGGCATCACGTTTGCCGTCTCCCCCTCCACTAAGGAGATGTGGGCTTGGATATACTCAAAAATTAAAAAGAAGCATCTCAAATGGCAAACCCATCTCCTGTCTTCAGCTAGAAGTGCTCGAGTTGTGCAGAAAGTTTTAGCTTCATGCTCTATATATTTTGCCTCCTCTTGGCTTTTCACCAGTTTTCAAATTGAAAAACTACATAGAATTCTGAGAGACTTTCTATAGTCAGATGGAAAGGGGAACAAGAAAGACATGTAGTCAATTGGAAATGGTGTTGCATGCCAAAAACTTACAAGGTTTGTGAATGAGAGATCTTAAAGCTCACGGTATGGCTCTAGCCTCAAAATGGATATTCAAGTCCATGAATGGCAATGAACCCTGGAAAGTTCTCTTTAGAAATAACATTGTTAGATCTGTTATCAAAAAAGGAAATTGTGGAAGGAATTATCTTTTACAGATATGATTTTAGGTGATTTTGAGATCAAAGTTTTTGGGTCAAATATTTTTGCTTCACTTTGGAAGGCATGGACCCATGTGAGAAGATTTTTATTCTTCGAAGGTGATGGTGATGGCCCTCCTTGCTTCTCAGTCATTAATAGGTCTTTTTGGTGGGGAATTTAGTTAAATTGTTAAATCCCTTGCCCTTACCCAAAGTTGCTCTACTAAACAATGGAATGATAAAGGCATCTCTGTCATTAGAGACACTATGATTGATAATAGGCTAGGGACTTGGGATGAGCTTAGAGTTGAGTTTGATATTCTAGTTACACACAAAAAAACATATGCTCTCATTAGTAAAGCAGTGTGTCCCTTCTTTTCAGGCAAATTGGCTACTAGTACTGACATTTATAATATTCTTAAATGGAAGGATGGTACCTCTTTTATGGATATCTCTACTAAGAAGAGCTACAACATGATTAAGGATGATGATAATATACTTAGAGTACTAAATCAGAAATGGAGCCTTGATTGGCATAACTTCAAGTGCCACATTCTTTTAGATTTTCTGTGGCATCAGCTTAGTCAACCAAAAACACTATGTTTCAGATGTACTCGCCTTCTCAAAAAGCTTGTTGTTGGTAATATTTTTCTCTCACTTGGCATTACTTCCTCTGGTTGCCCTATTTTCATGTTCTTGATTGCAAATTTTGAGACTATTGAGCATATTTTTTTTGATTGCAAATTTGCTATTTTGATCTGGTCCACTTTTTCTGGCAGACCTATAACTTGGAATCCCTTCTTAACTTTTCTTGGATTGAAATTCTTTCTAGATTTGTGGATATTTTTGATGCTAAACTTAATAGCTTTTGGTTTGTATTTTCTGGTGAAGTTCTTTGGTTTATTTGGAAGAAGAGAAATGAAGAATTTCCAGGGGTCCAAAAGAGAACTTACTGGGTTTTGCTAAAAACTCACCTACCACACTATCATGTCATAGGTCTCTGTTGTCTTGGAAATTCCAAAGAGCAGGTTGATGATTTTGTTGCAGGAAGGAGCAATGTTGGTATACAAAGATGGTATTAAATCAACACAATACTTCCATACCTACAGTGAAATACTAGATGAAAAGGAGAAAGATGCTCTTAGACAATTCGTGAAACAGAAGAATATAAACGTTGAAGAACAAGACAAAGGAGATTATGAAAACACATGGTCTTGATGCCCCGAATCAGAAAACCATTGTAGAGATGCCTCCACTTGAACCACCTGGCAACATTGATGATGCTGAATGCAGCAATAATGTCATTGGTACATGGGACTAAATCCTGATAGCAGATGAAACTTGTTTTGATGCTCTTAAATGATCTCTCTTTTGTACATATTGCAGATATACAAGACATGACATGTGCTATTAGCTATAAGTAGATAGGATTGCGCATACTTCTTTGACAACATCAGATACTTAGTTGAGTAATTTTTTGCTAAAGTTTTAAGCACTGCATCAGATAACTCTTCGATATTTAATAGAAAAAAATTATGCCTAAGATAAGATAACTCATCATATATGGTAATGGGTTTATGAACTAAATATGGTATAAAATGTTGTTTTTGGTATGCAACATGGTGTTTGGCAATTGTAAAAAACAAGAGAACAAAATTCACTCTCAAAATACCATGTTTTAGTTTCAATTCCTTTGAATTTCCACTAAAAAAGTTAGGATCCATCCAACACATTCCTTCAAAGAAAAAAATTATATTGTTTTTGATTAAGGTAAAACAAGAAACTAAGATAGAGGGCCAAAAGAACACAAAAACCTAGGCCTGATTTTTCAGAGAACTGGCCACCTCTTCTTCCATCTCACAACTTGCTTGAGGTCCTTGATATCCGGAGGTAGAGAAGAGCCTACCATCTTCCCTTTGCTGGCTCACATGTTTTTTCCTGGACAAGAGATCTCCTAGGCTGCAACCTCCTTCTTAGCATCCACAATTATTGTATTCTTCTCAATGTAGCTTCTATCCAACTTGGTGACTAGCATCCTCATATTTTTAGTTGCATACTTCACAATCTTTAGACTATGCTCCATTATTCTTCTTCAAAGTAGCCTTATTTTTCTCCACCCTCGTAGTCAGAGCATCCAATTTCTCTTCCAGCCTCCTAGCACTACCCTCCACCTCTACGCAGTCCAAAACCAACTTCCTTTCCTTCACATTCTACAATGAACATTACCCTAAGCTCCACCCATGCTCTCCATTTTCTATTGCATATCTTCAAACTTCGTCTAGTGAGCCTTGCGTTTAAGATTAGGTTCTTAATCTCATGGAAAGCCCATCTATTCACACAAAAATAGTAGAGGGAGAATGCCTTAGCAGTCTGAAGCACCCCAAACGAAGGTTTCTTCCTATCTTGGAATTCAACAAATCACAGGTTCCTAGAAACTCTTTGGTCATATTCCTCTGCTCTTCTTAATCTTCAGAATCTGGGGGAGAGACAGGGACGTCATGAATCACATTGCTAGTAAAATCCTGCATTAATGGAATCTTGGAATTCTCCTCATTCCTTTTCTACTGATTACTAGGAATGTCCATAGAGGGTAAACCAATAGAAGGGCGATGAATATTACCATTCACAAATAAAGGGGACCCAATACAAATTTCTCCCAGAACAAGAGCTTTTCTCTTTTTCCTCATCTCCTTAGGTTTACTACTCTCAACATCCTTCCCACACTCCTTTACATCCCTTGATGGTACAACCATGGAAGGGTCAACCAAGATGAACCCTTTTTCCAGATTTGACGACTCACCATTATCATCACTATCTTTATTGTGATCTCCCTTACCCCTTGGAAAAGTAGTTTCCTTTGAGTGGGCTTCTTCGTAGTCGAGGATTTCTGTTTTTTATTCTTATGATTCCTCAGTCTCTAATCCAACTTTCTTCTCAGTATCATTGGTAGAAGAGTTAACCTTATCAGTCTCCTCAACAATCCTAACAATAGGGCTGCCAACAGACTTAGCCCTCAAGAATTCATAAAGTACAAGGATTGAACCCAGATGGACCACCATTTTTCACCGATTCTTCTTATGATCATATATGTTACCATTGAGAGAGGAGAATAGAACGATCGCAAAGGAAAACTGAGTTTTGTTTCTAAAATGACTCAAGAAAATAAAATGATACCCATGAACCTTGGTAAATCTTCCATCCATGGTGACGAACTTCATAATTGCCTTTAACATTACCCAAAAGGGTTTCAACTGCTTGGGGTTGTAATAGGAGTTGCTACTTTTATCAAATGCCCCCATCTCATTGTTGGTCTTGGGAAATTTCTGCACAACCCGGTTCAACATTTTTTGATTGCTGAAGAATTTCATCCCTTGAGTTGGCGGTCCCATCACCTCAACAACCACATTCTCATCAATCACAAATCTTTTCCCTTGCAAAGTCACCACTCATTGCCCCAATCTTCTACAAAAACTTGGGTAACATTTCTATTGAAGCCATGCAACTTTTCTAGGAATGGGATAAGCCCTCCCTTCCTCAATTTCCCCCACACTTGCTTGTCTCTTCTCTAGTGTTCGTAGGTAGCAGGTTCAACATGGTTAAGTTCTCCCCCCATACTGTAATATCCCCGTCATAAAATAAATGTATTTAATTAAACCTTGTTAATGGGCCATTTGATTTAATAAATTTCAGACCCATTTTTAATATAATTGTTTGCATAGGTAGGTGTGGCCGTCGCCTATCTTTGTATACCCTAGGAAGGTTTCCTCAACGGGTATTTAAGCGCGGCTTGTAGGTAGTAGTTAGTATGCGATTTGGATTATTTCTTTGTATTGCAAATTCCTGTTGGGACTCTTTGTTGTTCGCCATTTCGGAAGTGAAAGATCTTCCCTACTTGGCTTTTTGATTTCGGTGGGATTCAACCCTCACCCTATTCTGTTCTGCATTACTTGCTCGGATCTAGAAAATCTGTGCACCATCTTTGTTATAGATTCATTTATATATATTTATATACCTTTGGGTTCCATTGCTCTAGCATTAATTGTTTGGCAAATACATGTTCAGGCATCTTGTTTGTAACTCATTCTGCATTCATCGTGTGGCTCCTGCATACCCCATAGCGTAACAGAACATATTGTACGGCCTGGATAATTACGTACGACCCTGCTTAACTACACTATACAACCATATTCACATTCACCGAACATTTGCCCCTTACTATTGTACAGCCTCCAAAGGCTGCCATATGACCTCCAAAGCTACCGTACGACCTCCAGAAGCAATCGTACGACCACCAAGAAGTAACTGTATGACCTCCAAGAAACAGCCGTACGGTTACTAGCAACTATCGTACGACCCTCAAAGCAGTCCGTACATCTCCATTCATTTCATTCGGATTATACCGTATGGCCATTGTAACCTAGTGCATACTGGTTTTTCCAAGCTATTCTGGCCTACACCTAGAATGTAACATCACAGTCTCGCTCTCGACCCTCGATACCCATCTTCCTTCCAAGGACGGAAGCATTGCGCAAAGAAAGAGAGCCCACTTTTCACGAAATGCAAGAAAATCTTCGGGAAGATTGGCGGAACGCGAATATGGAAGGTGATATATCTTACAGAGACTTTGTTGATCTAAGAATGAGATATTCTAGTGGGGGAAATCGCGGTTATTTTAATGATGACCTCAGAAGAAAGATCAGAAAAGTAAACTTATCGCCATTTGATGGATCTGGAGCCATTACTGCACAATCATGGGTTCTGAAGGCAGATACCTATTTCCAACTCAATCCAATGCTTGAAGAGGAAGCAATCAAGTTCACAACACTTCATCTGGAAGGAGTGGCGCATGAGTGGTGGCATCATGGATTGGTCACTCTTGGTCATGGCCAAGTAACCTCTTATATCGAGTTCATAGAGAGACTCATTGACCGTTTTGATGGGAAGGATCTTGAGCTAAACTTCAAAGATCTAGCTTAGCTAAAGCAAACAGGCATGGTAGACAACTACATCACTGAGTTCCAAAGGTTGTTAGTATTAGTCACAAACATCTTTGAAAGACGTCGAATTGTGTTATTCATGAATGGGCTGAGAGAGCCTTTGAGAGGCTAGATCAAAGGGTTCAATCCATGTGCACTCAACGAAGCTATGAGGAAGGTGCGTGACATGGCCGCATCTTCCTCCAAAACTCACGCAGCTTCACCAACACCATCCCCACATGAAGACAAAGACAAGGAGTCAATTCAGAAAAAACCTCAGTTTGATGAAGATTCTTGACAAGAGCTTTGGAGGAAAAAGCTCTGTTTCATGTGCAAAGAACCATGGGGACCTGGTCATCACTGCCTTGGGAAGGGAAAGACTCATTACATTGAGGTGATTCCTGATGACGATGAAGGACAGACTGTAGTGATTGATGAAGAAATTACCTAGCAGGAGAGAATAAATGCCCTGATACAAAAAGGGGGTTCCATTGCTACCCTCACTACAGCGACTGGAAGTGGTATCTTTAGGGTTCGTGGCACACTTCACGGAAAACAAGTTCTAATCATGATTGATAGTGGTGCCACAATCAATTTCATCAATTCATCTTTGGTCACTAGTAAAGGTTTGCATGTTGATGAGCATGGAGGATTTGAGGTTAAGGTTGCAGGAGGAACCTTGTTACCTTGCACTCATGTGATCGCACTCTTCAAATTCCCATGGGAAACTATACCATGACAAATGATTTCTTTTTCATAGATTTGGTTGATACTAATATCATATTAGGCATCTAGTGGTTGGAAACTCTTGACTAGTACACTTAAAGTACGTGAAAAGACCCTACGAAACCGCATTGTGAAGGAATACTTGGTACGCTGGCGACACCTACTGCTGGACAACGCAATGTGGGAAGGCGAGCACATCCTCCAGTACCCGACATTGCACTTGCTTGAGGACAAGCAAATTTTGGGATGGGAGTACTGTAACGTTCCCATTATAAAATAAATAATAAATTAATCTTTGTAATGGGCTGATTGATTTATTTTATCTCGGACCCATTTTTATTTTGTTTTCGTAGTTTGTGTCGTTGTCGGCTATCTTTGTACACCCTCAGAAAGGTGTTCTCGACGGGTATTTAAGCACGACTTGTAGGAAGTCTGTAGGCATGCTTTTGATTATTTTCTCTGTATTGCGAATTCCTATTGGGGATTCTCTGTTGTTAGCCATTTCGGAAGTGAAAGATCTTCCCTATTTGGCTCGTGCAGTTTCGGTGGGATTCAACCCTCACCCTATTCCGTTGGTGTTCATCTCAGTCTGTATCTGGCAAATTGGAGATTTAACTGTATGTGGAAGTATCAGTACCTGTTGGTGAATCTTTTGGCTCCGCATCTGCAATTTGTGTATGTTACATTTTGCATTTTCAAGTGGTATCAAGTTGGTTTGTATTGTTGATTTTTCCTCCTTTCAACTCTCTGCGCTTTAGGAATAATCCCCCAGTACGGCCATTGTGACATTACCATCCGTACACCCCACATTTTCCCCTCACCGTACATTCTCTCCATCATCTTACAAACTCATTTATCTCTCTGTACTGCCCTTGCTCACACACCGTACGACATCCATAATCTTATGCCACCGTATGGCCTTCTTGTCCATTGTACGGACATCCATTAGCACCGTACGACTAGCATATCTGTTCTGTACGGCCTTCTAAATACCTGTACGGTTCACTAACACCCGTACGGACTGTTCAGTTGTGTGTACGACCCTCTTTGGCACTCTGTATAGAGCTTTGCCTCTAACGTACAGCCAACAAATTATCAGCCGTACTCAGCTGTACCTCTTGCACTCTTTCACACATCCATACGGCTATTCGAGAACCTTCAACTTGCTCAGGTGAAGTTGTTAGGTTCATTACACATCCTACAAGTTTCTTGTTAAATCTATCAACTAACATGTTCCAAAAAACATCATCCGGTTTAGTCCCTAGAGGAGGACCTAAGTAAGTAGAAGGGAGAGGCACCAAGGAACAGCCCAAACATTTCTCAATCTTACCTTGCCTAATGTTAGGAGTGTCAATAAAGAATAAAGAACTTTTTTCCCAATTAATAGTTTGCCTAGTAGCTTTACAAAATGTATTAAGGAATCTGTTCATGCTATTCTGATATAGTAACAAATCCAAACATTATTGTATCATCTACAAATCGCTCATGAGGACAAGTTAATCTAGAGAAAGACTGTTTTAGGACTTCGATTTTACCTTGCTGGACCAAAGATTGGATGAATCTTTGTAAGCTTTCCAGCATAATAATAAAAATAATAGGAGAGATTGGATCCCCCTGTTAGAGACCCCTAGAAGGAGAGAACAAATGAGAGGGGAATTTGGTAACAATAACAACTGCAGAAGAAGTAGAAATAAGCTGAAAAATTAATTGTCTAACTTTATTTCTAAACCTCAAAGCCAACAAAACTTTGTCCAAAACTTTCCAACCAACCCTGTCATAAGCCTTTGACATCCATTTACAACAAAAAGATTTCTTTATAGCACTTATGAGAGAGTAAATATTCTCATGCATAGATACGATAGAATTAAGAATTCACCTCCTTGAGACAATCCCATTCTGTTGAGGAGGGATCAAAGAGGGAAGAAGCATGAGAATTCTAGAAGCAAGAACCTTAGAGATAATCTTATAGAAAGAATTACAGAGGCTAATGGGCTTGAATTTGTCCATCGAGTCAGCCCTTTGAATTTTAGGAATGAACCCTGTAAAAGTAGCAATAATTTCTTTAAGAAGACTCTTAGCACCAAAGAATTTATTAATCGCACTAGTGATATCCTTGTGAAAACTATACCAAAAAGATTGGAAAACAACATTGGAAATACATTAGGTACATGGGATTTCTCACCTTCAAAAGAAAAGACATCATCCTTAATTTCTTTATCAGAAGGAATAGCCAAAACGACCCCATTCTGCGCTTCAGAATTGATAGAAGGAATCAAAAGCAATAACTTCATTTAGTCTTCTTGACACAGTTGCAAGCTACCAATTAAGAGGGTGGAAAAATACCTTGCCAATTCTTCCCAAATGTCCTTAGATCTTTCTAGATCTGAGAGATTCTGTTAGTTTCCATGTGCTTCATTGCAGTGATTGGAAAAAATCTAGTCTTATCACCAGCATTTAGCCATATAACACATGGGACCTTTGCCTCCAGTATTGCTTCTCCTTGGCAATAATGTCATGATATTTGACAAGGATATCCTTCTCCTTTTGAGAATTCTCTTGATTACTTCTTGTCAGATTAAGTCCTATATTTTTTGATGTTCATTCTTAGTAGCATATTTGATTAAAAAAATATCACTTGAAATCTCCTTATTCCATTTCTTCACTCTATCCATGACATTTCTTAGTTTTTTGGCTACTTTGAGCATAGTGGTTCCTTGAATATCAATTTCCCACCAATTACTAATGTACTCTTCAAAGTTAGGATGAGTCACCCACATCTTCTCGAATCTAAAAGGAAAACTTCTCTTCCCTTTGATAAGGTCTACTACGTAGGAAATTGGAGAATGATCTGACCCAATCGTAGGGAGCACCTTGAGAGAGAAAATATACTTTAAATACCAACCGCAGGATAAGAGAGGTCTATCAAGTCTTACTTGAATAAGATCTTGACTAGTTCTTCTATTACTCTAGGTGAAGTTTGCACCTTGAAGCCCCAAATCCAACAAAGGATGAGAATTGATAAAATTAAGAAGGTCAAGCCCGCCTTCCGCTTGAGATTGAATTCCTCCAGCCTTTTCAGAGTCTTTAAATGGAGTGTTAAAATCTCCGATGACCATCCAACAATCATTTGGATATCTAAATCTGAAATCCTTGATTTGGTTCCGAAAATTGGCCCTTGATTCCTTAGTATTTAGAGCATATATGTTAGTCAGAATCCATTCAAAGCCATCCTTGATATGCTTAAATCTTATATTGATAAAGTTTTCTCCTATATATAGAGCCTATCCTTTGATAATCTTAAGGCTTTTCCAGAAGGGCCATCCAATGCACTACCAACCACTAAATTACCTTCTAAAATGATTCAAACTCTCCACCTCGTCCTTGCTAATCCTGGTTTCCTATATCAACAAGATGTCAGGCTTATGGTCACGAGTTATGTGCCCAAGAACATCTTGCTTGTGGAAGTCATTTAACCCCTTAATGTTTTACGCAATAATCTTAATCTTTTAAATGGAGAGCATATTTTTCTGATGGTAAGTTGCTTACCGTCCATAATATTTTATCTATTGTCCTGCTCCCTAATCAATTTCGTAGAAGGTCTGTTTGGTGAGGATTTAGAGGAACGCACATTCGCCTTTGGCCGATTATTTTTTGCCATCCCCACTTGCATTAGAGGGTTACACTTTTGTCTTTCCCCTCCCTTGTTCCCAATTATTATAGTTGAGTTCTTCATCTCCTGTCCCTTCTTAGCAGAAGAATGGGAGTCCTTGTTTTGACCTTCCTTAGTCTTCTTATTATCCACCATTGACCATCCACCTTCTTCACTTTCATTTTGCATTAATTCAATGCCAACACCAATTTCCAATATGTCACTCCATTTTTCACATTGTCTCTCCTCTTTATGAGTAGATATAAGTTGACATTAATTTGCCAAGGCTTCAAGGAGCTCAACATTCCCAAGGATATTACATTGTTGGGCATCCTCTAGGCGTAATAACTCTTACTGCGAATCCATCACTCTTGACAACAGTGGGTTAGAATTCAACGATTCAAAGGAGTTTTCCTTCACAAATTTCCCATCCTCCAGAGAATTTTTTTCTGCTGCACCATCGGAGAGGGGAGGCCTTTGAAACCCGAGTTGGAATCCCCACCCTCAAAAGAGATCAACACCTTGGAAGGTAGCCCTATTTGCTGCACCACAAGAGTGGGGAGGCCATCCAACGCTAAGTTAGAATCCCCTCTCTCTAAGGAGGCCAACACCTTGAGCAAAAGCCCTTCCCCTGTAACCATATTTTTACCATCCTAAAAATCCTAAATAAGATCAGCATTACTGCCCTCTACTTTGTCACCTTCAGTCGTTCCCTCTTCAAATTTTTCCTCTTTCTCTACAACCACCCCTTTCTTTGACATCTCCTCATTTTGAGATTCCTTCTGCTTCCACTCCTTTTTCTTGCCTCTTTTGGTTTATGAATTTTATTCTACTTCTGCTGGCATTTCTTGGCCCAATGACCAACTTTCTTACATATGAAGTAGACAAATGTTAGAGCTTCATACTCCACCAATTGAGTGCATTTCCCTAGTTTAGAACAATCTCCATTGAAGCTAGGAGATCTGTATACTTTCCTATAGAGACATAAATCCATGCATATACAAGCCTTGACTTGACTTGGCAACTGTCATTGGATTGATCGACAATAGCTCAACGAAGGAATAGGCCAAACTCTTGAACTCAAGTGGAAGACTAGGTAGTCGAATCCAAATAGGAGCAACAACAAAGATGGAATCATTCATTTCAAGATTCAGTGTCTAGTTTTATAGGGTTAGGGAGGATCTGCCAACAACCCACATACCACTGCACAAAATGTTTTCCATGTCCTCATTACTCAAGAAGGCAAAGGAAAAATACCCTTTTGACATTGCAACCATCTCAACACTTACTTTCAACTTCAACTGCTTCTTTGCATAACATCTATTCGAATCTATATTCAGCCTTGGCCCCATAAATTTTCCAACCATAGTAAGGGCCGTAGAGGAAATAGATTGATCCACTAGCTTGTCACGAACCAAAATGGCATACTTACCGTTGGACAAGTCTGAGATATTTTTCACTGGAGGGTAAGAGGATTTACTGGTAGGTTTGACCTTGAAGAGAGACGATCGGGAGCACCCCTCATTCCCTTTGGGTCTTGAGACAACAAGACTCTGAGGATCACCGACAATGGGGCTGCCTTTCCCTCCGAAGGACCCGCATTCTTCCCATCGAAACGCTCAAAATCTCACAACTATGGTTTCCTTGGGGGAGATGGACCCCCTGCCCTCTGTGGGTCCCTTTTGTCCACCTCTTTGCCATCATGCTTCTTGGACTCTGAATTTTCGCCAAGCTGGCCTTGCCTCGACGAAGAACCCAATAGAGATCCAACGCTAGGAATTGAAGAATCTCCAAAACCACCTTTCCCACTCTCTCCCCCCATTTGAATTTCTGCCACCATGGAAGTTTTGTATCTCAGGTAATTAGGTTAGCAATGTGTTGAATGAAATTATAAAATGCCTTTTTAAGAAAAAAAAATAAAAAATAAAAAATATTATTGTTATACTTAAAAAAACTTTTATTTATATAATGGATTCTCTTCATAAATTTAGGTAAGATTATTTTTTTCCATTGTCTAGTAGAATGTACTCCATGTTAATCAAATTGTTGTTTCCTTTGATCCCTTTATTGGGTGATTTTTGTTCGATGGATTTGCTTTTGATCCCATATTCTTGAAAATATTAGTCCTGATAATGGTAGTTTTCAAAAGAAATTTGAGTTTTCTTGTATTGAAAATGATTATTTATATGGAACTAAATAGGAGTATTATCATAATCCTTATCGTGAGAAATGTTCTGAGTGCTCCAATAATGATGTCTTTTACAGGCAGGGAACTTTATGCCAGATAAATCTGAGCAAGATCATGCTTTGCTTCTACAGTTGTTGTTCTGGTTCAAGCAATCTTTCAGGTTTCATTGCATGGTTTCTTGTTTTCCTTATCTTTTGTTTTTCAATGTTTTCTTTACATTTTTCTGAATCAAGTTATTCATGTGTTGCACCTGGTAGATCTAGATATAATAATTGGATAAAGTTGCTACAGCTATTTGTTGTCTTATCAACTGTGCCACCATTCTTGTTGTGTCTTCAAAGTTTAAACAGTATTGTGTGCTTCTTATTAACCTTTTGGCTCTAGAGTCACTTTTCTTTTCTCATTAGATCTAATAAGTATAGTTTTCATCCATTTGATTGTTTATAATTTCAAAACTTCAGATTCAAAGAAAATTAATTGTATCACGAATCTCAAGGCTAAGTGTAACATTATTGCGGCACAGAGGTTTCAGAAGTGAACAATTTTATAGGAAAAATGTTTATGATATTTTATAGAAATATTGTGTCTAGAGATATGTTGCACCATTAGTTTTGTGATGTTGTGTCTTAACTATTTGCATTTCTGCACCCACTTCGTATTTCTACAAGGTTGAACTAATTAATTCCAAATCTTGCATGTCTGGTGTTCTTTTTATGTTTTGAACTTTTGTCATGACATGCTTTGTGTATCACATCTCTGTTGAATATAAATTTTACTAATTTGATACTGTAGCATAGAAAGTAGGCATAGGTTTTAGAGTTGAGCAGTAGCAAATGAATATCGGCAAATGCTTTTTTGCACTGAGGGGGAATCAGAATCATTGTTGATAAGATTTTTTCAATTATTCTTTGGTGGTATTGCTTTCCAGTTTTAGGCTTTTAAACTACAGATATGATCTTTCTGTATTTACTTGGTTGGAAACACTAACCAGATTGTTTGGTTTAACTTTCAATTGGTTTTCACCTCTTTTGTTATCTTTGACACTATCATTTCACAAGCCTTTATGTTTATTCTTGCATCACATCATATGCCACCATTCGTTTTACTTTTTCCTGATTTTGGAGTATGTATACAGGAAATGGAATCTTTACAGAAGGACGTGTCTTTTGAGATATTACAACCAATAAAGTTGTGGAGACCTAGCATCTCTACTTTTGAATTAACTTATAAAGGATTATTTACTTTGGTTAAAGCCTTGATAGTAGAGAATCTTATTTTCAGTTAGGTCTACAAAAAAAGAGTTAACCTATTTTAATCACATAAATGCAAAGCACAGTGATCTTGCAAAAAAAAAAGTAGACAAAACTTTCTTTTCCAAAGGGAAAATATTACTAGAGTGTGCAAGTGTTATATACACTGTCTATATTAAGAATTTGATAAATAAAAAGAGCTCTGTGAGAGCTTGAGTCCCTGCCTTGTGCTATTGGTAAAAGATATTATAATTTTACAATATTATATTAGCAATAGTTTAAGAAGAAAAAAGAAAAAACTACTAAATACATTAGTGGAAGATAAATAATTTTTGAGGAGTGCAATATAGATAAGTTTTTTAGTGGTATAAGCATAAGGATGAAGAAAACGGGAATTTAATGAGGAACAGTGATTAATTAATCCAACATCAACGTGGAAGGAGATTGCTAGAATTCCAGGGGTGTTCTTATGGACTTATTTAAGACATCCTATTCAATATGGTTTGTGTGTGTTGGGGTTGAAGATTTTTTATGTTTCAGAGTCCATGGAAGTATAGAGGTAGTTGTTTCTGATGTCAAAGAAATCCAGTTGGGCTTGGCTTCCAAAGTGTTATCTAACATATACAAAGGCCATTAGCATATGTTTAAGAGAAGCTTGGCCTTTCAACCTTAGAGCCACTGATGTATGGGTACAAAATAAATTGTTTATACTTTTGGTCTTTAGATTTTACTTTGATGTCTATTAGTTAAATGCGAATCTGGTATGGTTCCTGAACATTGTAACCCCTATTCAGTGAGCTATTCTTGTAATCTTATTACCAGTTGTTTTTAGTGAATCATTGAGGGTTATATTACATACAGAGTCTTTCCAAAACTTTTTAGTTTTTAATTTCACGTGCTCTGAAATTCTTACTTACATAGCCTTTCTTAAACTTTCAAGTTTATTTCATGCACAATGGAAATCTCACATTATTTCCACATTATTTTAGCCTCTCTTAGCAATAGACGATACAAGAAGCTATTTCAAATGCTAAATTCTTTATTTAGTATTATAAGCTTAGCCCTTAATATGAGTGAACTTGTGGAATTTGAAGGTTGTGCGAAAGTTTATCTATTGCATATACTCAAGTCAAATTTCAATGTGTATCTAGTATTCTTTGATGTATTGTTAAGGACTAATGTTTTTCCCTGAGGATTTGGTGATTAAAATTTTTGTTTTGATGAGGTTTTTTGGATCTTTGAGTCCTTGTTTTTCGATGTGACATTTCAGTTGTCAACATAGACTAGGAATCTATGACTGTGTACTATCCGTGAACTGGAAATTGTAAAACCAAACATTTTAATTGGTATTCAGATAGGGTTTCTTCCATCATAGGTTTCTATATTGGCACCCATTGCAATTAGTAAGCTAAAAGATCAAAACATGTGAGGACCTCAACTTGATTTTCCCCCTTGTAGATGGCTTAAATTTGATCATTTGTGGCTTTTCTTTAACCTCTTCTGTGGCTAGCATATTGTCAAATATTTCTATGTTTAGTTTTAGGTCCTAATCCTGATCAACAGCCTCTGTCTATGTTGGGCTTTGTTTGCAATCGAAATATGATTGGCTAGAATGTAGTTGTCCAACTAAGAACTAGGTGTCATCATCTAAGATGTGAGATAGGTAGATGGATGGTTCCCAAAGAGGTTTGGGAAAAAAGAAAATGTACATTCTACAATAAAGGAGTAGCTGAAAGTGAAAGGCTTTTTATCTTTGAAATGTTTCTTATCAAGATATCTATAGTCAATATGTGAACAACCTAAAAAAGAGCTATCTAAACCCGCGTTCCTGAGAAAAAAGACATTCTAACTCTTCATAAATATACAAATTTAATTTTTTCAATTTTAAAATATTTACATGCAAAAAATAGTTAATTATAATGACAATATTTCCATTCCCTTCATATTTTGCATAGCACAATTTTCATTACTGATATATTTGTGTAACATTTATTTTAAATATTTTTTAGCCTACAACGAACTCTATATTATTGTCTAAATTATTTTACTCCAAGTTCAATAATTGAATTTTTTTTTTTCATAAATCTAGTACATATTTTTGTAGTTCAAACTCCATTTACTCCTGAGCTAGCATAAAAGATTTGGTTGTTCACTTGCGTAGAAGGATCCAGAAACTTTTAGAAATGTCTGGAGAGAAATTAGGTTGACTGAACATTCGGTGGACATGATTATTTTTCCATTGTGCATTTCACCCACAAGCTTGTCCCTGATGGCTTTCTCATGTAACATTCATACACAGCAAGAACAATCACTTATGCATTATGGAAGCAAAGGAGACGATGAAAATAAAAGATGACGCTGGATGAATTATTGGATTCTTGACAGAAATGATCGCTTTTTCCCTGCAAAAACTCATTCAGGAAATCAAATGAAACTGAACCACACCTGATTATGTAGTGTTTCTGAGCATAGTAATATAGCATATAGACCTGTTGGCCAAGAAGAGCGATGGAAATAATTCCGAGAGAAGGGGGTGGAGCTGTAACAGAAGCGACTGGCATGGTTTACATTTACCATTGGGAAGCAGTTGGTCTGTTTTTTACCTCAGTTTGTATTACATTTTCCATCTCGCTAAAGAATTGGATATTCCATATGCTCTATTTTCTACGCTCTTGCAATTTGCACCATTTTCCACCAAACACCCACCTTGGTCTCTTCCAGAGTTGTGTCTTCTAACGGTAAGGCTTGATTTGGCCAACAAATGCATTTGATGAAAACATTCAAAGGCCTCTTTTATACAAATAAATTTAAATTCTCTAAAGCTTGAAGCACCACCATTTATATTTATAAAGGTATTTAAAGATCCAAATACGCTCTACATTGGAGTTATTTATTAATTGAAGTGTATAGTAGGGAATTTCGTTATGCAAATTGCTGCCAGAGCTTGCCTTCTGGACTTCAGCTTCTCAGGAACCAGCCCCAAATTCTTCTCCAACTGGTTCAAAACTGAAACCCACCAAAGTGGTCTCTGTGGTGAACTGAGCTTTGCTGCACTTCAGGCAGCCGTTCTGAACAAGAAAAAATGTTTACACAAGATATTTTCTAGGAAAAATTTCATAAAATTTGAGAGATTATATTGTTGATATATATTTTTTGCATTGGAAAATTCATATAACCCCTGGAAAGATTAAGATTAGCCAATAAAAAATAAGAAATTATTGATTGGAAATTAATTTAAAAATAAATGAACTTCAAACTTTAGAACTTCAAAATATTTTTTTATAAAAATTAATTGACAAAAGACAACTGGGAACATTAGTTCCCTGCCTATTAATGGGCAGGGACTAATAAATAATTATAAATTAATGAATAAATAGTTAAAAATATATTGATCATATTAATCAATATACAAATATATAACTATACTAATGATACATATATTAGCTTGTCATTAATTAATATAAATAAATACAAATAAAAACAAAGAGTGGAATAGTAGATAATTTTACTATCAACTTACAAGAGGATAGAATTGGAAAACAATGGGCCATCATCACTTTATATAAACCATCACTTTTTATTTACATTGGATTGAATTAATGATACAATAACCACAGTCACTCTTGCTAGAAATGAAACATCGCCAATTTTGCATATATAATGTTGTAAAGGATGATACAGGGGGGCAGGTAGTAAAAATGGTTCTTGATGCAGTGTTGACTGGACTAATAACAATAATTATCATGCGGCTAACATAATTCTTAGAGACATTGAGAATTGATCATTTGAACTTGTTCTATTCTTGGTTGCCAGTTTTCAAGCTACAAAATAAGCTCACTGTTAGCCAATGATAGTCAGAGCCTTATAATACTGTTCCAACGTAATGTGGCAGCAAACAGGTAAATTAGAACTAAGGAATATGCTGAATAATATTGAAAACGAGGATATATCATATGGAGCGATATATGTATAATATATAATATTGGCTTATATATATCTCAGTAAGTAAGCTGTATTGTATTTCATATCAATACATGAGGAATTATACATAAGATGTTTATATATATCTAGATAGAGAGATAGAATTGAATTTAATACAAATGGGGGTGTATCAAGATATGCTTATATATATCTCATAATAATAATGAATATATATAGTTTGTAACACAAGGGACTAATATGTTTGTAATCTATTCCTTAATCACTAACCATGACCCCTCAAGAGGATAGGCTTTTGTCAATCTAGGAGAGGCAAAGTAAATCCTTAAAAGATAGATGAATTACAATATGGGTGAGGATATGTATTTTGAATGCCTCGAGGGAGATTCCCAAGATGGGTATGAACATTCAATCCCATTGCCTTGAGGAAGCCTACTTGTAGATTGGTGTCAAGCGCCCTACAACATGGAAATCCTCATCCTTCTTAAGGTTGGCATGTTTAAGAGAGAAGAAGAAATTGGGTTTCGATGTGTTAACTATTAATTTATTATGAAATATTCATCGTTGCTTAAAATAAATTGAATTTAGATGCATAGTGATGTGCATTAATCATTGAAATTAACATCCGAGTAGGGGGACATTAAAAGGGGTATCAAAGCTTTGATCTTGCCATTCTACTGTAATGTCCCCACGATTAGGGTTAGCATTGGGATACGTAATAACTGCAAAGAATTGATAAGATCACAATAATTCTAACTAAATGCTTCATATAATTACTTACTTATTTTAACTCGAAATAATTAACATTCGTAATGAATGTTCTCCACCAAGTTGTACTTGGATTGTTCCATGACATTCACAATGAATGTCCTCCACCAAGATGTGCTTCGATCATATTATGTCATCCATATAGAATGACCTGCACCAAACAGAGTTTGGATTGTACTACAACATTCAAAAGGAATGCCCTCCACTAAACATAGTTTGGATCGTTCTATAACATTCATAAGAATGCCCTCCACCAAACATAGTTTGGATCATTTAATGACATTCATAAGAATGCCCTCCACCAAACATAGTTTGGATCATTTAATGACATTCATAAGAATGCCCTCCACCAAACATAGTTTGGATCATTTAATGACATTCATAAGAATGCCCTCCACCAAACATAGTTTGGATCTTACTATGACATTCATAAGAATACCCTCCACCAAGTATTACTTGGATCATAAAAATTATATTCCTTTAATCTTGTTCCAAATTTCTATTGTAATCTCAAACATGATTTATCATATTAATTATTAATTCCAAAAAAGTATACATATTTTATATATACATATAAGAGATTATGTTATAAAAGATATATCTATCTACTTACCTTGATGATGGTTCATATTTGGCTGGATGCCTTAGCACTTATTATAAATGCCATGTTACTTTAGTACGAACCTTCTTTACTCAAGTCTTGGTTTTCATCGTACTTGTCCTTCAAGTGTGCATTGACCGAGCCATGACTTTGTCTTTCTCACGACGCACTAAAGGGGTCCATGCTTATTTCCTTTATTGTGTTGCATGGTTTTCACACATTGTTGATGGTGATGCTTGTCCACGTCCTTACCTCTTACTCAATCAGTGCTCTCTTAAGTACGCTGACCTTCGTAGTGATGTCACTGACTGTGCTGGATTAAGGCCCGAAGTCTCTTACTTCTGCTGAGCTGGATTGTGAGTTTGTAGAATGCCTTGTCAGCACTTGGTAGCCACTGGTTGGTTCAGGCTTTGGCGATTCCTATGCCTTATTCCCCCATTAGGCTTCACCATTAAATATCCTCTTGAGCCTCTTGAAAAGGTGTGATGCCCCCCCACCTAAGCATTTTGGCACCCACAAGCATCACCTTTATTACTTGGTGTTAACCCGATCCATCCATTTTGTGATGTGATCGGTGTTTAATTAATTTGTATTATATTTTGTTAATTAAGTTCGAATTATATTTGACCTCATTCTATTATTATTGTATCTTGTTTATTAGTGTATATACTAATTATACATTATCTTGTTTTAGAAAATTAATAAGTATTTATTTATTTGATTAAATGTTGCTCAAGATTCGTATTGGTAGTGAGCAATTATATTTATCTGATTATTTTACAAAAAGGCATTGTTCAATCTATAATTTAATCAAGGCTTATTGCACCTACAGGGGAGAGTAACATGAAGGAAATATATCGCTGGGAAGTGGCAATGAAGTAATACTGATCACAATGTTCTTAGCATTAAGAACCAGTATGTGGTTGAATTGATATATTATAAATATATGGATTACATATCAGAAGCATATGTCTCAATTAATAATTGAAAAATCGAACATACACATTTGAATGATCTATGATAGATATCTAGAAGTCTAATATATTTGAACTATAAGAATCATAATACTTATGATAACTATTATATGTGTATAGTGATAAAAGTAATGCTGAAATCTTTGTTATTACTTTTGTGATAAAGAAGGGAGACTGAAGCACTTAAGGAATGGTGGTCTAGATCCCAAAAGGATAGTTCCCGAGATAGGGTGGAGATCAATGACTGTGTGAAAAGATTTTCTTTTTTGGGATTTTATGTTTCTTTTTGGCTTTATTTGATTTTTGGGTTGATATGTATATATATATGTGTGTGTGTGTGGAAAAAATAGACAATTTAGACAACCATTGCTAGTAGAATGCCAAATTCTGAATTAAAGACCAACTTGCAATTTTGGTATACAAATCAAATGGGGCAACAGTATTGAATTTATTAAAAATGAGGAACTTGTTAATTTCTTAGTCCAATGCCAATTTGCAACAGTGATAAACACTTGCTTGAGCTGAACTCTATTTTCCAGATTTGAATGACATAAATGTTTGCTCAACTTTCCCACACAGCTGGCCTTTGAGTGACACAAATTTGCAGGAAACCTCCACTCATGTACATGCAGGATGAACAAAGAGGTAATGCCTAGTAGAGGCATTGAAATTCAGAAACAGCCCTATCTGTTATGTACCAGCCTAGGTAAGAACGGATGTTAATACTGGCGCACAATGCAGATTAGAAATTTGCCCAGCTTGGAAGCTTATTTCAGGCCTGTTGGAATGATAGTAGGTGGCTGAAGTGCAGGCCGAAATACAGAGAAAGTACTGCCCAAAAATCAGATGCTCACACTGGAAATTGACGCCTATGTTTGGAAATAAGGCATCCCTATACTATAAATAAAAACACCCAGACTTCACAATTCCCCAGTGCCAAACTGACTAGATACCGAGGCATTTGAATTTGCCAATGAGAAATATATCGGATTGCAGAAACAAAGCCCATGCTGTTACCAGATACTGGATGCCAAACAATGGTAATGAAATTCAGTGATTGAAAACTTCCAATTGCAAATGAAATGTATGTTATCTCTGGCAGAACAATGTCTTCCTAACCACAGTAATCATAGAAATGGAAGACAAACAAATTCTCAGCATCCAAATTCCAATTCCACCATAACTCAGCAATCGAATGGAGAAATATCACAACCTTGAAACCCTCAGAAATTATCAAAGCAATAAACAAATAATTGGATGATCTATTTGCTTGATGAAGCATATTTTATAATGCCACTTGGCTTCACCATACACCTTTCATTAAAGTTGCTTCATTACTGCACCATTAATTAGAAGCTTCCATCCAATTCTTTAAAATAAATAACTTTTCTAGCACATGGCTTCTTGAAGACGCTTTCACTTAAGAGGCTTCAACTTCACAACACCAAATTATAACATGAAATAATAGAGTGTATTAATAATAATGAAGACTTATTAATTATTTTCTAACTTCAAATATAAATCCAATAATAATACTTCAATGATTCGAAAGACCAGTGCGGGCAATAGAGTCAACTACAATTGTAATAACCCCAACCAATTATAACTTCATCAAACACCAAATTCTTTTATAATTCAGTTGTTTGACATTTCATTAAACACTTTGCAAGCAAGCACTGATGCCACTGTAATAACCCAGCTAGATATATCCTTAACAATCATCAATTTTCCTTTGCTAATTAATAGTCTAACATTTTGTTAAACATTTGGTAGTCTTTACTGTTATTGTTGCAAATTTGATAATCTAATTTTCGAAATTATTCTAGAGAATGCAATTGGGCACTTGCAATTTTAGATCAATTTAATACTAAGAAGTTTGTACGAATGCCAACATTAATTCATAATTCTGCCCTACGAACTGTGCAATTATAAAATTATGAAAGACAAAGGATTTGCTGCAGCTTTAATTCATTACCAACAATGTTTCAAATAAATAGTAGCATCAATAATATTTTAAAATGCCAAGAACTTGGAAATATAGATTGGCTTTGTCTTTTAATTTGGAGTCCAATGTGAATCTATAGCAGCCCCAATAATATATATCGCAGGCCATATAATTGAATGCAGCTCTTGAAAATTGTAACACGACCCCTTAAAAATGTCACTCAAACCCTCCTTAGGTGAACATGACCCTGCAATTAAGAAATTGCTGCCCTATAGTGAAAGGACAGCCTTCTAAAACTCAGATTGAACTCCCAGCCAGGATGTAGAAGCATAAAATTAATAATTCAGCCTTCAATTCGTTCTCCAGAATCTAGTGTTCAACACTTGTTCAATCAACTTTTCAATAATAGTAGATACAGTAGAGAAGCAATTACAATTTGCTTTACCTCAACAACAAATTGCAAGATAAACTCGAAATCTAGCCCTTATACTTTAGCGAGGGCACAAAACCACGGACTCGAAATTGTCACAAAGATAACAAGCAAAGAGATAAACAAATAATTGGATAGTTTTATCATCAAATGTCTTCATATTTATAATCTTCAAATGGCACTAGTTTCCTAAAATAACTCCACTTAAGAAGCTTTCTCTACACAACATTACACTATAATAAAGTGCCATTAATATAATTTATTAATTGCTTTTGGTTCCAAAACTGACCTTTTCCACCATAACTTAATATTTTGACATGCAAGGTTACTGTTTCTTGTTTCCACGATTTAAAATATTTTGTCCCGATTCCAACAAGTTATGATATTGAGGTGACCAACCAACAACACCAACAAAAATAGCAACTTCAGTGTATTTAGATGAATAATAATAATAATTCACCCGTCTTGCGAAAACAACTAAAGATGCATCAGAATCAAAATCTGACAACACCAAAGTGATCTTGATGATGAAACATGATGAATGAACCTGACAAAGTGACTTACTATAAATATACGCTCCCTCCAAGATTCTTGCAGCCCAAATCGAAAGCTCGAAATAAAAATTGAGAACATCACCCACCTCCTCTAACTCAACTAAGCTCATTGGAACCAACAATTTGACTTACTATAAAGACTAAGTCCCTCAAATGGAGCCAAAACACACCATGGGCTGTTGAAAAGCCTATAACCCCACAGTTGAGACCCTAAAATCCCAACGTCAACTCACGAGGGTTGCGATGGTGAACTGACCAAGCCAACTGCAGGAACTTGCTAAAAATGGGGACATTACAACAATGAAGATTATCACGTACAACTTTATAAAGTGTTATGCACTTAACTAGAAACAATTTAATAATCCAGACACGACAAATCAAGTATATATACACAATTTTAAAGTAGTCCAGATTGCACTTTAACTCTTAAAGTAGGGAGACAAACTGGACATAAATATGGAAACAATTTAATATTTCATTATATCTAGGATGATCAAGTTTAAAATGCCATAAATGAGCAAGTCCACTTATCCGACATTTAAATTACTTACGGAATATAAAGATGATTATAAAGGATGAATCAGTTGCAGTTTAAATGTCCTTGCCTTAAATATAAACAAAAGACTTTTATTTATCATTAAAATATAATAAATAAATTTATATTACAAAGTCATCTTTCTTACTCCTTATCCCTCCATACAAATAGGTATATGAATATTTCTTCTTGTTGAAATGTCTCTTAGGATGTGTCTTTTGTTCATCGACATAAGTCATATTTATATCTTGAATACTACAACATATGACTTATCAAATAAAAGGTTACGTATCTTCAGATTATATTTTTCCCTCGAAACACACTTAATAATTTTTATAGATGCACCCTTTCACATTTTGAAAAACAAACTACACTCTCCTGTGAATAATCACACCTCTTCAATTTTTATTTCTCAACCCTACTGTTATGTTTAACGAGCCTTTCTAATGTTATTTATTATTTTTATTAACATGTAAAGGCTACTGCTTGATTCAATAATAACATTTGGTCATGTACGCACAAGTTATAATTTTTTCGATGCCATATTTATCTTTCATACCCTGACTGGTTTTCTATCAATGCTGAACAAGATGGACTTATTGGGTGCAAAAACATGGGTGACTTGGAATCAATTGCTACCTTGTATGCTCATGTTATGGTGTTTACCTTGTCGCTGCTTCATATGTGATACATGTTTTTCCAACTGCGGCTCATGTGCAAGAGGGATCAATCTTCTAATAAATGACGGAAACACAATTTTACTGTTCAGACATGGTGATTAGTCTATACAGGTTTCTTCCAATTAGTAACGGCACAAAATCTGATGTGAATGTTCACCTTCAATTTATCCAATCATGCCATACTTTAATCCTGCGACGTCTATATTTTGCCATGTGCCTTTATGCCCATCACACGTCACATTCATTATTGACTTTGTAGTCTCCCTTGCTCATTCCCTTGACATATCCTCAAAGATTTGCAACCATAATTGCGTATGATGTTTAGACTTAGATAGTTTTATTTTATGACACCACTGATGTAAATACCTATTGGCTGCATCTATACTTATCAGTTATTATATTTTGTATGAAGCTATTGTGGAGCATGTTCTTCTTTAATGACAACATATTTATATGCAAATATCATGTTTTGTTCACAGTATAATTGCATAGTTTTTTCTGTATATATATAGCCTTGACACCTATGTCATAGATGTCTGCAACTGTAATTGAATGTTGTTGATTGACATTCTAACTTTCCTCATACTTGTGTCCCATTGAGTGTGCAATCTCCCATAGATTTGCACAAGTAGTCAGGTAATTTTGATGACAAGAGAGATTTCTTTAAAGGCGTGTGAGAATATTTATTTATGCAAAATGAAGGAAGCAACTGGGCACAGATGGTAGGTAACAGTACAAAAGTTTTTCAATTTAGTTTCATTTTTCTCTAAGTTTAGTTCATTATTTAATTGGTTAGTATTGATCAATCAATCAAGCTCAATTTGCGCAATGAACTCTTTTGCCGAAGGCTTTGTAATATCCGGAAGGCGAACTCAACTTGCAAGCGATCTCGGCCTGAAGGCAATCGCGGATTGAAGGCAATCTCGGCCCTAAGGGAATTGTGTCTTGAAGGGAATCTCTGTTCAAAGGCAATCTCGACTTTAAGGGAATCTCTATTCGGAGGCAATCTCAATCCGAAGGGGACCTCAATCCTAAGAGGATCTTGATCCGTAGGGAATCTTGGGCCAAAGGGGAACTTGATCCTGAGGGGAACTTGGTTTGAAGGGAATTTCGACCTGAAGGGGAACTCGGTTCGAAGGGAATCTCGACCCAAAGGGGAAATTGAGCCAGAGGGGATCTGGCTTCGAGGGGAAACTTGATCTGAAGGGGAACTCGGTCCATAGGGAATCTCGGTCCGAAGGGGATTTTGATTCGAAGGGGGACTTGGTCCAAAGGGAATCTTGATCTGAAGGGAAACTTGATTCGAAGTGGATCTCGACCTGAAGGGGATTTCAACTTGAAGGCAATGACTTCCTAAAGGAGATCTCAAGCCAAAGGCGATGACTTCTCGAAGGGGATCTTGACCCAAAAGCAATGAGTTCTCGAAGGGGATCTCGACCTGTAGGGAATTGCTCTGGTACTACTGTAATGTTTCGTTCTTGTGCTGTATGTTTTGTAGTATCAAAGACTTGGAAGTAAGTCTTAGAAATCATGAAACGCAAGCAAAAAAATGATGATCATACGTAGGTGTGTTTTCGTATGGTGATGTTGGGGTTGATCGTATGGTGGATATCAAGTGGAATTCTTGGCCATATGGTGAAGGGTGGTCATATGGTAAATGATGGAGCCGCTTGTACTGTTGGTACGATGAGGAGGGATCTTTGTCGTATGGCCTGAGAGGGATGTCCATATGACAACCAAGAAGGTGTAAGGAGACCATATGGTGGGAGGATGTTATGGGTTTGTGGAACGGGGTATTGGAGGGACTAATGGATAGGGGTTTATGGTGTACAAAAGGAATGTGTACGGTTTAAGTGTTACAAATAAATGCAGAGATTTTATAATTACCTTTGGCCAGCCAAATGAAATAAGCAATGAAGACTGAATACACAGAACAGATTAAGTTGGAACCAAGGAGATTGCATTTGCAAATAGTGATGGTGCTCTAATTTGCCAGATCCAAGCAAAGTTATACACCGACAGAATAGGTGGAGGGTTGAATCCCACCGAAACTGGAATAGCTAAATAGAGAAGATCTTTCACTTCAGAAATGGTGAACAATACTGAACTCCAACAGAAATTTGCAATACAAAGAAATAATCCAAATCGCATGACAACTACTACCTACATGTCATGCTTAAATGCCCTTCAGAGGAACTCTGGAGGGTTTACAAAGATAGCCGAAGGCAAAATGTACAGAAACAATTAAAATAAAAAAGGGTCTGAGATATACTAAATCAATGGGAACCATAAATACAAATATTATTAACTTGGGCCCCATATTAATTAATTAAAGTAGCTAATTAAAAGTTTTTTTATTGTATTACTTAAATTTTGGGACCAATTAATTAATTAATTAAATTAATTTATTACATTAAAATTTGGGGACATGACAAATCCTCGCTGTGCAAAGATTGCTTGCCCTCAAGCAATCCATCATCAAATGAAATGCCAATAACTCCAGGGTCCCAAATCAAACGCGTAGGTGAGATAAGTGAAATGACATCAATCTTCCGGAGCACCACATTGCCATCAAACTTACGCTACGCCACTCTGATATAAATATTGTCATGTCCTTTAGCAGGATCTGAATGACACAAATTGATGAAAATTTTCACGTCATTATGTTCAAAAATCCCTTTGGGTATGGTCATGCACACAAACGCCAATGCTGGCACAAACTTAGCCACTGACACAATCACAACAACCACTAATATATTTTGGACGAACAAAACCTTGACGAAGAGAGCTTCGGTGGTGAGAATATTGGCAAAGGGGGGCTTAGCCGTGAATACCTCAGCGCCACGAGCTTCGGCGAAGGGTGCCGTGATGATGGGAGCCTCAACGAAGAGTACCTCAGTGAAGGGAACCTCGACGAAGAGTAACTCAGCAAAGGATGCCTTGACCATGAGTACCTTGGTCAAGAGAGGCTTGGGAGAGAAAGCCTTGACAGAGAGTATCTTGGCGGCAAACAAAATTTTAACTGCAGATAAAATCTCGGTGATACACAGAACCTCTGTTGAAGGGTCGAAGATGGATAGAGCCTTGATTGTGAGCAACGTCTCAATGGCGATAAATGTAGCTATTGCGATGGATGTAGCCACAATGACAGACACACAATGATGACAGAGAAAGCCATGACGACATTGATAGATGCAACTACGGCGACAGACACAGACTCGTCATCGGTGATGGATTGCAGTGCCTCTCATGTTTGCAGTCTGTACCTTGTCTATTTTTATTCGAGAGATACTTGATACTCTTATTGTTATTTGCACTTTGAGGTGATCTGAGGGTCAGATGTTATACTTTGATTCAGTATCATAGATGCTTTACTGCTATGCTGTTTAGTTTGTCATATTTGCATGTTGATGCCATTTTGAGATGACAATAGATCTATGATGATATCTGATTATCTGGTATTTGGGCATATTTTTGATTATGTCATGTGATGAATTTCATGCTATGGTTATTTACTTCATTCTTGTATCTTTATGCTTAATGCGAATGTGAGTGATGTAAATGGATTAATTAGTTATTTAATGCATTTGCTTTGGCTATGATATTATTATGCAATTGCACTTGATCGTGTGATTTAGTGTGCAAGAATTATATCCCTGGCAGTGGCACATGGAGTTAGTGATTCAGCTGTTCATATTTTACCAATGTCATCGTTGTATGATCGATGTATCCTTATTTTAAATTGTTTAAATTAAAACCTTTCGGTGATTATTAAATCCGAACTCATCTGCATTATGTGATTAGACCAATAAGCGTGTCTGTGCATTTAGAGGTTCGCATTGGTACGAAAGTTGTTTAGTGATTTTTTGTGATTTTGGATTTTCGGGCTTTAAATCTTTTCGGATTTATTTTCTGGCAGCTTTGCCTTAAGTGAATTCCCATTATAGAGAATAACCTATTTTTGTGTGGGTCAATTTGGAGTCGAGCTAGTCTAACTGACTATGTACTTGTTGATGTGAGTTTTTGTACCACTACATAACATATTAGTAATTGAATATCCGATATAGAGTATCAAACATACAATTCCTCTCTTGAAAAGTTATTGCTCGTGGGATATGAGAATAACTCCAATGTTCCTTACACTTGTGGATACTCTGCTCAGTTTATCGATTTGATTTGCTGGTAATCACATAGGTGGTCTTACGTTAATCATTCGAGGATGATTTGGATTTTTGGTGAGATGGTGATGATTTTGTATGAGTGCCAGGTGATGTTGATGGTGATAGTGATGGTGGAGGATGCAGTGCCCGATAATGTTGATTGCGCAAGGAGGCAATAATGCCTCTAATGACTTTTACCTTCCTAACTTTCTTAGAGTGAAATCCGACTACTCAACTGCTTGCTATTCTACTCCTACTCCTATGAATGGAAAGATTAACAGATGGACAAGGATTGAATCTAATGAAAATTAACTAGCGGCTCCACCTCCATAGATGCAATGATTCAAAGGAAAAGAGAACTAGTTTACCACGCAAGGCTCCCTAACTAATGGCTAAGATGCTAGTGGCCTAGTTGTAGATCCCATCAAACATTCACTAACATCACCATACAATTAGCCATCTACTTCTACTCTCAACGTGAAATGAAATCCTACTTTAATTTGAGAGATGAGAAGAACCATGCAATACACCAAAATGATCATGTATATCCACCATGCAAGCCACAACAATGAATAGAGAATGATTTTGATAGTAGTTTGGCAACAATTCTCCAACATAACTCTTCCACAAATGAGAGAAAAATGGCCTTATATAGAGGCCAAAATGTACAACTGACAGTAGAGATAAAGAGCAAAATCAATGATCCAAATTGGATCGTAGAAACCCTAATTAGGGTTGCCACCCCATTGGCCAATGAGAAGACGCCACCTCGTCAATGGACCAATGAAAAAAGTGGAAAAGTGGCAACCAATGAGAAGACACCAAAATGGTTGCCAATCAGAATTAGACACTTGTCCTATTCTAGAAGAAAGAGAAATTGCCACTTGAGGCTTACATCAAATGATCTTCTAATATAAATCTCCTTTTTTTCTTTTGTTCTTTTAGCTAAGGCAATGAACTTAGCTAGCCTTTCGTTGAGTTCCTCTATAGGAGGACAACGTGTATGTTTTATCTTGAGCTCAGCTGATTTCATCATGCTGCTTGTTGCCTGTAGTGTCTTCTCATGGTCCTTCTCATACTCTTTTGCAAATCCGATAAAGGCATTGAGGGAGGAAAGGGTGTTCAAATGTTTCTTCCTAATAGCAACCTTTCCTAACTCATCCAATCTTGATCCAAGTCTTGTCTCATCAACGTCTCTTCTTTGATGTCTTCAAAATCAAGTACCACCCGAACGTCGCTCATCATGGTTGAAATGAAAGTGTCGACGCTTGGGCTGTGATGTGCAACTACCTTGTGTATATCTTCTTTGCCAAGGGGGATTGTCCTTCCTTTAGTCTGTCCTTTACCTGTATCATGTTTACTATACTGACATTGGTATTAGTTATTTGCCTCATTTTCGAAAAGAAAGTTGTTTTGGACATCATATCCTCTTTGTCTTTCTTAGTATTTGTTCCCTTAGGATTCTTGCTTGCACTAACATCTACCATCTTATCAACCTATGATAGGATGGTGAAGTGGTGGATAATGAATGCAAGAAGAACCAAGGGAGACAATATCTAGACAAGAACAAAAGAAGGAAATCAGCTTAAGGATTCCTTTCGACTCTAAATGACTTGAAGTTACCTTTACTAATAGTTGGGTCTTCTTTTGGATTTTAGGATCAGACTTCGAGAATTTCAAACCGTCTTGCAAATCAGAAATTTAAACACTTGAAACTGTCCACCATTTGTTCACAAAAATTTAGACCTTTGATCTCAATAATTTCCCAAATAAAATCGCCCAATCTAGGGCAGAAATCACAGCTCTTTTAACAAAAATCAGAATTTGCAAAAAAACTGCCTAACACCATGAAAATCTGCCTTCCAACAAAAATCACCCAAAAGAAAGAGCCAATCTACCCTAGGAAAATTGCTTATGAAGGAGAAATCTGCACTTGCAAGAAAAATCGCCCAACAATGGAGAGTTGCTCCAAGAAATTTTTTTCCCAAAATGAAGAGAGGACTGCCCTCAAACCAATCCACTAAACTCGCCAAATCTGCTTTCCAAAAAAAATCGCTCAAGCATGGAAGAGAAGGAATGAAGAATGAGGGAAAGTGAGGAAAGAGTTTCCTCTTATACCCAACTTGTTTGCCTTCCCCAGCTGGCCGACTAGGACCCTGGGAGCAAAAAATAAAAATAAATTAGTGCACAAGAGATGGCCCCCAATTAAATGCTAAGCTAAATATTAACTTTGCCAAAATGAAAATTGCTTTTTTAAATTGCCAATTTGTTCCAAATTGCAAAAAAAAATTAAATAATGCCTTGGAGGTGTTGAATACTCCCATTTAATGAGGATTTGGTAATTAATATGTCATTAAAATCGGATTTTGGCTAACCAAAAGCCATTTTTCAATATTAAATTACTAATTTCATTAAAGGCTTAAATTTTTTTTTAAGGCAATTTTAATACATTAAAGCCAATTTTTGCAATTTTTATCGAAATCGATTTTGCTATACCATTTAATTTTTTTTTGACAAAAATAAAATCATTTCTAGGGTCTAAAATCGATTTTGCAATTTGACTTCATCTCCACAAAATTAATTTTTTCACCAAAGAAAAATTTAAGATTTTCCAAAACTCAAATCTAACAAAATTTCATTTTTTGAAAATTTTCTGAGTTCACATAGTTATATCCAAATTTTCAAAAGAAATCGATTAAGTACATGTTTACAATTGTATCCTGCCAAGCGTTGCCTCTTGCAATTTTGTCCGGCCTAAGGATGAAATTGGTTGTTCTAGAAAATCAAGTTGAAACCGGGTGAAAATAAACCTAGCCCTCTCCCCATCTGGCCTGAAGGTGTCTAAGACTCAAAACTCTCAAAATCAAAATTGTTGGACAATCCAAAAATTTGCCAAGGCGATAAAAAAAAGGGGGGCCCCAAAAATTTTGGGGCGATGCTATGAGAACCTCACAACAGTACCCTAATCAACTATTCATTCAAAAAGTGAATAAGTATTGAAAAAGAGTTTTTATTATTCACTTCACTTTTTCAAAATAGAAATTTGAGAGCTCTTTTGAGAATCCTCTTCTGAAGGATTCGATTTTTGTTCATTCTAGGCGTTGTGAGCGTGGATTTTTCACGAGATCAGACTCGTTGGATTCGGCTCGGGGAGTTCTTGCTTTGCCGACACTTTCAAAAGTTTTGGTGGGATATTTATTTTATTTTGTGGGTTTTGGTTTCTGCACTTTATTTTTTCTGCTCCGTTTCATCTTCTGTTTATTGTAGCAGTATTTTAGGAGGCTGAGAACCAGTGTTCCCCTCCATTTCTATTTGCTAATTCTGCCCGGTTGGTCGGGTATGAATGTTTTCCCTATTTTTGGGATGAGGGTTTGGGGTTTTGAACCGTCATGCTGGCTTTTTTTGCATACGGTGTCCGAACTCAGTTATTTTTGGATTTTCGGGGTTTTTACACCCAAAGGCTAAATGGGTTTTAATTTATAAGTTTTTCAAATTTTGGGTTTGTACCTCGTTTTGCGTGCCGCCCTATTCTCTCGGGTTTTCTTTGCACAATGTGGGTCATGGACTTGGATGATCTATTTGGATGTCAGTCAGACCACTATTGCATTTCTATGTTGCATTGGGATGCATGTCTTATCCATCATCTCAATTATGTTTTTGGTTGAGTGACTTTTTGCTTGTGTTCTCATCCAGTCCTTGTGTTATGATCTTTGTGATAGTGGTGCGCCACACATGAGTACGTGCGCGTACGTTTGTCTGGTGACTTGCAAGTCCTGATCTTCCGTGGTACTTCCGAAAGTTATGATCATTGGGGTTGGGTTGGGGATTTGCATGCCTATGGGCACTCATCGTTGGATGAGCATGGGTAGGGTAGGGTAGCATATGGAGGGGGCTTCTACCTCGTAGCCTAGTGATCATTGTGCCTAGAGGGTTGGTGAAGGAAGTTTTAATTAAGTGATAGCTAAATGAAAATATTGGGTGGTAATAAATAATTTAAGATAATTAAAACTCGACTGTGCACCTCCTATTGGGGAGAGCAGCTATCACTACTAGCTTGGGCTTGTCGATGCCAAGCGACTCTCCATGATGTCAGCCCCTACTTAGTAGCCCATTGAGTGTCTAACCAGGACCTATAGTTTATGCATTGTCTTTGTCTTGGTTTCAGTCATCATACTGTTTGGCGTGTATGTTAGCTATGGACGTTTGTTTTGTGTGTTTATGGTTGGATCATTATCTCCATCAGTATGGCGAGTGTGGACCTATGGGTGTCATGTGGTTAGGAGTCGTAGCTACCTACACCACTGCTAGGGACTGATCTATAGAGACAGTCTTTTGTCCTAGTGCGACCGTTGCTGGATGTTTTCACTTGGTACTTTGGGTTTCGGAGTATGCTTTATTGTGAATTATGCTTTCATTGGGATGCTTGTATATCATCTTCAGATGATGTTAGTTACTGTTATTATGATGATTAGCGTATGATAGGTGATGTTATCTACTTGTACGATTATCTTATGCTTTATTTCTAGCATGTTAGATTTCCTCCTGCTTATGTTGTAGCATGTTTTAGTAGTGACATCCCTGTTATGATAGTACCGACAATCTGATCAGTGGCTTGGGATGTTACGCGCAGGGGATGGCTAGGGCCCATGATGGTCTTATGATGCTATTGACGGTTGAGAGGAACCGCATATTTAGTTTGTTTGTACTGCTCATTGCGATGTTATTTCCATTTATTGTGATGTTGCTTTCAGTACTCTGCGATGTTCCCTTTTGTTCTTTTCCTTCGCTATACGTTTAGATGGTTGTTGTGTTTTCGTCTTTCAGTATTGTATTCAAGTGTTTATGCCTCGAATTGTGGATCCGGTATTGCCCGGTGTGGAGGAACTTCGTTACTTAGATTTTTTAGCTTTTTCTCGATTTTTGTATTTGCATGCTGACTTTAGATCTCGTGCGAGATTGCACTTTCTTGCGCGAGGATGCTAGTCTTCGCGTGGTGTAGTGGGTTTCTTCGCCCGACTAGGCACTTCCTCCCACGAAACCCTACATCAGTTTTTAGGTGTTTTGGTTGTACGGCCAAACACATGCTCACGCCGTTGGGAACATCTTCGTGCGAGAAGACACTTCTTCGCATGACATGATGCACTTCTTCGCATGGAATTCTGGTAGAGATAAGTTCTCGCGCAGAAAACAGGGGGTGTCTCCCTCGGTTTTTAGAGTTCGATTTTTGGTGTTTCTAGTACCCTTTGGGTTGACTTAAATTACCATGCTCTGACAAATTTTAGATTCTATGTTTTGTTGTCGTTTTGGCTTTAGTTTCCTGTTATGCATTTGTCAGTTCGGGTAGTGGCATTTGGAGATTTATGTTACAAATGTAAATGGCGGAATACTTGAATGAATTAATCAGAGATCAAACTGATCTATATATACAAAGAGGGGAGTCGAATAGAATAGAAACATTCTATTCTAGACTACACCTAAATATTAGAAACATTCTAATATTTACAGAGATATAATAAGATATAATAGTGAGCATTAAAAAGAAACATGAAGGTTATTTTAATACCCCCCCTTAATGCTCAATCTATTTACTACACCAATAGATCCCCTGAATTTAACAAACTTGTCAGGACCAAGGGGTTTAGTGAAAATATCTGCTGATTGCTCTGAGGTAGGAACATAGCGTAACTGAATAGATCCATCTTCTACTAATTGTCGGATGTAATGGCAATGAAGCTCTATGTGCTTGGTTCGTTCATGAAACACTGGGTTCTTGGCAAGTTTGAGTACGCCCTGATTGTCTGAAAACAAAGAAGTCGAACCTGCTTGAGGAATATGCATATCTGCAAGCATCTGCCGGAGCCAAATTGCTTCACAAGCTGCCTTGACAACTCCTCTATATTCTGCTTCTGTAGAGGAGAGTGCATGTGCTTGTTGCTTCTTACTGGTCCAAGTAACTGCTGCAGATCCGATACTAAACACATAGCCAGAAGTAGATTTCCTATCATCAACTGAGCCGGCCCAATCAGAATTAGTGAATCCACTGAGCTGAGGAGTAGTACTCCTTGTGTAAAGAAGACCATAATCTAAAGTACCATGTACATAGCGTAACACACGTTTCGCTGCAATCCAATGATCAGTCTTGGGGTTTGTCATGAACCGTGAGATGTAGCTGACTGCAAAACTGAGATCAGGTCTAGTAGTAGTAAGGTAGATGAGACTACCTACTAGCTGCCTGAAGAGTGTTTCATCTACAGGAGGAGAAACAGATTGTGCGGACAATTTCAGACTAGTCTCCATTGGAGTGGAGGCAGATTTGCAATCCTGCATTCGAAACCTATCAAGCAAACTTCTGGCATACTTGGACAAAGTGTTTAATATATAGATTACTATCTGACGGACTACGCTGAAATCCTTGAGCAACCAAGTAATGATCAATCTTTATGTACCAAGCCCTAGGGGCCTGTTTAAGACCATAGAGGGCCTTCTGGAGTCTACATACTTTGTGTTCTGAACCGGCAACCTTAAAACCTGGGGGCTGCGTCATGTAGACTTCTTCCTGTAATTCACCATTGAGAAAGGCACTCTTCACATCCATCTGATGAACTTTCCAACCATACTGAGCTGCAATTGCAAAAAGAATGCGAATAGTGCTCATCTTGGTTGTCAGTGCAAATGTCTCCTCATAATCAATGCCTTCGCGCTGGGTGAATCCTCGAGCAACAAGTCTAGCTTTGTATTTGTCCAAGGTACCATCTGCATGGTACTTGACCTTATAGACCCATTTACAGCTAATGGGTTTCTTCCCAGGAGGGAGATCTGAAAGAACCCAAGTGTGGTTCTTTTGAAGACTCTGAAGCTCAGAATCCATTGCTTGTTCCCATTCTGGAATTCCTTTGGCCTCTGCATATATCTGGGGCTCAGGGATACTGTGGATGTTGGCCATAAGAGCTATATTAACTGTGTTGTGCTGAAGGCTATTATTTTTAGAGGTTCTACCCTCAATGAGTTCATCAGGACGAAGATCACTAATCGTTTGAGCCCACCATTTTGGCCGAAGAGTCGAGGAGCCAATATCAGATGCTGACGGAATAGCTGGATGAGAAGCAGGAGTAGGAGTTGTATTATCTGGAAGTGACTGAGGTGGTGTATCAGTAGCATCAGATGACTCATATAAAATAGAAGAACCCAAGTCAGAGATTGCTGAAGACTGAATCTCGGAATGTGGTGGGGAGTCAGAGAGCGGAAATGGTCCAAATTCCTCATCAAACACAACATCACGACTGAAGATTAAACGATCAGTATTTACATCAATCAGTCTGTAGGCCTTATGTGTGTGACTGTATCCTGTAAACATAAGTTTCTGGCTTTTGGAATCCAACTTAGTGCATTTGGCATCAGGAATCCATACATATGCCAAAGAGCCAAAAAATTTCAAATGGTTTATCCTAGGTTTGCGACCAGACTAGGCTTCCTCAGGAGTCTTATGATTAACTGCAAGGGTGGGTGACCGGTTAAGAAGGTAGACAGCTGTGGATACTGCTTCTGCCCAATATTTTCTGGGAACATTTCTATGTTCTAGCATAGTCCTAGCCATTTCTGTGATGGTACGGTTTCGACGCTCTACAACACCATTTTGCTGAGGGGTGTGAGGTGTGGTGAACTGACGTCTAATGCCATGAGTAGTACAGAAGGCAGAGAAAGCAGAAGAACAGAATTCCCCCCCATTATCGGTCCTAAGAGTACGGATGGAGGAACCAAACTCTTTTTCTACTAGAGCTTTAAACTGCTGAAATACAAGAAAGGCATCTGATTTTTGCTTAAGAAAATATACCCACATTTTGCGACTGAAATCATCCACAAAGAGTAAAAAATACCTGTTCCCAGTAATAGAAGGAGTATTCATAGGACCACATACATCAGCATGGACTAGCTGGAGTACTCTGTATGCCCGCCATGATTCACCATTCTTAAATGGTGTCCTATGTTGCTTCCCTGCTTGGCAAGCTCCGCAAACGCGATGGTTCTGGGTCTGAATATTAGGTAGGCCATGGACTAAATTATCTCGAGCAAGTTGTGCTAGATATTGAATGTTCAGATGACCGTATCGCTGATGCTAGAGACTGCTGAGAGCGGATGATTCGGCGATGAAGGCATGCTCAAGGGAATCGCCTGAATCTACAAGCCTATAAATACCATGATCCTCAAGACCGAAAGCAAGGGTAGTGCGGGAAACACGATCAATAATCGAACACTTATTTCCACTGAAAACGACATCCAACTGAGGAGAGTGCTTCATAATCTGACTAACAGACAGAAGATTATGTTTCATGCCAGGAACATAACATACATTGAGAAACATGAGTTTTCTTCCTCCATACTAAATCTGAACATTGCCCTTGCCGACAATATTGTATTCTTCATCGCCTCCAAAGATTACTGAGTCAGAATAGGGAGTGAATTCAACAAACCAATCATGCCTATGAGTGAAATGTCGGGAGGCACCAGAATCGATGTACCAAGCAGAAGATTTCACATGATTTGCAGGTATGCTGGCCATAAAGGCATGGTAGATAGATTCTTTTTGCTCTGAGTGTTGGGCAGCATTGGCGTGCTGTTTAATTGAGTCCAACTTTTGATGCTGCTGATACAGATGCTTATAATATGTGAATATTTCAAATGGCACAAACTTCGAGGTGAGAAAATGAAAGACCCAGAAAAATTGGAGAAGTAACCAGAAAAGAGCTCGAAAAACCCAAAAATAAAATGTTGTCGAAATCCGGATCCGCTGGCTTGAAAATCGAGGCACAAAAAACGAGGCACCCACAAAAATTTGATGAAGACCCATTTGAGATCTCGAAAAACCCACAAGGAATCTGTTATTTAAAAAGGAATCCGATTTTGAAAAGCTTGGGTTTCAAGCAAAAAGGCGCTAGGTCACTAGCTCAAGAAAAATAAATTCTTACTTCAACTCAGCTCATACAAATGCAAAACACCAATCAGCAATGTGAATGCCCAAGACACGAATGTAAGGCATAGAACTCGGATGCCTAACTGCGAACACCAGTTGTTTGTAGAGCCCAATGAATACAGGTCGCGCTCATAAAAAAATTGGTCGCAAGAAAGAAACGAACGTAACCCTTAAACAGGTTGTGTGAACAATAAGACACAACACGCAGGTCGCGAGTGGAAAAGAAGCGTAGCTTGGTCGAATGCGAGCAGAGAACAGATATCAACAACCAGAATGTGAGCGCGAGCAGAGAGAGGACAAAACACGCGAATGCGAGCAGAGCGAGAACACCAATAAATTGCAATTTTAATGGTGCAATTTTCCAGTTCGGGATTTTCAAATTTTGAAAAAAAACCTAGTCGAAAAAATGTGATGATCTCCAAGATTCGAATACCCCCAAGATTCGGACAGACGAAAGTCTTCACAACAAAACTGAAACCCTAGCTGGGTTTATGTGAAAAATCTCAGAAATTTGAAGTATTTGTTCAATACTTATACCAAGCTCTGATACCATGTTACAAATGTAAATGGCGGAATACTTGAATGAATTAATCAGAGATCAAACTGATCTATATATACAAAGAGGGGAGTCGAATAGAATAGAAACATTCTATTCTAGACTACACCTAAATATTAGAAACATTCTAATATTTACAGAGATATAATAAGATATAATAGTGAGCATTAAAAAGAAACATGAAGGTTATTTTAATAATGTATTGGTTGCCAGGTTGGTAGTTAAGTCTTCTGTTGCGATCTGTATGATCCGTGTATGATGTGTTCTTGTGCACTTATACTTGTTAAATTTTTTTTTATCATGGCTTGAATTTCATCCTTGCTCCAAGGATCTCAGGGCAGGGCATTACATGGACACAACAACACTGACAGACACAACGAAGGTGATGGACATGATGATGGATTTTGCAACAGACACGACGACGGTGATGACAACAAACATAATGAAGATGATGGACATGGAGACGACGACGGTGACAGACATGATGATGGACTCAGCAACGGACATGGCAGTGATGACGACAACAGACACTGACAATGATGGATATGGTGACGGTGACAACAGACACAATGACGCTGACGGACACAGCAACGATGACTACAACAGACATAATGACTGTGACGGACATGACAACGGGCACAGTAACGATGACAAAAACAGACACAACTACGGTGATAGACACGGTGATGATGACAACAACAAACACAGCTATGGTGACAGATATAGCCACATTGACAGACATACAACCTCGGTGATGGACATGATCATGATGATGGACATACTTTCAGTGACAGACACACAGCCTTGGAAACAAGCACGATCTCGGTGACAGACACAGCCTCGGGGACGAAAACAACCTCGATGATAGATTGAGCATCAGCAATAGACACGGCTTCTATGACGGACACAATCTCAACAACTGATAGAACTTCCATAATAGACAGTGCCTCGGCGATGAGCGCAACCTCAGATACAACTTTGGTGATGGGCACAACTTGATCCGTCTGTGTCTTCACAAGATCCATGTAAGCAACATCTTCATTTTTTAGGTGTTCTCCCCATGTTGGTGTAGTAGAAAGATTTAGCAAATCCTCCTGGAGCAGCTCTGTAATCATGCCTTCATTCTCCTCACATAATGCATCACCCTTATTGTTGTCATCCATTTTCTCCCACTTGTGGAAATGAGATATTAATTTTTCTTCACAATGCTTGAAAACATTATTGATCAATCTATATGCTGCTATAGAGGGGATACATTCTAGAATACGAACAACCCATAACATAGATGTGATGGGTTGGGATATTTCATCTATTCCATAGCAACTGAAATCTTAGTATCATGATATTCCTTGATGGTGACCAAGAAATGATGAAACATATTTTGGACCAAATTTTGCAATTCAAGATCCAAGAGGAGGTTACTTTGACATTTGCACAATTCTCCAAAATTGTATATCTCCTATCAAAAGGATCACTACTGAAGTCATCAAGACTCTGAAAGTTGTCAACTATCAAATGTAATATCTCTATGTATCACCCTTATTGTTGTCGTCCATTTTCTCCCACTTGTGGAAATGAGAAATTAATTTCCCTTTACAATGCTTGAAAACATTATTGACCAATCTATATGCTGCTATAGAGGGGATACATTCTAGAATATGAACAACCCATAGCATAGATGTAATGGGTTGGGATATTTCATCTATTCCATGATATTCCTTGATAGTGACCAAGAAATGATGAAACATATTCTGGACCAAATTTTTCAATTCAAGATCCAAGAGGAGGTTACTTACTTTGACATTTGCACAATTCTCCAAAATTGTAGATCTCCTATTGAAAGGATCACTACTGAAGTCATCAAGACTCTGAAAGCTGTCAACTATCAAATGTAATATCTCTATCATGGTGTTATCATATAGTGCTTTAGGAGCCAAAATTCTCAACAACTCATTGAGACATGCTGCAACTGCCAACCTTTTTTACTTGTCATGGTGTCTTAAAAGCCTGGGTTGACTTAAGGCATCCTTAATCAGCGAGGGGATTCTCTATATAAATCTTGAAGGTAATTGGTTCACCTTACACAAACATACTTCCAATATATCTTATGGAAGATCGACACTCTTGTTGAGCTCTTTGCCAATCTTTTGTAGTGCCTTCAACCACCATTGTCCATCGTTGTTTGGCACCATAGTGTGATCCAAATGCCAAAATCTCTCAATCATCTCACTAGGCTGGCAAGATCACCAGCTTTGATACCATTGTAATATCTTGAAGGTGAACTCAGCTTGAAAGCAATTTCGGCCTGAAGGCAATCTCAATCCTAGGGGAATCTCTATTTAGAGGCAATCTTGACCCGAAGAGAATCTCTGTCTAGAGACAATTTCAATCCAGAGGGGACCTCAATCTTAAGGGGATCTTAATCCAAAGGGAATCTCGGGCCGAAGGGGAACTTGATCTAAAGGTCATATTTGTTTGAAGGGAATCTCGACCCAAAGGGGAACTCGATCCAAAGGGGAACTTGGTTCGAAGGGAATTTCGATCCTAACGGGAAATCGATCCGAAGGGGATTCAATTTTGAGGGAAGCTTGATCTGAAGGGGAACTCGATTTCAAGGGAATCTTGGTTTGAAGGGGATCTCGATTCGAAACTGGACTCGGTCCAAAGGGGATCTCAACTTGAAGGGAAGCTCGATCGGAAGGGTATCTCAACCCGAAGGCAATGACTTCCTGAAGGGGATCTCGACCCGAAAGCGATGACTTCCCGAAAGGGATCTCGACCTGAAGACAATGACTTCCTGAAGGGGATTTCGACTCGAAGGCAATTGCTCTGATACTATTGTAATGTTCCATTCTTGTGTTGTATGCTTCCTAGTATCAAAGACTCGAAAGTAAGTCTCAAAAACTTTGAAACGCAAACAAAAATATGATGACCGTATGTAGGTGTGTTGGCCGTATGATGATGATGGGGTTGAGTGTATGGTGGAAATCAGGGGAAATTCTTGGCTATACGGTGAAGGGTGGCTGTACGGTGAGGACGGATGTTTTTTGTATGACTTGAGAGGGATGTCTGTACGACAATCAAGGTGGTGTAAGGAGACCGTATGGTGGGAGGATGTTATGGGCGTGTGGAACGGGGTATTGGAGGGACTAATGGAGAGGGGTTTATGGCATACGAAAGTAATGTGTACGGTTTAAGTGTTACAAATAAATGTAGAGATTTAGAATTACCTTCAGCTAGCCAAATGAAATAAGCAATGAAGACTGAATTTGCACAACACATCAATTTGGAACCAAGTAGAGATTGTATTTGCAAATAGTGATGGTGCTTCGATTTGCTAGATCCAAGGCAAGTTATACATCGACGGAATAGGGTGAGGGTTGAATTCCACTGAAACTGGAATAGCCAAATAGGGAAGATCTTTCACTTCCGAAATGACGAACAATACTGAACTCCAACAAGAATTCACAATACAAAGAAATAATCCAAATTGCATGACAACTACCTACACGTCGTGCCTAAATACCCTTCAGAGGAACTCCTGAGGGTTTACAAAGATAGTTGACGACAACACCTACAGAAACAATTAAAATAAAAATGGGTCCGAGATATACTAAATTAATGGGAACCACAAATATAAATATTATTAACTTGGGCCCCATATTAATTAATGAAAGTAACTAATTAAAGGTCCTTTTATTATATTATTTAAATTCTAGGATCAATTAATTAATTAAACTAAATTAAAATATTACATTAAAATTTGGGGACATGACTGGCTTTCGTTAAGTCTTTTTAGTTATTCTGTTTGTTGAGCCTATGTTTGATTTTTAAATCCTTCATTGACCTTTTTCTCGTTTTTGAGTCTGTGTTTGTTAGCTTTTGGTCTTTTGGTTTTGCTCAAATTATTGCTCTCGGTTTTTCCTTCGATTCAACCCATCTTAGGGCTTAATTGGAGTTGGCAATCAAGATCATTTTAGTGCCCAAAAGTTGGACTCTTTAGGTACAATTGCACGATTTTAAATATCATGTTATATTTTCTAGTTGACATTCACATTTTGAAAAATATAACATAAATCCACTTTATGTTATGTTTTTAAGTTACTTTATCACTTAAATTTATCACTTAAGTGACTATAGTGCACTTTATGTTGTATTTTCATGTTGAGTTGTTTTTTAAATCTTTCACTTAAGTGACTATATTAATGTAATGACCCCAATAGGTTATAATTGCTTCAAACACCAAAAATCTTTATATTTCAGTTGTTTGACATTTCGTCAAACACTTTGCAAACAAGCTCTGATACCATTGTAATGACCCCAACAGGTTATAACTGCTTCAAACACCAAAAATCTTTATACTTCAGTTGTTTGACATTTCGTCAAACACTTTGCGAGCAAGCTCTGATACCACTGTAATAACCCCAATAGGTTATAACTTCTTCAAACACCAAAAATCTTTATACTTCAGTGGTTCGACATTTCGTCAAACACTTTGCAAGCAAGCTCTGATACCACTATAATAACCCTCCTCAAATCTGCTCTCAAAAAATGCTGATGAGGGCTCAAGGAATTTCATCAAACAATTCACATGCAAGGGATGTATGACTGATATAGTATTTCAGCTGGCTTTAAATGACCCTTTTTACAATTTTGCATCAATGAGAATCTTGTGCTAGAAGACTATAATGGACTACACAATGACCTAACATGAGTGTGCTACTAATTTTGACAATATTCAGTGCATATATATGATCTAAGCATGAGAAATGAACACCTACAGCCAACTGGCATTTTTACAAACAGTTGGTATGCAAACTAACTCGCTGATAAATAATGATATTAAATTGCTTAAATGACACCAGCAACTATTATCTTCTTAATTGCAATGAAAAAATACAATGCTCATGAAATATGGCCAAGACTTTGATATTTGCATGGATTACAAAATGATAATGCTGGTATAATGCACACTTACAGCTGAAACTTATAACACTCTAAAAAAACAATACTAATAAAAGAACCTGGTTGTAGATGGTTGTAATAATTTTCTTCAATGCTGCCCCTTCTGTTTTGCTTTTCCGATTTGCTTTTTCGAATTGCTTTTTCAGACTGCTTTTTCGGCCTGCTTTTTCGGTTCTGCTTTTTCGGACTGCTTTTTCGGACTACTTTTTCGGTTCTGCTTTTTCGGGCTGCTTTTTCATATCTGCTTTTTTCAGATTGCTACCCTATTGAATCTAAGACCATATCTTTCAATGGCGTCAAGATTTTGAGCTTGAAGGGATTTCGTCCTTCAAACTATTGAGACATGATCTCCAGAAAATTTCCCAATTTCTTTGATTTTCCCAAGCATGCTAAAAAGAAGCTCTTCCATTTCTTTTATAGTGTTTTGACAAGAGCTCCATCTGTCGTTTTCTCAATGTGGGATAAAAGATAACTCCCTTTATGTAACTTATGTCTCCAATGTGTTATAAAATAAAGGGGACTCTTTTAATTTAAATATTTCCCACAAACTATAGTCTATGCATTAATAAAGTTAAATATTTAAATTTAACTTTATAAAATAGCTTTATCAATGCATAACAAATCTTATCAATGATAAATAAGTCTTCTTGTCGATTTTAAACAATTACCATCAACATACCGCTGCCACTGGATGTCCGACCATATCCAAGATGACTTATTATAAATAGTAAGTATGCCCAAAGTTGCCTCAAAATCCCTTAGAAAGACTTGCAACTGAAACTATCTAGGCCAAATGGCCTTTAAGTCCCTTTAATGTCCTGGTTAGCCTACGGGACCATGTGGAAATAGGCTAATGACAACATCATGCTATGAATGCTAAAAAAGGGGACATTACAGTCCGCCCTTCCCAAAATTGCTTGTCCCCAAGCAATGGTCGAACAACAACCCAATCAATCCGCCTGGATCCCAAATGTAGTCATGAACTATACTACTGTCAGTCAACATAGGCTCCTGCAACAACCTCTGAAAATTAACCAAGAGGAATCCATAATCAAATTGGCGAATACAACTCACCCAAACTCCAAAGTCAGGAACCTATGAGAAACAAGCTCTCGAAATATTAGAACCCAAGTAGAGTAGATAACCCAAACTACCAACATAGTAAATACCATCAACACATCCCACTAGCCTATACGGAATGTATAATCCAACTCTACAATAATGGTGAATGCTCCCGAATGAAACTGTACCAAATATGGAGAATCCACACACTGTACAATTCCTGCAGTCAACACAACTCTGCAGATCACTAGCCACTGTCTCATAACCATAACTCCCCTGCACCGCTGATGGTGAAAAGACATCACAAAATAAACAGCAAGAAATGGAACCCAAACCAAATTTGCCTGCCATCAACTCCTCAACACAAGGATCAAATGCTAACTGATGTATATACCCTGCAGTATAATACTGATAAAAAGAACCAACCTCAGTCAACAGCTCACCATGAACAAGTGATACAACCCATTGTGATTGATCACCAGTTAAGTCAGGGATGTCATAGCCAAAGGCGTAGAATCAATAACAACAACCGCTGAAGCATCACTCCCAAACTCCTACTCTAAGTCATGTATTATCAAGTTGTCAACCGCAGAACCTATCGCCATGTCATGCCCATCACAACTCTCATCTCGAGCCATCAAACCGTCCCATAACTGATGACAAGCACTAGGAACCAAAGTACATCTCTTTATCATCATCTCATCAACATGGTCATCAAAGGTAAATTGATGAGCATACCTCACAGTGTAATGCCGATAGAATGCGCCAATCTTAGTCAGTGGCTCAAATTGCAATCGATCATTAACCATGTTGGAACTGACTACTACCTCCGAAGACATCACCAAGGGAGTAGTATTACTAGCAGGAACCATGCCAACTGCCGGCTCACCAATATCACACATGATCTTTGATACAACATATCTAGTCTCCATGCCATCAGTACTAGAGGCCACCACCATGTCAGGCATACCACAACAATCTGCTGCAGCACCCAACTCAACTGATCCTGACTCTAGTGGGAACGAACCCGATATGCCAATGTTAGTATCAAGGATGGATGCATTCCCATCTCCACTGTCTTTGACAATCTCGACCATGGACATCCTCGGATCACGAGACACCACAGCTTGTGACTGTATAGAATCTGGTAAAGACTGCAGTTGCTCTAACTCCATGGTCACTTTAGCCAAATGAAATTGCGACTCCTCGAAAGCCAATTGTGTACTCTCAACAATCTCAGAAGTCATCTCGAGCTGTTGAGTAAGCTCACTCACCTCATCTTCCTTGGCCAATAATGCTTCATATCTGTACTCCCCCACTTCATAAGATAATCTTTGTCGGCTACCAACTGCATATAATTCTGTCTCAAAATCCGAATAGCCTCCCATAAAGAGTGGATCTCTGTCAAGGAAAGATAATTGCCTCCCTGCTCATCACTAGTAGGAGAACCCCATCCATAAACTGCTAACAACTGGCGAGCAGCATCAAAATGTTCACACACAATAGCAATGTCTCGCTTGCCAACTCTCAGCTGACTAGACACATGATTGTGCCGATTGGTCGAACTCCTATACTCTATCCCTGGTACACTATCCAAAGGAGCAACCTCAGAATAGCTATCATCTGTAATACTCAGATCTTGGGACTCTCCTGTAAACTCTGTCATCTCTGAGAAATCATCAACATGTGACCTGATTGTAAAAAGAAACTGAGTCCCTGCTATATGCGCTAACTCCCGAATTGAGCTCACCTCAAGACAAAGCTCGTCCACATGTCTCTCAGAATCCTGGAGAGCCAACTGAATACACACCAAGGAATTCCGAGTATCCTCTAGCTCATGAGAAAGCCGGTCAACCTCCTCCTCCTTCTTCTTCAATGCATCTAAACAGATCCCTGCAAGATAAAGGAGAGGATCATGATCTGAAGGATGTTTATTTTCTAATTTTTGTAATAGAGTTCTAAAAAAATCAAATATTACTATTATTAAATTTTATTTGTTTTTACTAAAACTTAGCATTTACACTTCAATAACTTTATTATTAATACTTTTTATTTCTTTTCAATAAAAATATTTGATATTCAAGATGTAATATTTTAGTATATTTATTTAGATAGTAAATAAAGAATATATTAGATTAAAAAATATAAATTTTTAATTAATATTTTTTTACTTATAAAAGTTAGAAAATTATTACAATTCATTTTAATTTAATAAATGTTATTAATACTTATAGTATTTATAAATTTTATGTTTCTTTATATAAAGTTTTTTCTATGGTTTATATTTTATAAACGTTAAACTATTTTTATATTTTATAGATATTATTTATATTTTAAAATATTAAATTTATATAGGGCGAATTTAATGTCGAATTTTTTTTCGAATTTTTCACTCTGTCGAACTTCATCCGAATTTTATAGTTGGCGAACTCGATTTCGAACTCGAAGCTTGTGACTTAGGCTTTATCAATGCATAAAAAATCTTATCAATGATAAACAAGTCTTCTTGTCGATTTTAAACAATTACCATCGACATACCGCTGCCACTAGATGTCCGACCATATCCAAGATGACTTACTATAAATAGTAAGTATGCCCAAAGTTGCCTCAAAACCCCTTAGAAAGACATGCAACTGAAACTATCTAGGCCAAATGGCCTCTAAGTCCCTTTAATGTCTTGGTTAGCCTACGGGACCATGGGGAAATAGGCTAACGACAACATCATGCTATGAATGCTAAAAAAGGGGACATTACAATTAACAATATAGTTTGATTTATTTTTTGAGTTTTAATTCAAAACACCTTAGTAAATATTACTTTTTGAATGATATTTGCACATTATATATTAAACTTTATATTGTAAATATTATTTATGACCCAATTAAGTGATATTTCTTCAAAAATCAATTAACCATGTGCTTAATTGGTCTCTTAAGTTTTGCAAACATGCCTTTTAAACCATTTGCATATGAAATATGCAAAGGCTCCTGGAGAATGCATTTTGAACTAAAGGTATGTAAATGCCTTTAACTTAAAATGTGCAATAAGCCTTCTAAATTGAGCAATGCATATTCAAGTTCTTAAAATGTGCAATCACCATCTTAGAGTGTGTTTTGCACTAAATGGTTTATCAACTTCACATTTTAAAATTATGCAATGCTACTCCAAGAGTGCATTTTGCACCTTGAGGGCATATAACATGTTTTTAAAATGTGCAATGGCACTTTACGAGTGTGTTTTACATGGGAAAGTTATTAACATCTTTTTAAAATGTGTAATAGCACTCCAAGAATGCATTTTTGACCAAATGCATATTTTAAAACATGCAAACACTCCCCAAGAGTGTGTTGGCATGAAAAAGGCAAAAGACATGTAATTTAAAACATGTAATCACTCCCTTAGAGTGGATTTGAGTTTATCATTATATGCATTTCCCTTTGTAAGTCCACATTTTTGCCACCATGAGTAAAACTTTCATGCTCTTGCCCACTGAGACCACGCTTTTGGCGATTTTGGATAGATCTCTCCATGAAAGGTCTTGAAATCACTTTCGCAAGAGGTGCTTTTGCATCCTCATGCATTTGGTGTCCAAATCCATACCAAAAATATTCCATTTCATGATAATTTAAATCCATGTTTTGTCCAAAACAACCCAGAATTGGAGTTTGGAGATCATGTTTTGGCTCTAATATACGACGTTTTTGCCTCTAGGTGCATGATCTTATCATTAAAGGTCACAATGTTACCATCCGATGCAAAAAACGTTGCATGCAAGGGCAAATTAAGACCACATTTTTGTCAAAAATGGGTTCTACTTGGGCGTTTTGCTAAAAATGACCCATGCATTGGTGATCTTTGTCCATGTTTTTTGGCATCCTTATGCCAAATTTGACCATTCATTGCACATTAATGATCATCACTTGCAAGATTGTTTGATAATTGGGATTTGGAGGAGAGTTGGTCTTCAAAATCTACAAATCTTGCTATTTGGGCTCATTAATCTTCAAGTAAGTGGACATTTTCAATCTTGTTCATTAATTTGTGCGTATGTTGCTATTCTATTGCATATTTTAGCTTGATGTTGCACACTTGTCCATGGACGTGTCATGAAAAGTACATCTTTCTTTAAATATGATGAAAACTCTCATTTTCATACTTTTGGATTTTTCCCAAACTCCAAATTCGAATTTGCACTTTAAAGTAACTTGCTTCTTGGCATGTTTGAGTCGAAAACCAAAGGTACATGTTTCTTTTGTGCTTGTTTTCGTTATTTGTTTGCTTGGTCTCTTGTTTTTCTTCATTTTCTTCATTTGAAAGAAATTGCAAGTTTTTTCCCAACAACTTGAGCAAGTTTCACTTTACTCCACCTTCAACATCTTTGTGTAAATGCATCATTTCATTCCATATTATCAATTACATGCCATAACATATTGCATCTCATTCTCCACATGCGATTACATGTAATCTCATTCTCCACATGCAATTACATGTAATCTCATTCTCCATTCCCACTTGCACGCATTTCCATCCTCCGAATCCAATTGCATGTCACATTTACATGTAATTACATCTTGAGAACCCACTTTTGACTAAAGCTCATTTTTTTAAAGCTAAGTTGCACGGGTAAACATCCCCCCCTCCGGACCACGAATAGGTTTGAACCGGTTCCAAGTTCGGGTCCGGTTCGAACTTGGTTCAACCAGGGTCCTTTTGTGCAGGCTTGGTTCAATCTGGTTCAAACCAAGGTTCAAACCTGAGTGTACCACATTCAAAAATTCGAACCAAGGTCGAACCCACGGCTACGGACGTGATTTTGACTGTTTTATTTGCAATTTTGCATAATTTTTTGGCGTCCATGTAACCTAAAAAGGTGTTATTAATTGGTTTTGTGCCCTCTCATTGTCATTTGATGTTTCTAAATAGGTTATTTTGCCTTGAAGGAGAGCAAATAAGTTTTTGAGCAAGCATCCGGTTGTGTAAGGAGGAGTTTGAAGATTGATTTGTTGGTGCAAGTAATAGCGGAGGTGGAGGAGGAGATGAAGAAGAAGATGATGAAGATTGAAGAACTTAGAACTAAAAATTCAGAATTTTAATAGATTTTCATTCCATTAGTTACTGTTAAACCCTAAACGTGAAACAATGATACTTGAACTTGACATTTTAAATGTTTTGAATGTTTCATCTTTGATGTTGAAGTTGATTGAACTGTTTTACTTAATGATGGTATGATCACCATGATATGTTATTGTTTATGCTGTTTTAAAGTTTTTGTTGTTTAAATGTGTTTATGCTACTATGCTACATTCTAATTTTAACTCATGCTTCATAAAGATGTGTGTATATATATATACATATATATATATAATTTTTACATTTTTTGTACTAACAAACCGAAACGAACCCAAACCCCTTTCCAAAATTTTGTCAAACTAGCGAACTGCTTCTCGAACCGTGAACTTGGAACCGAACTTGAACCAGCAACTTAGTTTTAAAGTAAAAAATCATCATTTGCATGCATTCCCATGTGCCCAACATTCCCAAACCTTTACATAAGAACTCATCCTTTACACATGTTTCCATCTTCCTAAGTTGCATTTCAACCTTGCATGTGCGTGCCATCTCCTTTCAAGATCATTGCACTAGATCTTTGAAGTATTTAATCCATACTCCAAACCTTGGTTGCTGATCAAGAATCAACATTTTTATGGAATCAATACTTTCTAATGATGTGTTCACATTTTGGGATTTTCAAGTTGTAGCACAAGGAATGCCCTCATCCACAAAATCCAAAAGGAAAGATGAAGTACCAATTCGACTAAGAGTTAGCTCATGCAACTACATCTCAGGTTTCGTCACCTCTTGATAATGTTTCTAACATAGAGATCAGGTACGTTGACATGGTTGATTTCTTACAAAGGGTTGAATCTCCTTTAACTCATGAAATGAAACACATCAAGAAGAGTAATATTCATTTGGTATCTACTTTCCCTATGGCTTCCTTGTAACCGAAATTCATTTTGGGTTGTGCATGAAATTTCAGTCCAAAGACCAAGACAATAAAGAATGCAGATGGAGAAGTCATCATTAGCGTTGATCCAGAGGTTATTGAACAAATCTTTAGTGTTACTCAAAATGCAGAGTGTGTATATTTGTCTAAAGATGTGTCTTTAGAGTTATGGAATGAAAAGAGGGCGGATTATCATAAATATGCAAATGCATATTGGTTAAAGGTTAGAAGAAGCAATTTTTCAAGATGGCCTAAAACCATTCAGAGGTCAAATTTCCATTCGAAATATGACTTAATAACTCTTCTCAGCAGGATATGCGGTCTCAAAGATTTAGTGATTTCAAGCTTTGGATGTATAAATTCATTTTCCAGATCTTTGATAATGAAGAACCTATCTTCAGGGTAGAACTTATTAGTAGTGCTATTTGTGAGGAGTTACTTAATGTAGGAACATTAGCGCCATTCTACATGAATTCCTACCTGGTTTACATAGTTGCATCCATGGGATCTTTCTCGAGTCTCTCCACCAAAGGGAATTAGTTACAAGTTCCTATCTGGGACTACTATGATCAAATCACCTTGTCATACAACAAATATCCTTACAGGAGAGTCCAAGATGCATTTTTTTGGATATTTTTGATTTTTGTTTGACAAACTCCTAGCCATTAACAGGTGCCAGATTAAGCTTGGAATAGGGTTAATCAATTTGGTGCTACCTTTCTATAGTTTCCAAATTTCACTTGTTTGAGAGTTGACTATTTCAAAGGAAAGTCATATATTCTGCCAAGATATGCTACAAATAAGATCATACTAATGGAATTGGCCAAACAACTCGTGGAAGTACAGTCTTATTAGAATTCTCTGCATAGGCTAAGTTTTGGTATTGCTACAGCCAAACCCTTGGTAATTGGTGAGTATATGATCAATTTAGTTTGCAAGGCAAAGAATGTGGAGGCAGAACTTCAACTTATCACGTAACAAAGGTTCAAGGTTAGGTTTGATTTTGATTATCGAGGGATGCATTTAATGATTGAGAGAGCATTGACTCATGTCCATCGCATAGAGGACATATGGATTGGCCTGCACAAAGAGCTAGATATCATGAAAATGGATTATTGCAGGCTCACCCTACAGTTGATAATTGATCTTAACATGCTTGAAATTCCATCTAATCTTCAGATTGAGGATAATGGTAATACTCTTAATCCAAAATACCATCGTGCTAGTTTTGATAAGCAATGTCCGTTTCCTATACACTGGAAGCAGAAAGAAGGTATATCCATTTTTGATAGATTTCAATTTATCCTGGTGAATACCAACAATGGTTGAAGATCAAAGGTCTCAAGAGAGTGAATTCCAAACTTGGATTAGATTGTGGAAGTTTTGGACCGCCTGGAAGGAAATCTTAGCTGGAAATCTCAAGCACAAATGGTGCATCTTCTTCTATTGCAACACAATCTCTCAAATTCAAGTTAAAAGGTGGAAAAGGATCTAAGCCATCTCAAGAACCCTCGCAAGCACCTGCGCAAGCTGAAGATTCTGATGAGGAAGAAGCTAAAGAGGAAACTGCATCTGAAGAAGAATTTGATGAAGAGGAAGAAGGAGATGTTATGATCATATCTCGTCCACGACCAATAAATCAGCAAGCTCCATTTAGGAAACACCTTTTCTAGGTGTCATAGATGATGACATGGATTCATTGTCCACTATTTTCACATCTACCATCCTTGCCTCATAGGTGAATACATTGGCACTTCCTATTTCTTTAGCAACTCCTATTCTCATAGTTGAGCAATGCAAGAACTTGGGAAATGAGTTTGAAGATTTCCTAACATTCATGGAAGGTCAAGTTTCCCAACTTGATACTTCAATAACCGGTTTTGAAGCATTCATGACAGAGTCTTCTCAATAGATACCTTTGGGTACAATAGTACAAATTGAAGCTTGTGTAGTCACCACAAAAATACAATCAGGATCAATGTCGATGGTTGTTTCTACTCCTGAATCGACAGATAAGGGTTTTTGTTTTCCTGCTTGGTTGGGCAAAATTACTATGAAGAGAAGGAAGGTTGTGCTACCCCCAAATAATCTTCCTATTAAGAAAACCAAGTCTAAATCTTTGAAGGATAAGGTTGTTTCAAGGATCATAGTTGATTCTGATAAAACTAAGTCTGTGGAGGTTACTAAACCACTGGTGGACAAACTAGTTGAAGAACTTAACCATTCGGATTACAAGTTCACCAAAATCGAACATGGTAAGCAATCTTGGTTGAATTGTCGACAAGATACTCATGATGCACTTGCTAATGAATCAAAGCGTAATCATGAGCTATGAGAGAAAAAGAACCAACTCAAGCAGGAGGTTGCTTACCTGAATGAGGTTATTCAACAATAGTCTTCGCAACATACAACCACTACATCTCAGACACCTCGAGAGAAGCAGATCATGGAAGCAACAAAAACTTGGTTTGGAGAAGTTGTCTCTGAAGGAGTTCAAGCCATCATAGATGCAGTCAGAATTCTTGAACGTATCAGAGAGATTGAAGAAATGTTGCATGACTTGATTGCATCTTTCAGTTAGGAAGCTAATACCCTTAAAAGGAACTGGGTGATTGGGATGAAATCACCAAATTTGATTTGGACGCCATGGTCACATGTGATATTGTTCCATCTTGTTGTAACAAACAAATTTTCTAGTCTAGAAAAGAAGAACTATATTCTGAAATAAAGCAGATATAAAAGCAATGCTTGGAACCAAAGTACCGAAATGAACATCCTTATTCCATTTCATGTGAAATTAACTGAAATAACAACCAACTAAATAACTGATTTCTATAGTAATTACAAAAGAACTTAAATCATTATCATCAATTCTATGATATTTAATAATTACAAGGAAAAGTAATGCATAGTAAAGAGTTGAAGAGGAACATACATAATCTGATTGAGGGGTCTCATAATGTTGTGCAAGCAAGAGGAGAAGCATTAGCTTAGGCTTAACCTCCCAACCATAGACCTTATCAATCCTCACACAATCTTTTAACAAGAAAGGCCCTCCCTACCTCGGGGCTAGGCTTGGGGCATTATTAGTCCAACCATCTGAGCAATACTAGTGTTTAGGATGTCCGCTCAGTAATAGATGGGCATGCTTGACTAACTGGTGCCACCGACATCATGTGATTTATAGAAGGCAAGCATGGCTTTAATGACCTCGGCCAAGGTTTTAGATGGGTTTAGGATACCCAATTGTGAAAAATAAATCACGACCCTAAAAATTTTGCTTGGCAAGAACCAATGCCGAGTGGCAGACTTGCTTGGCACAAGAGGGTGCCGAGTGACAGGAGGACTTTGCCGAGTAAGCTTGGCACATGAAGAAGCCGAGTAACTCGACACTTAGGGCAACTCGGCAATAGTGTATGCTGAGTGAGCTCGGTCACCACTATTGGGTGATGCTCGATAGTGAAGATGTCGAGAGAGCTTGGTAACTCCTTTGCCTATATGAAGGAGTACCCCCTCATTGTAAAATAATCTTTTATTGTATGCAAGAGAAATTTGGAGAAATTGCACAAGTATAACTTTGATTATGTAGTACTTTATTGAAAAAAAAGTGAATACAAAGAAACAATTGAAGCTGAACTTTGATTGAGTGCATTTGTTACTTGTGCAAGTTGGAAGCTTTGACTGTGATTTGCATTTGTTATCTTTGATTCATGTGTTTTTGCATTCTTGATAATCGAGTATAAAGAGTTAGCAAGCAATTGAAGCCAAAGCTTTGACTGGGAGTGGTTGTGGAGATATGTAGACTAGGAGCTTTGACTGTAGCTTGTATCTCTTTCTAAATTCACAAAATAGTTAGAGTTCTTTACTTTTGGAAGTCTTTGTGCCCCAGTAGTAAAGGTTATTCTTATATCATAGATTAATACAAACTTAGAGCCAAACTGGTACACTTTCAACTAGCATTTCAGTTAATGTTAGTTTATTGGTATCACCATTTACAACTCTAGATAGAAGTGTAGTTCAAGGTTTCATTTTGCCCATTACTCACTACATGGGTAAGTGGATTCTTTTCTGAAAGTTAAGAGAAAAGAATATTGGTAATACCCTTTCAAATCTCTCAACTTATTGCTTACCTTGAGTTGATCCAAGGAGCGGTGAGAAGGGGGAAGCCTTCTTTTTAAGGTAGGAGAGACTTTGTCTCACATGTTGTGGCTAGCCATCCTATTTTGTGACTAGATTTTACTCAAAACTATCAGTTGCAAAATATCCACCCAACAAGATTAATGAACATTCTCAGTAAACTATTGATGGTTACATGGCATAGTGGAGGAATAGTTCTCTTCACTAGCTAATGATGATTTCATTGCAAAACATTAGGGCCTTTCGTGCCATTAATAGGGGTTATTCATAAATGATATCTAGAACAAAAAGTCAATTGCTATAAACATTCCCATCCTTTCATGAAACTTATTTCCACAAATTGAGAATTTGGATTGTGGAAACCTGAAGGAGAATTCACTGGTACATTGATTATGAGAAAAATTGCCAAGTTTCCATTTTAAAATATAATTTTAATAATAATTAAATATATAATGGTAAGAAAATCATATTCAAGTATAGAAATAAGGAATAAAAATTACATATATAATATATTATCAATAAAATAATGTTTAGTATGATATTTAAAACAATTAAATAATAATAAATAAATAAAATTAAATAGAAGAGAATATTATAGAAAGTATGTTATCGTTCTAAATAAGATTTCATAAAAAATAGGAAATAGATAAGTAAATAAATAATATAATAGAGTTTAACTAAATCTAATAAAAAGTCAAGAGATGTAATAAAAAGATGCGACTCTTTAAAATTAAGGTATAAAAGGGAGGAGAGTTCATTTTAAAGAGGAAGGAAGAAGAGAAGAGGAATGCGAAGAAAACAAGTGATTGTTTTTCAAATATTTTCAATGATGAAAGGATGTGACTCTTTGAAAGATTTGTGATTATGAATGGTTGTGACCCTTCAAAAATATTTTAACTATGAAGAGTTGTGACTTTTTCTAATTATGAAAGGTTGTGACCTTTTGATAGTATTGTGATTATGAAGTGTTGCAACTTTTTGATAATATTGTGATTATGAAGTGTTGTGTGACTTTTCAAAGGATTTTGATTATGAAGTGTCATGACTTTTCCAAAGGATTTCGATTATGAAGTGTTATGACTTTTCCAAAAGATTTCGATTATGAAGGATTGTGACTTTTCAAAAGGATTAAGATTATGAAGGTTTGTGACTCTTTGAAAAGGACATGGATGACAATAAAATATGAGAGGATTAAAATATAATTATATCTAAGAGAGTTGAACTACAAAACCATCAGAGTAGAGAAAGTAAAGAAACTAAACTAATATATATTGAATGTTGGGAATTGAAGTAATATATTATCTATGAAGGATTATAAAATGAAAAAACTAAAGGGAACCAGAGTTGCATTCATATGGTATGTTTATTTCATAAATAAATATGAATCATTTGGTAGATAAAATTATCAAGAGCAAGGATTGAGATGAGAACTTTATATTTCTCATAGAGATCAAGTAAGAACTTGGTAGAGGGCATTCATTAGAATGTCGAGTTTCTTTTAAGAGAACTCAAAGATTAGAGTACATTCTTGATTGAATGTTGGGATTTCGAATTGGAACCTGTTGCCCAGTTTTGAGTCCTATTCCTTTTAGCTCTAGGTTGCAGTCAAGTCAATGTCCAGTTTGAGTCCATGTCTAGAATGCCTTTAAGATGACCTCTCTTCTCATCATCGCCTTTCAAGCTAACCTATGCAGGAAATCATGTAACCATTGCACTGGTCAAAGGCTAGGTGATTTAGGGTTTGGTGGGAAGTCATAAGCATCTCCTTGATGAGAAGGTCTATAAGTTTTAATGATTCATCATTGATTCAGAAGGATTTCATAGACAAAGATTTGTAGTAATCACATCTCAATGGAAGATATCATAGGTGATCGAGCTCAGAATGTAGAGAAATCAGTTTGTATTGGGAGCTTATGTGGATGAGCGGAAAAGTCGATCAACAGAAAGAATGCATGTCATTGGTCAGTTGAAAAGTCAATTGTTCTTTGAAATGGAGTCCTGGCCATTAGATGAAGAGCATATCAATAGTGTTCACAACGTCGCAAGTGTTTAGTCATAATCTAAGGTTAGCATTGCGAAAGAGCGAAATCAAGTATGCGTAGCTTCGCAGGGTAATGAAATGAGTTAAAGTGTTAAGTTGTGAAACTGCGATGAAATAAAATAGGTAAATCAAACAGTTTTTGCAGGATCACACGCAGTTAAAGCTAACTTCCAAATAATGTTACGAAGATGCGACAAACAAATAACAGTTAAGTCATGGCAGTGATCGCAACATCACTCAGGTTAATGCTAGCATTCAAGATGAAGATGTGTGCATGTGAAAAGTGATATTGACAATTAAGTGTGAACGATCGCATGATCACAAGTTAGTGCTAACCAATGGAAATATAAGTTGTGATGGTGCACAAAGAAAACAACATGACATGTGGAGTAAGTGGACCCACATTGCAGAACATAACAAAGAGTTAAAATCTTCCATTCGTGGCTATTAGATCTAAAAGATCAACGCTTCCGCACATTCGCAAGTAATTAAGGATAACCTGTAGTTAGCGTTACGAAGCAGCGAAAAGTCATGGATCGCATGGTTGCAGGGGTTAAAGAGAAATCATGCAGTTAATGTTGCGAAACAACGAAAAGTCATGGATCACATGGTCACAGGGGTTAAAGATAAATCATGAAACTAAAGTAGCAAAGCTGCGAAAAGACTAAAGATCGCATGGTCGGAAAGGGTTAATCATAACTTGAGTTGACTTAGCACAACAACAAAAATCGATTGATTGCATCGTTGCATTGAGTAAAGGCATCATATGAATAACAAGAAACCACGAGGAAAAATAAAGAGCATGATAACGTTTTAATCCTGATCGTTAATTTAAGATCAATGGCTAGAATTCAAACTTGCAACGATTGTTGGAATTCAAATTATACGAATATGGCGCCAACAACAGAAAATGAAGCAAATGAAGATTTTTGTAGGGTTCTTGAAGCAGTATGAAGATAAACAGTCATCATATGTTTTTGAAGTGCCGTGAAGACAAGCTTATTGATGGAAAGATGCTACGTACCCATTCCATGTTGCAGATTAGATATTTTTATGATTTATTCCTATTCTTCTTTTTATTATGTGATTGTTGCTCTCCTAGAACGGAGGGATGACAGAAAACTATAAATGTAATCTCTTTTGATAATACAAGGGTTGACAAACTTGAAGGTGAATTGGCTCCGTAATTCCATTTACCTAATTTTCTTTTCATGTTTTGTTGCCCTTAGATTAGTTCTGCATTGAGAGTTGAAGGACAATTATATGTGATTCTGTGATAACCACATGGATTCCATTTCACTATGGTATTTACAGTATAGGTAATTTCATTTTCTTTTTCATATGTGATTTTGCTTCTTCTCTTGCTTGTTTCATGGCATGTTAAATAGTTTCATTGGGAATTGAAGGATAAATGTGGATGAATCTATTAGTAACTTGTTGGATTCCATTTCATTCAAGACTGATAGTTAAAGCAATTCCATTTGCCCTCATGTGCACCTCTCCTTCTTTTTCCTCTTTTGCATTTAGATAATTAATCTGCATTTAGAATAGGAGTAAGAGTCAACAATTCTTAAGATAACCTACTAGGGTCATTCCATTGGGTGTGATAGGTTGTCCAAATCCATTTTGCCTGAATTGTTTGTGTCTACAAGCAATTTGGTTAGTGTTTACTGCTCTCAGGTTAAGATCTTATTCTGTCAAAACTTCTGATCTAAGAAAGACATAATACGTTGCACATCATCGCAAGTCTTAAGGGAGCTGTACCTTATAATTTAGAGGGTAGTGATAGAACACATACACTGACCCATTTGTTGGTGACATCCTTTTGTTTCTTCAAAACCTTGGGCATTAAAATAGTCAGATTATAAAATCAAATAGGAGAACAAACTGTTAACCAATAGAACCTCGAGAGAGATTTGTAGAGAATCTCTTAGAGACAATATATATTGTAGTGGTCAAACATATGCATATGTCAGAGATAAGAGACTTGGTTAGAGGTGGGATCTCTACCAAGTAGTGTTACTAGAGATCCCAAAGAGGCCTAAGGAAGACATTCTTTATATGATAATTACCTAATCAAGATACAATTCTTACTAGAGGGTTAGGTGGCTTGAGAAGAATCTCTTCCGAAGGATTAGGAAGGGTAGTATGGGTAGTGTTTAGATTAATATTTACTTAATCCAATATTTTGATATGTTTCACATACAATTTTTCTATATTATACTAACGAATGGTTGTAGGTTACAACATTCAAATTTAATCCACAAGAGGGGACATCACAAAAATTAGAGGGAGTAATGTCTGGTATCTCCTAGGACGATTTTTCTTGAATATGATAATATGACCTCTCTATTTGTACTCTGAAAATCATAATAAGAGCTTGTATTGGCGAAGTATTGGATAACTCGTATCAACATTCAGAACCAACCCTCATTTTCACATTCTTTTGGTCACAACTCTTGGTGTTTTGAAGCATATTGTTTGAATATAAGTAGTGGGTAAGATCTGAAAATTGACCATTGAGTACATGCATCAAATTGGCTTCTAGGATTTAGAATTGCGAGAATATATTTGAAGATGAGGAATTCCACATAGTCACACATTAAGATTTTCCCTTTGGCATGGTATTTGGGACTCTAAATTTTGCCAAAAAATTGAGACTCAACAGTTGTGATAATTCATTCTCAATCTCATCCTAGCATGCCCACATGGTATGGTTCGCTCCTCCCTTAGGCCTAAATGTGCAAGTGTGACCCTTAGAAAAAGGTCCCTTGCACTAGAAACAAAGGTTTGTCCTCCTTAGATCCTCTAGTGAAGCCTCATCAATCTTCCCAGTTGATTTCCCCATGTCTTCAGTAACTGGTGGGTGCTCCTCATCAATAGGTGGAGGGGCAAAAGGCTTCAAAGAAAACTTGCCTCGAGAAGATGACTGAAGATCTCTCGCTTTTCTCATAGCCTCTTGTAAAGTAGATGGGTCTAATGACTTAACCCAACAATCCCTCCATAAACAATATCACTCGCCTCTACTTAGATATAATGTATACCATCACTAAGAGCCTTTGAAACTCATTGATGTAACCCTCTAAGCCACCAATCTGCTTCAGTTGAGCTAACTATTTGAAATATAGCTTAGGATCCTTCCTTTCAAACCTCTCAATCCGTCGGTTTACAAATTTCTGATAAGAAGTAATTTGATCATGTTGTAAGGACACCAACCCATGCCACCACCAATCATGGGCAACATAGTCAAGGTGCAACGTAACAAATCTGATAGCATCCCCCTCAGTCATCGGACACAATGCCAAATATGTGTTGAGCTTATGGACCCAAGCTCAAGTTGTTACTCTACCACTGCCTTTGAAGTGCTCTAAAGTCATCTTACTAGCTACTTGTAATCAAATTGTCCAGGCCTTTGTTTATCAAGAGCAAGCCTACCTCTAGAATGCTCTCACTTTTGTGTCAAGAATCTATCAAAATCAAGTTCTGCTTGATTGCTTGCGGTAGAGCATCTCACTCAACGAATTGTGCTACCATATCATTTGCAAAAGGTGAGGCCTCAGTCTCACTACTAACCGCATCTGCCTCAGGTCTCATAAACATAAGCCTCTATGACCTATCATATGTGCCAGTATAACTACTCTTGTCAACTATATTGGCCTAGTCCTCTACTCTAATGTTGTTGCCGTCAATAAACCTATCATCAACTCAGGACCAGTAAGAATTGACAGAAGCATCTTGAGCACCTCGCTCCCTACTCTGATCTCTAGGGAGTGCAATACATTGCAGCGTGTTCGAAGGCTGCTGCAACACCTCAAAAACATGGTGTTGACCATGCACAAGATCCCTCAATGTCTCTCGGGCCTCTCTACCAATCTCAAAACTACTACCAACGTCTCTATATCCTATATTAGATGAACCTTCTAGACTAGCAGTACCCTTGTCACCCAAATTGCCAAACTGAATGTCAGGTCCATCACAAGGTGGGGATGTGTGACCTCTGTGGGTATAATGCCTACCTAGAATAAATCCCCTATCCATAATGTGCTGAATACCAAATCTCAAAATAATGCACTGAAAAAAAATTCTCAGAATAATGTATTGAGCAATAATCCTCTGAACCCAATTCCTTGTAGGCTGGTAGGAAACTGCTTTGATACCATTGTAATGAACTCAAGCTGACTCTCACTATCTAAACTATGTGAAAAGGTTTGCTTTTTTGGGATTTTATGTTTTTTGCCCTTTTTGGGATTTTTGATATATATATATATATATATATGAAAAAAATAGACAATACAAAACATTAGTTGCTACTGGAATGCCAAATTCTGAAATAAAGACCAACTTGCAATTTTGGTATACAAATAAAATGCTGCAACAGTATTGAATTTAAAAAAAATGAGGAACTTGCCAATTTTTCAGTCCAATGCTGATTTGCAACAGCAATAAACTATTGCTTGAGTTGATTGTATTTTCGAGATTTGAGTGATATAAATGCTTGCTCAACTCTTCCACACTGTTGGCCCTTGAGTGCCACGACTTTTCCAGAAACCTCCACTCATGTACACGCTGAATGAACAGACAAATAATGCTTAGCAAAGGCATTGTAGTTCAGAAATAGCCCTGTCTATTACATCCTAGCCTAGGTAAGAACGAACACTAATACAGGTGCATAATGCAGATTAGAAATTCGCTCAGCTTGGATGCTTATTTCATGCTTGTTGGAATGATAGCAGGCAGCAAAACTGTAGGCCAAAATATCGAGAACGTACCATCCAAATGTCAGATGCTCGCACTGGAAATTGATGCCTATGTTTGGAAATAAGGCGTCTTAATACTATAAGTAAAAACACCCAAACTTCACAATACCATAGCACCAAATTGACTAGATACCCAAGGGCTTGAATTTTCCAATGAGAAATATCAGATTGCAGAAATAAAGCACATGTTGTTACGCTTGACGCCAAACAATAATAATGAAATCTAGTGATTGAAAACTCCCAATTGCAGATGAAATGTACATTAGGTCCAGTAGAGCAATGTCTTCCTAACCACAGTAATCATAGAAATGCAAGACAAAAGAAAATTCTCAGAATCCAAATTCCGATTCCAGTATAGCTCAACAATGGAATGGAAAAATATTACAGCCTTCAAACCTCATAAATTATCAAAGCAATAAACGATTAATTGGATGATCTATTTGCTTCATGAAGCCATCTTTTATAATGCCACTTGGCTTCACTAGTGCACCTTTTATTAAAGTTGCTTCACCAACACACCATTAATTAGAAGCTTCCACCTAATTCTTTTAAATAAATAATTTTTCTAGCATATGGCTTCATGAAGACGCTTTTCACTTATGAGGCTTCAACTTCACAACACCTAATTATGACATCAAATAACATAAAGTGCATTAATAATAATTCCAATAATATGCTCAACCATATGTAGATGGCCACCAACTAGCAATGCCACCACTGCCTTGCCAAATATAGCAATTACCCGAAATAGGCTTACTATAAATAGAAAGTCCGCCTTAGAGACCCTCAAAACTCACTGTGAACTTACGAGGGTTGCACGATGAATTGATCTAGCCAATTGTAGGAACCTGCTAAAAATGGGGACATTACATAAAGGAGGGCTTGATTCTGTAAACATTGAGAGAATCTATCAAGTGGTCTCAAAGCACCTTGGGTTGTATTTAGATGTTCTCTTTCCTTAAATAAATTAATAGAGGATCAAACTTAGCAACAACAAATAGATAACTATAGTATGTAATAAGGAATATTGTAATTAGCATTAGTAAAGCTTTGTTGGGTTGGGTAGTGAGTAAGGGGATGTGTTTGTTGATTTTCCCAACCAACTGACCATTATATAAGAACTTTGGAATATGGATGATGTACTCATTTTTTTTTGGTAATCAATAAAGTAATAACATTTCCTCTCCATCTTGGTATTCTGGTACTAGTAATTAATGTAAGGTTGGTACAATTGAATCCATGCTATATTGTCTTGTATATTGTGCATTGATAACCATTCTACATTTTAGCATTGTTGCCTAATTCTGAACCTGGAGGTCGATGACTAGGTAGGATGGAGTAATGGGAAGACCATATACAAGTAATAAACAATGGTGAAGAAGAGGAAATAACAAGAGAAGATCAGGTGACACAAGATTTGGAGGTGGCGTGGGAGGTTTCAGTTGACACGTATGTGCAAAGAGAAGCCTGGGAGAGAGCAGTTCCAAAGAGCATGGTACAGACGAGCTTTCGGTGCCACCAATGTTGTATGATCTACTTGGATAAATTCCTTGACTATTGGCAAGAAACTTGGTATGCAAGGAGGAAGAAAGTGCCGAAACGGAAAGAGGACAAAGAAGACAACAAGTGCTCCAATAGTTCGCTGAAAAGAAACAGGAACTGTAGGAGTGTGACAATCCAAGGAACATAACTAGACACTAAAACAATTTATGTCCTTGCTTCCAAATAAATATCCTAGATGAATGCCAGAGGAAGAAACTGAGGAGGAAGTAGTCCTGCAAACTCTGCGTCTCCACCAACAAGAGGAAATACTTTACAACTTAAGGGGACTAGTGAACCACCCCTGGAGTAAAAATCAAATCGAAGAAAGGTTGATTGAAAACGCAATAGAACATATAGCCAACTTGGCTATTTGGGAAACATCAAGAAGGAAGAAAGTGTGGAAGAATCCTGAAACCCCTACACGAAGAGAACTTCACCACGAACAAAGTTCTAGCAACACAGAAGGAGAATCATAAGGGGGGAGGGAGATATTATTGGACCAAGAACCCAGGAATCTAGTCCATTAGGAGGGGGTATCCTAGTAGGAGGGAAGGGCAGTTGGAGAATGGCATTAGACAAAGAAAAAATTCCTAGATTTAATGGGAAAAGATCAGAGGACTGCGCATGTCATTGTAAAACGTGCATAACTATATGGTAGGCCACTAGAGAAAATGATGCTAATGAATGGTTTAAAGCATTCTTGATCACACTGAGAGGTATAGCTATTGACTAGCATACAAACTTGAAGGCTGTGAAGAAGACCACATGGAAGAACCTTCAAACTGCCTTTGAGGACGAATTTAGACTACTACATGATGATGATGAGATAGTCACTGAAATTTATAATACACAAGGGAAAAAAATGATTTTTTTAGAGTGTATAAGAGACTCAAGGAATTGATAGGGAAGTTGGACAACAAACTCGTCGATGGATTGAAAAAGAGGTGGTTCATTGAAGGAATAACCCTGCCCTTAAGAAGAAAAATGAAAATTGGACCACCATCATCCTCTGTCGACGGGTGCACCCACACAATGGATATAGAAAGTGAGAACAAAACCTCCAAAGCCAAGAGACATGGAAGTAGGAGTGAAAGTACAGAAGAGAGCACAGATGAATCTAAGACCATGCAAGCCCTAAGGAAGATATGATGAGGCTAATGAAGGAAGTAATAGGAAGTAAGGAGGAGAAAAGAGTGGAGGGAACTGTGGTGCATAGATTGTGAAAAATGACACACAAAAGGGACATGCCTGTGCAAAGGCTTTTGTGATATTTGTGAGGTGTTGGGCCACACAATCAAGGACTGTCCCTATTATCTAAAGGCACAAAATGTGCAAGTATTTTTCACCCAAGGAGATCAATCCACACCGCCTTCCACCCCTTCACTAAAAAACATACAAAAGCCTCACTTGGAGGGTATAGAAACAATAGGCAGGGAAGCAATAACAACACACCCTAGAGAGCAATCCAATAGAATTCTAAAGGAAGACCCATGATTCAATATAGGCGATGCAATCAATGGGGGCATTTTGCACGGGATTGCCAGAATAGTGGAGGACATAACAAAAGAATGTTGTGTAAATGGTGCAAACCAGGTAGTAATGAGAATGCCAATCACCCTAGACAAAAAGGGGTGAACATGCTTGACATTGCATAGCCTGAAAATGAAGTATTAGCCATCAGAAGAATGTAGGCCAAAAAACTTGTATATCCAGATGCAACTATAGAGAAAGAAAGATTTCAAGAAGTTAGAAAGGACATTAGAGATAGCATGGAAGAGAAAGAGGAAGCAAGTATGGCTAAACTCCTAAACACCTGACCGGTACTAAACATCATGAAACAAGTACTCGAAACCACCATCCCCATGAAAATTGTGGATCTATTAGAAATGTTACCTCAGTTGCAGGTAGCAATCAAACGAGTACCCTCCAAGGAGGATAAGAAAGAGGAAGCACAAGCTGGAAAAGAGACCAACACCCTATTCACCATAGGAATGGGGAGGACACCTGCAGTGGTCGAAATGGAGATAATGGGATGAAAACTATCGAATACTATCACCAATGGAGGTTTTGGCGAGAATGTACTACCTGAGGAGACTTGGAAGGCACTAGGGAAACCTACACCATGGCCACCCACATTCCAAGTGGTGGGCACAGACCAACATGCAATTAAGCCAATAGGATCTTTGATGGGCATAGTAGTAATTGGTACATAGCAGTTCCTCCTAATCTTTGTGGTGATTACCCTGGAGAAGAAAGGGTATGGTGCGTTGTTGGGGAGAGGATGGCTAGTCACAACAAAGGCCACCCATGCTTGGAAGAGAAATACCTTGTCCATAGAGGTAGATGGCAGAAAGTACACACAATAGATCGAAGGAACCACTTTGTAAGTTAGGATCTAGTGTCCAATTTAGAGGCAGAGGGAGAAGACAGGGAAGGAGTGGAACTAGATGAAGGAGTGCTCTGTCTTGGGGAGTGCTTAGAAGATGAAATAGGCTCCCTCAATGGCTTGTTTCTTTGGCAAATGTGAGACTATGAAGTGTTCCAGCCAGAGTGTAATATGTTGCAAATCCAAGAGTTTGAATAAAAAAAAAGGCATTCAAAAGGATATAATGAGCAATGTTACGGGACTTGGACTCGCCTTTGACTCAGAAAGTCAAAATTGAGCTCAGACTCGGACTGAGAGACTGGATTCAACAAGCACTCTAAAAATTGAAAAACCCGTGAAATTCAAAGATTTTTAAGGATTTTAAGATTTTCTCATGCATCTTTTAGTCAATTAACATCAACTACATGATAATTGAGATACATAGAAGCTACTGAATACACATACACAATTTTGCATAGAAGTATAAAAACACATTTCTGAAGGAAAAAAAAACTGAATAAGACAATATAAATATAAAGTAATAAACATAGTGTCACTACAGTGTCAAATGTCTACAATATTCATGGATTATGAAATCCATGGTATCAAAAGTTCAAAACATATATCAAAATAACAACTAGAGTGTAGAAGACTAAGGTTCATAATTGCCTATGTCCTTCTATGAGTACGCCTATGATAAGTCACGGAAGACTATAGAGCCATCCTCTCTCTATCTATTTGAGTTTGAACCTTAGGGGCATGGTCATCCTCATCCTCATCCACATCCTCACCCTCACCCTTACCCACATAATCCTCATCATTAGACTTGAATCCATCACTCCTCGCCTCATGGTCTTGCACTCTGTCTCTTAACGCTCTAGCCTCCTCGACTACCATTGCTACTGCCTCAGCCTCCCAATTCACATGATCAAGCCACTCCACGTCTCTTAGAATTATAATAGCTGCATTTTGTCACTTTTTATTAGTAGTCAAATTCAAATTATATCATTTTTAATCTCTTAGAATTATATTAGCCCCATTTTGTTACTTTTTATTAGTAGTCCAATCAACATTGCATGAAGACTCATTTTTTGTTGACATTAAGTCAAGTTTGTTATTAGTGACAACACTTATTCAGATTTTGTATGGCTATCGAGCTCATTGAACAATCTACAATGTTTGCCATGTAATTCAGTAGCCATCGAGCTTTACAGTTCCTACCGAACATCCCAGTGTTTACCAAGCTTCGGAGTTTCTACGGAGTCAACAGTTCATGAGAAGTGAAGATAGTATTAACCGAGCTATGTGATGATTAGTGATCATTGTAAGCCTTAACAGGCCAACTTTATGCTTCAGTATTGAAGTTTTGTGGGTGTCATCCCCACCCCACTTTTACTTTCTATTTGGAAGGTTTCTGGGTCACCAAATTATTATGTTCATGTGCCATGAATGTTTTCAATTTCTTATGCATGTAGTTAGATCTAATTTATTGAACTGAATGGTTATTGGATTATTACAATTAAGATCAGAATTTGATAGAAGTTTCAAAGTTACTGATTCACCCCTCCCCTCTCAGTAACTTACCAAAGTCTTAAATATTTCCAACAATTGGTATCAGAGCATTTGTGGTTTTCAGGATAAAGCTTAACAGCTCGAGAAAAGATCAACGGCAGTGGAGATATTTAGACTTGATAAGGCAATTGACAATGAAAAGATAGATCTAGAAATGGCCATTGTACAAGTCAAGAAAGCCAAGGAGCAACTTTCTCAATCCCTGAAAAGAAGAAAGGAACTTGCAAATCAGATGAATGATCAGTAGAACATTGAAGACCTTTTCCCTTCAAGTAGGTTAGATGAAGCAAATGATGCAATCAAAGAACTCTTAGAGAAAAATGGTTCCCTGCAAGAAGAAATAAGAAAGCTCAAAAGAGAACAAGAAATTCAGTCAATAAGGCTATGTGAAATCTTGGAACAAAGGAACAAGATGAAAGAAGAAATGGATGGAAGAAACAATGAGATCTAGAACCAATCCATTCAGCATGAAGATCTTATAGATCAAATCAACAATGCAAATGAAGAAATCATGAGTCAAAAACAAATCAATGAAAGATTAAGGAATAATCTAAATTCGGAAAGACAAATCAATGAGAGAATCAGAAGCGAGCTGAGATCTGAAAAGCAAATCAGTGAAAGATTGAAGAATGACCTAAACACTGAAAAGAAGATCAATGAAAGAATGATGAAATCCCAAGCAGACATTAATCAATTCAATCAATTGAATGAGCAGAATCTCTATAGACAAAAAGGGTAAAAGCAGGAATTGGATACAAAGAAGAAGGTGAATCCTCCCAACAAGGTGCTCAAAGGAATCAAAGACCTACTTGCAATCACTATGGTAAGATAGGTCATACATCAAACAAATGTTGGAGTAATGGTAAAGCAAAATTCAATGGTAGATGTTACAATTGTAATCAGCATGGTCACAAGGCTAATGAATGTAAAGAGAAACCAAAATTTCGAGGCAAGTGTCACAAATGCAAGAAACAAGGTCACAAGGCATCAGACTGCAGAACCAAGACATTCAATCCAGCAAAGCAAATTGTTAAAGCAATATTTGATTGGGACTACAACACTTGATGCAGATGTCATTATTGTGGAGAGTATGGACACGTTGGTATGAACTGTGTTAAACATCACACAAAGAAAAGAGATACCACCATAAGATGTTTCACTTGTACAGAACTTGGTCATCTAGCCAAGAATTGCATGAATATAGGTAGAATTGAAGATGAAAAGAAAGCTAAGGTAGACAACATCAGAAAGCAAATGAGGCAGCAATGGATTCCTAAATCCACCGAAGAAGAAAGTCCAAGTAATGATGGTCATGTCACTCAAGAAGTGGGTGACTCCACCATTTCCAACTAAGTTCTTAAGCGAGAATTGGAATTGCATTATCATGATTACATCCAAACAGTTCGAAAATTTAAAGGAAGCAAAGATCCAAATCAGTATTCGAGATGCAAAGGGATCACAGAAGATCAGCATCAGTTATCACAGAGTTACTTTGTCTACCGAGTAAGGTTGGGTCATGGACTCTACCGAGCAAGGTTTAGGAGTAACTAGTCACACATGTTTGGTTATCGAGTTATGAAGCATTCACCGAGCGATCTGAACAGAGTGGATGATAGGCTGTCACATATTGATGCATATTGTTGTACATAATGATAATTTCATACCGAGCATTAATGGGGAAATGTTATCAAAAGGGCAGGAGATAGAATTCATTTTTCATCAAAATTTTTAAAAGTGTTATTGCGATCAAGTGAATTGTAGAGCGATCAAGCGATTTCGAGCGAAATTTACAATAAATTTTTTTGAAGTTTTCCATCACCTACCGAGTAGCCATGGCAGCATCAAGCAGTACCAAAAAGGAAAAGAAAGGGTAAGAAATGTTGGTCTGAGGAGTCGAATGGAAACCACTAGATTTCAAACTTGTACTAGCAATTGTGGAATCCCTCGATCCAAATGGAGTGCAATCACAAATCCCTCCTAAGGTACTACTCATTAACGATATTCGTACTCATTTTAAGTGTGCAATTCAAGAAATTGAAACCCTAGAGATGGATGATGCCCTAGGTGAATTATGGGTGAATGGTGTTCTTAAACCCAAACATAAACACTTGGAAGATAAGGGTTTAACCCACATTCTCCACTTGCCCTCGGAGTTTCCAAATCAAATGGATCAGATACATCCTAAGTCGAGTTCACAACGATCAATTATGGCTTGAGCAACCAATTTTGATCACTAAGAAGATGGTTCATCGTATCATCGGTCTTCTTATGCTTTCCAAAGCCAAAGCCACTAAAACCCTAGGTCGGGCGGAGTTGCAGAAGAAAACCCTAGCCGAGTGGGACGGCAGAGGCATGAAGATTAGTTGTGTAACAGATGCATTACTGAAATTTGGCATACATGTGATAGCTCACAAGATCTACAATTCTAGTCGTCTAAATAGTGTGTTGTGTGAAGCAGTAGACTTGGCATTCAAAGTCATGAATAACACTTTGTCATTTGATCTTGCAGACTTGTTGTTGAAACAATTTAACAAAAACATGGAAAGTATAAAGACATCCAAGAACAATCCTTGTAAATTTGGTTCATTGTTGATAGGCTTATTCCTCTATGTTCAAAAGTTTTTCCCTTCTAAAGGTATAGTCGTATGGAGAAAGGATGTGCCAATTTTGTATTAGATTAATGAATATATTGCAGATATGGGTGAGAATTTTGTCAGCATAATGGATAACTAATTTGATGTCTTCAAGGAGAAAATGAATAACAGATTCAGGATTCCCAAGAAATTGGTTGAAGATTACAAAGATGATGTTTGTTTCATGGTAGACAGTGACAAAGTCTACATTTAGGTAGTAAAACCAAGAGTTGTATGGGTAAAACCTCTTCCCTATGAGGTGAACATTGATGAAGCAAAAGACACAATTGAAGTCTTGATAAACGAACCTGTTGATCCAAAGGCACCATACTTTGGAACATATGATGAGGCTAAGGCAAGGATAGAGCTTGAAATCAAGCTTCCTCAAGCGGTTAACAAAGGTAAGAGGAGAATAGCAAAACTCAAATCCAACACACCTCTTTTGTTGATCGAGGGTAAGGGAGAAGATGATGATGATGATGAAGAGGATGAAGATGAGTTAGAAAAGGAAGAAAAGCTAGTAAAGAAGAAAGGCAAGGTGATCATCACCAAGCCACCCAAGCCATCCACTGCAGTGTTTACCAGGAGATCCAAAAAGAAAGGTAATGAAGTTGTGTTTAGCAAGCCACCTCTCACCTTCCAAGAAAAACTGAAACAAATGGAAGAAGGTGAAGGCATAACCAACTTCGAATCACTAAAGTATGAGACTAGGACAGAGGCTGAGAAGAAGCAGATTGAAGAATTGGTGCTAACCAAGATGGGCAAATGGAAGTATTCCCTTGATCAGATAGCCTCCCAGATTTCTAATGATCTATTAGAGATATTGAAGCCAAGATGAGACTCAGCCATGCAGACAACAAAAGATATCTATAAACAAACCTTGAGGCAGTTGTTACCGAGCATTACCAATGCTGAGGTAAAAGAGTCTATGAAGAAAAATGAGGACAAGATGACTCTTAGATTCAATACTTGTTTAATCCTGTTAAAAGATATAGAGCATGTAGTCAAGAATGCTACAGGCATGTGGAAGAATATTTATCACTTGCATAAACAGAGTGACTCTCCAATAGAAGTCAAGGATGACGATAGTGATGATGAGGAAGAAGGAACAAACTTTGAGACAATACAATTTGACAATGAAGAAGTTGAAGAAGATAAAGAGGAAGAAGCCACCAAGGAAGTCAAAGAAGATGATGAGGAGATTGATCCTATGAAGATAGCAGCAGCAATCATTGCCTCACTTCCTCATTCTCCAAGCAAATCAGCAGTGAGTACAACATGTTCTACGATTTTGTGTTCTTCAGCAGTAAGTACAGTTTCGAGTTCTACAATTTTGTTTTCTACAGCTTTGGATACTTCTGTAAGTATATCAGTTTTGGATTCAGTAAGCATACCAGTTAGTATTCCATCTGTTAGTACTATATCAGTTTTTACTGCTAATCTTGCTATCTCTACTATTGTTTCCATTTTGGATTCTAAGATAGTATGTACAAAGGCAATTGAACCTAAGGCTCAACCAAGTATAAGACTTTTGAGTGGAAAGGAGATAGAGGAGGACATTAATCTAGATGAGGAGATTGAGATTCCAAAGTGGGACTTTGATGCCACTACAGATCAAATGCAAATAGCTAGTAAACTCCTCCAAAAGAAAGTGAAATAGAAGAAATTAAGAGAGGAAAGAGACAGAGAATATAAAATCATAGAAAGTGCTAAGAATATTTTGACCAAGGTAATAGGTGTTGAAGTTGATGCTTCTCAACACATTTTGTCTCAATTAGAAGAAGCAGTCCAGAAGTTTAATGAGGACTCCAGTGGTCAAGACAAATTGATTGAGAAAGCAGAGAAGAAATTTGATAACAAAGTGCTTGAGCACATTGCTCAACAAATTGCCATTCAGCAAGTGGAGCTTTCCTCAATTTTGACTAATCTTAAAAACTCTTGCACAAATGTAACATCACTTTTTGGAAAATTATGTAATGTTATCGAGTTGACAAAGGAAATAAAGAGCAAATTGACAAAGATTGATGAAGATTTGAAGGCTACTGCACAACAGTTGCAACGTGACCCTAGTTCAAGCTCTGCACATCATCTGAAAATCAGATTCTTGTCAGATAGGCAGGTAGAGTTGTTGAGAGAAGAAGCAAGGATCTAGTCTTCAGTAATAGACATCCAAAATATGATCCTTCCCATCCTGGACACAATGTAGAAACATATTGTTTACTCAAAAAAATTGATCCATGACGACAATTTCTCAATTGTAGATCACATGATAGAACTCTCTGCAGAAGTCCATGTTGCTCTACATACGTGCAAAATTTTGCAAGAAAATTGGGATAAGACTTTAGCACTCATACTTAAGGTACATTATGAGTTTCTTTCTTATATTGGTGTCTCTGTGTAAATAAGCTTTCAATAAATCTTTGACATTATTGTCAAAAAGGGGGAGAGATAGTGTGTATATATGAAAAATAGTATGAATATTGTATGGGGGAGAATCATGCAAAAGAAAGGAAAGTATATTGTACATACTTACAAAGACAAATTTTGAAAAATCTCAAAAATAGTATTGAGCCAGTATCACACTATGATATATATAAGTTTTGGCTGATAAGTGTTTTTGTCACTGATGACAAAGGGGGAGATTGTTGACATTAAGTCAAGTTTGTTATTAGTGACAACACTTATTCAGATTTTGTATCGCTATCGAGTTCATTGAACAGTCTACAGTGTTTACTGTGTAATTTAGTAGCCATCGAGCTTTACAGTTCCTACCGAACATCCCAGTGGTTACCAAGCTTCACAGTTTCTACCGAGTCAGCAGTTCATGAGAAGTGAAGATAGTATTAATCGAGCTATGTGATGATCAGTGTTTATCGAGTTTAGGTATGGTAAACGTGTAATTCAGTTTCTACCAAGTTACACAGTATCTACCGAGTCGCCAGTGTAGACCGCGTTCGAGACTACTCTGAGATGATTAGAATGGACCGAGCTTCTACTTCTACTGAATGCATGACGATGTCAAGTAACGACAGTAGAGGCCGTGTATCAAAACTTCACCAAGTCAGTCTTCAAAATCTGAGTGTCTTCATTTGAGCTGACTTTGTCATATTGGTGTTAACTTGTATATTGGCCGACTTTGGAGTTTTGTAAAATTGGATTGATATATATATGTAATGTATTGTATCATATCCAGTGTGTGAAAAGGAATGAATAAATGAATGTATGTATGCATGCAAATGTGAAGCAGTGGCAAAGTATATTGTAAGGCCATATCAGCAAAGGAGCAACAAAGTCATATCTATCACATAAAGGTGATCAGTACTTCAAAGAATCTCTATCAGTAAATCAGTTGTAAGCCAGAGATCAGCTATTTCATTCTAACGGGTGAACTAGTTCAAATCCTCTAACAAGGTGGACTTAACTGTCTTTTGTCAAATCTCTTTACCGAGTGCATACTTCATGGTATGTTTGCAAATCCTCGTACAAGGTGGACCTAGCAATCCTAATTGCTCCTAATAGGGCAGATCATTAGAAGTGATCATTGTAAGCCTTAATAGGCCAACTTTATGTTGCAGTATTGAAGTTTTGTGGGTATCATCCCCACCCTAGTTTTACTTTCTATTTGGAAGGTTTCTGGGTCGCCAAATTTTGCATTCATGTGCCATGAATGTTTTCAGTTTCTTATGCATGCAATTAGATCTGATTTATTGAACTAAATGGTTATTGGATTATTACAATTAAGATCAGAATTTGATAAAAGTTTCGAAGTTACTGATTCACCCCTCCCCTCTCAGTAACTTAGCATAATCTTGAACATTTCCAACAGTTTTTACTGTTTGCCTGCTTGCATCCTCCATTCCAACGTTATATACACAAGGTCAATGACATTTTATTTCTAGCAGGTGCAAGTGTGGTTATAGTATCATTTATTTCAGTCTAATGTAAATAAAAAGTAATAATTTATATAAAGTGGCAATGATCCCGTCATTTTCCAATTCTATCAACTTCTAAGTTGACAATAGAATTATCAACTAATCCACTCTTTGTATTTTTTAATATTTATTGACATGCTAATATATGTATCATTAATATATTTATATATATGTACATTGATTAATATGACAATATACTTTAACTATTTATTCATTAATTGATAATATTTATTTATTTCTCAAATTTTTAATGTAGACAAAGGATATCATAGTCCTATCCTCCCCAATATTGCATGTTCTCAAGAAATTACATCTTTCCTCTTTATTTGATAGTGACATTTGGTAACCTAAGAGAAGTTATCTCTCACTTTCTAGAGAGATGATTTTAGACCATCTTATAATGATGCCAAAGTAATTTGGCAAGAATCCTATTTGCTTGAAAGTATGCCTTAGACTCATCCCTCGCTAGTTATCTGATCCCTTGAGGGAGGCTCTTGAGATGGGCACGTACATGCAATTCCAATGCCTTGAGGAAGCCTACTTGTAGATTGGTGTCAAGCATCATACGCCATGGAAATCCCCATCCTCCTTAAAGTATGCAATGTTAGTTTTAGGATCTCTGTAAATGTAATAACATTGTTGTAATTCTATGTGTTTCAATTTCAGATTTCCAAGATATATAAATATATCTTTAAGTGACATGTCTTGTGAAGAGACATGTCTCTATGGTTATAAATATTAATTAATAATTAATTTAAAACATTATTAATTATAACATATCTATTTATATATAAATATATTATATATAATATATATCATACAATATATATATATATATATATATATGAGTATGTATAATTAATGATTAACAATAACCATAGAAGGATTCACTCTAGAATAGTTCAATCGGACAGAAGCTACAATTTAACACTCCCTCTTAGCTCAAGAGGATTGCTATAGAGTACATTATCATGATAATCTTAGAATGTCATATTAACAAGACCTTAATATATATATCACACTAGATACATTATCCTTTGATAATATAAGTCTCAACAGGAAGTCTATATCATAGGTGAGATCTTTTTATAGTAGACATCGCTTCATGAAATGTGTCAGAACAAACATGCCAACAATAAAATGATATGTATATCAATTATTTTCTACCATAGCTATGACTTAGATACAATCGAAGCTATCTCAATACTCCCTCTTTATTTTGGAAGATTGATATATAACATACTATGTTCTTGAGTATAAGGAGATATCATCTCACTATGATATCCCTAAGATTGCATATCAAAATGAATTCATCAATACACGTGTAAATTAACATATGGAATTTACTTCAATACACTAAGAGGCTAGAACCCACAATACTCCCTCTTAAGAAAATAGAAATTGCAATAAGTTTAACTTACACAATAAGGTGTAATCATCATTATGTTTTGAACTAAGAGAGATAAAGAAAACATAATGGATTTTCATGGTGTCCGCTATCGCCCAAAAGACCCATGAAGGTTATCAATGTGTTCGGAAAAAAATTGGCCCGAAGAACAAGGATAACCTAAACTTTCAAAAAAATGGGTTTTCATGGTGTCTGGCTATCGCCCAAAAGACCCATGAAGGTTATCAATGTGTCTGGCAAAATCCAGCCCGAAGAACAAGGATAACCTAAAATTTCAAAACAATGGGTTTTCATGGTGTCCGGCTATCACCCAAAAGACCCATGAAGGTTATCAATGTGTTTGGAAAAATCCGACCCAAAAGATAACACCAAATTCAACCATTGTTTGAAAACAGATCAACTAAAATAAAGTCGTCACTTTATAATAGGATCAGAACACACGAAAGGTCGTCACCTTTCACAAGAAAAGTCGTCACTTTTCACAATACAAGCTTGCAAGAAAAAATAATTTAATATTCATAATATAAATATTAATTAATGCATTTACAACAAAGTCATATCAATTTTACCTCTGAAGTACACAATTTCAACTTTGCAAGAGGCTTGGTAAAAATATCAGCACTTTGCTCATCTATACTAATATAACTCATCCTTGTGATAAATGCACCAGTATCACAAGGTCACATGACATGGAGCATTTTCTACAAGAGTAGATTTATCACTGTATGCATATAATCATCAACCATATGATGTTAGTCAATAAGTGCATAAGAAACAATAATCATTAATCATGTCAAGTTTACCTCTGAAGTGATATGATCTACTCCCTCTGAAGAAAAATTTGATAGAATCATGTTCTTATTTTCTCCCTCTTAATCTGAAGCAATGTCAGATTTCCTCTTCATAATCTTAATCATAAAGGATGTTCGCTTCCAGATCCTGCACAATAACTTTCCTTTTCTGCAAGAACATCTGTAGGAAAAGATCAATGCAATTTAACTCTTATAGTGCTTATAAGTTTATAACTGAGAAAGAAACTATGGTAAGTAGATAACTGTGATACTCAAGAGTAAGAATTACTTATCTTTCTATGACAATCCATAAATGTCAAATCAATAAAACTCCTCTCTAAAGATGGTTTAGAGCGGGAATTTGAACATTGTTTATTAAGTTTACTCCCCACAATGTGAAGTTCCAACCTTTATATCATCGAACAATTTTACATACTCGGTACTTAGTGTATGATCATGCAAGTTATTTAAGGATCTTTTCATTTTCTTGTTATGTTCACAAGGTGTGGCCCATTAAAAACATTTTGTTACTCATAAAACTTTTGAACTTCCTTTGAATATCTTAATCTTTTCAACATTCAGGTGATAAGTCAATTCTGCAATTGAAACTCTTGTTACTTCCTCGGAAACCCTCTTTTCCCAAGAATGCCTGTCAAACTCATTACTCCCTCATGATATATGTAGGAGTAGGCCCATCAACATCATGCAGTCACCCACATGTATTTCTATACTCCTTTTAAGCATCAATCTTTTAAGCTCCAGCATTGCCTTCGAAGAAGTGTCATACTCCCTCTTAATGTAGAAGAATCTCATAATCTCAATCATCAAAGATACTTGCATCAAGATCCATCTTGATCATTAGGGTCTTTGGAGCTACTATCATTAGATTTACTCTGCACAATATTTGGTAGCATATTTGAAGTACCAACCTTCTTTTCCTATAAGAATATCCTCAAACATAAAGGAAAAAATCAAAGAAAATAACCCTTAAAGTAAGTATATAATTACAAATAAATGAATAGATAAATGTAAAATATTCCTCTTTATAGTCCTCTTTACTGTTAAAATTTATCGATCATTGAAGATTCCATCACAACATGGTTTACACCCTCTGAATCAATATGATCGGGATCACTGAAGATTGACTAAATCATATCATCGATCTGCTCTCTCTCTTTCAATGCCTGAAATATCAACCTCCCTCTTTTTCCTGAACTTCTTCTTAGCGGTGTTTCCATTAGAAAATATGTGTAATAGGTAATTACTTTTTGTAAACCTTGAATTGAATTTAAGAGTAGAATCAAAAAGGCCCATCCTTCAATTACATTTATACTCCTTTACCTTGTTGGGTCTATCACTGAGTTGTACTATATTGCTTTGGGAAGACGATACTCAACGAGGGAATATAGCACCTTACTTAATGTATGTACCATAATATAGTTTCCTTTATATGTTGGAGGGTGACAACACTATGTATACAAGTTTTCAGATTGTGTCCACACTTGAAACGATGGAATCCACATCGTCACTTCGTATAAGAGAGGTTTTGATCTTTTATTATGTATGGCTTCACATTCCTTTTCTCTTCCTAATATTTGGGGCTCCATATTATTTTCGTTGGCAGGAGTTGACACATACCTCCGGCACATGACTACAAGGATAGAAGGAGACGTGCTCGAAGTATATTATGTTACATGGCATCAACTAGTGGGCATGGCGATCTTCAACATTTTACGAGACACTCAGCCTGGAACGACATATGTTTTCAAAAAATACAAACAACGCACAACCCTAATGGCTTCTCTATCAAGTCTTTGGCGTGAAGATATTAAGATAAATATTGTAAAATCTTTGTTCAATAAGTACGATGAGAAACAAAAGAAGAGTTCTTAAATACTCCAGATGAATATAGACGGACTGCGCTTCACTATGCTTCTTTGTTTCCAATGCTTTCTTGGACCCAGCGAATGATTCTAACTAATTGGATAAACCTCCCCTTTCTATATCGATGGTCCAATGTATCTTCATTCACTTTCCTCTTAACTCCATGACAATTAGTAATATATTGTAATCTATGTCTTCCTCCGCAGTAATAATAGTACTGCACTAAGTTCGCTTTTCATTGTTTGATGGTCTTAGAACCTATAACAAAAGGCATTGTGGCGATACCATTGTTGCTTAGGTCGGTAGTGGTGTTGTTGGTATTGTCATACACGGAAGAAGTCGTCATTTGGGCTAACTTGATCATTGCAACTCGTATTTCATCGATGACAATAGAAACTCCTTTTGTTGATCTGTTATATATATATATAAAAATAATAACACTTAAGTAGAGATCAGTCATGTGCCTAATCCTTTTTAGAAGACCACTGTACTTGTTCTTATTCAGATTGTACTCTTGTGACAGTTGAGTCAAAATAGATTGAGCCACCCTTTCTATTCAATAGTTGTCTGATTGATAACTTATTCTATCATTCCTTCTCACACGAACTGGCTTTATGGCTTTCACAAAGATTGTTCAACTTCCTTATTTAATTTCTTGCAGAAGTGTTCATGAATTGTGTTGGATCAACTAGGGGCACAGTGGACAAGTACTAAAGGATTCAAAGACTTATTTTTCTTTTTCTGCTATAAACAATTTTTTTTCAGAACCACAAGCCCGACCATTTCAACTGAAAGCATGCACGACAAATCTTCCTCGTCTATATTCTCTTGGTCTACTCATCTCATAGATGAATGAAGCGATGTAATAATATAGATAGCCATTAAGGTTAAAAGCACAAAATAGATGCTCTTGAAATCCATCTCTATGCATTTCTAATGGTTCTATGGAAATCAAGGTTCGAATAGCATATGCTCTTTTCTCTTTTAAAATCTTTTTACTCATTCATTCATGGAGATGTATGTTCACCCGATAAATTTGCAAAACTAATGCATGTTCGCCCCATGTACTATCCATTTTCTGCCATTGAGAATCATCAACAATCTTGCGCATTGACTTTTGGTGCTTCAGCACACTTCTACACATTGCACACTTCTATACTTCTACCATCATAGATAATCTCTCCACCTTTGGCCCTTACATATTAACAAGCCCATATTTTGCAGTTATTAGTGATGAGATCCTTTCTATAGGCAGAAATATTGGTCTTCATGTCTCGAATACATTTGCAGTTGGCTCTGATACCATGTTAGTTTTAGGATCTCTGTAAATGTAATAACATTGTTGTAATTCTCTGTGTTTCAATTTCAGATTTCCAAGATATATAAATATATCTTTAAGTGACATGTCTTGTGAAGAGACATGTCTCTATGGTTATACATATTAATTAATAATTAATTAAAAACATTATTAATTATAACATATCTATTTATATATAAATATATTATATATAATATATCGCATACAATATATATATATTAGAGTATGTATAATTAATGATTAACAATAACCATAGAAGGATTCACTCTAGAACAGTTCAATCCGACAGAAGCTACAATTTAACATGCAATATGCATGTTTAAGTGAGAAGAAATAATTGGGCTTAAATGTGTTACCTATTAAATTTATTATGAAATATTCATTGTCTCTTAAAATAAATTCAATTTAGATTCATCGTAATGTTTGTTAATCATTTAAATTGGCAACCTTTGAGTAGGGGACATTATAGAAAGAGCTGTAACATGTTATTCAAACTTGTAAATTTTATTTGTGACCCGCTAAATGTATTTCTTGAGTTTGCATTATATATTATGATGCAATATCAATTCATATCATGGTGCAACCTTTTAAGCCACTTCATGACTTTGTTTCTTTATTGATTGAATGTAGTACCATAATCATCATGTACACTTGCGATCTATATTTTTTCAAAATTTTAACTTACAAATGTTAAAAGTATTTTTAATTTGCCTATTGTGGATACTGATTGTTATGTTTTCTTTGACAAAGATTTTACTTTTACTAGGAGGAATATGATTTCAATTATTGTGTTTGGACTGTAGGAATCAGGTTTCTCCCCATATAAACTACAGTGCACTTGGTAAAAGAATTTCACGTGATGGTGATACTGGGGTGACAAGCCCTTTGGTACCAATAGGATGCTTTAGGGGTTAGGATTATTGATCTATATGGTTAATGGGAAAAAAATTGTAGTTGTAATGCAATATTTATCTCACTTCAAAAAAATTTAATCTTAGTTACTGATTCAGGATATGAATTTGATTCAGGTACCCAAATCGGATTCTTGAGTACACACACATATATATGTATGCATTATTTATAAGATATATATATACACACACACACACACATTATATATGCATTATATTATATATATATATATTTATATATATGCATTATATATATTTATTCCAAGTTTGGCTTGCAGGTCCTTGGGAGTTCATGACAGATTCTTGATGGATTTGTGTTGGATTCGTGAGGATCTACATGGATTCATGACCGATTTGTGTAGGGTTTGGATTTGACCCTGTGGATTCATCTAGTGTTGCGGTCCGTGGATCCAGACGGATCGACAGTCCTGAAGAGCACATGATTGTACTGAGAGGTGGTGGGTCAATTAGTATAATAAGAGATTTGCCAATTTAAAACTTTTATTAAAACAATAACTTTAAATGCTGGAATCAACAATTATGCACATGAACATAATAACTCAAGATTTACGTGGAAACCCAATGTGGGAGAAAATGACGACAAATAAATGCATTTATACAAACTTTGTTCATATACAATGTATTGTAGGCTTTGACCTACTAGAGGCTCCAACCTCTATGTTTATGAGCACCGACCCGCTGGAAGCTCCAACTCCCACACTTTGTAGGCTCAGACCTACTGGAAGCACCAATCCCCACTTCTGTCTTTGTGAGCACCAAACCACTAAACACAAACTTCCTCTACACCTTGTTGATGTTGCTTACTCAACTGATGATGGATATTTCAATTTGAAATATTGTTGTATCTTTCTTTCACATATATATCTTCACAAATCCTCTTATTTTATATCTTTCATATTTGTTCTATGTCTTTTCCCTTTAATATATATCTGTATGTATGTATGTATGTATGTATGTATATATATATATATAAATTTATCTATATATTATTTCAATGTGCCCCATATATTATTATTTAAACTTGAATAAACTATATATGAATCTAGAAACTATATATGAATCTAGATCTAGATCAGACTCAGACTCGAAACTGACCTCCTGGGCACGAATCCATTAATTAGGAATTTAATTTCATTGTGTTGTATTCTTTGCTGCCTAATTCTATCCTTATACGGTTTACCATGCTAGATTGATAAACAATGTCCCTTATATCATTTGTTGATTGCTTCATCATAGAATATATTTGGATGAAATATTGGTTTTTTTACATATTAGTCGGAAAATGCTTAACAGATCCACATAAAAAAAAAAAACATTTAAGAAAGGAAACTACTTGACTAAAAATACAAAACATATTGCAAGATTAAAGAGAAGAAAATCAGTTAGAAGCATGTAAAGTTACTTCCTTGAAGAAAGACACGTGTTAATGCAAAGTTCAATAGCAAACTTGACTATAATTCACTCATCAAGTTCTTAGGCAAAAACAAAATAACTTCAATGGTTGAATGATAATACTTGTAGCATAAATTTAATTTCAACCATCCTCAAATATATGTGCTCAAAGCACTTATTTCAAAGAGTGGTATAATATTATTTAAAAAATAAAATATTACTACAAGTAGAAAAGGAAGAAATGAAACTACTTTGAAACAAATTGTTTCTATAGCAATGAACTAGAAACAAATAGCCTAAAATAGGCTATCATTGTAATGCCTTGAGCTTTTTCTCAAGCTATAAATGGACAAAACGTGGACCAACAAATCTCTCTATAATAAGAATGGTATAACATAACCACATAAGAAAATGACATGCTCAAGGTGTCACCTATAGTACATGGTCACATGCTTGGAAAGCACACATAAGCACAACTACAGTGGTACAAGTAAAAGACTTAACCTTAGGATAAGTCACCTAGGTTGGCACATACTACAAGTAATGGAAGAGAGATAGGAGAGTTGAATCCATTGACTTACTATCTTGACATCTCTTATAAACCATCTTGCAAGTTCCTTTGAGTTGCAACAAGCATAAATGCTAAAGAATCCATTTAAGTTTTTGAGAGGAATTGACTGGGTCAAATTTTGGGTTTCGATGTGCACTAGGAACTTTGTTTTGAGTCCCATATCCCTTCCAATACTTGATATCTATTGAACAAACTATCTAACCTAACTATATGTAGACCTTGGTCTACTATGCAAGTTGGGGACTTGTCCCAAGTCCTAGTTTGTGCCCGATCTTTGAATTGTGTAACAAAGTCAAAACAAATTGTCGCAAGCCTTGCGTATGTGTATGGCTTTGGGACTTTTACCTAAGCCCTTGCTTCTAACCCTCCATGACCCATTACAAAATGTGAAACTTAGGAACACCTCTATGAGTACTGGATTTGTCAGGACTTGGAACCCTAAATTTTAGGTTCTTGTTCTTGTGGTCTTGTGACCTATGATGAAACCTGCAGTAATGTAATGCCTTTCAGATATTGGATCCACTTGAGCAATTGGGACTTGTTCTGAAATTCTAAGTCTGCGACCTTTGCAACCTTACAAGCACTTCAATAGTGTGGTTCTCAGACTTAACCTTAGATCTAGGACATAATTCCAAACCTGTTTTCACTGCAAAGCCTGCAAGCCACCATCATGGAATGAAAATTCCAAATGTTAGGTCCCTTTTGATTCCCGTGGCCTACTGAAGTAAATGTGGATTGGCCTTTGGATGATAGGGTTCCAACTTTAAAGAAAAATTGCAACCTTTGTGAGTTCTAGGTCCTAGTTCCAACCCAAAACTTGGCTCCTGCTAGAATAGAATGAAGAAAGAAATCTGTATGGCAGGAAAACATCTTTATTTATTTCATGAGATTAGGCATAACTTTCTTATTCTTTAATCTGTTTGTGAACATTTTTCGGTATATGTTTATGAGATATTGGGTTCCAAATTGATTACATAACAACCTTGCAAAGTACACAAATCCTAATAAAATGGAAGATTAACAATCTCCACTTTTTAAACTAAAGAAAGACAGCAAAAATTGAAATGAAGCTATGTACAATAAAGACAATGCTTGCATAGTCACAAGATGCTCAAGTTCCCAACAAGAAAAACCAGAACCTAGAGATATCTGAATGGCCAATAGTGGTACAACTGCACCTTAGCTTACTACACTATATATAAGAGGCAAAAGCAAAGGGCTTCAAATACACTCAAACCAAAAGAGGTGACGCTGAGGCAAAAGATACATGCACAAAAGGATAATACAATGTGCAATTTCACAATGCAGCATTCATATGATACTCACAACAGGATGACATCAATGTTTATATAAGATCCAATTAAAGGAGGAGAAGAATCCTATGCATAGGAGTATCAACACAATCACTCAATGGTGCCATGGGAAATTCGGTAGTAGACTGTCCTTAGTGAAGATATGCAAGACAACATCACATACACACCCAACTTCTTAAATAAATGGTAATAAAAATTGTTGTAGGTCTGATACTAAATATAGTTTACTAACAGGTCATAAAAAGTTTGATATAATTTAGGAGTTAATGCAGCTCTGAAAAGAAGGCTGTTGCAAGTCAAAACATGTTCTCGATACAAATCAAGAATGTTCAACTTAGCTATAACACACCTAATTATGATTGTTGCAGGCTTTCTGCTCATAAATTTTAGGTTAAAGCAGCTTTGGAGACCTAAGTTGTGGGTACGGGTATGGGTACAGGTACAGGAGTGTTGGTTTGATACACCGGTACAACAATTTTTTGGGGGCAGTATGAGTACATTTGGGTACGCCCATAAAGAAAACAATAGAAATTATAACTATATAAATATTTGCAGGCTTAAAATTAAAAGCAAGATTAAAATTCAGAGTACCATAGATCATACATGCTAAACAAACTCAAAACTGCCATTAATATTAGAAATTCAAAATATTTCAAAACATGAATTTCATAACAGATTATTCAATTTGTTGTTCATTGGTTCAACATTAAAATAACACATTTAATAATCACTAAATACGTACCAATGATAGGCATCATATAAGATCATCGACACCAACATCAACATTAAAATACCACAGATCATACATGCTAAACAAACTCAGAACTGCCATTAATATTAAAAATTCAAATATATCAAAACATGAATTTTATGATGGATTATTCAGTTCATTTCTCGTTGGTTCAACTTTAAAATAACACTTAGTAATTACTAATTACGCTTCCATGATATAGGCATCATATAAGATCATCAACATTAACATCATCAGTGACATTAGATGATGTAAGTAGATTAGAATCACATGTTAGTCCACTGCTACTTGCAGTAGGAGGACAGTGACTACCTGGCTGCACATCCAGTAAAGATTGTGTGGCAGCTGAAATATCCAAATCAGTTCGCTCCAGATCTACATCCCAAAACTTTATGCCCAATTCCTTGTACTCATTTTGACTACGAGTAAGAAGGAGCAAGTTGGAATGCGCATAAACCAGTTATTCTGCCTTACTTGCAGCCAATCGATTGCATTTCACTGAGTGAAAAAAGGAGTATGAACTTCAATTTCTCTCAAATGAGGAGGAACTAGCAACTTATTGAGACAAAGTGTGAGGCATAAAAAATGTCATTCAAATTATAAAGTTAATATCTTTATTTTTATTTTTACAAATTGTAAACATTAAAAATTTAGAGAGTGCAATAGAAATGGAAAAAACGTGTGATAAAAGTTTGATTGCAAGAGTTTGGAGGTGTGGTGATGTATGACCATTAAGGTACCACCAAGCATGAGCATCCTTTGTATACTTGTCACGGAGAGCAGAAGCACTTTGACCATTGGAAGCTACAAAATCAGCAAACTCACTTGTAACTATATTCTTCATTTCACAATCAGGGAAAAGTTTTGTAAGTGCTTTCCTGCACCCTTCACTAACTTCAGCATCTCTATATGGTGGTACTTGTGATGGCATAGCAAGAATTTCATCGCTATAAAATTTGGGAGTCAATGCAAATGCAAGAAGATGAAGTGGGGTGGTCATTTTATTGCACCGCTCAACACAAATTGTTTGCACCTCTTTGAAGAAAGTTTCTTCAGGATCTTGCTCCTTTTCATTGATGACATGCTTCATTTTCTCAAGCATTAAATCAATTCCATCATATGCCTCTCCCAAACATGGTGATTCATGTCAGTATAACGAGTCGCAGTCATGATGGGCTCAGTGAAACTAAGAGGATATTCCACTCATTCCCACCAAGTGTCATCTAGGATCATTTGTTTTACATTTGTAGCCCTTTCACTACTAGATTGCCTCCATAGTGACCAGCTTTGACTAATAACCATACTAGCAAGTGACTTTCGCACCTTCACAAGTCTCCTCAACACAATTGTATTGGATGCAAATCGAGTCTCGACAACCTATTCAAAAATAAAAAATAAAAATTTGAAATACAAACTAAAGATATGCTAAGTTTAAAAACTAAATTCATAATTATTTAAGTGAAATAAAAAATTCAAAATTAAGAACTAAACTTAAAAGTATTTCAATTACCTTTAGCAATCCCAATTGTGAAAATGATCTAAAAATGGCCTATGACATGTGATAATTTGTGATGAACATTTGGATCTCTTCAACTTCTGCATAGATTGCTTTTATCCAATTTATTTTCCTACCCAACTTTTGTAGCATAATATTGAGAGAGTGCATTGCACAAGGTGTCCAAAATATGTGTTCAAATCGTGTCTCAATCAACATGCCTGCAACTTTGCAATTCTTTGCATTGTCCGTGATTACTTGGACAATGTTTTGAGAACCCACATCCTGAATGCATTGTATAAGGATTTTAGCAATAAATTGTGCATCCTTCACTTGCCCTTAACAATCCACATCTTAAAGAAACATTGCCCCTTTAGGGCACATTGCAATCACATTGATTAATGGACGATTTGTGGCATCCTTCCATCCATTAGAAATAATTGAAACCCCTTTTGTTTCCATGAATTCCTCATAGGATCCAAAGCAATGTCTATGCTTTTTACCTCCTTTCCTAGTAAGCTGTTACACACCTTCTCATATCCTAGCCCCATGTAACCTTTTGGAGCCTCATTTACTTTTCTCAACATATCTTGCCAATATGCTGATCGCACAACATTAAATGAAAAACTATTTGCATATAAACATCTTGCAACACTTTGATTTGCACTCTCCCTTGCATCATTCTTAAATGCAATCTCTAATGCCTCCTTGCCTCTCTTCACATTAATAGGTTCTTCTTCAGTTCTACCCAAAAATGGATGGCTCTCTGCTACAACATTAGGAAAGTCATTATGAGATGGAGGAGGCTTATTTGATCTCTTCCCTTTCTTAAAAGGATGGTTTATGCCTCAAGAAATTCTTGCATTTGCTTCCTCTTGCTGTCTAATATAGCCTGCTATTTGTTGAGATGGTAACCCATTACCATCCTCTCCTAGACATGCTTTGATACCTTGTTGGGGAATTGCACTAAGATGGGCTTTTACACGACTATATGAACTTTTGTACCTCACATTACAAAAATCGCATATTCAAACAAATGTTCCACCCCCTTTTACTTGTTTTATCATTTGAACATATTTTCACAAATGTGAATTTGGGTCGGTTTTGAAGGTGGTAGACTGAGAGCTAACATTAGTTGTCATCATGATGTTAACAACCAATCAAAAACCATTTATTAAATAATAAAGATCAAATATTTGATCAATTATAAAAATTGAATTAATATAATAACATTGTAATACGAGGACGTGTCCCCCCCCCCCCAAAAAAAAAAAAAAAAAAAACTGGGCCGTCTCGGAGATGGGGATGCACTCGGGATGAGGGGATGACGTCTTGGCATTTCGGGCGGCGCCACATCTACTGGAGACAGTAAGACGTCTCCGTGTGGGTGCGTGGGGATGTTAGGACGTCTCCTGCAGCAACAAGATGGGGGACATTAAAAAATAAAAAAATAAGGCATTATTTTAATTTTTTTTGGTTCTATTTTTGTTATAATGGGATGTGGGGCCCATTCCTTCCTCCTCCTTTGTTCAAAAGCCTTATATTCTTTATTTTTATTCATATTTCATTTCTATATCTGTCTTCTGAAGACTGATATATATTATAAATTTAAAATTATATAATTTGACACTTTCATTTGTTGATGTTCAATGTTCATTGTTTGTCATTGTAATCATGAATTATTGTGTTCTAGTTCAAAACTTCAATGCAATGTTCAATGTTTAAGTTTTTTACATCTTTATATCTTATATTGTATAATTGTAGTACATCTTTTCATAACTAGCATTTTAAGTACCATATGTATAGTATATACAACCCTGCTCCCCACGCCACCCCCTCGTCCCCCGCCGTCCCCCTGCCATCCCCAAATCAAGGCCCCTCTGTCCCCCTCGTCTCAGAAACTTGTTCCCCTGTCTCACCATCTCGCAGGGCGATGTAACTATGTGTAATAATAAATATAAATTTATAAGTTATATTTAATAAACAAATTATATTATTATTTATTTAATACTTCTATTATTGACTATTTAAAAACTAATATTTTTATTATTTAATTAATACATTAATACATTAATGTACAATAGATTAATTTAAATTATATATTTTTTTGTATTTAAGTAAATATTAGAATTAATTTATGTTCCTAGTATTATATATTATAAATTTAACATTGGTAAATTCTAATATATGAATATCAATTAATTTCACAACATTTTTATTTATTTAATAATATTTAATTTAATTAACTTATTTTTTCCCATATGAAGACAAGAATTTTTAAATACATTAATACCAATCATAAAACTATTAAATAAACAATAAATATTTCCTAAAAGTTTGTACACTTTAAAATAAACACTAAAATAATATAAATCAATTACTTTCAGTGTTCTTCAGCTATATTGATTAGCGGTGTCTTGCACTTTATCTTCAGGAGGCTACCCAGCTTCGGGAGAATACCCTACAGTCATTCATACCTCGGGGCCATATTTCAGACCAGCTCATCACCACCTTTTTCTCTCCCTTGTCTCCTCCACGGGGTTCGAAAAGGCCATCCAGTACTTCTTGTTCTAGATCGGTTAGATGCTGCACTAGTCTCTCTAGGCAGTGACACTCATACAACGGTTCTAGATGACGTTCTATGACTATGGATTTTTCACGGTTATATCCTTCTATTACTGATTTCTTTGTAACAAGGAAGGATCCTTAGTCCTTATCTTGTCTTTTCTCTGATTTTTTGTCTTGCTTCTTTTCTTCTCAGTCACCGTTTGGTGCTCCTGCTTTGGCCAGCTCTTTTGTTTGTATGCTCAGTCCTAGAAACTCTGGTGGTTTTTTGTTGGATATTAATATTATTATCTTATTTTATCTTATCTTATACCATTTGATAAAGAAATATAAAATATACAAAAGTGAAATTAAAAAACTTATATCATATTAATAAAGGACATTGAATAATCTAAAAAAAATCTAAATTTAATAAACATATTAAAAATATAACATTACAACTATAGTGTAATCTCATGGAAGGAAAAATATTGATAGACAGACAAAGAAATATTCATGGCGTGCTTCTGGAAAAGTTTGTAGGAAAAATGAGTCGTTCGTTCTTCTGTGTTTGTCTTCTGCAATTGTTGTTCCTATGCCGGTTGATCTCCTCTTGCCTACTTCGCTAGTTTGTCTCTACAATAACAAAAATGTCTTCTCCTGCCCTTGTTCGTTCGTCTACAATATCCTATTTATTCTTTCATTCATGGTTTTAAAAGGAGGGTTTCCGTTTTTTATAGCTAATAAACAGGAAAAACATTTCCAAAATCATGCAAACGAAAAAATCATTCTTAAAAACATTGATTTTTACTCAAATTCATTTTAGAATTTCCTTTAGAAGTTGGATTCAACGATATTTGGTAGGAAATTACTTGAATCATTTCAGAAAAAACAAAAAATGGATCATGTGCAAATCACAATAGAATTTTAGTAGTTTTCACTTCAAGTACGTTTTGTACCTGAAAATGATGGGGTATATGTGACGAATCTGCAACTTAGTTAGAGACCATCAAATTATTCTACAAATGTGCATAGGATACCACCAAAAGTTACCAATTAACTTCGCATGTACTCAGAGCTGTTGAACAACCTTAGAGTGATAGGGAATAATAGATTGTAGGTTTGCTAAATTGTTTTAGTCATACTCAATGTTACAACTTGGTTCTAAAGCAGAGGTGGCCAGAAAATAAAATATCACAAACTTCCGAAAACCTTACTCAATGTGAAATGGTGCAAAATTGAAGAACCAAGACAAGGGACCTCTAAGAACGCTGAAATTCCCCCAGCAAACTTAGAACATTAGCTTAGGGCTCTCACACCTGCTCCTAGGAAATCCTGCATGTCGTATGATCCTTCATGGGAAATTAAATAATCTGCCAACAACCTAAAAATATCCTTCAAAATGGTTTACTAGTCATAAGTATAAAAACACAAATAATCCTTATTGTTTTCTAGCTCATCCAACAAGGCTACCGGCAGAAAATGAGTGGTATAACCAACTAGGGAAAACACCAAATGCTTAGAACTATTGGCTGGGAAAAAAATCATTGCGTATTGCCTTAAACTCGTCAACAATCTTTTCAAATGACAAATAATTAAAACACAAAATGGCTGCAACTCAAAACGCATGAAACACCCTGACATTTGTTGAGGAGATATTTTGCAACCGACAATTTGTGGAAATTCAGTTGCAAAATAGGATGACTCACCACAGTGTGTGAGACAAAGTCTCTCCTACCTTGAAACGAAGGCTCCCCCTTCTCATTGTTCCTTGGATCAACTCAAGGTAAGCAAGAAGTTAGAGGTATTTTGAGGGTGTTACTAATATTCTTTCCTCTTGTTTTAGGAAAGGGGTTAAGGGGCAAGAAGAACCTCTAAACTAAACTTCTATTTGGAAATTGTTAACAATGATACCGATAAACCAACACCAACTCAAAGGCTGATTGAAAGTGTATCAGCTTGGATCTAAGTCCAGTTGTTCTACACTATAAAAGTAAATCACTACTATTGGGGCACAAAGACTTCCATTTGTAGATGATTTCTATGCTACAATCTTAACAAAGTTATTTCGATTCAAAGACATGAAAGTAACTAAATCCTAACAAAGTGCATGAATATCAGACAGTAATATAACCTATAGTCAAGACTTCTTGTCTTTATTACCACAATTGCTCCCAGTCAAAGCTTCGGCTCCAATTGTTTCTTTTACTTGCTCTAATAAACATACAATAGTAATATGATTAAAAGACAACAGACACAGATCACAGTCAAAGCTTCTAATTTGCTCTATCAAAATTGCTTCAAGCCAAAGCTTTGAATCCAATTGCTTCTTTGTATTCACTTTTCTTCCAAATTGATGTTACACAATTTAAGTGATACTTGCATAAGTTTGGGAGAGCTCCCTTGTATAAAATAAAAGATGGTTTTTACAATGAGGGGCACTCCTTTATATAGGAAAAAAGAGTGAGAAAAAGGAGAAAAAGGTGGAAGAAAGTCAACCACCTCGACTATGTCAAACTAGGAAAGAAGATTTATTGGATTACATGCACTGAAGGTTCATCTAATCCGATTACATGTAATCTATCTTCGGCAACTACAAAACTGAAAATGCTCTTAAAGAAAGTTTTGAAACTACTGAAACAATCCTGTAGATTATCAATAAAGGGTTTTGTACTTGATGTAATCATGGATGGTTGCCGAATTGAGAGTCCCTATATTCTGTGCCATTGTATTCTCTTTGATGAATTGCCAATTGCTTTTGAAAAAAATCGAATCAAGTTGTGAATTCTCCTTTGTCACATTTACACATTCTAGAACTTCTGACACTTTAAAAACCTTTTCAATAGTGCTAAGATGTAAACCCGCGTCAACTTTTACATCAACATCTTCAATTGATTTAACTCTCTTTCTTTTTTTTCTTTTTTTTCTTTGATCAAAGTTTTTTGGCACATTCTCACATGAACTCAGGCTCTAGGGAAGCCATTGGGAAAGTTGAGACCAAATGAATGTCACTTCTTTGGATTCAAGGCATATCTCCTTGACGACATATCTCTGTTCTTTGAGGAAATTATGACATATCTTGAAGAGTATGCCACAACATGAAGATGAGAACATCTTCCAATGAGATTGGATCCTTGAAAACTTTGTGATTTGAGTTACGATGACGAATCCACAAGGGATAAGTGTTTGAAGTATGGATTAGATACTTATTGAACGCTTTTGAAGGCTGGAAATGAACGGGACAACTTGTATTTTGGACAAAAATGACCAAAACTGGGATTAGGATGATGGATTAAATGTAGGCAAAATAGGGCTTTTGTTTTAGATGGCTAAGAATGCAAGTTGGAAGCATACAAATGTGGGCAAAATGAGAATGTTAGTATTTGAAAGTATGACGTTTCACCAAAATTGGGTTTATGAGAGGTAATTACATGTGGTAAAAATTCTTCATTTTTACTCGATGTAAATATGTAATCGGGTTTGTAGATTGCAATTGCATATGTAGGAATATGGAGTTTGGATATATTTGGAAAATGGATTGAACATGGAAGATGGAAGCATGGAAATACACTTGCATTCTTGGGTGAGAATCTGCAACTTCTCTCCAAAAAAAAACCAAAATAAGCAACAAGATGTATACAAAAGCTAAAAACAAAAAGAAATACATACCTCTTTCTTTGAATCAAACTTTGACAAACTCCCAGATTTCACTTTGCATGCAATTTCGTTTTTGAGATGGAAGAACTTTGCATTTGCAACAGAGGCAGATATCAGGCTTATATAATAACTTAATGCAAAAAACTAGGGCTGCATTTGTACAAATGGATACGAAAGAGCCAAAAAATGCAGCAAGTTAGAAAAACAAGCAAGAAATGCAAGCAAAATCAAAACCTCACACTTACTTGAGAGCAATGAGCAAAGTTTGGAAGAAGAAGAAGCTTGGATGAACTTGTTCTTTCCAAAATCAGGTTCTCTAAGTGTTTTTGCATACAATAACCCAAAGTCTTTGAAAGATTCAAACCTTGTCTTCAAATCAGATTTAGAAGACACAAACACATATACAAGATGTTGCCAGTGAGCTTGCAAATGCAATCCTAAGTGCAGATCGCACTTCTTGGAAGGATTTTAGTGCAAATGCAATCCTAAGTGCAGATCCAACATTTTATATAAAATTGGGGTTGGAAATCCCTATTCCTCAACGTTTTTGGCTTTGGAGCAGCAAATCGTGGTCTTGTAGGCCAAACGCATGAAGAGATAATACAAGGAAAATGCATACTACATGTATTTCAATCTAAACTGCACTCTCCAAGGGGCATCACATGTGACATTTTGGTGAAAATGCCTGTCCTTAATGCAAATCAGGGTCTTGAGGGGCATTTACATGTTTTAAATATGTAATGAGCCCAAACACTTTTTGTCAAGTATAAAAATCACCATCTCTAGATGCAATCATATATTTTGAAAATGCCATGTTAAAGCATGTTGGCCTCTTAAAGAGCGAATCGGGGTCTTGAGATGCAAACACATGTTTTAAAAATGCAATGGAAAGACATGTGTTCAAGTGTTTTCGGACTCCAAGAGGAAAAATGTAGTCTTCAAGGGCATTCGCATGTGCACCAAGGCAAAATCGTACTCTCCAAGGTCAAACATAAGTTTTAAATGGTCAACGTACATGCATGTAATGCAAATCGGGGTCTTGAGAGTCTTTAGAATGTTATGTTTTTAGACTTAGAAGGAAATCACACTCTCTAGATGTCATTGCATGTCTTAAATATGTAATTCATTTGCATGCATTTACATATCTAAGCCAAAATTGAGTTCTCTAAATGCATTTACATGTATTTCATTTTCAAAAATAACATTTGATCATAGTAACACGGGGATATGTCCTCCCCCCCTTTTGCCCCACATCTCAAAGACTTGGATGCACTGGGGACTTGGGGACTCTGTCCGTCCCTCCCCAGCAGTGCCACTAGATTTTGCCACCTCTGCCAAGGATGGGGGATGTCTCGATGTTGACTATTTTATGATTTGTCTATTTATGTTCAATGTTTGATGTTCCAATTCAATCCAATGTTCAAGTATATAATCTTTTACATCTTCATATCTTATATTGCAATACATCTTTTCTTAACTAGCATTTAAAATACCATGCACATTGTATACACACCCCCTCCCATCCCCCACCACCATCCCCCCACCGTCCCCAAATAAAGTCCGCTCTACCCCCCGTCTCGGAAACTTGTCCCCCATTCCGTCATCCCCTTGTCCCCCAAGGTGGTGTAACTATGCATTTAATGGAGTTGCATCACTAAAGTTTCCTATTTAGCACATGTCTAATTGATTATTGAGAAAATAACACTTAAAGGGTTCAAATATTATATTTACATTATATAGTATACATATTGTGTGAATATATTCAAAAAGTAACATTTCACTTCAATGTTTTAAAATAAAACATTAAAATAAATCTCAACATTAAATTAAACTATACAGTGCATAAAGTAGTGTAACACCAGTAGTAGGGTGCGTTGGGACGGGGAGATGTTGGGACGAGTTTCCAGGATGGGGGGAAAATGGGCCTCACTTTTGCGATGGCGGGGGGATGGCCAGGGGACGAGGGCAAGTGGTGAACGGGGCAGGGAGGGGTGTTGTATAGTATACATAGAGAACTTGAAATGTTAGTTATGAAATGATGTTTTAGTAAAATATACCAAATTAAAATACTCAAATATAGCAAAATTGCAACATGAACTAGAACCATTGAACATTCAACATTGTAACATATTACATACCCAATAGTAACATTCAAAAATCAAAAATCAAATAGAAATTCAAGTACCCATTCTAATGGTGGCATGGTTGTAGAATGGTGGAGGTGGGTGTACTTGGGTACTCAAGTACCTAGTGTCGGGACGTCTCAGGAATAGGTACTTCGAGGTATGGGAGGGGGTGCGAGTCCATGTGTTACATTGGCATAAAGTGACTTAAGCGAAAAACCAAAAGCAACTCAACATTAAATTATACCATAGAGTGCACTATAATGACTTAAATCACTTAATTGATAAATCAAAATTGATAAAGTAACTTAAAAACATAATGTAAAGTCATTTTAAGATATATTCTTCGAAAATTGCAACTCAACATTAGAATATAAGGCCAATATTTTCAATATACAAGTGGCTTGGAGAACCCACTTTGTAGAAACTTAAACCATGATATCTTTTGATTGATAACTCCAATTAAGCCCCAAGAGATATCGAATTGAGGGAAAACCGAAAGAAAGAGATTGAAGGAAACCAAAAGATTTAAACAATCTAAAGAAACAATTAAAAATACAAAAGGGGGCTTTGAAGGCCTAAAAAATCAAGTATAGGCTAACAAACTGAAAAAATGGAAAAGACTTGACGAGAACCTTAGTAAAAGGATTCAATATATGAATTGAGAATGATCGTTTGATCAATCTTGGCTAATCAAATAGTGAATTATTTCAGAGAAATGCAAAACTTAATTGGAAAAGTTTCATACTGTTATCTGACAAAATGGAGGACAACAACATTTATATCCAAAAGCAAAAGCTCTGATGAAGGACAGTGGTGATTCCTGAATAGAACCATAACAGACTAGCTAAGAATTATCTGTCAAATCCAAAATCAGGAATCAAATGAGGGATTTCGTCCTCAAAAGATCATGTAAAAACACACAAGTTCAATCTGACAGAATGATAGCATAAGTAATCTTCAACATATGAACAAATGAGCCCCAATATTTCCTTTTATAGTGTTTTGGAGGAAATTTGCAATTTTTGATTATATAATTCCTTTTCCCTAAAAATGACCAGTTTGAAATGGTAATAACATGTCATGTGCAAAGGCCCCCCTTAATTGGGGATTGAACTTTTCAAACTTTTGATTATCTTTGTAATGGGTTATTACACTAAGAAGTTCCAATTAGGCTATATTAGTGAAATATTAATTTAAATTAACCATTCAATAACTCACTCAAGCTGCAGAGAACACTGAAACTAGTTTAGAATCAAACTTTGATCACACTGGAATTATAATAAAGATGTAGGATGGCGATTCATTATTAGAACCAAAATGCATGACTTACTAAAAATAGCTGTGCTTTCCAAGAAGTTTGGAGAACATCGCGCTGGTCTGAAATGACTTCTGAAAGTGTTGTAACAATCCATAGCATCAAGGTCAATGCCACAAATAGAAGTCCAGAAATGCTGAACTTGCATCCTTTAAGAAGTTTGGAGTTTTTCCTAGCACAACTAGAGCTTACAGGAAAACTCGGAAAGTGGCTGAAATCTCACAAAACAATAATTACTAAAAATGGGGACATTACAAGATGTTGTAGGAATTATATATGGAAACAACTAGTATGATCTAATCTCTAAGTCAATGTCAGAGAAAGAAAGGAATTCATGCATAAAGGAAGGAATTTATGCATTAAACATTCTCTTTTGAGAGTTTCCTAGAATGATTTGATATTTGCATCTTTTCTCTGAGTGGAATTGCCATGGTATATATGTAGATCAAGATATCCTGTTCCTTGGCATTAACTCGTACCCATGAAGCATATCATGCAGCTTACTTAAGATCTCTGCTTTTGAGATTATCCATGGTTTGTTGAAAGCAGTGTGTAGAACTGAATAAATAAACTGTCATATCATCTGATTGTTGATTTCCAAACCGCATTTTCTAGAGGAGATGGCAAGCATACTGGATCATGCCACTTGGTAATATAATTCTGATGCTATGCTAGAATATGTGCAACTATAAACAGCTGTTTAGGTGTTTAGAATTTGAGAAGGATATTTCAGTTGGATTTGTGAACATGAATTGAACTGAAAAGAGGCTCATACATTCTATTTGTGTCTTTGGTGATATGACAATGTATCAGAAGTGTAAGAAACTTATTTTTAAACTAATAGTTGTCTTTTATCATCAGGTTTATAATGAAGCTGATGTTGTGGGAATGAATGGGTAAATAAATGGAGTTTACTCCATTGTGTACAAAAAAGAAAAAAGATTAATTTATTCTATGTGGATAGAGAATATGACCATAGTCGAGGGGCTTGCAACCCAAGTCTAATATCTCAGCATACAAGTATGTGTCATGGCACTTGCTTCATTTAGTAATACAAATGGCAGGGTGTGAGGATTTGGTGAATGATTTGGATTCAGATTGTTTAGGTCCTGGAGGAAGCTGTAGTTACTTGGATTCTTAATAATAGATTTTTCATAGCACATCCTTAAATAGTTGGGTGATCTGTTCAGTTCACCCATTTTTAAAGAGGTGATAGCTGTGCCAAAGTTTAGCTGTGTCTGTGACCCTTTACATCTAATAAACATCTTAGAGAAATTGTGCATTTATATTGGGAACACTGAATGTAAGAACATCATTTAACCTTACAACTCTAACACATATTTAGCACTTATTTTGTTTGTATGATTTTTAAACTCATCTTCCCACTTTTGATAGTCATTCAAGTACCGTGATAACATTTTGACACAAATCTAGAGACTGATGCCCTACTCCTATTTTCTTGCACCACAGATATTAGTATGTCCGAAGTCTTTAAAATCTGTATTCTAGATGTGACTTTTTTGACTGAGACACTTAGAAACATGAGTTCTTTGTTGATTTTATAATAACCATCCTCACATGGGCTTTGAGAATGTTTCTGGTAAAGATAATCCAGAAATAATTTTTAGACTTTAGTCTAATGATTATATTTCTTGCATAAATGTTCTTACAATTCTATGATCTTGATCTCTTTTATGCTGATTCTTCAGCTGGGTCAATCAACCCCCATGTTCTAGATGTGGATCTGAAACTGCTAGCATTGGCATGGGCAGTGCTGCAACTGAGGAGCTTCGATTTGGAGCAAATAGGGTTGAACTATACAGGTAAGAGCATGTTTTTTTGTTTCTATCACAGTCAATGCTTGATCCTGCCATCTGGTCTCTGCAGCATAGTTCACAGTTAAAATGTCTAAAGTGATTTGTTTGCAAGGCACATTAACATTTGCACTTATATGATTTGATGCTAGGGCAAATAGATCCATCAAACATAAGAAATGATTCTAATGAAGAACAAACTATTATTTATTCTGTTTTCTTATTACAATGCATAGAAAATCTGGTTCGATAAATTGATTCCTTAATGTATTTGACATGTCTGTGCATGGATGCATAAATCTATTTGGTTGTCCTCAATCCAACTTATGCTTTGTGGGTGTGGATGTTATAAATACAATACTCCTTTTTTTTCATTCCAATCAAATTTGAACCAGCATTCCATCTATATGATTCTTTGTCTAAATTGTCTTTACATTCTACAAACAAATGGTGTTGTCAATGTTAATGTAACATCCCCTTTTCCCGGGCCTTAGCTAGCAACTAGCTCATTATCGAAAATACAGATACTACTTCACATTCATGAGAAGGCAGTTATAACAGTTATCTTGCATGTTCATATGGAAGAGATTAATGGTTATAATCAGTTAAACTGAAATATCATAACTAACAATTGAAGGGCATATTAAATAAAACTAAGTTAAGGATCTTAAGTTTTTCATACCTTAATTTCCAAAACCAGAATCTGCCTAGGAAACATTTGCAAAACCCAGGTTAGTCCACATGTACCACTTAGGGCATAAATAGTTAAACCAATGTATCGTAATGATCAATACCATTCAGGGCATCAAATACCACTGTATCATTCATTTTCTTTCCTATTGCTAACTACCAACAACATATAGTTTAAAAGATACGTTCATTTTTGTTATTCACATAAAGAACAATTATAACATTCCTCAAGTAGGCCTATCTCAAGCATAGAGATATATTTCATGTTCAATTGGAAAATCAACCGATCTAATTGTTTACCAATTACATTGAAGAGGAAAAGCTGGTTTCATTAAAGGGGGGCAACTTATTCAACAATATTAATCAATTTAACATATCTTCAACTTGTAATTTCAAGTATCATAAAAGTAAACTACCCATTATCAGAAGATATTAAATGCATATCATATCTCTTTCTTGTGCAAGCTTTGGCATCTAGTGGAGAAGAGAATCATTGTCAGGGGCTTAACCTCCTAACTATGGACCCTAAAATATCCCCACACAATCTCAACCGAGAAAGGTCCTCCCTATCCGGAAACAAACATGGGACACCGTGTCTAGTCACTGAGCATCCTAGTATTAGAGTATCAACCATTGCTCGACTAGACAACAGGATTTGAACATTGGACTGCCATGAGCTGACTTAGTTATTTAATATGATATATATTACTGAATTCATGTCTTCTCTTTTACATGCAGGGTAATTCCACTATTCATTTGCTATCATTCCACACTCTTCATCTCGACCTTGCTGGTCATCCTTGATGAATCCCATTGTGATTGTCTATAAATCATAACCAAACTTTGTTTACTACAGACAAGTTTTACTCTGCCCCACCTGGACTTATAACAAATTGATATCAAAAGGATCACTGGCATTTCATTATCATTGTTAACAATTCCCTTTGATGATGCCTATTCCTATCCCAGAGAGATATGAACTATGCCCTTGTTTAAAAATCTCACATAGCTTAAGTGTCTCTCTTTTATTTGTAGATTCTAGAAAAGAAAATTCTATATAGCAGAGGAATTAGATTTTATTTTATGAATTTAAACAATCAGCTATGAAGTCTTATCATCCTATCTCGGACCCTAGTCTACCTGGCTATGACATTACCATTTTCTTTCTATATGCTTAAATCACATAAATCAAAAACATAAATAAAGGAAAGAGATAGTGTTACGGAAGAATGCATGACCTGGCTCGTAGCAAGGATTTAGTCAACCTCATATGCTGGTGGTAGCTTGTACTACCTGGTACGGTACCCAGACTGGAGTATACCAAGCCTCTTATCAAATCATAGGTCTCAACATGGATGCAATACGCAATTATCAAATCGTAGGTCTCATAGGTCTCAACATGTTTTTGAAAGACATGCAATTGGGCAAAAAATCACCACTTTGCCTTGGTGGAGTTTTAAAATATGAAAACAGATTTTAAAATGCATGTAATTGGGCCAAAAAACGCCACTTTGGCTTAGGCTAAGTGAAATGGGTTTTTAAATAAACACACACATGCAATTGGGTCCGAAATTGCCACCTAGTGCATTTACATGTTATTAAAACATGCATTTTAACTTGAAAAGTCCATTAAGTGGTAATTTTAAAAGATGTATATGCAATAGGTTAGAAAAACCCTATTTAAATTCATTAATATAATTAAAATAAACTTATACATACCATTTTCTTTCTATATGCTTAAATCACATAAATCAAAAACATAAATAAAGGAAAGAGATAGTGTTACAGAAGAATGCACGACCTGGCTCGTAGTAAGGATTTAGTCACCCTCATATGCTAGTGGTAACGTGTACTACCTAGTGTGGTTCCTAGATTGGAGCATACCAGGCCTCTTATCAAATCATAGGTCTCAACATGGATGCAATACGCAATTATCAAATTGTAGGTCTCATAGGTTTCAACATGTTTTTGAAGACATGCAATTGGGCAAAAATTCGCCACTTTGCCTTGGTGGAGTTTTAAAACATGAAAACACATTTTAAAATGCATGTAGTTGGGCCAAAAAATGCCACTTTGGCTTAGGCTAAGTGAAATGGGTTTTTAAATACTACATACACATGCAATTGGGTCCAAAATTGCCACCTAGTGCATTTACATGTTATTAAAACATAATTTTTAACTTGAGAAGTCCATTAAGTGGTAATTTTAAAAGATGTATATGCAATAGGTTAGAGAAACCCCATTTAAATTCATTTATATAAGTTAAAATAAACTTATACATGCAACAACATATGTAAATGGGTTAGATTTTGCCACTTACATTGATTTAATAAGTTTTAAATATGCAGATGCATATTAAAAACCCATTTAACACATTAAAATGTGTTATTGCATTGAAAATGTCCATATAAATTAATGCTAGGACTTATATTTTATTGGAAGTGGGTTTTCACATAGTGATTTGCATGTTGATGTATGCAATGTATAATAAAAATTCCACTTTATGCACTTAAGTTGTCTCATGTAATTATATTTAATATTTAACTATAGTTTTTAGTAAAGTAACATGAAAAATAATCTTGAAAAATACTATTTTCATAAGACATAAAAAATTATGTTCAAATAAATTCTAAATGAGCTGAAATTTTGAAATGGACCACAAAATCCACGTTAAATACCAAATATAATCTTATGTTGTGCAATTGCCAATAAAAAGCCCACTTTTATGAGGTTTTTAATAAAAATATGTAGCTGATCTGAAAAACCCCACCTTTTCCCTTATAACTTGAGCTAGACAATTTTGATTTTGATCTAAGTTAGCTTAGAACTGTTGATGTAGCATTAGTTGAAGTAATATTAAATACTTGAAATCATGATTTATATGAACTCTATTCTACCGCTGATAGCAAAGGAAACAAATTACATGGAAACTAACGATTACATTTGTTGATGTGAGAAACTAATAATTACATTTGTTAATGTGGGAAACTATTGATTAGTCATGCCTTTGGCCACGTAGAGTCATGTCTCTACGGGGATATGGCTCTCCATTTTAATATATATATATATATATATATATATATATATATATATATATATGCCAAGCAGTCGTTGGGATCAATATCAATACAAGGCATACACAGTCCCAGCGATTGCTCTCCCTGCAGGTTAATAAAATCAAGATCAGCAATCCTCCATTGGTGTTCAATTTTGAAGATTGCATTACACAAATTGCTATTCAAAGAAGAAGATCTGCATCATTCATTCAATGTCATCAGTTTGAGATAACAAGTAAGGTAATTTGTATTTGTGCAAGTCTGCTATAATAGTTTCTCTTTATCAGAGATCCTTACATTTAACAAGAACGAGCGACATTCCAAGGGCTATTATCCTAAGGAAAAAACAAAACCAATGACTATTTACAACACAAATAAAAATGAAGAAAGGACTTGAAAGTTTGCCAAAAATTGTGTGTTTACAATTAGAGAAGAAAAAACTCTTACTAACAAACAATTGGGGATTCAACTTGATGGAAACCTTCAAAAGAACGCATAGATAGAGCAACACATAGCACAATATAGGGATAACTAAGTGTCTTTCTGATACTTTATTGATGCGTTAAAACAAAGAGGTTGCACGTACGAAATAATGAGAAAATTGCATAAGGTTGCCTCAATTTTATGATGTCAAAATTGAGGACAACAGACTACTGATTGTATATTTCATATTCCTCACACTCTAGTTACAAATATCACCAAGAAGAAGGCTATGGATAGGTGGAATAAGGATACTCCTTATTGTACTAAGTTTGTAAATGACAATTGGTTGAGCACCAAGAGGCCAAATCTTGTCAGATGGCTAGTCAAAGGAGTGTGCAGAGGTGACTTCAAGGAAGAAATCAATGACCTCATCACATTTCTGAGTCGCTTGGTAGGGCTCAAGGATTCAAACACCTTCAAACCCTGGATGTATAAGTACATCTCACTCATAATACGGTAAAAAAAGAATGTGTTCTGGGCTGAATTGGTGAGCAACTCAATATGTGAGCAATTAGTGAATGTATTATCTATTGGTGTGTTGAACATGAACTCCTATGTGGTATACATTGCTGCTGCTTTGGGTACTTCTTTTGATTTATCAACAGGACATGATAGGTCTATAGTTCATGTGTAGGAATACTATGAGCGGCTGCCCTTAAAGCAAAGTCGGATACACTTTAGAGGGGCTTGGGATGCCTTCTTTGGGCATTTTATGTACTTATTTGATAAAGAATTTCTTAATAGGTGAGTATTTGATGAAACATGGAACAAGGTAAATGAATATGGTTGTATGTTTTTACAGTGCCCCAACTTCACATCTACGAGTTGGATGCTTCAAGAGAGAGCCATACACAATGCCAAAGTACCCTACTGATAAAATCATACTCATGGAGTTGGAAAGGCAACTTATGGAAGTCTAGGTTTATCAGTCTAGTTTGCACCGGCCTAGAGTAGGGATCTCATCTCGAAACCCATTGAAGATTGGAGGATACTCGATAGACATTGTGCCTAAAGCAAAAAACATGGAGTTTGAACTCCAAAGGATCACATTGAAAAGTTTGTAGCTAGGAGTTGTTTTGATTGGAGATGATTGCTTGAGAAGATGAGGAAGCAATTCTTGCACATATATTGTGTAGAAGATCTTTGGATTATGTACATAACGAGGTTTATATATGGCGCATGGATTATACTCGGTTGATTGTGAAGTGGATTGTAGATTTAAACTTGGCATCAATCCCTCCTAGATTTGAAGATGATCAAATCCTAGACCCTGAATATTTTTAGCATGATGTGGAGAAATAATCCATTCTTCCTCCTACATGGTCATACAAAAAAATACGTCCATTTGGGATAGATTCTAGTCTATTCTTGCTAATACCAATACATGGATGAAGAGAAGGGGTCTCAAATGCATCAAAATAAAGCCTAGCAAAGATTTTGATTTTGCTGGTCCAATTGGTTTGATATCAAAAATAAAAGGGTAAAGGTCATCCTCATCTACATTTGAGCCTCCTGTTCAAAGTTTTCCCAAGCTGTTTGTCTATTAAAGGAGGAAAGGATTCAAGAGTACTTGAGGTGAAAATGGTTGAATCTCAATCAATTCAAGTTGAATCAAGTGACAATAAAGCAATGAAATCAAAGGAGTCATCACCTCTCACTTCATTTCCTCTTGAAGTTCTCGCTGCAACTTCTCTTTCAGATTCAGATCCAATATCTGATGAATCCCATCATTTGCCTTTAGGTGTTGCTATGGATGCATTCTCCATTGAGCATCCATCTTTTGAAGATTCTGTTACTATTACACCAGCGTTGCTAGTGTCTTAAGCCACACTTGCATGAGAAACACAAGGAGATCAGTATGATTTTGAGAATGTTTTTGATGCATATTCCTTGTCGATTCCTTTTTCCATTGTTTGGTCTACAACATTACTTGATGTGACTTCAACTTAGTTCACACAATTCATGATTGAGGTCACACATAGTAGTCCTCCTATGACCATTCAGACTAAGACACCAGCTATACTTACCACTATTATGCAAGGTAAGACACCAGCTATAGTTACCACTATTATGCAAGGTAATCCATAGTTAACCATGGTAACTACTTCTTCAGTCAATGCATCTTTTCTCAACCTTCTGCTTTGGTTGAGCACTATCACACAAAAGGAAGAAAGAAGAAATCCCACCTAAGGAATTCAAGAGGCAAATGAGAAAACCAAGTGTCTTAAAGAATAAGAAAGCTATGACAGTTTCTTGAGTAGTGGTTGACGAAATTCACATCAAGTATGCTGAAGTCGTTGGATGACTTGTGGAGAAATCTACTAAAGACATGCAACCTTTTGATTACAGAATCACAAGGGTTGAACTTGGTAAACAAACAAGGCTGAGTTATCAATAGGATGCACATGAGGCAATTGACTTTCTTTCTCGAAAAAATGATGAACTGTGGGAAAAGAAAAGGAAACTCAAAGATGAGAATGCATGTCTATTGGGAATCATTGAAGAAATGAAGAGGTCCTCCACGGATAGTGAACTTGTTTTAGTTTTATAGAGAAAAGCGGAAGGCACATGTCATAGATGAATGGGTAACCGACATTGAATCACAAGGTTATCAACTCATTCGTGATATTTACACAATGCTGAGAAAGGGTAAGGAAGCTACTGCTCATTTAAGTGATATTCAAGAATCACTTAAACAACAATTACAATTGTTTGATGGGGATATTGGTGCTTGGAAGAGTATGATGGAGCTTAACTTGGAGTGTTTATGTTCTTATGAAGTCATCTCATCTGTTGAGATGTATCATGATTATAAGCATTTGATGATTAACAAAGAACAAGTTATGCAACAACTCTTGAAGGATACAGAGGCAGCAGTAGAGAAGATTAATTAGCAAAAACATATGATCAGTGAGTGCTTCAAAAAGTTTTCATGTGGGGATATCACTGAGAATGATGAACTCAGAAAAGCAGAGGATATTCTTACAGAGTTCATTAAAACAATTCGCTTGCAACTTGAAGGGGATAATTTCAATCTCAGTGCAATGAATTCATTTGCAAGTTGGAAGTGTTCATTAGATGAACTACAAAGTAAAAATGAGGTTTCTATCAAGGAGATTTCGAAGGCAGCCAACACATATGGAAGGGTCGTAATGGTTGTTGAGTACATTGGTGAGCTCGATGCTGAGGTTGTGTGGAATTTGCTACATAAATTTGCAAAGATTGTTAAGACCCTATGAACATTTCAAATTTTCATATGTTTTAAGTAGAATAGTTGTAGGAAGGCTACATGTAAAGAGTATTCATGTTGTAAATACAGGAAACATGTACCTATATAATTAGTTCATGTAGTTTAGTTGTAATCGCATTAGGCGTGCAACTTTGAATAAAGTCAAAGTAGTTAGTTAGGATAAGTATGGGTGGTTGAGATTGTTCTACTTTTTCGTCCACCTTTCTCTCTTTGTTTTCCTATATAAAGAGGAGAGTTCATTGTAAATAATCATCTTTTGCTTTATAGGACAAGGCTGGCTTGTGACTAGAACACTTTGTATTTCTTGTTGCAAAACTCTGAAGTGAATTAAGAAGCAAGTTTTTCCCAAACTTTGTGTTGAGATACTTGGAATTGATCATTGCCTCTTATGTTACATTAATTCATTCATCTTTGTTACTTCTCTCTTTAGAAGCATTTGAGGGTTTGATGCTATTTTTGGAAGACTTTGAGATTTCTTAAACGAGATTAATCTAGTTTGTTAGTGGCTGCAAGTACTAGGATTTGTAGACTTTGAGCTTGATTTCTTAGTATATTATTCATATTTGGATATTTGAACAAAGACTTTGAGCTTTGTTAGCTATTCACCCTTTTATTTCAAGAAGGTTGCTTGTAGGAGACTTTGGGATCTTACTATCAACCACACAAGTCAAGTATAACTGCTGTCTTAAGGTGGTTCTTACATCAATACTTAAGCTACCGGTATTATCATAGCAATAGATTCTTTTTGTTTAATTGCAAGTAGTAGTTGGTAATATAAAATCATTCCTGAAAAAAGAGGAATTGATTCAGTAAACCACCCTTTTGTTAATTCCAATTAGGCCTTTGTTATAGCCACCTATGGTAAGAAGTGAGCCTCGCCTATTGCTAAGAGGAGAGAGTTATTTCACTACATCGTTGCCTAAAGTTCCTATTTTGTAAGATGTGGTTATAGCGGCTCTCAAAATTTTAAGCCAACACATATGGACTTAGAGGCAAAATGCAAAATGTATATGAGAGTTTGGTTGTGACTAATTCCAATTAAGGAAGAATTCAGCTATTCAGGAAGAGCATTATGTAGTATGTGTGGCATGAAGGTTAGATATGCTATATGATATGAAATGAATTTCTTTATATAAGGGAAAAGTGAATTGGTTCTGAATCCATGATCAACTGTCATGTCATACTATGTCCTTATTCTTTCCATCACACTCTGTCTTGCAATAATATCTATGTTACGATTTAACATTTTCTTTATACTTTAAAAGTATAATTTGTTGAATTTTAGTTAATTTCTTATTTTGCATATTAATTTAATTATACTATTAAATATAGAAGTATATATAGTTTAACATATACATATAAAAAAATTGTTTATAATATATTTTTGTGATTGGTAATATAATATGTGAAGCAAAAATATATTTTATTATATATAAATATTAAATATTTTATTTAACCAACATCTCTTTTTGGATAATCTCAATGAAAGACAATCAAGGTAGTGCTAAAGCATGTTGAACTCACTAAAAAAGATAACTTTCTCCATCATTTACTCTTCTCCAAGAATTAACTTCAGATAATCTAATTAGAATTGGCTATGGATTAATTTTAATTGAATCCATCCGTGAACTATTGACATTCTCAAATTAGGAAACAATGAATCTTAAGGATCTTAATTAAGTTAGTGATAAGACATTTCTAATACGAATAATCAAAGGTCCTAAATTCCAAGGTTTTTATCTAACTGCCTATCCTTTTTATAATACTGATTCTTTCTTTCTTATACCCTTTAGTTAAGGTGACAGGGGCCTTAAATTTTTAAGGGATCTTGGCACCTTCAATCGAGTAAATAAGGAAATAATGATAAAAGGAAAAAGATCTACGAGGCAACATGATAAGTAAAATTACCATTAAAGGCTGCAATTATATAAATGTCAAAAAAAATGTTCTAGGAAGCACGTGCAAAATAATATTTGTACTCTTGAATGAGGGATATTATCAATTGTATAAACATTGAGTTTTGTAAAAGAAGGTATGCCTTCTTAAGATCCCATGAATTTTAAGGGGCACATGTATATCTACAACATCACTTCAGACCGGAGCTATATCAGGGGTTTTCTTCCCCATTCTCTATCCCCCTGTGCCTACACTTTGAATGGGGTAAAAATCAATAGTAAATATTTTTGAAATATAATATAACGCGTTTGCCTTTTATCGATAAAAAAACTATAATTTCTTTTTATTGTTTATTAACTATATAGTATCATAGATGCACTATTGGTAGAGATCATAGTTGGCATAATCACCAAATACTTGAAGATTTGCCTCTAATCGCCGAGTTTTTGGCGGTTTTACTTGCAGAAACATGATTGCTGATTTTTTTAAAAAAACTCACCATTTAATCATTGAATATTTGGAAAAAACTCAGCGATTTTTACAAAATGACTCAGCTGTGCCAGGTTAAAGCCAAAAACGTTAGTTTTTTGGCAGAAATTAATTACTATATTGCTTCCCGCCATCATCATTCCACATGAGAATGTGATTTTGTACCCACTATGCATTTATATGTATCTAAACTCTGCTTGTTCCTTTGTGTTCTCTTTTATTTACTCATTAAATGCATCTTCTCATTAAAATTTGCAAAAAAATTGTATATTTAATTAAATTTTAGCATTTTTTTAGGTTCCTGAGTTTTAAAAAAAATCGGCTGATTTTTTCCTAAATAAACTTTTAGGGGCTTGTCAAGTTGTTGTTGAGTGAGAGTTTTCCAACTACGATAGAGATAAGAACATTTTATATTCATTTTATAATAGTATACATTATAAAAATAAATTATAATTTTTTGCAAAAAATTTATTAATATCTAATTAACTCGTCAATGATAATAATAGTATTCAAATAATCTAAAAATGAAATGAAATGAATTACATAATTAAACATTACATAAACGTGCATAAACACAATTGTAATATTTTTTATTGAACTACATAAACATGCATAAAATTTAATTTGAAGAAAAGTACGATAAAAAAACATGAAAAGAAGTGTCATAAAAAATATGATCTCATTCTTGTGAAAGTGTGTATAAATGCTTAAGTTTTTCATATTGAAAGCAGCAAAAAAATAAGGGTGTGTACCTTTATACAACACCCAAAGTTTATGTTTTAAAGAGTTCATTTATTTATTTTTTTGGTTGGTAATAGATTAATTTATTGATCTTAACGAGCTAAATCCTGGCCCGAATGAGGGATGGTTACAAACGGGAGAACCACCTCTCCAAATATAGAAACAACTATAAAGACTCATTAGCAAATAAACATCAGAAAAAAACAAAAAAAACCAAACCAATGCCATTATAGCCATTACATAAAATTCTTATCTCTGCCCTTTTTCTAAGAGCGGACAACCATATCAAATGATTTCTTCTCTCTTTTGCCTCTATTGCCCTTCATAGTCTCCTAACCATCTTCTACCTTGGCTTCCTTCTATTGCCAAGTCAAATTATCTTCCATCAAACTACATCCTTCATTGAGCCGATCCTTGCCATATTGCGCCAAACTATTAGTTGAATGATCATTCACCCTATCTCGGGATCCTATAGGCCTTTTCTTTTGTCTTCCGACTGATGTAGCAAAAACCTTGCAGCAATTCCTCTCCATTACAGGATCAACATCCTAACTACCATTCCCCTTTACTTTAGGATCAATCGCACTAACCTCTAGGACCTCACCATCTTGCATAACATCCATCTGTTCCAAATTAACCTTCACCGGTTGTTCAGTTAATCTATATTTCTCTCTTCTATTTGGTGTTCCCACAATCTCTTGAGAAGCCACACGTAAGCCACCATTCACCTCGTCTTTATTCATTAGCTTCCTTGAAGAAGGATCAATGATTGAGGGTGCCTCCTAAGATGACTTCAGCATATCTTCAGCAACAACTTGAGAGAAACTTTTTTGTTTCTCAACTTTCTTCTCAATTGTGTAGTGTTGAGTGGAAACATTTTTCCACCATGTAGATGCAAATGTAGCTCTCACCTTTTTACACTCTGCAGCTACATGCCTTGTTTGAAAACACCTTCTACATTTGAAGGGAATCCCTTTATAATCTATTGCTTGAACCCAACAATGCTTCAAGGTTTTAATTGAATTTTTTGTTGGAAAGCCATCAAAAGCATCCATTTCCACCAAAATACGAGCAAATGTAGAGTGCAACATTAAAGAGTTCATTTATATTAAGATTTTTATTCAATCAAATATAATAATTGAAAAATATTAACACAAGTAATTTTCAAATGAATAAAACAAATCAAACGAACTACGCTATGGGATCGAGGCGGGGACGTCTTTTCAGTAAAAATTTGAGTCTAATACTTCTTTGTAAAGCAACAATTTTTATGATGGTAATTTTATATACTAATATTGTTGGATTACTAATGTACGTTGAAGGTTCATCATCAAGAAGGTTGTCATCATCGAAAGGACCATGGACTTTTCAGTGGTATAAGAGCATAATCTTGCCATCCTATGAATAACGGTCTATGCAAATTTATCAAAGGAGATCAAAAAAGACTACCATGAACGAAATGGCTAATGATTTGAGATCTTTCATTGAGCAAACAATTCAAACTATTATGAGTCGAAACCAAAAATTAGAAAAATCCAACTAGGCCTACTAAAAGCCTTGAAAAATATGAGAAATTTGATTAATAACCTCAAGAACCATCCTTCTAATGGGAGAGATATAAACTCCAACCATTCAAAAAATAATGAGTCATCCTCATCTAGAGTCCCCACAACCCCCTTCCTACCCACGAAAGAAAGCTTATGCAAATTTAAAGGCCCACATTAGGGAGGTTGTATCATTTATAGAATTTTGTAAAGACTAATGATGAGAGGTACCTAGGAGGCACAAAAAAAAAGAGCTCAAACAGTAAGAGAACAAAGTAACCCTTCTAAATTTTGATGGATCAGGAAAATCCAAAGCTCATGCATCATTATAGAAATTTAATACCTTCTTCACCTTAAGCCCCATGACTGAAGAAGACACTCTAACTCACAATACTTCTTTTGAATGGGGTGACAAATGAATGGTGGAATCATGTGCTTATCTCCCTAGACCATCAAAATATAAACTCGTGTGAGGAATTTTGCCAAAAACCTATTGTAGATTTGATGAGAAAGGACATGAATGGTATTTCTAAGAGCTAACCCACCTCAAACAAATGGGAGTTGTGGATGAATTTTCCTGCCAATTCTAGGGGTTTTCCATTATGATCCCAGATCTTTCTTAAAAGAGGCTCACTTATATGTTTATAGAAGGGCTTAAAGATTCCTATAAAACCATTTGAACCCCAAAACTTGAAGGAAGCCATCAGAAAGGGAAGAAAAGTAGAATCTAATACATCAAAAGAAAGATTCAAAACTTTTCTGTCTAGGACATCACATAAGCATAAAGGATCAAAAAGAGATGGTAAGGGGAAATCATGTTACTTTTGTAAAGAACAATGGATTCTAGGACACTAGTGTCAAGGAAAAGAAGCACTCAAGAACAAGGATGACTTCACAAGGAAAGGCTTATGTTTTAAATACAGAGAACCTTGGGCATGTGGCCACCAATACAAAAGAGGGAAGTTACATAGAATTGAGGAAACATGCGAGGATGAGATTCTTGATAAAAGGGAAAAGGTTGACAAGTAGGAAAATGGAACACTTATCGTCATCACTCAAGAAAATAAACATAGAACCTTTCCAATGAAGGATACATCAATAATTGTGTGTAAAGGATGATAAGGGTTTAGAATTATGTATTGTGTGCTTTCTTAGAGAGTTGTGCTGGTTAAATTATGTCAACAATAAGTTCTATTTAGTCCTTTGCAAGCTGAATGGATTAATGTCAGTACCTCAATTAGGCATAATAGTTGAAGTAGTCTAGTAAAATAATTTTGTATATATCTTAGAGTTATTAGTTTTCTTTGCTCAAGGACAATTTTAAATGAAAGCGAGTTTGATCAGAATAAAAGCCATCGTGTTGATGTATACTTATAAAAATACAACGCTGGCTAACACATGATATAAAATGCTTAAACAAAAGTCTCAAAAATGAATTGGGCATATATGAGAGTGCAACTTGGATGATTACCTCAAGATAAACTTTCTTTATTAATTTGGAACCAAGGGTTTAGCACTATGCTCCATGGGGTCGTGCCCCTTGTCAAATTTCCACTGCACCTAGCCTAGGGATGATATAGGGCCGGGAATATCCCATTCTCAAATTTGTTTCCTTTTTTCGAGAAAATGGGACATTTTGGAAACAACACTTTGAGAGCAACAAGGTACAGGGGTACAAGTAAAAGTCCTTGGGAGGGCTAGGGGATGGCTAGATGTCCCCTACCCATCTTGAGTACTTCTAGCTGTTCTCTATGGCTCAAGCCAATTTTGGACAGCCAGTTTTAAAAAGTAAGACATTTTAAAATTTGTAAAAAATGCAGGGTGGTCCGCAAAGACACCCAAACCACATTTAATAATAACAAAACCTAATTTAAGCATAAAATAACCAAAAAGTGATTAAGAAATGTTAGGTTTTTGGTGATTGCTGCAAATGTAGTTGCATTGCCATTTTGGTATATGCTTTTCAAATGCATCAATCTCCTCTTATAGATATTGTGAATGAGACATGTAGAGACATGTCCATCCATTATAATTAATAAAAAATTATATAATATCTCATATATATGTATGTATGTATGTACGTATGTATATGTATATTTATACTATAGTCTCATAGGTTTAACTGACTGAACCTACCAAACATCAACATTCCTTAGCTAGGGAGGATAAACAAGAATATGAACAATATATTACCTCAATGTAAGAAATGGTTGCATGAATGTCAACTCATTTGACTTCCTGGTTTATTGAATGCTAACTCATTTGACATTTGAAAGTCAACTCATTTGACTTTGAATATCAACTCATTTGATATTTGAATGCCAACTCTTTTGACATTCATGAATGTCAACTCATTTGACATTCACTAGGCGCTTAAATGTTCACAAGGTATGTGCATTCACATTCTCATACATACCATATAAACATCTAGCATGCAAAGTATAATCTGATATACATACCATATAAACATCTAGCATGCAAAGTATAATATATCATGATCTGCATAGACATCGTAAGATATCCATCATAATAGATTAAGTTATTGAAAGATCGTCACCTTTCAATAACTTCTGCAAATACAAGTGATGATCATTTGGAAGCTGTTACTTCCTCATGATGTACACAGAGGGTAGGCCCAAATAGTCATGAAATGTATTCATCAATCATAGTTCTATTGACTGTTACAATGTATCGATTACTGGAGAATCCATCTCAACATGGTCTACTCCCTCTTAATCAATACATCTAAGATCACTGAAGGTTGAGGAAACCATATCCTCTATCTGCTCCCTTTCTTTCAAAATTGCATCTATTGAAATGTTAGGCTCCTTTAAAATCTTAATCTCCCTCTTCCTACAAGAAGATTCTCAGAGGAAAAGATCAAAGGCAAATATAACTCTTATAGTAAAAAATCACCTATAATTATTCTCAATAATAATTGTTGTTCATTTTTCACATACGTTCAAATGAAGTAAAATACATGCTTATTACTTTCAAAGTAATTTTCAGAAAATACATCAAAGAAAGGTATTTTATTCATTTTGAAATAATGTTCAATATTTGCATGATGGAGTAAATCATGACAGAAATTAAATGCTGAAAGTAAATTTCTCCCACACATCTGACTGTGAGAGTAGTCTCTACGTACTGACATATATCTATACCCTATTGAAATCAATAACTGAATAGAAGAGTAAAAGGAGAAAGGTTCATGGGCACTAGTCATTGCCTGTAATGACTGGTGATGTGGCATCCAACTGTGTCCATCCTCTCGCTGTTCCAGATCTTGCCCGTTCTGTGCTTCCAATTCCTGCATTCACAAAGGAGAAATGGGTTAGATCCAATGGATCTAAGCAATGCTGATGACTCACTCAAATCTCGCATTTACCATCCTACATGCTATTCATATCAGTAAGATACAAACGTACACCAGCAAATAGAGAGGTCGATCATGAAGTACAAAAGTATTAAAGGGACAATTCATTTTTGTTTTGAAACCTTTTACTTTAAGAGTTGGTGAAAATAGAACAAATCGGTAGATAGAGATTGATATGCTGATCAATAGCAAAAAATTAAAAGTATAAAGGGACAAACTAGTTGTAGTTTTTGAAACCTTTTACTTTGAGCAAGTAGTAAAGCATATGAAATCAAACAATGGATCGAACGAAAACAAAAGAGATGCATACAAAGAACAGGCAAAGTCCAGCATGAAGGAGATACTGCTACATTCCAAAAAGTTTAACGGAAATATCAAGTGTATTTACAACTTTCAGCAATAAAAGTAGAGCTTGATAAAGAAAAATCAGATTCAAGTCAAAGATAAAAATCAAGTCAGCATAACATTACACGAATGTTGTAATCCAGGTGTCAGAAGCAAAGAATAGTTGCAAAGCGAAAAGACAAAAACATCAATTCTGATACAACAGTAAATGTGATCCCATGACAACTTCAAGCAAAGAGCCAGTGACAGAGAGATCTGATTTTAGAGTTATTTTCAGCAAGGTAATCAAAATATTTGTTTATATCAGTTCTTGCAAATATCTGGGAATGATTAACATACAACAGGTCATTGAAATGACAAAGCAAAAAATAGTGCATATATATATGATACTTCCAGCTGAAATGAATGGTGAAAGGAGAATAAGGGTTAGCATGCAAACAGAGAACCCTTACAAAAGCATGTCATAGATTTAACAGAGATAAATCTATACTAGCAGCCTGTTGCAGTAAGAAGTTATCATGTATTTTCTGTTCAAATCCTCATAATAAGACACAGATCTAAGTCTAAGCTCACAAATGGAGGTTTCAAATACAGTCAAGATAAAAACCATATGGATGAAAGCAACACAACATGTGGCCACGATAATGGAGTGCCACATTTTCAAGCAAAATCCTCATAATAAGACACAGATCTGAGCTATATATGGTGTCTTCCGGCATAAGTAGTTGCAGCAAGAGATATTTCACATACAGCAAAACAAATGAAGATGAACATTTAGAGTCTCACTTTCATACCATACCCAGAAAGAAGGAAGAATCTAAAACAGTATTGTTACACTTATTGTTACCTACAGCAGCAAAGATGGAGAAGACAACAGTAAAACCCGGCAAGAAATGAGAAGGCCATGATAGAAGTACAGACTCAGCTTTACACCAGTCAGCATGCCTTAAAAGCCATACGTTTTTTCATAAATCCCAAAAAAATTCCATGGCGCCAAGAAACTATAAACTCTCAGTCAACGGCTAAGGAATACGTGTTTGGTTATGCCAGCATTCACAGATCTGCTACAACAGCAAAGAGTACCGTAAAATAGCAGATTTTCGTCTTCAACAACACCAAATATCTAGTCAGTGGCTTCAAGAAAACCTCTATTTTTCATACCAAGAAACCATGAATCTCTAGGCGTCCAAACAACAAAGATCGAACAGCAGATGGTGTCCATCAGCAAGGAAAAAATCGCATGACTTGCAGGCCGGCTAGGGTTCGAAAACTCTCATCTACATTTTCTTCCCATGTTTGCTCTCACAAATGAAACATTCAAAATGACCAAATAACTCTCGCATTCCCTTTTTATTCGTTCCTTAATTGCATTGTATAAAATTTCGGGTCCATGGAGTAAAAAATGGGGTTGTCTTCTTTGTTTTTTTTTATGCAATTTGTTAACTAAAATGTATAGACTTATAATATAAACTCGTCTATACATTATTATTTAAATTGCATTACATTTGATGTAATTAAATTTATTATTATTTATCCTTTAAGTTGATGATATATAAATCAACTAATAAATAATGATAAATTTTAAATGCAATTTAATAATAATGTCATTTTTAGTCATGCCTTTTTAAAAATTTTATTGCATAATATCAAATTGCAATTATTATTAAATAATTGATATTCTTCAAATCAATTATTTAAATAATAAACTTTCATGCAGTTAAAGGTATTTAAAAGTCAAAAGCTAAGACGAGTTTAAGAGGAGGTTGGTATTGTCAAAATGCCAAAATTCAAGGGGGCAACTACAGTTGATTTTTAGAGGCACAGTTTAGACGGAAAGTTTTAGAGTTGCATTATGGAGTAATTATAGGCAGTTTGGGGAGTTTTTCTTGGTTTTTCTCATACATGGTTGATAGAACCTCAGTTCGGGATATTTTGAGCATGTCTTTAGACTTTTCAGAGGTGCTTAATAATGAGTTAACTCATTATTTCGACCCGGCTTTTCTGCTTTGAGGCAGTTGTATTATTTATATATACTCCTCTGATTTTTGAGGAAAGGGGTTCACATTTTAAGGGAGGACGCTTATGTGATTTGATCCTTAAGTGTAAACTTTGATGATTCTGATCCATTATGCAGATGTACTGTTTTGAGGACCTTTGATAAAAATAAAGTTTTCATTGGAACCAGTTTTGGAGTTGACAGATTTAGTTGTGCGCATTTAGGTGATTGATGTTATTCAAATTGTGTTTTAATTATAGGCCTTTCTGAATGATGTCTTATCTTGTACCTTCTTTATAAATAGCTGTTCATAGGTTTTGAGTTGTGTTTAAATTATTGATGTATTTGATTGTGATCAAATTCCTTTCGTATATTTTCAAGTTCATAGACCTCTTAAATTATTGATGTGAATTAGCAGATTTTCAAATAAGGTTTCTTGTGAATGTCTTGTCAAATCTTTCATTGTGTCTCAAGTATAGCAGTAATCTGTGTTATCAATTTTGGTGTATCACCTTACTTCTTTAAGTTTTCCGTGTTTTAGGTCATCTTTTTACCCTTTTCCATCTAAAAGTTTTCACATTTCTATTAGTATAAGTAAGGTATAAGATATATTATACAGGAACCGGCCTAGGATCCGGAGGTTCAGCCAAGTTATAAGTTAACCACAACTTTTGGCTAATCCCATGTTTCTCCAAAATCGCTGCAAGTTTTAGGACTTAAAGCAAATTTTCAGGGTGCAGATTTTGGAGATAACAGTTTTTGGCACGCCCGGTGGGACACTTGCCTTATTTTTTAAAGAAGTTACTGCTGTTTTTGATGTACAAACAACAGAGTTATAATTTTTCTGCATATCTGGCGACTCTGTGAGGAAGAAAGGTACAGATTAGTGTTGTTAATGAGAAAGGTACAAACCAGAAGTTCAAATACATTTGAATATTTACAGCTTGAAACACCTAAAAGGCATGGGAGAACCCTTGCTAGGACAAAGCCAGCAAAGAGAAATCAGAAATCAGCACAGGGTACTCGAGTTTATCAAAGAAAAACTCATAGCACGTTTTCAGTAAGTGCCAATTGGAGAACCGAGCCTTTGGAATCAAAATTTTCTACATTTTTTGTAGATACCACAGCAAGCTCGAGTTCGGCTGTAAATTTATTTTCTAGACCAACTGTATCATTAATACATCAACAACAGATAAGTTATCAGCTACCAGTAATGGATCAGCCAAGAAATTTCGCTTTTGTTCCCTTTGATCAAGGGAGTCCTTTGAATCTCCAGCAGCATAATGACATCCCCTTAGCAGCTTTGAAAGGAGTGCCATATTTTACCGGAGAAAGCCAAACTACAGCCTTCGAGCATGTTAGGGATATAGCAACTTTATGCAATGTTCATCATGTGACGCAAGAAAATGTAGCAATCAGGTTACTAGCTGCCTCATTCAAGGGGAAAGCGTTGGAATGCTTCAGAAGTTTACCAGTGGCTTCGATAGGTACATGGGATGAATTGGGTGATGCATTCACCAAATTTTTTGAAGACAAATTTGATCATTTGTCATTGGTAGAACAACTAACAACCATAAAAAGGGCTCCACAAGAATAGATGACTGATTTCAATACACGTTTTCAAAAGACATGGAATAGGATACCTGCTGCTGTTAGACCAAGTGCTGATCATGCATTTTTATACTATCTTAAGAGTTTGAACAACGACATTTCTGTCATGATTCAGTCTATGGGAGGTAATACGCTGCCACAAGCATTTGCTATCTCGGTAAGGGCAAAAAATAGCCTCATACAGGCAGGCAAAATTGCGTCTAGACCTCTTTTGCCTATTTTTCCAAATATACAGCCAAATATACCTTTGCAAATACCACCTTTCAGCCCATTACCAGTGGTTTCCAGCCAAGAGATAGCTATTGCAGGACCTTCTCAGGAGCTGCAAGAGATTAAGATAGGTCAGCAAAAGATTGAAAGCTTAATGCAAACTTTTGGAAATGAATTGGTTAACCTCAAAAAGCAGTAGTTTCAACCAAGGCAACCTTTTCAATCTCAAAATTTCGCTGCAAATCAAGGTTACTAGCAGCAAAATCAAGGTTACCAGCAGCAAAATAATCAAGGATACCAACCACAAAACCAAGGGCAAATTCAAAATAGGCAAAATTTTCAAGGGTACAATGCTGGAAATAAATAGAGCATAAATCAGAGACCATATAAGCCTTATAATCTAGCACCCTTAAATGCTGCAAATCCGGTAAGAGATATAGTACCTGTACCAATGCAAAATAATATGGCTGCTGAATATGACTGGTGTTTTCCATGTAATCAACCTCATAGTCAAGCTACCTGTTCAAATGGCGTCATTCAGCAAGCTTTGATGGTACAAAACGCTACATATATGTAGCAGGCACCGGAGGCTGAAATGGAACAACAGCAAGATGTACCCCCTGCAGATGCTTCATTCCTAAATTGGCAGGTAGATGAATTTTGTGGTATAAATAACGCTGATCCTAATATTGCTTTTTATTCCAGGAATAAAAAAAGGGCTTTAGAGGACCAAAAAAACAGTAATAACAACAATATTAGTAATACAGCCACTGCAGGATCAGATAAGCCAACTAATCCACATGCCAACATAGGACAACAAGCACAACCTGCTGTTACAAAATCGTAGCCTAAGGTACATGCATCAATTCCTTTTAATGTTGTTGAAAATATGAAAAAAATGAATGTATCTATTAGTATGTGGGATTCTTTGATAATACCTGGTCAAGTTGATATGTTGCAATCTGAATTATCAAAAAGAGGTAATGCTGGTGAAAATATGCCAAGTGCTGTATTTGCGAATAATGAAGAAGGTAACAACAAAACAGCAGTTCCAGTTGTCAAACCTCCCCCTTTCTATGTCTCTTTGATCATAGGCAATAATCTGGTTCACAATTGCATGATTGATAGTGGAGCCACAAGTTCAGTTATGCCTAAAAAGGTAGCAGATCAGCTAGGACTGAAATATCAACCTCTCAAGAAAGGTGTGGTCCAATTAGATGGGTTAGTTGTTAACACAATAGGTGTCATTAAGGATGCTAGTCTTACCTTACATGCTTGACCAAATTTTTCAATACCTCAAGATGTTTATGTCATAGATCTTCTGCCATTTTTTGCATTATGCTTATCTAGAGATTTCGCTGCAAAGATAGGCAGCTATTTTTCATCAGATTGGTCTCATATGCTCTTTAGGTCAAGATATGGTACAAAGATCACTATTAAATCCGAAAAGTTAGCAAAAGACCATATAGAGCCTTACGTCCCTGCTGCTATAAATGCAAATCTGATGTAACTTGATATTGACGAACTTGAGGTAGTAGATTCTAACACACCCCTTACTGGTATCCCGGATATTTTGCTTGATGAATGGGCTGCTGAAAATGTTTCTAATGGTCAAAACAGCGTTGTTCATGATGCTGGTTTTGGAAATTATATGATTTTAGATCAAAGTTCAAAAATTCCAAATCTGATCAAAGATACAAATCAAATCAGCGAACAAGAAAATCAGGTATGGAAGATGTATTTTGATGGCTCACGAAGCAAGAATGGTGCTAGAGGGGGAGTAATGCTGGTATCACCTCAAGAAGATAAGTATTTTGCTGCTTTTCGCTTTTCATTTGCATGTTCTAACAACGTGGCTGAATATGAAGGACTGGTACAAGGTTTGGAATGGGCAAGGAAGAGAAAAATAATATGTTTGCAAGTTTTTGGGGACAACAAACACGTTGTAAACCAGGTTAGAGGTTTGATTTCTGTCAAGAATGATACTTTAAAGCTGTACAAGAACAGGGTATGAGATATTATAGAAGAATTTGAAGCTTTTAATATAATATCTATACCTAGAGCAAAGAATCAGTTTGCTGATAGGCTGGCAGCAGTAGGCGCACAGTTTGATATTGTCGAAAATGTCTCAAAAAAGAGTGAACAACATCATGTTAAGGTGGTGGTTAGACCTTCAATACCAGATAACAACATAAATTAGCAGGTTTTTGATTCAGATGAACAGATTTTAAGTTTTTTGTTGCAAGAAGATGTGTTTTCAGTTGCTAATTAGGATAGATTCAGTCAGCAATACAGTGATCAGATTATTCAGCTGAAAACAAACAAGTTGTCTAAAGGTTTGGTCACTCTAGAAACTATCTTTGATCCAAATGATCAGGTGAAAAAGGATAAAACTAGCTTGTTGGTGAAAGAAGAGCATTACGAGGAGCTGGAAATTTTTGAAGGAAAAAGGCTGAAAGTTGGTAAGATAAACTCACCACAAGAAAAACAGTTGTTTATTGAATTGTTTCAGGGGTTTAATGATGTTTTTGCGTGGGATTATTCTGATCTAAAAGGCTTTGACCCTAAGCTAACCCAACATACTATTGAGCTTGAGCCTAACACCAAACCTATAAGGCAAAAACAAAGACCTGTCAATCCTAAACTAGAACCTCTAATGCTGAAAGAATTAAACAAACTTCTAGAAGGAGGGATTGTCTTTCCTATCAAGCATACTTCTTGGGTCTCTAATTTAGTACCTGTAAGAAAGAAAAATGGAGAAATACGCTTATGCATAGATTTTAGAGACTTAAATAGGGCCTCATTAAAAGACAGGCATCCCTTATCATCTATGGAACAGATTTTACAATATGTTTCAGGTTTTGAAAGGTTTTCTTTGTTAGATGGTTATTCTGGTTATAATCAAGTGCTGGTAAAAGATGAAGATCAGTTCAAAACAACATTCACCACTAAATGGGGAACCATGGCTTACAAAAGGATGCCTTTTGGGCTAGCGAATGCTGGAGCTAAATTTCAAAAGGCTATGGACATGGCCTTTCGAAATTTAATGTACAAGATAGTGCTGGTATATCTGGATGACATTATTGTTTTCAGCAAGGAGGCTAAGGATCACATTTTTCATCTTAGACAAGTGTTAGAAAGATGCAGGGAGTTCGGTATTTCTCTTAATCCAAAGAAATCTGTATTTGCTGTTCATGAAGGTAAACTTCTCGGTTATATTGTTTCAAAGCATGGTACTACTATAGATCCCGAGAGAGTTCAAGCGATTTTAGAGTTATTACTACCCAGCCACAAGAAAGGTCTACAAAGTTTTCTTGGTAGGATAAATTTTGTGAGACGTTTCATACCTGATGTTGCTAATCTTTTGAAGCCTTTAACAGCAATGTTAAAGAAAAATATAGTTTTCAGCTGGACAAAAGAGGGAAAGCGTTGTTTTGAAACAATTAAAGAGGCCTTGTCCGCTGCCCCTGCCTTGATTAATCCAAATTTTACTAAAGATTTTATATTGTATGCCTATGGCAGTTTTGACGCCATTTCACCAATGCTGGTACAAAAAAATGATGAAGGTTTGGAGCAACCTATCGCGTTTTTCAGCAAAGGTTTGCAAGATTTCGAACAAAGGTACAGCTTTGTTGAAAAGCATGTTTTTGCTGTCATTAAAAGTCTAAAAAAATTCAAACCCCTGGTTTCCAACAACAAAATTCATCTAATGGTTTCTCATCCAAGCGTGAAGGAATTTTTGTTAAGCAAAGATTTAAATGAAAAAAGAGCAGGCTGGATTACTCGGGTGATGGAGTATGATGTTGATATCCATATCACCAAACTGGTTAGGGGCAAGGGATTATGCGAATAGTTGGCAGAAAACAACTTTCAAGAGGTAGAAATCAACCAAAATCTATTGCTGGTTGATAATAATCAAGTTGAAGGTAATCAATCATACTGCTGGTTGACTGAAATGACACATTTTCTGCAAACAGGGGAGTGTCCTTTGAGGTTGGATAGAGCGAAACGCAGGTATTTCAGACTTCAATCAATTCCTTATGTCTTGGTTCATGATGTTTTGTTTAGAAAGGACCATATTGGCATGTTATTACGTTGTATAAGTGCTGATCAGACCAGCAAGATCCTGGAACAGTTTCATGATGAAGGGGTCACTTTTCCCCAAAGACGACAACTTATAAAGTGTTGAGGGCAGGATTCTATTGGCCTGATCTGTTCAAAGACGCCCATAGTTGGTCAAGAAAATGTCAAAAATGTGCATTGTTTGCTGGCAAGGAAAGGTTGGCAGCCTTACCCTTGAAACCGATTTTGGTTGAGCAACCATTCATGAAGTGGGGTATTGATTTCATAGGCCCAATTAATCCAAGCTCTAGTTCAGGTCACAAGTGGATTCTTACAGCTACGGATTATTTTACAAGATGGACTGAAGCAGTAGCGTTAAGAGAGGCAAATGAATCAGCTGTACTTAATGTTTATGATGATTTGACTACAAGGTTTGGTGTTCCTGATTCGATCATTTCTGATAATGCATTAGCCTTTGTGGGAGCAAGAGTGTCTGAATGGGCGCTAAAGAAAGGTATATATTTGAATACCTCATCGAACTATTACCCTCAGGGTAATGGTTTGGCTGAAAGTACAAATAAGAACCTTTTAAGGATTATTAAAAGAACGTTAGAGGAGAATAAGAGAGATTGGCATGCAAAGTTGAAATCTGCCTTATGGTTAGATAGGATTACTCTTAAACGAATCATTGGAACATCTCCTTACATTCTAGTATACGGGAAGGAGGCCAAGTTACCTGTTACTACTGAATTTCTTGCGTTACAGCTTGCTGATCAACTGATATTGTTTGAAGAACAGGATCCTCTTAAGCTAAGGTTTGCTAAATTAATGGAGTTAGAGGAGAAAAGGAGAAAGGCACTGCAGGAAATGGAATACCAGCAGTTACAGGTGAAGAGAACATTTGATCAAAAGGCAAAAGATCGTCATTTCAAAGAAGGAGACATGGTGCTGAAATGGGATGTACTTAGGACAAGACCAGGGCAACATGCTAAGTTTGATCACTTTTGGGAAGGCCCTTTTCAGATTGTTGAGTGCAAGTTACACAATGCTTTCCAACTTGCCACTATTCAAGGAGATGTTCTACCGATTCCTGTTAACGGGATTCACCTCAAGGCTTGCTTTGAGGTATGATTCTAATTCTGTTTGTTTTCTAGGTTAGGTTTCATGCTTTCAATAAATGCATCTGCATATTAGTTTAAAGTTTTCCCTAAGTGCTGTCCAAGCACATGTCGTTTTTAGTTTCCTTTCCTAGAATAGTTTCCTATTTTGTTCCTTAGGTTTTAGGGGTGTCAAGTTGCTGGTCTGGTTGTTTCATATCATACTCACCCACCTCAATCATGCACACTAATGCATGGATTGAATGCATACATATAGGTTAGTACACGCATGCATATGCATATACCTAGGGCTGCATTTTTCATGACATTTTCAGTCCCACTTTCATGCATACCTAGCAGCCATAACCATACACGCACACACACGTATACTAATCACCTGTATCCATCCAATTCACACATTTTTATGCATGATTGAGATGGATAACTATGAATTCGACTTCTAAAGTTGATGCTACAGTCTGATCATGCATAAAAATCAGTCTAATAATAACCTGTCAGTTATCATTAGACTCATTTGCATACATCCCAGCCCATACCAGCAACTTTAGGGATTGTGTCAGGTCGGGTTTAGGTCCAAGGAATTCATATTTTTAGACTCTAATGCCCAACGGATGTCAAAGGCAACTGATCAAGTGTCTAGCAGGCAGACAGTCAGCAAAGGTCGCCAAAATGTTGTTCATTTTTCACATATGTTCAAATGAAGTAAAATACATGCTTATTACTTTCAAAGTAATTTTCAAAAAATACATCAAAGAAAGGTATTTTATTCATTTTGAAATAATGTTCAATATTTGCATGATGGAGTAAATCATGACAGAAATTAAATGCTGAAAGTAAATTTCTCCCACACATCTGACTGTGAGAGTAGTCTCTACGTGCTGACATATATCTATACCCTACTGAAATCAATAACTGAATAGAAGAGTAAAAGAAGAAAGGTTCATGGGCACCAGTCATTGCTTTTAATGACTGGTGATGTGGCATCCAACTGTGTCCATCCTCCCGCTATTCCAGATCTTGCCCGTTCTGTGCTTCCAATTCCTGCATTCGCAAAGGAGAAATGGGTTAGATCCAATGGATCTAAGCAATGCTGATGACTCACTCAAATATCGCATTTACCATCCTACATGCTATTCATATCAATAAGATACAGACATACACCAGCAAATAGAGGGGTCGATCATGAAGTACAAAAGTATTAAAGGGACAATTCATTTTTGTTTTGAAACCTTTTACTTTAAGAGCTGGTGAAAATAGAACAAATTGGTAGATAGAGATTGATATGCTGATCAATAGCAAAAAATTAAAAGTATAAAGGGACAAACTAGTTGTAGTTTTTGAAACCTTTTACTTTGAGCAAACAGTAAAGCATATGAAATCAAACAATGGATCGAACGAAAACAAAAGAGACGCATACAAAGAACAGGCAAAGTCTAGCATGAAGGAGATACTGCTACATTCCAAAAAGTTTAACGGAAATATCAAGTATATTTACAACTTTCAGCAATAAAAGTAGAGCTTGATAAAGCAAAATCAGATTCAAGTCAAAGATAAAAATCAAGTCAGCATAACATTACACGAATGTTGTAATCCAGGTGTCAGAAGCAAAGAATAGTTGCAAAGCGAAAAGACAAAAACATCAATTCTAATACAACAGTAAATGTGATCCCATGACAACTTCAAGCAAAGAGCTAGTGACAGAGAGATCTGATTTTAGAGTTATTTTCAGCAAGGTAATCAAAATATTTGTTTATATCAGTTCTTGCAAATATCTGGGAATGATTAACATACAGCAGGTCATTGAAATGACAAAGCAAAAAACAGTGCATGTATATATGATACTTCCAGCTGAAATGAATGGTGAAAGGAGAATAAGGGTTAGCATGCAAACAGAGAACCCTTACAAAAGCATGGCATAGATTTAACAGAGATAAATCTATACTAGCAGCCTATTGCACTAAGAAGTTATCATGTATTTTCTGTTCAAATCCTCATAATAAGACACAGATCTAAGTCTAAGCTCACAAATGGAGGTTTCAAATACAGTCAATATAAAAACCATATGGATAAAAGAAGCACAGCATGTGGCCACGATAATGGAGTGCCACATTTTCAAGCAAAATCCTCATAATAAGACACAGATCTGAGCTATATATGGTGTCTTCCGGCACAAGTAGTTGCAGCAAGAGATATTTCACATACAGCAAAACAAATGAAGATGAACATTTAGAGTCTCACTTTCATACCATACCCAGAAAGAAGGAAGAATCTAAAACAGTATTGTTACACTTACTGTTACCTATAACAGCAAAGATGGAGAAGACAACAGTAAAACCCGGCAAGAAATGAGAAGGCCATGATAGAAGCACAGACTCAGCTTTACACCAGTCAGCATGCCTTAAAAGCCATACGTTTTTTCATAAATCCCAAAAAAATTCCATGGCGCCAAGATACTATAAACTCTCAGTCAGCGGCTAAGGAATACGTGTTTGGTTATGCCAGCATTCACAGATCTGCTACAACAGCAACTATTATCAGGTTCCTCTTGCAACTAGTAGTAGTTAGCATTGTAATCTTAGGCATATAATTTTGCTATTGTAAGTGAAAACTTAGAATTAGATTTGGCATTGTTCTAGTCATTATTGTAAGCCCATTTGTCTTGGCAAATTCATAGCAACATTCTACCTGGGAATGAATTCAATAAAGGAGATATATGTTGCATACCATTTGTTTGACGAAATGTCCATCTAATAGCATATATGATCAACATAATAGTTGTATGCCAATTGTTTGTCAAAATGTCAGTTAGCTGTAGGTATACATTCCATATCTAGTTTCCATGTATATGCATTGAAAATACCAAAAAGAACTGCACTTGCATATTAGTTCATTGCAAGAGGTATTGTAATATCATTTGTGAGCATTCTAAGTTTCTTAGCATCATTCGAACTATATCAAACAATCTGAAATACAAAGAATTCAAAAAAGAGAAAGACAACATACAAGTGTTTGACAATATTCCTTTAGCTAAAATCAGTGAGTTTGGGCAAGGGATATTATAGTGGTATCAGATCTTGCTTGCAAAGTGTTTGACAAAATGTCAAACAATTGAATTTGAGAAGGATTTGGTGTTTCACAAAGTTATAACCGGTTGGGGTTATTATAGTGGCATCAGAGCTTGCTTGCAAAGTGTTTGATGAAATTTCAAACAACTGAATTAGAGAAGAATTTGATGTTTGATGAAGTTATAACCAGTTGGGGTTATTACAGTAGTACTAGAGCTGTTTCTTGTCATCCTGTGGGGTAGGAAATTTATATTATTGTCAGATTTGTTGTTGCATTTGGAGTTACCAACACTCTAGCGTTTTCTAGCCATGGACAGATATAAGAGGATTGGCGGTTCTAGAAGTCAGTGGTGTAAGTTAGTGCGAAGATGAATGCTTTGCAGGAGAGTATGGAGAGACTTAAGCTTCATCAACAGAGATTGACGAAGAGCTTGTCGGATCCAGAGACAATTGAAAGGATAGCGAGGTATATGGTTTCACCTTTAGAAGACCGACATTGAGGTTGCAAGGAAGGAAGCTTGAGTTTTCCCTGACAGGAGTCCTTGATTCTGATGTACCTATATTTAGTACGAGACTTGCTAGTCCTATTTGCAGTGTTGATGATGGACTTACTGGCATCGAGCTTCAACAGGTTAAGGCTCCTAGAGTTGTTGTTACAGTTAGTGCAGAGACAGTTGATGCAGTTGTTATTACTGATACTTTCAATTCTGTCGAGGACAAGATTATTATTGGAGATTTCTATGTGAGATCTCATGGTGTTGCTACAATGCAGGAGGTAGTTGCTTCCTTAGGTGGGACAGAGGCACGCATAGAGTCACTTAGTTGTGATGTTGGTGATGTGGGTGTTTTAGCGGAGTCAGTAGATGTGGGTTTATGCTCTAGTATTACTGATTCATAGATTGGCCCTGAGTCATGTGTGTAGAGTCAGGAGTCCGTAGTTGAGGTTTTGTCAGGAGATGTCGATACAGATAGTATAGACACATCTGATGATCCATTTGATGATGCTATGAGATGTACTGGGTATGACACCCCTTGTCAGACATTGGGTGATGACTCCGAGGAGGTTTTGGATGAATCCCATGATCGATGCTTACAGGATCTTACTATCGAGGTGGAAGCTGAGACATGTGAGTAGATTGATACAACAAAGACTTCCATTTCTTTGGATGAGGAGTTAGTTGAGGTATATGGCAGTTGTATGTAGGATGCATAATTGTGTGAGGAAGATAGCATCCGTATGAGCGATCTTGTGGTGGAGAGTTCTCATTCAGTTTCCTATCTCAATGCAGTTAGTGAGATAGAGAGCTTACATAGGAGAGGAATTACAAAGGCATCATGTGACTTGTTAGCTGAAGGTGAGTGATAGTAACATTTCTTTAACTCTTGAGCATTATGATGTTATTTGTTAGATGCTAGCTACATTTGGTTGGGGTGCTCCTATGTTTGATGAGTATGGTGATAGTACTCTTTCTCCAGTAGAGGTTCATGTGCTATGAGAGGCTGCTAGGATCTTGAAGCATAGTTACTCTTAGTTAGTTGCTGACAAGGATTACCTTCTGGAGTGGGGTAACACCTACTATGAGATGTTGTTAGGAAAAGAGGAGGAGGTAGCTGAGCTCACTCGGGAGCTTGGGGTGACATTGGACTCTCTTCAGTATACTCAATTGGCTATTTAGGAGTCACAGTAACATTTGGATAAGGTTACCATGGAGTTAGAATGGGTACAGTCGACACCAGCCCTAGACCTTGTTTAGTTACATATTGTGGTTCATGGTGAGTTTTCTTCTACGATTGAGGATGAGAAATGTGATGATGTGGCAAACACATTTGTCTAGGAAATGAGTGTAGTACGTATAAAGGAGGTGAGAGCATCCGTGGAGATAGGCTCTTATGGTGATTTGCTTCCTTCTACTGAAAGTGAATCTATTTCTTCTTTTCATACAGCTGGTAGCATTGGACAGTTGGCATTGTCACATTTTCAGAGGGATTAGCTGTGGATTGCGGGGGAGCAGATTGATGCTTCCACATATAATTTCTACTGTACTGAGTCATTCATGAAGTATTTGCTTGAGAGCTCAGATTTGTGGGAGGTTTCATACAGTATATCTGAGGGTACTCTCATTCGGTGCTCTCATGCTATATGATGATTGGTTAGGAAGACTGTAGAGACCTTGGCTACAATGCTTACCAATAGGGATTTGGTGGTTGGGTTTGCTGAGAGGGTTGCCCAGGATCGTGCCTGACCAATAGTTCGAAGTCAGAGAGTGGAGCCATCTTTTGATTCCCAGTTTGATGATGATGAGATTGGGAGTTTTTATCGGCATTACACTGTGAGGAGTGCTCATCATTTTTCTTTAGATCCACGGGTAGAGGACTTGGTTTTCAACATTATGGATGGTGACAGAATGTTTGGTATTCATTATACCCCTAGAGGGCGTACTTCACCAAGGGATGAAGATTCTGAGATACGGGGTATTGTGAAACAGTTGGATGTGCTAGTGAATGAGATGAATCAAAATCACAAATAAATGATCCAACTGATTTCGAATCAGAGATTTGAGCAGAGCATATTGCTTTTTCGAAGAGAAAAATGTGATGATATAGTTGCGGCTTCAGATTTGTGGGACATTTCTTATGAAACAATGCACGAGTTGGGCACAATTGAGGTGGAATGTGATGAGAATTCATGTTAGATTAAGTTAGATGATGTAGTTGTTGGCATGAGTTCCCAAGATCATGTATTTGATGGCGATGCAACAATAGTGGGAGTAGGAGCATGCGAGGATATTGTCATATCAGCAGCCACTTCTGTGTCAATTGAACCATCCAACGAGGAGTTTAGTAGTATGCATGCAGTTCTTGATGTGTGTTCTAATGATGACACATGTTGATGATTATGAGTTTTCATCAACTGCAGATTCAGTTTAGTTTTCTATTGCAGCAGTTAGTCTTGTTCATGTGTCCTTATATTTTGGTGTGGCTACACCTAATGTTGATATAGTTAGCATGAGTGCATATGGTTCACCTGTAGCTACATCTTTTTCAATGCATGTTGGTGATGATCGGGATTCCAGTCCAATATATATTATGTGGGTGGATACAGGGAAGAAGAGGTTTCATAGATCTTCTGCGAAGTTGCCTTCTGGTAACATTTTGACTTCTACATCATCAACATAAGTTTTGGGTGCTAGGCTGTAGGACATGTGGTTGGTCCTAATGATGCTGATTTGCAATTGGTTTAGTGTCCACAAGGATTACACATACTACCTCATTTGGGATCCAGGTGGAGGTTGGAGTTCATTGTGTTGTTGGATTGCTTGAGGACAAGCAATTTCAAGAAGGGCAGACTCTAATGTTCCCCATCTTTTAGATGCTCAATGGAGTTCTTAACTTTTTATTCTCTGAAGGCTAAGTGGAGAAATAAGGAGAAATAAATTAAATTAAAGTCAATAAATAAATAAATCTAAAGGTGACTTTATATTTAATTAATTTAATTTTCTAGAAGCACAACTAATTATTGGATTGGAGAGAGGGAAGCTTCTAGAGAGTGCATTTTCTAAAAGCACAACTAATTATTGTATTGGGAAGGGGGAACCTTCTAGAGAGTGCAATTAAATAATATTTTATTTCCTTCTAGAAGGGTGAAGGGAAAGAATAAATAGAGGCCAGAGCTTCATTGTTAGGAATTTGATTATTGTCAATTGCATTTGATATAAACTTGGGAGAAGAAACTAAGGGTTTCTAATTTCAGTTAGCCATTAGAGAGTGTCAATTCTTCAGTGTTGTAACCATTTGAGGTGGTGAAATATCCATTGGATTTGGCATTCAAGAGAGCTTGATTCTGGAGTTCTATTTGTGTTTAAAGTTAAGGAATAAGCGAAGGGTTTGAAGAATATTGAAGGACTATCAAGTGCAAACCTGAAGATTCATCTTGGGCAGCCATTAGTAATCATTTTTTTCTTGCTGCTATAGTATGCATGAATAGTGTTGTGCTACAGTACCCACACTATAGTATTTATGCTTGATTCTGATTGCAACTTTCGTCTCCATCCTTGGGCATCACTATTATCAGGTTCCTCTTGCAACTATTAGTAGTTAGCATTGTAATCTTAGGCATATAATTTTGCTGTTGTAAGTGAAAACTCAAAATCAGATTTGGCATTGTTGTAGTCATTATTGTAAGCCCATTTTTCTTGACAAATTCATAGCAACATTGTATGTGGGAATGAATTCAATAAAGGAGATATATGTTGCATACCATTTGTTTGACGAAATGTCCATCTAATAGCATATATGATCAGCATAATAGTTGTATGCCAATTGTTTGTCAAAATGTCAGTTGGCTGTAGGTATGCATTTCATATCTAGTTTCCATGTATATGCATTGAAAATACCAAAAAGAACTGCACTTGCATATTAGTTCATTGTAAGAGGTATTGTAATATCATTTGTGAGCATTCTAAGTTTCTTAGCATCATTCAAACTATATCAAACAATTTGAAACACAAAAAAATCAGAAAAGAGAAAGACAATATACAAGTGTTTGACAATATTCCTTGAGCTAAAATTAGTGAGTCTGGGCAAGGGATATTATAGTGGTATCAGAGCTTGCTTGCAAAGTGTTTGATAAAATGTCAAACAATTGAATTTGAGAAGGATTTGGTGTTCCACAAAGTTATAACTGGTTGGGGTTATTATAGTGGTATCAGAGCTTGCTTGCAAAGTGTTTAACAAAATGCCAAACAACTGAATTAGAGAAGAATTTGATGTTTGATGAAGTTATAACCAGTTGGGGTTATTACAATAACTTTGAGAAGAAGAAAAACATTACACAAGCAATAAGCATTATGTCTGGAATAGTTGTAATGTCCCCATTTTTAGCAAGTTTCTGTAGTTGGCCAAGTTAGTTGACCATCATGATCCTCATGAGATGACAATGGGATTTGAGGGTCTCAGTTGTGTGGTTATAGGCTTTCCAACAGCCTATGGTGTGTTTTGGCTCCATTTGAGGGACTTACTATTTATAGTAAGTTAATCTATTGGTTCTTTTCAACTCAGTTGAGTCAGAAGAGTTGAGTGATGTTCTTAGTTTTTATTTCGGGCTTTTGGTTTGGGCTCCAGGAATTTTGGAGGGAGCGTCTATTTATAGTAAGTCACCTTCTCAGGTTCATTCATTGCCTTTCATCATCATGATCACTTTGGTGTTGTTAGATTTTGATTTTGATGCTTCTTTAGGTGTTTACGCAAGATGTGTGAATCATTATTATTATTCATGTCAATACACTGAGGTTGCTATTTTTGTAGGTGTTGTTTGTTGGTCACCTCAGTATCATAGCTCGTTGGAACTAGGATAAAAAGTTTTAAATCGTGAAAACAAGAAACAATGGCCTTGCGTGTCAGATTATTAAGTTATGGTGGAAACAGTCATTTTTGGAGCCAAAAGCATTTAATAAATTATATTAGTGGCACTTTATTATATTTTAATGTTGTGTGAGGGAAGCTTCTTAAGTGAAGTTCATTTGGGAACCTTGTGCCATTTTGAGATTATAAATATGAGGCCATTTGATGGCAAAGGCATTTGATTATTTGTTTATCTCTTTGCTTGCTGTCTTTGTGTCAATTCTGAGTTTGTGGTTTTGTGCCCTTGCTGAAGTATAAGGGTTTGAGACTGAGTTTGTGCATCAATCCACTCCTGTGGTAAAGTGGTATTGATTTAATTTTCAATCTAAATTGAAGAGACTTCTCATGCTATGTCTACTGTGGTTGAGAAGCGATTGGCTTGCTGAAGGAGATTTAATTACCTTTCGATCTGCATTTTGGGAGTTCGATTTAGAGCTGCTGTTACATTCCAAGGCAGCAATTTGTCATGTACAGGCGATGTGTTCATTTTAGAGAGGCTGTGATTCAATTCTGAGGGACTGCGTTGCAATTTCTAAGGCCTTCGAGTGATATCAAAGCCCTGCGATTAGATTTCTTGAGCCTGCAATTTATTGTAGAACCCTGTTGAATGCTTGGTGGACAACAATAAGGGCCTATAGTGGTTAATTAAGGACCTGCGATCAGTTATTTCTGTTTGCATTTCATATTTGGGCATCAAATGTTTAATTTGCAAGGGTTGCGGCTGGTAACCATTACCATTGCAACTATGTAAGGAGCGATTTCATTTCCAGGTTCTTGTGAATTTTCTGATATATTGATTGCTGGTGAGTGTGATTTTGTAAATGCAACTATGTTTTAGTAATTTGTTGGTCTATCGCCAATCTGAAATGGAATTCTGATTCAAGTTAACAAGTGAAGAATCATAGTGTATTGTAATTTCTTTTTTGGAATATATTTGTTTTCATATAGACATTAGTAGGGAAAAATAATTAAAACAAATACATCATAGTTGACTGCTTGCCAAGTGTTTGACGTAATGTCAAACCATTGAAATGTGAAAGAAATTGATGCTTGATTTAGCTATAACCAGACAGGGTAATAACAATAGTGATAACAGTTTATTAGATCCACCTACATGCCTTCATCATAATTTAAGACACTCGTTAGCATGTATGAAAAAGAACACTGAAATGACCATCATCAAATGCCATTTCATTCAACTTGCAATTGAACTTTTGAGAACATTGTCCTGATATTCCAAACTAGTCAGTTAGGGGACATTACAAAGTCTGAGTCGACATCAAAGTCAGGAGGTATTTCAGTCAAACTAATGGCAAATACAATCAATAAGAGTCAAGCCAGCATACTCCAAATTGAGGGATAAATTCATTGCTGATAAATATTAAACATAGAAGATAAACCATTTAAAATTTAAATGTATTGAACTGTGAAGATATACCCAGTATCGGTAAAAAAAATAAAGAACTTCAGCTACACAGATAAAGAGGTAACAAGACCACCAAGATTCTTAAGAAGAGGCTCTGACTGCAGAGAAAGCACCAATTGTTAGCATAAGAGGATACCAAGGTTCACCATAATCAAAATTCCTTTGGGAATTAAGTAGAGATCTACAATCTCTGAAGGGCTTCAATAATGACATCCTGTAGTCGAGTGTCAAAGCGAAACAAGGCGGGGATTGAACATCTCTGAAGGTCAGTATACTGAAAGGACTAAGTCATATGAATATAAAAGAATGGATACACATTGTGTTTATCCATAAGACTTAGGGTGAGGAAATTCTCCCCTATGAAAGATGGATATATCAAGACTTATTATCCATAAGATCTTATAAAGAGGAAATGTAGTGAGGAGATGGTGCTTAGTGGAGAGCTGTTCCAAGTTGTGCATAATGACTAGAGCCCCACGAAGTACTTCCCAAAGAACTAAGCATCTGAGCATAGTCTCTCCTTAAGAAGGGAGTTAAATTGGAAAGTAGGATTTCATATTCATTGTAATAAATAGAGAGAATTTTATTTTCTATTGGTAATGTGATATATAGATATTGTTAGATTAATAACGTATGTTGCAGGGTCATCAGCAAGAAGGTTGTTGTCATCAGCCAAAGGATCGGGGACATTACAATATTGCCATGTACAATGTTGAATCTTGAGAAAAGTTAGTAGTGCATAGAGATTGAGTATATGATAGTCATGGAATATGAAATGTTACATAGATTTGCTTCATAATTTTGGTTATTCGGTTAGTTTTGGCTTTACATTCTTCCATTTAGTTATCAATTTCTAAATTTATTTTTATCCATGTTTGGCATTTAAATTATCTAATGTGACTGTTTATTTATTTTTTAACTTAGAGGTATCACCATGACTTAGACCAGTGCCCAACCTGCCTTACCTTGGTCTTGCATATTTCCAAGGGGGGGTTTAGGAAGGGGTGAGTTGAGATGAAACTAGTTCTGCAAGGATACACACTATAGCCTGCAAACCACATGCATCAGGTATGCCCAGGCCTTGAAGTCAAACCCAAGACCGCTGTTGAGCAAACCCATAGCCCAAGCCAACTCTGCTACCTGTGGGTTCTTATCTAATGTGATTGTTATTTGAAATATATAAGTATTAAAGCTATCTTCAAAGTTTGTAACTCCAATTTGTTGATTGAACTTTTGATGTTCAATTATCATGATTGCCGATTTAAAATGTGATAGGATGACATATATTAAACTTTGATCTGTCGTAAATTCTATCCACCAATGTCAAATTAGACTGCATTTATTCTGGTCAACTAGCATAAGGAGATGAAGGGTTGACAGGCTAAGGACCTCTAGGCTCTTGACCAGTAAAGTTAGAAGTAGAATTCAAGGTGATTAGTTCTATGATAATTTATGATATTGTCTGAGGATCTTGTATGTTGTATTGATTGTTTACTTTTGTATTTTGGTCATTTAGAAAACACAAGTTTACGTTTTCATCCACCTGTGAGAAATATAGTCCTCCAGACTCTTGAATGAACTTGACATCCCTCTATCAGATAAATTTTATGTAACATTATTTGTACCAAATTATTGATACCTGTAATTCTTTGAGACACTAATTTCCATTTCTTTCAGTAACTAGCATCAATGTTCATTCTCATAATTTATTACTGAAATTATAGGTGCAAGAAGTGTGCAGCGGTCACTCGCTTTCCTCGCTATAATGATCCACTGAAGGTTTGTAACTTTGTATTAATCTTATACATTTAAATCCAACATACTGAATAGTTTGTCTCTGAGTTATATTTACAAGCTTGGTTTATGATGTTAGACAATTTTTTATTAATTTGATGGCCTTATTTAGTTAGATTATGAATAATGTCAAACTTCTGGTTTGATAATCTTTACTACAGCTTGTGGAGACTAGGAAAGGTCGTTGTGGAGAATGGGCCAATTGTTTTACATTGTATTGTAGAGCACTTGGTTATCAAGCTCGCCTAGTAAGTTTTTCTTTTTAAATTGTTTTTTAACAAGCAGTTATCCTCACTCATTTGATGTTTGGGATGATCCCTAGAACTAGTGGTAAGTTTTGATTAACATGTTATAAAAGTATTTGTTTAGCTTAATAAAGAATTTAGGAAAAGAAATGTTGGAGATCTCATGGAATATGATATTGAGATATGGTAGAATATACAGTTTGAATATCCCTGAGGAACATTGCTATTATTATAATGTGTGGATATTGTATGTGGTATGTTGATATATTCATTGTTATTTCCATTAGTGTATTGCATTTTGATTAAGCAATGATAAGTGAAACAATTGACTTAATACAATTTAGTTAGTTTTGAAATTTTAGTGTATATGTATGTTTAATCATTGAATATTAAAATAAATGGTATAAAGTCTCAATTTCCTATTATGTAATCATTGAGAATTAATATAAATACTTGACTGTGGTCCTTATGTTTGGAACCTCAATTTTCACTATTTGAGGGGAAGAGACTACCGTGATACCTTATTCCCATCCCTCCACACTCTTTTACACATCAAACACGGAATAACAATGAACATGAACTGATTTTTTTGACATTTGTCTGTTGCTGTGATATGTTGATCAGATATTGCACTTTTGCAGATTTTGGATTTCGCTGATCATGTGTGGACAGAATGTTTCTCAAATCATCTTGGCAGGTAATATTCATATCATGATTTAATCTTTATGGTTGACATTATAATTGAATTTTTCTCTCTGTATGTTTGAGTTGGAATTTCCTTTGTGAAGCTTAACAGTCCTGTTCAACGCCTTACATTGAAATCTCTAGTGCATTTTCTAATGCTTCCTGTTCTTTTTATTCATTAATCATGTCAGGTGGATGCATTTGGACCCTTGTGAATCTGTATATGACAATCCGTTGCTTTATGAAGAAGGGTAAAGATATTATTATTGGCACAGCCAATACTACTTAGATTTGTAGAGTCTAGGGATTCCATATTGTTTTTTTCATTTAAAAGTATGTGAAGCTGGGCCTTTTTCCTGAATTGGATGGCATTTCAATCATATAGATGCATTCTAATACTCTTATTGTAGTCAAAGTGTTAAATTACAGTCTAACTTTTTCTTTGTTTTTTGTATCTGAGTGTTATACACCTGAAATCAATCTAGTTTTTAGAGGAGACAATTTTTTATTTTTTTAATTAGTGTTTGCATTCTCCATTCTGCTAATTTCATCATGTAGTATACTGAAATTGAATGCTAGGCAGCAATACATCTTTGTGTTTCTAGTGGTGTTTTCTAATTGTGTATTACTGTATAAAGGTGGAAAAAAAAATTGACCTATGTCATTGCACTTTCGAAAGATGGAGTATATGATGTGACAAAGCGGTACACAAGAAAATGGCATGAGGTATGCTACCACTTAATTGAGCAATACCTCATAGCTGGTTCTTTGATCTTGCATTTAGACAATCTTGTAACTATGTTTTGCTTTGTGAAATATTATAGCTCACCAATGAATAAATTGCTTGATGTAGACTATATCTCGACGCCTCATCACTTCAGAAGCTAATGTGCAAGAAGTAGTTAAAAGTTTGACAAAGGAAGTTCGAAGACATTTATCTCCGGTTGATCAGGCTTTGCTTGAAAGCCGTGACAAAGAAGAGTTGCATGAAATTGAAAAATCGCATTACAGTCATGATGAACCTTCAGGTTCACTTCCAGGACGACAAAGTGGATCTAAGGAATGGCGGATTGCTAGAGCTGAGTTTGGTGCTGGTAATGACATGCCATTCAAGAGTCTTCGTTGCCCCATCCGTACATGCATAGATGACCATGTGGGGAGGATCTATAAATCCTTTGGCTTAATTTTACACCAGTTTATTGATGATACAAAATCTATGTCCAGAGTTGTGGATGAGATGAAGGCTGTGCAGATGCTTATATCTAATCTTAAGGAAACACCATTCCGAATTCGTAAGATGATGGTTGATTTCGATTATAACGGCTTGGATATAACTAAACTCATACAATGTAATTCATATCAATATCTACTTCAGGCACTCAGCCTTAAAAGTTGTTCAGATCAAAATGGAAAGATATATGTTTGTTTGGCTCAGGAACCGGTCAAGACCTCCCTTGCTCTACCCGTGGCCTGTGAAATTCTTGAAGGAATGGTAAAAAATACAGACCTCGTAAAAGACCTCACACATAATGCAGCTGTCAAACTGTTTATTAATTGCAGGAGAATATGTGGTGGTTCTGTCCAAGCAAGTGGAGAGCAACTCCCACTAGGAATAGTAAGTTTTCTCATTAGTTGAGGGTTTATGGTTTAGTTGCTATGGTAAAGATTGGAAAACAAATATCTTGGTGCCTGAGATTTAATTTAATATTCAAAATTGATGCCTTCCCTATTTAAACATTGCAGGCTACATCAGCTTTTGATGGCCTTACTTCAACTAAATGGGAAGAACCAGATGGAGCAAAAGGTACTCTTGAATGTGCTTTATCTTTAAAAGTTCATTTCATGATAGGATAGTGGAATATTTATGTGGCATACATCATATTGTCATCAACACTTCTTTTATATTGTCTAGTTCCCAGAAATGGATATGACTTTTGAAGTAATTTTCCATCAAACTCAGTTTACATCTTGTACCATAAGTATAGAAACTTGATTTTATGTAGTGTCTTAAGTACGCCAATACATTGCAAGCCTATGGAAATCATATGATGGTTAGAAAAACGTTGGACAAAATAGATTATGAGCTAATAGTATACAATCTAGTTTGTATGACACGTCCACACAGCACTGTAAGAGTATTCTCCATAGGGACTTTCTATAGTAGTCAGAATAAGTTGTTTGTATTTAATGTATTGCTTTGGTTGGATCAACTAGCTCAGGATTGTATGTCAGTCTCTATTAGCTAGATCACATAATTTAATCATTAGATCTATGGAATCTGAACCTAAACTTAAAAAATACAACTGTATAAAAGACACATATATTATACTGTAGGATATTATTTATTTTTTAACAGGAATAAAACAGGGGTTTAAGATCATGGGAGGATTTTGTTAGGGATAAAAACCTAGGTAACGTAATTGCACATAATGGTTTTATCTTTCTAGGATCTACAAAATTTTTTGGGTTTCAAAAGATTTTACAATGCAACAAAAGTGGGGAAAATTAATTTACAGAAATAAAGGACTCTAATACAAATAAGTAATATTGGGTCACATGCTTATGCAAGGGATGCACCCCTACAAATTGGATTGAAATAGACAAAGAAAATTAACAAAAAGTCTATATATTATATAGACTTGGAATTTGGAAGAATGAGATACAAATGTTAGGGTTTTCCCTCAATTTGTAATCAAAGAAGAAGAAAACCCGAAAGACACCAAAATCACAAAATGACAAAAAAATATAAATCGACCAACACAACATATATCCCAAAGCATCTAGGGTATTTATATAGTTTTGATGAACCTTGCAATCCATGGATAGGGTATGGGGACAAACTTTTTTGTATGTGGCAACTTATCATGCTGCTGAGCATAAATTTTGATGACTTTCACAATTGGGCTTCCCCCCACATTCATTAATAGGGGATTGTGGGGAGGAAGAACCCATCCTACGAAACCCGGGGGATCTATCACTCCAATGAGGGCCTAGGGTAGGACCCCAAGTTAGTGGTTTGGGGACAATGTACCCCACTGGGGTTCCTGGGGGCAGCACTCCCAAAGAAAAAGTTTTCATTATTTAACGAAGGAGGTAGCTTTTATTTTGGTATCTAGTTTGACCCTTTTGAACCATAAAAAAGGCTTAATAAAAAAGTGGTTGTGGAATTTGGAAAGTCATGAGATTGTATATTGGTTCATTGTTGGATAATGACAAAAATGGGTGACTGTTTTTCTGTGGATGTAGCCCACATTTGGTGAGCTTGTTAGGCATGGCTTGTGACTGACATTGATTGTCGTTGATGTCAAAACATCTGTACTGTCACTTGGGCAGCATCTATTGTTTGGGGACAGGTTTTGTAGTTGTTGGCATATTCTGTGGTCTATTGGTAATGACAACCTAGGAGAAGTTTTTTTTGGGTATATACAAGAATTATTCAAAATTGCGAATATCTCTCACTACCTAGTTTCTGATGTATGGGTGTATATTGTTCAATTGGTACACTTGGTGTTTTTGGTGATTGTTGTGGCTACAATATGGTCAGTCTTTAATATCTGTGAACGTGTGTCGGTATTTGTGATAAATAATGCAATATATTATTTGTGATTCATATTCAAAATGTAATGCTGAGATAATATATTCTCTAGATTTAGGTCTAATGCTTAGAATTCAATATAGAACCTCAACTAAGTGCGTTGATGTTAACACACATTTTGTTATGAAGTCGACATATGTATGCTTGGCTACCAATATAAACAATGGAGAAATTTTTGTATCCAAGGTGTGGGATGGATAGTAGTTTATCAATTATGTTGTTGTCATGATCGAGGCAATGTATGATTTGAATGTTAAGCATGCGTATGTGAGCTTATGCAGTTAGCTGATTCAAGGAGATGTCGATAGTTGTATACTGGAATTGCAAAGGCTCGACAACTTCATTATAGTGGTGGTTTATACTTCATCTCTCATGTAATGGCTATAAGCTTATTGTATCAACAGTGAGCTTTATTGTATTTCTTGAACATGGCCATCTTGTGGTGAAGCCTACAGTAGAAACACTTTCACATTGCAGTGAGCCTTTCAGGTAGTTAGCCTTGTTATACAAAATCATCTTAAATGGTGTTTTTCATTTCATGAAATTTAGTTTCTGCATGGTTTTTGCCACTTTGGGTTTTCCACGTAAATCTTGGTGTTGATTGTATTGGTGTTTTTATGCTTTCATGCTTATCTTTACATTGATGGTTTACTATGATATAACTGATAGATCTTAAGTAATGGTTGTTGATTGTTAAGTATTAACCAACAAATCAAAAGATTTTATAAGTTTGTGTGTAACAACTAACCTTTCTAATTCACATGAAATCATATTGAATAACCAATATTTCTAATTCACATGAAATCGTAATGAATAACCAATTTAACCAACCATTTCCAATTCATTTGAGGTCTCAATGACTATAGAATATTTAAAATTAAACAAAATAGGGGGTGTAACTTACCCCCCTTGTGTTTCGTCGTCCCTAATGGACAACTACAACTAAATACACAAAGAAAATATTCACAACATTTATATAAGAACTGCCATAAAGCCTCAAAGTTCTCAATTTGGCTGACAATGTAATAGTATCAATCTATAGTTCATGTTTTTGGAAAAAGATGGGGGAATTTCGCGGTGATTTCATCATAATCTTCCCAAGTAGCATTCTCCTCAGCATATTGATCCCATTGGACCTTGCACTGGGTGACATCTTGCTTTTGTAAGTGTAGCTTACGCACCTCGAGTATTTTTGAGTGGTTTTATTACCACCACCCTTTGATCTTGCACCTGCAAGAAGTTCTAATCAATGACATATTCAGCATTGGCTATGTACTTCTTAAGATAAGATGCATGAAACACACTATGCATCTACGCAATGGCTGGAGTTAGAGCAATTCTGTAGGCTACAAGGTTTACAACTTTCAACATTTCAAAACGTCCTAGGTATCTTGGACCTAACTTGGCATTTTTACCAAATTTGATAGTACTCTTTTGGGCTTTTTCCTTTAGGAGAATCTTTTCCTCCTCGAATTTTGTAGGAGTCCTTTCAGCATCTACAAAACTCTTTAGGCGATCATTAGCCTCATTCAGTCTTTGACAGATTTGAACCACTTGCTCTTCCATTTCTAAGAGCATTTGAGACCAACAATTATTCAATCCTCAATCCTGTTCGAACTTACGAGGGTTCTACATTTCTGTCTGCACAAGGTTTCAATTGGTGCCATAATGGTAATCTGATATGAATTATTATAAGAAAATTGTACCAAGGGAAGATACATGTCCCAACGATATTGCTGATCCATGCAATATACCCTTAAAATATCTTCTAGTACCTGGTTTACCCTTTCTGTCAGCCTGTTAGTTTTTGGATGATAGGCTGAATTGATATTCAATTTTATTCCCAAGGCAGAAAACAAAGTTTGCCAAAGTTTGGATGTCATTTTGGCATCCCTATTTGAAATAATCTTTTCTGCAACCCATGAAGTTTGAAAATTTCCTTTACTAATTTATGAGCAATTTTTGGTGCTCCATTTGTTAAATTTCTTAGGATAAAATGGGCTACATTTGTAAGTTTGTCCACTACCTTGAGAATAGTGTTGTGACTATTTCTGGTCATGGGTAACCCTTTTATGAAATTCATGCTAATTATTTGCCATTTCCATTTTGGAATTTCATTTGGATGTAGCAACCCTGCTGGATACCTGTGTTCGACCTTGACCGTCCGACATTCAAGACAACTTGCAAAAAACTCAACTGCTTCTTGTTTCACACCCCTCCCAAAAGTACAATGGTTTCATATCACCTATCATTTTTGTCACCTTGGGCTGTTTAGAGTAAGGAGCACCGTGGATTTCCCTCAAAATCTTTTTTCAGATTTCAGAATCCTTAGGTATATACATTCACCCGTTATACTTGAGAAGTCCATTTGCTTCTTGTTGGTAACCTTCATATCTGGCATCACAGGGGTCAGTTCGAAGAGCTATACATGTTTGTAGAATTGTAATAACCCCAACAAGTTATAATTTCGTCAAACACAAAGTGCTCTCTAATTCACTTGTTTGACATTTCGTCAAACAGTTTGCAAGCAAGAGATATATTGCATATCTAAATTCTGATTGCTTACTAAATGCCAAACTTTAATAAATATGCTTGCAAAGAACACACCAAACATCTAACAATGAAGATGCAATTGATTTTGAATAACACTGATTACAAATAGGAAAATATGCATCTACATCAATAAGACATTGGGACAATAAATTTTGATATAGAACTCTGATATAAATCAGATTACAACAGATTTTATAAACCCTACCAATGCCCTAAATATCTACTCTCAAACAATGCAAAATGTATTAGATAAAAACCTGGAATTGCTCCAAAAATATGAATTTTCCTGTAGCAAATCACTATAGCGATGACACTGTAGTAGCGGTACTGTAGGAAGTTATTGTAGCAATATCCAACTTAGTCCTTACTCCACAAGTCTGGCCCTAGGCCACAAATTTGGCACAATGAAAAGACTGATTTGTCTTCTCCAATAGTTGCAACCCTTCGGAAGATATTTCACCACCTCAGTTATGCAAATCAATGGGTGTGTTCGTTCCCAACAATCAATGTAACAACTGCAGAAACCCTTGGCTCCACAAGCTATTCAAAAGAGTAGATGGCAACACATTCAATACTCAACAATGAGGCTGCCCTCCATATTTATTCTTTTCCTCTAATAGATGGACCTCCTTCCAGAACAAATAAAATAATATTTAATTCCTATTTCTAGAAGATTCTTTTAATTTAGTCACTTTTAATTAAATTAATTAAATATAAGGTCACCTTTTAATTTTAATTTATTTAATGACTTTATAAGAAATTAATTTAATCAATTTCTCCTTATTCCTTCACTTAGCCTTCAGAGAATGGAAAGGCTAAGAACTCCACTAATAGGCTAAAAAGATGGGGACATTACAATCCGCCCCTCTTGAAATTGCTTGTCCCCAAGCAATCTCAACTCTGGATGCTGCAAAATTTCTTCACTTTCTTAAGTGGCATCCTCTACTGGCAGGTCCTTCCAGTTCACCAAGTACTCCCCGATAGTACGTCTCCTCAAATTCCTCTCCCTGAACTCAATGATAGCCTCTGGTACTAAAACCAATTTCCCCTCATTGTCCAAGGGTGGAAGCACTGTAGAAGGAACAATCTGGTGTCCTAACACCTTTTTGAGACGTGACACATGAAAAACATTATGGACTTTGCTTTTTGTCGGCAAATCCAAACTCGTAAGCCACCTCTCCAACTCTCCTGATCACCTAAAAGGTCCATAATAACGTGGTTTAAGTTTTTTGGCACCACTCTTCTTGAGAGTGGATTGGCGGTAAGGCTGCAACATCAAATATACCATATCACCTACCTCGAAAGTCCGCTTAGTCCTCTTCTGATCAGCATACTGCTTCTATTGATCTTGTGCCTTAGAGATATTATCCTTAAGAGCCTTTACAATGCCCTGGCTCTCCTGTAATAAGTCTCCAACACTGGGTACTCTACTATCTGATAGCAACAAATCCATAAAATTGGGTGCCTCATATCCATATAATGCCATGAATGATGACCTCTGGATAGACATGTGATAAGTGGAATTATAACAATATTCACATAGATATATCCACTTAACCCAAGCCTTTTGTTGCCCTGCCATGTAATTCTAGAGGTATCCCTCCACCCATTTGTTTACTATCACTGTTTGACCATCTGTCTAGGGGTGGTAGCTAGTACTCGAAGTCAGCTCTGTCCTGCACAATCTGAACAACTCCTACCAGAAGTGACTCATATCAATTAGATTTATATCAGAGTTTTGTATTAGAATTTATTGCCCTAATGTCTTATTGATGTAGATGCATATTTTCCTATTTGTAATCAGTGTTATTAAAAGACAATTGCATCTTCATTGTTAGATGTTTGGTGTGTTCTTTGCAAGCATATTTATTAAAGTTTGGCATTTAGAAAGCAATCAGAATTTAGATATGCAATATATCTCTTGCTTGCAAAGTGTTTGATGAAATGTCAAACAAGTGAATTAGAGAGGACTTTGTGTTTGACGAAATTATAACTTGTTGGGGTTATTACATTGGTATCAGAGCTAAATTCTGCCATCCTGAGGGTTTAGCAATCACATGCAGCCACCTAGGGTTGGCTCTCACAGATTTTACACTCGCAGGCGAGCTTTATTTGACAGGGAACAAGATTTTGACAGGCAGCTAGACACTATGGGTGACAGGCAAGAGTGTAGCCAACCAAGAGACAATAGGAATGAAGATCAAGAAACAAGAGAATTTTTTAGAGCAATGGTTACAGGATAAGAGCAAATGGCTTAGGCTTTGCAGGTACTCACCACCATGGTTGAGCACATGAACCCACAAGACAGACGAAATCAAGAACAAGGGGATAAAAGGAGTGCAATGGGATCACCTAGAGCTCATAGAACTCTTTCCAAAATAGCAGACAAGTCCACACGTCCTACCTTTGTTAGAGAGGAACCAGTACAGGAGCCAGCAGAGGAAGCTGAGGATGAGACATTTGCAGATATCCTTATGGCTACTAATGATGAATGAGAATCATTGGCACCACAAGTGTACGGGAGAGAATGACTTTTGAGAGGTTTGTGAACCAAAGAAGAGAACACTACCATGTAGTTAGACAGAATAGGAGACCTCGTGGTGAGGATAATGAATTAAAGCATGCTACAGGGAGGCTTTCCTTGACTGTATTTGATGGGAGTAGCAAAATGACAACACAAGCTTGATACCTTCTTAGCACTAAGACCTATGATAGAAGTGGAGGCAATATAATATGCCACGCTACATTTACAGGGAGCTGCACTTGATTGGTGGTACCATGGGATGGTTACCCTTCAGCATAACCAAGTGACTTCATATCAGGAGTTTGTGGACAAGTTGGTAGAGAGGTTTGATAAGAAGGATCCAAAAGTCTACTTCAGGGAGTTGGCATAGTTGAGACAGACAGGCGGATTGGATTATTTCATTAGTGATTTTCAAAGGCTATCCATTATGGTGCTAGATATGTTAGATAGGAGAGTGGTTGTTTTGTTCACTGAGGGATTATTCGAACCACTAAAGGGTTGGGTAAAAGCCTTTGATCCATTCAATTTGCAAGAAGCGATTAAGAAGGCTAGAAGTATGGAACAAGCAGCCCTAGTAAATAAATTTTAGTCGAAGGGTGCATCATCTCGAAAAGACAAACCATTCTTCAAGAAACTTGAGAGGAATGAAACAAAGGCTGAAAATAAAGATAAATCATTTGCTCCTTTGGATAGAGAAACATTGAATCTTTAAGGAAGAAAAAAAATTGTTTTTATTGCAAAGGACCCTATGATATGAACCATGACTATCCTTTGAGGCCAAAGGGGAAAGCAAACAGGGTTATGTGGACTTATTATGAGGATTTTGATTCTGAAAATTCAGACCAGCAATCTGAAAATGAGGAATCAATTGAAGAAAAGGAAGGCATAGATGATATTGGTGATGAGAAGACTGAGAGTAGACTTAAGGAGGCCCGTCTCACTAGTGTACAACAAGAGGGATCATTCAGGATGAGAGGGGTATTGGCTGGTCAGCGAGTTATTACTTTGCTTGATATAGGTGCTACTCACAATTTTATTGATTCTAAATTGATTGAGAGGCGTGGGATACAGACAGGCCAGTTTGAGGGTTTGAGAGTGAGGGTAGCTGATGGCTACATCCTCAAATGTGACAGGAAGATTACAGGTCTGCCCCTAAAGGTCAACAACTTTGATTTCAAAGCAGATTTTTATGTTGTTAACATGGGTGATATAAATTTAGTTCATGGTATGACTTGCTTACATGATATAGGGGAGTTCACTCTCAATTTGAGAGATATGGAGATGAGGTTTCAATCAGAAGGGAAGACCCATATACTTAAGGCCATTCATGATAGTGGGTTTAGGATGATGTCTTGCAGACGCATGGAGAGCTTGTTGAGACATGACCAAGTTGAGTGGGCAGCCCATTGCACTTTAATGCCATCACAAGTGTAGCAAAAATCAGAATATCACCTAGAGTTATAGGAATTGAGAATTAAGCAATACAAGGTTTTTAGTGAAATACCACTAGGTAGACCTCCAAATAGAGGTATCGAGCACATTATTGAGTTAGAGGGTGCTAAACCCATCATGATCACACCCTATAGGCATCCAACGAGATTGAAGAATGAGATCGAGAAAACCATTAAGTAACTACTTGCTATGGGGCACATTAGACCAAGTAAGTTGCCTTTCACTTCTTTTGTTGTTTTGGTGAAGAAGGATGGTACTCTTAGGATGTGCATAGATTACAGCGTCCTAAACAAGAAGATTATCAAAAACAAGCATCCCATCCCATGGATTGATGAGTTATTAGATGAGCTGCATGGAGCATGTTTCTTCTCCAAAATTGATTTGAGATCAGGCTATCATCAGATCTGAGTCCGAGAGCAGGATATAGAAAAGACAACATTTAGGTGTCATTGTGGCCATTTTGAGTTTATAGTTATGCCATTTGGACTAACTAATTCTCCAGCTACTTTTCAATTCACAATGAACAGGGTCTTTCAACATCAGTTGAGGAAATTTGTATTAGTCTTCTTTGATGACATCCTGGTGTATGGTAGGATATAGGATGAGCATGTGCGACACTTGGACACAGTGTTCAAGATTTTGAGCAGGAAGTCCTTGTATGCAAAAGAATCAAAGTGTGATTTGCGATTATCAGAGTTATTATATCTGGGTCACTTTATCAGTGCTCAGGGAGTACAAATGGATCCTGAAAAGATTCGTGCTATTATTGAGTGGCCTACTCCAGTGAAGCTGACACAGTTGAGAGGATTTTTGGGGTTGTGTAGGTTCTACAGGAGATTTGTTAGTGGATATTCTAGGCATGCAGCACCCTTAACGGACTTGATGAGAAAGGGGGCTTTCTTATGGACTTTTGAGGCACATGAATGTTTTGATAAATTTAAAGATTTGATGACTTCTTGTCCAGTGCTAGCATTACCAGATTTTGGCAAATCTTTTGAGCTACATTGTGATGCATCTGGCGAAGGTGTTGGAGTGGTGCTTATGCAGGACAAGCACCTGATTGCTTATGAGAGTTGGAAGCTCAAGGGGCCTGGGAGGAGCTTCAACATTTATGATAAGGAAATGTTGGCCATAATGCATGCTTTGGCCAAATTTAGGTAGTATTTAGTGGGTAGCAAATTCAAAGATCCCTGATGGATCTCTGCTGCAAATCTGCTGTAGATTTATTTTATTTTTGTTTTTTCTTGTTTATTAATGTTTTCTTGTAGAACTAGACGGAAATGCAGAAGAGTTTGTTTGTTTTTGATGATTATTCCACATAGAAATGAGAAGTAGCAAATGGCAAGAAAAGAGTTTGAAAATAAATAACAATATGCAGTAAAGTCAGAGTTGATACAAATCGTACCAGGCAGATCTCTGAATTATAGAGCCAAATAAAAGATCCAGCACATTTCCTCTAACAATGACACCACAACTGGCTGATGAAAATGGGTTGATAAGATGCAAGAATTTGCTGCTTAGTAACTGATTTTTCTATGTATCCAAGTGCTGCAAATGACAGAGTACGGCTGCAAGAAATGGCAGTGTACGGCTGCTAGAATTCACCTCCCATACGCCAAAGAACATGCCCAACAAAACAAACTGTAGGCCCAAGCTGAAGTGGCGTCTACCTTCCTCCTGAATACTGTTGAAACTACTGACAAACCAATACCCAACGCTGCTGAGGGTTACGTCCCAGCTAGCAATTACCCTGGGGTTTGCGTCCCAGAATGCAAATCGCTCAAGCAGAGCAAATCTGAAAAGAAGTGTTTCAAAAATATGCATAATCATGAGAAATGGCGCCCATCTCCTTATAACCCCTTGCAAAGCAATTCGAACCCTAAAGTGACCCCCAATTGGCGTTGGCTATAAAAATGAATTAAATCTTATTTTAAAGTGACCATGTCACTAGAAAATGACCTTTTCCACCATAGTAATAAATCCGCTCACCGAATTGCCCTGAGACCAAAGAGGAAGATTTAGAGAATTTTAAGACCTTTCCAACAAGCTATCATAACATGGGATACGCATCCAGATGAGGCCAAAATTCCCTTATTACTCCAAAATGCCTAATAACTTAGCCTTATTTAAATATTAAACGCTAACTTAGGAAATATTAAAAATATAACCCAAATAGCTATAAACTGCCCAACTGACATCACAAACCATAAAACCATCCTGTCACCTATTTGTGACTGAAGTCAGAAATCAAGGATCGACTGGCAGTCTCATCCCTAAAATCTAGGGATGCTCCTAAAATTTAGGAAACAAGCCCTATCCCTCTGAAACTGAACCCAAAGGGTCATCTCATGGAAACCCAGCCCTGGGCATGATCATACCTCCTAAAAAGTAGGAATGAACCCCATAAATGTAGGAACTGCCTCCTAAAAACAAGGAACGTCACCCAACTGATCAATACCCACCAGAAAACCAAGTCCCCAACATTGAATAACCATACTGGGTCTCTAGCCAACTCTGTCAGCCTACAAGACCCCATAATAAGCTGACTCACATGTCTCTGTTAGACTGAGCTAGAGTGGGGACATGACAGTCCTCCCCTCTCGGAGATGCTTGCCCACAAGCAACTGTAATGTAGGATGCTGTAAAATGCTCACCCTCCTAGGTGGCATCCTCTATGGGAAGATCTCTCCATCGAACCAAATGCTCTCGAATCACTCGGTTTCTCAGCCACTGTTCCCTCACCTCAAGAATCTCATCAGGGACCAAAATCAATTTACCTTCCTCATCCATAGGAGGTAATTCGAGTGAAACTATAATATGCTGTCCAAGGGCCTTTTTCAGGCAAGATACATGAAATACATTATGAACTTTGCTGCCATGTGGTAACTCAACCTCATATGCAACCTCTCCCACTCGCCCGAGTATCCTGTATGGACCATAAAAACGTGGTTTGAGCTTCTCAGCTCCCCCCCTTTTTAGGGTGCTCTGCCGATATGGTTGTAAATGCAGAAAGACCATATCATCCATCTCAAATGCCCTCTCAATCCTGTGCTTGTCAGCGTACATCTTTTGCTGATTTTGGGCCTGCTGCAAATTCTCCCTAAGAGATCTCATGACATCCTGGTTCTCTTGTAACCAATCCTGAGCCAAGGGAACTCTACTGTCACCAAATGCCAAATCAATGAAAGATAATGCCTCATATCCATAGAGAGCTTTGAAAGGTGTCATGCCAATGGAGATATGATGCGTAGTATTATAACAATACTTGCCCAAATGCAGCCAACGCACCCATGCTTTTTGCTGCCTTGACACATAGTTACGCAAATATCCCTCAACCCATTTGTTAACTATTTCTGTCTGCCCATCCGTTTGAGGGTGGTAACTAGTACTAGGTGTTAACAAAGTACCAGCTAGTGTAAAAAATTCCTGCCAGAAGGAACTCATGAATCTGCTGTCCCTATCACTCACAATGGTCTTTGGAAGACCATGAAGTCTAAACACCTCCCTGAAGAACAACTCAGCCACCTGCGATGCTGTAAAATCTAATGCAATGGGAAAGAAGTGGGCATACTTCGTTAGCGTATCCACAACAACATAGATGCAATCTTTCTCTTAAACTCGAGGAAGACCTGTAATGAAATCCATGGAGATCCCTGTCCACTTCTGTTCCGGTATAGGCAAGGGCTGCAATAATCCCGCTGGGTAGGTATGCTCCGACTTGTTCTGCTGACAAGTCATACACTCACGGACATGGTGTAAAACATCATCTTTGAGACCCTTCCAAGAGAATCTCTCACGTACTGCCCTGTAAGTCTTACCATATCCTGGGTGTCCGGCTGTAGGAATATCATGGAGAGCGTGCAAAATTTGTTCCTTCAACTGAGAACTCGGAACAAGGTAAACCCTGTCTTTATGGTAGATAATATCATCTACCACACTGTATCTGTCATCCACTATCAAACCCTCCATAATCTCACACATCCGTAGAGTCCCATCCTTCTTCTTAACAAGCACTATAGAAGAAGCAAAGGGGTTGGAACTAGGTCGAATGAAACCCATGTCCAATAGCTCATGAATAGTCTTCTCAATTTCATCCTTATAGGCTCTAGGATGACAGTATGGGGTAGTAATCACTGGCTTCGCTCCATCCTCCAACTCTATACCATGCTCAAACCCTCTATCTGGTGGCACTCCAGGAGGTATATCACCAAACACTCTACTGTGACGACCCATCACTGACTGAATGTCCACATGAAATACACGGCCATCCTGAGATATGGGTGTTTTGGATTTAACCAAATAGTGTGTAGCCCAAAGCACATCATTATGCCTAAGGATGGTCTCCATCCTGCGAGAAGTCACCTCCCTGGTTCCACCATCTGACGCTGCCCTCAAAATCACCTTCTGCCCGCCAGAAAGAAACTCTAACTACATATGGTGGTGATCAATAATGTAACGCCCAATACCCTGTAACCATTGCATGCCCAAAACCACATCATAATCTTCTATGGGAAGCACATAGAAGTCATCAATCAAAGTATAATCTCCCATTTGAATACTAAGCTGTGGAATCCGCTTGGTACAACCCAAAATGGCACCATCAGCCACCTTCACTCCAAAACCTCCAAACTCCTCGTACTGTAAGCCACGCCTCTCAACTAATTTTTGATCAATAAAGTTATGCGTAGCACCTATGTCTACCAAACTGGTGATCCGCTTACCCTTAAGTGTACCTTTCAACCGGAAGGCATGAAACTTAGGATAACTGGAGAGGGTAGCCATAGCTACTTTAGCTGATGCCACAGGCTCAGCGGTGTCTAACTCCAACTGTGTCAGAAAATGCTCAACATCTTCTGTATTATCCTCAATATCAGTATCAGGAACCTCCTCATCTCCTAACTCAGAAGTCACCTCAATCAAATGAACCTTTCCTTTACCCATGCAACAGTGTCCTGGTTCCCATGGTTCTTTGCGGGAAAAACACAACTTTTTCCTCCTCAATTCATTCCTCGTCTCCTGATTCATCCAAGGAGTTTTAGATGAGTTCCCTCCTTTGTTTTGTGTCGTATTGGCCTTCTGTGCAGGCCGTGAATCTCTAAATGGTTTCTTATCTGCTTGATAAGAAGTGGGAACAATATCCAATCTCAATGTCACATGAATAGCCTCCTTAAGAGTAGCTGGTTGGAAAGCACGTACCAATCCTTTTAGTCTATCCTGCAAACCCTGAATGAACAACATCACACTACGTTTCTGGGGCATATCCGGTACCATAACTGCAATATGCTGGAACTCATTAATATAGGCTTCTGCATGACTAGTTTGTTTAAGGTGAGCCAACTCCCTGTAATAAAGTTCTGTATCCTTACGGTCAAATCGTGCAATGAGTCGCTCGGTGAACTCAGCATAGGAGTGAACTAAGGCGTGATCTTGGGTGACCAATCCGTGGTGCCACCAATCATAGGCAATCCCCTTTAAATGCAACACAGCAAACTGAATAGCCTCACGCTCAGGCATGGGCCTCAATGAAAGGTATATGTCCAGCTTGTGGACCCAAGCTCGTGCACTAGTGTCTCCTGAGCCATTATATGAGGCCAATATAATCTTCCCAGTAGCTCTATTGAGGTCATAATTCTGTTGCTGTTGTGGTAGTCTATTACCACGATCTTCCCTAAACCTGGTTGTATCTCTACGCTGTGCACAATACTGGGGTAGAGGGAAGACGTCCCTAACCTCAAGAGGTAGAGCTCTCCACTCAGCTGTGGCCGTCAAAACTGACTCCTGAAACCCCACTTCTGGTGGTTCCACCTGCGCTGGCCGTTCACCTGGTATGAATTGGGGAAGCAATGGCCTATTCATAGTAGGTGTACGATGGCGATGCCTCCTACTGGAATGAAGGGAGCTCCCAACTGAAGAATGGGACTGATGGCTGCGCTGACTACCAGCCACTGAAACTGATCTACTTTGCCTGCCTCTGTGTCCACCCATCTCCAAATGCTCCAAGGTATCCTATAACCTGTCTAGAGCCTGAGCGATCCTGGGCTGAGTAGTGAATAGGGTCCGCACCATCTCTCTTTCTTCTTCCTCTGTAGGGATGTCGTCGCCAGCAGCACCCTGTGCCTCACCCATAGCTGGTATCTGTGCGTCTCTGGCGACCTCTGCTCGCCACTGGTTTCTCCTGCGCTCGTAGAATCTGTGTATTTCTCCACTAGGATCCATAGATTTGTATTCAATCCACCCACTAGTGACTACCCAGATGCTGAAATGATTTATCAAAAACTTTTATCGAATACCCAGATGCCAAAATCTGTTGTGACAATTTCTCACAAACCCTATAGGCTGGCACGATGTAAGCTCTGATACCACTGAAAGATCCCTGATGGATCTCTGCTGCAAATCTGTTGTAGATTTATTTTATTTTTGTTTTTTCCTGTTTATTAATGTTTTCTTGTAGAACTAGACGGAAATGCAGAAGAGTTTGTTTGTTTTTGTGTTTTTGATGATTATTCCACATAGAAATGAGAAGTAGCAAATGGCAAGAAAAGAGTCTGAAAATAAATAACAATATGCAGTAAAGTCAGAATTGATACAAATCGTACCAGACAGATCTCTGAATTATAGAGCCAAATAAAAGATCCAGTACATTTCCTCTAACAATGACGCCACAACTGATTGATGAAAACGGGCTGATAAGATGCAAGAATCTGCTGCTGAGTAACTGATTTTTCTATGTATCCAAATGCTGCAAATGACAGAGTATGGCTGCAAGAAATGGCAGTGTACGGCTGCTAGAATTCACCTCCCATACGCCAAAGAACATGCCCAACAAAACAAACTGTAGGCCCAAGCTGAAGTGGCGTCTACCTTCCTCTTGAATACTGTTGAAACTACTGACAAACCAATACCCAATGCTGCTGAGGGTTACGTCCCAACCAGCAATTACCCTGGGGTTTGCGTCCCAGAATGCAGATCGCTCAAGCAGAGCAAATCTGAAAAGAAGTGTTTCAAAAATATGCATAATCATGAGAAATGACGTCCATCTCCTTATAACCCCTTGCAAAGCAATTCGAACCCTAAAGTGACCCCCAATTGGCGTTGGCTATAAAAATGAATTAAATCTTATTTTAAAGTGACCATGTCACTAGAAAATGACCTTTTCCACCATAGTAATAAATCCGCTCGCCGAATTGCCCTGAGACCAAAGAGGAAGATTTAGAGAATTTCAAGACCTTTCCAACGAGCTATCATAACATGGGATATGCATCCAGATGAGGCCAAAATTCCCTTATTACTCCAAAATGCCTAATAACTTAGCCTTATTTAAATATTAAACGCTAACTTAGGAAATATTAAAAATATAACCCAAATAGCTATAAACTGCCCAACTGACATCACAAACCATAAAATCATCTTGTCACCTGTCTGTGACTGAAGTCGAAAATCAAGGATCGACTGGCAGTCTCATCCCTAAAATCTAGGGATGCTCCTAAAATTTAGGAAACAAGCCCTATCCCTCTGAAACTGAACCCAAAGGGTCATCTCATGGAAACCCAGCCCTGGGCATGATCATACCTCCGAAAAAGTAGGAATGAACCCCATAAATGTAGGAACTGCCTCCTAAAAACAAGGAATGTCACCCAACTGATCAATACCCACCAAAAAACCAAGTCCCCAACATTGAATAACCATACTGGGTCTCTATCCAACCCTGTCAGCCTACAAGACCCCATAATAAGCTGACTCACATGTCTCTGTTAGACTGAGCTAGAGTGGGGACATGACACAAATTCAGCAAAAAACTGACCACAATAGCCTTAAACATTTCCTCGGGCAGCGAGATCTTAATGATAGGCAGCAAAAATGGGTAAGTAAATTACAGGCCTATGATTTTGATATTACCTATTTCAACGGGACACAGAATGTAGTAGCAGATGCTTTGTCATGAAGACCCCACTTGAGCTTGATGACAAATATATTAGAGGATTGGAGACATTTGATCCTTGTAGAGTATGCAAAGGATACATGGGCATCGGGATTCATAGATGGATCGATCCAAAATAGTGATTTCACCCTTGTGAATGAGCTTATCATTTACAAAGGGCTCATTTATTTGGTGTCAGAGTCAAAGGTGAGGAGGATGGTGTTGAGAGTTTATCATGACTCACCTATGGTAGGACATCCAGGTTTTTACAAAATCTATCAGCAAATTCGTGAGCGTTTTTCTTGGAAAGGGCTCAAAACTAAGCTATTGCAATATGCTATATGTTAGAGAGTGTCCTACTTGTCAACTAAAATAAACAGGAGCACTCTTACCCAATCGGCTTACTTAAGCCACTTCCGATTCTAGAGAGGAAGTGGGAGTGTTTGTCCGTGGACTTCATTATAGGACTACCGAGAGCCCAGAGCAGAGATTGTATATATGTTGTTGTTGATCAGCTTACGAAGTTTGCCCACTTCTTCTCGATCACTGCTACATACATTGCTCGGCAAGTGGTAGATTTATTCTTTAGAGAGGTATTCAAGTTGCATGACTTAGCTCGAAGCATCGTCAGCGACAGGGACAACAGGTTTATGAGTCACTTGTGGCAAGAGTTGTTCAGATTTTGTGGGACAGAGCTCACTTCGAGTACTAGCTACCACCCCTAGATAGATGGTTAGACAGAGACAATAAACAAATGGTTGGAGGGATACTTTCAAAATTACATAGCAAGGCAACAGAAAGCTTGGGTTAAGTGGATATATCTATGTGAATATTGTTATAATTCCACTTATCACATGTCTATCCAGATTTCACCATTCATGGCATTATATGGATATGAGGCACCCAATTTCATGGATTTTTTTTCTATCAAATAGTAGAGTACCTAGTGTTGGAGACTTATTACAGGAGAGCCAGGGCATTGTAAAGTCTCTTAGGGATAATATTACTAAGACACAGAATCAACAAAAGCAGTATGCTGATCCGAAGAGGATTGAGAGGAATTTCGAGGTAGGTGATATGGTATATTTGATGCTGCAGTCTTACCGCCAAACCACTCTCAAAAAGAGTGGTGCCAAAAAACTTAAGCCACGTTATTATGGGCCTTTTAGGATGATCAAGAGAGTTGGAGAGGTCCCTTACGAGTTGGATTTTCCAGCAAAGAGCAGAGTCCATAATGTTTTTGATGTGTCACATCTCAAAAGGCATTAGGACACCAAATTGTTTCTTCTACAGTGCTTCCACCTTTGGACGATGAGGGGAAATCGGTTTTAGTATCAAAGGCTATGATTGAGTTCAAGGAGAGGAATTTGAGATGTACTATCAGGGAGTACTTGGTGAAGTGGAAGGCCCTGCCAGTAGAGGATGCCGCTTAGGAGAGTGAAGAAATTTTGCAGCATCCAGAGTTGAGATTGCTCGGGGGACAAGCAATTTCAAAAGGGGCGGACTATAATGTCCCCATCTTTTTAGCCTGTTAGTGGAGTTCTTAGCCTGATATAAATGCCAAACTATAATAAATATGCTTTCAAAGAACACACCAAACATCTAACAATGAAGGTGCAAATGTTTTGTATAACATTGATTACAAATAGGAAAATATGCATCTACATCAATAAGTTATTAGGGCAACAAAATCTGATATAAAACTCTGATATAAATCAGATTAAAACAGAGTTTACAAACCGTACCAATGCCCTAAATATCTACTCTCAAACTATGCAAAATGTAGTAGATTAAGACCTAGAATTGCTCCAAAAATATGAATTTTCCTTTAGCAAATCACTGTAGTGATGACACTATAGCAGCGATATTGTGGCAAAGTCGCTGTAGCAATATCCAACTTATTCCTTTCTCCACAAATTCGGCCCTAGGCCACAAATATGGCACAATGAAAAGATTGATTTGTCTTCTCCAACAGTTGCGACCCTTTGGAAGATAATTTACCACCTCAGTTATGGAAATCAATGGGAGTGTTCGTTCTCAATGATCAGTGTAGCAATTGCAAAAACTTTTGGCTCCACAAGCTATCCAAAAGAGTAGATGGCAACACATTAGATGCTCAACAATGAGGCTGCCCTCCCTATTTTTTCTTTTCCTCTAGTAGATGGACCTCCTTCTAGAAGAAATAAAATAATATTTAATTCCTCCTAGAAAATTCTTTTAATTTAGTCACTTTTAATTAAATTAATTAAATATAAAGTCACTTTTTAATTTTAATTTATTTAATGACTTAATAAGAAATTAATTTAATCAATTTCTCCTTATTCGTTCACTTAGCCTTCGGAGAATGTAACTAAGAATTCCACTAACAGGCTAGAAAGATGGGGACATTACAAGAATTCATCCCTAGGTAATCTTTGAAGCACTTGTTCCTTAAGTCCAGTGTTTATTGTTATTATGGCTGAGATGTGTCTTCACCTATTCAAGGCATTAGTTACTTGGTTTTCCTTTCCCTTGATATAGATGATTTCAAAATCATAGTCTTCTAAGACTTTCAACCATCTCCTCTAACGAGCATTAGAATTAGGTTGAGTGAATATATATTTCAATCCTTGATGATCTGATCTCAGTGTGAATGATTTCCCTATAGGTAGTGTCTCCACATTTATAGGGCGCGAGTAATGGTTGCTGATTCTAACTCATGGGGGGCATAATTATGCTCATAGTTCTTTAACTTTCTAGACTTGTAGCAATAACCTGACCTTCCTCCATCAATACACCCCCCAATCCTCTTGATGTATCGGTGATTATTACAAAGCGACCCTCAAGATTTGGCACTCAGTAGTTGACTTTTCTTTTAAATACTCAAATGTTGATTGACACTTTTCTAACCAAACAAATTGTTTCCCTTTTTCTGCAAGGTAGTTATGGGATAACCTATCCAAGAAAAGTCTTTAACAAAATTCATATAGAACCTAGCTAAGGCCATGAAACTTCTGACTTCAGACACATTTCTAGGTGTGGGCCAATCCTTGATTGCTTTAGTTTTGGCAAGATCTTCTACAATTGCTTTGGCAGAGACAATATGCCCTAAATATTGAATCTCCTTTTGATAGAAAGAGCATTTAGACAATTTCCCATACAACTTTTGTTCACAAACTATTTCTATACATTTTTGATGTTCTTCATGATTCTGATAGTAGATAAGGATATCATCACTGAAAACCAATACAAACTTATCTAAACACTCCCTAAATACACTATTCATAAGATTCATAAATGCCGTGGGAGCATTGGTTAATCTGAAGGGTAAAATATTGAAGTCATAATGTCCATAATGGGTCCTAAAAGCCGTTTTATGAATATCTTCCTCTTTAAGCTTGAGTTGATGATAATTTGATCTAAGATCAATCTTAAAATATATTACTGCTCCTCTCATTTGGTCAAATAGATGATCAATTTGGGGAAGTGGATATCTATTTTTGATGGTGACCTTGTTAAGCATTCTATAAACTATAAACAACCTCATCGTTCCATCCTTCTTTTAACAAACAAAACTTGGGCTCACAAAGGAGAGACGCAAGGACAGATGAGTTTCTTATCCAATAATTCCTATAACTGCACTTGCAACTCCATCGGTTCAGTGATAGTCATTCTATAGGGTGCCATGGATATGGTTTTGGCTCCAGGCACCAAATCTATGGTAAAATCAAATACCCTAGAAGGTAATAGTCTAGGTAATTCCTCTAGAAACACATCCTGAAAATTCTTGAGGTAAGGATACTTCTTTGCAAAAGATTCTTTCATACTTTCCCTAATTTCTCCATCCTCTATAATGTAATCTTCTTGGTAAACCTTTTCCAAGACCTCATTGAGGTGGTCTATTTTTACAACATATTCTACATCTTTTAAGTTGCATGGCTGATATTTGATGAGTTTTAACTTCATGTGCTATTCTTGGAAAAATTGAAGGGTTCTCATTATCATCTAAGCATTCCAATGTTTTTGCAAGTCAATCCACTTTTGCCTTATGTTCACTATAAGCCAATTGATTCTCATAATAATATTGTAAGACTCTAGAGGTGCTACATATAGGTTAACCACAATTAAGAAAATTTGAAAGTCTACTTGAGCCTCAAACAAGCATTGATCTACTTGAGCCTTTGACTGGTTTGCATACTCAGCAATCCAAGGGTTTGCCATATACCCAGTTCTTTTGGAAATCTACTTAATAATTTTGGAGATATATAGCACTCAATGGCTCCAGTATCAATTAATATAGAAATAGGGTTCACATATTTCATACCTGAAGTTTCTCTAGGACCTAGCTGGTTCATTACTTGATGGTTATCTATTGCTGCATGAATTTTTTGTTGAAAGAAAGTTTGCTAAGGTGGTAATGGAGGACATGCTTGCTAAGTAGATGTGCCCTTAATAGGACACTGATTGGCATAATGATCCTCGCTACAGACGAAACAACCATTTTCTGGTCGCTTCTTTTGATTCCCTAGCTGCTTTTATTATTGTTGGAATTACCCTTGAAATCTTTACTATAGTTTTCTTTGAACTCGGGTTTGCTATCCTTAAAGTTCTTGATGCGCTTTTTGTACATTCCTTGGTCAAAATTAGAGGAACTTCAATTTGCCTTTTATTATCTCAGATGGAATCATCCTTTTGTTACTTTTTCTCCTATTTGATGGCCTTTTCAAGAGCCTGCTCCATGGTTCGTGGTACTAGTACATCTATGGTACCCCAATTTTGTTATTCAACATCATGATGAACTTCCTAACTTTGAAATTTCCATCCTAATAGCAAGTAGGGACATACTTCAAAAGTCGAGTGAACCTTTCCCGATACCCATTCACCGACAAATCCCCTTGTTTAAGGTTTTGGAAATCCAATACCTTCCGATCATTGAAGGATTGGGGTAATCATTTGGTCTTAAAGATTGTGACAGACTTATCCCAAGTAATATCGGTGGTCTTAATACTTAGCTCCATCTTACTGTTTTCCCACCAGGTAGTAGCTTCTCTATGTAATGTCCCTTTTTTTAGCATTCTTGTTGTTGTTAGCCTATTTCCCCATGGTCCCGTAGGCTAACCAGGACATTAAAGGGGCTTAGAGGCCATTTGGCCTAGATAGTTTCAGTTGCAGGTCTTTCTGAGGGGTTTTGAGGCAACTTTGAGCATACTTACTATTTATAGTAAGTCATCTTGGGCATGGGTGGACATCCAGTGGCAGCGGTATGTTGATGGTAATTGTTTAAAATTGGCAAGAAGACTTGTTTATCATTGATAAGATTTGTTTTGCTTTGTTAAAGCTATTTTATAAAGTTAAATTTAAATATTTAACTTTATTAATGCATAGACTATAGTTTGTGAGAAATATTTAAATTAAAAGAGTCCCCTTTATTTTATAACACATTGGAGACATAAGTTACATAAAGGGAGTTATGTTTTATCCCACATTGAGAAAACGAAGGATGGAGCTCTTGTGAGAACACTATAAAAGAAATGGAAGAGCTTCTTTTAAGCATGCTTAGAAATATCAAAGAAATTGGAAAATTTTGTGGAGATTATGTCTCAATAGTTTGGAGGACGAAATCCCTTCAAGCTGGAAATCTTGACGCCATTGAAAGATATGGTCTTGAGATTCAACATAGTAGCAGTCCGAAAAAGTGGAACCGAAAAAGCAGGCTGAAAAAGCGGATACGAAAAAGCAGTCCGCAAAAGCAGTCCAAAAAGTAGATCCGAAAAAGCAGTCGGAAAAGCAGTCCGAAAAAAGCGGAACCGAAAAAGCAGGCTGAAAAAGCGGGTACGAAAAAGCAGTTTGAAAAAGTAGGCTGAAAAAGCAGTTCGAAAAAGCAAATCGGAAAAAGCAAAGCAGAAGGGGCAGCATTGAAGAAAATTATTACAGCCATCTACAACCAGGTTCCTTTATTAGTATTTTTTTTTAGGGTGTTATAAGTTTCAGCTGTAAGTGTGCATTATACCAGCATTATCATTTTGTAATTCATGTAAATGCCAAAAGTCTTGGCCATATTTCATGAGCATTGTATTAGAAATTTCATTGCAAATTAAGAAGATAATAGTTGCTGGTGTCATTTAAGCAATTCAATATCATTATTTATCAGCTAGTTAGTTTGCATACCAACTGTTTGTAAAAATGCCAGTTGGCTGTAGGTGTTCATTTCTCATGCTTAGATCATATATATGCACTGAATATTATCAAAATTAGTAGCACACTCATGTTAGGCCATTGTGTAGTCCATTTAGAGTCTTCTAGCACAAGATTCTCATTGATGCAAATTGAAAAAAGAGTCATTTAAAGCCAGCTGAAATACTATATTAGTCATACGTCCGTTGTATGTGAATTGTTTGATGAAATTCCTTGAGCTTTCATCAGCATTTTTGAGAGCAGATTTGAGGAGGGCCATTACAGTGGTATCAGAGCTTGCTTGCAAAGTGTTTGACGAAATGTCAAACCACTGAAGTATAAAGATTTTTGGTGTTTGAAGAAGTTATAACCTATTGGGGTTATTACAGTGGTATCAGAGCAGTTTCCTACCATCATGTGGAGGTCTTATTGGGAATTTGGATTAGCAAGATAGAGAGAAAAATGTTTGACAAAATGAATGCCAGTCCAGATCAGGGAAAGGAAAGATTCTTACAGTTATTAGACACCTTAGCACAGGGATAGCGATCAGCAGAGCAAAGAGCACAGGAACAGAGTCAGAGATTGGAGCTTATAAAGTAGATGATGGCTCGTCAAATGGGGTTGAATGCTAACGTAGGTGGAGGAAATAATCAGAATGGTAACAATCAGAATGAGAATAATCAGGATGGGACACATAATGGAGGTGAACAAGTTGGGAACAATTTGGGTCATGCACCCTAGCAAGCTAGGACAGTGAGTTCGAGGACCATGATTCCCATGTTTCCTCCTAGAGCTCCAGAGCAGCCCGTACCAGAGCCCCAGATCACTGATATACAAGAACAGGTGAGGAGAGATTGGGAAGCCGAAGGTCTAGATTTTACTGCTGTAATTACCTTTAGGGAGTATATAGATGTGCGAATGAAGCATATGCCTTGTGGACATGACAAGAACCAGAGCTATGAGCTACGGAAGAAAGTAGGGAAACTTCAATTACCATATTATGATGGCTCGGGGAAGTCTACAACAGGAGCTTGGGTTCAAAGGCTTGACACATACTTTCAAATGAACCCTATGCCCGAGGAAGAAGCTATTAAATATGCAGCAATTCACCTGGATGGGCTAGCACACGAGTGGTGGCATCATGGTATGGTCACTATGGGTCATGCACACATTACCTCATATGTGGAGTTTAAGGAGAGACTGATTGAATGTTTTGATAGGCCTAAGGATCGTACCTTCCCTATGACAGGCAGAAACTTGTATGAGGAGTTTAACAGACATGCTGATTCGATGCAGGGAGACATTAGCACATCTTCAGGTAATGGTTTATCTGCATCATCTTCACAAGTAGAAGGGGTTATAGACATTGTGCAGGTTGAGCCAGAAGGTGATATCACAGGCACACTGGATTGTGCGATTGACACAGATAGTGATTCCAGTACAGTTGGGCTGGATGAAGTTACAACAGTTGAGGATACTATCATGTTTGAGGATAGTACAATTGATCAGAAAGTGAGCATTCAGGACTTTGCAGAAAATGAGTATCAAGCACAGTTGGATGCTTGTTCACATGAGATAGAGGCTAGTAGCTCTTCACTTGGTTTGGCAAGCCAGCTGAAGACAGGGGACAAGGATATTGTTGCGACTTTATCTCATCATGACAGGATGCATGGATTGATTGAGAATCACATTTGGATGATTCAACTGCAGGACAGATAGAAAGGAGTTACAACAGGTTCTTCTTGTGACGATTTACAACAGATCAAGGAAGGCATGGAGGCAATGAAGGTAAGTTACATACACCTACTTTCAGATCGCGATCATCTCCTTAATCTTGCAGGGGTCTATTTAGATGCATTGAAGAAGAAGGAGGAGGAGGTTGACCGGCTTTCTCATGAGCTGGAGGATACTTAGAATTCCTTGGTGTGTATTCAGTTGGCTCTCCAGGATTCTGAGAGACATGTGGACGAGCTTTGTCTTGAGGTGAGCTCAGTTCGGGAGTTAGCGCATATAGCAGGGACTCAGTTTTCTTTTACAGTCAGGTCACATGTTGATGATTTCTCAGAGATGACAGAGTTTACAGGAGAGTCCCAGGATCTAAGTATTACAGATGCCCAGGATCTAAGTATTACAGATGATAGCTATTCTGAGGTTACTCCTTTGGACAGTGTACTAGGGATAGAGTATAAGAGTTTGACCAATCGGCACAATCATGTGTCTAGTCAGCTGAGAGTTGGCAAGCGAGACATTGCTATTGTGTGTGAACATTTTGATGCTGCTCGCCAGTTGTTAGCAGTTTATGGATGGGGTTCTACTAGTGATGAGCAGGGAGGTAGTTATCTTTTCTTGACAGAGATCCACTCTTTATGGGAGGCTATTCGGATTCTGAGACAGAATTATATGCAGTTGGTAGCCGACAGAGATTATCTTATGGAGTGGGGGAGTACAGCATATGAAGCATTATTGGCCAAGGAAGATGAGGTGAGTGAGCTTACTCAGTAGCTCGAGGTGACTTCTGAGATTCTTGAGAGTATACAGTTGGCTTTCGAGGAGTCACAATTTCATTTGGCTAAGGTGACCGTGGAGTTAGAGCGACTGCAGTGTTTACCAGATTTTGTACAGTCACAAGCTATGGTGTCTGGTGATCTGAGGATGGCCATGGTCGAGATTGTCAAAGACAGTGGAGATGGGAATGCATCCATCCTTGATACTAATATTGGCATATCAGGTTCGTTCCCACTAGAGTCAGGATCAATTGAGTTGGGTACTGCAGCAGATTGTTGCAGTATCCCTAACATGGTGGTGGCCTCTAGTACTGATGGCACGGAGACTAGAGATGTTGTATCAAAGATCATGTGTGATATTGGTGAGCCGGCAGTTGGCATGGTTCCTGCTAGTAATACTACTCCCTTGGTGATGTCTTCGGAGGTAGTAGTCAGTTCCAACATGGTTAATGATCGATTGCAGTCTAAGCCACTGACTAAGATTGGCGCATTCTATCGACATTACATTGTGAGGTATGCTCATCAATTTACCTTTGATGACCATGTTGATGAGATGATGATAAAGAGATGTACTTTGGTTCCTAGTGCTTGTCATCAGTTATGGGACGGTTTGACGCCTCGGGATGAGAGTTGTGATGGGCATGACATGGCGATAGGTTCTGCGGTTGACAGCTTGATAATACATGACTCAAAGCAAGAGTTTGGGAGTGATGCTTCAGCGGTTGTTGTTATTGATTCTACGCCTCTGGCTATGACATTTCCTGACTTAATTGGTGATCAGTCACAGTGGGTTGTATCACTTGTTCATGGTGAGCTGTTGACTGAGGTTGGTTCTTTTTATCAGCATTATACTGCAGGTTATGTACATCAGTTAGCATTTGATCCTTGTGTTGAGGAGTTGATGACAGGCAAATTTGGTTTGGGTTCCATTTCTTGCTGTTTATGTTGTGATGTCTTTTCGCCATCAGTAGTGCATGGGAGTTATGGTTATGAGACAGTGGCCGGTGATCTGCAGAGTTGTGTTGACTGCAGGAGTTGTGCAGTTTGTGGATTCTCCATACTTGGTGCAGTTTCATTCGGGAGCGTTTACCATTGTTGTAGAGTTGGATTATACATTCCGTATAGGCCAGTGGGATGCGTTGATGGTATTTACTGTGTTGGCAGCTTGATTTGTCCACTTTACTTGGGTTCTGATATTCTAAGAGTTTGTGTCTCATGGGTTTCTGACTATGGCAGTTGTGATTTTGGAGTTTGGGTGAGTTGTATTCGCCAATTTGATTATGGATTCCTTTTGGTTAATTTTTAGAGGTTGTTGCAGGAGCCTATGTTGACTGACAGCAGTATAGTTCATGACTACATTTGGGATCCTGGTGGATTGATCGGGTTGTTGTTCGGCCATTGCTTGGGGCAAGCAATTTTGGGAAGGGTGGACTGTAATGTCCCTTTTTTTAGCATTCATAGCATGATGTTGTCGTTAGCCTATTTCCCCACGGTCCCGTAGGCTAACCAGGACATTAAAGGGGCTTAGAGGCTATTTGGCCTAGATAGTTTCAGTTGCAGGTCTTTCTGAGGGGTTTTGAGGCAACTTTGAGCATACTTACTATTTATAGTAAGTCATCTTGGGCATGGGTGGACATCCAGTGGCAGCGGTATGTTGATGGTAATTGTTTAAAATCGGCAAGAAGACTTGTTTATCATTGATAAGATTTGTTTTGCATTGATAAAGCTATTTTATAAAGTTAAATTTAAATATTTAACTTTATTAATGCATAGACTATAGTTTGTGGGAAATATTTAAATTAAAAGAGTCCCCTTTATTTTATAACACATTGGAGACATAAGTTACATAAAGGGAGTTATGTTTTATCCCACATTGAGAAAATGAAGGATGGAGCTCTTGTGAGAACACTATAAAAGAAATGGAAGAGCTTCTTTTAAGCATGCTTGGAAATATCAAAAAAATTGGAAAATTTTCTGGAGATTGTCTCAATAGTTTGGAGGACGAAATCCCTTCAAGCTGGAAATCTTGACGCCATTGAAAGATATGGTCTTGAGATTCAACATAGTAGCAGTCCGAAAAAACGGAACCGAAAAAGCAGGCTGAAAAGGCGGATATGAAAAAGAACCGAAAAAGCAATCCAAAAAGCAGATCCGAAAAAGCAGTGGGAAAAGCAGTCCGAAAAAGCAGGCTGAAAAAGCAGTTCGAAAAAGCAAATCGGAAAAAGCAAAGTAGAAGGGGCAGCATTGAAGAAAATTATTACAGCCATCTACAACCAGGTTCCTTTATTAGTATTGTTTATTTAGGGTGTTATAAGTTTCAGCTGTAAGTGTGCATTATACTAGCATTATCATTTTGTAATCCATGTAAATGCCAAAAGTCTTGGCCATATTTCATGAGCATTGTATTAGAAATTTCATTGCAAATTAAGAAGATAATAGTTGCTGGTGTCATTTAAGCAATTCAATATCATTATTTATCGGCTAGTTAGTTTGCATACCAACTGTTTGTAAAAATGCCAGCTGGCTGTAGGTGTTCATTTCTCATGCTAAGATCATATATATGCACTGAATATTGCCAAAATTAGTAGCACACTCATGTTAGGCCATTGTGTAGTCCATTTGGAGTCTTCTAGCACAAGATTCTCATTGATGCAAATTGAAAAAAGAGTCATTTAAAGCCAGCTGAAATACTATATCAGTCATACGTCCCTTGCATGTGAATTGTTTGATGAAATTCCTTGAGCTTTCATCAGCTTTTTTGAGAGCAGATTTGAGGAGGGCCATTACAGTGGTATCAGAGCTTGCTTGCAAAGTGTTTGACGAAATGTCAAACCACTGAAGTATAAAGATTTTTGGTGTTTGAAGAAGTTATAACCTATTGGGGTTATTACACTCTAGTAAGCTGATAGATTCCCCAAATAGCCTTTGAGGACTCAAAGAAACTCCTAATATCAAAGTACTTTTCTATCTCGGTCACCCATACCTCAATGGCATCCCCATACTCAGATCCTGAAAACTTAGGGGGTTTGATTTTCTTTAAGTCAACAGATAACTCATTGGCTATCTAATTCTTCTTTTGAATCTACAATTGAGTTGGAAGTGGTCTATTTCCTTCCTCACTATGAATGGATGGTTCTGGTTCAGTTTTGGGTTGGGGTGAGGATTGTGTATCTTCAGGCCCTTGCCCAAATTGGTTTACTAAATCATTCATTCTTTGTTCCATCTTCTTGATTTCAGTTTGGGTGTCTAGTAATACTTGAACAAGTTGGTCCATAGAACTCGTGAATTAGTTTCCCTAGATGTTTCATTCTGTACGCGATTGTTATTTTCATTGTTTGCGATTGCTTTTGTAAATAAACAATCTCATTACTCTCAACATTTTCTTTATTGATTTCTCATTTTTAAATAAATAAAACAAAGGATTTCTATTGCAATTGCAGCTACATTTATCACAAAATTTACCCACTACTGTGAATACAAAACTTCAACATTTTTCTATAAGGAAATAAGAAATCCTATCCCTTGGTATTGTGTTTGTTTCGTTCCTTAGGCTTATTATGCCCAATACAAGGTACATGATACATTATAAATAGTTTAGTTGGTTTTGAATTCCAAATTTGGATAAGTTTGTTTTGCATGATTGCCTTCTTGGCAGAAGTCCATCTGACTCTTTCCTTCGTGATTGTGGTTAAGGCATGGGCTAATGTTTCATCATCTCTGGGTATAGAGCAGAATGGGTAATTAAATTTAGGCATGTGCTGAAATATAAAGATATGAACTTGGGGACGGGGTTTCTTCTGAGGCATCATTTGAGTTCTCATCTTGTTCTCAATCAAACATATCTATTTCAGATTTAAATCAATGGTGAACCCAAGGTTCAATGTTGAACCTAAAGCTCTAATACCATATGTAACAACTCAGTTTCCTAATTCACATTAAATCATAACGAATAACCAATATTTCCAATTCACATGAAATAAAAATAATGAATAACCAATTTAACCAACCATTTTCAATTCACTTGAAGTCTCAACGACTATATAGAACATAGTTTAAAAAACCGCCAAAATATCGCCAATCTCACGATATTTCGCGAAGCAAATACCCTGCCGAATATAACGCAGTAGAAACCGGCAACGAAAAATTGCAAAAAATCGTGTCATTTATTTCGAGATATATCGCGTTAAAATCCAAAAAATCGCAGAAGATATCGTTGAAAAGTCAGAGCGGGATATTTTAGGTTTGATGTCATGTTATAAATTTCCAACTCTCATTTGTTTCGTTCCAAGTTTCCAACCCTAATCGATCATTTGTCTAAGTATGTTTGGTCTCCACGAGTTTGGACCCTCATTTGTTTGCGCATGATAGTGGTAGAGGGTCGACAATTGGCTTTGATTTGTCTGGACTCTGCATCCGACGATAGCTCGGGGACTGTAGAGGTGATTATCGGCATTTGACAAGCATTACACCGATTTTACTATTTTTTCATTCTTGCATCGATTTGAACTGTTTTAAACTTTTTTGGTAGCACTTCCCAGGTATGTATTGTTTTACCATTTTGTAAATTGTTTTTAAATTTTAATATATTTTGTTCATAAGTTTTGTTTAACATTTAATTTATTTTATAAAAGTAAAATCAAAATATAATATATTTTGGTAAATAATTAAAAACTAAAAATACATAATAGATTGTTTTAACTTTTAAATTTCCTATGAATTTCACTATATTTTATTAATTTCTAACATATTTATAATGCATTTTAATAGATTTTAGATTTATAATATATATTAATAGATTTATATTAGATTTTAAGAAATTTTATTTTTCAATAGGTTTTAATAAATTTATAACAGTATTTTAATAAATTTAATGAATATTAAATTTGATTTATTGTAAATTTAGAAGCTTTCTAATTATAATTGGTTATTTTTTGTGCTACAAAGTCTGCCTATTTCCTCACAAGATGGCTGGTGGTAGAGAGGACCCTTTATGGAGATATGGGCTCCGAGGAGCAAACAAAGGACAAATCCAATGTATCTTTTGCCAGAAGCATATGACTTCAGGTGTAAGCCGACTAAAATACCATCTTGCAAAGATTCCAAACAATGACATTTCACCGTGTGATAGATGTCCAGAGGAGGCTTCAAGAGAGGCTTTGACAAGCCTTCAAGAATTTGCACAAAATAAGGAAGCAAAAAAGAGGACATTCGAGGCCATGGCAGCCTCAATGGAGACTTTTAGTTCTACATGATCACAAACAAGTGGAGAGGCTTGATATTGAAACTTGAAACTGATATGGATCCCTAATTGATATTAAAACTTGAACTTAAGATGTGTTGAAAAGTTTTAGTTTCACAAAGTTTGACTTCTATATACATTGAACATATTTATAATCAAATGTTGCACTTGTTTCTTGGTATATGATTCTATCACTATGATAATTTACTAAGTTTTAGTTGCTATAGAATGATAGATTATTTTTTTAACTCAAAACTTTGATTAATATATGGTGGCTATCTCAAATCATTATATGTTCTACAAATTTGTTGTGTGTATATGAGTTTTAAGAAATTGTATATTTTCAAATGTTTGATAAAAGTGCCGATTTATTGCTGAATTTTTCGCCGAGTTTTTGCCGATTCCGATATTTTCAAAAAAATTGGGCTAGACGAGATATTGCCGAAACCGAATTTTTAAACTATGATATAGAATATCTAAAATTAAACAAAATAGGAGATGCAACATTGTGGGAATAATAGACTCACTCCCCTCTCAGTTTTTCAGCCCATTCAACAATTGATATCAGAGCTTGGTCCCTTGGTAACAGAGCTTAATCACTTAAGGAAAATCTTGTAAGGTTGGATGGATGGAAGGAGGATATCACTTGGATGAAGACCAGGAAGCTATAACGAGCGACATAGAAAGTACCATATCAGAAAATGAGGAACTCAAGGAAAATTCGAGAGATGCTAATTGATATATTGCAAAACTCAAAGACCAGATCAGGAAATTCAAGTGAAGACATAAGGAAGTGAGTTAATATCTAAAGGAATCTAAAGAAAGAATTATAGAACTAGAGCAAGAACTACAGATTCCGAAGAATTCAAATGACACTGTTGTGGATTTGGAACTGGAACTTGGTATTTCAAAAGAAATTGAAAACATTGATGAAAATCAAGAGAAACCTATTGATGGAAAGTCTGAGGTAAAGGGAAACCTAATTGATGACTCGTTAGCTTGTCTTGATTTGGATGTGGCCATGGAGGAAAGAAAACAAATTCAAGATGATGAGGAAAGTTTGTGAACAAAATAAAAGGTTGGAAAATGAATTGGAAAAACAGAAGACCAGAGTATGCGAGAATAGTGCAATCTTTGATTAGTTACTCATGTAGCAAAGAGATGACAAGGGAAAAGTGTGCTCAGAACTTATCGGTGAATATTCTGATCAGAGTAAAAAGGGGAAAGAAAAGATAACCGACAGTAATATAGATGGTGAAGTAACAAGTGAGAAGCAAGACACATCATTTAGGATGATAAGACAGCCTAATTCTCATAACTGTTTTACTTTCAATGGTAGTTTTCACAAATGCAAAATTTATGGTCATAAGGCAGTTGATTTGAAGATGAGGAAAGTTCAGAAGACCCAGTGCTCTTATTGTCATAATTTTGGTCATAAGGAAAAGGAATGCAAAAATCAGAATTCTCAGGAAAAGAAGGGAATGGTTAATGTTTTTCATGGAACTTCTTATGTATGGAATAACTTTGGGTATAAGGCTAGCCAATGTAGATCAAGGCATCCATCAGTAAAGAAAAATGTAAAATATTTCAAATGTGGGCAAACCAGATGCTATGATAAATTTTGCAGCTCTGAGAATGAATCAGCTAAGATCGAAAAGGATGTCCGAAATATTGAAATCATTAATTCACATACAAAGAAGGAATGGAGGAAGAAAGCTGAATTTGAGGAGAAATTGGTAGTGTCAGAGCTTGATACTAGCTCAACTGACAATTGAGGTTAGTGATTTAGCTCAAGGAGATCATAAATCATTTGAAAATTCTTAACCTCCCTTAGGTTGTGTTGGTTGCAAACAATTTTCTACTTACAGGAAAAGGTTAATGCACTAATGATGACAAGATGTTATGAATATCATGTGGATTACGTTAGCTGTAATAGTTTGAATAGGATTTTTTAATCATGAGCAGTTATGGCTTTAGAAGGTCATTTCAAATCTCTTGGTATTGTAGCTTGGAGTTGTGTTTCAGAATTCATTTCAAAAGAAGATTGTTTAGTTTTAGATTTGGTTCATTGCTTGTGTTTGGTGTTCTATTTCATGGATTCTTTTCCTGGGAAAGACAGTACTGTGTGAAGAACTGACATTCTGGCTGATAGGTAGATATATAGATTTCTAAAAGGAGTAGAAAATAAAATTGATTCTTGCAAGGCATAATTACTATCTCTTCGGGAAAAGCTTGATTCTAGTCTTGTGGTTACTAGTCCCGTACCGGTAACACACTTTGATGGTGGTTTCTCTTTGGAACAAAGTAGTCTAGACATTGTTTATAGCTTAGTGAGAAGGAGAAAGAACCTATGTCGGTATGTGAAGGAGAAGAAGTGGAGACTGGTGTTTCACTTGTAGGATCTGATGCATTTGATCTTGATATTATTATAAACATGGTGGATAATGGAGTGTTTGATAGGGTAAGTGGTTTGTAGATTGAGTACTCCTCAGCCTGTAATATATTTTGTTGAGGATTGTTAAGCCCAAGCCAATTAAATAAATATTGATGTGTCCATAAGCTATAATATTTGTGCCTTGGGTAAGTTGATTATGAGTGACAACAAAAGGGACCTATGTAAAGCTGCTATGCAAAAGTTTCTAGAACCGACAAAGATTAAAACTAAGGACATTTGTAGAAACAAGCTTCACAAGAATTGCATGCATACATGTATATAAAGTCTGTTGTTTCAGGTGCCCAGGAATAGTGGTATTGATTCAGATTGTGCTGGAAAGAAGAACCTAATCCTTTCATACAAAGGCTTGTTTGTGAAATTGAAAATGATAACACTAACGAACATGACCTAGAGTTGGCAAGAAGATTGTTGGATATGAAGTTTTTAGCCTATCTAATTTCTCTGCGCTCATTATAGGGTATTGAGTTACATAGAATGATTTCTAAAAGAACTTCAAACTTAAATGTTTGAAGAGCCGGTCATTAAGGCACCTCTTGATGGAGTCTTCAAAATCCATGGAAAGCCTTTTTCGCATTTCCGGAAGGGTGAAGTCAGAAACCAAGCGTAACAACAAAAGTTTGCTATTTTGGAGATAAGAAGTAAATTTAGGATTTCACAAGAGGTGTGTCTTAGGCATAGTGAAATAGTGATTTATCACCATTTTGCAAGGGACTTAGCAACAAACTTCCGAAATCACAATTTAGCAAGGCATGGTTGGGGAAGGTTGCGAAGTGGCAAAATTTTCCAAAATTGCAAGCAGTGGCTAGACTGAGCTCTGAATCAGCGGAAACCATGAATGGCAGGGATGCTGATCGCAATTTTGGAACCTGTGGTAAGAGAAGAGTACATAAAGGCGAAAATGATGATCTATCTTGGAAAGTACAAACTCAAATTATATGATTGATCAGATGTGACAAATTTTAAAGACATAAATGCATGTGAGCCCGTGCAGAATGTTTTGAAGGGACATTCAAATTGAGGGAGCATTAAATTCATTTGTTATATTACGAGAGCATACAAGTTCAGTATCATTGCAAAAATCTTGATTCAGAGGTTGGATATTTTTCATTACCAAGTTGTGTTTGCAGGAGCTGAATTTGCGAAAAAGTGGGACTACTAATCCAGGAGCATCCAATAGGTGAAGAGCCAAAACTAGTCATGCAACCAGACTTGACTCCAGAGCAGGAAGATCAATTGGACATTATTCATAGCATGTATGTTGCTGCTTGGGACTTGAGGACTAGTTATGTGGGCTACACCTATGACGACCATGAATTGGAGCTTGAAGAAAATAAAGCTGAAGTGCAGTAGATATTGGTAGAGTTCAAGGATTTATAGGGCAATTGGCATTTTGATGAAATACTTGAAATGATGTGATAACTTTAGCCGTCTTGATTATTTCAAGGTTTTTTTTATTGTTTATAATTGTAAATATTAGTTACTGGCTGCAATTAGTTTAGTATTAGTTACATTTTTTAAGAGGTCTCGAGCTCTGTGCACCCCTTCGTTTTCTATAAGAAGGGGTACTAGGACCTTAGATGTAATAATATAGATTGATATATAGTATATACAAAAAAATATACAATTGTGAAGGATAAAAGTTGTTTTTAGTTTCGGATAGGTATTGCAACTAGTCACAACCCAATTGTAAAGACTCTGTTTTCTATTCCAAAGAAGGGAAATCAATTCTCATAATTGGCATTGGTGAATTTTTTTCTTGGATTCACATTATTGTTGATAGATTGAAATTGGTGCAAACCCTTGATTATCAAAGTTCATATACATGTTTGTGCTTTGTTTAATTGGTTCTATATTCTCAAGTTATTTGTCCAGTAATTGATGGTAGTTGTCTACAAGCAGTCTAATATTTACAAACTTGTTTTGAGTTGGACTCTATTTCCCAATCGGAAAAGGAAATGGTCTTATTGATTCATTAAAATTGGTAACATTTTGTGGTTGTTGATATTCACTACTATATGCATCTGCATGCTTTGCACATATTCTTAGTACTTTAAGAATTCTAAAAGCATTCAGTTCATAATTTTGATTTCTCCTTGAAAGATTACTTGCTATTTTCAAGAGTATCATCCAAGAAGCTTGCATTAAGAAGCATTAACCCATTTCGAAAGATTATAACGAAGGTGTACCTGCCTAGCTTTTGCAGGGCCTAAAGAGGCAAGGTATTTGATTCTTGAAGGATCAAACCCATTCGTTAGCCAAATTGTTTTGAAGATCCAGCATTGAGTGGCAAGCTCATAGGATTTCAACCAACAATTTGTTAGGATTAACCATGGATAAAAATAACAATTACATGCAAATATAACCATATTAGAAAATAATAAATCTTGTAGAAGAAAACACAAGAAACAAATATTTAACGTGGTTCACTCAATCCTTGGGCTACATCCACCAACAACAGGTCTAGTAGTATTATTATCTAGTGATTACAATCCACAATCTCTTACAGCTCAATATCGTTGCAAGAAGCTACAACATCACCATACATTATAAAATCCCTAACCCTAAGCCATCTTATACAAGCTTTTGTTGCTTACAAAATTAGGGCTAGAATAAGTTGTCCAATAGAAAAAACAATAGCCAACGCCTTTTAGAATATAAGGTCATTTTTGGCTTTGGGGGTGTTGCCCTCGAAAACTCCTGTGGGGGTGTTGCCCCTCGACCCCACCCTGTACTGTGACAGGGAGCGCACCTGGGGTGCTGCCCCCAAATCCCTCTAGAAATAATCTGGGAGGAAACCACATTGAATAAACCTCTGAGTCTGATTAGGCTCCACGTCACATCACAATTTAAGTAACCAACACTTCCTTGCTACTATTATCATTTAGTTAGGAAACAAATTTTGTATTCAAGTCAAGCATGTACTAGGTAACTAAGCTATTTGTGACTGTTTAAGTTCTAGTCTGTTTAACTTCAGTAACAGGTTCAATGTTTATATACAAGTGTTCATGTATACCGCTTACACAAAAATTTCCAGCAAAATAATATTGAGTTTGGTCACTTTTGCATTAATCATTGAAACAAGAATAATTGTGCTATATCTACATGCATGTGCTCATTGATGAAAATATCTGGTTAATGTAGACATTGTCAGTGGTAACAAGGTAATCATAACTACATCAGATTTGTTGCCAACAAAATAGAATAATGGAAAGTCTGAAATCGAAGGTATTCTCGAAAGAATATAATAACAAATTTAACAGTTAACAATTAAGAAACTTACATAAAGAAGAGCAATCGAGAATGAGCTCTATATAGTCGGATTGCAATGTAATGTTCTTGTCATAAAATAAATAAATCATCAAAGCATTGTTTATGGGCTGATTGATGCAGTATATCTCGGACCCATTTTTATTTTAATTATTTCCGTAGGTGTTTCCGTTGAAAGGATTTAAATGCACAAAGAAAAACTAGCAGATGCAAAACAATTAGATGAGAAACAAAATGCGAGATTTATCCTTGTTTACCACAAATGTGGCTAGGTCCAGACTACAGAGTATTGCATTAATATAAAAAAATTGTTTACAAATGAGTAGGAGCAACATATAAATAAGCTCATTTACATTACATATGAGAGGTCTCATGAAACCAAGAGACATACTATTGGAGGGAGAAATAATATGATGACCCTTGGCCTTCAACATATCAACAAACTCCCATCTGAAGGACAACCAATGCTACAACTGATCACCCAATACCTTGCTTAAATGCTGATTTACCTTTTCTTCACAAGCCCAAGAGAAGTCCTTGTACATTCAAACTTCTTTTTGGTGACAAGCTTTGTGAATATATCTGCTGGATTGATCTTTGTGTTAATCTTCACAATTTTTAGCTTGCCCTCTTCAACTGCATGACGAACAAAGCAAGCAGGTGTCTCAACGTGCTTTGAGTGACGTTGTGATGAATGATTATTAGCCATGGAGATGGCGTTGTGGCTATCACACAAAAAAAAAAATTTTGCTTTGCTGAACTTTAAAGTCACCAAGCAATCGTTGAAGCCAAATCATTTCCCTTGCACCTTCGGAAAGAGCCAAATACTCGGCCTCAGCTGAAGAAAGAGTAATGCAATGTTGCAACCTTGAAGCCCAACTAATAGGAGCTCCAACAAACACGAAGGTATAACCAGTGGTAGACATTCGTTTATCCAAGTCTTTGGCAAGATTAGAATCAGTGAAACCTTGTAATTGAACTTTATTACATCCAAAACATAATGCATAATCTGAAGTGCCTTTCAGATACCTTAGTATCCATTTAACTGCTTCCCAATAAGCCTTCTCGGGATTGCTCATGAATCTACTCACAAGTCCCACCACATAACCAATGCTTGGGCAAGTAGAAACCATGGCATACATGATGCTACCAACAACAGATTTATAAGGAATTTTCTCCATGAATTCCTTTTCTTCTTATATTTTTGGGCAAAAACCAGAACTTAGACGAAAGTGACCAGCAAGTGGAATAGGAGCAACTTTTGCATCGACCATGCCAAATCTCTCAACAACTTTGTCAATGTATTGTTTTTGAGACAAAGTGATTTCCCTCTTTTTCCTATCCCTTGTGATCATCATGCCAAGAATCTTCTTGGCTTCCCCTAAGTCTTTCATTGCAAATTTGCTTGCCAAGTTTCTCCTTTAACTCATTAACTATTCTTTTATTTGTGCCAGCTACTAACATGTAATCGACATAAAGAAGAAGAATGATGAACTCATCATTAGGAAGTTTCTTGAAGTAAATACATGGATCTGATTCGCATCTTGTGAAATTGTGTTCAGCTATGAAGCGATCAAATTTTATATACCATTGTCTTGGGGCTTTCTTGAGGCCACACAAGCTTCGATTTAATCTGCAAAAAAGATGCTCTTGTCCATCCTTGACGTATCCTTGAGGCTGCTCCATATGCAACTCTTCATCTACATCACTATGTAAGAATGTGTTTTTGACATCAACCTGTTCCAGCTCAAGATCCCATGCTGCTGCTAATGCCAAAACAGTTTGGATGGTCTTCATTTTAACAACCAGTGAGAAGATTTCATTGAAATCTATCCCCTTTTCTTGATCAAATCCCTTTACTACTAATCTGGCATTGAAGCGTTTTCCATCTTCCGCTTTCTCTTTCAACTAATATAGGCACTTGTTCTTAAGTGGTCTTCGATTTGGCAGAAGAGATACCAAATCCCAAGTTTGATTCTTGATTATAGAATCCATTTCATCATGAATTGTTTCTTTCCATTTATCATTGTTTGTATCTTTGAGAGCAGATTTAAAAGTTGATGCTTCTGAAAATTCTGAAACCAATAAGGAAGGCTTTGCCTCTTCAACAAACAATTACTCATAATCAAAGTATTTAGCTAGCATTCTCCTTTTTCTAGCGGACCTTCTCAATTGAGGTTCTACATTTTCAAAATCATTGATGGAAGAAATTTCTTTAAATGAGGAACCGGTCACTTTGGTTCTTCTATTTATCCCTTTATTGTTAGTTTGGAAAGGCAGACACCCCTATTTCTCTGTTTCACTACATCCTTGATTAACTATTGGCATATCAGTATGTTGATCTTTGTTAGTCATAGGCTGTGTCTCAACAGAGTGACTGGCATCCATAGAAAAATTTGTAGAATGTGTGCCGTGCTGAGGAGCGACTGTAGTGAGCATGGTTTGATCATCATGTTGAATGCCCTTCCTATGCCTTGTATGTTCTGAATCGTGTGTCAGCAAGTGATCTCAAATAGAGTGCGTAGAAGGGAGAGATTTTGCGACTTAAGTATGAGAAAGTTGTGGGTGTGAAATGTCTATGGGGCCCAAACTAGAATGAAGAGGTCCTATGTTTTCTGGATGTTGAGGATTAACTACAACATTTTTTGTGTGAAATAAGCGGCTCTATGACTGTGATGGAGTGTATTGTCCATATCCAGTGTTCCCCAACACTCATCAATTGTAGCAAGTGTGATGTCCATTTGTTGTGTTCCCTTTCCAAGGCATTCCATATCACAAGAGTAGCGCTGGTTATGTGAGGATGCTAAGTTGTGTTGCAACATTTTGGTGTTTGACATATTGGGATTGGGATTTATTATGACAAGTTTTTGCCCACAGTTTTGAACGTTGCCTTGTCTATGAGCAATAAGGGGAAGAGTTTGTCTGTTTGAATGCAAGGTAATGTTAGGAGACTCATGCATTTCTGCAAACCCGCGTGGACTAGGGATATTATGGTTACCAAAAAGAGGAAAGCCTTGTATTGAAGCATCATCCGCATTGCCTGTAGGAGTGTGATATGTAAAATCCTCATCGTGGGGGGAATGATGATATATTTCAAAGGACTCAATATCATTGTTACTACCAGTAGTATCAAATTCAAATTCAAGGCTGACTGATGCACAATTTTATTGCAGGTATGAACACTGTTAACAAAGAATAGATTTGCTCCAGAATCTATATATGTTAGTACAGAAATAACAGAGATAATATAATGTTCTTGAACTTGAAATGTCTTTCAATCCTTTGATGTGCTTGCATTTATTGATTTCGATACCTTGTTTATTCGGGTGGATCAAGTATACATATCAGACGGATGGGTGTGAGGGTGAATGGTCATGTCTCCGAATGGAGACATGAACATTCACCATCACACCAGTTCGGTGTTAACTAATCATGCCTGATTCGTTACAGACTTAACACAAGTCTAATAATGTATTACCAATCATTATGAACTGTTGTCCGATATAAAATATAGATTGATAGTGATCTAAAATCAAAGGAATTAGAATATGCTTCGATCGTGCCTTATGATCTTAGACAATATATATATATATATATATGATCACCGATTTCAATTGTGCATTGTTTCACATTTTCACATACAACTATAATATATATATATATATATATATATATATATATATATAACAGTATGTGCATCATACTGGTATACATATATACATATTTATATATATGTTGTTCTCAGTTATTGTCAGACCGAGGCTACATGCTTTAACACTCGCTCTTAGCTAGGGAAGAAAAAGTGCATATATATAAGTTCTCCTTATTTGAAAAGTGATATCCTCTAGATATATTTAAGAAAATCAAGTCTCATGATATTCCCCCCAGTTATGGTGTGTACACAGGTATAAGTCTCATGATATCTACCATAAAAGATAATGGTATATCCATAGATATTATGTCACATAATATCCACCACGAGTTTGAAGATGTTGATCTTCAACAAATATCAAGTCACATGATATTGATCATGATAGTATTCTAATAATAATAAATTCTTCACCTTATGTTATTAGAATCAACATTTCATTATAAAAGATTGTCACCTTTTAATAATGTACATAGGGTAGGCCCATGAGTCATAGAGTCACACGTATGACAAAAGAGTTTACACTTTAAACATCTTTATTAAAATAATAGAAATTTAAAAAGTCGAGACTCAATCTCATAGACTTACATTTCAATCATATCAAGTTTCTTTCTGAAATGATCAACCTTCACTTTAGGAAGAGCCTTGGTGAGAATGTCAGTTGTTTGATCACTTTTATTGATATATTCAAATTGAATAGCTCTTCTTTCCACCATGTCTCTTATGTAGTGGTAAGGAATTTCCATATGCTTGGACCTATCATGAAATACTGGATTCACAGATAACTTGATTCTACTTTGGTTATCACAATGAATAGTGGTAGGTTTCATAGGCTCACAGAATAAGTTGGAAAACAACTTTCAAAGCCACACTGCTTTTCTAGCTCCCATTGCTGCTGCAATATACTCTGCCTCAGTAGAACTTTGAGCAATTGAAGCTTGCTTTTTGCAAACCCAAGACATCATGGCTGAACCTAAGCTGAAACAACATCCTGATGTGCTCTTCTGGTCTTTTACACTTCTGGCCTAATCAGAATTAGTATATCCATGTAACTCCAAGCTGTTATTCTCATATTTAAGTTCATACCCAATAGTGCCTTGGAGATACCTTAATATATCCTTTAAAGAAACAAGATGAATTTCATGAGGTTCACACATGAACTGGCTTAATGCATTCACAACATATCAGATATTAGGTTGAGTATTCGCAAGATACATTAAAGACCCAATTATCTATCTGTATAAAGTGGGATCAGCTCGTCTAGATTCAACACTTGCTTCCTTTAGCTTGTGTAAGTTGGTTTCCATAGGTGTTGACATAGGTCGACAGTTCGACATTCCAAATCTTTTCAGAATATCAACAATATACTTCTTTTGATGTAAGAAGATATTCCCATACTTCTGACGAACTTCCAAACCAAAGAAGTAATGAAAAAATCCTAAATCCTTCATTTCAAATCCAGAAGCCAAATCTTTCTTACACTGATTAATGAGATGTTCTTCTCCTATAATCAGAAGGTCATCAACATAAAGAATTAGAATCAACATATTACCTTTAGTTACCTGAAAGTAAAGATTTGGATCAACAACATTCTTGGTGAATCCAAGACTTAGAAGGTATTTATCAATCCTTTCATACCAGGTTCGGGGAGCTTGTTTAAGTCCATATAGAGCCCTCTTCAATTTACATACATAAGAGGCAGCATCATGAGTCACAAATCCTTCTAGTTGTTCCAAGTATACTTCTTCCTCAATTGTTCCATTTAGAGAAGTAGTTTTTCCATCCATTTGATGGATTTTCCAACCTTTAGCTGTTGCAATGGCTATTACAGCTCTAACTGAGGTATACCTTGCAACTTGTGCAAACATTTCTTCAAAGTCGATTCCTTCCTTTTGAGAAAACCCTCTAGCCACAAAACGAGCTTTATGCTTTTCAATGCTCCCATCTATAGCATACTTAACTTTGAAGAGCCATTTGGAAGAAACAACAAATTTTCCTTTAGGTCTAGGAATCACAAACATCATTTTTTAGTATTGACTAATATTCTTCCACCATTGCATCTTTCCAAGCTTTATATTTAAGTGCTTCTAAAGCATTTGAAGGTTTAGGGTTTGGACTCTCACACATGAATGCATTGTATGTTAATTTTCAAAGTCTTTTGCTTTCTCTGAAAGTCCTTGAAGGTGCTGCAAATTCATATCCTTCCTATATAATTTTCCTTGCCCAAAGTGGCCTTTTAGAATTATCAAGACTCTCTTCTTGAGTCTCAGGAACGATCTTAGTTTCATTTGAAGTCTCTTTAGGGTACTCCCTCTAAATCTCTGGAGCAGGAGCCTCTTCTTGGGAACATGATAAGTCATCTGAGTCTAGTTCATCTAAAGTTTTGGCTCTTTTGAAAGCAATATTTTCTTCAAAGATGACATCTTTGCCGAGTTCTATTTGTTTTTTTCTGGGTATGTAGATTTTGTATCTTTTTATTGTTTCACTAAAACCAATAAGAATTCCTTTTCTTCCAGTAGGTTCTAACTTTGTCCTTTTCTCCTTAGGTACATGAACATACATAGGACATCCAAATATCCTTAAATGACTAATGTTAGGTTTCATTCCTAAAAATGCTTCTTCAGGAGTTTTGTTGTCCAAATATGAGTGAGGACATTTATTCTGAATATAAACTATTGTATTAGATGCTTCAGTCCAAAATGACATGCTCAAGTTTCGATCATAAATCATAGCCCTAGCAGCTTCTACAATAGTTTTGTTTTTCCTTTCACCAACTCCATTTTGTTGAGGATTGTAGGGAATTGTGAACTCCCTCTTAATCTCAACAAGTTTGCAGAATTCTTTGAACATTTCAGAAGTCTATTCTTTCCCATTATCTGTTCTCAGAACTTTAATTTTCTTTTCTAAGGAGTTTTCAGTGATAGTTTTGAGGTCTTTAAATTTAGAAAGAATCTCTTCAAATTCTTTGCACTTAAGGAAGTATATGCATGTCTTCCTTGATAAATCATCAACAAATATCACATAGTACAAGAACCCTCCTATGGATGGTGTAGACATCGGTCCACATAGGTCAGAGTGCACTAGTACTAACACATCTTTAGTTTTGCTTAAACTATGAGGAAATGACTTTTTAGTGTTTTTCCCTAAGGCACAACCTTTGCAAGGTTCATTGTGAATATGACTTAATTTGGGCATTCCCGTAACCAACTTCTTGATAGATGTTAGAGCACGAAAGTTGATATGACCTAATCTTCTATGCCATATTTTATTTGCATCTGAAGTCTCACGAACAGGTGCAAGATTTTTCTTAGTGCAAAGCTCATATATTAGTCCTTGTCATACTTCTATTGTTAGAGCCTTCTTTATGGTTGAATTCTTAGGCCATGCTAGTACCTTACCTTCCATGAATGCAATTCTATAACCATCATCTTCAAGTGCAGATATAGATATTAAATTCCTTTTAATACTTGGTACATAAAGAACTCTAGAAAGCTAAATAGAGTTTTCGGATTTCAATTTGATGTTACAGGTCCCAATTCCTCTTATAGAATTTGTAGAATCATCACCAATCGTAACTTCATCTGTTTCTATTTGCATGCTTTCTAGGTTATCCTGATATCCAGTGATGTGTCTTGAAGATCCACTGTCAATTATCGAAGTGTTGGATTTGGTTGATATTTGACTAGACAATGCTGAATAGAAGGCATGCTTCTTAGATTCATGACCTTCATTTGATTTATCAGATTTGGCAAATGACGCCTGAAGTTTAGATCGATCAAGACAATTTAGTGCATAATGCCCATATTGATCGCATCTGAAACATTGAATTTTGGACAAATCTTTCCTCTATTTTTACTGTCCTTTTCCGTGAAAGTTTCTTTTCCTTTTGTTGTTCTTCTTCTTTCCCTTATGAGAGTTGGTGTTAAGAACATGAATGTCTTCATCTAAGGTTTTAGGTTTTCCTTTGATCATTAATATCAATTCTTCTTGAAGACAATCAGATCTCAATAAATCTAGTTTTGGAATTTTAGATCTTGCACTTATACCTTGTACATAGGACTCCCAAGAATTTGGTAGTCCTCCTAACACTATTAGTGATAACTCTTGGTTGTCAATCTCATAACTAATAGAGGATAATTGATCTCTCAATTCTGTGATTCTCATGAAGAAGGCGTTCACTGTTTCTCCTTTATTCATGCTGATATTACTCATTTGTCTTTTAAAAGCAAGTTTTCTTCCAATGTTATTTACTATGAATGCATTTTCAAGAGCTTTAAGCATGTGATATGGTGTAGCATATTTTGCCACAATAGGCACTACGTGATCTCGAACAGCGTCCACAATTATCTTCATGGCTTTCTCATTATTTGCGATCCATTCAGTTTTCTTAGGATCGTCTTTAGGTTCTTTTTTTTCTCTTACAAAAGATTCCAATTTGTTTTCTTTTAATAACATCATTATATGAAGTTTCCTAGATTCAAAGTTATCGACACTTGTAAGGTGGTGTTTGAATCTTAACATGTTTCTCATCTTGAAGAGAAATGAGAGACTGCAATTTAATGTGAAACTTGATCTCTTAAACTTAATGAGATCTCTCCTTAACAAAGCTTTGATACCATGCAAAGTTTCTTACTAGATATCAAATTCGAGATTGACCGATGCACAATTTTACTGCAGGTATGAACACTGTTGACAAAGAACAAATTTTCTCCAAAATCTGTATATGTTAGTACAAAAATAACAAAGATAATATAATGTTCTTGAACTTGAAATGTTCTTCGATCCTTTGATGTGCTTGCATTAATTGATTTCGATGCCTTGTTTGTACAGGCAGATCAAGTATACATATCACACGGATGGGTGTGAGGGTGAATGGTCATGTCTCTGAATAGAGACATGAACATTCACCATCACACCAGTTTGGTGTTAACTAATCATGCCCGATTTATTATGGACTTAACACAAGTCTAATAATGTATTACCAATCATTATGAACTTTAGCCCAATATAAAATATAAATCGATGGTGTTCTAAAATCAAAGGAATCAGAATAAGTTTCGATCATGCCTTAAATGATTTGGTCTACAGGGGTATTGAGTTATATGGAGATTTGTGGAGACCTTTCTACTCAAGGGATATTCCATATGAGATGATTATCCTTCAAATGTAGGGGTACAATGAGAACATTGCTAACATTTATATTGCTGACCCAGATTATGATGACGATATGTGGGTGTCTGATGAGTTGATTTTAGTGCATAGTGGGGTTGTCTTTCACAATCTTATGGCGATCTACTTGTTAAGTTGGCTACTTCAAGAAGATAGTAGTTCGATGAGCACTTTTTCCTACTCCAAGGGATCATGTTGATAGGCTGATTGGGATCCAGGAGTTGACATGATAGGAGCTTTGAATTATAGGGTTCACAACGACTGGGTTCACATGTTGGAATATAGAGTTGTTATCTTTAGTGTAATACTATAGGAAGGCGAATTAGATTTTTTAGATTGATTTGGGATCTACGGATCTCATGGATGGATCAAGTGCACTTGGACACTTTGCTTCACAGTACGACATGATTTTATTTCAATTTTTCTAGATTGGGTTGTAGTACAACTTGCAGACTGGTATGGGATCTTGGTATTGGTTTACCAATTCTTGATTTCTCGAGGACCAACAATCTCAAGGAGGGAGGACTATAATGTCCCATTTGAGACATTTGGAAATTACAAGTCAAGCTTATAAAACAGTTTAAAAGTGACTTTTGGAGATAAGCCAAAAATATTTTTATTTAAAAGGGTAAAAGGTGACAAAAGGGAAAGAAGACAAAAGACAAAATGGAAAGTTCAACACTCACTTGATGGAACCTTCAAAGAAGAATGAGGAGCTCATTTTGAGCATGCTTGGATACTGGATTCGATTTCAGTTTCCCCTTGGAGAACTTGGAAGCTTTCAACTTTCATTTTTAGAACCTAAGAACGGAAACCTTCAAGGTCATTGGTGGATTGGACACAAACCTGATTCATCAGCTATGGTGAATTCACAATAGAGTTCACATTTGGAGTTACATATGCATTATTGGCATTGTATTTAAGATTGGATTTTGATTATGTTATTTTATTGTTGTTTATTATAATGCAATAACAATTCTGAGGATTTATATGAGCAGTTGCTCTGGTTTATTTGCTGGTTTTATTCGTATAAAATTATCTACATATATTTCTGGAAATTACTGAGAGATTTTGGGAACGATATCTAAACGGGATAGTACTTTGCTAAGAGGCATTGGCTACATATGGCTTTATCCACTTCATCAAAAGGAATAGACTTACCTCTAGATAAGAAGAGAAGCTAGTGGTCATGCACAGTGCTCTTCGACTTCAAAATTGTCAAACTCTAGAATATCACCAAATTTTAGCTTTATGACGGAACGTTGATCACAAAGATGTCCTAGGTTGATTAGGAGACATAGGGATTGGTGGATCTTCATTGAATGAGGTGGACCCCCATAGTTAGTGACTTAGAGGACTTTGATTTTTATGTAATGTTAGAGAGATGCAGATTAGGGGCAGCGGTGTACTTTTTTTTTTGTATTTTCAATATTTCATATTTTAACAAAATATGAAACTTGTACCATTGGGCATTTTGTTGTAAGTTTGTAACTTGTATTTTTCTTTTTAAATGTCACATGCATATTGACAATGAATTATGCAAGAAAGATGAATTATGTTTTGACATTTTCTGATTTGTTTGACTTTGACTCTCACGTGAACTCCCTTTTTAACACATGCTATACTTTAAGGTTCTATAATGTATATATGAATGCTTTATCATTGTTATCATATGAATATTTAAAATTTCTCTACATATTTTAATTTTTCCTTTTTTTTAATAGGGCCGTCTCCTCCACCATCACCAAAATTAGCCTAAAAAATTGGGGTCTTCAAAATGTGTCCCCTTGTCACCTATTGTCTGTGTCCTGAAAAATCAATAGCTAATATCAGTTGAAATATAAATGGTAAAATTTTATCAAATATTATTTGTTCAAACTTCAAGTTTGATATCAAAATAATAATATCAATTTCAAATATCAGTTTTTAGTATCATATGGATCATCATCATCATTGTCATTACATGAGAGAACCACAAGCAATGCCATTGCCACTCACAATAAAAGTGTGCTTGCTTTCGGACTCCTCAAGTGCAACATGTGGAAAAGTGAATTCATCCAATTAGGTTGCTATGGGCCCCATATTTGACAAGTTTGTGTGGTTTATGGCTCAATTTTCCTAGTAGCTTGAGGGAAGTACCCCTCATGAGGGTCTTGCTACAGGCAGAAGTGGTAATGTTCTTATTCATGGCAATAAAGAAAAACCAAAGGTGGATTTGTTTTTGAAATAAAAGAAAATGTCTTTTCTAAAATGCAGAAAAAGGAATGATTTTTCTGTAGTTGGTTTTCATTGTATCCTTACTGGGTTCTTGTGGGTTGATCCCAAACAAACCCACCTTCCTAGGTACACACATTTACAACTTTTGGTGGAACAGACATAGTTGTGCATCATATGGTCCCTTGCCAAATTTAGTATTTTAGCCCAAGATTGAAGTCGTAATGGGGGTTAGTAGCTCAACATAAATGGTGGATGAATAGGAAGAAAAGGATAACAAACTAGATGAAATTCAAGCACTTTAGAGGGAGATTAAAAGAGTGTTTGTAGAAGGATTTGGTGGTGTAATTGTAGAGGGTTCATCGGTTACTGTTGATCAAATGATGGCTTCTCTAGGGCATTAGAGAGGGCTAAAGTTGATCTCGGGATTCACTACCATTAGGTGATTGAAAGCAATCAAAAGAAAATCTCTAAGAAGGATGGTGGTGGTTCTAGTGTGGGTGCAAGAGTGGTTAGTTGTGGCGGAAATAGCTAGGTTTCCATCTTACCTTGGTTTAGTGATTATTAAGGATGGAAAATCTCTTTGGTAATAGATTGAGATGTGTGGGTGCTCTATTTTGTCCCTTTTCTTAGTTGGGAAGTAACTAGTAAGTTTTCAATTTTTATATTTTCAGACTGCCTTGGAAGGGCTGCTTGGATGGGACAGCCTTTTTGTTCCTCTATTGTTTGTGTGGTTTAATTTGGTGTCTTGAAGTAGGTTAAAAAACAAAATATTAGTCCAGCTATAGAAATATTAATCTCGTGCTATTCTACCTCAAATATAAACTTTTTTTTTGTATCCTTGTAGAAATATCTGTTATCATTATATTTATTATATTTGACAATGTGACAATGCTTACAAGTGGAAAATCTCTGGACTAAAACAAAACCAAGTTGTTCTATGCATGTAATATCCCTAACCAGATATTTCCCCGAAACCCTTATCAAAATCTCACAAAATTTAACAAATACATTCATGCAATGATTTTTCAGATTTCACCACCAAAACCCCAACAAATAGCCAAATAAGAAAAATTCAAAATATTATTGCAATAAATCTCCAACAGAAATATATTTTCAAAAATAATGTTTCATTGAAGTTTTTCAACAAAATGACCACAAAATCCAATCGTAAATACAATAACTCAAAGAAACGTGAATCGGAATCAGATCGGAATCGGCAAGGCCGAATCGAATCGTGAATCGGCAATGAATCGGCGATGAATCGGCAAATTTGAAAAAACCCTTTAAATTTAAAGATTTTAACAATTTAAAACTTATTTCATGCACCCTTTATTGAATATAACTTAAGCACACTATAACATCATCAAATAGAAGTTAAAACTTAACATACATAAACATGAAACATAAAATCCATCACATACGTAACTATGTTATCTAAGATTCTAAAATGTAAATTGTAGGCTAGCTGAAGTAAATAGAAATCAAATGATCATAATGATTTAAATCATAGAATGTATGTAAGATGATCCATAAGACATCAAATCATAAATTTATGTAAGAATCTAAGATGAAGATCCATGAAAGTTTGAAACTTTGAAACATATGTCTATCAATGATTTAGTATCAATATCTGTAAACAAAATATAAAAACAAGGCTCCAGCTCAAGCCTCAGGCTCATAGTCATCATCATCCTCAACATCATCCTCAAGCTCGGCTACAGCCTCAGCCTCAGCCTCAGCCTCTGAGTATCCAGTCTGCCTAGTAGCAAGGCGTCTAATGTAGGTCCTAGAGGACTGTCGAGCCATATCTCCCGCATATAAGATGGGCTCACGAATGTCGCTAGGGCCTGTGTCTGTGCGTGCACGTGTGCGTCTACCAATGCCTGAAGAACGTGCTCTAGCTGCCTCAGCCTCTATATCCACCTGGTCAATCCACGCACGGTCTTCCTCAGTGAAGACTGGATCTACAACCTCTGTGAGCCACTCTGATTCTGGATCAATCTCCTCCAGAATGATCGGAGAGGAGTCAGTGCCCAAAATCTGTCTGATCCTAAGACGGAGGTTGTAATGAACGAAGACAAGATCATTCAACCTCTGCACTGTCAACCTGTTTCTCCTCTTCGAGTGGATGTGCTCGAACATGGACCAACTGCGCTCACATCCAGAAGCGCTGCTTGGCTGACTCAGAATACGAATGGCAATTTTTTGAAGTTTTGGGGTTGTGGCCCCAAACATTTGCCACCATCTATCTGAAATAAGGGAAAATAAAAATAATTAGTCTCATTTACAAATTACAAATTACAAGTTAACTCTAAAATTACATAATCAACTTTAAGTTTAGAATCTAGATTCATGAACATTGAATATATTATTTAATTTTTACCTGGCTGTATTGTTTCCCGAGCATCTATGGCTACCCTGCTAGAGAAAAGTGGCCCTTCTTTATTATTGAACTTATCAAGCTCAATAATTGCAGCACTGCTATCCTCATCAGTACTCAACCTCTGGATCACTGTATATAATCCGGTGAGAACCTCCTCATCCGCCTTGAAGTCAGGACGGAAACGAAATGCCGAATTCAAAAAGTAAGCTGCTGCATGGATGGGTCTGTGGAGCTGATTCTGCCATCTCCTATCAATGATGTCCCAAATAGGGGCATACTTCTCTTGCACTCCTGCATACTGAGCTCTAATGGCCTCCTTGGCCCTATCCATGCCCTCATATATGTAGCCCATAGAGGGCTTCTCCCCATCAGCAGTTCGTAGGAGAGATACAAGAGGCTCAGTGGCCTACATATAAAGTAAAACAAAAATTTGAGTCAAAACTTAAACATAGAATAATTCAATAATATAAGGTAAAACTAAATCATTAAACAATTAGCATAGTAAACTGTAAAATATTAAATGTTAAATTGCAATAAAATTACCTTAAGTATTTCTCTAGCAGGTTTCCAAAAACCATCATCATCAAATATGCAATCCACCACATCTATCTCTGCAGTGGTCGTAGCATAGGAAGATGAAATCCACTCCCGCCCAACAAACATGCTCCTCAAATCATCCCTTGATGTCAACAAGGACTGCAAGGTGATGAAATTCGAGGCAAACCTCGTGATCCCTGGACGAGCTAACTCTTTGTCTCCTGTGTACTTCCTCATTGTGCTAAGGACAAATGAATGATTATAAATAAACTTACATATGTTTTTTGCCCTTTCCACACATGACTTGACCCACTCAAGTTTGCCAATTTCCTCCAACATGAGGTCAAGGCAGTGTGCTGCACAAGGGGACCAAAATATGGTGGGGTGCCTCTCCATCAAAAGTTTGCCTACAACAATTTTAAGATAATTAGAAATTCAAATTTCAAACATGTTAGAACTTAGAACTTAGGAAACTTAGAAATTCTAAGTTAGAATTAGAAAAAGTTCAAAATTCAAATAAATTTATTTTCAAAACTTAAAAAGTTAAAAGTTTACCTGCAGCAACATAACTTGCTGCATTATCCGTCACCACTTGCACCACATGTTGTTCCCCCACCTCTGCTATAACTTCCTCAATAACCTCACATAAGTATGTGGCGTTTTTTACATGAGCAGAAGCATCAATGGATTTGAGGAACATGGTATATCCTACAAGTAACAAAACAACGAATTATAATTACTATTAGCAATCAACAAATCAAAATTTGAAATAGTCAATCACGATTCAAAATTATGTATGTAGGAAAGTAGAATGATCAATCACCTCCACAGGATACAAGAAAATTGAGGAGTGTTCTTCCCCTCCTATCTGTCCAACCATCAGTCATGATGGTGCAACCCTTTTCGATCCACTCCTTCCGGTTGTCCTCAAGCTCATGCCTCATATCCTCAACCATTTCCTCCAGGAGGTATCCACTCAACTCAGCCTCAGTTGGGGCTTTAAACCCCGGACCACAAATGGCAACTGCATCTATCATGTTCTGCCAATAAGGAGTCCTGTCACAAATAGATAATGATATTGATTAGAAATTTAGATGTCAAAAACTAAAATCATAAAACAAGTAGATATAATTAAAGTTTTACTTTTACTTTTAACTTTAACTTTGAAGATAACAAAGAATAAAGAATCAATTACCTGGCTGCAATAAATGGAATGTTGCAAAAGTACCAGAATTTGCAAATCTCTTTTCTGGCAGCATCATGAATCTCCTTGTTCAAACCCATGCCCTCAAGCGTGGGTTGGGAGCCAGGAGTAGTGCGGGGCACAAAGTAACTATCCATTCTGCTTTTCCGCACTCTAGGCCGCAATAGGTTGGTGTTGGACTCTATCTCAGTATGAGACCGACTACCACTAACACTCACATGAGCACTAGCACTAGGATGAAAAGGAGGCCTAGAAGAACCCTCCCCAACACAACCTACGGATGCGGAAGCTGATGCAGATGCACTTGCAGATGTAGATGCGGTTGCGGATGTGGGAGCACGGGAGCCAATACCTCTTAACCCTTCAAGTTGCATTTTCTTAGTCAACTTGTCTTGTTCAATTTTTTCTAATGCCACTAAACAAGAGCGTTTTGCCTCAGCGGTTTGTTGAGTGCAAACTGTGACATCATGGCCAGGTATGCCAGCAATGTGGTATTTCAATCTATAGATACCTCCCGAATTTATTTTTTCTTTGCAAAATATACATTTTGTTTGATATTTGGTTCTCCCAGGAAACTCTTCATTATATTTCCAGCATTCATCTTTTTTACCCATTGTGGAAATTGGAAAATGAAAGCAAAGGGCTGCTGCAATAAAAAAATTCATGTAAAAAATCAAAGTTTGCAACTAATAAACAAAAACTACAAAACAACAAACCCTAGTTTGCAATTTAGTAAAACTAAAAATAAAAAACATTCAAGATTTGCAAATGAACACTAAAAAAATTTAACAAAAAATGCATACTACACTAACATGCAAAAAAAAAACCAACACTTACCTCTTGCAAATGAGTTGAGGAGTGTTGATATTGACTCCTTAATGCTCCCAATGCAATTTATGGCCTCCCCAAATGGACTTCTGATCTCTTTGGTGCTCTTCCTTCTTGCCGGTTGGAAACCTATGGATTCTCTTTTCTCTTCTTCTCTCTCACTCTTCCTCTCTTCTACTCATACTAAGCAAATAGAAGGCTCTTTAGGGTTATAACAAAGAGGAAAGTCAACTTAGAAAGCAAATAAAACATGTGTTTTTTTAAAAAAATTGAACTTTCTATCCTTGCTGCCGCGGCCGATTTCTGGAGATTCACGATGGCGATTTTGGCGATTTTTGCCATGAATCGCCGATTTTGCCGATTCAGGCGATTCACGCGAAAAAATCGCCACCAGCGATTTCCGATTCCAAAAAAATCGGGAGCCATGAATCTTATCGCGATTTCGGCGATTTCGGCAATTTCATGGCGATTTTTGGAACTATGCAATAACTACAACAAGACTGGATAATAAAAAAGATGAACTTGGAATACAGTGTGAAACACTTTCATGATGTCTCCAATTGACAATGGGTTTCCATCCACAGTCCAAGATTGAGGGTTTCCGTCCTCACCTGTTGAAAGCTGAAGCTTTTGAAAATAACCCTCCAAGAGAGAAAATGAAATCCAAATCTCAAAAATTAACTATGTTGGAAATGAGCTCCTTCTTCCTTTTTAAGAACAAACAAGTGACTCTTCACATTCGCCTTTCTGTTTCTTTATTTCCTTTTTAAACTTTTCCCTCACTTGAGGAAATAAAGTGCCCATAGATAATAAAGTGGCATTAACAATATGTGCTTAAGTTATAAAACCACTTTATAATAAATCAGTTAAATCTTTGGGAATTAAAATCTCTAATCAAATGAACTCAGATATGCATGTGTGATAGCTCACTAGAAAGGTCTCAACAAGACACTCCTAGTCCAACCTTGAAATGCCAAGAATGTTGAGTTGTCCGACTTACTGAAATTTGTAAGTGTCTAGAAACTCTACTAAAACACCCCCGATTAGCTTGCAACTAAAATTGCCTACGCCAAAAATTGCTTTGATCATATAGCAAGCCTAGTTTGCCCATGGGACCAAGGAAAAATAGGCTAATAGCACAACAAAACTCACTGGCTAGAAAAGGGGACAAATGGTAAAATATTATTAAATATTATTTGTTCAAACGTCAAGTTCGATATAAAACTAATAATATCAATCTCAAGTATTAATTTTCAACATCATATGGATCATCGTCATCATTATCATCATTGACATTAGATGAGATAGAAACATTTGAAGAACCATAAGCAATGCCACTGCCACTCACTAAAAGCGTGCTTGCTTTCAGAGTCCTCAAGCGCAACATGTTGAAAAGTGGAAGCATCCAATTAGTTTGCTATTGGCCCTCATATCTGACAACTTTTTGTGGTTCATGGGTCAATTCTCCTTGTAGGATGAGGGAAGTACCCCTCACAAGGGTCTTGATATAGCCAGAAGTGGCAATATTCTTATTCAAGGTCAACAAAAAAACCAAAGGTGGATTTGTTTTGGATTAAAAGAAAATTTCTTTTCTAAGATGCACAAAAAGGATGATTTTTCTTTAGTTGATTTAACTTGCATCCTCATTGGGTTCTTGTAGGTTTTTCCCAAATAAACCCACCTTCCTAGGTACACACCTTGTGTTCTTCTTTTGGTGGAACAAACATAGTTGTGGATCCATACAGTTCCTTGCCAGATTTAGTAATTTAGCCCAAGGTTGTAGGTGTTGTAGGGGTTAGTAGCTCAACATAAATGGTGGATGGATAGGAAGAAAAGGAGAACAAACTAGAAGAGACTCAAGTACAGTAGAGGGAGATTAAAAGTGTATTTGTAGAAGGATTTGGTGGTGTAATTGTAGAGGTTTCATTTGTTAGTCTTGATCAAATGATGGGTTGTGTAGGGCTTAAAAGAGGGCTAAAATTGATCATGGGGTTTGTTAAATTTTCAGAAGATCGCTAAAAATGTAGTTACATTTCCTTTTGGGTATATGTGTTCCAAATGCAACATCCTCTTTGATTTATATATAGAGAATAAGTCATGAATAGACATGTCTATTCATTAGTTAGATAATTAATATAATTACTACTTTATATATATATATAATTTTCTCATATAGCAATAACCTTATATCTCAAATATAAAGAACACACATATAATAGGTTTGGCCGACTGAAGCTATCAAACATCAGTAGTCCCTCTTAGCTTAGAAGGATAACCACATAAGAATAAATATTATTTCAACGTAATATTACAAATTACAATTTTAAGGATATTTCATTTAATATCTTAGAAGATTTCCACCATTTGACATTGCATTTGATATCATGAGTATTGGCCAACTCATGATACTCACCGGGTACTCAAAAGGTTTTGATATCACATTTGATATCAAGAGTATTGGTCTCCAAACATATCAATGATATTCAGCAAGTACTCAAAATAAGGTTTGATATCACATCTGATATCAAGAGTATTGGCCTCCTAGGATATCAATGATATTCATCAAGTACCCAAAATAAGGTTTGATATCGCATATACTATCAAGAGTATTGGCCTCATAGAATATCAATGGTATTCACCAAGTACTCAAAAATAGGGTTTGATATCACATTTGATATCAAGAGTATTGGCCTCCCACAATATCAATGATATTCACCAAATACTCTTTGAGTAATGGCCTTCCAAAATGTTGAAATGCAAGACATTCACCAGAACTCAATTTGTTTGATCTATAATACAAGTTATTGTAAAATCGTCACCTTACATTAACTTTTGCAAATACAAGTTATATCATTTAAAAATTGTCACTTCTCCATGATGTACACAAGGGGTAGGCCCATTAAAATCACATAGTCACGACGTATATTCATGAATCATAGTCCTCTTGATTGCAACAATTTATTGATCACTGGAGAATCCATCTCAACACGGTTTACTCCCTCTTAATCAATATGACCAAGATCACTGAAGGTTGACTAAATCATATCCTCTATCAGCTCCCTCTCTTTCAAGGTTGCCTCTAATGAAATGTTAGGCTCCCTCTAAATCTCAATCTCCCTCTTCTTGCAATAACATTCTTGGAGGAAAAGATCAAGGCACATAGCTCTTATAATAATGAAAATCACATATAATAATTATTCTCAATAATAATATTATTATAAGAGCATGATGAATAAATTCTATTCCAATATTTGAAATAGTTATTAATATATTTATCATAATATATTTTCAGAAGCATATTATATATCCATAGATATATTATAATCACATATGCCTACATAAATTTATCTCAATATACATACTTATAATACATAGTAAATTATTTCATATTTACTATGTATTATAAGTTTATAACTAAACAATTTTATTAGTTATTAACAAAATCCTCATCTGCTTTAGTATATTCTAACAATATAGAATTTGGGCTAACATCTTATAGTAAGGATAAGGGATCCGTACCTCACTTGCATAGACCCTACCTTATGTGCTTGTGTGGACGAAGCACTAAAATCCAAATTAAGAAGTTCAGTTATGAATCAAAATCAACACACAAGACCATGTTGTCAATGGTGTTAAATGTGACATCTGTCAAAATAATAAACCTTCAAACATATTTGTTATACTCTTACATATATTTATTATATGTCCCTTTGAACCCTTAATGGTTGAGGAATAGTCAAACCACAAGATATTATCAATCTCGTGATCCCTGTTGCATCTGATCTTATTGCACATCATAAAGAAACCCATTATCATGCCAATTATACCGACGACAAGCAAAGATAAAGCTAAAGAAATCTCCTTTACAAGCCTCGACAATTCTTCATTTGTAATAGAAAATGTGTCATCTACTTAAGCCATGGATTATGACTACAAGCCCTAGTAGACAGTGAAACCAAATGACTGACAAGGTTGGGTGTGCACTGTGATGCAGAGAAATTTACAAACTTGAACTTTACTCTTAGGTAACTATTATTCCCTTTAGAGGTTCAACATTTAGAAATTGAGGACCTACGACCTTTATCATTTTGCATTTCTTTACAATGTGTGTGGTATTCAAACTACTTCACACGACTTCCTCTTGATCCAGGCACATAAACTACTTATCTTCCACATGCGTTATCAATACATGATTCAATCACAATAACTGAGTGATTTGGGCACCATGTGTTAAACCTTCATCTATTGTTGTCAACTCAGGCATCTCCCTTGACTTCCACTTACCAACTTGTGGCATTCGTAATGCCCATCTCCATTTCATTCTCACAGGGACAAATCACAATCACCCACAATTCAATCCATTATCAGTCAACATAGCGATTCGTATCAATCATGTAAAATGTTTGATCTTCTGAGTCTCACAATTAAGTAGTTTGATGCAAAGACAAAACTACTATAATATTTCCAATTCCAATTATGACATGAAATGAGATTTACTCATATGCAATAGTGGGATAAAATGAATTGCGATAATGGACATCTAATTTCAATGTAACAATCCAATCTGAAACTTTTGTATTGATCCCACACAATGAGCACTTGAGCTTTGGTCCATCTCATCTCGTTAGCTTGCAAAGACATTTTGTCACGATCCTTTGCGGGCACAGATCTATTGATGTATCCAACAATATTAGCAAACAAGTATCTCGTTCTGATCTTGACATCGGCAGCCATCGCACAAAATTTTGAGTATTCAAAGCCTAATCCATCATTTTTGTTTGCAATGTAATTAAAGCCTCGTCCTTTTAAGTCCTTAAATCATGCTTCATCCAATTAGATTTTCTCAGCCATTGAATCAACACATTCCATTATTAATAATTTCTCATTTGTAGTGACCTAGCTTTGATACCATGTTAAATTTTCAGAAGATCTCTACAAATGTACTTACATTGCCTTTTGGGTATATGTGTTCCAAATGCAACATCCTCTTTGATTTATATATAGAGAATAGGCCATGAATAGACATGTCTATTCAGTCATTAGATAATTAATATAATAACTACTTTAATTATATATATATATATATATATATATATATATATATATATAAAATTTCATATAACAATATCCTTATATCTCAAATATAAAGAACAAATATATAATATGTTTATCCGATTGAAGCTATCAAACATCAACAGGGTGCACTTCCATTAGGCGATTGAGATGAATCAAAAAAAGTCTCTAAGAACGATGATGGTGGTTCTAGTGTGGGTGTAGGAGTGGTTGGCTGCATTAGCAATGACTGAGGTCCAATCTTCCCTTGGTTAAGTGATTCTTAAGGATGCAAAATCCCTTGGTAATAGATTAAGATGTGTGGGTGCTCTTTGTTGTCCCTTTTTCTTGCTGGGACATGTCGGTAAAGTTATAAAATAGCCGACGGGTAGATTAGCATGTTGTCAGTAATTATTATGTAGCTGATGAATAGAATTAATTATATCCGAATGGGCACAACGGTTGAGTCACCCCTTCAGGAAGGAATATGTACACCGTTTGAAATGGACTTTGGCTCATGATTGTAATCATCATTGTAAGCACTATGTAATCTCTTTGACATATATGCGAATAATAAAAGGAATACTGTTGTTACATGTTCTTGTCTATTGTCTGTATGCATTAATAAACCGTTTACTCTGTACGGTAAACATTTGGCGTCGTTGCCCCATGGACTTAGTACGAAGGCAAAGGAATGAAGCCTAATGCCGAATCAGCTAAACAAAAATAAGAATAAGCTAAAGGAAAAAGATGAAATACACACCACACAAGGGAATTTAATTTTGGCACAACAGGCCGAACGCAGACAGAGGTTTCAGCAGATTGCCGATAGACACCAAAGCACCAAGGAATTGTTGGAAGAGACTCGACAGCGGTTGGATTTGGTGGAAAAAGCAAGGGAGGAATTCCTTAACCTATATACAAGGGAAGAGAATCCAGACGGAAGGGAATTAACTCACACGGTTCGGAGTGTCGAAGCAGCACGAGCGTGGAGTGAACTCTTCATCCGTGATACACTTCCGAAAGGAACTTCGCTTGAGGAAAACCCTTTTTCACCAAGTAATGCGACTGTTGGAAATAAGACGACTGTCTGAAATAGCGCGGGTGTTCAAAACAACAGAGGTGTATAGAACAATGCGGGTGTACAAAACAACATGGGTGTACAAAATAGCACGGGTGTGCAAAATAGCGCAGGTACACAACAAGTACCTCTAACTTGAATAGTAATGGCTGGACCAAAAGAAGAATTGCCAAAGTTTGATGGTGATGGAACGACCGATCCAATCAGACACTGTAAGACATGCGAAACAATTTGGATGGCGAATGACATAACCGACACAGATGAATGGGTCCGACAATTTCCAACAACCCTAAGGGGTGTAGCAGTTGATTGGTTTGCCGATGCCGATCCCCAAAAATTAATTACATGGGCGGAAGTTAAAAAGGAGTTTATCACTGAATTTCAATTGCTGGGAGACGACAATGAGATCATAGTAGAAATTTACACCACAAAGCAAGGGAAAAATGAAATAGTTCGTGAATATGCCAGAAAACTAAAAGAATTAATAAATAAAATGGAAAGTAAGCCGACAGATGGGCTGAAAAAGTCATGGTTCATTGAAGGACTACGCTCGGAGTTAAGGAAGAAAATGAAGATTGTTTCGCCATCATCATACATCGAAGCATACAATCGGGCAATGGACTTAGAAAGTGAACAGAAAATGAAAAAGAAGAAAAGTAGCTCATCCGACTCAGATGATGCGTCTTCGGAAGAAGATAGTAGTGGTTATGAAAAGGGCAGCAAGAAGGTCTGAGCTCTCCAGAAGGATATGATCAGGATGATGAAAGAATCTAAGAATATGCAGAAAGAGACGAAGGGAAACAAGCTATGGTGCATAGAATGCAAGATAGAAGGTCACACGAAAGGATCCTGCCCGAAAAACCAATTATGTGATATCTGTCAAATTATGGGACATTCTACAAAAGAATGCCCCTTCAATACAAAAACAAGAGGGCATCAACAAGTGCTCTTGACACAGGAGGCTTCCACATTAGGAGGGAGTGGAAACACTAGCAATGATGGTGCCACTTCGGGTGGGTATAGAAATAATAGAAGAGGGCAAGACAACAATACTAACAATAATAATGGGGCCGCAGCTATTAGGATGCGAATGGCCGCCCGATGGTTCAATGCTGAGCATGCAATTTCTAGGGCCACTTTGTACGAAACTGTACATCAACAAACGCACCAAAGTTGTTATGCAAATGGTGCAGTCCTGGAGATCATGAAGATGCCAAGTTCCCGAAATTAGGAGTGAATTTGATCAGCATTGGCGCAGACGAAGAAGTCTTGGCAATCACCCGTAAGCAAGCAAAACTGTACCCCGACCCAACGTAAGAAAAGAAGAGATTGGAAGAAGTGTGGGTGGAAATTTGAAAGCAACACAGGCAGAGAAATCACAATTGAAGGACACTACCGGTACCTCAACAAGGAATTGTGCAGAACAAAACATCATAAGGCAGATATTACAAACTGAAATACCAGTCAAGTTAAATGATCTGATCCTCACAATGCCTCAACTACGGACAACCCTCACAAATATCGCTCCAACTGTTAAGTTACTAGGAGAACACGCAAGGGAGAAGGAAAGTGGAGCAAGCGTAGTGGACCCGATGCTGCTAGCCCTCACATCCGGACGGCATCCGGCGGTCGTAGAGATGGGTATACTAGGAATGGTCCTTTCAGACACAATTGTGGACGGAGGTTTAGGGGTAAATGTCCTACCAGAAGATACCTGGAAGAAGTTGGGACAACTGATGTTGTGGCCACCTACATTCCAATTACTAACAGTGGACCAACACGGCAATAAACCTCTTGGGGTCCTGATGGCACAACCGGTGACTATTGGTACATAGTCGTTCATACTCGATTTCGTCATCATTCGGCTAAAGAGGAGAGGATATGACATCATTCTGGGCTGAGGATGCCTTGTACAAGCAAAGGCTAAGCATGACTGGAAGAAGAATACACTATCAATGGAAAGCAAAAGACGGAAATTTATTATTGATTTACACACACAAATGGTGGGTGAAGAAGTCATATCATCTAATTCCGAAGAAGAGGATGAAAGAAAGCAGCGATTGGAGCCCAATGAGGAAGGAGTCCTACGGTTGGAAGGTGGATCGACGGATGATGATTTGGATTCGATGAACGGCCTTTTCCACTGGCAAATGGAGGATTACGAGCTCTTTCCAAGTTGTAATATGTTAAAGGTTGACGAAGGTGAGAAAGAAGAGGGAAGTGAATGTCCGAAGGAATATAGAGAAGCGGAAGAAGGAAAAGTGGTTATGACAAAAGCTGAAAGGAAGAACATACAGTAGGAACCCAAAAAAAGGAAATATTCCACTGTACGGTACACAATAAATGGACCGCGTAGAAAGAAAATGTTACGTTGAACCATGGATATTGTAGAAAGGTGCTGGCAGCAAGGAAAACACATCATACGGTCTGCACAGGAAACAAAGACGAAGGGTTTAATAAAAGCTTTAGCAGTATGGAGTGAAGGTTCTAAACTCTAATACAACTATTGACGGCAAGGAGTGGCAGCTGACGGCATTCATGGTACCGAGTTTCGAGAACAAACTGGGTGATATGGAAACCCTGAGGGAGAGATCGTGTAACTTAAATAAACTTGATGAGTGGCGATTGCAGGCACAATGGGCCACGAAAGTTACACAAAACAGGTGGAAGGTATGGCATGAGAAGCGTTTAAAATTGAATAAATTTCAACCGGGCCAGTTAGTGTTGAAGTATAACGGGCGAAATGAAATCAAACCTAGAAAGTTCAGAGTCAAATGGGTCGAATTGTGCCAAATACGGGAAGTGGGCGATAATGAAGCAATAAAGCTGTGGACATTGGACGGGAAAGAAGTACCAGAAGCAGTGAATGACTCCAAATTAAAAATATATCATGCGAGAGTTGTTCTCCTGTCAACAAACAATAAGGAGCAATAGTAAATTGAAAAAAAAAATGAAAAAATTGAAAAAAAAAAGGGTCACCGTACAGCCATATAACTAACCTGTAGAAACTGTACGGTCCCTTCCCAGCACTGTATGACATCTTGGCACATCTTGGAAACTTTGTACGACATTTGAAGACAATGGATGGACAGCGTGGAAAACGTATGGGGAGTATTTATGAAAGCAACCGTACAAGCATTAAACAAAAACCGTACAAGGAGCATTCGTAGACCGTACGAACATCCAGGAAAGGACATTGTACGGTCACACAACAAATAGGGGGGTATAAATTGCAACCGTACGGATGCCATGACACACTGTATGGTTGGCATAGAATACCATGCAATGTAGAAAAAAGAGGAATTCATGAGATCTGGTGACATCCGTACCGCTTCTACCACCGTATAGGCTAAATAATTGAGAGACTGTACAATATTTTAAGCCACACAAGGGAAGTCATTCACAGAAGCCTTGTAGGAGGGTTGTACGGACACTTGGAAGGAGAGGAATTTGTGAAACAAGGCTATATGGAGAAGTAATTGACCTAACTAAGCAGAAGAAAAAATGGAGTCTACAGGAAAGAGGAAGTGGAAGAAAAACTTAGAGGAAGAATCTACAGTTAAAGAAAAAGAAGAAAAAAAACAATGACAAATAAAAAATGTTCAGAATTAATAATGTATGATGTCGAAAGAAAGAGAAAGACATAATCAAGTAGAAAACGCAAGTGGTTGGCTGAAACAGTATGGGATCGAAAGAAAATCACAAAAATGGTGTGTTCCATGGACTTTTATGTGGATTTAAGAGTGTTGGGGGCGATGCCCCCTAGACCCCCAGTTGTTGCAGTTATTAGTCGTGGGAAGTATGACTAGTTGATGAGACCTGGAGCTGGTGCAGGTATGGAGTGTCTGTGTACCAAAGGTGGAGAGAACAATAGAGCAAGCCTTTCGTGAGGGGTGATACGCTTTGAGGAACTTGGAGTAGGTGTTCGATGTGAAGCTGCCTTGGTGAATGCATAGAGAGCTCGAGAGGAGTTGATCATCTAGTTGAAGGCAGTACAACGACACTTGGCTCAGTGTACTTAGGAGTTGGAAGCAAAGAAAGCAGCACGGGTGGATATTTTGTAATTGTCGTCCAGAGACGACTTTTCTTTTTGGGGGGGATGATGTTGTCGGTAAAGTTATAAAATAGCCAACGGGTAGATTAGCATGTTGTCGGTAATTATTATGTAGCTAATGAATAGAATTAATTATATCCGAATTGGCACGATGGTTGAGTCACCCCTTCGAGAAGGTATATGTACACCGTCCGAAACGGACTTTGGATCATGATTGTAATCATCATTGTAAGCACTATGCAATCTCTTCAGCATATATGCAAATAATAAAAGGAGTACTACTGTTACATGTTCTTGTCTATTGTCTATATACATTAATAAATCATTTACCCCGTATGGTAAACAGGACAAAACTAGTAAGTTTTCAAATTTATTTCTTTATATGTTTTCAAACTGTCTTGGAAGGGCTGCTTGGATGGGACATTAATTTTTGTTAGTCTGTTGTTTGTGTGATTTAATTTGGTGTCTAGAGGCAGTTTTGGTGGCATAGTACCCGCTGCTTTTTTAATATGTATATATTAGTTTTATGAATTTATGGGCGAGGGACTCGAAAAAATACTCTATTACAAATGGCAAATCTCTGGGCTAAAACAAAACCAAGCTGTTGTATGTAAATGGAACTGTGTCAATTTGAACACCAAGAAGTGACTTTGAACACATAATTAATTCATACAGATAACATTGAAACAGTAGTTTGGGCACACAACTAAATGTTTGAGACAATATCATGTAGTTGTGTAGAGAAAATATATTTCATATACTACATGCTATCAATAAATGTTATTTGATTACTGTGGCTGATTGTGAGAGGATATGCTATGATAGCATTGCGATTCAAAATTAAACTAGTAGATTAGTCCTCTGTTCTTTGTGTTGTATGAATTGAAATGCTCTACTTGAACCTTATGTGGGTATTCAAGGAATTTCGTGAGTTATAAATGCACTGTGTTTACAGCTTAGCAACACAAGGGAGTGAAGTGAAGGGGAAGGAATTCTGTTAAACATTGACGAACTGTAAAACTTTTAAGTTTGGGTGTACAACATTTCGAAGAAAATATAATTCAGAGTCAAATCCAAATACAAATGAACATTATTTATTTATTTCTAGCATAGTATGTTCCTTCTAGGATGGAACAAAGATAATTACAATGGTGTTCTTTTTATACATTGGAAGGTATACAAATTACTCATATAACTAGGAAAATTTACATTTATTGTGCTTCATCATATGATTTAAAAAGTTCAAATTTCATTTTATTTCTTTTGATTTTTTTTAAATTCTTGATTGTGTAACAAAACGTATGGTAGTATTTACAAGAGCACTGATTCTAATGAATCTAAACTAATAAGGCTTGTAGTTTCTAATTTTGTTGTAGAAGCTCTAAGTGGTTACAAAAGTTTTGGAATTACATGTAATTATTAACCAGTAGTATTGCACTTTCCTTTCCACAGGATCTTGGATAATATATAAACTACCAAATGGCTTGATACAAAATCTAGCCGGATATGAATTCACTTCAGCCAATGATGCTCAAGAGCGTGATCCAAAGGACTGGTAGGTCATCCTGTAAACTTTTGAGAGTTACATTGGGATGAGATTCTTGCATTTGAAGACATTGTTATCGCGTTTTTCTGAAAGCCTTCAAAAATATCTTTTAGTCATATCTCTGATAGGTCATTTCATTTTGTGTTTCAAAACTGTTTTGGTGTGATCTTTTTTTCTTGCTGAAATGACATTATCCTTAAACTATTTGTGAGAGCAGTAGTAATAAAAAAAACTATGGGGAAAAAATGCCTCCTTGGAGAGAAGTAGATGTTACCCAAAATTCCAAATTGAGCCTCAAAGCTGATTGCAAATGAATCAAACTTCTATCAGACTGTAATATCTTTTAAATTTAATCACAGTTTACTAATCAATTTGTGAGAAATTAAATGTTGAGTAATGTGTTCTATATATAATTCCTTCAGATTGATTGATCTGTCTTGTATGTGAAAGCCCAAACTGCAATATGGAGGATCTCTGATCTTTGATCTGCAATAGAACAATCTCTAACAATAGATCCACAATATGTTATTCCTGTGACTCAATCTGCAATATATTAATCACAGAGTATTGCGAATGCAATATGGAAAGAATATAATATCAGATGGTATACAAACGATAGTGAACAATAATATGTATCGATCTGCAGTTGAAGGTATTGAACATTTATTAATTTTGATGACAATACTTCACGCATCGGTGTGCAATTATATGATTCCAATGAATGCCTTCATAGAAGGGTCATGATCCTTAGATATCAATAGTGACAGGATTTCAAAATTAATTAGTTAGTATTAACTAGCTAATCTGATTTCCTACAGGATCAGATTAGTTAGTTAGTACTAACTAATTTGTGAATTGTTTATGTTATACATAAGAGAGATATATATGATCGATCACAATAGCATTATGTAAGGAATCAAATGCAAATATACATGTACAGATTTTATCTTAGTTTGATGTGAAGTGCTTGATCAGATTTCAGATCCAGTATCATACTACGATTATATATGTATGAGTGTATATAAAAAATACACCCACATACATGTATAATCTGCAGACTTTGACAGACGCTATTCAATAACACTCCCTCTTAGCTAGGGAAGACATCTAAGTATAAATTTTAGATATCACCTTTCTCGTGATATCAAGAAGTATAATACATATCGAGTCTCATGATATTTCATTTTATGGTATGTAACGTCCTCTTTTTTCCGGGTGTTAACTAACAACTAACATATTAAAGAAATACAACTTTACTTCATTTTCATAGGAAGACAGTTATATCGGTTACATTCAAGTGAATGAGATTAATGGTTATAATTAGTTAAATGAAATTTCATAACTAACAATTGAAAACACCATCAATGAATTTACTTGGAAAATTAAAAATCTACATACCATGGAATTTCGAAACCGAAATCAATCTAGGGATGCTTTTGCAAACACCCATGTAAGTCCATAAATACCACTATATCAAAATCAAATGACGATTACCATTAAATACCACTTATATTAATTAGGGCATCGATTACCAATAGAACATTTAGAGCATCACATACCATTGTATCAATTAGGGCATCAATTACCATTGGATCATTTAGGGCATTAGATACCACTATATCATTTAGGGTGTTAGATACCACTGTTTCGTTCCTTTTTTTTCGTATTGCTAACCATGGTAATCAGATAAGATTAGAAGATATGCTCATAATCATTATTCTTATAAATGAAAGACTGAAACAACAATCCTATAGATATATTCCATATTAAATTGGAAGGTCAACCGATGTAAATGGTTACCAATTACATTGACAAGAAAGGTTGCATTCATTAAAGGAAATAATTGAATTCAACGACATAAATTAATCCATCATATCTTTTACTTGTATAATTATCATAAAAGTAAAAATACCTATTTTTCGGCAAATGTTTGAATACATAGCTTATCTTTATCTGATGCACATCCTAACGTCTTGTGGAGAGGAGAAACATTGTCAGGGGCTTAACCACTCAACCTCGGACCATAACTTATCGCCACGCAATCTCTAACAAGAAAGACCCTCCCTACCCGGAAGTAGACATAGAACAACTTAACCAACCACTGAGCATCCTGGCACTAGGGTATCATTCCCATTGCTTGACTAAGCATAAGGATTTGAATATTGGACTACCATGAGCTGACTCTTGATGATTAATATCTCTTTTCTTTGAGCTTTCAATTATTATTAATAATGTTTCATTTCTTTTCATGCAGGAAATAATTCTATGGTGCAATGATTTTCACTTCACCCTTCATCTCAGCCAAGATGGCCCTCCTAGATGAATTTCTGGGTGCAGGCTTAAGTGTTCTTTCTGTATTATAATCACAGTCAAATCTTATGTCCTATTCGGACTTATCACAGTATTATGAAGCAAACTATACTTGCATCTTATTTTACTTGTTGCCCTTAACTCATGGACTTAAGAGTAGAGGTCCTTATTGTGAGGATATTTCACAGATTTGACTAAGCAAAAACATGTATCATTATGCGATTAATTTTCTAAGTGGGAATCATGAGCAAATAGTAGTAATTCATTATTCAAACTATTGGATGTACCCTCTTGTGGACATCAGTCGGATTTGAACTAAGGTTTGCCATCGAATTTGGCAATCTGATTCGCTATCATAGCTTCAAGAAATAAAAGCCTTATTCACTTACATATTCACCCAATGGGTGGTTGTCTGTACTGCTCGAGCCATGAAAAGGTTTCAAGTTTAGATGCATATATTTCAAAGACCACATAAAAATTCAAACATGAAAAGCAAACCATGATTTGGACTGTGCTCTACCTGGAGCTGTTTCATACAATTCACTCTCGTGTTCTATCAAACCAAGGTGCACGACAAACATCACTTCCAATGACTCTGCTCCATGTCTATATGAACTCAGAATGTAGGAAAAATTCGTATCAAACAGATGTAAGAACTACGGCTATAGTTCTGAGAAATAGCGATGCAAGAAAAGACAGTAATCCATGCTGCTGAGGGTTTGTGCCTTGCAGAACAAATGTAAACTCAGACAATATTGAGAGGAAGAGACCTGCTTCCCAGGCAACGGAAAGAGTAATAAAGAAAAGTCATATTCACGTTAATAACAAGAAGAGGGTGATAGTGGGAGTTACAAATGTAAACAAGAAGACATTGGCAGCAATATTTAAAATGGCCATCTCAAATAATAAGGCCCGATGGAATATAAAATAGAATATGAAAGGTTGTCGCACGAGATAATATTAGGCCATAGCCAAGGTGAAAAAAATTATATTGTCTTAGTATTTAGCATCATGGTATCTATAGATACCTATATATGTATGTATGCATATACGTGTACATGTGTAAACCCCAACCATATATTTCTTACGTATACGCCAAATATCAAGTATGCATATATGTCCTTAGATATATAAAGGTTGTTTACGTATGTAGGCATTTACATGTATGTACATGTATAGATATGTAGGTATCATGCTGTCGATATGATAAGACATGATTATACATTTAGAAGGCTCCAACCAACAACACAATCACAAAGGTACAAACTTGTTCAATTTCCAATTCATGCTTAGTAATCTCTTTTACTATTAAATGATATGTGATTTAATAGTTAGCTCATGGTCGTCCAATGTACACTCTTGCCTGCCTAGTCGTTATCCTTAGCCCAAGTGGTTTAGGGCTTGTACCTATTTGCTTAGTGATGGTGGTGCCCCTCCATGCCCAATTCCTTTCTGGCAATGTTTCCCCCTTTTGGTGTGTTCCTGCAAGGGAATTCTCCATGATTATATTATATTCCTCCATATAATGACAATTTACTATAGCAAATTATTATTCATAAACCATCATCCCACTTCCCATGATGATAACCAACTTTCTAAGATTTCAGGATAACAATATAATAACATCATAACGATTAACTAGCATGTCATCGTCATATGAAATTATAACGATTAGCCATCTTACCATTTCACATTATAATAACAAATTTCAACTGTCAACTGACTTCACATGACATCTCAACGGCTATATGAACATTTAAAATTAGGTCAAAAATTGGGATGTAACATACCATTCCCCTTGTTTTTCATCGTCCTCGATAAACTTGAAATTGTAACAAACATTATAAAGGAGCATTTAAAATTGGGCCAAGAATTGAGATGTAACATTGTATGTGCACTAACATCACGTCGCATGATGTCAACCATAACATATCATGGTGTCTCACCATGATTTTCTCAAGAGTAATATAATGATTTGGAGAGATCCTACTATCATGACCTAGAAAGGATATCATGTCACATGAAATCCATCATGATAGGAAACATTGTAAAGTCGTGACTTCGCAATGTTAATACAAGTATACATTATCAAAAAGATTGTCATCTTAATGTAATGTATACAAGTAGAGGGCCCATAAATCATAGTCACATATATGACAAAAGAGTTTACACATTAAACATCTTAGAATATATATAAATTTTATACATAAAATAAATTTTAGAGACTGAGTCTCAATTACATTTCAATCATACCAAGTTTCTTTCTGAAGTGCTCCACTTTAATCCTAGAAAGAGGCTTGGTGAGAATATCTACAGTTTGATCTCCAGTGTTGATATATTTTAACTGAATGGCTTTCCTTTCTACCATATCTCTAACATAGTGGAAATGAATTTCAATATGCTTGGACCGATCATGGAATACTGGATTTTCAAATAGCTTGATAGTACTTTGATTATCACATAGAATGGTAGTAAGGAATAGAGGTTTTCCAAATTGTCCTACAATCAGCTTCTTGAGCCATATAGCTTCTCTAGTTCCCAATGCAGTGGCAATATACTCAGCTTCAGTAGAGCTTTGTGCAACAGAAGTTTGTTTTCTGCTTGTTCAAGAGATCATAGCAGATCCTAAACTGAAACAATACCTAGACTGAAACAATACCCAGATGTACTAATTCTGATTTGTCACACAACCAACCCAATCAAAATCTGTGAATCCATGTAGTTCAAGATCAGTATTCTTGTATTTGAGGCCATATCCATTAGTACCCTACAGGTATCTCAAAATGTGTTTAGCAGCAACAAGATAAATCTCATGAGGTTCACACATGATCTGAATTAATGCGTTTACTGCATAGCATATGTCAAGTCAAGTATTAACCAAATACATAAGTGACCCAATAATTTGTCCATATAGTGTAGGATCAGCAAACTTGGATTTTGATGTAGCTTCCTTTAATTTGTGCGAGTTTGTCTCCATGGGAATAGACATAGGTCTACAATTCAACACTCCAAATCTTTTGAGTATATCAATAGTGTATTTTCCTTGATTCAGAAAGATACCATCAGGTTTCTGCCATACTTCGAGTCCTAGAAAATAATGAAGAATTCTCAGGCGTTTCATTTCAAATTCTGAAGTTAAATCTCTCTTGCATTGTGTAATAAGATGATCTTCTCTTGTAAGTAAAAGGTCATCAACATAAAGAATTAAAATTATCATATCACCATTGATATATTTATAGTAGAGATTTGGATCAACAACATTTTTAGAGAAATTTAATCTCATGAGGTATTTGTCAATTCTTTCATACCAAGCTCAAGGAGCCTGTTTGAGTCCATATAGAGCCTTCTTTAGTTTGCATACATGAGTTTCTACATTATGAACTATAAATCCTTCAAGTTGTTCCGGATAGACTTCTTCTATTGTTCCATTTAGAAATGTAGTCTTCACAACCATTTGGTGAACCTTCCAGCCTTTGGCTGCTGCAATAGCTAGCATAGCTTAAACATAAGTATATTGGGCTATAGGTGCAAAAGTTTCTTCATAGTCAATGCCTTCCTTCTGTGAGAATTCTCTGGCAACAAAACGTGCTTTGTGTTTTTCTATGCTACCATCTGCAGCATGTTTAATTTTGAACAACCATCTGGAAGAAATAACTGATTTCCCTTTAGGTCTAGGAATTATATCCCAAACATCATTTTTCTAGATGGAGCGATATTCTTCTATCATGGCATCCTTCTAGGCTGCTTGTTTGAGGGCTTCATCAAGATTTGTTGGTTCCAAATTAAGAATTTCACTCATCGATGCATTATATGTTAGTTTGTGGGGTCTTTTGCCTTTTCTGAATGTTCCATCAGGTGCTGCAAAATTTTTAGCTTCCTTCAAAATTTTCTTAGCTCAAAGTAGTTGTTTCCTTTTGTTGGGATTTAGATTCTCATCAAGACACTCGTTCTGATTTTCTGATTCAGGTGGACTTTCATAAGTGTCTTCAGGATGTTCTCACTGAGTTTCAGGAGTAGAACATACATTTTGGGTTAAGGTAAGATTTTGATTTTCTAGCTCATCATAATTCTTTGCTCTTTTAAAAGCTATATCTTCCTCAAATATAACATCTCTACGAAGTTCTATTTGCTTTTGTCCAGGAATGAATATTCTATATGCTTTTGATGTTTCACTATATCCCACAAAGATTCCTTTTCTTCCGGAAGGTTCTAGTTTAGATCTTTTCTCTTTGGGTACATGAATGTACACCGGACAGCCAAATATTCTTAAATGGCTTATGTCAAGTTTTTGTTTGGTAAAGGTCTCTTCAAGAGTCTTATTATCAAGATGGGAATGTGGACATCAATTTTGAATATAAATAGCTGCCTTAGATGCTTTTGGCAAAAAAGAGGAATCTAGATTTTGATCAAGCATCATGGATTTAGCCGCCTCTACAATAGTTTTGTTTTTCCTTTCAGCTACTCCATTTTGTTGAGGATTGTAGGGTATAGTGAACTCCCTCTTAATCTCTGAACTAATACAATATTCTTTAAACAATGCTGAAGTGTACTCTGTTCCATTGTCAGTTCTCAAGATCTTGACTTTCTTTTCGGAGTAATTTTCAGTAAGTGCTTTGAACTCTTTGGACTTAAAGCCACTTTATAAAAGTCAAAAGTTTTCATTTGTACGCATTTCCATGCATTCCATTTCCATGTCTTAAAGCATATTCATAAATGTTCACTTCCACCTCATATTTTCATCCTCTCAAGCCGTACTCCAGCTTTCACATATGCATGTTATCTCTTTTCATGATCATCACATTAGATCTTTGAAGTGTCTAATCCATACAACAAAGATTTGTTGTTAATAGAGAATCGACACTTTTATGGAAGCGATATCCTTTGATGATGTGTTCATATTTTTGAATTTTTGATGTTGTAGCACAAACACAATGGATCCCCCATCTGCAAGATCGAAAGGCAAAATAAAATATCAATATGATGAAGAGTTGGCTCACACAACTCCATCCTAGGTTACATATATGCTTGATAGTGTGTCGGATATAGAGATCAGGCAAGTAGATATGACTGATTTCTTGTGACAGATAGAAGCTCCTACTAGTCATGAAATGAAACACATTAAAAGAAGTAATATTCATTTGGTCTCTTCTTTTCCTATGGCTACCTTGGAACCAAAATTTGTTCTTGGATGTGCAAAGTGTTTCAGTCCAAAGTCAAAAAACATCAAGGATGCTGATGGAAATGTTTTTATAAGCCTTGATCCAGAGGTTATTGAGCAGATTTTCAAAGTGCTGTAGAGTGCAATGTGTGGATTTGACCAAAGAAACATCTTTGGGGATATGAAATGTCAATAAGGAAAATTATTAGAAGTATGTTAATCTATATTGGTTGGATTCCAAGAGAAACAATTTCTCAAGATGGCCAAAACCCATTCATAGATCTAGTTTCAAGCAGGAACACAAAAACCTAATTATCCTTTTCAGTAGGATATGTGGTCTGAGGGATTCTAATAATTATGAATCATGGATGTATGCGTTCATTTTCCAAATCATTGATAATAAGGAACATATCTTTTTGGGAGAACTTATCAGCACTGCACTTTGTGAGTAGTTGCTCAATGTAAGAACATCGGCACCATTCTACATGATTCTTTATCTTGTCTATATTGCTGCTGCTATGGGATCTTTTTCTGGGCTTTCTACCAAAGGAGACCGTCCTCAAATTCCAGTTTGGGAATACTATGATCAGATTACTCCAACTGATAGTAAATACCATTACAAAAGAGTTTAGGATGCATTCTTTGGACATTTTTTGTGTTTGTTTGATAAGCAGTTGTCTGTTAAAAGGGTGTTTGATGAAGCTTGGGACAAGGTTAATCAGTATGGTTGTATCTTTATCTAGTTTCCAACCTTTACCTATTTAAGAGTTGGGTATTTTAAAGGAGAACCATATATCTTACTTAGGTATGCTGCTGACAGGATCATTTTAATGGAATTGGCCAGACAACTCATGTAGGTTCAATCTGATCAATTGGTCTCTACATAGACTAGGTTTTGGTTCTTCTTCTACTAAGCCCTTGGTGATTGGTCAGTACATGATAAATTCAGTACACAACAAAGGCCATGGAAGCAGAACTTCAGTTGGTTACATTGAAGAAGTTCAAAGCCAGATTTGATTTTGATTACAGAGGATGAATTTAGAAATCAAGAGAGCATTTACTCATGTCCATCGTATAGAAGATATTTGGATTGACATTCGGACGGAGTTGGATATAATGAAAATGGACTATTAGGTTGATTTTGCAGCAGATCATTGATCTTAATATGCTTGAGATCCCATCTAATTTCCAACTTGAAGATGATAGTAATATTCTTGATCAAGAATATCATCAAGCTAGTTTTGATAAACAATGCTCTTTCCCTATTAAATGGTAGCAAAAAGAAGGTACATCTATCCTTGATAGATTTCAATCCATTCTGGCAAACGCCAATAAGTAGTCAAAAATCAAAGCTCTTAAAAGGGTCAATCCAAACTTGGGTTTTGATTGTAGAAGTTTTGGTCCTCCTGGACAAAAGTCGCAATTAGAAATTGTCAGTAAAGATGGAGCATCTTCTTCTGATATAAAGAAATTCCTCAAATTCAAATTAAAGGTTGGAAAGGGATTTAAATTATCTCAAACACCTAAACAAGTTCATGAGTCAAAAGGAGAATTAGACGAAGAACTTGATGAAGAAGATGAGGAGGAAGGAGTCGTCATGATCGTATCTCCTTTGAAACTTGCACAAACTCATGAACCATCCATGCAGGAAGCACCTCTTCTAGGTACGATAGATGATGATGTGGATCATTTTCCACTATTTTCACACCTTCCATCCCTACCTCGGAAGTCAATATATTGGCTCTTCCTATATCTTCAGCAGCTCCTCCCATTTTAATATTTGAACAATGTGAACATTTAGGGAATGTGTTCGAAGATTTTCCAACTCTTACAGAAGCTCAAGTTTCTCAACTTGACACATCCCTGACTTCTTTTGACTTGTTCATGACATAATCCTCCTATCATGCACCTATGAATTCAGCTATGCAAACTAAATCTTGCTCGATCACAATAGAGATACAACTAGGATCAATGCCAATGGTCTCCACTGTACTTCCTTCCACAGATGAAAATTTCAGTTTGCCTGCATGGTTAAGTAGGATCACAATGAAGAGAAGAAAGGTTGTTGTACCCCCAGATGATCTTCCTATCAAGAAAACTACCCCGAATGATCTTCCTAATAAGAAAACTACCCCGTATGATCTTCCTATTAAGAAAACTAAGTCTAAATCTTTGAAAGATAAGATTGTCTCAAGTATCTTAGTTGATTTTGGAAAAACCATGTTTGTTGAAATTGCTGAGCCATTTATGAACAAGCCAATTGACGAACTTACTCATTTTTATTACAAATTCACGAAGGTAGAAGTTGGGAAACAATCACGACTGAGTTGCTTATAGGATGCTCAAGATACACTTGCTAATGTGTCAAAGAGCAATCATGAATAATGGGAAAAGAAAACTCAGCTCAAGCAGGAGGTTGCTCGCTTAAACGAGGTTATTCAACAACAATCCTCACAACATGCAGTTGTTGTATCTCAAACACCTAAGGAGAAAAGGATAGTAGAAGCTGCAAAGTCTTGGATGGGAGAAGTCATTTCTGAAGGAGTACAAGCCATTACAGATACGAACAGAGTTCTTGGACATATCAAAAATGTTGATGAAATGATACATGATTTATCTATATCTTTGGCTCAAGAGGCTAATACTTTGAAAGAAATTTTGAATGATTGGGATGAGATCGCTAAATCTGATCTAGATGCCATGGTTATGTGTGATGTTCTTCCATCTTGTGAAATGTTCTACAGATGTCAAGGACTCATGGGTTATAAGGAAGAGATACTGAGAAAGCTCTAACAAATTTATAGGTCAGTTTTGAAGATTGAAGATTGCCAGGCAATAGAATTTGGAATCACATGTGACTTAGAACAAATGAGATGCCAAATTCTTGATGAACATGGTAATTTTGTTGCAGTTGAGGGGATAACTTCAGATTATACAATCAAGACCAATGCTGATTTAGATTCTGAAGATTTTGGTTCTCATACAATGAACAAGCTTGCATTGTATAAATATTTAGCAAAGCACTAACAAGTTTCTCTAGCGGAAAATTCCATGATCGTAAAATCAGTATATGTCGATGCAATTAGAATGGAAGCCATATCAAGGACAATGGAGATTTATAATCTTCCTATAATGCGTGATGTTATTATCAAATTCAAGGCACTAAAGAACAATCTTTAAGATTGTTATTTTGTTTTTTATGTTTGTGGATCAAAGAGGATGCATTGCTTGAAATTAAGTAATTACATGCAATACAAGTTGCATGTGTAATGACATGAAATCCAATAATTTTTGTTTCAGTTAGACTCAGTCAAAGTTGGTTGAGTTGCTCCCACTTTTTCCTCCATCTTTTTCTCAACTCCTTTGCCTATTATAAATGAGTGTTCTCTTATTGCAAAATCTATCTTTTATTGTATGCAAGAGAGCTCTGGAGAAATTGTGCAAGCATAACTTCGATTGTATAGCATCATTTTGAAAGAAAAGTGAACACAAAGAATCAATTGAGACTAAACTTTGATTGAGTGAGATTGTTGCTTGTGCAAGTTAGAACCTTTGACTATGATTTGCATTCATTATCCTAGATTCACGTGTTATTTTGCATTCTTGATAATTGAGTTTAAAAAGAATTAAGAAGCAATCAAATCTGAAGCTTTGACTCGGAGCGGTTGTAGAGATATATAGACTAGAAGCTTTGTTTGTAGCTTATATCTTTTTTTTGATTCATAAAATTGTTAGGATATATTTACTTCTAGAAGTCTTTGTGCCCCAATAGTAAAGCTTATTCATATAGAATAGATTATGACTGGACTTAGAGTCAAATCAGGACAGTTTCAGCTAGCCTTTGAGTTGGTGTTGGTTTATTGGTATCACTGTTTCTAGTTGTTAGATAGAAGTATAGTTAGAGATTTCATTTTGGTCATTACTTGCTCAATGGATAAGTGGATTCTTTCTTGAAAGCTAAGAGGAAAGAATATTGATAACACCCTTTTACAAAATCTCTTAACTTTTTGCTTACCTTTAGTTGATCCAAGGAACGCTGATAAGGGGCAGCCTTCCCTTTCAGGTAGGACGGACTCTGTGTCACACGTTGTGGCTGGTCATCCTATTTTGCAAGTGGATTTTACCTAAAATTATCGGTTACAAAATATCCATGCAACATGTGAGATTGATGGATAATGCAAATGAGGGAGCAAAACTTGCTTTTATACCTCTCCTTAGCATTTTGGCGTGTTAAACTCAAATCAAGCCAACATGGGCTTCAAATTCCCGCTCAAACAAGTTGACTATGAACTAGTTTGAATATGGGATCAACCGTCAAGGAGCGGGTTCACCCAAGGTGATATGCTTCCTCCAATGTGTTGTCGTGCATTTTGTCACCACGAAATGTAGGTAATAGTACGAAACTTTTTCAACTTAGTTTTGTTTTTCTCTAAGTTTAGTTTGTTATTTAATTGTATGGTAGTATTTTTAAGAGCATTGATTCTAAAGAATCTATACTAATAAGGTTAATAGTTTCTAATTTTGTTCCTTAAGCTCTAAGTGGTTACAAAAGTTTTGGAATTACTCGTAATTATTAACAAGTAGTATTGCACTTTCCTTTCCATAGGATCTTGGATAATATATAAACTACCAAATGGTTTGATACAAAATCTAGCCGAATATGAATTCACTTCAGCCAATGATGCTCAAGAGCATGATCCAAAGGACTGGTAGGTCATCCTGTAAACTTTTGAGACTTACATTGGGATGAGATTCTTGCATTTGAAGACATTACCTGCTCCACGGGTAAGTGGATTCGAAATCTAAGAGGAAAGAACATTGGTAACACCCCTTTGCAAAATCTCTTAACTTCTTGCTTACCTTGAGTTGATCCAAGGAACTGTGATAAAGGGGAGCCTTCCCTTTAAGATAGGAGAGACTCTGTCTCACACGCTATGGCTGATCATCCTATTTTCCAACTGAATTTTACCTAAAACTGTCGATTGCAAAATATCCACCCAACATGTGGGATTAATGGATAATGCAAATGAGGGAGCAAAACTTGCTTTTATACCTCTTTGTAGCATTTTGGCATGTTAAACTCGAATCAAGCCACCACAAACTTCAAATTCCCGCTCAAACAAGTTGACTATGAACTTGTTTGAATATGGGACCGATCGTCAAGGAGCGGTTCACCCAAGGTGATATGCTTACTCCAATGTGTTGTCGTGCATTTTCTCACTACGAAATGTAGGTAACAGTACGAAACCCTTTCAACTTAGTTTTTTTTTTCTCTAAGTTTAGTTCGTTATTTAATTGTATGGTAGTGTTTACAAGAGCACTGTTTCTAAAGAATATAAACTAATAAGGCTGGTAGTTTCTAATTTTGTTGCAAAAGCTCTAAGGGGTTAGAAACGTTTTGGAATTACTTGTAATTATTAACAAGTATTATTGCACTGTCCTTTCCACGGGATCTTGGATAATATATAAACTGCCAAATGGTTTGATACAAAATCTTGCCGGATATGAATTCACTTCAGCCAATAATGCTCAAGAGCGTGATCCAAAGGACTAGTAGGTCATCCTGTAAACTTTTGAGACATACATTGGGATGAGATTCTTGCATTTGAAGACATTACTCGCTCCACAGGTAAGTGGATTCGAAAGCTTAGAGGAAGGAATATTGGTAACACCCTTTGACAAAATCTCTTAACTTCTTGTTTACCTTGAGTTGATCCAAGGAACAGTGATAAGGGGGAGCCTTCCCTTTAAGTTAGGAGAGACTCTGTCTCACATGCTATGGCTGATCATCCTATTTTGTGACTAGATTTTACCTAAAATTGTCAGTTGCAAAATATCCATCCAACATGTGGAATTGATGGATAATGCAAATGAGGGAGCGAAACTTGCTTTTATACCTCTCCTTATCATTTTGGCGTGTTAAACTCAAATCAAGCCAACACAGGCTTCAAATTCCCACTCAAACAAGTTGACTATGAACTAGTTTGAATATGGGACCGACCATCGAGGAGCGGTTCACCCAAGGTGATATGCTTCCTCCAATGTGTTGTCGTGCATTTTGTCACCACGAAATGTAGGTAACAGTACATAACTTTTTCAACTTAGTTTTGTTTTTCTCTAAGTTTAGTTTGTTATATAATTGGATAATATTGATCAACCAATTGACTCCAATTGATATAATTAATCCTTTTGCTGAAGGCTTTCGTCAAGTCTTTTTAGTTTTTCTGTTTGTTGAGCCTATACTTGATTTTTGAAGCCTTCAACGTCCTTTTTTGCATTTTTGAGTGTGTTTGTTGGTTTTTGGTCCTTTGGTTTTGCTCAAGTTAATGCTTTCGGATTTCCATTTGATTTGGTATATCTTAGGGCTTAATTGGAGTTGGAAATCAAAAAATATGACCATTTTAGTGCTCAAAAAGTGGACATTTTAGGTGCAAATGCACAAATTAAAAATATCATGTTATATTTTGAAGTTGACAGTCACTTTTTGAAAAATATAACATAAATTCACTTTATGTTATGTTTTTAAGTTATTTTATCTTTTTAATTTTTCACTTAAAGTAACTATAGTGCACTTTATGTTATATTTTTAAGTTGAGTTGCTTTTTACATTTTCACTTAAGTGACTATATTAACTATATAGTTTGATTTAATTTTTGAATTATAATTCAAACTTAGTAAATATTACTTTTTGAATGATAGTTGCACATTATATATTAACTATATAGTGTAATTATTATTTATGACCCATTTGAATAATATTTCTTCAAAAATGAAATGGAGATCTGTTTAATTCATCACTTAAGTTGTGCATAACATATCTACAAGCACATTTTCATCAAAATATACAACCACCCAAAAGGTGTCATTTTGCATTAAGGGTCAAAATATAAAATATGTAATTGCACTCAAAAGGTGCGATTTTTCTTATAGCCTCTATTTCATGTGTTTTATAAAACATGTAGTTGCACACAAAAGGTGCAATTTTGCTAAGGAGTCATTTTGGAAGATTTTGAAACATGTAATGGCACCCAAAAGGTGTGATTTTTCCTCAAATGCATGTATATGTCTTCAAGAAACCCGAAATTGAAGATTCAAGGGCAAAAAACTTGATGTTTTCTTCCTCCAAGAACACATTTTTCATTAAAAATGCTTAGATCTGACCATATAATGGATTGAAATCGATGACAAGGTGGGCGTTTTTGTGTTTTAATGCATGTATATGCATTTGGTGGTCATGATTTGCATATCGAAGATAAAAATGATCCAATTGTTTGCATTTTTGAGCCACATTTTTGCAAAAGTGGCCCATATTTTTGCATGAAAAGGGCACATTTTTGTTAAGAAAACACAAAAAATGGCATATCCAACCCATACCTTTAGATTAGTAGAGGTCGTTTTTGAGTTTTAATGCATGCTATTGCCTTTGGAGACCACGTTTTTGGCATTCTCATGTCAAATTCGACCCTTCATTGCTCTTTAATATTTGTTGAATGCAAGTATGGAAGAAGTCAAATTATTGTTTGAGAATCTGGATTTGGAAGAGAATTGGTCTTCAAAGTTTACGATTCTTGCTATTTTAGCTCATTAACTCCAAATAAGTGGACATTTTCAAACTTGCTCATTAATTCATGCTTATCTTGCTATTTCCATGCATGTTTTAGCTTGATGTTGTACACTTGTTCATATATATTCCATGAAAAATGCATTTTGCCTTTCAAAATGATGAAAGTTCTTATTTTCATACTTATGGTTTTTTCTCAAATTCTAAATTCAAAATTGAACTCAGCAACTTTCTTCTTGACATGTTTGAGTCTAAAACCAAAGGCATGTGTTTGTTTTGTGCTTGTTTTCTGATGGGGAGTTCCTCACACCTTTAAGGGTTTCTAGGGCAATGACAACAACTCTTCTCGTTTGGCTTCACAATGTGCTTGGATCATCTCCTCAAATCTTCTCCTTTGGCACCAAGACACTTTACTCCTTCAAGATCATTGTCCCAAACAAGATTGGTTTAGACCAATAAAGCAAACTCCTTTAACCTACCTTGTAAGCGTTCCTTTTCCTAGCCAAACTACTCTAGGCTTGACTAGGGCTTGCTTGCAAAAATGCCAAACTGACTCCCACCAACTCTTCCTTCAATATTTACACAATGTATAGTGTCTACTTCTTGATTCCAAAAGGCCATCAAGTTACCATGGCTAGAACTCAAGTTGTAGATGTTTTCACACAGACAGTTATTTACAGGATAATGAAACTGAGAAAACAAGAATATTTATAAAACAGCAATGGATTGTATCAAACCTCCAAAACAGCAATGCACAGATTGTTCATATGATAAATCCTAACTTATTCAGTGAAAACAGTCAGCCTTTCAATCCATTCGAGTATAGATGAAAGCCAAAACCATAAAATTGTCACAACAATTAGTTTAATTCCTTGGTTTAGTTCGTACACAATTGTCTACTACTCATGAGTAGGGTTTGGATAAGCTTAAATGCTCATACTCCACCTATTTGGACCCTAAGGTTGGGCCTCACACCTAACAAATGCTCCCTCCAACATTTGAGGAAAAGTTGCCATGCAACAAGTTGCAAAGTTGTCAAGAGCAACTCTGGCAATTTTTGTTAAAAATGACCTTGTAACATCCCAAACTTGTCAAGTTTGATTTATATCTATTCAGTTTGATCCAAAATCACCTATGGACCACATTTTAACACTTATCCCTCATTTTTGAGGTATTTTACAACTTTGACCAAGTTTGGCTTTCCATCAAGACCTTAGAACAAGAGCTAGGCCTTATCAACTTAACCAAGAGAAAACATTAGACTCAAACCTATTTACACACATTAAACACACCTTGGGACTTTATACTTAGTCGTTATTAGATCAATGGTTGGCTAGACGATCTAGAAGCCAAAATCACTATTAGGGTTTGCCTTTTCTTAAGGTGCTCCTGCACCATTTTTGTTGCTTCTTTGCTTGCTTTCTTATTTTTCTTCTTTTGGAAGAAATTGCAAGTTCTTTCACAAGAACTTGAGTACATTTCACTTCACTTCACCTTCCATCATCGCATGCAAGTGCATCATTTCATTCCATATTCGCCATTACATGCCAATGCACATTGCATCCATTCCTTTCATATACAATTACATTTCAAGAGCAATTACATGTAATTCCACTTTTCATGTCATGACACATTGCATCTCATTCTCTATGTGCAATTACATGTAATCTCACCCCCCATCCACATTTACATACAATCTGATCCTTCATTCCCATTTACACACATTTCCATCTTCCAAACCTAAATGTATGTTCATTTTACATGTAATCCATTTTACATATAAAGACATCTAGAGAACTTGTTTTTGACTAAAGGCCACACTTTTAAAGTCAAAAGTTATCATTTTCATGCATACATATGCATTTCAATTTGCATTCTTGGCCATACCCACAAAAGCCCATCATTGCCCACATGTAATCCATTTTTTCAAGTCCAACTTTGGCCCTTTCGATCCAAATTCATATGCTTTCCAGTTCATTTTAAGCCATCATGTGTTCCATAAGTGTCAAATCGATACTTTGAATACCCACCCCTCATGGATTAATCATTGTACCTCAAATTCTAAAATTCTCAAGGATTCAAACTGATTGGAAGATGTTATCATCTTCATGTTGCGGCACACTCTTCAACATATGTCAAAACTTCTTCAAAAAATAGAGATATCCCATCAAGAAAGCATGTTTTGATTCTGAAGAAGCAATATTTCATTTGATCTTCATTTTCTCAATGGTTGTCTGAGAACCTGAGTTCATGTGGGAATGCACCAAGTACTTTGCTTCAAAAAATAAAAAATTAAAGGTGTTGGTGGAAAGTTGTTCCTAGTTCACATTGGGACACCGTCAAGGTGGTCTTCTCATTGTCGGAAAATCTAGAATGTGCAAGTCTAACAAGATAATTCACAACTTGGAATGAAGAAAAGCTTGATCACATTGATTTTTCAAATCACAACTAGAAACTCGTCAAAGAGAATACAGGAATCCACGATCCTACTATCGTCACGCAGTGCAAGGATTTTGTGGATAGTCTACAATATTGATATGTTCAGAATCAATAGCCTTAATACTTTCGTCTTTTTCTCTCATGTTTGTAGTTGGAGAGGGTGTATTACATGAAAATGTGTAATTACATGTAATACGATTTACAAGTGCAATCACATGAAATCCAATAATTTCTCTTGGTAGTTAGACCAGGTCAAAGTTGGTTGAGTTGCTGCCACTTTTTCCTCCATCTTTTTCTCAACTCCTTTGCCTATATAAAGAGTACACCCCTCATTGTAAAAATCATCTTTTGTTGTATTCAAGAAAGCTTTGCCAAAGTTGTGCAAGCAGAACTTTGATTGCGTAGTACTAATTTGGGAGAAAAGTGAATAAAAGAAGCAACTGGATTTGAAGCTTTCACTAGAAGCAATTGTTATAGAGAAAATTAAAAGCTTTGACTATAATTTGTGCCTATTGTCTTTGATTCATGTTATTATTGTGTGTTCAATAATAGAGCATAGTAAGTTAAGAAGCAATTGGAGTCAAAGCTTTGACTGGGAGCGACTATGGTAATACATACACTAGAAGCTTTGGCTATAGCTTGTATTGTCATCTCAAATTCACGAAAAATAGTTAGAATTTCCCTACTTCTGGAAATCTTTGTGTCCCAATTTTAGAGGTTTTTCTTATAGAATAGAATAGAAAAAATCTACTTTTGGAAGTCTTTGCGCCCCAATGGTAGTTATCTTTCTTATAAATTAAATAAACAAACAAAGCTTAGAGCCAAACTAGTACACTTTCAATCAGCCTTTAAGTTGGTGTTGGTTTATTGGTATCAGCACTTCCAGCTACTAGATAGAAGTTTAGTTAGAGATTTCATCTTTCCCATTACTCGTTCCACAAGTAAGTGGATTCTTTTCTTAAGGATAAGAGGAAATAGTATTGATAACACCCCTTACAAAATATTTCAACTTCTTGCTTACCTTGAGTTTTTGATCCAAGGAATGGTGAGAAGGGGAAGCCTTACCTTTAATGTAGGAGAGACTTTGTCTCATACGCTGTGGCTAGTCTACCTATTTTGTGATTAGATTTATCCAAAAGTGTCAGTTGCAAAATATCCACCCAACAGTTTTTTGGCAACTCTACTAGGGACACGACGCACATTAGAGTCTCATGCTTTTATTTGAAGCATACTCGTGTCCTTTTTCATTGTAATTGTTTCATGTATTTACCAAGGACATGTAAATGGCCCAAGGTCCTTGGGGAAATGCGTTTGGTCTGTTGAATCCAACTCCAACTGTATGTGATCTTCTTGATGGCTCACAAAAGAACTTTCCCAAGTTTTTTGGTGAAGAACATCCTGATGAACATATTTCTTTTTTTACATTGCATGCGGTGTTCATGCTATTGAATATGGGGACATGTCTGTTAGGTTGTTCGTGGAAACTCTACAAGGCATGTTTGCTAATTAGTTTTATGATTTACCATCACGTATTATCACAAATTGGGATACTCTCATAGCCAAGTTTGAGGAAAGGTTCAAACCTCCTGAAGATGCTCATTCATTATTAGACCAACTTAATTGAGGAAATCATCTCATGTGCCTATGCGTGAATTTGTTGCTCATTTCAACAAATTGACACGAAGAATTCTAGTTGCTGCTCAACCTACAAGTGTCAATTTGAAGCGTTTCTTTATCAATGCTCAAATTCCTTAAGTCAGTTTTCTATTAAGGAGAGAAGCCCCGACTACTCTTGCAGCTGCACAAACACTGGCAATAGAAATTGAAGATGGTCTTATTCTTACTGGAAAGATAAGAATTGAAGCGAGTTTGAAGAAAGTAATCGTTCTTCTAATTCATTTTCTTCTAGCACAAGGACAGATCCTATAGTGCAGAGGTTAGCAAATAAGTTACTTGCCCTCAAAAACCAAATAGCTCAAAGCATGTTCTTCATTCCTCATGAAGATGTACAAAGGAGGCCTCTTCCAGCTCTTCAACAAAAATTAGTTTCACCATCAAAAAGCTTGCAATTGAAGCACCATTAGTGAAGATAGCGGTGAAGTATCATGTATCTGAAGTTAGTAATCTTGCTATTCTCTTCTAGGAAAATGAAGAGACATAGATGGCGACTCTCATATCTAGTGTGTGCAATCTCAGAAGGTTAGTGATGAAAAGATAAGGAAGAAAAACATTTCTTCAAATAATCCTGTCATAAAAGTGGACATGCAAGAAAGTTCTAATCAAGCTGAAAATTATGTGTTTGTGTCTCAAGGTCATGAACTTGGAAACACTTTGCATAAATGTTCTACCCCGGATCTTGAAAAGGAATTTCTTATAAACAATAAAGGCTTTTCCAAGTCAAAAGGTTGTGAGCAGTATATTGAGGCAGCCAGCGTAGTCATGTCCATATTGAAATTACAAGAGCGAGATTTTCTTGAAAATCCTGAAGTGCTACTGAATAATGAACCAGTAAAGCAAGTTGCAGTTGGCAAGAAAAATTCAGAATTTGTTCAATCAACGAGATGTCCAATTCGACATCTTGCATGGTTGGAAGCTAATCGAAAGCTAGAGATTCCACATGTACCTAAATATGAAAATACTATCAAAGAAGATGTCAAAGAAAAATGTTCAGCTCTGCAGGAGCAATTTCAATTTATGGACCTATCATGGAGAAGTGATACACGTGATTCATCTCAAAAGGGTGAATTCTTCCATCTCTTCTAGGACGTGTTACATCAAATCTTGACATCATTGCTCCAGTTATTTGTGTTCTATTTGTATGAAGTTGCATGTGAACATGCAAAGTACTGCAAGATGCTGAAAAAAGGTAACTATTTTGTTGAACCCATAAATGGTTTCATCTAGAAGTTTGCATTTTTGACTAGTTTTAATTAGGTAGGTTTTTCATTGTTGTTAATAAGTGTGCTTGCACATTTTTCATTTTATTAATTTTTTTTTGCTTTAGTCGTGTTAGATTCATTTTTGTTTTTGGTCGCCTCACTCTATAGCCCAATGGAGTGGATAAAGGCACTTAGAGAACTGGATTCTATTCACTCTTTGTTTCTAAGAACAAATGAGTAGCATTCACTAGGCAAAGCCAGTTGTTGTTGTGCATTTTGTCACCACAATATGTAGGTAACAGTACAAAAAGATTTCAACTTAGTTTCATTTTTCTCTAAGTTTAGTTCGTTATTTAATTAGATAATATTGATCAACCAATCAACCCCAATTGATATAATGAATCATTTTGTCGAAGGCTTTCGTCAAGTCTTTTTAGTTTCTCTGTTTGTTGAGCCTATACCTGATTTTTGAAGCCTTCAATGTCCCTTTTTGCATTTTTGAGTGTGTTTGTTGGTTTTTGGTCCTTTTGTTTTGCTTTAGTTATTTCTTTCGGTTTTCACTTCAATTTGGTATATCTTAGGGCTTAATCGAAGTTGGCAATCAAAAGATATGACCGTTTTAGTGCTCAAAAAGTGGACTTTTTAGGTCCAACTGCATGAATTAAAAATATCATGTTATATTTTGAAGTTGACATTCACTTTTTATAAACAAGGACGCATAGCGTCTAGTTCCTGCCGATGTATAATTTGTTATTGCATTAGTCATATAATTAGTTCGTAAAAAAATTTGAGTAAAAAAATAAATTGTATTATACTTGTATATGCAAATACAACATTGACTAATAAGCTAATACAAAATTTAAAAAATGAAATGTCATTGATACATAATGTATATTGATTTTGTTGTGGTAAAAGAAAAATATAGAAATACATTTAAATCATATGTGACCAAGAGAATGTCTATTTTGTATTAAGCAATTAATGATGAGCAAGACAAATAATAGTTTTTGAAAAATATTGTAGAGGTAGATTTATTTTGTTTGGATAATTACATTGATCTATCTTGTGGTACAATTTTTGTCATTATGTGCCAATTTTGTTTTAAATTGAAATAAAAATACTTCAACAATATTGTAGAATGTAAAAAAATAAAATAAAAAAATTTCAAGATTGTTATTGTTCTCAAATGAGTACAAAATATTTATGATACTTTTAAAAATTCATTTATTATTGTCTTTAGAATAAGTACAAGATATTTATGGTGCTTTTTCAACTTTATTTATTACTCATTTTTTTTCCACATTGGAGTGTATAAAGTTCTTAAGTGAGCCAAAAACACTACTGTAGCAAAAAGCAGCCAATCATATTGAAGATAAATGTTTTCTCTATAATTCTAAAAACTTCAATATATATTAAAACTTTAGAAATCTAAAAAGTTGTCAAAAAATACTCAAATCTCATTGGACAATTAAATGGAACAGTTGCATTTCAATGAATGCTATAGTATCCTGCCTTGGCAGGAACTAATAAATTCACTCTATGTTATGTTTTTAAATTACTTTATCCTATTAATTTTTCACTTAAGTGACTATATTAACTATATAGTTTGATTTAATGTTGAATGTTATTTCAAACTTCTTAGAAAATTTATTTTAAACTTCTTAGTAAATTTTACCTTTTTAATGATTTTTGCACATTATATATTAAGTATGTAGTCTAAATATTATTTATGACCCATTAGAGTAATATTTAAAAAAAAATTAAATTGACATGTGCTTAATTCACCACTAAAGTTGTGCATACCATGTCTACAAGCACATTTTCATCAAAATATGCAGTTGCACCCAAAAGGTGCGATATGAATGAAAATGTCATTTGAAAACACATAAAACATGTCATTACATGTGTTTTAAAATATGTAGTGACTCGCAAAAGGTGAAACATGCATATTTTCATGTTTTCAAAACATGCTATTGCCTTTGGAGACCATGTTTTTGGCATTCTCATGTCAAATTCAACCCTTTATTGCTCATTAATATTTGTTGAATGCAAGTATGGAAGAAGTCAATTTATTGTTTGAGAATCCAGATTTGGAGGAGAATTAGTCTTCAAAGTTTATAATTCTTGCTATTTTGGCTCATTAACCTCCAAGTAAGTGGACATTTTCAAACTTGCTCATCAATTTATGCTTATCTTTCTATTTCCATGCATGTTTTAGCTTGATGTTGCACACTTATTCATATATATGCCACGAAAAGTGCATTTTGCCTTTAAAAATAATGAAAATTCTCATTTTTATACTTTTGGTTTTTTCCCAAATTCCAAATTCAAAATCGCACTTAGCAACTTTCTTCTTAACATGTTTGAGTCTAAAACCAAAGGGATGTGTTTGTTTTGCACTTGTTTTCGTTGTTTGTTTGCTTGCTTTCTTATTATTCTTCTTCTGGCAGAAATTGCAAGTTCTTTCCCAAGAACTTGAGCATATTTCACTTCACTTCACCTTCCATCATTGCATGCAAGTGCATCATTTCATTCCATATTCACCATTCCATATTCCATCTAGAAAGAATTGTTGGGTTTTGATAACAACCTTTTGTGTGATGAGTGTCTCGATTGTTTTTATACCATGTTGGTCAGCTCCTGCCAAGCGCAAGGTTGACGACCAGAGTGTAGGTTTACCAAGGGCTTTCCATGTTTCTTTTGGCAGTACATTTATGCCAAATCCTCCATCTACAATAGTGTTGGTCAACGTACATCCCATAATTTCCATTTCGACCACCTCAGGTGTTCGTTTACGTCCACTGCCAACAACATAGGATCCGTCACACTAGTTGAGGTAGTAGCTTTCGCATCTTTTTTCCTTTCTCTTTCGCCTCGTGGTTGCCAATATCTTGACTGTTGTTAGTGTCATCTATGTTAGTGATTGCTACCTTTAGTTGTGGTAGCGTCTCCAATAGGTGTGCCACTCGTGGCTGGACTATCATCCGCAACATCTATTGTATGATGTTGGCTTTTGATGCTGACCTTACGGGAGTATCATGCATTCAACTCTGTTCTTTTATTGCCAATTTCGTTTCCATTTTGGCTTCCTTCAACCTTTCTTTCTCCATACATGAATCAAGGTATGTGGGTTTTTTCGTCTGGGACCTTGTGATTGCTAGGACCTCCTCAAATTGTATGACATTTATCAAATTTACCCCCTTCCCCTTAGGACACTTAGAATCCTTGTGTTTACCCAGGACACACCATTTGAAGAGCATGCTTCCCAAAGTAATCAGAATCAGAATCAGCAAGGGAAAATAAAATCGTGAATCAACCATGAATTGGCCACAAATCGGAAAATTTTAAAAACTCTTGAAATTTAGAGATTTTAACAATTTAAAACTTATTTTATGCAGCCTTTATTGAATATAACTTAAACATGCTATAATGTCATTAAATAGAAGCTAACATACATAAACATGGAACATAAATGATAAATCCATCACATACGTAACTATGTTACATGTAAAATGTAAATTGTAGCTGAAGTAAATAGAAATCATAGGATCATGATGAGTCAAATCATAGAATATATGTAAGATGAAGAACAATAAGACATCAAACCATAAATTCATGTAAGATGAAGAATCAAGATCCATGTAACACATGTCTATCAGTATCTATAAATGTATGTCAATTAGTATATGTAAACGTATCCTTTTTGGGTGCTCTTCCTTCTTGCTGGTTGCAAACTTGTGGATTTTGTTTTCTCTTCTTCTCTCTCACTTTTCTTCTCTTCTACTAATGCTAAACAATTGGAAGGCCCTTTAGGGTTCAAACAAAGAGGAAACGAAAGAAAAATATTAAAAATAGATGTGTTTTTATTAAAATTTGACTTGACTTTTTCCCTACCTATGTGACCAATTTTTCACGATTCACAGAGGTGATTCATGCAGGTTTTCACATGAACTGGAGATTCATGCCATGAAATCGCTGAACTGATTCACGGTTTCAAAAATATTGGGAACCATGAATCAAATCGCCAAACCGGCGATTCAGGCGACTCTTGTTATTATGGTACAATCAACTTGCAATACTAAAAGGAATCTCCACAAATCTGCGCAAATTTGACTCCTGTATGAAGCTAAGTCTAAAGTAATATCAGCTGGTATTTCATAGCCTTCAAATGTTGATACACAAAAGCTTGTCGTTCTCTTGTGCCGATGCACATAGTCTTCCTAAAGGCTGAAACCCTCAAAAAATCCACAAGCCTAAGACAAATATTCTCCACAAAATAACATTCACCTAACATACTTGAGAATGAGCCCATAAGTCCATTTTATCCTTTTCTTATGAGAGCTCAAACACTTCCCTGGCCAATGTGAGATAAAAGATGTATTCCCAGTTTTTAATTTTTTCACTTAAAACTCTCATGTTGCTGTATAAATAATTCTTTTATAATTAATTATTCACTTGGCTCCATCTATGATAACTTGACCCTTCATTTAAGTGACTTAAGTAATAGCATAAAATTATATTAATAATCTAATAATATAAGCTCAAAACTTAATATTTATTTTGGCCAAATAAATATTAATATCTCCATTATTACTCATCATCTTCGCCTGTCATCTGAATTGGGGGCTTACATAACAAAGCCGCATACGACCATACCTCATTTCTAAAAAAAGCAAGGGTCCATCTCGATGATTCAACACTTACTAAAAATAGTAAGTAGAGAAAATGATGTCTGAATGAAGCCAAATGAAGATCAAAATGAAGCTCTGAGCCTGGATAAAGGAAGTCTATGTGCCACCAAACAAGTCTCCTCTATCAAGTGACCCTGTAACCATCTCCACTAGCCTACGAGGGTCCATTGATAGGCTAATCCAAAGCTAGAGTGATGTCTCTAGCTAGGAGGGGACATCACAAAAGTGCCTTTAGGAGATGATGCATATCTGTGGCATGAATGGAGATGGTGTTAATGATGCTCCATCCTTGAAAAATGCCAGCATTGGAGTTGTCATGGCTAATGCTGCTAGCAGTGCATCTTATATTATTCTTACTAGGCTAGGACTTAATGTCATCATTAATTAATAATGTTTTATTAATATGTCAATCCATCTTTCAGAGAATGAAGAATTATATGATATATGCAGTCTTGATCACTTTAGGTTAGTTATGCTTGATTATAATTGAGAAATTTGTGAGCTTTTGGTGGTTTTTCTTATGCTCAACATGTTATCAATAAGTAAAAAAATAATACTTTACTTGTCAATTATCTATACTTTGTGATGATTGAAATTTTACTTTCCAAAGTTTTAATCTATGGAAGGTAAAGCCCTAGGCATGACATTGTAATCATTTTAGCCTCGAATAGCACGTATTTTTTATTATGACGAAAGGGATTCTTACTAAAAATGCCAAGCTACTCTACCATAAAGGATAGAAATCTATAGTGCAAGATGACTTGTAAATATGAGATGTCAATAAGAAATATCTAAGCTATAAGAGTGATGTGTTTAATTCTGGTTGGAGTTAATACGATGGCAATTGGTTTTGAAAAATTCAAGGTAGAATATGTTAGTCTTTTAGTGAATACATTGTTTGATGTCCACAAATGGGAAGTATGCTAGATAAGGTCTAGGATTCTACTTGCAAAGAGAATTTTCTTGGAATTTTCTAAATATAGATTAACCAACTGTCAAGTTATGGAAATTCTTTAGGTTTTTAAAATGGTCCAAAATTAATCTTAATTGGGACTAAGGGCCTATAAGCCACCTTACTTGTCTAGTAGTACTATGGAGGCTTCCACACAAGACTAACATATTATACATTGTATTTTTCAAAATCAATTGCCAGTGTATTCACTACAACCTGAATTAAACAAAGTCACTCTTATAGCTTAGATATATCTTCAGGACATCCCATATTTATAAGTCATCTGGCCCTATATATTTCTATCCTACTAAGAACCCTTTTATCATAGTAAAATTGAGGAGCTATTCAAGGCTAAGATGATAAAAATGACATGCCTAGGGCTTCACCTTCTATAGATTAAAACTAAGGAAAGTAAAATTTCAGTCCTAAAAAAATTAAGATAATCAATAAGTAATGTTTCATTTTTTAACTCATTGATAAAATGTGGAACATAAAAAACACCAAAAGCTCATGAATTTCTCATTTTAGATCAACCATTACTGACCTGAAGTATTGTGTTGAGATTTATGCTTATTTCTCTGATATGGAAATTTTCCTTCTCTCCATTCAGGGTTATGATCATTGATGTTATGAATGACGGTACAATTATGACTATTTCTAAGGATTATGTCAAGCCTTTTCCAATAGCTGACAACAAGATATTAAAGGATATTCGTGCAATGGGTGTTTTATTGTGCACATACCTTGTAATAATGACTTATTTTTCTGGGCAAAGCACGAGACTGATTTTTTCTCAGATAAATATGGTGTTCAATCAATCAGTGGAAATCAAGATGAAGAAATGCTTGCATTGTAGTTAAGAAGTTAGTATTGTAAGCCATGCTCTTATTTTTGTCGTAGGACCCCAAAGCTATTCATGTGTAGAATGATCCAGGTTTATGCTTGAGTTCTTTTATAATCAAGGTTGTGGTTAGGGCTGGCCAGGAGTTTTTTGGCTCTATACTCAGGTATAGATTGTATCAACTATGTAACTCCTACAGAGCTACTAATTATTTGTAGATTGAATCAACTAATTCTCACCTTTAATACCAAACAAAAAATATATATTTCTCATCTGTAAGATAGTACTTATGGCAACAGTAAAATAGATATAAGGGTTTCAATGGTATTTAGAACTTACAGTATAAGGTCATCACCTTGGAGATTACCAATCGATAACATAGAGATTAGAGGAGGATGAATGTGCACCATGCGAGCTTCGCAAATGTAGAACACAGTAGCATTTCAAATGGGCTTTCAAGGAACAAAACAAAGAGTGTATATGGGCTTAACTAGTGGGAAAATGATATGAATGAAACTCCCTCCAAATGGTACCTATTACTTGGGAATCCAAGTCTTTATATATTTTATTAAAAAAATTAATGCTTAGCATTGTTTAATGATATTTATTATTAACTATATTTTTATTATAATAAATTATAAATAAATTATCAATATTTTTAACTACGAGTTATTAATTATTAGTTTTTAAATTATATTTAATATTTCTTAATTTATATTTTTTAATTTTTAAATCATTATTTATCTTTACTTTTTTAATTTAACTTTATTTAAACATTTATATATGTTAAGTAGAAGATATTTTTGATATCTAGTCAAATTGTGATATTGCTATCGCTTGTATAGCTCTTGTGTAGAACTCATTGAGCCATATTTTATGAGTAGCGGTTCAAGAACGCATCTCTAATGAGATTGGATGGAACACATAGTTTTCATTGCATATTGTTATTATCATTATAATGGGTGTTTGTTTAACTCAAAATGGTTAGAAAGAGTTTAATTATTTTTCACATAGAATGAACTACTAGGACAATTGCAATGTTTATCAATGAGCTTAAAAATAGCCAAATCTAATAGCTTTTGTACCTTCAAAGGATGAATTGCCTCTTGGAATCATTTGAGAAACATTTATTTGGATTTTTTTTTTTTCCTACTTTCTTATTGAAGGTAGTAATGTGTTAACAAGGGCATTCTATTGTAGTAATTCTTTTTTGACTAAGAATTGAGTTCCTATCGTATATATGAAGAATATTGATTTTATTCTCAACACAATGTCAAATCTCAACCACATACATGTTTGGGTGACTAATTATTAGTGACTAAGTATTTAATCATTTATTCAGTAGTTTATTTAGTCGCTTTTATTTGGTTGATCTTATGATTTTACCCAATGACTAAATTAGTCAGATATTTGGTCACTTATAGTTGTAAATTACAAAGAAATAGTAGAATGTGATCAGTTTTAGTCATGTGATTAAAATTGTTAGTCACGTAGTCACATATTTTTCAAAATGTACTTGTGGGATTTCATAGAGTGTGATGAAATAGTAGCTTCTTGCAGTAGTACTGAGTTGTAAGGGATTACAAATTGTAATCAAGTTGTAATCACTAGATAATAATGATATTGAACTCGTTGTTTGGTGGTTGTCCGCACATCTCCCTCCATCCGATAGAGCCTGTCCCCCTTGCCATATAGATCTGATCTATAGGGGTCCTTGCGTCTGGATTGGGTGAACCATGTTAAATCTATGTCTTGTGTTTTGTTTTGTGTGCTTTATTATTTTTTGATATTGGATATATTTGCATGTAATTGTTATCTCTGTCACATTAATCCTAACGAGTGGTATTAGAGCCTAGTTGTTTCAAATATCCTCTGGAACAAAGTCTCACGATTGAGTGAGAGTCTCATGTTTGAGTGAGAGTGATGGAAAATGAGGGTAAACTGAAGGTTGAGAAGTTTATTGGGCAAAACATTCAGTTATGGAAAATGCAAATGGAGGACTACATTTATTAGAAGGATTTATGGCAGAAATTGTAAAGAAAATCCAAGAATCCAACTACTATGACAGATTAAGACTTGGATATTTTGGATAGAAAGGCACTTGGAAGTATTGATTTATTCCTGGCACAATCGGCGACAATTAATATTACAAAAGCAAAGACAATTGAAAAGTTGATGCAAACCTTAGCAAAGTTGTATGAAAAGCCCTCCGCTTCAAATAAGGTATTTCTCGTGAAGTGTTTATTTAATATGAAGATGGCAGAAAGGTGGATCTATTACAAATCATTTAAATGAGTTTAGTACAGTTACCGGTCAATTATCTTCTGTAAATGTTAATTTTGATGAAGAAATTAGGGCTCTCTTGACTTTTTGTTCTTTGCCTAAAAGATGGAATGGCTTGGTAATGGTGTGAGTAGTTTTGTTTCTGGATCTAATATCCTATAATTTGATGATGTGATTAGTGGTATTTCTGAGTGAGGAAACTCGTAGGAAAAGTTGAGGTGGATCTACATTAGGAAGTGTTTTTAACGAATGTACAAAACAGAGGTAGAACAAATGAGAGGAAACAATTTTGGAAATCATGAGAAATCAAGAGAAGAATCAAAGGGGTGGATGTCTCAATCAAGAAGACCAAGAGATTGTTGGTACTCTGAGAAACCCGAGCATAAGAAGAAAGATTGTTGGACTCGAAAGAACAATGAAGGAGACAAACAAGAAGGGAATAAGGAGGCAAATGTGGTCAATAATAAATCCGAAGAAGATGTTTTCTTTCTTTCTTTCTTTAGAAAGTGTTGATGTTTCATGGGTTTTAGATTCAGTGGCTTCATTTCATGTTATTCCCATAAAGGTTATTTTCTTGATTATGTCCAAGGGGATTTTGGGCTTGTGTATATGGTGGATAATAGACCTTGTCAGATTGTTCGAAAGGGCAAAATTAGGATAAAGTTGCAGAATGGGAATCATTGGTTAGTACAAGAGGTAAGACATGTTGAAAGATCCCTAATGGATGCCCTTGCTAATCTGCTGTAGTTTTTAAATTAATAAACTATATTTTCTTGTGATTTCTTTGATGGTCTTTGAGAATAGACAGAAGTTGCAGAAGGTTTTGTTTTTGTTTTGTGTTTTTTGATAGTTTTCACAATAGTAATGAATAATGAACAATAAACATGAAAGGAGACTGAAAATAAATAAGAGCATAGAGCCAAATTAGAATTGCTATAAATCGTACCAGGCAGATTTTTGATTTATAAAGCCAAATAATAAATCCAATGCAGTTCCAAGGAGCTTACATCCAACAATGATACCAAAGTGGATGGTGAATAATGAACATGAATCAAGGATACATCTGAGGCTGAATACAAGCATTCCCTATAGTCCACATGGGGTGTACCTACTACAAATGGCAGCCCTAAGATTGCAAGGATCACGTCCCAACTGAAAGAATCAATCTGCAACGCTGAAACCATAAATCTGCAACCTGAATCCACAATAAAGAATGGCGTACTCTATCCCTGATAGCAACGCACACTGTCTGAAGAATCCAATACCAATAACTATTGAGGGCTACGTCCCAGCCAATCCAAAACCTGAGGTTTGCATCCCAGATGAAGAATTGCTCTCTCAGAGCCATTTCACAAAAACAATTTTTTCAATATGCAAAAGATAATAAGAAATTAGGTCTCCATCTCCTTATATCCCCTTCCAACTATAAATCGAACTCTAAAGGGAAATTACACTTTGCCCTTTAAATAAAATATAATAAAATAACATTTTCCCAATTAAAATCATCCATGCTATAGGGAAAACATTACTTTATTAAAATTCCATAACTAAAGGCACCAAAAAGTTTACAGATAGTAAAAATCATGTATAATAATTTGAGACCTTTCCAACGAGCTATAACACATAGGTGTACCTAATCAACTGAAGCCAGAATCCCCTTATTACTCCAAAATGTTTATATTATTAACCTTATTTTAATTTATTTAATCACCAACTTAGGAAATATTTAAATATATTAAAATATTTCCCAAATGGTCCCAAAAGGCCCAAAATTACCAATCAAACATGAATCTGACCTTGTCACCTGTCTGTGACTGATGCCAGTCAAGATGGGTCAATTGGCAGTCCATCCCTAAAATCTAGGGATGCTCCTAAAAAGTAGGAGACAGCTCCAATCAACCAAAATTGAGTCCCAATGACTCTCCCCTACTGTGTCAACCTCTGAGAGAACTGTCACTGAACTGGGAGTTCCTTCTAAAAAATAGGAATGCCTCCTAAAAAATAGGGGATGCACTCTAAGTCTCCAAAACGTTTGCCGAGGTCTCCAAATGCCTCGTAGACCCCTCCTAGTCAATCCCTACAAATTAGGAATCCCTCCTAAATTGTAGGAAACTATTGTCTACTGCTCCAAACTACTTGGGAAGCTCATGCATGACTCTCAAAGCCCCTGGGTTGGTTCCCCCTACGCTCTGCTGGCTTATGGGAACCAGATAATAGACCAAACCTGCTAGAAATGTTGTCACTAAGGAAGGGCAGAAATTGGGGACATGACACATGTTCCATGGCTAAGTAGGAATTTAATTTCAGCAGGGCAACTAGATGACAAGGGTTGCAAGTTACCTTTAATGATCAAAATTGAAAGGTTTCAAAAGGTTTCCTTATAGTAGCAAATGGTGTGAAAGTAGGCACTTTATATCTTTGTATTGGTCACACTGTTCCTTCTACTTTAATTGTTCAGAGAAAAATGAATGTTCGGGAACAATTGTTGTATTTAAGCAAGGAGAACAAACAGATGTTGTAGATTCTGAAACAACTCTATGGCACAATAGACTTGGGCACATGAGTAAGAAATGTATGAAGTTACTTCATTCAATGAAAGTTTTACCTGGTTTGAAATGTGTGTATGGAAAACAAAAGAGAGTTAGTTTTGTGAAAAGTGGAAAGCAAAAAAAATGATAAATTAGAGCTTGTGAATAGAAAAGTAACGAGAATTTGAATCGGATTGGAATCAGCAAGGCTGAATCGAATCGCGAATCGGCCATGAATCAGAATCAAATCGGCCACAAATTGGCAAATTTAAAAAACCTTTGAAATTTTGAGATTTTAACAATTTAAAACTTATTTCATACACCCTTTATTGGATATAACTTAAACACGCTATAACATCATCAGATAGAAGTTAACATACATAAACATGGAACATAAATGATAAATCCATCACATACATAACTATGTTACATGTAAAATGCAAATTGTATGCTATAGCTGAAGTAAATAGAAATCATAGGATTATAATGATTCAAATCATCGAATGTATGTAAGATGAAGATCCATAAGCCATCAAATCATAAATATATGTAAGAATCTAAGAGGAAGATCCATGAAACGTATGTATGTAAGATGAAGATCCATGAAGATCCATAAAACGTATGTATGTAAGAATCTAAGATGAAGATCCTCTCTTATACTCATGTTAAATAGTTAGAAGGCCCTTTGGGGTTAAAACAAAGAGGAAAGGCAAAAAAATATATTTAAAAAACATGTTTTCATTTTAAAAATGTCTTCACTTTTGGCTTCCCACACAGCCGATTCATGTGATTTTTTGCATGAATCACATGAATTGGCGATTCATGACAAAAAATCGATGATTCAATTCACCAGCTCCAAAAAAATACCAAGCATGAATCGAATCTCCAAACTAGCGATTATGGCGATTCTCGGAACTATGATGCGTCCACCTCCTTGCCCACTCTAGTGATCTCACGCGAACTAACTTCACTCATTACATCTATGGCATTTTATCATGGGTCGTCCCTTCACATTGTATTGGATATGGCTTCATAGTGTGTTGTTCTTACTGTTATTGTTGCTTCCCTGTCCATTATTATGGTACCCACTGGGCAAAGCATTATAATTCTTTTGTCATGGCAGTGTGGTAGACAAAGTTGCATACTCTCCTTGGAGAAACAACGCTTGTGTGCTCCTTACTTTCAGGTTGTACATGCACTCCCTCAGATAATGTCCTAGCACCTGACAAATGTTGCACAATGATTTCTTGGGATAATTAGCTTCTGTATGCCCTTCACTCTTGCACTCTGTACACCATATTTCCTTGTCCTCCTTTGTCTCCTTTTCCACCCTCATTTCTTTCATCATCCTCATCATATCTTTGTGGAGCACTTGAATCATTCGTGACTCTCCATCGTTGTCCCTGTCTAAAGTGTCATTACTTAACCACTTTTTACTTTGCAATGTCTTATTCCCAATTTCAATATCCATCGCCTGGTTGTAGGCCTCTTTATAGGAGGATGGAGGTACTACTATCATACTCTTTTGGATGAAGGGGGTCAACCCTTATATAAACCGTCTCTTCTTTAGGCCATTTGTGGATCGATTCTCCAGTTTATAATTAGTTCCTTCGGCCTACAATGGTAGGCTTGAACTGTCTTTCTCTTCCCTTGGTGTGGATTATAGATCTATGCCACCACCTCATCATCATCATGGAGTAGTCTAAATTCCTTTTCAAAGGCATCCTTTAGTTTATTCCATGTTGACCTATTTACTGCCTTAAGGTTTATATACAAATCAATTGCTAGACCTCTAAGGGTGTATGTGAATGCCTTGAGCGAGTATTCTTCATCATTCTAGTTGTTGGCTTCCCATATGGTTACACATGTTTTGGAGTGATGAGCAGGATCCTCTGATCCATCTCCACTGAATCTAGGGAGTTTTTCATTTGTCTGAAATGTTCATCCCACACAACACTTTGTGTGTTGGTAAATTTAGGTGGGTTGGTTTATTCTCTACACCCTTGTGCCTCTGTTGTACCCCCAGGCCTGCACGAGTCTCCTTCCCTTCCACCACTGTCATCCGCGTGCTGATAGTGTTGATACTCTCCACTATTGGGAGTCTATGGTTATGTTCCCCCTATCTTTGACTATGATATAGAAAGGCTTCCTATACCTCTTAGAGTGATGTCAAAGAGGTCCACCATGTCCCCTTCAAGTTCCTTTTCTTTGTCACTATCCTCTGAATGTTTTGATACTTCTAATGGTGGAGATTTCCTCTGCTCACTATCTCCCTCCTTTTCCCATGTGATGATTGAGAGTGGTAGTTTTCACACAATATCCTCTCACTCCTATTGGGTGGTTGGTGCTTGAATCTCCCTACAAGCATCATTGTGTTTGGATGAGTTGAGAGATTTTTCTGCCAACTCTTGTAACCGTTATCATCTTTGTGTTTGTTCTTAAATACAAAGAAATCATCTTAGAGCATTTTCCACTTCCTTCTCAATTTGCACTTCTTCCCTTGTACGCCTTTTATCTTTATTCAGAAGGAGTGGCTTTAGATTTTAATTATTGGAGCTAGGGGATATGCAATGCTTACTTCCATCGTGTGGTTCTTCCTCCCTTCAATTCCTTTCCTCATACCATTGCAGTATATATTGTCTATGTTGTTCTCTTTTGAGTTCCACCAATCTACGTGTGAGCAACCTTGGAAGGCTTCCCAGAACATTATGCATTACATCATTCACCATAAGTTCAACACTTACCATACTGGTGGGGAGCCATCTTCTCTGCCTTTCGCCGTATGTACTTGTCTACTTCTATGTTCTACGCTTGAACAAGGCCCTATGTCACCTCTTGGGTTACTTCGTCCTCTTTGATGTCTTTATAGTTATTAGTACTTGTTAGTTGAAAGTACGACCCATTATGCCTCTATCCTTCCACCCATCATCACTCTAACCTTCAAGTTTGAACTTTAGGAAATGATGCCAAAATTTTAGATGTCTAAGTTGAGGTAGATTGCACAGTATATGTTGATTCAACACGATTGCATTATACCAGAGATAAATGAAATACAAAAATAGCATGAATAACATAGAATTACATTACACCATAAATGACAAAGTGATATATGTTTAATAGCTTAATAGTTCCAACATTGACCACACCTTTCACTTGTTCTAGACTCCATGCAAATAGAGTCGTTACTGTTGGTTAAGTCCCCAACCGTCACCAACTAACGACACACAACTAACACCCCTTCAGAATAATGTTTTATTACATTAACTGAAAAAAGTCTTATTTAACTATTCATGGCATAATTGCTGCCTACAAACTTGCAGGTGGAGAGAGTTAAGAGAAAAGAAGTTGTGCAAGGTAATTTGGTTGTTCTCCAGCAAACATGAAGTTAGGTAGGTGAGAGTAAGTGGGTAGAAGAGATCTTGGAGGGTAAATATTCCAAAAAAAATTTGGGTAGAGCATAGAAGTAAGAGTTGTGGAAAGGAAGGTGAAATGGTGAGTTGGAAAGACTTGAGGTGATTGATGGAGAAAAGAGGGAAATAGAAGAAAGGATTTGTTATTGAATGGATTTTGACGATCCTTGTGTTGGAGAAAGAGAGAAAGAAAAGATGGATGAATGCGATTGACATGAAGTGCAAAAGTTGAGATAAGAGCCATGGGCTCTCTTGAAAGAGATGAAAGAGGAGATTAAAATGGGAAGATTTACAACATTGGAGGAATTTTCTTGGAGGATCTGGATGCAGGAGATGAGCATGAAGGTCCAATGTTCAATGAGGAGTGTGTTGTAAAGAGTTTCTTGAGGAAGAGATTGATCCCTTGAACAATGCAACAAAGGAGGAAGGTTTAGTGGTGATAAATGGAGAACTTTATGAAGATAGAAGAGTGGAGTACTAGGCAAAAAATGCATTGAAGGAGAAAATGCCTCGTAGTAAGGTAGTGGAAGAGAGAGATTTGTGGGCACAATTTTTGACAATAGAATATGAGTGGATAAAGAAACTTGAATGTGTGAAGAAAAATGGGATATTGAAAGACAAGGAAGATGTGATTGTAGTGTTGGAATATGAAGAGCCTGTACATGATACAGTTGAACATGATGGAATAGGAAAGGAGCATAAGCTTGGATAAATTTTATGATGTAGAGTTTAGTTTACCTTTAGTCAAGGTGGGAGAATATGTAGTTGTAGATTTTCTTATTGAAGTTGATTGTATATACAATACATGGAGAATGTTGTATGGCATTGGTGGAGATGGTCAGTTTGCAATGGACAAGGTTCCATGAAAAAGGGTAGAAGAGGAGAGAATATGTGGGGGAGAAGAAGAGAAAGTTCTTGGAGGAGGTTGTATTTTAGTGAGCACGAGTCCACAAGAAGGAAGATGAGCAAAGAACAGACTTGGTGGAGGACAACAAGAATCCTATCTAAGTGTTGGAAGACGTGAAAGAAGATATTATCTCCATCTACATCAGTGATGGAGTTCGCTGCAGGTCATTCCAACTTGAAAGGTTAGTTTTACTTACTAACTCCATTGGTGATCCATGCTCACAAATCTTTCCTACCTAGGGAGTCTGATGGAAGAGCATATCAGACAAATCTGCAATTGGCATCAGCTAAAATAGTGTCGTCTAATTGTTTCAATTTAAATGAGATTTAGTAGGGGGCATGAACATCCTTCAATTCATACACGAATTTTCTTCTTGTTTCCATAGTGTTCTACCTTATATGCTCGAAACCAGATGTCCAATGCATAGCCAGCCTATTTGAAGGCCTTACAAATAGATCCTTGTTTGGGCAAGTAATCTACGGAATGACTGCTAATCTTGACAACATACCTTAATGGATTGCAATGAGGCTTCACTAAACTACACCTAATGTCAACATGGAAAACAGACATTTTAGAAATTGCTGTGGCCAGAAACAGTTCATGTTGGGAAGTGTCAAGGAGGAAACAAAAATAAGGCATACATCAATGAAAGAGGAGAGAAATGAACAATAGGAGAAAAAAAAGAGAATGGAGATGGATGGTCCCAAAGCCATCAAAGGGGCTTAAATATGGGACTCATATAAGAAGTCATCAGCAGAAGGTGATGAAGAGACGTGCAGTGACAGTTTGCATAGAAGGAGAGGAGCTTTGATAAACTAGTAATGTATTTTGGTTTTTAGGTTTGTTGAATGATGGCAACATATTTGATTTTCAGATTTGTTGAATGATGTTCTAGTTGCAGATAGTCTCTGCGTACTCTTGTGTGATTGTAAGTTGGAATTGTAGGCCAAAGAACATTTTAATTGCTAAGGACATTATTATATGTGATGTTTAGTTATTTTAGTCAGAGAGGATATATTGCGACAGAATAGTTGTTATGTTATTGTAGTTCATGTTGCCTGGAGTACAAAGATGTTTGGCAATTATTTCTGATTATGGGTTTTTGTTCCCATTATTGTAGTTGTGTGTGGAGTTATCTAAAGCATCAAGTGAACTGAAGGATTTTGCATGTCAAAACTGATGGCTGCTTGCATTTAACATTTATGTATTGATTTTGTGTTAATTTTTATCTTTTTCCTTTTTCAAATAAAACTTATATTTGGTTTGTGTATTTATTTTAATATTTTTCCCTTGTCAAATACAAAATATATTTGTAATCTTTTCATTTTTCAAATAAAACTTGCACCTTTATATCTTTGGGTTTTGTTTTTAATTAATATTTTTAGTAAATATATGTACATATAAAATTTAGTATATTCACTCTTTATATACTAATAATATAAATTAAATTTTTACACATTATATTATAACATTTTTACATTTTTAAATATAATATAATATTGTTTATAATGGATTCATTAAAAAATTAATTTATATACACAAACTTTATGGTGAATGTTTTCTTCATCAAACTTCATTCAAATTTGATTGGTGCCAAACTTGAACTCGATCCTTTTGACATAGGATGTATTGATTTTTATGTTGTTTTTTAGGTGATGGTGTGGTTCTCTCATTCATTCTTTTGGAATTTTTGAACCCAACTAGATGCTCTTAATCCGATTTGCATTTCATGAACTTTTGGTTAACCTGAGTGAAACGTCCATGAACTTTAATTCCTCTTTGGATGCTTTTTATAGGTTCCAATTTCACTACAAATGGCAATCAATGGAGATTTCCTCAACCTATGTCTACTTGTAATTTCATGTTGCTGTTCTACCTCTCGATAGCTAAAGCATATTCCTCATGTATTGTCTGGTGGAGTATCAATGCTTTCAAGTGCATTTTGAACAAAACTCTTCAAAAGAAAACTCCCAAAGAAAATTACTGAATTCAGCTTTCTTTGTCGATCAGTGATATGGGCCCCTAATTTGGGGTCTCTCAACTACTCTTGTATCGAGAGGTTAGTTACAAAACTTACTACTATGCTTAAGCATTTGATCCATTGCAAATAGACAGTTCTTTAATGTCTTGTATGGGATGAATTTGTTTACCATCCTCTTTGCATTCAGAGTTTTTCCTAATTGAACTTTTATTTTCATTCACTCAAGTCCCCTAATCATTCAGCTTGATCTTAAGAGAGAGATCTATATTTGGTGAGTTATTTGAAGATGATTGCTTGTATGCGATTCCATAGATGGCAATGATGTTGGTATTTACAGTTTGTAAATTTACCAAGAAACTCCATTATAGGAATTTAGATTACATCTCAATACCAATAGCCACATCTTCTGGTGACTACATTTATATATAATATAGCCAATGCTCATATACTCTAATTTGATTGGCATCCCTTCCCTATTGCCACCTGTACCCACACATCTACAATTATCTAGGGTATGCTGAGGCCGTTTTTTCCTCCATTTATTGAAAGTTGTATGGATTGGTTTTCTTTATTTAGTGATCCGTTGGATAGACCTCTCACCTTCTACAAAGATTGAGATCAATATAGCTATTAGAAAGACATATATTGACTATTTATTCAGGTCCCTTGGACTCATTCCCTTCATCTGCTTAGCCTTAGGAAGATTTCATTGCTGGTATTTCTTGAAGATCAATAGTGGCACATTCCTTACATTCCATTTATCCCCAACATCTTTGGCCAATTACCCTTGAGATTACTTTTGGCCAGTTGAGGATTTGCTTTCTGCTAGCAGATTTTAGATATTACACCATACTCTTCATGTACTTGATGTTATTCTGATAAATATGACTCTTCTTGATTGCATTAGGAACCTTTGGACCCTAGAATTATCGATAGATTTCATTGAAAGTGGATAGGCTTCTAGTAGAGTGCATAAATGATCAAAGTATTGTAACTCATTGATATGATATTAACTATTATTTATAGCAGAAAGAGATTTAGTGAGATCTAACACCCAGCAGTTCTTGCACAAAAGTGTGTTTGTGTGTATACACTCGATCAATTGATCTAAGACCAAGCATTTCTTACACAAAATATGTACATACATATATGCCTATTTCATTATCAGTGGTAGATTTTCATCAATGATCAACTAGGAAGGCTACATTGAGACCTGTAGGCATTTGGGAAAGGAAAGATAAATTAATGTATTAGCTGATAATTATTGGTTTGACATTGACCTATTTTATCTGCAATGGGAATCTGTATCAAGGTCGGCTAGGAAGTCTATGTGGAGCTATATATCCAGTCTGAAAGAGGAAAGAGAAACTAACAGACATCAGTTACATACAAACTGAGCTCTTTTATTGCAATTTTTATCATCATAACACCACCTGTATAATTATGTCCTATATTTTGGGCAAATGCTATTTTCTGGGTAGAGACTACCCTATCTGCACACATGAGTGTTTCGGTTGATTACAATTGCCATTCTCATTGTCAGTTTCAAATCCGGCAGAACATATGACATGGAGCACATAAGCTGGTCCTAGCTAGAAGCTTGTAGATGGTTACTGTGCATCAAATATCTGCAGTCCCCCTCCCCCTTTACCCAAAAAAAAAGAAAAAAAAGAAAATTTGAGCTGGCAGTATGATTGTTCTAAGTTCTAACAAATACTATTATGTAATTGTTACAATGTGGCGGCTTGAAGAATGTTGCAGCTTAAGTAGCCACAGAAGTAGTGATAGGAGAATGTCATTTCAGTTGCATTGTAATAAAAAAAAAATTGTGGTAAGAACTAGAAGTAAGTTAGTAACAAAAATCTATTATTGATTAGCTGAGGTATGTAATTGAAACAAAAATTTGTTGTAGTTCAAGATTAATATTTCTTCAATTCATATTCAGGGTGCTAGAAGGAAGTATTGATGGGGGTCAAACTTGGGACATTCTTGATGAGAGAAAGTCTCAAATTTTTGAGAGGCGATTCATGTGTAAAACCTTTACAATTGCTCCAGAAAAGAAGCTGTTCAATACTTTGAGGTATACGTTTTTAACAAGCATTTCAAAGGATTATGCATTGCCTTAATTTGATACTTTGTGTATTGTCCATTAACATCTAAGTCGCATTATAACTACATAAAACTGAAACTGATTATTTCTTGACCAGGTTCAGGTTTCTATCAGTGCAAAATCCTAATGCAACAACTCGACTACAAATTTCTTGCATTGATCTATATGCCAAAGAAGACAAAGCTTCATCTAAAGATTCTTTGTAGTGACTATATAAATTTTTAGACAAATATGGTGCAGTTATATTTCAATCTAGTAAAAATTGAATGGTATATACAAAAATTCTTGCTCAGAGTTGAACAATCCAATACAAAGAAAAATTCATGTGAAAATTGTTATCATGTTCTAACCTTCATCCAATTGGAATGTTTTACTAGTTGAAAGTCGTCGTTTGAATTTAGAAGCAAGAAATAATGCAACACAGTGGCTTAAGGATCCATTTCATAAACCCTGCTGAATTGGATAGATGGAATATATCGGAAGCTGAATTTCATTGGATATTAGGTGTTGTTTTTACTACTTTTAATGCAAGTAGAATCCAAAATTCTTATTATTTTACTGCACTTTTTATGTTTCTTGGAGCATCTATCCACATTATCATTTGGAGAAAACTTATTTTTTGAATACAAATGTGACAACCAAGTTGCCACTTCTGGTACGGAACTGAGATTGGGCAATGGGGTATGGATATGCTTGTGTGCAAACTTTTTTTTGGGTAAGGCTACACACACACTCATACATTTGATAGTATGATACTTCATCATTGATCAATCATAGTGATGAATGCTGATTGATTGTAAAAAAATCCATTATTATGTCATATATAATATATTTATAGTGTCACAATTCAAATGAAACTCATTACAATTATGAAATTGAAGTAAATACAACAAACAATTTGTATAGTCGTTTCCAAATTTCATCAATTATCAAAAGGATCAGTCCAAGAGGTTGAGCTTAATTGGTTAAAATGTTGAGTTTTCATTGTAGGGACCCATGTCCAATTCTCCATAGAAACATCTAAAGTGGAATCCTAAGTTATTTTACTCTTGGTCTTCCATAATTGGCATCTAATCTGAAGGTGGTTTCTAAATGAAAGCATCTTCTTCATCTTCTATGGCTGGTTCCTAATGTGTTTGCTTGTATGGAGCTTTTATTGGTCACCTGTTGATGCTTGTATGAGCAAGTTATTTGTTAGTGGTCACTATGTACAAGCATCTACATTGTATTGTCCTTGAATGTAATGTCCATATCTAAGGAAGTTAGAAGTGATCGCTTAACCTCTTTTATTCTCATAGGTTTAAATTAGATAATGATAAAATAAAATAACTTATTTTAAATAATTTATAAATGTGACTAAAGCAAGGATTAAAAGAAATATTTTAAATTTTCTCTTTTTATTGGGATGAAAGTCTTGTGGAATGAAATGGATTAATAGGATATCACAGAAGACATTGATTTAGTAGTGAAACCTTGACAAAATGCCAAGGAAACATCCATGAAGGAGATAATAGAGGAAATGAAATGAAGAAGAGTAGTAGAATAATACAAAAGGCACCAATTTAGTGGTAAAATAATTGATAAAATGCCGAGGAAACATTCAAGAGGAAAAACTTCAATATTTGAAAGAAAACAATTACAAATTTCATAATGTGCTATTATTACTCTTCCAAGTGACAACATTACAACTACTCTTGGAATCTACTTTTCACAACTCTTACTTTTCCTTGAAGATTGTGTGTGTGTGTGTGTGCGTGCGTGCGTGTGCAGGTGCTTACAAATTTCATAATGTGCTATTATTACTCTTCCAATTGACAACATTACAACTACTCTTGGAATCTACTTTTCACAAGTCTTACTTTTCCTTGAACATTGTGTGTGTGTGTGTGTGCGCGTGTGTGTGCATGTGCATGTGTGCGTGCGTGTGCGGGTGCGTATGGGTGCGTGCGCATGCGCGTGTGTGTAATTGAGATAAAACCTACCACTAAATAAATTTTGCATGAAAATGTGTATGTGTGTGTGCGCGCGTGTGTGTGTGTGCGTGCGTGTGCGCGTGTGCGTGCATGCGTGCGTGTGTGCGTGCATGCGCGTGTGCGTCCATGCGCGTGTGTGCATGTGCGTCCGTGCGTGTGTGTGCGTGTGCGTGTGTGCATGTGTGCATGTGTGCGCATGGGGGTGTGTGTGTGTTGTGTGCGTGTGTGCGCGTTGTGTGTGCGTGTGTGTGCGTGCGTGCGTGTGTGTGTGTGTGTGTAATTGAGATAAAACCTACCACTAAATTTACTACATAGAAGTACCAAAATAAATTTTGCATCAATGTGAAAAGAGAAGCAACCATAGTTGGAATCTCCTTGATCTAGTCCTCATTTGTTGCTCATCTATGGAAGCTTTGCACACCTTCATATAGCATCATCTTTGATTGCTAAGCACGAGGATCTAGTGACATGCAAAGGTAATTTAAAAAGGTGTTTGACTTGGCCATCTTTCACTAGTAGCACTTCTCTCTCGGGTGCCTTATCCCTCTAGCTATCGTGAATGGGCTTCCATGTCATGAAGTGGTATATAAAGCTCAACAAAGTTTAAATTGGAAGCTCCACATGACCAACAATTAAGTCATTTCAAGGTCTGTTGTAACAAGGCAATAAACACATTTTTTAAATTTAGATTATTGGATATGAACACTCCATCTACTCTATTGAAACAATCTAATTATTGTTTATTAGTTATTCAAAATGCTTCTAATTGTTCAAATTTTCTTTGTCACCATTTTCAACCTAGAGGCAAAATTTGACAAATGTAGTCATTAGTAAGAATTTTCCATGACAACCCCAATAAGTAGTTGGACATATAGGTTTGATCCCATCTTAGGAATCATTTTCTTTTATATTGTAGATGTAATAAAACAAAAAAATTTGGAAGAAATTAGCTCAAGATTGGGCACTTTTTTTAACAAAATTAAAAAAATTGACATTCTTTGTGGACCTTGATGCAATGTAAAAAATACAAAGTTATAAAATACTAAAAATTTGGGTGTTAGCTATTATCTAATCAAAGGGGTGTATTGAGTTATGCCTATGAGAACTTACATGAGTCATGTTACGAACACTTAATGCATTTGTATTTCTCGTGACATGTTGTCTTGAGTCGTGCTTTTGAACATTTTTGTCAAGTTGTGACTTTTAGCACTTCCTTACCTTCTTAAGCATTATGGAGATGAACATTGTAGTCTACTAACAAGCGATGTGACCTTGTCACTTATTGCTACACATGAAACCATATATGCTTAAAAAAAAGCATAAGTGGTTCCTTGTGACAAAATACACATACCACTTTTTAGCACTAAAGGCTTGCAAACCAATATGACAACACAGTCTTTGGATCATGTGCAAACTTCAATGAAAACCATATTGTTGCTTATATATTTAGAATGGGAAGCCATCTTGTACATATTTGTGTTGTTGTTCAATGAGAGTGGATCATCCTTATCATCTACTGGCAAGCATATACAAACATTATATTATGGGGGGTTTCATAGTCTTGCATTTATCTCCCATGGACGAGAACATTTGTTGTACTAGTGCAAGTAGTCCTCGGGAGGATATCATGAGGCATTTCTTCTACAACCTATCTTCTTCACTTGTACCTTCATTGTTGTGCCATTTCTCTATTTAGAGAGAACTTTTTCTCTCACTAGTTTTTCTCTTTTAATATGCTTCATGAGAAATTTGTATAAGTACCTAAAATGGCTTAGTAGCTAGGACCCATCATCAAGCATACACCTCCTACCCAAATTGCAGTCCTGTGGGAGATGGGGGAGTTATGTGGTAAATAATCACTTTATCAAACTAGTTAGCTCGTAGCATGCTTGGAGATTATTCTCTTCACATTGGTTAAGTATCCCCTTGGTAATAAACTATTTAATGTTATAGTAAGGGTCATTTAGGTATATTTTGTTAATTAGGTGATTTCTAGATATCATAGAAACTTTCTTGCTAGTCTTTTGAAAAGTTCTTACATTTTCACTTATTTGAGATATAAGGAGACAATGCCTCCATTTGTAATCATGTGTTTACGAATGATGAAATATTATTAAATGGTATAAGAATGGGTCAATGAGATTTCATAAAATTTGGTGAATTTTTAAAGAAAAAGTTAAGCCTCTTGTGATCTAGAATTCTTTCAAGAATTTTGTTTCTCGGTTTTCGTAAAAACAAAAGCAAGCTTTTGTGTGTGTGTGTGTGTGTGTGTGTGAGATACGCCGAGACTAATCGTTCTCGAGGCACCTGTTCTCATCTAATCCCAAGGTTATTTTTCTCAGTTGGGATTGATGAAAATAGGCCTCTCAAGAATGATTACTCTCGGTGTGTGTGCGCGTGTACACGCGCACCTGTGCATGTGTGTGTGTGCATGCACGCGCACATGTGCATATGTGTGTTTTTGTTTGTCTATGTCTATGTGTGTGCGTCTGTGTGTGCACGCGCACACATGTGCATGTGTGTCTTTGTGTTTGTGTCTGTGTCTATGTGTGTGTGTGTGTGCATGTGTGTGTGCGTGGCAATGGATGTGTGTGCGCGTGTGAGTGGATGCGTGCACATGCATGTGTGTGTCTGCGTCTGTGTCTGTGTCTGTCTATGTCTATGTGTGTGTGTGTGTGTGTGCACGCGTGTGCGTGTGCATGTGTGTGCATGCGTGCGTGCGTGTGCGTGTGTGCGGGTGCATGTGTGTGCATGTGGGTGTGTGCGCGGGTGCATGTGTGTGTGTGTGTGTGTGTGTGCATGTGCGTGCGTGCGTGTGTGTGTCTGTGTGTGTGCATCGCAATGAAACATGAAATAATTTTATTTTATTCTAATAAGGTTAGTATCATATTATTAATTGATTTTAATTATAGTTGTATATTTTGTTAAAGTTAGTATAAACTTCTTTCTCAACTTTTTCAAATTCTATATACATAGTATTTAATTTGCATAACTTTAAGAGTGAGTTAGAAATAGAGTTACGGAAAGGGTTACAATTAGACATAGTATTGGAAATATGATTTGAATTATAGTTAGACTTAGGTTTAGGAATAGGGGTAGAAATAGGATTATGATAAGAGCAAGGCATACAATAAGTTAATTTTTAAGGTGATAAGCATGCTTATAATTAGAGTTAGGTTTTTTGTTAGGGTTCAAGGTGGAGTTATAGAAAGGGTTACAATTAGAGCCAACATTATGAATATGGTTAGGCTTATGATCAAGATTTTTTTTAGGATTATAGATAGGTTTAGGGTTGGTACCAGGATTTCTCATTGAGTTAGGGTTAAATATAGAGTTGTAGTTAGGGGCACATTACCAAAAGGGAAACTATTAGAATTATAGTTAATGTTACACTTAGGAGTGGACTTAGGGTAAGGGTTTTGCACTTAGGATAAGTGCAGGGTTAGGCATAAGATTAGGATTAGGACTAAATAGTGATTGAGATAGAGATAGATTTTTAGGGCTATTACTCCTATTATGGTTAACATTGGTGCTATTATTAGACTTCATGTTAGTGTTAGGGTAATTGAGGGGTTAATTTTTTATATGGGTTAACTCTATTATAATACCTATGATTAGTGTTGTTATGACACCTACGTTTAATTTTTTATAATGCACTTCCTCCCTCCCTTTCTCATTACTTTATGCTCTCTCTAGATATTCCCTCTAATCACCCTCTCTCTCGCTTCCTAATCTATAGATGCATCCTATAATTTCTCTCCTTCCCTCCTCTCTCTCTCTCTCTCTCTCTCTCTCTCTCTCTCTCTCTCTCTCTCTCTCTCCCCCATATATGCCCCATAATCTCCCTCTCTCCCTACCCTCTAGATACACCCCATAATCTCTCTCTATTCATATGCTCTCTAGAAACACCCCCTAATCTATCTCTCTCCCCCTCACTTATCTCTAGTGACACCACATAATATATAAATAACTCCCTAATCTCTAGATACTCACCCAATATCTATGTCTCCCTTCCTTCTCTCTAGATACACCCCCTAATCTTTAGAGTCACTCTTAGGGCTTGGATTTGAGTTTGGGTCATGGTTATAAAATAGACTTATGGTTAGGACTATGCGTAGGGTTAAGGGTTAGGTTTGATATTGTTATTACTAGTAAGCTTTAATAATTGTTAGGGCTACTCTTTGGAGTATTGCTAATGTGAGTATTAGGATTAATATTTTGGCTATACATTACGATTTACATCATGCTTATGGTCTAGGCTACCAATAATTCAAAGATTTTCTTATGGCCTTAGTCAAAATCAAACCATATTGAAATCCCTAATCAATCCCTGACCCTATTTGTATACTAACTCCAACTTAATTTGAAGTGTGACTAATTTTAACCCTAACCATTGATTCAATTCTAACAATAGACATCTCTTATTAATACAATTAAACCCTAAACCTAATAATAACCAAACTCTTTCCATAATTATTATCATATTCAAACATCAATTTTAATTTATTGGAACTATAATATTAACTTCTAATAAACCATTACCTAATTTAAACACTAACCTTAAAGTTAATCCTTAAGAAACCTTAACACTAAGCTTACTTGAAGACTAATCAATTTAACTATCACCCTTTCCTAACTCAAATGTTTTATTTATACTAAGATACATATCTATTTATTATTCACAACAATCACTTATATCTAGATTCTAGACATTTAAACTTTATATATTTAAAAAAAAAAAAAAAAAAAAAAGACTGATTCTTTATAAAAATATTAATTAGCTTAATTGCAAATAGAATTCTTCTTATCAAATTATTAACATTATAGTACTCAAGAGTTATTTTTGCAATATAAGTTATTCTCAAGTTTAGAGTTTATGATGATGGTACATAATTCTCACCCTAATTAAACCCTCATTTTAAATTTAGTATGACTTTAATATTAACCATAAGAATCCTAAACCAAATTGAACACTAATGTTAAATATAATCCCAATTTGTATTTTTGTAATATAACCTTAAATTGAACTCTCAGTATAATTTTTTCAATTTCATCCTAGCCCCAACTTTATTTGATGCTTAACTAATTCAAACCATAACCATAATTTAATTCTAATCAAATATCATTCAACCATCATTCTTATAATAACACAACTCTATGTACATAATCATTATTGTAGTTGAATCCTAAATCTAATTGTATAAACTCTAATCTTGACCATTAATAAATAATTACCTAACTTAAACACTACACTTATTTATGAAAAGTGTATTATTAATAAAATCTTAATTTAAAATAAAATTATATTGTGTAGTGGTTAGTAAAAGTAGTTTTAAACTTGTTTTAAAATTAATTGGTGTTTCATTTAAAAATTACAATCTATATTTATAAAATATTTTTATTTTTAATCATTGAAATATTTTTACTAAATGCAAATCAACTAACTTTTAGCAATTAAATATAATTTTAAATTTTAAAATATTTGAATGAACAGTTTGAAAACAAATTTAAAACTGAAGTCTATATTTCAATAGAATCTTTCTATATTTTTCTAAATAATTTATGAATATTTCTATTCTCTTTTATATTTTTCATACAAAACATTCTATATTTTCATAATTAAACAAAACAAAATCTTACTTCCTAAATATTATAGAAAAATGATGTTTTATTTCCATTCAATCTTTGATATATAAAAAAATATCTAACTAAAACTTCATACTACATATTTAAAAACATATTATGATTATACATAATATCATTGAATTGTATATATTGATTTATAACAATTATTTTAGTGCAATGTTTATAATAATTAATGATATTTTAGTTTTAAATCTATTTCTAATTTTGTATTGTTTTTTATTTTTCAATTTTTTGGGGTCCTATTATTTTGGTCGTTTTATTTTGGTACGGTCATGTGCCACCTATTATTTCAATCTAGCCATGTGGCACCCTATTATTTTGGGATGACCATGTGGCACCCCATTATTTTGAGATGACCATGCATCACCCTATTATTTCAGGAATTTTTAAAAAAAATTTTGGTTATATTTAATTTAGAAGTTTGTAGTTGTTGCCTTTTCTTTTTATTGATGAGGAATCTATTTTGGTATATTCCCATGCTAGGATTTGAATTTGTGTTGTCATTGTATAGAACACCTCTTGGTGTAATCATATTGGAGGTATTGTATAAAATTTTGTGTTCAAGGGTTTTCTTAGACTTGTCCTTTTGTACCCAGATTTTTAGCATCAATTTTGTGATGTTTTTGTGATTATTCTAGGTGCCTACCATTATGAGCTTTTTGGAAATCATTGAAGCATTTTTTTGTGGAGCCTTGTTTGGTCAACATATGTTTCAAAGGGTTGTGTTTGCGTGAAGGATTTTTCACATCATTTTTTGAGATGTTCTTGTTGCAAACCTCATGTCTATTCTTAGACATTGCTTTTTCAACAATGGACAAACAAAAATTCTCTTGTTTGATGACCTCAACATGCGATTTCTAGTTGTATTTCATCTGTAGTCTTCAAGCCCCATGCATCCTCCAAATTCATTTTTTTACGCCTCTTTTTCCCTATTTTTAGTTTGGGTGACAAGGTTTTCTCTTTTGATCTTGGGAGTACGTAACAACAATCAACAAGTTTCTATTAGTGTGTGGTCCCATGAAGGAGGCTTTAAAAAAAAATAGCAAGTGTTGCTAAGATTATTTTAAAGTGGGATAATCACATGAATCTTTTAGTAGAGTTTATTCTTAAAAGTGTAAGCTCTACAATCTATAGAAGCAAGTGGTCTCATGAATTCTTTTAATTTTAACATATTCAATTCACTTGACTAAAGAAATAAATAATTTTTAAAAAATAATTGATAAGAATTGGTTTGTTTTATACAATTGACAAGTGATAGTAAAGTAGCCTAAGTTGGTGGGGTAGTTTTTACCCCCACCTTTTCAACTCGCTAAAATTTGCACCCTATAAAGTAGGGGCTACTACTTTTGAGGAGAAGATTCCAATTAATTATGTAGTAATCTTTTTATTGACTGCACGAGAGCACCTACTCTATAAAAATAGACCTTGAAGACCCCCTAATAGAATTGCACTCGTACACTTTTTTTGTGCAAGTTCCATCCCTATTTCAACTACACATGAAGTCTCAAAGTTTACATATGCAACTAGGGTTTTGACATGTTTTGTTAATATCTTAGTCATCATCTTTGTTGTTGTTGTTTATGGGCCTCCTGTGATGATAGACATTTTTTTTACAACCCACAAAAAATTAGGGTTTGGAGAGAGCTTCTAGGTTTTCATAAATTTGTTCTTAAAAAATATATTCAAGTTTTAATAACATTGTATTTGTTCTCACATCATTGAGTATAGACATGTATTTACTTGGTGAGATGCCTGGTGCATATAAACTTGTCACTCGTTTACACAATTGTTAAATGAGCTCACAAGTATCTCATGTTTGGAGGTTAGTTAGTCATTGTCTCCTACCTTCTCACCCATCCCTTTACCATACATCCAAGGCTCTTTACATACAATACTTACACTCATTATAAATGATAGATATTGATATATGTGATAATTTGGTTTCACTTACCAAAGGCTTTTATAAATTTTATTTCTAGCGAATTCAAACAAGAATCATGTTGTCATAGATTTCATACTTTAGCACAAGATTACTAAGGCTTCTTGCAATGGGAAGCCAACTCCTCTCTCTCTCTCTCTCTCTCTCTCTCTCTCTCTCTCTCTCTCTCTCTCTCTCTCTCTCTCTCTCTCTCTCTCTCACACACACACACACACACACACACACACACACCGAGGCTAGTTTTCATCCTTCTTTCTCAACATGCATTCTTAATCTCTAATCTAAATGAAATTTTTTCCTTCAACGTTGCAGTTTTCGACAACAAGCCCATTGTGACTTTCTTCTATGGTTTCACTTTCTTGCACACTTAGTGCAACATTGCAGTGTTTGTCTCTAGATTCAACACATATCTTATATCGATCATGAAATGTAATGTGAACAATATTAGATTTTTTAAAATTTTGTTCATCTTTCTTTTGGTGCTATACTTTCTCAAACTTATTCTTTTGATCAACATAGGTGTTTTCTTTTAGCCTCATTTAACATTCTTCACAAAAGTACTTATTCAATGTCTCTCAATATGTCCAAAATCATTGCAATTATAACTTATGATATTGGAATTGACTAGAGGGACAAAATAGTTTTTCCTCATAAAATTATTTTTAATCATAGGAAACCTTCTACAATCTATTGCCATATGCCCATATTGGTTTTTATTAAAATAGTAACTAGAAAAAGAATGATTGAACCTAATATTTATGTGCATGCTTTCATCAAATTTTTCTTCTAGATCTTCTCCTCTAACTTTAAATACAAATATATTCATTATCTTCTTTCTTTTTTGTCAATAGGTGCCTTGAGTTGATCAAAGTTTGAATTTATGAGATTTTTCTCCTTTGAATTTTCTACACTTTTCTTTATGGCATCCTTGGTAGCCCTTTATATTATTATCTATTTTTAATTAATCCAATATCATTTTGGATATGTCATGTCCATTGTTAGCAAATAATTTCATCTAGAATCTTACTACTCTTTTCAAACTTCAAGTTCTTTCTTAATCGGTTGTTTGTTCACTCTAGATCCTCTTAAGTAATACCAATTTCAATTTAAGATTTCCACAATCATTATCTCTTTCTTTAATTTGTGTGTCAAGAAATTCTCAAGTAGTACACTCAGAAAGGTGCACTTCTCTAAGTCCTCCTATTCAAGGGATCTCATGGATTGAGATCCTCAAATGCTGACCTAGAGCTCCCTAGTAATGATGTGCAAAGAGTGTGAGGATGAATAAAATGACTCTCAAATGAGTATAAGAATGCAGCACCTTGCAAGTACACCATAAAATGGGAGATTTTAAAACAAGAGCAAGGATTCTAGTGTCTAAGAACCAATATGAGATGCTATGAAAAATGCAACTAAGCTACATGAAATGCAAGAAATGTAAACTAACTATTAAAAAAAATGAGTGTTAGAAGCCTTCTAATTAAACAAGATGTTCTATTCTAATGCATAAAAGAAATTATACTAATACAACATGATATCAAGCTACTATGATATGAAAATATGAAAGTATGAGGCGAAAAGATCTTCCAAAGCTCCAAGAGTGCCTAGAAAGACTTGCAACATAACAATAGTGCAAAAGAGTGGTTCCAAGATTAGGAGAGAGCTCCACCTTTTGAAGAAGTATAGGCGGTGGAGATCATAAGATAAGTGGATCTAATAAAGGGTGGGGAGTTGACTTTTTCATGATCCATGTGCACAATCATTTCCACCAATCACAAAGAGTTGACTTTTGTATCTCCATGTGAGACAAAAGACTTTCCTTTTATTTTTAAAATGGGAAAATCCTTTTATGTGTTCAACTTAGGATAAGAGATGAATGGGGTGTTTTATTTGATTAAAGGGGGACATGTTCCTTTTAATTAAATAAGAACTCAAGATATGGTGGTCAAACTATAGGATAAAACCAAATAAATTGATTTTTGAAGATTTGATCAAAATAAGTTATTTAATAATTTTACCAAAAATGTTGAGAAGGGGGCTAATAGTTTAGATGACCATTTTTGGGTAATTACATTTTTTCCTCTTTGACTAATGTATGAATAATCTAAGAACACATTAGGTCAAAGAATGAAGAAGCCAGCAAGCGGTAAAGTGATCTGACTTTGAAGAACGAAGTGCAGAGAGATAGTAGATCTTGAATGCACACTCTATTAGTGGCAATACTAGACACTAGGAAAGAGAGACAATATCAAAATTTTGAGACGAGGACTAACATGTCGAGAAAAGTAAGTAGATAGATCAATATAAAATATAAAGGTTAAGCATATGCTCCTGAGAAATAGATAGCCATAGTAATAAAGCAATTTGTAGTGATGATAGAATATTCCTCCCCCCTTGAGATCGAAATCAAATGGAGGTAGAGATCTATAAATGAGTGAAGCACAAATCGAGATAAAGAAAGGTCCATGATGATAGATAAGCGACTAAAATCTAAGAGTGACCATTAAGACGTGGTAATATGCCCTAGCTTGACTAAGTTTGAGCAAGGAAGATAAAACATTGAAATTAGGTCAAATCAAGGAGAAAGATGAAATGAGATGAGAAAGGAGCATGGAAAAGAGTAGAAATGATGAAGGAATGAAGGAATGATGATACCCTAGTGAGATTTGAAGATTAGGCCTCAAAAGGTCAACCAACTGTGTATAAGAAGGAAATTTGAAACATAATTTTGGCTATCAAGGTGAACTTGGATTTCAATTTTGATCCTAAAAATGGATTTAGGATGTCAAAATTAGCTATGGGTGCAATTTTTGCACAATTTCAAGGAGTTCAAAAATTAGGTCAAAATAAGGTCAAAAGGTATAAAAGGGGCCCAATGGGTCATTTTCAATTCATGTTGTCTTCTTGTGATTTTGAGAGCTTTGAGTGTTTAAGAGAGGTAGTGATGGCACAAGGAGCTATCTCGATTGCATCTCACCATTTAGGCCATAGTTGGTTGCATAACCAACATCCACAGTATGGTGCCCTACCAAGTTTTTGATTTTCCAAGTATTTTGGGTCATTTTGTTGAGCATTTTAACAAATTTCATAGGGTTTTATAGCTTTTTTGCAAAATATCATTCGATACGTTATAAAGTATCGCACAGTAGTTATAAGAACTATCGTACGATACTTCTAATTTTTGGAAAGTATCGAACAAATTGATGAAATTCATTTGTGACCCATTTTATACCATATTTTAATCCATTTCATTTACTTTCATACTTATTTCCCTATTCCATTTTGATTCTATCTCATCCCACTTTACTATTTTATGTTGCATATGTTTTAATATATATATATATATATATATATAAGTACTTTTTAATATAGTTTGGGATTAAAATATGGAAAATTCATTATTGATTTCTTTTACTAATCTTTATTGCTGCAACATGTTGATTTATGGATACATATGTTCCTATCACCCATTTCACATGTTCAACCTATCGCATTTTCAACAAGAACTGATGAGGAAACCCACAAGCCTTAGTTTGTGATAAAAGACACACTTGTTAGATGGAGAAAATTGTCAGCCATTCTAATTTCCATTTCTACTCAAACTCCTTAACATGTGGATCCTCTCCATAGTCAAGTTGGCATTACAAATAACAAATATCTATATTACAACTATATTATTTGGGAGCCTGCTGTGAAGCAAAATCAAGAATGACTAGCGCATAGAAAAGTCTCAACGAATAGAAACCTTTGTTGCTGCTACGAAGTGGTGTACAATTAAAACAGAAAAGGCTTATAGCTAAGATATCTCCAAATCATATGTGGATAGGAAAAGCTACTGATATTTATTTTCTGTTGTAAGAATGGTCTATGTCAGGGTTCACATGGATTGTTTCTCCATTTTATTGGCCACAGGTCAAAAATAAACCATTCTATTTTATACCACGTTAGATAGAGGTTTTTATTATCTCAAAGCTATATATTATCTTAAGCAGAGAATTTGTATGAAAATCTTTGATTAGAAATATAAAACTTGGCATGATTGAGATAGTTTAAGAGAGAAACGTTTGGATTTCATCACTCAAGAAACAGAGGAGGAAGGGCACATTGCTCAGAATGTTGGTGATTTTTGTAATTTGATTCTAGTGTTTGGTTTATGTAATCCATTAGTTTATTATGGTGTGTTTTTGACATTTCAAAACATTAGTTAGTTTGTATGAGTACTTTTGTAGTCTGATTAACATTATAATTGAGCAAGATAGTGAGATAGCTTGCCAAGTTTTTATTCATTCCACTAAACTAATTCATATTGTGAATTTCTAAACATGAATCCATATAGGAAATTGTCATTCTTACTATGTAGATTATTAAAATTTTCCTATTTTCTTTAAGAGACAAAGCATTAAAGGTACATCATATTTGCATTAGTAAATTATTGTAATAGATTAGTTATATGAATGGTGTTCTGTTGTTTCTTCTAGATTAATTTTTATTGGATTTTTGAATTGTTACTATTTTTATTATTGTTGTTTTCAAGAAGATTTCCATTGGTAGGAAGTGATAATTTCTATTGCCAAAATCACTTTGATTTGTTGTAGGTTTTTTTTTGGTTGTTTTAGTTGCATCCATAATTGCTCAACTCATAACCTACACCCCTTGATGGTATATTACCCTGACACCTTTAACAAGATTATGCTCCTGGATTGACATGAATAGACCAAGCTGCAAATAACTCTAATTTATGTTAAATCTTTCTCTATTATTTTCCCCAATGTTGGCCTATCATGAGTGTTGAGAAAAGTTTCAGATGAGCCCTACCTAATAGTCATATGATACATAGAAAAGTATAACATGAAGAGATGGTATCACACACCTATTGGAGAAAGTATCATACGATACTTGGTCAACAAATTTTACATATATGAGCCAGATTTACATCATTTTTTAGTTTGAATGTAAGATTTTGTACTTGGATAGTGGAGTAGAGATGCGTATAGTCATGTTTTGGTTTTTGTCATGACATGTACTTGCATATAGACTAATTTTGCAAATGGTATTTATGATGTTACACATTAGGGCCCCTAAGGTAGTGGGACTGAGATTGATAGGCCAGCTAGATGAGGATCAAAGGAGAATGGTGAGGACCACAAGATTCGAGTGGTTGTTACATTTGCCCACATCTAGGAAAACCATGCCCTCCTAACTGCACTAGCATAGAGGAGGCATAATGAGCATAACAGATTTCATTTTCCCACTAGAGAGGCCCCGATCACACTTGAGGATGTGTATCACATCCTGCAAGTACCTTGTTAGAGGTACCCTATAAGTGTAATGAATATGTCTAGATTTTCTTTGCATCATCTCTCAATCATGAGTGCTGACATGATCTTTGTGTGTTACAAGTATACTATGATCTTGCCTCAACAGAGGGGAGATAAATGTTATAGGAACTATTTGAGGATGTGACCATCCTAGATAGGCACTTGATGTGGGAGAGGTTGATAGTGGAGTACGAGCAACAGTTCCAATGGTATGCATTGTCTGTTCCTTATTAGCATAGGCACTAGTCATGGACATAAGCCAAAAGGGCTTCTCGTGTGGATGGGGGAGATTGGTGATGGACATGATAGGGGGGGCCATGATGGATGGCACGGGGATCAGTCATCCTGGCTGATTTGTATAACGAGCTTCACAAGATTGTCTATTGGGAGGGGAAGACATGGGCATGTGGTGTGGTATTTGCACAAATTTGGTCATGGGACCCCATAGTAGTGATCCGATTGTGAGTACAACATCGAGAGAGATCATATCCATTCATCTATAGATACTACAACTTTTTCTCTTAGTCAGATAGTGGAGACATCACATACTATCGATGGTTATTCGATGAGGTGACAACTTTTGAGTGGAGACCCTACAGAGGATGTTAGGGTTGGCGGGAGGTAGTGGATGAGTTAGGATACATGCTCAAGAATTGTCCATTGGTAGGTCATTGTATAGGGATCACAGAGTTCTTTGTTATTACGCGGGTGTGGAGACAACATGGGCAATGGAAGAGGGTCTTGACAAAGACCGCCATATATGTTAGGTTTTGCAAGGAGGAGGAAGATTCAAGGTGGATGTCAATGTTGGACTATGCCATAGCTTTGTAGGAGACACAAGGGTTGCAAAGAGAGATGTAGGACTATCTCCCAAGGGTCCTAGATGGGGGAGTATCTTTAGAAAATTCTCATAGTATGAGGAGGCATCCATTCCCTTAATTTACAATTCCTAATGCAAACCTAGAGGATGTGGGGGTAGGGGAGATCATGGTGGTGATGGTGGAGGTTGAGGGGATGGAGGAGGTGGAGGGTATGTAAAAGTCAGAGGGAGAGAGTAGGGGAGTGGTTCTAGGGGTGTATCCAACAATCGGATGTGCTCAAGGATCTGTGTAGAGATGGAGGAAGAGGAGGAGGAGGAGGAGGAGGAGAAGAAGAAGAGACTAGTGAGATAACCTTGGGTGGAGAGGAAACATTCTAGGTAGGAGCAGAGGCAGACACCTCCTGCCCCAATCAGAGGAGGATATAATTCAAGGGACCAACATATTAGAGCACTAGAGGTAGAGTTGCAATAGTCATGGACCACCATAGTAGCCTAATATCAATAGCACATAGATGAGTGAACACAGAGTGAGGAGCTGAGGCGGGAGCAAGACTTGGCTAGACAAGAGTCAGAGCATCATGGAGTGAGGGAAGCTTACTATTATGTGGCCCATAGAGGCATAGTGCCACCAGGATAGGGGTTACCCAACTACTCTGAGATAGCCAAGAGGTTGTAGCAAGTAGTACAGCCCCCAGATAGGATATATGCACCACCACCGTAGCCTCCTCCCACACATGAGGGAGGTAGTCAGTCTTAGGTCTAGTGCTAGGTTGAGGCCCTTGTGGCACTTTTGATGTATATGTTGAGATAGTTATCCAAATTTTGGATCCCATGTTGTACATGTACTTGAATCATCATTGTATATGAGATAATGGATTCAATTTATGGCATCGTGTACTTGTCTCTTTTTTTAGCTCATGTGATGGATGTTTATGTGTATTTCAGAAAATGTCTTTTTGTTTACATGTGGTGTTTCTATGTATGCTCATCTTATGTTTGTATACTCATGGATGAATGTATATATTTCTCTCATAGATGTTTTAGCTCTCATGTTATGATGTAGGCTTGTGATTTAAAAATGTCGTACTTAGATAGATTAGATGTGATGATGAGATTAACCCCTTGTGATGATATGAATTAAAGAAGCATTAAGTTGAGAAGACCAAAAAGGAGTGAAAGACGTGATTAAGAGGAAGTGAGGAGGTGAATGCAGTTAGATAGCATGTTTGTGAAAGATAAAGACAGAGATCTCTCAACATGTAGCATACAAAAGCTAAACTAGAATGAGTCCTAAAATGAAAACTATTTTGCAAAGGTGTAATTGCAAGGGACACATAAGTAGACTCTAATTTTCATCATTGAGCTTTATTAGGGACATTGAAAGATCATACAATCATCACTAGTATAACTATGAGGATATGAATATGATCTATATCAGATAGGTTTTTGGGAACCCAACCTAAGAATCAAAGACATATAGGTTGAGATAACTAATAAAATTAGGTTCCCTAAGTTTAGTATAGAAAGATTACACTTGTATCAAGGCATGAGCACCAAGATAACCCCTAAGTGTGGTCTTGGAAAAATAGACAAGGATGATACATTGTAGATCCAAAATATCAGGTGGGACAAGCATGAATGTTCAGGACACTTTAGATCAATAAAGTATACTCAAAAGCACAAAGAAAATAAAACATGCCCCATGCCCCTAATCATCTAGTCCATGACATCCTTTAAAGACTATTAGGGAGGGAACATTCAACAAAGAAATCATCATAGGCAACACACAAAGAAAATAAAGGCAATCAAGTCTCAACAAGATTATTATTCAAGTGTGTCTATGTAAGTCACATGATAGTTTCTTTAGGACTCAAATCTACTAGTGATAAATATCATAATATTCTAGACTATAGCTAAGGTATCTGAAAAGTGTTGAGAAACACTCAATGTCAAGGGGAAGTGTTGAGAAACACTATTTGAGAGATTCCAAAGAAAAAGCTATGTGAAAGGAGACCATGATAAGCTAAGAATTTTGTGCCCCCTAGACCTAGATGAGACTTAATTCCAAGCTAGGAAAGGCAAAGTGAAGCGAATAGGTGCAAAGCAAGACTGATAGATATAGGTGTGAGGGTCTCAAGTAGCACCTGTTTCTAGGTTTTCACCGCTTGGAAATTTTTTTCAAGACCTTTTATGATTTCTTTTTGTATTTGTCAGATTTATTTTTTAGTGATGCATCAAAGCACTACCTATTGCTAAGTTTTCACTAAGATGATCATTTGTTCAGGATATTTTCTATTTTTTAATGATTTTTTCAATATCATATAAGACTTTTTTGGATTTTTTAAGGTTCATAGAATATGTACAAGAAACAAAGAAATAAGAGCCTTTTAGGCATAGAACTTCTTGAGGTGGAGTGTGTTGATAGGCTTGGGGATTAGTTCTCCCTCAAGTGTAGAAAGCTTATAAGTGTTGGATCCAAATGCAATAGTGACAATGTAGGGACCCAATCAATTAGGCTCAAACTTACCTTTCTACTCTATGTTATGCCAATTCTTTGGGTTTTCTCTAAGAATAAGATCACTTGCTTGGAATTCCCTTGGATGAACCTTCTTGTTATAACTTGTGGACATGCATTTCTAGTAAGCTCTCATGTGATCAAAAGTAGCCTTTTAGTGCTCATTTGGAGTCTCAAGCTCATGAATCCTCATAGCCATATAGTCCTCATTGGTGATCAATCCTTGCAAAGAGACTCATGAAGAGAGAATCTCAACTTCTAATGGGAGGAAGACCTTGGAACCATAGAACAAAAAAAGGGCATAGCCTCAGTGAGAGTGCATATAGTGGTCCTACAGGCCCATAGTGCATGACTAATCTGTAGATGCCATTCCCTTCTTGATTTGTTGACCATTCTATGCAAGATTTTCAGTGATGTCTTATTTGACACCTCAAGTTGGTTATTTCCTTGGGGATAGTAGGTGGAGGACTAGTGTTGCTTGATTTTAAACTTCTTGCATAGTTACCTAAGTTCCTTGTTCTTAAAATACCCTCCATTGTTAGTGATTGTGGAAGAGGGAATGCCATAGCAAAAAAAATCCGATTTAGTATGAACAAGGCAACATGTTTGCCTATAGAAGCTGAAAGTGAAACAACTTTGACCCTCTTAGTGAAATATTTAGTTGTTGTGATAATAAACTTGTATTCACTAGATGAACTTGGATGGATCATGTTAACCAAGTAAAAGGCCCATTGTTGAAAAGACTAGTGTGTAATAGAGGAAATGAGTTCACACCTAGGAGCATGAATCAAGTTACCATGTTGTTGGCACTTCTTATAGGATTAATTATCATATTGGACGACATCAACTTGCATAGTTGGCCAATAGTATCCCATCTTAAGCAATTAATGAGCAAGTGCAAGGCTATTAGAATGCAACCCACAAATACTATCATGAACTTTGGTTAATGCCTTTTCAAACCCATCTGTCTCTAGACACCTAAGAAGTATTTTGTCTAAGCTCTTCCTATATAGGTCACTAGAGATGAGGGCATAATGGGAAGTGTTACAAATAAGCTGATGCTTTTCATTGCGTGTAAGATTCTCAGGAATGATTTGGTCTTGTAGATAGGAGAAGATGATGGAATAGTAGGTGGAATTGGTCTTGTAGATAGGAGAAGATGGTGGAATAGTGGGAGGAATCATGACTGACACTAGTGCAAATGACTTGGTTGTTAGGGGTATCGTAGGTAGGATGGCACAGTTCTTCCACCAGGAACACGAAGCAAGAATCATGCTCTTGTAATTGCAAGATAGATGCCAAAGTTGCCATAACATCTACAACCTTTTTCTTTGGCCTAGGATTTTTTTGGAAGGTAACAAATGTGAAATAATTCCTTAAGTAATCAACCAATTTTTTATAGGGTATCAACTTATCATCTTTGTTTTGATACTCATTAACTTGATTGATGATAAGATGGGAATCTTTGTAAATTTGTAGTTCTATTATCCTCCATTCAAGAGGGATCTTAATTCCATTAGAGAGGGCCTCATATTCAACTATATTATTGGTGCATGGGAACACTAGCTTGTAAGATTTTGGAATAGTATAACCATGAAGTGTAACAAGAAAAATTCCACAACCAGCACCATTTTGAGTATACAACCCATCAAAGAACATCTTCCAGGTCCTTTCTGTTGGCACTCAAAATTGCAGTCTCATTTTAAGTGTCCTTCTATGATTTTGAGTCAAATCAAGCCCCATAAATGCATATATACCTAATTGTACCTCTGAAGCCTAAGTGGTGTTTTATGTTTCTAACACCCTTCATCTAGCTTATCCATGTGTTTTGTAGTGATAAATTATCGTTTTAGGTCATTTGGAAAAGTCCCGATTTGAGCAAATGTCAATTTTGCATTTTTCACCTGAGTGTCAAATAGCAACAGGAGGCTATGTTTGCCACTAAATATCTCACAGCTAGAAATGTTTCATGACTTGCCGCTTTGAGAATGTCTAGTTTCCATACTCAAGAACCTATGTTTCAGATTTTGAGTCTTTTTGAGTTCGTTTGATTAGGTTTCAAACCCCTCAAAGTTGGTCAATTACTATTCTCATTCTAATGCACTTTGTTCATAATTCTGGGAAGCCATGTTTGACATCTTGTAACTTTGAACCAGTTGACCTGAATGTTGAATTTCCTTTTGCATTGCATTGTAGATGTTAGAGACTTGTTATATTTCAATTTTTAAGTCTTGACGAATCTGTTTGATCAATTTTCAAATGTGATTCCAAACACAATTTCTATCTTTTAACTGGTGTCAGCATTTGCAAATTTTTTGGAACCCCTGTTTGTGACATTATATCTTGAGATTCGTGATTGGCTAAATCGAATGGATTGTACCACTATGTTGTCCACTAAAAATACTCCAAGTGTGTCAGTTTGTAAGTCATGACGAATCCATTTGATCACTTTTCTAGGTCAATTCCGTTTGCAAAAATCATTATCTTGATAGTGTTTCCAATTCACAATTCTGGGAAGTCTTGTTTGACCAGTGATATCTTTGACCTAGTTGACCCACATGAAGAAATTCTATTTGCATTGTGTTCCAGGGGTCAGACACTTCAGATGTTCAAATTTTGAGGTCATGATGAATCCATTTGATGAATTTGCTAACATGATTAAAAACCCAGTTTGCATTGTTTTGTTACGGCTAAGGTATCCAGATTGATTTGTACCCCTATTCGGCACGTTATAACTTGAGATCCGTGATTGATAAGCCTAAGTGAATTGTACCATTGTGTTGTGTCCTGAAAATCCTTGAAGTATGCCAGTTCTTAAGTCATGACAAATCCATCTGCATACTTTCACATGTTCATACATTTGCCAAAAATTACTTTTTGACACGTTTTTCAATTAAATTTTCCAAGTGCCTATTTTCAAAAATTCGTCAAATGAATCTTGTGATTCGTCATGAGCCCAAACTATAGAATTATATTCTCTTCATGGCAAAGAACTTATATCCTAGTTTTCTGAGCCCAAAGTGATCAATAACCCACTTTTATAATGCCAAACCTGAGCCCAGTTTATGTTTTTAACACTGTTTTCTTGCAGGATATTTGAAGTATGGATGTTCAGCAATTAAAATATTTTGGCTGGAAATTCCTCATGGGCTGAAAATTTGCAGTATGGTTGAGTGGGTAGGATTGGACACTCATGGCAATTTTCATGGTTTGATTCCTTGATTGAGTTAGTTTTTAAGGCCAGCTAGTGGGCCTCCAGACACAAATCTTACAGTGGTGCAAAAATGAGTAAAATAAGTTTTTTTTTTTTTTTTTTTGTGGTGAATTTGTGATCAAATTTGATTCCTGATATTTCAAGATGATTGATGGATTGATTTGCAATATCAGTTGTTCAAAATTGATTTTTTTTTTAGCCAGACCCACTTTGGGGCTTGACTGATTTCATCAGTCAAAGTCTTGACAGTAACAGCTTTGTCAATGTTTCCTGTAGAACGGTTTGAAACATTTTTCTACTATCTAGTTTTAAAGATAAATTCATTTTAAAATATATTGGCATTTGTGTAAACCCCTACATTTGAGAACTATACATTTCTTTTAAATTTTGAGAACCATATATTTACGGCACAACATAAATGGAGTCTCAAATGTTTTGAAATGAAATTTTGAAAATCAAAATAAAAGCATTTTTATGCATTTAAGAGTGTCCAAGCAAAGGACAAAATATGGTAGATTAATTCCATGGGGGAAGAGGAAACTTGGAGGCAATCCACATTTTGGAAGAGTATGCAATTTTGTAGGCATAAATCATCCACGACATCAAGGAAATATCAGACAAAAACATGGCTCTTATTCTTTTTGAGTTCCTCCAACACATTTTTCTACACTTTGAAGGTTGGGGACATATAAAAGAGCTTGTGAGCAAGCAACTTCATGCAAATAGGGAGGAAAATACATAGCAGCAATATCACACTCCTAGGCATGAATTAAAGAGGAAGAGTCATGCTGGAGCAGGGGAGAAATCAGCTCAAAGTAATTCATAAAATGAAGCTGCTACATGCAGCCCAAACGTGCATAAAAAGGAGAAAGTTTTAAAGCAAACAAAGCCGCCTGCAAGGAAAAGGGCCACAGCATTATAAAAAAGAAGCAAGGGGTAGAGCATATAAAAAAGCCATTGTAACAGAGGCACCAAGCTACAGGGGCTTGTGAATAAAGCTCACGCCTTATAAAGAAGAATCTGCCTATGTAGTAAAGGGAGTTGATTTTAAAAAATGAAGATCTCAGCTCCATGGCGTTATAAAAAGTGAGGATCACCACTGGCCAATAAATAGAGAGTAAAGCCCATGCAAGGGACAAAAGATCAAAGATTTTTACTTGCGAGAAGTTCGCCAGTTAAAAGGAAGAAGCCACTTGTTAAAAAAGGTCCATGCCATATGAGAATACATTGGTCAAAGGAAGGTAAGTGCGGAAACAAGAAGATCAGGTCGTAGGCAGAGTCAATGTGAAGGAAACATACAAAAATCCATGCAAGAAAAGGAGTATAAAACAAAGCAAAGTCACATTACTTTAGTCCCATATTGCCCGCGTGGGAGAGTTTTAAAATATTTAAATGCAACTCATCACAGATTGTATTGTGTCTCAAGCAAAGAAGGCTTTTGGAAGCTGTCAATGCTCACAGGTGGGTCCGACCCGAGTGACGTCAGCAAGACATAAGCATAAAATTTTAAACGAAAACATCAAAGCGATGATGTGGTATTGAAACTCAAAGCAATGATGTGGTATTGAAACTGGAGATGCAATGAAATTTTGAAACGTGGCCAAGATCGACGGTATTCGCATTCTCGCAATATGGAGTTGCACGAAAGATAAATAATGCGAGAAAGCAGGTTCCTGCCACATGGCAAGTGGTTCTTGACTAGTGGCGAGGTGGTCAGGAGCAAGTTATGAGGAAGCATAGGATCGTGACACGTGTCACGATCCGACGGATAGCATAGGCCCGCATTTCAAAGATGCAAGCCGATTAAGGAATATGGGATTGTGAAATTGTGCCACGTGTCATCGGGACCAGGTAGATGGTGATGTGGCAACTAGAGTAGAGGTGGACTAATCTTGGAGTGACATGTGGTAGGTGTGTAGAATTGGCCTATCAAAAAGCGACATGTGGAGCTAGTCAAACCTAGGGTTGACCTCGAGTTGGAAGGATAGGGAAATTTAAAAGTAATAAAAAATAGTATTTTTTTATTATTTTCTCAAAGAATGACGTGCATCATTTTAAATTCAAAAGAGGCCCTTTTCTAAAGTTTGAACTTTAGAATTCTTTAAATTTTGAAAATTAAAAATTTTCAAAGATGTTGCAGATTGAGTGTTCTATCAGGGGAGCATTTTTCAAATCGAGATTTTGGGCATTTTCGGAAGGCTAGATATGCACTCCAATATACCAACGAAACCGAGAAGATCTAATTTTTTTGATTATGCAGTTGGTTTTTGTACAGGAAATAGATGGTTCATGCTATAGGAGGTTTTCTTTTAGAATTCCAGATTGCAACCAAATTTAGGTATTGAAGTTCAATTGTGATTTCCAGTGAGGTAATGACCTGAGTGTGGGTAAAGTATGGTGAAAATATAGTTGGGGTTGATCTTGATCACATCTAAGTCAGTTAGATGGGAATTTCACCAACATTTCATGAAGTAATCAAATATTTTGGTGATTCAAAGAATTTCATCATTGAACTAAGACATTTAGAAGTTTGTTATAGAATATTGATGAAATCAAATTAAATCAAAATGGTAGAGAGAAGAGAGAGGTGATTCAGTTGCTAGAGATGAAATTTTAAGTGGACACTTGTCATTCTGAAATCAGATCCGAGAATTCCTTCAACCTATATCTTTCTCTTTCTTTCTCATTAGAATGGTTCCAATTTTTGTCACTGAGAAACCAGTTGGTACCAGTCTTTGGAGAAAATTGGCACACTACTATGATACCAAGGTTTTGAATCCAATTTTTGATGCATTCCCATTACTGTGACCACATTCTTCATCAAATTTCTCTTGAATGAATAGTTGTAGGATGGTTAATACAACAAGTTCTGATATTTTAGGTTTCTATATATTTTCATTTCATGCATATGGTTGTATTGTTTCAAAGAAATTAATACAAAGAACATCATGATTTCATCAGTTTCATCTTGAATCTTGTCTCCTACTTAATAAGCTTCAATGTTTTATGATCTTTGAACAAAGAGCCTAAGTCATAGTTGTAGTCCCTTAAGGCTGTATGATGTTTTATTGTTGCTTATAACTCAAGGGGTTGTGTAAATGCTTCAGTAAATCAACAAGGTTGCAAGTTTATTAGGGGAATATCAGGTAAGAATGAGGTTTAGATTGAGCATAGATGTCTATTTACAAGTTAAATAGATAGATTAAATATCTGAATATATGTATAAGTATCAAATATCCACATGTATGCATTTGATTCATGGATTTGCCCAATGGATTAGGCACTGATCAGCTATAGGATCATTAGTTTCTTACTGCTACATATTTGAGGGTTTGTTGAAATCAACATTATTAATCAAAGTGTTTTCACCTTTCATGTTGAAGGACTTAAATGTTTAACCCTCACTCAGCTTGTGAATATTCTAGATTTGCATTTAGCTAATGTAGATCTGTGTCATTTCATAAGTTACTAGGAGATATAAGGGTAAAATCTGCTTTACATTAGATTCAGTGTATGCTTTGATAACTAGTACCATATAAAGAATCAATAGGTATACTTGCCTAGGTTTTGCAGAGCTTGAAGTGCAGAAGGAGTGTAGCCTTATAGTTGGTTTGTTTTCAGAAATGGCATGTTGAAAATGGGAGTTAGCTGCCCCTAGATGTGTCACTTTCTTAGTGGGATAATTGAAAACCCTCCAGCATTTTCAAACACCAACAAAATGGCGACTCTGCTGGGGAGTTGTGTTGAGATTCATGATAGACAAACCTTGAGAATTTAAAGGAATTTAGCACAACAGAAGGAACTACATGGAGAAAGTTTTTGTATTGTAGCAAGTTAATGTGTTCAATCCATTTCCTTACCAAATTTTCATGTTCCCCAGTTAAGCTTTATTCATGGACAACAACATGTTGTGAAATTGGATGTAAATTGTGTTCTATGACTGTTATAAGTCTATCTTCAATCAGTTTAGTCTTTGCAAGTGCTATTGAGAAAGTTTCAGAGTCAAGAGACGATTTATAAAGTGTATTTTCTTTTCAAGATGTTAGTGATTTGCAAGTTTTTCCTACATTGAAGGTCTGGTTCAGATTTGTCAAGTGACAAATTATGTTTTATTTCTCACATGAGTGAGTGGCGACTCTAAAATATTTGTACCAGTTTGTTCCTAGTTGATTTCATTGCAAAATTTTGAAAGACTTTCAGTTGTATGGGTAGATCTTAAGTTTTTGATAGTTTCTTGGAAAGGAAGTTTTAAATTCTTGACAAGTTTATGTGATTGTTTGTATCTATTGATATAATTGATTTCAAAAGGTGAATCATTGTTGTGATTCCATTTTCCTCTTCAAGGAGGTGGTGGCTCTACAAAGGATTCGATCAGTGGTGTGAAGGATTTCATGTTAGCACCAGGCCAGTCAGCAGATCAAAGGTTTTATACAACAACACATAAAGGTATTTTCAATTTTCATGTATGTGCATTTCGTGAAAATTGAATGATAGAAATGGTTTCCTCCATCTAGTATTTCAGAACTAAGAGACAGAGGTAGGATTTTTTTAAAAATTTGAAGAAATGGATTCTAAGTCTAGATATCCATACAAATTAGAGAGTCTTCATGCGAAGATTGCTAGATTAGAAAGAGAAGATCATGATAATCTGGTTGCCATATTAAGAAGTAGAATTGGTGATGTTAAGGGTCTTGATGGATTTCACATTTACATGAAGTTCAAATGCACAGTCATGAATCTTCATGAGTCCTCTAGACTAGAGAAGTGCCTATGTTTCTCTTAGAAATTTTTACACCGCATTCGGTTGATTGGCCAGAGGAGGCAAGATTCCAAAAGACTATTAAATTTCATGATATTATCATAGAATTTGAATGTGAGTTAAAGGCTATTGAGTCTAATGTTAGTGAATGTAATGAGTCTGTTCAAGATGATATAGAAAATGAAGAGTCTCAGTTTTATGAATCAGAGGATAGTAATCAGTAGTTTGATAATATGCATAATGTTAGTTCATCTTCTTATGATGATGAGTATACAGAAGAAGAACAGTGTAGCAGTAATGATAATATTTCTTGTAATGATGAATGTGTTTGTGTTGAGATGTTGGTTGTTGAGCTATTATCTCAAGAAGAAGGATTATGTGGTGATCAGATTTTTGATTTTTCAAATTGTATTACTAACAAGTTTTATGTTACAAATTTGTCAATCTGTCCGGTTAATGATCTAAGCCAAGGAGAACAAACTAAGGATGAAATCTTGCTAAGTGTTGATGAGATTTCTGATTTGTTGGTTCACGATTTGGAAAGGTATGCTAACCAATCTAAGGATGCTTGTGTTTTGACACATTATGCAAATTCATGTGGTGAAGTCATTTTCCCTAAGTATGATATTGAGAAAGATGTAGTTTCAGAATGTGTTATGTCAGGTTTGGGGGGTGTATGTGATAGTAATTTGTATGTCAATGCACATAATGACTTCTATGATAAGAATAAAAATAGAGAGATAAGAGTTTTTGCTGATTCAATGTTTTCCTATTTTCATAAGGCTGAGATAATTTTAGATAGCTCATGTGATAAGAGAAATAGTAATGAAATGGTTTATCCTAGTGAGCTATTTGAGAAAGAATTAGATACGGATCAATACATTCTAGGAATGCAATTTCATGATAATTCTTATGATTTGGGATCTAATCATTTGCTAGAATATGAAGAAAATGTAGCATATATTCAATCTAATATATGGTGTACTGATGTTGCAAGTGAGGATAAATTAGATTTTCCATACTCTTCATATTTGGAGGCACAAGGTGAGTTACCATCTGATTCATGTAACTCGTTCAATGAAGTAGAATATCAAGCTTTTGTGTTTTTGATTGAAGGAATCCATGACTCTGTCAGTAGTGATCAATTTCAGTTTGATTTCAGTTGTTATGATCACACTGATCCATTTTTTCATAGTGGCCAAGATGAAGAAAGTATGTCAGATTTTTATATGCACTATGAAGATGATGATAGTAGTTTTGTTTTGCCTAATGAGCTGATTATGAATATTGATATGTTGGGCAAAACAAATGAGAATGAGAGTTTCAGTTTTCCTTAGGAAAATGTAAATGAAAATCAAGTGTATGACAAAGGTAAGGAGTTCTGAAACTTTTTGGTGGCCCGGGGCCATCGCTTGTACATAGTAGTGCTAGTTGTTGTTTTCTTTCAATAAAGCTGTTCGAGAGAGTTTTTGCTGTCAAGTGTGTGGTTTGCTTCTCCCAGAGATCTAAAATCTTGTCATGCCCGCAAGGGACATGCATCCCCAGATAGAGCCACTGTTGTCGCTCAAAATTGCATTCTCATTTTAAGTGTCCATTTATGATTTTGAGTCAAATCAAGCCCCATAAATATAATTGGGGTCAATCTTGATCACATCTAAGTCAGTTAGATGGGAATTTCACCAACACTTCATGAAGTAATCAGATATTTTGGTGATTCAAAGAATTTTATCATTGAACTAAGATATTTAGAAGTTTGTTATAGAATATTGATGAAATCAAATCAGATCAAAATGGTAGAGAGAAGAGAGAGGTGATTCAGTTGCTGGAGATGGAATTTTAAGTGGACACTTATCATTCTAAAATCAGATTTGAGAATTCCTTCAACCTATATCTTTCTCTTTCTTTCTCATTAGAATGGTTCCAATTTTTGTCATTGAGAAACCAGTTGGTACCAGTCTTTGGAGAAAATTGGCACACTACTATGATACCAAGGTTTTGGATCCAGTTTTTGATGCATTCCCATGATTGTGACCACATTCTTCAGCAAATTTCTCTTGAATGAACAGCTATAGGATGGTTAATACAAAAAGTTCTGATATGTTAGGTTTCTCTGTGTTTTCATTTCATGCATATGGTTGTATTGTTTCAAAGAAATTAATACAAAGAACATTAGGATTTCATCAGTTTCATCTTGAATCTTGTGTCCTTTCTTAGTAAGCTTCAATGTTTTACAATCTTTGAACAAAGAGCCTAGGTCATAGTTGCAGTCCCTTAAGGTTGTATAATGTTTTATTGTTTCTTATAACTCAAGGGGTTGTGTAAATGCTTCAGTAAATCAATAGGGTTGCAAGTTTATTAAGGGGGATATCAGGTAAGAATGAGGTTTAGATTGAGCACAGATGCCTATTTACAAGTTAAATAGATAGATTAAATATCTGAATATATGTATACGTATCAGATATCCATATGTATGCATTTGATTCATGGATTTTCCCAATGGATTAGGCACTGATCAGCTACAGGATCATTAGTTTCTTACGGCTACATATTTGAGGGTTTGTTGAAATCAACGTTATTAATCAAAGTGTTTTCACCTTTCATGTTGAAGGACTTAAATGTTTAACCCTCACTCAGCTTGTGAATATTCTAGATTTGCATTTAGCTATTGTAGATCTGTGTCATTTCATGAGTTACTAGGAGATATAAGGGTAAAATCTGCTTTACATTAGATTCAGTGTATGCTTTGATAATTGGTACCATATAAAGAATCTATAGGTATACCTGCCTAGGTTTTGCAGAGCTTAAAGTACAAAAGGAGTGTAGCCTTATAGTTGGCCTATTGTTAGAAATGGCATGTTGAAAATGGGAGTTAGTTGCTCCTAGATGTGTCACTTTCTCAGTGGGATAATTGAAAACCCTCCAGCGTTTTCAAACACCAACACTTTCTATAACATACATGTTAGATGCATCATGGAAATGAATCTACATGGAAGTGTTATCTATGATTGGGAACTCAATAAGTTGATCAGAAATAGCCTATCCTTTGATAGCCTTATGTTTGAATATTGAATGTCAAATTCTAAAAGAATCACCATCCATTTCTCTAGCCTTCTTGTAAGCACAACCTTAATTAAGAGATATTTCAAGAGACCAATTTTAGCAACAAGCTTCCTGGTATGTGCAAGCATGTAGTGGAAAAGCTTTTGTGATGCAAACACTACAACTAGACAAGATTTCTCAATTTTATTGTAATTGATGTCATAGGAAACCAATGTATGATTGATGTAATATATAGCCCTTTCCTTCCCATTCTCATCATGTTGTGCTAAGAAAGCTCCTAGAGAATTTCCAATAACTAAGATGTAAATAATCCAAGGCTTCCCCTAAATTGGAGGCATGAAGATAGGTGACTTTGATAGATATTCTTTGATTTGGGTCAAGCTCTTCTCACACTCCTCATTCCATATGCATGCAAACCCTTTATGCAATTTTTTATTGAATGGTTGTGATCTATCAACTAGTTGAGATATGAACCTCTTGATTGACTGAAGGCATCCCTTTAGACTCCTTAGTTGACTAATGTTTTTGGGAGGTGACATTTCCATAATGGCTTGGACTTTTTATGGATTAACCTCTATGCCTTTAGTTGATATTATATACCCCAATATTTTTCCACATGTGACACTAAAAGAACACTTTTTGGGATTAAGCTTAAGTTGAAACGCTTCCATGCGGTCTAGTATAAAACTTAGGTCAGATAGGTGAGTGTTTTGTTGTTTAGACTTTGTAAGGGTATCATCAACATAATCCTCCATTTTCTTGTGCATCATGTCATGAAATATTGTAGTCATGGCTCTTTGGTATGTAGCACTTGTATTTTTGAGCCCAAAAGGCATGATGTTCCAACAAAATGTACCCTATGTACATGTGAAAGTTATTTTCTCCTAGTCTTTGGGAGATATCTTAATTTGGTTGTACCCTAGGCTGTCCATTAGGGAATACATGTCATAGTCCATGGTCATGTCTACTATCATATCAATGTTTGCATTGGAAATTTGTTCAACACTTCCCTTGGGATTCATGGCAAGGGCTTAACAGCCTCCTATGTACTACAAGTTAAGTGGTTGTATCAGACATTGATAGATTGGTCTTTTGGTGTAATGACAACCCTACTCTAATAGTTTGGTAGAAGAAAATCATCCTTTGGGAATGCCTTTTCTAAATCTCTAAAATTTGTATAGACATAAATGGACTTGTCATTATAAATCACCTCTCCATTCTGCATAGTCGATAGCCCTAATGAACATAGCACTTAGAAATTTTTCTAGCTCACCTTTGAGTAACAAGGAAACATGATGATGTGTATTTCTTAATTTATGATTAATAGGTTTAACACTAGGAGAAATGGAGAGGTGATGCATAATGAGTTATTTATCCAAGCAAGGGATATCAGCATAGGTCCATGTAAAGTTTCTCTTTTTTTTTGTAAAGAATTGTGCGAATTGTTCTCTTTCTTCTGCTAATAAAGACTAAGCCATGTGAATATTCCTGGGAGATTCATCAATACCCAAGTTGATAGGATGCATTGGTTCTATCAAAATTGATGATCTATCCTAAAAATAGCTTGAAAACCTACCCAATATCTCATCCTCAAAGAGGCTTTCACCTTCAGATATGTCTTTATATTTATTCCTTTCTGGTTCAGACACCACCACAAAGTGTTTTTTTCAGCTAAACTCTTATTTTTCATTTTTATTTTTATTTTATGACTTAGGTACTTGATGTATGTCTTGATCATGTTAATTGTTGGTTCACTGGTGGAAAATACCATGAGTTCGATGACATTCAAGTAGCATGCAATCTCATAATCATTTTGAAACAAGGGTATCTCAGGTCTTTGATTTTGACTAAACCAATCTATGAGATTAGGATGTATAAGTGAAAGAGAAGTGGAGGCTTTGAGGATATTAATGTTAGAGGAATCATGTTTGGTGAAAAGAAAGATCAAGCCTATAGGGAAGGCTCCAAAGGAACCTGGATCAAGGTAAGTCCTAGAGGAATTGACACGATCCACTAAGGCAAGTTGTGAAACCAACTCATCCAACCCTATGCAAGACTCATCAACTATGCTAGGTTGAGTAACATAGGCATGTATCACATCTACACCCAATTCACATGAGGCATTAGAAAGGGATTCCCACTCATATTCTTGAGAATAAGTTCTTTTCTCTTGGGCCACAATTCAGGCAATATTTCTCTTGATTTTTTTTGCATTAGAATTTTCAACATTTGACTCATCAAATCAGACTACCTAGATGTAGAAAGTTCAGTAGTGTTACCATTAAACAACATATATTCTTCCCAAATAAGGGAGATAGAAGGGGTAAAATCCTCTTCATGTGCTAAAGCAACAATAGTGGGTTGAATGTGGTCTTTAGATTCACTAGTTATAGGGATTTCTTTGTCAAATTGTGGAAAATTATCATCAACACATACCCTAAGCATGTAGTATATTTCTTTTTTTGTCCCTTGGTGTGATTCATAGGTTTTGCAAGAGCATTCTTGTTATCATTCAAAGGTCCTTGGCCATGATAAATCATTTTTTTGAGAAACCAATAGCCTTTCCCATATCTTTTAGGAGAAATAGGGGTAGCTAACATGACTTCATTATTATCTTCTTTCTCCCTATAGATATAGTCTCTATTGGCTTGATCTTCCTTTTCATCTTATAAAGGAATCAAAGATTGAACAAAGGTTCCAAAGATAGTCATAGCTAATGAAGTGGATTTCACTGTCTTAGATGGTTTTCCATAGGATTGTGGAAAAATAGATAATACTACAATGGAGTCCAAGGTATACTCCCCCATGCCAATACTCATCCTTTTTAACTTCTTTTTACATTCTATAAATGATGGTCAAATTTCACTAGAAGGTTGATTATGTGGTACTAGCAACTCTGTGATAGTAAACATGAAATTGTCACTTGGGATCACAATCTTTGTACCATTAAATGTAAAATTGATACACTCATGGTAAGTTGATGGGACATCTTGCATGCCATGAATACATGGCCTACCCAAAAAAATATTATAAAAAAATGGGATTTCTAATGCTTTGATGACCACATATTTCTCCATGGGACCCACATCTATAGGAAGTACAATTAGATCATTGGAGGATCATACGACTTCATTATATGCTTTTATTATTATTTTACATTTAGGATTGATTTCAAATTCATAAATTCCCAATTGTTGAATTACACTAAAGGAAAATATATTTATCCTTGCACCATTGTCTATCAATACTCGTCAGACTTAGGTGTAGTAGATTTAAACTTTGACGGGGAGAGCAAGGTTGTGTGGATGACTCAAGGCTTTGTCATCCTTTTTAGAAAATGTGAGATTATGAGGTGAGGAAATGTGTTTTACCATATCTTGGAATTTATTAGCATCAATATCTATAGGTACATTAGTATTGCATAGAGATTTCTCTAGGACTTGTTTGTGCAAAGGAGACAACTCTAGCAACTCCAAGATGGAAATTTGTGTGGGAGTCTACTACAATTGACTCACAAGGTCATAGTTGGATATAGTAGGTGAAGCCATTTGTTTGGAACATGAGGCATGTTTGGGATCATTAGCCACTTTAAGATAAACCTTAGATTTCCCCCCACTAGTAGCATTTTAGGTCTCACCATGAGAAGAAGAAGAATCCACCATCCTAAGAGATGTCCTGGATCTAATGTCATTGAAATTTTGATAGGAATTCTGCATTCTCAAGACCACCTTAGGATTTTCATTGTCAGTGTCATAATTAGGTTCCTCATCAAATTTGGAACCTATCATATAGACATTCTCAATAGGTTACAACATGTTGATAACATTGTCTATGTTGGCATACACATAGCTAATCTTGGCATCATTGCCCTTTTTGTTAGCCTTAGAGCTCTCTCCCTTTTTGTACTCAAGTAATGGTTGCTTAAAGTCCTTATGATCAGAATTCTTAACTAAGCTATGAGTGACAACTTTTCGTTCATCAATAATATCTTGAATGACATCCTTGAGTTTTTAGAAATTATTGGTATTATGGCCTTTATTCCTATGATAATTGCAAAATTGGTCATCTCTGCTCCAATCAAGTTTTATGGGTGAGTCTTAAGGTCAAGAATTGTCAAGTAGTGTGATCAGCTTATTAGCAAAGTTTTCAAGACCACTTCATACAAGTGAACCATTAGTGTGTAAGTGCATCTAGGTCTAGAGGGTCTCTTAGCCTTGTCAAAATCTTGTGTCATTGTGGTCTCTTGTTTCTTAGTGACATATATAGCATTTGTTAAGTATAAGGTTGACTCCTTAGTCTTAGGAGTGTCTACAACTCCATCATTAACCACATACTTGTTTTTGTTCCATGGCCTACTGTTATCCTTCCCATTTCTATAGCCATTTTTATCCTTATTGAAAACAATGTCACCCTTATTGATAGCAACATCTTTGAAAAAATTATATAGTTGTTTTCTAAGATCAAAGTATAATTTTGGCACAAGTATGTTGAAAAAGATGTCAATATTTTCAGTCTTGGGAATTTTTCGGGTATGCCTAAAATGTAGTGATCTCCATCATTGTAGGTATGTGGCAAATGGTTCTCCTTGTCTTTGTTTTATGTTGCATAGATCCAACATAGTAATAGGGTGTTGTATTATGTATGAATACTTTTTGGATGAATTATTGTGCAAGTTAGTCAAATGTTTTAAGAGAAGGCAACAACTTGGTAAACCATTCCATGGTCTATCCCCTTAAACTTCTAGGAAATAATCTCATGAGGTACGTGCCTTCATGCATCAAATCCATGCTAAGAGCATAGAAGTGTCACACATGGTCATGCGCGTTTCCATTTCCATTATATTTTTCATACTTGGAAACCTTTATATCCCAAGGAAATGACACCGTGTAGAGAATTTTATCAAACAATAGAGCAGATATGGTTTCCACAAAGGAGGTTTTGGGTGGCTCTCTCACCATTTGCATTTGGGAAAGTTGACTTTGCAACTCTTGTATTTCTTTCCTTAGGATTTCAGCTTTAGTAGGATCTCTTCTCTAGATCCTTTCTACATCCCAGTAATGAGGGAGTTTCCATCCCTTAGAAATCATGTTTGAAAATATTGATCTGCATTTTGTTCTAGGGCTTTAATCATAAGTTTTTAGAGAAGCTAATCTTGTTGGAATTTTATGAGATCCTCATTAGTAACCTTATTGTCTACCTCACTCTCATGGTGTTTTTGTGAGGGTCTGGGTGATTGAGGAACATCCTTCTATGTGTGTCCTTGGTGATCTTGGGAGAGTGTTTTTACCATTATTGCCACAAGGTGGGTTGTTCATAAATGGATTGCTATAGTTGGCATGAGCATGTCTATTTTTTAAAGTTGTGTGCACTTGCACTAGTTTCAGTGTCAAGGTGAGACATTTCTCTAGAAGCCATATGTTTAGCTTCTTCTAATCTTTCTTTATCCAACCTAGCTTGTTCTTCCCTAAGTGCAAAGAAGTCTTCTAGGTGATTTTTCCTCTCTTTGGGGTTCATGCTAAGAAAAACACTATCCATATCCCTAGGAGTTCCAAAGGGAGTATCAAAGAAACTGTCAAAGTGGTAAAGTGGGTTGCTCCAAGTAGTAGTTTTAGCCTCTTCCTTCCTATCAAGGACATGTTCTTCCTCACATAATTTATTATGAGGACATCTAGTAGGAGTGGAAAATTGCACCAAAGTAAAAGAGGGATGACTTCCTTGAGTGGCTTGGAGTGTAGTCACAACCACCATGTAAGGATAAGTCCTTAGCATAATAAGACAATGCAAATACTTTTGGGATCTAAACTTGTATAGCCAAAATTTTCACTTATCAAAAGATAAAGAGGGGTGAATAGCTTGTCAAAAGTGCCCAAGAATTTATGATATGAGCAATTCTAGCCAAGAGTTGGGCATGAAGATCAATAACAAACAACCAAGAGAATAAAGTAGTTAAGTTTTTGAAAGTGGGCAATAGAGACACTAAGTTCATATCCAAGAGACCAAACTCATCATTTTAGCTTAAGATAGGACTAGACATGAAGGTTTTAGACAAGATCATGGTAAGACCAAGTACAAACACCCCTACTTCAGCTAAAGCACAATCTGGACTCAATCATACAAGTAACAAAGATCAAACAATAGTGTATCAACACATTTTATTGTATGATAGTTTTCATAGTAGGTGGGTGATACTTTGTAGACATGTGATACTTTCTATTAGGTTGTATGATAGATTGTAACATAGGAGGGTGAAAAACTTTGTGAAGTAGTGGGATACTTCTGGCAATCCAAAAGTATTGCAGAATATTTCTTTGAATGTTCATGCGATTAAAGTTCAACAAACTATGTAACATGTGACTTGGTACCTAAAATGTCAATGTTTCGATTCAACATTCAAGTATTTAAGGCTAAAATATAGCACTAACAAAGGAATATTTCAATTTATAATAGTAGATACAAAGTTTTGAGGACAATTGGGGATATGGGCACATGTCTTCAAGTAGTTGAACAAGGGACAAAGAAACCTTGTCAACAAAAAAACTTGTGAAGTCTCAAAAATAAAACCCTAAATACTAATGACATGTTTATGTTTAAAATATTTTCATGGGTTTAGCACATTCAAAAACATGCCAAGAAGAACTACCTCGAGGTCTTAGCTCATTACTCAAGAACATGGCCCGTGCTTGATGCCCCCTTGCCTCACACAAAGTGGTTTCCCACAACAGATGTTGGATTTTTAATAGAGGTGTCACTAGCACAACCAAAGGGACATAAATGTTGAGTGTAAAATTTTGGGGTGATCTCGGTAGTCCACTAGGATCGATCCTTTCCCCAAGATATTGAGTGGATAATAAAGGTAGCTTCTAATCCTAAGGTGTTTGGAAAGGATCTTGTTCTCAACACCCCTCTTGCACCTAATAATAGAACACATTGTAAGAGACAAGCAATAGATCTCGTAACCACAAGAGTAGCTTACACATTCCTTCTTAGTGTTTTCCTCATGGTCAAAATCCCACAAGTACTTCCACTAAATGAAGACAACTGTTATTCCCCCCAAGTCTTTGGAATCTGTCAAGGGGTTTGTAATTATAGTGGGTTGGGTTAGTTGGGTTGTGCTCATTCCCACATTGGGTCATTCCTATTAGTATCTTTCCACCAATAGTAATCCCTCTAAACGAGATATCTCACTAGGAGATTGATAAAATAGATTCACACCAAAGAGGTCAAGATTTATGATTAATCCAAAGGGTGAAGAGCATACTCTCCTATTCTTAGTGCTTCCCCCAAACATGCCAAGAAGATTAATTAAGACCACTAAAAAGTGAAATATACAACTCACTTTCAAGACTCAATGAAGGGTCAAGATTTTTGGTTCACCACAAGTATGAAAAGCATGCTTTCCTACCAACAATGAGACTTACTCACAAGTTTTTATGTGCTTAGGAAAGGAAACAAGTAGTAGTTACATATAAATGAAAGAAGACATAAGACACACTTGGTTTTCTTTTCTTTTCTTTTCTTGGAGTAGCCTACAAAAAGATTAGTAGCCCTTTTTAGCAAATAGGTTCCTTGACATGTGTTCTTTTTATGAGTAAATAAGCAAGCGATTTAGGAAAAACCTACAACAAAAATGTGTTAGTATATCAAAAAGGTTAGTGAAATTTGGTAAACCTATACAACCCACTAGTTAGATAGTAAATAAACTAGAAATTTGAAAATAGAATGCTTCAAGGAATCAAAATGTCAGCAAAAAACCTAAACAACTATCTATTTTGAACTGGATAATTTTTTTGCTATAGAGATATCGTGTCACACTTCACTATATAGCCATGCAATAGTTTATGCCTGTATGATACATTGTGTTAGTGTAGATGAGAGAATGTAGAACTAGAGTGTGACATAATGTAAATGTGTGTGTGATACTTTAACTGGTAAAGTATCACACAATAGTAGGAGAAAGTCTCGCACGATATTGGAAGGTTATCACATGATAGGTTCATCTACAAAATAAATAAATAAACGTAGAACAATAAGTAGAAAAATGTAAGAAGAAAGGAAAATTGAGGTTGTTTTTCTCCATGGTGGGCACAAAAAATGTACACTCAGAAAGGTGCACTTCTCTAAGTCCTTCTATTTGAGGGATCTCGTGGATTGAGAGCCTCAAATGTTGACCTAGAGATCCCTAGTCATGACTTGCAAAGAGTGAAAGCATGAATCAAATGGATCTCAAATGAGCATAAGAATGCAACCTCTTGCAAGTACACTACAAAATGCAAGATTTCAAGACAAGAGAAAGGATTCTAGTGTCTAAGAACCAATATGGGATGCTATGCAAAATGCAACTAAGCTACATGAAATGCAAGAAATGTAAATTAACAAGAAAGATGAGAGTGTTAGAAGCCTTCTAGTTAAACTAGATGTGTTGTTCTAATGCATAAAAGGAACTATACTAATGCAACATGATATTAAGATACTATGATATGCAAATGTGAGAGTATGAGGCAACAAGATCTTCCAAAGTTCCAAGAGTGCCTGGAAAAACCTGCAACATAACAATAGTGCAAAAGAGTGTCTCCAAGATGAGGAGAGATCTCTCACTTTTAGGGCCCATTTGCTTGCTATAATATGATTTAGGAATGGGAATCTGAAACCCTTGATTTGTGATTTTGGAACTTGAAATCTAGATTATGGTTTCTAGAATTTGTTTTGGGACTATTTGTTTCAAACTTAAAAATATTTGATATTTGGAATTTTTTATTCCAAGCCCGTTTGGTTCAAAATACAAATATATGGTTCAAAAAATGAGTAGAAAAGTTGTAGTGAGAAAGACAATTTGTAGCTCTAATTTTTTCAAGAACCTATTCATGATGCTTTCAACTCTGCACATGCCAAAAATGTCAATATTCATTGCAAAATAAAAATTCAAAAAAAAGTTTAAAAAAGACAAAAGAATTTAGATATGTGTAGTACTAATTATTTTATTTAATCCAAACATATGAGCAAGTAATAGCAGAAAATTTCCCCACCATTTAAAAAATTAAATTTGAAAAAATTGTGCAAAAAAAGGTAACCTCAAATGGCCATCTGGATGTCAAACCCAACTAAATTTTACTTTAGTTAAAATCCTCATTTTCAAAAAATGAGATTTAAAATAGGAATTAAAATGAGAATTCCAAATAACAAGTATTTTGAGGAATTTGGATTCCTTGTATTGGCGTCAAATGGGGATACTAGATTCTACTTTTTCCCAATTCCAATTTTGATTGTGCAGACCCAAACAATGGATTAGAATTTTTTTAGAATTTCGAATGCCAATTCCATTTTAATTCCAGCTACAAATGGGCCCTTAAAGAAGTACAACCGATGGAGATCATAAGACAAGAGGATCTAATCAAGGGTGGGGAGTTGACTTTTGCATGATCGATGTGCACAATTAGTTCCACCAATCACAAAGAGTTGACTTTTGTATCTCCATGTGAGATAAAAGACTTTTATTTTATTTTTAAAATAAGAAAATGCTTTTATGTGTGCAACTTAGGGTAAGAGATGAATGAGGTATTTTATTTAATTAAAGGAGGACATGTTCCTTTTAATTAAATAAGAACTTAGGATATAGTGGTCAAACTTTAGGATAAAATCAAATAAAATGATTTTTGAAGATTTGATCAAAATAAGTGATTTAATAATTTACCAAAAATGTTGAGAAGTGGGTTGATAGTCTAGATGACCATTTTTTGGTGATTACACTTTTTCTAATGTATCCTTTTAAATAAATAATTATATGTTCTAATTTCACAAGACTATGAAAAATCATCTTTATCTTTGATATGTTTTGTAATATTTTTCTTAAGGTTCTTAAGCACTTCATGGCATAATGAAGTTACTAAATAATACATGTCAACATTTCTATTGTTTCTAGAAAGTATTCTTTTTGTACCACCATACGGGGTCTCCAATACCATGAATAAACCCTTCTTATTATCACTAATGTGTGTTTCTTCATCATACTCTTTATACGAGAAACCTTCTAACTCAAAACACAAGCTATTAGTCATCATGTTGCTAGCCCTAGTTTCCATTTTGTCACAATTTAATCAAATTTTTACCATAATTGAAATATTTAGAATGTATCTCACCTTTATAATTGTTAGAGTCCCTTTTTATCTCCTCTCAAAATTTACTTCTTTTGGATAAAGATCTTCACTACAATCCAAATCCTTTGTCTTCATTGATGCTTTGAAGGCTATCTCATCTATTGAATATTTTTTATTAAAAATTCTCATCTCATAAGAAACTAATGTCTATGTAATGTTGTATATTGTATTCCTCTATAATTTTGTACTCATTTGGGGCTGATGACATGTTATTGTGTTTTGACCATTATTTATAACTGATTGTGCTTATTCAATGACCAAATTTGGATGCCCAACACAAAGTTATGCTCATTGAACCCAAAAATAAAACACAAAACCAATAATATGGTACCTAGCGCCATAGTCCAATCATTTCAAGGCCAAATATGAATATTTAAAGAACAATATTTTTCAGCAAGAGAGTGGTCCCCAATGTAGGCCTTCAAAATTTCAACACAAAATGTGTGAAGTAGCATACAAATACAATTTCCACCCCCTTATTTTAATATCCTTTAACAAGAATTTAGTTCAACCCACACTCCAATTGAGCAAAGAAAATAAACATTTGCAAAGAGATTTGAATTCAATCATTTAAGTTAGTATCCATGGTCAATTTTATGTATGTCGTCCATGAATAAAGGAATGCATAACTCTTAAAAGAAGAATTAACCTTTTATAAGGCTTCAAGGAAGGAAGATCATAACAAAGTATCATTTCCAATTTAACATTTTCTTAAGGTTTATAGATTCTAGCCTACCAATGGTAAGATCTCTTTTCTAATCATCATAGCTTTTAAGGAGGTTAATTCCTACCTAGGCTTTTATTTATAGATTCTCTTATATAACATGACACTTCTCTTTTCTTTATGTAAGTTCTAGATCCAACAACCAAAAGTTGCAAAGTTGAATAGAATAGACAGATACACAATTCTAGAATTTGAGTAGGATAAAACCTTGACCTAAAGAGTGCCACTCCAAAGACTGACACTTTTTAGTCAATTTTTTTGAGAGATCAATTTGTGGAGCACCGTAATGTAGAATCCAAATATGAGGTTGGCAAAGACACTTTCTAGATTTATGCTATCTTACTTCATACACTAACACATTTAGACATAGATTTCAATGAAAAGTTAAATTTTTGACCTAATTTCTAGATCTCATATTAGATTTTTCATTAAAGGTCTATGTCTTCCTATTTACTTTGATTGTTGTCAATTTCCTAATGCTCTACCTAGTTCTTGCATAATTTACTGTCTTTATAATATTCAATGATATAAAACTAAAGTAGAAGAATCAATAATAGTGCCCATCTCTTATCTGACATATAATTTGGACCTAATTGTTTCTTCTCTAATAAATTGACAAAATTGGCAATGATTCATAATTTGCATGTTTAGACAAGTGAGCACTAGTTCTCTTCCTTTTCATTTTGGTGAGTCTAACATAGCTTTCATGCTTTTTGATTTATATATTTAGATGTGAATTTAATTACACATCATTTTCAGATTTAGAGACATTAATTGCTGAAATTTATCTTTTTAATGGTTACATTATTTGACTGGTCATGATTTCTCTAGCTCATATTACTTAAATAGGTGATTAATTAATAAATTTATTGCTATAGTGAATTGATTATTCACTTGTTTCATTTCTATAATTATGTATTATTTGTCACTTGCATTTTCATTAATCATTATATAAAAGAAAATGAGGGTATTATTGTCAATACAAACTATGCCTATTATGGTAAATCCATGTTGTTGAAGTTGTATGAAACAAAGCATAATAGACATCCTTATATAGATTTACAAAGATGATATTTTTAAAAGAAACAATCGTGAACTAAAGATGGAAATAGAAACTACCTAATAAACTAAAAATTAACTAGGATGACCATTAAAGAAATATTTTAATATTTTAATACCCTCCCTTAATGGTCATTGTCTTACTGATATCTTTATTAAACTTTAAACTTAGACATTTTGTTGTTGTTGAGACCCTCCCTAGATCTACAAAATGTAAATGACCAAGAAGCCATAATCCATCCATTAATGAATAGAGAAAGGTGTCCCCTTCTTTAGAATATTTTACAATAGAAGACAAAAGCCTACCACTGAGATGAGTCTGCCACTAACCTTTCCAGAATCAACAAAACATATGACCAAAAATAATCACAAAATATCCAACCTGATGTTGGATATTGAAGATGATATTCCTTGTATACAAAGACAAACACCGAGAAAAACTAGCACAATTTTTAGAAAAATTTGGAAAACCCTCCAAACTTTGCATGTGAGCATGATGCTCTAATACAAACTGCAAAAGATAATTTTTAGGAGAAAACTTGATGAAAACCCAACACAATTTTTAAGGTAAAAATTTTATCATAACCCAACATGATTTTTGAGGTGAAAAAATTAGTCAAAATCAAACAAAAAAATCAAACACATGGATCAAAGAATACAAAGCTTCAAATTTTAAGGAAAAATGGTAATACCCAACAAATAATATTTGAAGGAAATTATAAATCCACTAGATAATTTTTGTGGAAAAAATCATAAACCCACTATTGGTTCCCAAAACCACAAATTGGAAATCTAAGAGCTTTGCCAATTCTTTGATAGGATTTCCTAATTAGTTATGGCCAATGAACAGGAATGATATCACTTCTTCTTCACTTTAGGTTTTACTAGACCTAGGTTGGTAAACCTTTACATCAAATTGGATCACCTTTTTATAGTGAATGTAAACTTGAAGAGTTCTTAGATTGGTAAGGTGCTTGAACTCGATCAAAATAAAGTTATGTGATTTCTTGAAATGGTTGAATATTTCTTTCAAGCCCATAGCTCCCAAGAATCACCTGCATGCAAACACTTGTCACAAAAAGAGATAAGAAAAAGCTATGGAGGCTAGAATTCCCAAATCCATAGAAGAGACATTCTTGATGAGCAAAAAAAGATTGCTATTATCAAAAGTGAATTGGTTAATAATTACAAAGAGAGATTGTCCTTATAAAAGAGATCAAAACCCTAAAAAGGTCTAACCTAGGTTGAATTATAATAATTAATAAATGAATTAATTATTGGATGCCTAAAGTTTAGGTTAAGTAGACTAGAGCTAATTAGGAAATATCTAATTACTTGAACACCCCTCCTTAAGATAAACTTAGGGAGTAACTAAAAACCTAGAAACTACTACAAAAAGTAGATTTGGGTCCCAACAACAAAGCTTTATGTGATACCCAAGCACAACCAATCTTTGAAAAGAGGAGAAATAGATAAAACCACATGGGAAAAGCCCTACTCCAAAAAGAGATGGAAATAATACTGAAAAGAACTAGTGAATGACTAAAGAAGCCTCCAAACTAAAGAATTTCCTTGAAGATAGGAACAAAAGATGATCAGGAAGAACACCATTGAAGCATGTAGAAGCTGCAAAGCTCTATCAAAAGTAACTATTGATATGAAGATCCTCCACTGAAATAGACCCTAACTATTAGAATTCTTTAGAATAACTGAGAGAGGGGGGGGGGGAGGTGGGAGTGAATCAGTTATCCAAGGTCTAAATGCCCTAATAATAATTTTTTTAAAAATTATAGTGAATCAATAAACTTTTCATCCATCCAAGCTTAAATCAATCATCCTAGCAAATTATAGTAAATTAATATGTAGGGATAAAACATGCAAGATCAACACATGACACAGTGATTTACGTGGAAACCCAATTTGGAAAAAACCACCAATAACATGCTACTTGATTTTCACTCTTCTAAAGTGATGCCCTGTTAAAAGCCTGCCCTGTTAAAGGCTTACAACACACTATTAAATGTGACCTTGTTAAAGATTTCACCATACTATTAGGAATGTGCCTGATCAAAGGACTTTAGAACATTCACTTGGAATGTCACCCTATTAAAGGATTTACAACATGGCTATTAAACCAACCTAAGTCCATAGGATTTAAACTATTTGTTACAATTGCTAGAAAGTAACAATAATGGCTTGTTGATCTGATACAACTTAGAACATATTTTGCATATTTTAGATCACACTTCAGTTCAGTCCTTTTGCTTGGCTTTGATCACTTCAACTCTGACAGCTTGTCATCTCAAGCTTCACCTCCTTGAGTCTTCTTACTCATCATACCAATGCAACCATATCTGTGGTCATCTGTTGAAGTAGAGTAACTGTGCTTTCTTACTCTTTAGCACCTCCTTCAGCACTTTATGCTTTCATGCTTGACCTCCTCTATTTTTCTTTGTAACCTTATGACTCCTTAAATAGAAATCTGGATTGCCTTTGCCGCTCGATTCTCCCTCTTCAACTTTAGGGTTTTGAATGGATTAGGTAAGATACAATGTATCTACCCCATATCTTGCTCTTATCTAGAAACTTCATCTAGAGTCCAAAAATATTGTACATGGTGTTCTGTGCCACTAGGTCATCACTCTTATCTTTTATTTAATTCACAAAATTCTAGATAATAACCTTGTCGGCTTAGATCTGATGAATCTTTGATCTTTGAAATAATGCAACAACTTGACACTATTGGTTTACTGATGCTCGGCATCTCTGTGTTACTCGACACTTGTATTTGCTTGGCACCTGAATCTACTTAGCACTTGTTTCTTGACTCGGCACTTGAAGATCACTCGGCATCTGAAGTTCACTCGGCACTTATTGAAGTTTACTTGGCTTCTACTAGGAATCTGTTTGGCACTTACTAGCTTGCTCGGCTTTCTCTCTAATGAACTTAGTTAGGCTTTACAAATGACTTAGCTAAAACATTGCATCTTTGATATGTTTCAGTGTGCCCATTTTCTATGTCTTAGAGTATGTCATCAATACACTTTTTCATCAATGGCTTAGTTGATCCTTGTACTTCATTACAACATCATAACTTCTACCTTTCTCTAGGTGTTCTAGTTACATCTTATTGATTGCCTCCTCCTTGTCAATCAACCAATTGATAGTATTTGGATCACTAAAGCAATTGTCATTGCTGCAAGTAGCAAGTTTGACATCAATGACAAAACAATGATTGAGAACATTCTTTACCAGTTCCTTTACTTTTTATATATGATCTCTTCAGTCATTTCCAACAATCTCCCTCATGATCTTTTCAATCATTTCCAACACCTAACTAGGTAGAGAAGACTATAATCAACATCAAATCAAGAGGCATACAAAGGAAAACAACTAAACTCGATGATACAAATGGCATGAAACACCAAATCCTAAAGAGATGATCAATAGAACCAAGGAAGTATGAGAAATAAAAAAATTACCCCCCCTTAATGCAAACAAGGGTGAGGTGATAAGAAACTAGAAAAGTGGGCCAAAAGAACTACATGTCAAGGAATTATGATCAAGATGCACAAAAGAGTACATATGTATGTACTAAGATGATCAGTGTCAGACACATCATGAGGCTAATGTCACAGAAGAGACACTCATTGGAAAAAGGAAGATGGAAAACAAAGGAAAAACATTCACCCCTTACAACACTTTAATTATGAGTAGTACATGTACAATAAGGTACAAGACATAATGAATCCAAAGAATACAATAATCTGCATGAGTGCCCTCAAATGACAATGCTCAAATCAGAAGGAAAAACTACTGAAACAAAAATATATATGCAATATCGCAGTTTATCTTAGGATGTTTACTAGACTACATACAAATGATGTCTCAATAGACCAAAATAGACATAAGACTAATATAATAGATAGTACAAGTCATGAAAAATCATCTAAAGCAACAAAATTAATATTCAAAATTGAAACAACCAAGATATCCACTAGAATGCAAAAAAGAAAAATACTAAATAGAATGTGCCTATTATCTACCAAAATTGAACCCTATTAAGTTTGCATAAAACTTAACCTTTTGGAGAAACATGGAAAGATTCCAAGGTTTTGGGTAAACTGTGGCTAGAATGAATCTCCAAATTCTAGGCCGGCTTCCTATATGGTAAATCACTTTATACTACTTGAAACTGATTCTTTTTATGGAGGAAAAGGGAAGAAAGATTAAAAAAAATGAAAACTAAATCCTAAGGGTGATGCACCAGAAAAGTATCTTTAAGATCTAATAGATAATCAACACATATTAAAACAATAATAATGAAACTCCTTTGCACAGCTCAATAATCAGAATCCTTGCATCAATAACTGATAAGAAGGCTAAAATAATAGTTTCTAAAAGGAGAATAAATTACTCACAATCCAAAACTTCTTTGTAACACAACTTTCAATCTGCAAATGTCTAAAAAAATCCTGTAGAAGACATCAACATGACACACAAACACAAAAAAAAGAGAAGGTATAAGTTGAAATTCCTATCCAAAGTGTTGCAAATATATATCTCTCTCTAAATATGGGTTACAAAAGGGCCTTTTCTCTTGTTAGGAAGTTTGAAGAACTTACAAGAAATAGCCAACAGAGAAGAAAAAGAACCCCCCACAAAATGCACCTTCAACTCATACTTATGCACTATCCATCCAACTGCATTTTGAAAGTCATAAATGCTAGGTCAGATTCAGCCCCTGAGGCCAAACTTGAGTCTTCAAAAAGACTTCAAAAAGGTGTACCAAATAGCCCAAAAGACATGGTATGATAATATCATCAACTTCCCCTCATAACTATAGTCACATCCCCAAGCAGACTCCAAAAAATCTCCAAATTGCAATAACTCCTCTTTAAAGACAAAATCCTCACCTTTAAGACTCAATATTTAGTCACAATGATTTGCAAAATATCTATTTTAAACCTTTTTTAAAAGAGAATTAAATATTTATTTCTTTGCCCAAGAATAATTATTAAATGATTTATATTTCGTAAACAAAATATAAGGCATTTAATATTTATTAAATAATAATTTATTATAATATAGTTTGTTCTTTTTGTTTTAATAAGTATTAATTGTTTCATATAAAATATTTAAGTGATAATATTTAATCACTCAATATTTTATTAGAATAATTAGTATTTACCAAAATAATAAGAATGAATTATATTATAATAATTTATTTCTGTAAGAAATAAATGTTAAATTTCAAACCTTTTAAAAAGAATTAAATAACAACAAAGCTTTGCAAAAATTACAACACTAAGTGTTGAGTCTTAGGGTAAAAAAAAAATTCTTCGATTTTAAAACATCACAAACCCATAGCATGGGCACCAAAGCTTGCAAAAAATTGGAATTTAAACAAGGTTTAAAAACCCCCATTAGAACCAATGGACTCCAAAGAGAAATAAAATAAGGAAAATGGTATGAATAGCTCAAATACCCTAGAAAAGACTCATTTCATTGCTTTTTCACTTTGCTCCTTGGAGGCTCTAGAAAGTCAGAGATTGAGGGTTTTAGATCTGAAAGAGTCGCCATATCTAGGTTCCTTGCCTGAAATTCATTATTTGCATTTGCTGGAACTAAAAATAAAATTCACATTTCTTCCTTCTGCTAGCAAAAACTGGCAGCAACGAGCTTTTGTTTTAAGCTGGGCACACATTCATTTCATTTTTGTTACTGAGCTTGGAGGTGTGGTGCTATGGTAAGATTATCCTATTGATCTTCTCCTTTTCATTGCCCCTGTATTATGGTGTCATTTGCTAGTACCCAGTGAATTACAATTTAGCTTTGCATGAGGGTTTTGCTTCTCTATTTGCTGGAAACATTTGAACATTATATCAATTTTTTCCCTCTTTCTATATGATATATTTGATGTTTTTTGTCTAAGATTGAGCACCAAAAGATGAATCCGCCACACAAAGTATTGAAATCGTTGCTTTTGTAAATACCCAGATGGGTTTCTTACATATCTATATTCAAGGTGGCCAATAACTAATACATTACAGGAATGCCCCCTAATGGCTCAAATTCAAGAAGTTTTCTTCTCCTAAAGGAATCTTTTTGGATTTGTATTATGGCATCTTGTTGAAGCCGCTATTATTTTCTTGGTATTGGAACTTTCATGCGGGTGACTGTGATTCTGTTGGGCAAAAGCTACTTGCTGAATATTAATTATTTTTTTAAACAAAATGAAAAACCATGAAGAACTTTACTTGCTGTTATAACACATGAGTTTTTCCTTGTTTGAATGGATCTTGCTTGAGAGTATACACCTTTTCTATATTTTATTCTTTACAAAATCCCCAGATTCGGGTTTCTTCTGTAGATAGCGGCATACATTTTCCTTCCTGCTGGAGAGTTATTTGATGTTGTTACTAGATTACATGACCCTCTCTATTTTCTCTTTCAATAATGCTCTTCATTAAATTATTTAAATTGTTTGCATTCATCTGAAGAACCTGCCATTTTTTGAACCTGTTGCTCTTAACATATTCGCTAAAAGCTTGAAAATGAAGCCATCATTGTGAGAGAGAACTATTGCTCTGATGCTTTGTTGGGTCTTCTATAAAGGGTTTTACTGTTGCTTTTTGTTGATGCCATGAGAAAAAATTGCTGAATATGTTGGTTTAAATAAATTTGAGCCTCTTCTTTGACATGAGCATTGAATATCCCTTCAGCTTGGTAAATGCTCTCTTAAACTTGCTATTGAATGTAACCTTCCAAACTGTGCATTTGTGTTGTAGCTATCTATCCTTAAAATTTTTTTTATCTATATCTGTATCCTGAGACCTTCTAAAGGCATCCTCTTGTAGCATGATCAGCATTTGTAATGAAGGCCTTAACTTTCAGCATTACTTGAAGTATCTCTTGTTGGTTATCTTTCATACTTTCCAGTAGTGAGTTACACATCTGCAATCTGCAATGTCAATCATTATTATTTGCTTAGCCCCTTGTGTATCCTATGGCATATCATTTACGAGGTTTGAGAACGGGCTCGTGACACTCGTAAGCTATCTTTCTGTGATTTGCATCTGAACATTTAGAGTACCATTTTTGAGATCAATATGCTTACGTTTGAATATAGCGAAAGGTTTCATATTAGAGAAATATTATGTCTCTTTAATATTACATTTTTCTAATTTTTATACTAAAGCACCTAGAATTTATTCTATTGTTTTTATATGTACTCAGAATAGGGAATATAGCATGTGTGGGTACATAGTTGGTAATAACCAGCCATTGCTTAGATTGTTTAAGATCTAATCCCGCTTTTCCCATGCAGGAGGACAATCATCACAGAGCCTATCAGATCGAGAGTTGGACCAAGGAGTGGCAACAAGGAACACATAACTAGTCAAAGGCTGAAAGGCAATGACTGGTTACCTCTGACTCTACTTCCTTATGCTATATTTTTCTTATTTTTAGTATGTATAGAAGCGGTAGTCAGACTCATGGCTTGTGTGAGATTTCCATTTCCAACATTTATATTCAGTTCATTCTATGTAAATATCAGTTGTATTACTTGAAAATAAAGAATACAAGGACATTTATATTCTTTGGGCACACAATGAATAACACTCATGCATTTTTCCTTCATACTAAAATTTCAAAGCTGTGCAAAATTTTAGTAACAATTTTGGTGACATCTGCTATATGTTTTCCTACTAGACATCAAAACTAGTAGCCTCACTGATCAGTCCATTAGGCAAGAGAGTCAATTTGGGTGTATGAGAATAAGTGATTGTTGTTTTCAGCTTAGTGTTATTGGTATTACTTGCAGTGGTGAAGAAGAAATTCTTCATCATTATGAGTTATGCTCGTGACATTAAGCTAGAAGGAATTATTGTTTATTCTCATATAGCCGAGTCACAAAACATGACAAAGATAGGAAAATTAGAGCGGTGTTGGGTGCATGTAGGTGCTATAGCTAGGTATCCATGTTTAGATATGTGGATTTGAACTTGTACATGGACTACCTAGTGACTATTAGATTTGAGGATGCTATTGCATGTGCATGTATGTAAGCATAGGTATGTGGTTATGGTATTTGCATGCATGCAACATTATTCTATCTTGCCTAGCTATGTAGCAGCTTGGAAACTCTTTATTGGAAACAGGAAACACTCAAAACTAAAGCAAGCATGTGCTGGAAAAACACTTAGGGAAAACCAAGAAGCTAAACTATTATATACAAGGATAGACCCTACCTCAGAAACAATGCTTGAGGTGAATCTCGTTCACTGGGATTTGCTCCATGTTGCCATCCAACCTTTACAATTGAAAAACATTATGCTATTTATGTTTTGAGATAATATAAGGCCCACTCTAAAAATTGTCAAACTTTGAATGTTTGCCTGGCCTACTTTTCAACATGTCCCACTTTAGTATCACATCTCCCTCATTGAAAACCTTAGGAGTAGACCTCCTATCAAATGTTCTTTTAGTTTTTAGTTGTTGATACTCCAAAATTTGCATAGCTTTTCTTTTAACTTCATCTAGTTCCATTAATTCAACATACCTAACTGCCATAGGGTCCTCTTCTTCAAAGATTTATAACTAATGCATAATATCAAGAGCTAGAAGTTTGGCTAATAAGGGTAACCTTGCTTCTTTCCCATATACCAGCATATATGGAGAATTACCAATTGACTGCTTAGGAGTTACACGATTTGCCCATAATGCAGTCTTTAAATGAGAATGCCAAACTCTCTAATTTTCTTCCATTGTCCTCTTAAGGATCCTTATTAAGTTTTTATTTGTACTTTCAGCCAAACCATTCCCTTGAGGGTAATAGTTTGAAGATGTACTCAAGTAGATACCATGTTTGATAGCCCAGTCAATTATTTTAAAACCAACAAATGCAAGTGCATTGTCAGGTATTATAGATTCTGGGACACCAAATCTAGTAACTATATCCTTGTAAAAACTTAGAATAGTAGATTCATTTGAGTCCCTTAAAGCAACAGCCTCTGTCCACCTTGTAAAGTAATCCGTTGTTGTCAGCACCCACCTGTGACCAACACTAGGTGGTGGATTAATAGGTCTTATGAAATCAAGGCCACACTTCATGAAAGGCTAGCTTACTTGAACTAGTTGTAAAGGCATGGCTGAGATTTCTCCTTGCCTGCAAAGAGTGTACACTTCACACACTTTTTAGACTAGGCATAATAGTCCTTAAACAATTCTGGCCAATAATAACTAGCATGCATGATTTTCCATGCAGTTGTTCATGGGGCAAAATGACCTCCTGAATCTCCATCATGAAACTCTTTTAAGATTCTTTCCACTTGATCAGAGTGAATGCACCACAATAACATCCCATTGACATCTTTCCTAAAAAAAAATCTTGTTTAGTAAAACATAAGGAATAGATTGCAAACAAAAATACCTTCTCTTAACTTTGTCTAAATTTGATGGACATTCACCCGTTTGTAGAAAATGTGCCATTTGCTGTACCCAATTAGTGGCAAAATCTGAAACAACTTACTCACCATTATGAATAACTAGAACAATAGCATGTTCACCTCCTTCTTTGCTACTTATAGCATCAGCCAGCTGCTCACATAACCCTTTTCCCCTAATCATCTTGGTGACCTTAATCTCCACATCATATTCCATCACCTTAGTCACCCAACCAGCTCTCTTATCATTTAAATCCTTACTTAAAAGGAATTCATTGACGTTGAGATGAGTGACCATTATATCATTGTGTTGCACTAACATTGCCGAGATAGAGTCAATATCCCCATAGGCATATAAGGCAAAATCCTTAGAAAAATTAGGATTTACAAGCATAGGCGCTGCTGCAAGTGTCACCTTGATCAGCTCAAAGCTCCTCTTCCCATCTTTAGTCCAGTTAAAAGGTTTATTCTTCCGTAACATGGCTGTCAGTGGGCTCAACAGGTTTGCAATATTTGGAATAAACCTTCTAACAAAGTTTATTTGGCCAATAAAACTTTGTAATCCTTTCTTGTGTGCTGGCAAAGGAAGAGCCAAGATTGCTGTTATTCTCTCAAGATCTATGGTGATAACCTATTTAGACACCACATAACCAAGCAATCTACCTTCATGAACTGCAAAAACACATTTCTTGGGATTAAGGGTTATCCCGAACTCTCTACACCTTTCAAAAATTTGCCTTAGGTTCTTTAGATGATCCTTCACTTCCCTAGAAAAAATAGTGATGTCATCTAGGTAAACCAAAACACTCTTATACATTAGCTTATCAAAAGGCATATCCATGGCTTTCTGAAAGGTTGCCCCAACATTGGACAAACCAAAGGGCATCTTTTTGTATGCCATGGTACCCCACTTGGTGGTAAAAGCTATCTTAAATTGGTCCTCCTCCCTTACTAAAATTTGATTATAACCTAAATATCTATCTAGCAAAGAAAACCTTTATGATCCTGAGACCACTTGAAGGATCTGCTCCATAGAAGGCAAAGGATGCCAGTCTTTCAACGAAGCTCTATTCAAGTCTCAAAAATTGACACATAGCCTTATTTCCCCACTTTTTTTCCTTACAGGCATGAGGTTTGAGACCCAAGAAGTATGCCTAATATGGAAAATAATACTACTTTCAATTAGCTTATTCAACTCCTTTTGCATAAGCAACTCTCGCTTTGGATTCAAAGGCCTCTATTTTTGCCTTACTAGTTTAGCATCTGGTTCAAGCTCAATAGTGTGTTGAGCGAGTCGGGGATTAAACCCCTTCAAATCACCATATTCCCACGCAAAGACATCATTGAACTCTTGAAAAAGTTGGATAAATGAATGCTTCTCTTCTGATGTGCACACCTTACCTAGCTTTAACAACTTTCCTTTGAATACCTCAACTTCCTCATAATGTTCTTGCTAAACCTACATGCTGGCCTTTGATTTTCTAGTCTCATCATCAGTGTTAAAAATGGACTCAAGGGTGACCAAGCCCTTTGGCATCTTATTATTTTTTAGTTGGATAATCTGATCAGCATACTGATGCCAAAAATTCCTTTGGTTAGTTTGAGAAAACTCGGCTTCCTCTCTTAGAAAATTGACTATTTGCTAGTCGCTGTCAAAAACCTGCCAATGTGTATTATTATCAAGTATAGTAGGTCTAGTAACAACCTTGACATGCTAGTTGGTTTTTTCATTGCTAATCTATTTTGGAATATCAAATTCAGTGCCAATAGCAGCCAGTCTATCAGCATGCTTATTCTGATCTTTGGGTATGGAAATAAGATTGAAGGCATCAAAACCCTCAAGAAGATCCCATACTATGTGCTTGTAAGACTTAAGTAACTCATTCTTGGTAAAATTTTGGTTTCTCACTTGATTAACGATCAGCTCGCTGTCCCCGTACACCTTTAAATAGTTGATGCCAATCCTTCTTAGCCATTCTAATCCATGGATCAAGGCCTCATACTCGACCGTATTATTTGAACAACAGAAACATAAACAAAAAGCTGAAAAATACCTCTCATTTCTTGAGGAGATCAACATGCAACCTCCACCAGCTCCCTCACACCATCAAAAAATAGCTCCCAAACTTCGTTATCTTGCTGTCCAATCTGTGGATTTGCACTTTTTTCCAGATTGGGAATGAAGGAATCGGCTTCCTGTATCAAATACATGCCCAAACTAGCATGTCCTAGATTTTCACATGGACTTTCAATTTGATTTTGGAAGGCCCATTCATCAAGAAGAATATCTAGTATCTCCTCGATTTGAGTGTTACCTTCTTAAACTTCAAATCATTCCTCTTGCTCAAGCAAGTTGGCATTTATGGGGCTTTGACAATAAGGTTCAATATGAGATTTGGCTATAGGTTTTGATCTTATAGTAACTTTGGTTCCATACTTGGTTCTAAACAACATGTGAGGCCAATCAGATGACAAATAACCTCCAATTTTGGCAGTGAAATCCCTTGATAAACATATAGCAAAATAAGGAGGTAGCTCTATGACAAAAATATCTTGTGGGAAAGAAAAATTTGGACAAGCTTGCAAATGTTAAATTAAGATTTTTAATGACCCCTATGGTATTAACAACAATCCCATCTAGCTATACAACTTCCTTTTCAAGTAGCTCATATTTGATACCCAACTTGTTTGCAATTTGTTTGGGCATCACCGAGCTACTTGCACCTGAATCAATCATACATTTGTGGACTAGGTGCTCTCCTATAATTAGAGATACATAAAAGGGTGGGGGTTTTATTGCTAGGGGTTGCTGCTCATTTCCTTTTGCAATAGCATTAGTCATTACAAATTTAGCTTCTTTGCTTTCAGGTTTACTAGAAAGACTTAAACTTGATAAAGCTGATTGCAGGAGGTCCTTTTGACTTGGAACACCCAAAAAATCCCACATGGAAATAGATATATTTTCCTTCTTCATATGATCCAAAATATTAAGAGGAGTCATACCAACCCTAGATTGGGCCTTTGTAGTAGTAATGTCAATGTTAACACTAGCTGGTTGTATCGAAACTGTAGGCCTTTCATTACTGGCTAAAGCTAGACTCTTTGGAAAATTTTGCATATTCTTAGCACTAGACAAGCTTGTAGCTTGCGGACCACTTTCTATTGCTCTCTTCTTGCTTTTGGTATTGTTTGCAATAGAGAGAAAAACTTGATTTATGCCACAAAAATCATCATCCTGCCAATTTAATAGAGTTATCTCTGGTGTTCTGCCTTCATGCTGATGTAAGGTGGCTTCATTAGAACCATCATCTTGTGAATTTGGAATATTTTGAACCATCGAGGCCTGATTTATGACCCCATTCATGCAAGTACTTTGATTATGCTACTGGTTACACAGAAAACACCACTCATAATCCTGAACTAGGTTCTTTTGAGTAGGAACTAGCTCATTTGAGGTGCTAGTAACATTGGGGTTATAGGGTTGATAAGGTCTCGTATTAAGATTTGGTCTTCGCCCTTGGTGATTTGGCTGGTAAGGCAATTTATTGCCCTAATTTTTCTGATATTGGGATTGATAAGAGGGCTGGTAAGGCCTATATCCTTAACTTTGCTACTTTTTATATTCACAATTTTGTTACCAAAAGTCTGCAAAATACCCTTAATCTCTTGCAAATCTATAGATTGAGTTGGAAGGGCACTGCTTTGCAAATTGGGTTATGTATTGGGTGCTGGCAATGTTGGCATTGCTGGAATAACAGCTAAGGGGGTTGCTTACAAAGGTATCATTGACTGAACTACAGACACTATTGGAAAAATTGGCACAGGTAGCCTTGGGGCAATTTTTCCAACCTATATAAGGCTATTTTCTGCTCTCATAACTATCATAAGCATCTGAAAGTGTAACAACTTGCATAGATTGTATCATAACTGCTATATCACTATTAAAAGCCCTTAAATAATATAAAAAAGCATGTTCAACTGAGGGTCTTACCATTTGTGGAATTCTATACCACATCCTTTGAAAATGGAAATTAAAATATGTTACTTGCTCATGGGGGGACCTTTTGATCGTTGACAATTTCTCTACTAAGGATAGATGGTCAGATTTGTCTTCAAAAAACTTGCAAAGTTCAATGCCAAGTTGATCCTAGTCAGCAATAGAACCCATTGGTAGCCTTCTAAACCACTGTAATGTTTTTCCCTTAAATGACGTAGCCAACAACCTAATAGAAACATTATCTTCTGTGACATGGTGTAGGGCACAAAGATTAGCCACATTCTAAATGTGTTCAACTAGGGTGGTTTGATCCTCACCTGTAAAATATGGTAAACATTTTAATGCGGCCACATGAATGGCATCATGTTGAGTTAGATTCAAAGGGTTGCCTTGATTGAATGAGAGAAAGGGCTGGTTCCTTTGCAATGCAAAGGGAACCTACGAACAATAGGATAAACTCTAACTGCAACAGGAGTAGACTTAGCTCTTCTTGTATAGACCATTGTCTTTTTGGGCTTTTCAGTTACTCATCCTCTTCTCCTAGGTGGAGATAATTGCAAATATTCAAAATCTGAAGAGCTACTTCTTGTTTGCACTCTTCTTATATGTTGTAATCCACTGGTCCCACATTTTCCAAAGCTCAAAGTCGCCAAGTGTGTAATTTTGTAACCTCTTCTAGGCTAAAAATATTGTTGTACACACTAATAACAGCAAAAATATTGCAAAAGATGACTGGAAAAACCAGTCACTAGTCCTACCGGGTGTGCCAAAAATTGTTATCTACCAAAATTGCACCTTGTTAAGTTTGCAAAAAACTTAACCTTTTGGAGAAACATGGAAACATTCCAAGGTTGTGGGTAAACTATGGCTGGAATGAATCTCCAAATTCTAGGATGGCTTCCTATCTGGTGAATCATTTTATACTGCCTGAAACTGATTCTTTTTATGGAGGAAAAGGGAAGAAAGATAATAGAAAATGAAAACTAAATCCTAAGGGTGATTCACCAGAAAAGTATCTTTAAGATCTAATAGATAATCAACACATATTAAAATAATAACAATGAAACTCCTTTGCACAGCTCAATAATCAGAATCCTTGCATCAATAACTAATAAGAAGGCTAAAATAACAGTTTCTAAAAGGAGAATAAATTACTCACAATCCAAAACTACTTTGTAACACAACTTTCAATCTGTAAATGACTGAAACAATCCTGTAGAAGGCATCAACATGACACACAAACACAGAAAAAAGAGAAAGTATAAGCTGAAATTCCTATCCAAACTGCTGCAAATCTGTATCTCTCTTTGAATATGGGTTACAAAAGGGCCTCTGCTCCTATCAGAAAGTTTGAAGAACTTACAAGAAATAGCCAACAGAGAAGAAAAAGAGCCCCCCCCCAAAATGAGCCTTCAACTCATACTTATGCACTATCCATCTAACTACATTTTGAAAGTCATAAATGTTGGCTCAGATTCAGTCATTGAGGCCAAACTTGAGTCTTCAAAAAGACTTCAAAAAGGTGTACCAAATAGCCCAAAAGGCATGCTCTAATAATATCATCATCTGCCCCTCATAACTGCATTCACATCCCTAAGTAGACTCCAAAAAATCTCCAAATTGCAATAACTCCTCTTTAAAGACAAAATCCTCACCTTTAAGACTCAATATTTAGTCATAATGATTTGCAAAATATTTTTTTTTAACCTTTTTTAAAAGAGAATTAAACATTTATTTCTTTGCCCAAGAATAATTATTAAATGATTTATATTCCATAAACAAAATATAAGGCATTTAATATTTATTAAATAATAATTTATTATAATATAGTTTGTTCTTTTTGTTTTAATAAGTATTAATTATTTCATATAAAATATTTAAGTGATAATATTTAATCACTCAATATTTTATTAGAATAATTAGTATTTACAAAAATAATAAGAATGAATTATATTATAATAATTTATTTTTGCAAGAAATAAATGTTAAATTTCAAACCTTTTAAAAAGAATTAAATAACAAAAAATCTTTGCAAAAATTACAACACTAAGTGTTGAGTCTTAGGGTAAAAAAAAAGTCTTTGAATTCAAAACATCACAAACCCATAGCATGGGAGCCAAAGCTTGCAAAAAATTGGAATTTAAACAAGGTTAAAAAACCCCCATTAGAACTTGCAGACTCCAAAGAGAAATAAAATAAGGAAAAGGGTATGAATAGCTTGAATACCCTAGAAAAGACTCATTTCATTTCTTTTTCACTTTCCTCCTTGGAGGCTCTGGAAAGTCGGAGATCGAGGGTTTCAGATCTGAAAGAGTCGCCATATCTGGGTTCCTTGTTTGAAAGTCATTATTTGCATTTGCTAGAACTAAAAATGAAATTCACATTTCTTCCTTTTGCTAGCAAAAATTGGGAGCAACAAGCTTTTGTTTTAAGCTGGGAATGCACTCATTTCATTTTTGTTACTGAGCTTGGAGGTATGGTGATGTGGTAAGATTATCTTGTTTCTCTTCTCCTTTTCATTGCCCTTGTATTATGGTGTCATTTGCTGGTACGCAGTGAATTACAATTTATCTCTGCATGAGGATTTTGCTTCTCTATTTGCTGGAAATAGTTGAACATTATATCAATTGTTTCCCTCTTTCCATATGATATATTTGTTGTTTGCTATCTGAGTTCGTGCACCACAAGATGAATCCACCACACAAAGTATTGAAGTCGTTGCTTTTGTAAATACCTAGATGGGTTTCTTACATATCTATATTCAAGGTGGCCAATAACTAATACATTACAGGAATGGCCCATGGTGGCTCAAATTCAAGAAGTTTTCTTCTCCTAAAGGAATGTTGCTGGATTTGTATTATGGCATCTTGCTGAAGCTGCTATTGTTTTCTTGGTGTTGGAACTTTCATGCTAGCGACTATGATTCTATTGGGAAAAAGCTACTTGTTGAATATTAATTTCTTTTTAAAACAAAATGAAAAACCATGAAGAAGTTTACTTGTTGTTGTAACACATGAGTTTTTCCTTGTTTGAATGGATCTTTCCTGAGAGTATACACCTTTTGTATATTTTATTCTTTACAAAATTCCTAGATTCGGGTTTCTTTTGTAGATAGCGGCATACAGTTTCCTTCTTGCTAGAGAGTTATTTGATTTTGTTACTGGATTACATGACCCTCTCTATTTTCTCTTTTAGTAATGCTCTTCATTAAATTGTTTAAATTTTTTGCATTCATGTAAAGAACCTACCATTTTTTGAACCTGCTACTCTTAACATATTCACTGAAAGCTTGAAAATGAAGCCATCATTGTGAGAGAGAACTATTGATCTGATGCTTTGCTAGGTCTTTTATGAAGGGTTTTACTGTTGCTTTTTGTTGATGCCATGAGAAGAAATTTTTGAATATGCTAGATTAAATAAATTTGAGCCTCTTCTCTGACATGAGCATTGGATATCCCTTGAGCTTGGTAAATGCTCTCTTAAACTTGCTACTGAATGTAACCTTCCATATTGAGCATTTGTGCTATAGCTGTCTATCCTTTAAAAAAAAAGCATCTATATTTGTATCCTGAGACCTTCTAAAGGCATCCTCTTGTAGCATGATCAGCATTTGTAATGAAGGCCTTAACTTTCAGCATTACTTGAAGTATCTCTTGTTGGTTATCTGTCATACTTTTCGGTAGTGAGTTATGCATCTGCAATCTGCAATGTCAATCATTATTATTTGCTTAGCTCCTTGTGTACCTTGTGGCATATCATTTATGAGGTTCAAGCATGGGCTCATGACACTTGTAAACTATCTTTCCATGATTTGCATCTGAACATTTAGAGTACTATTTTTGAGATCAATATGCTTACGTTTAATTATAGCAAAAGGTTTCATAGTAGAGAAATAATATGTCCCTTTAACATTACATTTTTCTGATTTTTATACTAAAGCACCCAGAATTTATTCTACTATTTTTATATGTACTAAGAATAGGGAATATAGCATGTGTGGGTACATAGTTGGTAATAACTAGTCATTGCTTAGATCATTTAAGATCTAACCCCACTTTTCCCATGCAGGAGGATGATCATCATGGAGCCTATCAGATCGAGAGCTAGACCAAGGACTGGCAACAAGGAACACATAACTAGTCAAAGGCTGAAAGGCAATGACTAGTTACCTCTGAATCTACTTCCTTATGCTATATTTTTCTTATATTCAGTATGTATAGAAGTAGTAGTCAGACTCATAACTTGTGTGAGATTTCCATTTCCAACATTTATATTCAGTTCATTCTATGTAAATATCAGTTGTATTACTTGAAAATAAAGAATACAAGGACATTTATATTCTTTGGGCACACAATGAATAACACTCATGCATTTTGCCTTCATAATAAAATTTCAAAGTTGTGCAAAATTTTAGTAACAGTTCCTATAGAGGAATCTAGAAAAATAATCAACATAACTAGAAAGAGCTTAGAAAGATCTTTCCAATGATATAAAGAATTCTCAAATTAGAGATTGAATGCTCAAGATATGTCTCTTGGAGTGCAAAATTGCACACCTAACTTTGATAATAGAATACACCATAAAAAAAGCATAAAAACTAAAAACTAGCTATACCACTATGATGGTCTCAGAACTAAGTTTTCGATGATATCTAATTTTTAGAAAATGGAGTTTTTATGCCTGAGATATGAGAAAAATTACAAAGGTGGGTCCAAATAGAGCCTAAAGAGGTGAAAAAAGTGCTCATGCAATGCTGATGTCAACAAGTGACGAGCATACATTTGATGGTGAAACAATCATGGTCAAAAAAAGGCAAAAGTGTTCCTGAATATCATGCAAAATTTGTCCTAAAAAAACAAATATCATGGAAAACTACTTAAAGTCCATTGGAAAAATCACTACCCTTTGAAAAAATTTCATTGCAGATAGAGGAAGGTGTCTACCTCCAAAAATCTATCTTGGAAGAGCACATGGGTAGAGAAAGAACACGGGCGTGTGTTCAATGAAAAAGATCACCCATCTTTGACATAGAAGAGCCAAGTCTCCTAAATGTCGTTGACTTTGTGGTCTTTAACAAGATTTTGTAGCGGCCCTTTCTTTGACAAGATGGTAATTGGTTATTGCATAAAGGGTAACCACACAGATTTTCAATGCTTCTTTCTATTACCACAGCTTCGTTGTTCGATTGATAGAGAAGATATGTAGCTACTTGCAGCTAGGCCTCTAATTTTATGCCTTCCACCAGCCTGCTTTGCATTTTGAATTTTCTCTTCCTCCATCTTTTTGTACTCCAACAAATAGTTGTTGTACCCTGCACCAATAGAAACATCAACTAATTGAGAGTTTCCATGGAAAGGCATAGAGCAAGGCCGAGTGAGAATGTTGCTAACTTGTACCATGCATGTGTCACAAGAAGTGCGAGAGGAGGATACCAAAACAAGAATAACCAATCTATCATGAGAAATAACCACCAAAATATTTCAAATTGCATGGATGAAGGAAATACCTTCCTTAAAAACCACAAACCATCAATTTCAACTAGACAAAACTTTTCAAGAAGACTTGCAATAATGCATAACTTCCTCCCCCTTTTTAGCCTTTATTTATTTTCTGGTTTGTCCTTGGGAGTGTTCCCTTTTTGGCCCCTTGTCCTTCTGTCTATCCCCCTTTTAATGTTTCTTATTTTTATTTATTTTATTTTCATTCTTCAACCTTGGGGTGTGTGCTATCTTTCTTGCCTATTCCCTTTATCTTTTTGGGTCATCCATTATTTGCAACCTATTTTTTTTTCCATCTCTTGCTCTTCGTCTTGATGATGGATCATATAGTGTGATTCGAAACATTTTATTGATGGTAAAAATCTTAACACAATTGAATCTAGAAACATATCAGTACAATATAATGGATTGTGGAAAATTGTTCTCTTTAATAAGATGCTAACTAGCTGAGGTGGCTAGATAATAGAGGTGCCTCTATAAATGCATGCAATCTCCAACCATAGTCATACATTTAGGATGTCAATGTTCTAGAAGTCATAATTTCCAAAAAGAATTGTTGGTTTGATGACTCGAAAACCACCACCAGTTACACTAATAAGTCACTTTTAGCATGTGAAAATCATGGAGAGAAAAGTCACACAACTCAATATATTATGAGTCTCTCCTATAATGAATGAAGAAAGTCCTTCATGAGCTAAAGATGTCGCTAACTTCATATTGGATCCAAGCAAAAAAATCTAATCATTGCCAATCAATGCCATGTCAGCCCAAAAAAGGTGTGAGTCTTCCCAAAAAATTGTGCATAGATTCCAAGGACAAATTTCAACCTCATTAATGTAGACCATAGGGATGGTTGGAAGAAAACACCAGAGGCATGTCAGAGGAGTCTAAGGCTAGTGTGAAATCCAACCTCCAAAAAAAATTACATGGGTTGATGGTGCAAGGCAGATGGCTTCCAAAAACAATTTTGTTCCCCCTTAAAAGGTACACTAAAAAAAATCAAGACCCAGATATGGAATGTGAGTACAAGGCTCTACCTACAAAGGTCTCATGTGTGCTCCAAGTTTTGTTAATAAACAAAAATAAATCCTCGCAAAAGTAAAAAACCTCAAAGAGCACGGGCTCAATAAAGAAAGCCACCAACATGTAGGTATCCAAAGTTAGGCACTTCCAAACACTCAACATGATGTTTTGCAAAAAAAATAATTTGCAATTTTTTGAAAACAAATAAAAAAATATCACTACCTTGGGATGCATGCCTAGGTCAATATGACTTGGGTACAAATTTTGTTTTGCCTCAGATTTCAATAGCATCCAAACTGGATGTATTTTATATGGGAATGGGGGTTTTCAAGCGCTCTGAGATCAACAATGATGTCCTTTTTTGCTCAAAGTGCCTAAAAAATTAGTGACCCCCAAAATCCAATAAAAAATGTAGAAAGCTCAGATCTAAAAACTGATGCCAAATCTCTGAAGAAAAAATAGGGGCATAAAGATCTAAAACTTTGATATCATGTTAAAGTTGATGAAAGATCAACCCATACCTCCCAAGTATCACCTATAGGCAAACACTTGTCATAGAAAGAGAGAACCAAAAGCTATGGAGTTTGGAATTCCCAGATCCATAGATGAGCAAAAAAAGATTTCTATTATCAAAAGTGAATTGGTTAATAATTACAAAGAGAGGTCATCCTTATAAAGGAGATCGAAACCCTAAAAGGTCTATCCTAGGTTGCATTATGATAATTAATAAAGAATTAATTATTATATGCCTAAAGTTTAGCTTAAGTAGACTAGACTTGATTAGAGTAATTAGATATTTATTTGGGCAATAGAATCAACCAAAATGAAGATTATTGTGTACAACTTTATGATATAATATATTAAATATCATCAATTACCCCTATACTCCAAATGCAAAAGATAATTTTTTAATGCAATTCAATGTTAGTGCACTAGGAATTTTGTTTCTTCAATGGAAGTCCAATTAGATAGAGACACAAAAACTTTATATAATTCAAACTACTCTGTGTTGGTCAAACAAAGAATGCTATGAGATATCCAATTCCTAAGTTTGTTGGGAATAATTTAGTAATAACTTACTAATAAAAAAGGATGAATTGAAATTATATTTTGTACTCTCTTCCTTAAATAATTTTTTTAAAAATAATTTTTATTTTTATTAAAATAATAATATATATATGAATTCTAATTTAAGTTACATTTTAATATTTTATAATCCTCCCTACAAATAAATGCATCTCCTTTTAGCTCCTTATCGAACATGTCTTCTTTTAAATATTATTTCCTTTGTCTAAGAGACTCCTTATTTATGGTGAATGAAAAGGTGAGAACATGAACTAACATGTACCTTCATATCACCTAATCATAATTCAATAGTTACAATTATTTAATAACAAACACTTACACCATAGGATGTGCAAGGGAGCAACCGATAGACAATTTTTTACCTATCAATTTTGGTAACTTTTAACTTAATAAAAGATTTAATCCCTCTAGAAATATTTAGATGATTCAAATAAATAACATTAATTTTTTTTTCTAAAATAATTATCTTGCATGATTTAAATCTAAACATTGATTCATTGGTAAAAATCTTTGTTGGAGAATTTTTTTATTATCATTGATTAGAACCTATGTTCTTGTTATTTTATGTTGTATGACTTAGAAGGAAACTTTCTTATATAATTAGAATGAGTTTTTTTATTTTGCAATTAAATTGTTTACAAATATTTAATAAAGTAAGTACCATTTGTGTTTGTGATAGTTGTTTTGTACATGTGAGATTAGTAAACATAAATTTAAAATGAATGCATTTTTCATACTATCTTGAATGTAATTTTAGAAGTATACAATTTCAACATGACATTCTTTTTTATCATTAAATATAACTCCACATATATTTATTCTTAGATACAAGATTATGTAATAACACTAAATCTTAGAATTAATTGAATATACATAATATTTATCATTATGCAATAAGCAATTGTATTACAATGGGTTGTTGTACCTAGTATCTGAATAATGTATTAGTGAAGACCACCTTATTTAGAATTATAAAATCTCATTTTTCTTACTTATTTGTGCAGCCCCAAGGCTTGAATGTAGGAATGTGAGGTTTGAAAGGATGGGGAAAGCATGAAAATAAAGATGTACCTATATTTATGAAAAATAAAGAAAGGTCAAGAGTGTATGGTGGAGAAAGAAATGCTAGAGGTTGTACAAATGAGGGGAAGATTGTGGTGGTAAATAAAATGCATAATATTTGACAAGCCCAATATATAAGACTATTAATGGCATCATCAATCAACACATTTATAGATCAAGAGGTGGAGTGCATATGTCATTCCATCAAAGGAGTTGAATTCGGCATTCATTTTGGTGTGTGTATGTGGTTTAATTAATTCTCTTTGGAGGGAGCATGTTCTGAAATCCATTTTCATAGTAAGCTACATAGTTTGGGCATTCCTAATATTAGATCAAATACTGCCTTGTTTCCATAGGCATCCATATGCCCAAGGATGATATTGTCTTAGTCTCTACAAGACATTGCTCTACTGATAGTCATGCATCTATAGCCCTAGAAGAGTTACCTACATTGCCTAGTTTTTTAAACCTTTCCTTTTTTAGATAGTTGTCTTGTAGAAATGAAAACATTGAAGTCATTTCCAGGTTGGAAACCATTGTTTTTGAAGGAATGACCTTTTGATTTTTCACTTAATATGATTATGTAGATCAACAACACAATAAATATTGTAACTATTTGTTGTGTATTTCCCTGAAGATGTGACGAATGAAGCCCATTCAATTTGATGTAACACATAATTAGTCTACTTAATTGATGTAAGAGTTTGTAGGCTAAAAATGTCAAACTAAGTTCTATGTCATAAACAATATCAAAATGGGCACTTCTTTGGTGTGCACAACTTGGAGGAGGATTGATTGTGGACATTGTAAAGATAATTTAGTGCCTAATTTGAGTATGAAGACATAGATTTGTGTCCTTGCATTATGGGAGAGCTAAGTTCTTTTAGTGTGGGTTTTTTTCTTTTTTTGTAAGTTGTGTCCAAGATCACCTAAATTAAAAAAAAAATTATAATTCTTTTTTTTTTTGAAAATTTTTAGCAGTCATTTAAGTGTAAAGGATAGATTCCTTTCTTTTCAAAGATGCAAAATAGATCATCATTGTTTTCCTTTTCTTTTTTTCAATTTGGTCTATAGAAGATTTAAATTAGTAGTTTATTAGAAATATTAATGATTATTTAATGAAGAAGCCAAAATTATACAAGCTTGTGAGTATGATTACTAAAATAATAGTTTTACATACCCAGTTTACATTTTTAATGGCACTCTTGTCACCCTCAATATGTTGTATTTGGAATGAGTGGAATGTTGTAAACATAGTACAAATTTTCTTGGTATCTCATCTTTCTAGAGAATGCCTTTTTGCACTGTGGGTTATTTCCTTCCCTTTGTCCATTGTCTTGCATTTTTTTGTTTTGATGATCAATCTAATAAATTTGAACTAATGTATTTATATATTTTGAGGAGACATTAATATGAAGGGGTAATACAACTATTTTTTTATGATGCATCAAGTGTACCTTGTATAAATCTCCCTTTCATGCTTTGTATAGTGGTGAAATGGTAATTTTGGCAAATTAAGATTGTGCATCGACTTCATGTGAAGGGGATTGTAGTTAGTATGTTATTAGCAATAGTCACTACTAGGTCATAAAGAATAATAAAAAATAATCTTTTTAGTACAAGTATTGCATAAATAATTTTGCATACATGACTTATCTTTTTTTAGGGTATTTGTAGGTGAAGTTTAATCTCTATAGACATGTTGTATTGATAATTTACTAGTTTGAAATCACACCAAGAAGAGTGTGATGCTTCTATCTAAAGGCATTCTATGAATTTCCTTAGATAGATGAGAAGGCAGTTCCTTGTCATTTGACTTATCCCATATTGGCTATGAAGCATCTACCTTGAGAATGTGTTAGAGATGTTACAATAGCCGTTCTAGAAGATGTCCATTGGTGAGAAATCAAGGTTCTTTAAGTTTTTCATATTCTCTTTGTAATGTAACATATTTTTATTTTCCCCTGTAGTGAAATTCAAATTACAACAAGTTAGTAACTATTTTTTAAAAATATTTAGTAGACAATAAGGTGTATAGGAAATTCACCTTTTTATTTCGGTAAGCAACATAAACCTTCATTGCCTCATTTTTTGTAGATTCAACCTGTAGAAGGTAAAATTTAGTAGTTGATTATTGTTATTTACTATAATTTCTTAAACAAGGAAACCATATTTTTTTTTAGTAAAAACATTATCGAAATACTTGTGCATCCCTTAGGTTTCTATTTTGAGTTCTAGCGAAGGAAGCTTTTTCTTTCTTCATTATATCATTTCATTGGGTACTCTTCTTTTTTTTGGTGAATTTTATGAAGCATTTCCTTCATTAAAATTTATCTGGAATAATTAGGAATTCATTATTTCTAAGAAATAAAGAGATAATAACATATAAAAAACCATACCTTTTTATGGGGGAGGAGGAATGTAAGTCTTCATAGTCTCTTATTCATCTTGTTTGGGAGTATATTCATACACAATAAAAATGTAGTATTTTTCAAATTATAGTGAGTAATCGGTATTAAAGAAGTCCCTGTTATATTTCTATTAATGTGAGCAACAAAGACATTATTGGTAGGAACATACCTTTTTATGGAGGGGGGGGGGGGTTGTGGGGGGAAGAATGTAAGTCTTGATTGTTCCCTATTCTTCTTGTTTGGTAGTAGATTTGTACACAATAAAATGAATTGTTTGTCAAATTAAATTGAGAAATAGGTATCAAAGAAGTCCCCATCATGTTTTTATTAGTGTGAGAAATGTAGACATTGTTGGTCATATTGTTGGTATTTTGAGAGAAGTTGCAAATGAGCCTCTTATTTTTTCCTTATAATATTGTGTAGATTATTTTTTGTTTTGGAATAGCAATCAAAATAGAATGGTAGTTGAATCTAAAGGCCTTGTATGTTTTTGACTTGAGAGACTATAGTAAAGGTAAGTCCCTTCAATTCCACTTTACCAATATCAATTGTTGCCTTCTTGAGTGTTAAGCCTTGCAATTCATGTATAGTAATAGCCCATTCCATCGATTGTGGAATTTTCCTACAGTTCCCCCATATTATGGGTTGTATTTGTATACTTTTGGGGTTTGTTTCATACCATAGGGGTCCATTATAGTTTTCAAATGTTACAAACACATATGCTAGTAATTTTGGCAGTTTTGGTCCTATGTAGTAGATAATATCTTTGACCTATCCTAGTGACCCATTTACAAGACTAGTGTGGATACATATTTTTTTTGTTAGCATTACACATTGTGATTTTCTTAGAAATACTTGTCGAAGTAGTTGCTCATCATTACCATTATTTCCTTATTTATTTTGTGTGTTTATTGCAATGCTCAGTGCAACATGTGCATTTAGTTGTTGTCTTTTCTTGTTGTGTATTGTTAAAACTTTATTTGTTGGGAATAAGTGTATGGATAGGTCAAAATCTTCTTGTTCATTCCCACTAATTTGGTTGTGTATTGCACATATTTTGGAAGGTTTCTCAAAATTGTACTTGCATTAGATCACCAACTTCTTGTCTATATATCATTTGCAATATTACAATTGTATTAAATTTGCACCATAGGTTTAATGTAGTTGTATGCGATATGTAGATATGTTTATCCATTAGAGGTGGTAGTTGTGCAAAGTCACCTCTGCACATTATACTAATGCTCCCAAAGTAAATATTTTGACTTTGGGGCATTATCTCACATAGCTTGTTGTCACTTTTTGAAAAAATCTTTGGCCCAATGAAGCTCATCTCATTGATGAAGACATATTATATTATATTTTTCATCTCTTCTTGTAGAGTTGTAAATAATTTTTCTTGGACATGTTGCATGTCTCTGATTGGACTCTTTCTGGTTGCATGTATTGTTGAGGATTGTATATTAAATGAAGTTATTCTTATTAGTGCAAGAACAAGTAGTGGGTTTATTTTTTTTGTCTTTGATTTTGTAGTGTGTTCCTTAAACAATTAATGACATAGGATTTCCTAGTTCTTGTTGTTCCTTGTATGACCATATATAATGGTTGGTTGAAATTTTTCTATAGAAAATGATTTGTAATGATAGTAAGTGGTTGTTATTCTAATGATACAGTGTTATTTTGATTGTGTGCATCTATTCATGTTTGCGTATGTTTTTTTCTAGTCTTGTTTGTGCTTATAAAGTTGAGTGAAGTTTCATGCAAAGGTAATGGGGCATTTTGGTTTTCTCAATCATGGTTATTATCAAAGTCACATCGACCTAGCATTTAAAGATCATTTAAGTCAATGCTAATGGAAAGTACCATTTGAGATAGTAGATCATATTCATTCATTTGTACATTATCTTGATCATTCATTTCTTCATCAAATGAGGCATCATCATCAACCTCTGCCTCAATTTCATCTATTCTATGAACAAGGCATGCATTGCAATGCACTTTCATTTGTTTCCAATAATTGATAATTTATTCTTTTGTTTTCCCAATGTCTTTGTCAATTTTTTTGAAAGCTTAATACAATAGTAACTAACTCCAACAAAATGTCTCCGATTTTTTTTAGTCTTCTTTTGGGATGGTGTAAAACTGAAAAAAATTTGAATACCTCATGTGTTGTTTTCTTTTTTGCCATTTGAATTCATTGCGAGAAGGTAGATATGTGTAAGATATTTCTAATCCAATTAGTGTTAACCTTTCTAGTTGTTTAGGGTGTTGCATGTAGGATTGTATATAGCTTTATTGTATCTCATTTCCAAAATTTATTTTCTTTAGGGAGCGGAGAACCTTTTTACCTACATTCAATGATATAAGTTGTCTATTGCATATCACAAGTGGTAATTTCTAAAGCATATGATAGGTTGCTTGTGCTCCTATATCTCTCTCTACAACAATCTATGACATAAAATTTTAGAATACTTTGAGGGATGGGTGTTGTAAATTTTCATGCGAGAAAATCCTTGCCAACATATTAACACAAGTTTTTATTTTTTGTTCTTCCTTTGATGTGTACTTGACAATGTATTTGAGAAAATATGGCATGGGATTATAGGTTTTCAATGTATGCTAGCTCTACATATTGATAGCATCTCATGGTTATGAATGTTCATCCTATCATCATTTCTTGATGGTCTATATGATTTTTGGTTAGATTCATCACATGTTAGGGTGGATTCATGCATTCTTTCCATGGAGCTCTATATCTATATTCTACTTGGTTCTCTTTTTTATGAAGAAAAGTTTGTTATGTGCATTTTATGTGTCTTTCGATACAACTAACCAACTCCTCATAATAATCGATGGGTTGTTTAGAGAATATTTATGTTTTGTTGAGAAAGCATGGGTCATCTGTAGGAGATCTATGTATCATGTTTTCTCTTGCTATTTTTGAGTGAGAGTTTCAAGCAGTAACATACTTGTTAAATTAACCCTCCACTTTGATAACTTTGGCTTTTTTTCCCCAATCAAGTGCATCCATGTTCAATACATTAGGTAGCTAGATTAATCCATGTATATGTGTAGAGCCTCCATGTTTCCATTCATAGAGGCACCAATAATTTGTTTCTTGTAAGTATTTTTCAATCACCTCTTCACAAAATATTGTAAATTGATGATGTAGGTAGAGAGTTGTGGTATGTGGGTTTTTAATCATGTTATCTGTGTGTTGTTTGTTATTGAAAATTGTAGGTGTATTGTTTTTTCAAAATGTCCTATGTAGGTTTGGCCATTTTGTGTCCAATGTTCTTAAAGTGAAGAACAATGTTGGGCAACCAATTTGGTTGATCATAGTTGTCAAATCAGAGTGACATTTATTCCAATATGTACTTGAAGGTCTTCAATAGTTATTGATATATTATCATCTAAATGTTTTTTTATGAAGACTGTTGCGAGAGTTGGCTTTGGTGGCATATCATAAGATTTGTATTATTCTCATTAACTCTCATGCCTTCATCTCCAATCGTATTATTCTTATAGCTATTTTGGATGGATGACGATACCCATGTTATGTAATTTCCATTACATCTTATTTATATTATTTCATGGTTTCCTTCTTTATTCTTCTATCATTGACTAAATCTACTATTAGAGGCCACAAAATGCTACCCTTTTCCCATCAATTATCTTGACATTCTAGTGGTGTTGGTCGAAAAATAGGTACATTACAAGAGTACTCCATCTTGGTGTAGTTTCTAAACAAGAGATTATGAATATTCTTGTGTGCTAGGTCTGTGGGAGTGAATAATCAATTTGTTAGTTCAATGGACAATGGAATCAAATATTGTCAACTTGAGTTGACTTCATCCCATTATTTTTAATATTCCCATCTATTGAGAACTCATCATTTGAAGGACTCGTTTTTTGAAGAGGGAAGTTGAAGAGGGTTTGAAACAATATGATTATAGAAGAGAGAAGGGAGAAGAAATGAGAAAGGATTCAAAGAAGTGAAAAATGGAAGGATATGAGAATGGGGTGAGAGAAGAGGCATCGATTGATGCCAACACCTTTTTCCAAATGATGGAGGGCTTCACATAGGAGAAACTTTTGTATATCCTCATAGATGCATTTGCAAAGCATAGGGACATTGTAGAGAAAGTGTGGGACATTGTAGATGCTAACCTTATGTTTTGAAATATTTTTGTCAGGAACCTAGGCTCGAACACCACCACTAGATCCTTTAAGGGTTTCTTTTCTTGATTTAGAGAAATTGAGGACTCTTTGACAATATTTCTCAGCGACATTAGAAAAATAGTATGGGAACCACTACTAGTATACAAGAACAAATCATTACCATGTACATAGGAGAACAATGAAAAATTAAAGACATTATCTTGTGAAATTAAGATTACTTTCTAGATTCAAAACATGTATTAAATGATAGGAAGAAGGGACAAAAATCCATTTCTTTACTAATCATAATGAGAAGTTGGCAATTGCATTTAAATTATTTAAACACATTCCAAGTACAACTATTAGATAAGTTAAGAACTCTTTTGTATGCTTATTATTTGAATCATTTTAAAATTTTAAATAAAGATTATTTATTTTCTTATGGTTTCAATAATATTCAACCATTAAAGCATAGTTGTTGAACACTGAGAAACCTTTTTGAAATATTTCAAATTGAAAATTGGAAAAGATTTTGAGTAATATTTGAATGTGAGTATCCTAATTTTTATAAATCTATGTGTGTATATTATTAGTAGAAGCATGCTAACTATATTGACTCATTATAATCTGTATTCGAAAAGAAATACATATATTATTTGCAATAAAGCTAGTAATCAAGTTTTAAAGGGACCTTGGAATGTTGTACAAGGAAAAATCATATTTGGAACATAGTAAAGGAATCTTGAAGTAAAGGAGAAAGGCGAAGCACTCAAAATAAATTAGACTAGTGTGAAAGTTCATTTATTTGTAACATCCAATAAACTATGAACTATATTGAAAAAAACTAAAACATTTATGCATACTTTGATGGCTTTAGATTCATCAAAAATAATTGCAAAATGTAGAAATAAGTTTTGATGCATTGCTCATGTTGTAGTACTTGTCATAAGCTAACTCGCACAAGAGATCACAAAATACTTCCAATTTCTCACATTGTCATGCCCAAAGTATGGGGCAAAAAACCACCAATTTTTTTTAAAGATAAATAATAATTAAATTCACTTGGTGTAGTGCCTACCCTCGTTCACATCTTTTCTCGACATTGTTGTTGTTATTATTAGACTATGACGGACTAGTTTTATGTTGATGGATTAGTGGTATTGTTTTGAGACTATCAAACATTATGTTATGGATTTAGAGATTATGTGATGAGATCATTTAGACTTTACATTTCATGCATACATGATGATCATTATATTGTTTCCAGCTATGGTTGATGATTAGTTGATGGTTATTATCTCATGTGTTTTATTATGGATACTTACCCCATACTTGCATGTGTATGGTGTGTGTGTTTTCTTATTGTATGGCATTTCTGATGTGGTTAAGGAAGGGAGTCGTAGTCACCTACTTAGTTGGGATCTACACGATGCACCACTTCCTACCATTGTCTATTTAGCTTAGCATTATATATTGTGTATGTACATGCATGGTTTTTCTGCAGGTTGCAGGTATTGGGTATCGACTTCCCTGAATTGCCAGGATGAGCGTACCCTATTATACTATCTCAATGATAAGAGAAGGGAGATAAATTCTCAAGTCCAAATCCTAAACCCTTAAGCCAATTATCCTAGTGAGGTAGGACAAGTATCTGGATATTTTACCCACTGAATGTGTCAGATGACATGATTCATGATTTTTTAACCCTTTAGACTGATTTTGAGTGATTTGCTCTATACTGGGTTTTCATATTTTATTTTGGAGGTCTATGGTGAATTTTCTGTTAATTAAGTCTTAATAAATAGATTTAATTAATAAATTAATTGTTTGAGAAAAATTAATATAAAATATCATGTTATTTGATCTTTTGATTATAATTAATTAAATGAGAATTAATTGAGGAAAAAAGAATTAGATAAAAAAAATTAGAAATTAAAAATAATAATAATAATAAAATAATAATAATAAGTAATATATAAATAATAATAATAAAAGTTATAAAAATTAAAATGAAAGTTATAAAGATTAAAATAGAAGTTATAAATATTTAAATAGAAATTATATAAAAGTGAATTGGAGTTATAAGCTTGCATGGGAATTAACGCACTTTTATATTTCTCATGTGTCAACAACAAAGGGGTTAGTGCATCAATTAAGCACATGGTGTCTACAACCCTATGGCTCATCTTGAAGGTTGGAAAAGACCCATGCTTAGTTGGTGACACCTTCCAACTGTTTCTAGAAGCATTCTAGATGTTTCCTAAAAGCTCTTTATATTTAGGCATTCATAGAGGCTTGGATATAGCAGTTGGAGTGCAAATTGGAGCATTGGAGGACTCGAGAACTCTGAAGAAGGGAGGAGCTTGCTCTACGGGTTTCTGAGGAAGAGTGAATTAGCATCAGAATCCGGGTAGATTCTTGTGATTTTACTTATGCTATTTTCGCATCATGCATTTCCCTGTCTTCTTCGTGTCTTCCATATGTCTTCTGAAGAATTTCATAATTTATTGTGCATTCTCAATATGGGTAGATTAATTTATTTGAGAATTCTTATATGCATGGATCTAAAAGAACACGGGGCTAGGGTTGAGATTCATAGTCAAACCCATTAGATTAATTATTGGAAATTTTGGGAGATCAAAAATTTATGGAGGAATTCTGAAAATTGAAGTTGTATTGTTATATTGTCAATTTGCTTATACTTACATATATATATGTATATATGCTCATATATTGTGATATTATTAATTCTGCATATATTTGTATACATATATACATACATATATATATACCTTTTTATATATATACATATATATATGTATATATAATATATATTTGTTAAAAATGGATAACATACCCGTGGGCAAAAACATTTTAATAAACGTTTTAAAACCAAATCGCAAATGGAAATCGCGTTAGCGATTTTAAAAAATAATAAACATTTTATACATTGAGTCGGGGGGGGATGAGACCCACACCCCCCACTGCAGTTGTAGTGTACCTCGTCGCAGGTACTACGACGGTAGTGGTACGCAGTACCACTGACATCGCAAGCCCTGCGACTGCAGGATCCTATGTACCGACAGTCATATCATATAATGTGTGTCATTTAAAAAAAAAAATGTTTGCCATATTCGATTTTGGTATTAATTGAATTTGATTAATTTGATTTTGTTAAATGATAAAATAATTTATATATTCATATATGTATATATATATATATATATATATATATATATATAAGTATGTATATAATATGTAAATACGATTATATGTTTTATAATTGTAAATTGATAATTGATTTATATCAAGGCTCATGATTGAAGTTAATTGTTCTATCGAGCATATTAAATATTGAATTGGTGGGGGACGTTTGGATTAAAATTATAATTAAAGAATGGAATTGTATTCATGTATAAATGTTCCTTCAAATTCTTTTTCTAAACTTGGAAACGTAAACTGAGACTTTTGCATTTAAATTCAAATTGTAAATTTAGCAAAACCAAAACATGTGTTGCATTGTGTATTTGTTATGTTATTGTTTTGGGTTGACTATTGTTGACCAGTTATAGGACGTCTACCAAAGGCTTGGGAGTTATGTGATTGTGATGTCATGATGATGTTTTAATCTCGATCTTTATAAACCCAACCATGGTTATGTGATGGAATGCTCTATGTATTGTTTGTAATTACTGATTGTTATAGTTGAGATTCTTATGTATGAGACACTTGACTTAACCATTATTTTTGGTCATCGATCAGTTAACCTTGGTTATTTTCTAGTCGCCATGATGGGACTATGATGTGGATTTATTCTTGATGATGTCATGTTGTGACATGTTTGACTCAACCATTTTTGGAGTCTTCGATCAGTATGATTGAGATATATATTTTGATTATTGAGAACCATTGGATACTTTGACTATCAGTGATACTTCAGTTGCCAATAGAGAGCTGTTGTGTTCATGATTTTCTATGGATGTTTGCTCATGGAGATTTGATGCTTTTATGCATATTTGATGATTTTATTATGGATTATCTTTTGTGATTTTGAGATTTATGATTCCATGAGCATTAGGGTAGGATATCTGCATGTAGTGACGAGAAGTGGCTTGCAATAGGGGCCGGGGCCCTAAGAGGCTGCCAAGGTAACTCATTGTAAGTTGGATTAATAAGTGATAACATTCACACCTAATACTAACTGAATGAACCTAAAAAGATAAGAGTTTTGTTCTCGCCCATGCCTTGAGTGCTTGTACAGGCTAGGATGGGAGTAGTGAGATGCATGGTTGCGACCTTGCATTCTGTAGTATGCCTCGTCAGTATGAGAGGATACTAGTGGCCACATGAAATCAGTATGGACCCGTGGAGTTTAGCTAACTGCTAGGATAACTTGTATGTGATAATTGCGATGACACTTTCTCGCTTGCATAGTAGGTTCCTACATGTCATTGTGTGCCTCTGGAGATTAGATGTCGAATTTTGTGTTTGGAACCTTTGAGTTATTATACTTTTAGGATTCCTAGACTTATAGAGATTTGTGCTATGTGATTTTGTTAGCCGTTTGGGACTTGGGATTATCTCCTTAGCACGGTGGGAGTGGACCACTTAGGTACCACACAGTTGGGTGGTAGTGTATTTTCCACTCTTATCATTTTGAGATTCATTGAGACATCGTGGCTGATGTGTCCTTCATGATGATGGTGGATATGTATCCTTTTCATTGATGATTAGCATATGTTAGCCAATGTTATCCTATGCTTATATTTGCATGTTAGATTACTTTCTACATATGATGTTGTATATATTAGGAGTGACATTCCTACTATGTAATACCGATGATCTCTTCGGTAATTTGGAATGTTACGCACGGAGGGATGGCTAGGATCCATGATGGTCTAATGATGCTATTAACGGTTGGGAGGAATCGTGCACTTAGTTTATTATGTTTGATCTTTATGATGGATGTATATGAGTTCTATGATGATGTATCATGTATATCATGTGATTATCTTTACTTTGATGTATCATGGATTAGAATAGGATGATGTACCTTATTCTATGTATGTATATTATTTTGAGCTTGTCATACCCTGTGACATGTACAGTGGATGATTGAGTATTTGAAATGTAATGTATAAACATTGAACTTATCATTATTATTTCATGTGGATGTTGTGTTATATGGATTCATGTATGATAGATGTTTCTAGATGTAATACAACGTTAAGGGATCTTAAAGAATGTAATCTGATTATATATGTTATGTTTACTTTTAGATGGACATTACTATTGCTTTCGTTATTGTGCATTAGTTATACGTGGTGTTTACTTTCATGTAAAAAAAAAATGCTACTAAACTTAGTGAATTCTAGGTTAATTCTTTGGATCCCTTGGCGGGGCATTACACTAGGTTTGATATGTTCATTTTCACAAGTTAAAATGTGGGTACACTGTAAGATGGGTACAAGATCTTCTCTTTTCAATACTTTAAGACTACCACTTAGTTTTTTAAAAAAACATCATGTAGAAAAAGGTTGTTAAACCTAAATGTTCATTGTTAAATCAATTAATTAAATTAAATTAAATTAATTAAATTAATTAAAAGACCTAACACTTTATTATTTTTAATTACCCTTAAAAATATTACATCCTTAGAACAATAGTACTAAGCTTATTAGTAAACATATTTTACAATTAAGTTAAATCCTATTAACATTAATTAGTAAAATGGTGAAATGGTGAGGCTTCTTTCCCGTAGGGCCTACAACCAAGGTTCAAGTCCCCACAAGGCCATTCTCTACTGTGGATCTTAATCGAGAATATTTTTCCATTGACCCTTGGTGAAATAGTGGGGCTTCTTGCCTGTAGTGCTTACAGCCAAGGGTTAATAAATTTTTTGGCTTGTCCCTTTGGTGAAATGGTGGGGCTTCTTGCCTGTAGAGCCTACAACCAAGGTTCAAGTCCCCACAGGGCCATTCTCTACCGTTGATCTTAATTGAGAATATTTTTCCATTGACCCTTGGTGAAATAGTGGGGCTTCTTGCCTATAGTGCTTACAACCAAGGGTTAATAAAAAATTTAAAATCCTCCTCCTCCATAACCCCAAGTAGAAAAAGTCCTAGGGATCTCAGGTAGAAGTAGGCTGAGAAGGCTGAGGAGGGAAGCAGTGATGATGAGGAGGATCCAAAGTCTGAGGAGGTGGTGAAGGAGATGCAAGAGGAAACAAAGGTCGATAGTGGAAGGAAGAAGCGCAAGAGGGAGAGTCTAGAGGATGTGCGCTCTCATTATGAGGAGACGTCTATGTTGCCCCTTTCTCCTATCCATCTCCACCTTGAGGAACAAAAAGAGGAGAAAGCTGGGTATGCAGAAGGGGAAGTGCAGACCAATGACAGGAGGAAAGCATGGATTAATTTCAATGTCAAGACTGCCAAAATGGGAATCTTTAGGGAGGCCATGAATCCCCAAATCCTAGTGGATAATCAAGAAGAGCAGTGGCTGGAAGAATTAATTGATCCAGTGATTTGGCTATTTCGGACAGAGCCAGGGAGACAGGGATGAATCTTTTAAATAATGCTTGCAACAGCATGATTGATAATTTCAGATCAATCAAATGGCTTTTCCACGAGCTTCAGGAGGTTAAAGACCAGGTGAAACACATTGAGGCAGCAAGGGAAGGAATTGATGCCAATAGGAGGATAGATTCGACTGATAGGCTCACTTTGGTGGAACAAAGGATACACAATCTGGAAAACTACAATCACAGCCTTGCCAATTAGATGTTTTCCTTGTTAAGCTCCATCAACAACAACATCATCTCTCTCATGGGCTGAATCAAAGACAATGAAATGCACGATGATGAGGATGGAAATGACAGAGACGAGGCCAGAATGGAGGATGACCCTACAAAGGACAACTCCACTCTTGTATAGGACCAAGGGAATCAAAGAGGGCAACAGATGGAAACGGAGGAGAATCAACAGGCCTTTGAGGCTGTCATGTCCCCAATTTTCAGTGGCAGTCTGATTAATTAATTTGATTAACTTGATCGTCCAAAATAATGAATATTTGATGAGGACGACTAATTAATCATTTTAATTAAATAAATAAATGATATTAAGTTAATTACTTATAAATTTATCAAATAAATAAATATTAAAAGATAACTTTATATTTAATTAATTTAATAAAGTGACTTGGATTATAAAATATTTAATAAAGTCACTTAAGAGATAAGATCAAAAATGTTCTAGAAGTCTCTGGAAAAGATGGAGAGAAAAGAATAAATAGGCACCCCGGGGCTCCATTCGAACCAGGGCAATTTTTTTTATCTCTCTTTGTTTCAGATTGTGATTCACTCACAGGTGCTTTGTGGAACCTAGGGTTTTTGCAATTTTCACAGTTGGCCATTGAGAACGATAACTCTCAATTGGTACGCAATTTTGAGGGTGTGAAATATCATCTGAATTATTGCAGATTGGAGGTGACATTCAGTCATTTCATCGGGGCAAAATTTGTGGCCTAAGGCCAAATTCAAAGGATTGATATTTGAAGATTTTAGGTTTTGCAAGCGTCGCCGTATACCATTGAGATCATTTTCGTGGAGCATTGGAAAACCAGATTAAAATTCGTAGCTCACAGTCCAGCACTTCTGTATAATGTTTGGGCCAAATTCCATTTCCCTTGGATAGTCGGCATTATCATTGTGAGTTGTAACATCTTACACCTTGTGCCGGCAATACCATGAGTTGTCTAGCATCCAAGACGATTTGTCTTGCTTAATCTGCCAACGATGTGAGTAAGAGAAGACAGAGGTAAGGCGACTGGGGTGGAATAAAGATGAGGATTATTGTATGATTCAGTCTAAGACAGAAGTCGCCAGAATTGGAAATAGAAGGCGAGTTTCCTAGACAAACTTTCAGCAGTATTTTCGTATTTGGTTAAGGCCGAAGTCTGAAGCTGTTTGCACATAGCAAATTTTGGGCAGGCCGGATTGCAATACCACATCAGCGGCAATCACATATTTGGAGATTTTAAAAATGCGAGATTGAAGGGTTGTGGGAGGCAACTTCCAAAATCAACACATCCGTATATACCTCCGGAACGAGGCCGCAGGAGCTATCGAGTTCGGTGATTTTTTGAGCCGGCAAAGTGGATTCAATCGTTTCGCAACCGGCGAACATAATTCCATTAGGATTCGGACGTTATGCTTGGTCGAGCTGGCAGGTCCCTTCTTGATTCGACTGAAGATCCATTCGCAGCAGACGTCCAAGAACTATGACCTACAGATTAGAAGTTATTCAACCAGCATTGTTCGCGGGTCACACATTTTCACAACCATGGCCACGCTCATAGGTAATATCATTGTGAAGTCTGAAGGTGGTAACTATGGGAGCCGTTAGCAAGGAGTTGTGATATGTTTCAAGCGCAGTAGAAGCCAGGACGAGATCATAAAAAATAACCTTTGATTAGTGTCAACCTCGCTCAGAAGTTACGGGTTTCGCAGAGGCATTTCTAAGGGAGGTTGGGTGGCCAACAACACTGCCAGCAGATGAGGAAGAATCCCCAGTAGTTTGGTATTACGACCAGGAATTGATAGGCTTGTGGATGATGCAAATACCATTCATTAATGGAGTGACAAATGCGATCTTTTTCAGATCAGACAAAGTTCGATTGGCATTAAGTTTCAGACAAAATTCAGGTTTTCTCTTTGGCATTGTTTTAGATATATATACCCAATCCGGGTTCTATAATCAATTATGGGATTGTTATTAAATATTACTTGCAACTGAATCACTTTCTGAATTCTGTCATTAACCATTGCATAAGGATTGGTCTTTGATCACTTTCCAGTATAGTTACTTAGTTCAGTAAGGCCTGAGCTTGTTGACTAACTGTTTGACGTAATACCGAACCCTTGAAGTATTGAATTTTGGTTTTAAAAGAAGCAATAATCCTGTCGGGGTTATTTCAGAGGCTACTTAGGTGATGCATGATCTAGAGCGAAAGAACAAGGAATAACTCTTGCCTGTTCTTTTGTTTATCGCTGTCTTTTGGCTTTTTGTGCTGGCTTTTGGCCATGGCTTTGTCTGTTTCCTTTTCCTGGTCTTTTCTCAGTACTTTTTCCTTTGGCTGGGCTTAATGTTTATTATTAGCCTTTGAACTTATACTTTTTTGGCTAGGTTGTCATGCTTATTATCAACCTTCTTATGTTCTAACTTTCAGGTTTCAGGTTCCTTGTAAAACCTGTTTATCTAATAAAAAACATTAATTAATAAAATATCTATTATGCAAAAATATCAATTAACAATATAATTAATTGATTCGAATGAAAATTTAAATAATATAAATCTAATTATTCAAAACGTTTAAATAAAAGAACTTACTAACTAAAATAATGTCTACACATATAATTACATAAACTTTATTTTAATAACAATTTGTTAAAATTTATAATCTATCTAAAAATATTTTTGATAACAAAAAATAATAATAGTATAACTAAAATTAAATAAACTAAAACATTAACACCACTAACTTAAATAATAATCTACTGTAATCTAACATTTACTACAACTAACAATATCTAACTTTTAAACCTTTATTAATCTAGAATAAATTCTAACATTAAAAAATAAATATATATTTAATGACTAAAATTTAAAACATTTCAATATTATTTAAAAAATAATAATTTAAAACTAATTAATATCTAAAACTACAACTCATATTTCAAACACATATATTAACAACTAACTACATTCAACTAACAATTAAATAAAAATCTAATATTAACATATACTAACACACTTTATTAATTACTAAATTTAATTAAAACTTAAACTAACTAAACTAACTCTAAACTATCAGTAAACTACACTAATAAAAATAAAATACAAAACAAACTAATAAAATAAAATAAAAACTTAAATTTAAAACTATAAAATCACCTACCATGACATTAATGACCAAAACAACCCTTGCCATTTTCAAAAGTTAAGTCACCTAGTTAAGTCATCCTTAGATATTTTGACTTTGTTCTTAAACTCATATTTGCCCTTTTCAAAAGCTCGGAAAGTGAGGGTGCATTTATGACATAAAGTTTATTTGGTGGAATAAGATAGAGGTAAGGAGTTACTTTATAAAATTAAGTAGATGGGATTTTTAAAAAAAGATATTTAGAATATTAAAATATATAAATATATGAAATTGCTTTTTGTTTTTGTTTTTATTTAAATATTTAATATCTTTAAGCAAGTTCAAAAGAAAGAATATTTAAGGAATCATAAGATGCTCTTTGCAAGCAAATCAATTACTTTTTGCTCTCATACATTATCTAGAGAGTTTTTACTCTTGGAAATATATTTTTTAATTTTTGAAGGCCTTTTTTCTTCTAAGTGTGAATTTTCAAATTTTTTTATTAGACAAGAGGGTATTTTTTTTTTTAAGGTCATTTTCTTTTCTAAGTGTCTCCTTTTTTGAATGCAAACAAATTTCATAACAAGAGGTGCATATTTTGATTATCTAATTGGATCTACCATAATGCATAGTTAACTAGGGGGTTGAATAATTCGTTTAACAACGATGTAAGATTTATTTTATTTCATATTAAGCATGAAGTTGAATTGAAAATTCCAACCCATGTGACTTGACTTTTGAAAATGGCAAGGGTTGTTTTGGGCATTAATGTCATGGTAGGTGATTTTATAGTTTTAAATTTAGGTTTTTATTTTATTTTATTAGTTTGTTTTGTATTTTATTTTTATTAGTGTAGTCTAATGTTAGTTTAAGTTTTAATTAGATTTAATAATTAATAAAGTGTGTTAGTATATGTTAATATTAGATTTTTATTTAATTGTTAGTTGAATGTAGTTAGTTGTTAATATATGTGTTTTAAATATGAGTTGTAGTTTTAGATATTAATTAGTTTTAAAAGAAAAATTAAAAATATTATTGAAATGTTTTAAATTTTAGTCATTAAATATATATTTATTTTTTAATGTTAGAATTTATTCTAGATTAATAAATGTTTAAAAGTTAGATATTGTTAGTTGTAGTAAATGTTAGATTATAGTAGATTATTATTTAAGTTAGTGGTGTTAATGTTTTAGTTTATTTAATTTTAGTTATACTATTTAATTTTTGTTATTAAAAATGTTTTTAGATAGATTATAAATTTTAACAATTTGTTATTAAAATAAAGTTTATGTAATTATATGTGTAGACATTATTTTAGTTAGTAAGTTCTTTATTTAAATGTTTTGGATAATTAGATTTATATTATTTAAATGGTCATTCGAATCAATTAATTATATTGTTAATTGATATTTTTGCACAATAGATATTTTATTGATTAATGTTATTAGGATTTAAATAAATTGTAAAATATGTTTACTAATAAGCTTAGTACTATTGTTCTAAGGATGTAATATTTTTAAGGGTAATAAAAAATAATGAAGTGTTAGGTCTTTTAATTAACTGAATTTAGTTAATTTAATTAAATTAATTGATTTAAAGGGTGAGTGAGTAGTCGAGTTGGTGTGAAGGCGATTCGTGAGGCGTAGTGTTAGGCTAATGATCCTGGTGCTACACATCAACTCCGGTTCGAGTCACACTAGGTTTACCACAAACCCTTTAAAGGGTGAGTGAGTAGCTGAGTTGGTGTGAAGGTGAGTCGTGAGGCGTAATGTTAGGCTAATGATCCCGGTGCTACGCATCAACTCCGGTTCGAGTCACACTAGGTTTACCACAAACCCTTTGAAGGGTGAGTGAGTAGCCGAGTTGGTGTGAAGGCGAGTCGTGAGGCATAGTGTTAGGCTAATGATCCCGGTGCTACGCATCAACTTCGGTTCGAGTCACACTAGGTTTACCACAAACCCTTTTTTAAAGGGTGAGTGAGTAGCCGAGTTGGTGTGAAAGCGAGTCATGAGGCGTAGTGTTAGGCTAATGATCTCGGTGCTACGCATCAACTCCGGTTCGAGTCACACTAGGTTTACCACAAACCCTTTAGCCAATAGTGGCATGTTGTGATGGTTAAGTTGTTATGTTGTTATCCTTGCCATCAAGGTTCAAATCTCATGGGGATGAGGTCCCCTGTTTGTGGCCTCACTGGTTCATAGCTCCAGGTCAAAGCGTTTACCCCTTCGTACCAAAAAAATAAAATTAATTGATTTAACAATGAACGCTTAAGTTTAATGACCTTTTCCTACATTATGTTTTTTTAAAAAACTAAGTGGTAGTCTTAAAGTATTGAAAAAGGATCTTGTATCCATCTTGTAGTGTACCCACATTTTAACTTGTGAAAATGCACATATCAAACCTAGTGAATTTAATTATTATTTATCTTTAAAAAAAATTGGTGTGTTTTTGCCCCATACTTTGGGCATGACACACATGTAATGTAGAATTGGTGCAATGCTTCTCATATAGTAGTAATTTCAACATGTTCAACATCATTTGCATTCTTACTTATTTGAATGGCATTTTCACATATCTTAGCACACGTTTCTAGAAGATTGCTTAATAAATTCATAATATTATTTTGGTCATTTCCCCTTCAGTTTATAGATGTTGACATTTTAGTCATTTTTGGGACATCCTTATCAGATTCATCACTTGAAATGTCTATAATTGGCTGAGGTAGTTTATTATTTGCCATAACATAAAAGTAAAATATAGTGGATAAAGTAACAAACATACATTATAAATAGGGATTTCTTGGTCCAATAGTACCAATTAAAAGATCTCAAATGCTATTTTCATACCAACAAAAATATTGAAAGACTTAATTGGAAATAGTACAATATCAACAGAATTATACAAAATAAGAGTTGAACAAAGAGAAATTTGAGAGAATTGGATAATAAATATGTAGATACTCCATAACAAATAGAGTGTCATGCCCAAAATACGAGGGCATAAAACACACGTAACAAATTTTTTTTTTTTTAAAGATTAATAACACCACTAAGTTGGTGAGGGGGTTTGATAAAGTTTACTATGTTTGATTCACCAGTTAAACTATGGAGATGTTGCAAAGTAGATAAATGATTCCCTATCAATGCCTAAGACTACATCTCAATTTTTAAACACAACATGTAGAAATAGATTGTTTAATTGAACTTTCATTATTAAATTGAATAATTAAATTAAATAATCCAATTTTCAATTAATTAAAAGATTTAATACATTATCACTTTTATGTACTTTTAAAAATATTAATGAACAATACATTTCAATTATTCAGATAACAATAAAAATAGATCTAAATATTTCAAACTAATAAAATCATAGAACTAACTCTAATTATTCTTGAAAAGTTCAAAATAAAAGGAGCTTACTAACTTAAGCTTTTAATACGATCTAATAATTTTATTTCACTAATTTAAACGTTAAATCTAAAATTTTAACTAAAATAATTTAAAATATTAAAAAAAAATAAAACTAACTAAACAATGCATATTAAATGCTTAAAATTTAACTAATGAAAAAAAACTTAAACTAAAACTATATTATACTAATTAGCTTTTAACTAATACTAACATCACTATAATAATTAACATTACTAACTACAACTAATATTCTATTAAATCTAAATTTGCTCATATTTAAAACTTATTAATTAAATTTCTTAAGGATAAAACTAACTAATTCTTATTAATTAACTTTACAAAAAATTTACTAATTAAAAACATACTCAACTAATACTAATACTATAAAAAAAAACATAACATTTACTTCTTACCAATTTACTAATATCTAACACAATACTAATATTTACATATACTAATTAATTAACATTTAAAAAACGTAAAAATTAAATTTCTAAAACATAGAACTAACTAAATTTAGAAAAAGAACTTTATATAAAAAGAAAAACATACTAATTTATAACTTAACAAAACTAACTACAAACTTTCTAATACTAAATTTAACTACCCTAAACTAACCTTACACTCTACCCCACGTGTCTCAATTCCTAAAACTACTCATGCCAATCAAGGCTGAAAAAAAGAAAAATGCAGCAAAAGTAATTGCATTTATAACGTTGACTTTAGTTTAGTTTTTTTTTTAAAACTCCATTCTCCCCACATATTCCAATGATGACTTGAAAGACTCCAAGGTACGAACAGGGTGAGTAATCTATTTTAAAATTTAAATCTGCCCCTTCTAGAATTTCCCATTGCTAGAAACATGGAACTAAGTGTAAAAAGGGGTAGGTGAAAATTTAGAAAAAAGGGTAAAAGAGTATTTGGTGTTTAAAGTTAAGTTGTTGGGTCTCTTTAGGATAGGATATTTATGATTTTTCTTGAAGCATTTTCTATTTTATTTTATTATTTTATTAATTTAAATTTTTAATAAGTATAAAGAATAATTAGAGAATCTTTTAAGATTCTCTGTCCAAGGGAAGCACTTAAATTTTTACCCCATACAAATTCCAGAGCATAATTGTTCTTGGGAATCTTTTTTTTTGAAGGTCATTTTTTTTGACTAAGTATGAAATTTCTAAGCAATTACTTTTTTTGAATGCAATTTTTTCAAGTGTTATACCTTTTTTTTTATAGCTTATATGCTTTGTCAAGAGCAATATATTTTTATAACAAGGAGGTTTCTATATATATATAACTTGCTAAAAACCTAGTTAGACTAAGGGATTGAATAATTCATTTTAAAAACAATGTAAGATTATTTTGTTTCCCAATAATCACAAAAATGAATTGAAGTTCCAAACATAACATAACTTCTTTCCTTAAAATATTTGAACTTGAAATTTGCAAAATTGAACATCATCATTTCATCTTATTTTTAATGCGCATCCATATAACCGAAAAATACAAAGAAAACTCATGAGAACCAATAATACTCAATCACCATTTTATTGGTAAACCTAATTCAAAGGCTCAGTTAGGAAAGAACCAGGAAGAAAATCCGACGTTGTTGCCATTACAAAAAAGTTTTGAAAAATACAATTTACATAGGATTCCAATCCCAAAATTTCAATAATCAAATTAAATTTCCTTCATGGCCCTTAACAAGAGACCCATTTCATTTTTTGTAATACATTGCTCAGGTCATGGAGGGAACGAAAACTGACTAGGTGACAAAACAACATAACAAGAAACTAAATTAGACATTCATATCCATACTAGGTTTTCACAACAGGATTCAACATTGAATCAAAACTAGGGAAAGGTGAATTTTTTCAACGGGAGATGTCAGACACAACACCAAACCAGGTGCCCAATCGGGGCTATAACTCAAGAACTTCTGTTCTTCCATTCTTACATGCCAAAACTCATACGTGATTTGTGCTGACAGGTAGGGGCCCATAACACCCTACCCTCTCTCCCTCTTCTCATCCTGAGAAGAGACTCTACATTGTTGGAGTCCAACTAAAAAGACCTTTCTCAAAATTGGCCACTTCTGCCCTATCCAAGGGTGAGTAATGCCAAAACACCCATACAAGAAAACTTCGAAACACAAACAAAAATATGAAAGAAAAGCATTCAAGAAACATAGTTTTGATCTTTCCCAAACATACCCAACATGCATACAAGCATACCAATAAACAATCCCAATAGCATAAGCATGAAACAAGCATGAACAATTTGAACAAGGGAGATGAAGAACTCCTACATTCACAAAGAGGTTATGGTAAATGATCAAATTGAGAAGATCTTTTCCTTCCTTGCCTTCAACCTTCCAAGACTCCTCTCTAAAAGTAGAGATTGGGTAACAACCAAAACTACTCCAAAAAGGGCCTCTAAATAATATCCAAACTCAACCACCAAAAAGGGCAATAAATTTCTCCACTCACCTAAAAATCTAGAAGTTTCTAACTCAACCAAATCTAAGGTTAACCTCTAAGTGGAGTTGAGGTTATGCAACTCATGGTAACCACTTTCAATTTTCGCACAAAGACAAAAATAGACTTTTTGAGTGACCTCAAAAGTCAACAAAAGGGGCTTAGGGGGTGGAAAATGCCCCCAACCCATACCCATACCTCTTGGGTATAAAGATCTCATGTTTTAAGGCCTAAGGAATTGATTTTGGGACCAAACAAATGTTAGAAATATTTAGGACCATCTAACAACTCCAAAATGCAGATTAAGCACTAATTAGGATTAGGGGTGACTAAACTTGATTAAAAAAAAATAAGCAAAAAATGACACTAACTTAGTCTGCCTTAGGTCCAAAGGTTACACATATAACCCTAACTAGCATGCTGGAATGCATATGCAATTCACGAGTGTCAAGTGACACTATAAGAACACAATTACGAAACATTAACATTTACTGATCACGGAAAGATACATTCATACATCTCACAATACAATTAAGTTACAAACAACAAGGTTTTCACAAATGGCACATAGGGATCAGTTTCGTTCCTATGTTAGATTTCTTAGCTAAAATATCCTGCACCCTCATTGCACACATTAGTAGCTCAAGGAAATCACATGCATATATGTATATAACGTATCAGGAAATCACATAACTCAGAACATAATCCTTTAATTAATTATCTATTTAATTCATTTCTACTCACATTTAATCATCAGAAATCACATAATCAAAATAACATAACTTATTTATTAATTTAGATTAAGTACTAGTATAATCATCATTAGGCATGCATATACCTAAACATCATAACAACACCAATTAAAGGATACTAAACTATCTGAAGCATAAAACTTAATCATCGAGGTATCAAAATCAACATCCTTATCATCAGGTGAAAAATGCCTTGTATCATTATTAGTGAAATTTAAATGTTTAATTAGTCGAGATAATGTAGTAGTTCTCAAATCACTGAGTATTAAAACATGGATGTATCAACTTCTCTTAATTTCATTAGGACAATCACAACATAAAACATTACTTCATATCCATCCTAATCTCCTACAATAGTTTTAACATAGAGATACATATTTAATAAGTACATGCGAGGAGGGACCTCACATAGAGGACATCATTGAAATAACATAACAACAAAATAAATATCTCGTTAAAATATTGAATGACAAAGACATACCACTTTGTGTCTGTATCTCCTCTACTTTGAAACAATAAATTTAAACCTTTGCTATAAAAAAGTGAAGAAAGATAGTAATGAGTATATTGAATGGTCGATTGATACTTAATACAAATATGAATATGTCAAATACCTTTCAGTATGCGAGTCTTCTCAAATTTGTGGTTCTTTGAAATATGCTAACCCTATATTTATAGGCATAAGTTCAACAAATGACAAGATTTATGCATTTTTTTAGGCAAATTTAAAATACTAAAAAAATAGATGATTTTTTATTTTATTTTTTATTCTAGAGATTTACGAGTCTTATATTATTTATTCTATTTCTTGAATTTTATATAATAAAATAGATAATTTATATTGATTTATTTAACTATTAAAAAAGTATTTTTTTTTAATAGTTTTATTGTGAAATTGAAAATTATTTAAAAAAATAAAAAATTCACTTAATAAAAATATGTTTTATTGCATACAAAACTATTTACTTAGTATTCTAGAGATTTAGATATCTTATTATTTTTATTTAATAAAAAGGATACTTTATTTTGATTATTTTATTTATTAACAAATAGAGAAAAATTTGTATTTTGAGATGTGATGAATTAAGTCTATAATTTGGATATTCGTGGAAATAACAATGATTTGGTAAAATTGATAGATTACGATTCAAGAAACCAGATTTAAGACTTTTGATTGGAATCAAATATTTAAACTATTGAGTAAACTAAGGGAATTCGAAGTTGTTTGGAACCCCCCTCTAAATCTAGCATAGAGGCTATGCACACTAATTTTGTCACACAATAGTCTAGATCAAATCCTTGTCATGGTCAGAAGACTTAAAAATCTAAAACTAAAATAAGGCAATTTATCAAATCTAGGGGAAGGGTGACTTTTTAATTTTATTCTAAAACTAGATTTGTAGTTAAAATTGAATGGAATTCAAATTACTTACATATAAGCTAGATCACAAAGGTTCAATGTATTTAGAAATCTATCTCTTAAGATACATTACTGTCAAACAATTAGTCTCAAATTAGGTACTTTTATCCCCTTAATTTGGTAAAGTTATCATCCATTAAGCAATGACAAAATTAAATATGATTTAACTAGATCTTACTACTCCTAATCTCAATCTATTCCTTTTTCAGACATTATTTTGAATCAAACACTAAAGTTTTGTTAATACTCACTCTCAGTATTTCACAGTTAGCTCCCAATGAGAAAGATTTAAATCAACAACCATAATATCAATCATGTCTTAGTAGTAATGGCTAGAAGTAACTAAATATCAAACACTAGATGGGATATTAGGAATTGTAACTTATGGTAATCCACAATTTCTCTTATTATCAAGGATCTTTAACATATATATTGGAAACTTTGTTATAATAGAAATAAATAACAAGTGAATAGCTGCATATAAAATAACTTCAAAAAATGTTGCAAGAATTAGTAACATATCTTATATTTCTTAATTATACTAATGATTTAGATGAGCTTGAATTCTTTGATAGAATGTAGGAATTAGGGAGTCAATATCTCACTCCTCAAGACCTTGACATCCATATAGCTAGTTCTTTCTCACATTCAATAATGGTTTAGAGACAGCCTCAATATTAGTTCAGAGATTGATTGGAAATTATAAAATCTAAGCTATCATTTAAATGAAGTTTAGTAGCAGGATCACATTAAATCTTCAAAAACTGGGGTATGCCCCTTTTAAATATTTAAGAGTGTATGAGACAAAAGTCTCAGGCAAGATTGGAGGTTTTCTTCTTTGTTCTTTCCTACCAATGCATATTTGAATGGAGAACATGTAAAATCTTATTTATAATAATATAATCAAATGGCTCCAGCCTTTTATCGATAAAAAAAAATGTATAGTGAGAAAAAAATATTAAGAAGTTTTTTGTTTAATTTTTAACATTAAAAAATAATTGTTTAGATTAACTAAATAAACAATAATTATTTTTTATGAAAATAAAATAGTCCAAACTATTTATTTAATTATTCATAAAAAAAGTAATCTTAAATTTATTATATAAAGTTTTCAAATATTATAATATTTTTTTAAAAATGTGAAGATATTATCATTGCATTTAGATTTTTTCTATTTTATTCATTTAAGGATATTATTTTAATTAGAATGAGATTTTTTTGCAATTATATTGTTTTACAATTTAAATACTTTCTTTGATTAATAAATATATTTTTAATGCAAGAAACATAAGTTTTAGGTTTAATACTATTAAGCTATATTTAATATAATATTTTTTTCAAAATGATTAGTAAAAAAGATATAGTTAAAAACAAAAAAACAACTTTTCCATTAATGAAAATTTTTATGGAAGTTTTTAAATTAATTAAATACACATTTTTATTTTTTATGATAGTAAAAATATTGAAACAAATATTTTATGTAATTTTTAATATAAAATAGAAGATATTGTTTTTTATAAGAAAGAGTTTGAGAAAGTATTTATTTAATTCTTAATATAAAAAGTAATTTTAAATATACTGTTTAAAGTTTTAAAGATATTATTATTATTTATTTATTTTAAATGTGAAGATATTATCATTGCATTTATATTTTCTTTATTTTATTCATTCAAGAATATTATTATTTTTAATTAATAAAAAGAAAATTTGTAATGATTATTTTAATTAATTAAAAATATTCTTAATTTTTTTGCTTTTATTGCTAACAGAATAATTAATTTAAAAAAGAAATAAATTTGTTATACTATAATTTATCAAGAAAGCATACATATTTTTTTTCCCTAAAAGACATTATTTTAAGGTTTTATATAATTAATTTTATCCATTTGCTATTATTTTATACAATGTTATTATTTATTATAATTTTCAAATTGACTAATAAAAAAGATAATTAGTAATGATTATTTTACTCAATAAAAATAGATAAGATGATTTTTTCAAATAAAATAAAAAATATATAATGTTGGACACCATTTTCTTTATGCAAACAATTTTTTTGACCATCTCAAAATGGTTTTACAACTTTCTAATGGTTGTTTTGTGGCTTTTAAATTAGTTTCATGGCGTGAGACAAATCTCTTGGGCAAAATGTAGAAAGACAATCCAACATTAAAAGCCTATCAACTAATAATAATAAAATAAACCATTAATCTACATGGTGTCAATTCCTAAAATCATAACTTTCCTAAAATTGTTAATTTCACATTCTCCTCTACTGATACATCTATAAATTTACTATCACACTTGACATAATTTGAGAGGTGGCTTTCAAAAATATAATCTCAAGTTTATTGCACTATGAGGCAATGCCTATCTATGATATAAATTGGAGTCATATCAAAGTATTCACTATAACATTTTTGCAGCTAATGTTGCACCTTATATAAGCAATTTTATATCTAGACAAAAATGAGCAATATACTTGACCAATCCAAATAATACATTTGCAGAAACAATTATCTCATGGGCCATGTCGACCATGATAACACAATAGCTTGCTAGATTAGGTTCACAACAAGACACTAACTCTTGCTTGATAATGATTTAAGTTTTCCAAGCATGCCCTATATTTTGCCAATATTTATGTCTTTATTAGAGCAATCCACACCAGTAAAATCTTGTAATATTGGTTACCAAGGACTATATGGTCTTGAGTCACAATATGAGAGAGCGGTGACCTTCTTGTATGGTCTTGAGTCACAATAGGAGAGTGGTGACCTTTTGATTAGTAACACTAATCTTTTGTTTTTACTAGTTCACCCCATTATTATCTGCATCCACAAAACCTATGTGATTCTCTACTAATGTTTCTCTTAGGAATTTGATTTGTCACTATATCCATTCATGGTAATATTTCTAGAAGCATCACTAATTCTTTGACATCTAGATTTCTTTAGTTTAGAACTGGAATTTGTCAAATCTGCATATTGGTCTCTTGAAAAATTTCATGAATTTGTGAAGGAAACTAGGGTGAGGGGTGCCTGCCGGAAATGGAATTCCAATTTGAAAAAATTAGAATTCCATCATCTACAAAGGAATCCTACGTAGCTTTGTGAATTGCAAAATCTAAAAAAACTAACGGAGAAAATTATGAAAACCCATTCAAAAAATCTTCATGTAGAAACATGAGGCTTTGCATGGTAAAATAGCTCATGCATGTAACAAGAAAGTGCATGCAAGTACATGCAACCCTAAAAAATCAGATTTTTTTTGCAACCAAGAAATCATGGGATTTTATCCCTCAACTAGGCTTGTAATTTCTAGAAAAATTCCTTGAAGACGAACCAAAAAAGTTTCATAAAATACCTTTAACAATTTAAAAAAAAAAAAATTAAAACAACTAATTTCTTTAAAAAAAATTCCAAATCAAAAGAGACTCAAATTTTTCTTAATAAATTCACCAAATTTTAAATCCCATTGACCTTCTCTAATACCATGTTATGATATATCCATGTTGCTATAGTTATATTTTAAAAAGGAGAAGAAAGCTCCTTATATAGATTTACAAAGATGATGTTTCTAAAAGAAACACCATGAACTAAATATAGAAATATAAACTACCTAATAAACTAATGACTAACTAAGATGACCATTAAAGAAACATTATAATGTTATAATAGTTCCTATGAGCTAAATAGGATTTAACTCACCTTTTGACATAATGGGACTATCCTTAGGCTGTGGGTCACTATATTGAGGATAAATCTCTAGAGAGAGCTAGTTCTCTTTAAAACTTAGCCTAAACGTGATGGAGAAAGATAAGAGGACGAGTGTAAAATTGAGACTAAACTGATATGGTGATCAACCAAAGAATGAAGTATACATTGCATATATCTCTACTCACAACCACCAAATGATAAGAGCTTAGATTCCTCTCTAACTTCATGCAGTGCATAAAAATTTCATATGAAGGTGTTGGAATTGATCTAGTAGGAAGAATAAGAGGGATTCACAACTAGACAAATATGAATCACACACAATATATGACCTACACTGGAACAAATTTGTTTGATAGTAACACTTGGTTTAACTAAAGAATGAATACCTTAGGATGAATCACAATAAATATAAGCCAATGCATATATATTTGATCAAACTAGATAGGGAAGATAAATTAAAAAACTTTGACTTCCTGAAGGAGCCAATTTGTAAGATTTTGTATTACCATCACAAAGTTACAAGAAAATTCTTTTTTTTTGCAAGAGAGCTTCAGCAGAAGGAAAAATAAGAACTAAGGAGAGAATTTTGAAAATTATGATATATCTATTTTAGTTTGCATCTCATTCCACCCACTAGATAGTCAAACCCAATATTATAGCAAGTGGAGGAAAAATAGAATCTAAACTCTCCTTTATTCAACATTGACCATGTAAAACATCCCTAAAATAAAAATGCAAGCTAACAATACACACAACACTATTCCCCATACTTGTGTTATGATAAAAAATAAACCCTCTTTCAAAGCATAGCATTTTATGACAAATAATATTTATTGCATTATGAAAAGAGGAATCGTGCAATACATAATATTGCAATAGGGATGCTGCACCAAGAAAATCATTATTGTATGAAAGATTAACTTATCAAATACAATAAAAATGGGAGTAGAAACTTAACCCATAATATAATATTGTGCTAGAGACGTAAAAGAGAATTTAAATATATAAAATGGAAAGAATATGTAGTCCACAAAAAATAGTGTTGTGTAAACCCTAAATGTCAATTTTATTGTTGTAATATATATCTACTGCAACCCCACCCATGTGAGGATTTCTATAACTTTCATGGTTCCCTCTCCATGATTTATGAATATTTTTCTTCAATGCAGTAAGGGGGGCTTTTATGTTGACAAGTAAGGGAACTTTCTAGAAAATCTCCTACTTTGAATCATGTTTTGATCTTTGCATGATGCCATGCCATTCCTTTTCTAGTTTATTTATGCAAGAAAGACACCTTTTGTGGTATCCATGCTAGTGGTTTGGCTTCATTCTTACATCACAACTACCTTTTTTATGTATACAAAAGGAAGTATTTATGTCTTCCCATGACTTGAACCTTGGTTGCTTGATTCTCGACTATGAGAGACAGTTAGGGCTTATTTTAGTTTCTTTATCTTGGCACCAAGTAACCCTTGTTTTTATAGAAATGCCATTTTCATTTTTCTTTATTCTCATTCATGGTTAGAACTGTTGTATGTGATATGGGTTCTCTTGTATATTTTTGTTCATTCTTGGTTAAAACCTTTGTGGTGCTTTACTCTATCCTCGATATACTTATGACACTATATATTTTAATGTAATATGGGGGTCCACGATCTTCTTGCTTGAAACCCTAATTCGAAGAGATGTTAAACATTTTTACTTTTATCATTTTCCTCTTGGTCATGATTTTTTGGATTTTACTTCATGTTGCAACCTTTTATGAAAATTGACTTGTAATTATGGTCTTTAACTATTGCTTCACTCTTGTGGGATGCCACATTTAAATTGTATATTGTTCCTATAGAAGTTTAGTGCCTTTGAGATGCTTGTTTTGATTTATCATGTAAACACCCTTTGGTTCAATGTACTTATTCTATCAAATCCACACATACTCCTTTAAAGTATCATGCCACTTGTCATTATAACCCATCATTTTATTGATAAGGTAATTATCTTTGTACCTAGTTTACCACAGTGGAAGATGTTGGATTAATCCATCATTATCTTATGGTGTATTTGATCTTTTGATTACAAAATTAATGTATCTATTCATTGTTGAACACTTGTTCAAAGAATAGCAGCCATGAAATATGCGAGTCTTTGCATTCTCATTGTATAATGATGATTCCTTCTTTACACACTTGTTGTGTACATTTCCTTTGACTCACATAGTAGAAACAATAACATTATTCAGGGCTCTATAATTCTCCTATTACTTAATATAATAGTTAACATACTTGACTTAATAAACTCAATTTGTTTTTTGTTGCTATAGATTTTGACACTATGAAACTACCTTCATATTACCAAGAATGGCATGAAAAACATAACTTCCTATAGAAGATGTGTCAAGACAAAGTTATCTCCTTGTAATACTCTCTGAAGTGAAAGATTCTTGTAGAGTTATCTTTTTCTTTATGCTCTGATTATCATGATGGTTTTCCATTACTTGTAAATAGTGTTCATATTGGTGCTTTAATCATGTAGGCTCCTTTCATGTATTGATTTTCCCTTTTATGAATTATGGATTGATTATCTTCAGATTATGCTTATGATTATTTATTTATTTCTCACTAATATTGTTTGACTTCTGAATTGAAAATAGATTCACACCATGAATGTGCATCCCTTTGATGGTCACTTGTATATGTATTCTCCTATCAACAATAGAAGGTTTCACCCTATATCCCTTTAATAGGTTATCTATCTATGTAATTGGAATTTTCAACTCGGTAGGTGATAAGCTAAAATATTTCATAGAATACAAGTTATGTCCCTTTAATAGTTTGCTTAGTCTTCAAAGAAAATTAGTAATTTAAGATATAAGGTTTCATGCATATGGGGCATGTCCCTTTAATAGATTAGAATCTCTACCCCTGTATCTTTACATGAAAAAAAAATTGTTAGAATAAAAAGGGGTGGGCCTCTTTCCATTTGATGTTTCTCTTTCATGTTTCTCTCTTTTGCACATGTAATGTTCATAGCTAGTTCATTATGCCATGAGAAGTATGTTAAAGTTTTGGTGATAAGGATTTTCAAAGATCCATATCTAGAGCTCTGAAAAAATCCAACACCTTGCAAGTATCTTTGGGACTTGGGAATGGAATGGATCATATAAAAAAAGGATCAATTCATTAAAAAAATTCTAGGCAATGATATAATTTATTTCTTCCACTTATCTTTTTCTTTCATGTTATTTGAATCTTATCGCACTTATCATGGTATATTGTACTGGCTATGTCCACAACTAGTGTGAAAATCCTATTATACCCTTCATTTTCAATAGAGACAAATTATTTTGGAATTTTTATTTGTCATGTGCATACTTTTCTATAACGTGGAAAACTTTGTGTTACTATTATATATCTTTCTCTTTATTGCTCCAAGCATGATTGGGCAAACAAAACACAATGGCCACTCTTACATTGTAATAAATACCAATGTCTAGATATAGCTCCACATAATGAAAGGAATCAAAATGCATAACTCAAACTAACAAAAAATATTAAGGTAAAAAATACTAATTGAATTTTGTGAATATGGGTAACTGGTATAAAAAAATCTCATTTTCCCTTGCATCTAGCTTTCCTACTTTGTTTCCTAGAAACAATTGTTCTTTGTTGGAGCTTGTGATTGTATATAATTTGTTGGTATATATAGATGGATATGATGTTGAGGGAGGGGGAACTGAATTGATATCCTTAAAGTTTTACCTTATAAGAAACTTTTAGTGAATTCCTTTCTTCCCTTGTCACTCAATAGATACTAAAAATGTACCATATTACTTGAAAATGGAAATCAGCATAACTAATCTAAATATATTAAAAAATAACCACATAAACAAAATTTACCAAACACAAAACAATCATTTGGTCATGCAAAAACTCTTGCCTAGAGGGAAAACTATGAATTGGATGGTACCCACAAATCATCACTACTCCAGTAAGAGGATGCCTTGTTAGGTCTACAATGCTTAGTCATTTCTGGTGACTTACTCTATTAGGAGTATACAATAAGATTAGTTAGATCCAACTTTCAAAAGGATTTTTACAATAGTCTTTAAGTGTGTACTTAATTAAGATATTTACAATAGACTGTAGGTCTACCTTTTACAAGGATTTAAAACTTCTACAATGATTAAAAAAGTAGTAGTAATGATCTATGTGATAACAACTTACTTTGCTTGATATGATCTCTCTTTTGCTCAATACCCTATATCATCTCATGTGAATGATCTTTATAATCCTCTTTCAATTTTTTAGATTTTTGATCTTTGATGTGTTCAAATCAATCCTTTTTCATAAAAGTATTCTTGCTTCAGTTCCTCTCTCAATCACAATTATGAACAACATAAAACTATTCCAAATTAGTCCTTTTATAACCCTCTTTTTCCTTTATGATATATGACCTAATTAGGGTTTTGGAACCCTCTAAAATGCATCTTAGATTGATATCAACACTTCTAGAATCATCCAACCTTTCCTTCCTTTTCATCTTTATTTTCATTGATTGGTTCTACCTTGCAGTCGTCAACAATCAGTTCACTTTCTTCAAGAAATATTCTCATATCTTTACCTTGATTAGTGTGAACCATCTTTTTTGCTTGATAAGATCATGTCACATTAGTTTTTGTGCCAAATAAAATTCTTATGTAGTCTCTATATCATGTGGTAAGTATTCTACTCATCATACTATAATTTGGTGAAGACTCTGGTTAGGTATAATGGTTCTACTCTAGTCTCTATCTAGCTTGGTATATACATGTGCTCAATTATATACAATCACTCAAAAACTAATAAATTCTTGATTATAACTATATTCTTAAACTTGTTTTCCTTTTTACTCAGGCATATAATGACTCAAATACTATGTGTAACAACTATGTTTTTCCATTAAATAGAAACACAATCCTTATGGTCATTTATAGGAGTAACATTCTCCCCCATTGAAATTAGTAGAAAAAACTTGATACATCAAAAATTTGAACTTTTGTACAAAAATTCTCTAACTCATAAACTCCCCATATGCTTATGCTTCCTCGATTAACTGTGTATTTTTGCAAAATCATTTTTAAAACTTTTTTTTTTTCCAAAAGTATTATAATTCCTTATACCTCTGTATAAAGAAAACAAACAAATATATATATGAAGCAATATATCATCCCCCTTTTTGACATCGATGTCAAAGAGTATTGATTATCAAAAAAAAATATCTTACTTTTGATCTAGGCCAAAGTTATCAATAAATTCCTTATTTTTCTTGAGTATAATGAATTTTTTTTAATCTCAATTTGTTTTGATAAGCTCAAGAATTTTTTTCTGAACTTGTAGTTGGGTAGCAAAGGTAGTCACATGGCCTACAATGGAGAGACTTAGGCAAGAAATCAAATCCTTAGCAGTCTTGATGTAATGTTGAATGACCTTGAGATGAGGTAATAAAAACCCTTAAATCTCATTGATCTATGTTCTTATTTTTTCTCCTCCTCTATTAAACCATGTTGAAAACTAGTGAGAAACCTCACCCAAGAGTAAAGTGTTGATGTTGTGCTTGGTTTAGCTAATAGTATAGCAACACTAGACTTTACATATTCATTCATCTTTTGCATCTTATCTTTTATATCACTTATGAGTGATGGGATATTACATAATTTTTGTAATAGAGAAACAAAAAAATTCATTGTTACCTCTAGCTTGATAATAGTGGTAGACAAAGAAACTTGTTGAAGTGTTATAGCTATAGACACTTTCTCTAGAACTTTATTTTTAAACTTTTGTTTTTATTTATTTTTGCATTAATTTAGATTAAGTTTCTATGTCTCACTCATTTGATTTATCAACTATCTAGATAAGTTGATCTAGTATGGGGGAATTCTTATTGATAGTAATGTTAGAAACTACTTCAAGTACTATGTCCTTTACATTATGTAGTACACATTTATGCTTTTATTCCTTCCTCATTCTAGTTTTCTCCATTTTTCTCTCATAGAGTTTGGTATATATGGCCATTTTATCATCATCTAAAGTGTTGGTGTCCCATGAAGGTATAATATTAGCCTCATCTAAGGTTACTGACTTTGATCTTAATGCTTGGGCCTCCTTCTTCTACCTCAAATTTTATCCTTTTGTTTCCTTAACACTAGTACTTAGGGAAACTTGTAGAATTTCTAGAGTTGTGGAATCTTGAATCATTTTTTTAGCTTCTATCTTAACATATTCCCCTTTATTCTCCTATACATGTTGAATTTTTCCAATATTTTGTGTATTAACAATTTCCATAGGTGGCACATCAGGATTTTCCTTAGATTTACTTGATACAACAACATTTTGTTCCTCTATCCTTTTCTTTTCTTCTAATTGTTTAGTAGAGAATGGGTATAATAGTTTGGAATTGTACACATTATTAGGTGTACATGAAGATAGTGATAGATCTTCACTCTTTCATACCTTTACATTTTCAATGTGTCTTTGCCCAATAATTCCCTCACTTAGAGGTTTTTGGGTTGGTGCTTCTTCACTTCTTGCAGATTTAACTACTTGAGATTGGGTAGATCTCCATATATTTGTGCATTATAATCTACTTAGCCTTCATTTTTTTGTTCAAAGCCTTGATCTTGCGCGATATTTCCTTATATAGTTTGAGCATGTTTCTTGTTGTCATTATCTTTTTGTTCAACACATGTAACTATTGGTATGCTCCCTACTAGAGTATGTAATGAATCAATAGATATGCATTTTTCTTTATTTCATGGCTCCTCATTTGTTTCAATTGTAGGGTAATGTTTGATCTTTTCTATTATTGGTGCATACCTTGGTATATGATAAAATGTTGGCTTGAATGATATAGGACCTCCATCTTTCTTCTTAGTTCTAGCCTTCACATTTCCATCCTCCTTTAGACTCATTACATGATCTTCTTCAGGTGCATCCTCTATTGTTACTATGTCCTACTTTCCAACTGCACTTGTTGCCATGTTATAAACCTCTAGTGCAATGTTCTGACCATGGTAATCTCCTTTGTTGTTCATGTCCATATTTTTTTGTTCCTTAGTTTCCTCAGCAGTAGTTGCATCACCTAGTTCATTAATCTGGAAAATATGTCTCCATAGTGCTTTTCCTTCTACATAAACTTCTTGCATTTTTCCAACTAAGAGTTTCAAAGCTCTATGTTTTATCATGAACATTTGATTATACCTTTTCATTACCTCACTTATTTCAAACATATGTAGCTTGAGCATAACTATAACTAGAGATCTTTCACTTATCTATCTCTAAGTTATCATGGCATATTTTTATCTATTTTCAATATTTTTGTATAGATCTTTGGGAATCATGTTTCCTATATCTATTGGAGTATTATTAAATTTGGCCATCTTTAATATCAAAATCTTCTATTTTCCTTTGGTCATCTTCTTTAATTTTATCATATTTTATTTATTGAAAAGTAACTGACCCCCCATGCTCTCTCAACAAGTTTTCCATATCATCTACTTCTTTGGGTTTTATATTTACAACAACACAAAAAATTTCCTACTTCTTTTGAGTCTATTCTTTCTCTATCTTCAAATTTATCATCATTTTCATCTTTAAGAATTAAATTCCTCCTTTGTGTAGGCCTTCCAATCAATTTTCTTGTCGAGCCAAGTGCCTCTTTATTTTTTTGAGATGTCTTCATAGGGTGTAGTCCTTGTTGCACGTTCTGATGTTCCACCTCCTTCTCCACCTCGTAATGGAGAGAGTTTCAATTAGATTCCTTCTTTCCTTATATTCTTACTGATTATGATATTCATTTGTATCATGATCCCTTATCTAATGTATTACATCCATTGTAATTTTGATATCATTTTGAGACATCTACATTGATGATGCTTAGATAACACTCATTTTTTAATATCTTGATAGTATTACACCCTACACATTTGATGATATATTTATGAGGATTTCAACTCTTGGATATATTTTATTTCATGTGTCATGATATTTTTAAATTTTTATACACGAGATGCTTCTATATGATGGTTTTTCTTTTATTGCAATATCATGCTATGAATGTGTTAGTGAATAGACTGTCTTGCAAGAAAATACATACAAATTAACTCTAAATATCCAGATAAGAAGACTAAATCAGCACTACCAATTGGATAGGTTATCATTGGATTGATAACCTTCCTTTGAATTCTATCAGGTACAACTCCCTATGTAGGATATACAATGAATCAACTACACTACAATTGATAATGATTTTAACTTGAAAGCAAGAAAGGTTTACAAACATCTATTTGTAAACACAATATAGATATGAAGAGATTAACTAATTGAATGGAAATAAACAAAAAATGACACCGAATTTGTTTACCCAATCATTACATTACAAAAGAAAAGTAGGAATAAAGATGAATTGTTCTTTCCAAATATACGAATAACTAAAGCCCAAAGTCTACAAATAATTGTGGCAATGATTACATGTATCAAAACTATATTAAGAGGTAATCAAGATAACTCAAAGATTAAAATTGATTAGAAAGTCAACATGCAAATGTAAAGTATTGATATACTAAATTATCCTCCTCTAAACACAACAAAACAACATAGACTTGTTGTTTGATACACATAAAAGACTACAATTTGAAAAAGTATCTACCCTCTTTGCATTACAATTGCAAGAAGATGAAAACCCCCCTTTCTGTAGCGTGAAGTCCACTAGAAAAATACAACTCCCCTATCTACTACTTGTCTATCTACCATCTTAGACTTTACCCTACAACACAAAGTCTACAATCTCTACCCAAAAAGAAAGATTGGAACCTCATTTATGTTGCTACTTTCCCAATATAAAGTATTTCAAAACTATTATATGGTTATAATAACTAATTCTTGAAAAGTATCCCCGTCTTTTGTTTCGATGAGATCTTCATTAGTTATTAAAAACTAACTTTTGATATTACTTTTTATAAAGTTTATTAGAAACTCTCGCAAATATCTCTTTCAAATCCCCTTATTAGCTTTAATTGTTTACAAACATTAGAAATATGAATAGACTAATAATCATATTTCATATTAAAATATGCACCCACATACTCTTCCACAAGTGGTTTTTGTCAATATTGTCATCATTTTATGACTATTCTAGATAGTTTTGATAGACCCGAACGCAGTAATCTATATCTCACAAAATAAACATAATTTGGAAGATCAATCTAGTGAGGATTTAGATAACTAGTATATGTCCAACATATTTCAATTTTAGGAAGATCCAATGGTGGAGCTGAGAGTTATGGCACCCACACCGAGACTGATTTTCCTATCATCCGCATTTGTGACTATAATTATTGATCTAATAGTGGTGCAAACAGTCATATGTATCTCATGCAATTAGAATTTTTTTAAATATCACTCTAGTTAGAAGTTAAAAAATTAGGATTACTCAGACATATATGAATTGGAGCACGATCCAACGGTTGAAGTGAGATATGACCCCTAAAACATGACTATTTTTCTATCATTAGAGAATCCATGCCTGCAAGTTGTATTAAATGTTATCCATATCAAGATGAAGACATGACTTTTCCAGATGAACAACCCTACCTTCAATGTGTGTTTCATCAACAATATCACTGATCACCTTGTATGGTGTATGTCCATTCCTTAAATACATGATCTAATGACACATGTAATTTATATTAAACTTCCTCCATGAAGCATAGAATGTACTAGCTTTGTAGATAATGAAATGTAATGTCTTTAAAAGTGTCCACAAAGTTTATGAATATCATTAGTTCGTGTAGGTATCTCACTATTAAGACAACATTATCACATAAACTACTTCTTCCCCTTGATGCTAAAGACCAAGCATTGCGATGCCTTCATATATACCTTCAAGCATTGATATAAATGGAAATTTTGACTTTGGGGCATTACGGATTTTCAACTATTTAAAGTATCCAAAATAATGAATTCAACATGCTAAATTTGATTATTTGGGCTAAAACTCTAAAGCTATGAATCTTCTTATGCAAACTAAAACACTTTGAACCACTGAACCAATTCGAACCATTTTGAACTTAGTTCAAAGAGGTTCAAGGCCTTAGGTGAAATATGATATAAGTCTCAAGAAAGTATTGAGATGACAAAGACTCACATTTTGAAACTTTTGAGGAGGTGGTCTATATAGGCACTAACAAAATGAATACACTTTATCTCTTTTATAGTGATCTACAATATATGTTAGATGTTTCTATATTATTCTCTATTGATAGGATATGTATGGATGAAGTCATGATGTTTTTGATATTTCATATGCAATAAATTATGCTATGTAATGAAAATGCTCATGATGGCATATGATATGAAGATATAGATATGAATGTTTCTAGATGGATATGGACTTTGTGAATGTTACTATATGTATGTATGCAACTAAAATCTCATACATATGAACTTTTTAATATCATGATAGATCTTCAATCATGTTTCTATAGATACAATGCAAAATTGGCCAATTGTGAAAGTTTTGATGAGGACATGATATATTTTAGGATTTTATTCCCTCATTTGTCATATACAATTTAAAGGTCAACTTTAACATACTAGATATACCAAATGAAAATTTGAAATGAATGCAAATCAAGGACTAAAGCCATTGAACATTAACCTAATTTATCATCAATAATATTTTTATGGAAATCAAATAACAATACAACCCTCACTGGCTAGAGTACCATAAGGATATGAATATTACACTTGTCTAAGTTTTTATTTTTCTTTTATTTGATTATGTTGGAATAAGAAATAAAAATTAAGGAACAAGTAGTCACAATGACCATAATATCCTTTCCTTTTGATATAAAAAGTGCCATAAACATCAAAGAATAAATGTTAGGATTACTAGGATGTTGCTTGCATATAAGAACATTAGACATGATAGAGTTACTTCCCATGCTATGCAATTTTTATTGTTCATCCATGATTATCCTTCATCATTCATGACCAATGACAAAATATAGCTTTATTTACCCACAATGACTTGTATGTCCACATCATAGGGTAATTATGCATATTATAATAGAAATGAGAAATCACTCAAAAAGGCAAGGAGAAATTCCAACCTCACCAAAGTGTCCAAATAAAATGAGTGGAGGTACACATGTTCATCCAACACATCATGAAGGTTCTCATAGTGTACAACACATTTATTTGGGCCCAAAGGATTATTAGAACAAAATCATCAAGCAAAAAATAAAGAAAATAGCAGGCCCCTTGTCATCACTACTCTAGTCAAGATAAACAACTTGGAATTGTTTGAGAGAGAATAATAAGAGAAAATAAATACAAAAGTATTTCTAGTATAACTCAAGAACATTTCCATTTTTGTTTCATGTTGATAGGTTTGACTTTTTGTTGCATTTGATGTTCAAGGTGTCACTGATTAAAACCCCTTAGTGGTTGGGAGATAGTTAACTAACTCATATTGGAAAAACAATAACTAACACAAGGATAATAGGACTCGATGCTTAGGACATCATCCCTTGTATAGGTCAATTGCTTCAAGACTATAACATTGATTGGTTTAAATCCATAATGATCTCAACAAGGTCACGTAGTGACTAAAAGTTAAACACAAGCTAAAGAAGTGAATGCAAGTTGTAAATGTGTGAAAGAAAAGCACTCAAAAGAAATAAAAAATTGTAATGAAAGGAAAGCAATAAATATCCAAGATACACATTGATAGATGGAGCATTAGAAACAAGAGACACCTATTTTCTAGGTTTTCACCTTCTTGGTAGAGATTCTATTTTTTCATTCAAGAAGTATGTTTGTCAGATTTTCATCAAGGCATTGTTTCTTCTTTTTCCACCTTTTTTTTTTTTTTTTTCTCTTTCTTCTCAATTTTTCATATGGGTAGGTGCAAGAAGTTGACTCCCACTTTTGGGCAAAAAGTGCAAGTGTTTTTCCTATTTTTAAATTTTTGTCACTTGATGTCAAAATTTGAGGCACATCAAGATTGAATCTTTTAAAACTTCCCTAATATAACATATAGTGCATGGAGTGTAGTTATCAAATATGTAATTTGTTAGAATACCCACATGGTATAAATTACATTTTCGCAAGCATGCTCAAAAATCACTTTTCGAAAATATTTGTTTCACAGTCATACCAAACATGTGCATGACCATTCTTTTTTGGAGAAAAAAATAAAATTGTTTTAATTCTTGGGAAAGGTACCTAATACAACAAAGATTGATGAGAATATTTTTCCTTATTTTTTATTGAATATTTTTCTTTTTATATGTTTTTATTTGACCATAAAGTGGATTTTGAAAACCTCTAGTGACAACCTCCATAATTAATTTTTCAACAAATATAAAATTAAAAAAGTTATTAAAATTTTAGTTAGCCATACTATTTTATGTTTAGATACCCAGTTGGCTTAATAAATATTGTTAAAATACTAAAATAAATCATAACACTATAAAATTTACATATTTTGAATCTAGAAAAAGAGGACTATAACGAGTTTTTGTTTAATCAAAAAAATTATTTAGAAAGTCCTCCAAGAAATTATAGCAAGGAAGAAATTTTATGTTCCTATGCCTTAACCAATTTTTTGTTCGCACAAGCATAGGCTTGGTCCTACCAAGCCTATCCCAAGCCAAAGCATAATGCAACCCATAGCTTGTGAAAGCCAAATTTTAAGAAATTGGTACATCTTTCAAAATGAGTTTTTAGTGCAAAAAAATTATGTTTTTTATTTGTTTAGAAATGGGTACCAATTTTGAAATAGGCGCCCATTTTGAAACAAAATAGGTAACTATTTTTTGAATTTAGGATTGAACACTCACGCCTAAAGTGGGTACCCTTTTAAAAAATAAATGAATACCTATTTTTGGTGATAAAGTTTTTTCCTCAAGGGCTTTTGTGGTTTTGGTACTCAACTTCTTGCATTTATTCATATTTTAGATCTTTTGATTTTGTTTAAAAAACATCAAGGCACCTATTTCTAAGTTCTCACCATGATGATTTTTTCTCTAGGACCTTTTGTGATTTTTACTGTTTTTTAGGACTTTTAAGTATACACAAAAAAGATTCTCAGAATATTAGTTGTAGAACTCCTTCAGAAGAAGGGTATTGATGGGTTCCTAGATATATTGTCCTTTGGTTGTTGATAAATGATATGTGTCATACCCAAAGACTAAAGTATCAATGTATGGACCAAGCCAATTTAGTTCAAATTTACCCTTTTGCTCTTTGTTTTATTAATTGTGTGGATTTTCTCTCAAAATGAGATCACACCCACTTGAAATTCTTTAGGTTGTACCTTTTGATTATAGCTCTTTGACATTCTCTTTTGACAAACTCTTAGGTGATAAAAAACCATGATGTTAATCTCATAGTTCAAGCTCTTGTAGCTTAATTATTCTTTAATCATCATCAGTAATAAGACAAAATAGAAACCCACAAAGTGAGAATCTTGACCTCAATAGGTAGTACAACTTTTGTTCCATACATTAATGAAAAGGGTGTTTCCCTAGTAGGTGTTCTGATGCTTGTTTTCTAAGCTCACAAAGATGGATTCAATTGAAGGTGCCAAACCCTTCTAGATTTTATAAATGTTTGATGTAGGATCTTGAGTAAGGTCTTTCCTAATACTTTTCTGGTCCATTTCCCCAAGGATAGAAAATGGAAGACCAATGTTGTTTTATCTTGAACTTAACACATAGTTGTTTGAGATCCTTGTTTTTGAACTATGCTATGTTATGTATGATGATGGAAGAAGGGTTACCATATCTATACATGATATAATTCAAGATGAACATTACTACTTATTTCCTTGTGGCTTTAGTGATAGGTACTACCTTTTCCAACTTCTTAAGTTACTCATTTGTTATAAGAATGAACTTATGTCAATTTGATGAAGACAAGTAAATTAGTCCTATCAAATCAAAGGCTTATTATTGAAATGGCCAAGGCATGATAAAAGGTATAAGCTATGTACTTGGAGTATAGATTGAATAAAGATGAAGTTTGAACTACTTGCAGAATTTAGAAAATTTGATAGCTTCATTTTTTCATTTTAGGCCAATCGTAACCTACTCATAGTAGTTCCTAAGCTAATGTCAAGAAACTTGATTGTGATCATTGAAGGATGACAACAAGCACTTTCCATAAGTCATATGATTACATCTAGAGTTAGGCTTAACCCTTAGGAGTCTAAGTAGAAATCCTAGATAGATGCCTATTGAAAAGTGATTGAAAGATAATCTAAGACTATCTCCATAATAAGATTAATCTTTTGGAGTCCAAATAGAACACCTAGATACAAGTCCATAAAAGAGATGACAAGACCTATCATGAATCATAGGATTATCCCCAAAATGAGGCTTAACACTCAATATTCTAGGTAGAATGCCTAGATACCTATCTATTGAGATATGATTTGGACTATCATAAGTTTAGTTGAGGTAACTATTGGGTAGTCATTTTACATGAGGTCAACGACAGGAATCCATTGTGCAATTCCTCTCTTGAAAAGCTAATCTATTTTTTCCTCTCTTAGATGGTTCATGAGGAGGATTTTGATGGTTCTATTATGATCTCAAAATGAAGAAAATCTATTTTTTGTCTCAAAATCTCACATAAAAAGAACAATATTTTTGTATTTTCTGGGTTTTCAATGAATGCAATCTAATAGTGCAACTAAAATGAGTTCCTATTCTAACAAGGGGTTAGAAAAGAAAATAACGAGACTGAAAGAAAATAACATGAAATTGAAATAACTTGAAATTGAAATCCTAAATGGATATAAGCTACAGAAAAGAACACGCTGTGAGTTAAACTTTCGAATAAATTGGTAGGAAACCAATGAAAATAGAAGCAACACTTCCTAGAATCCACTGATGCAATCATCAGTGAGAAACTTTAATAATCGTATGATATTTCACCTTTCATCAAATTGTAAGGCCACAAAAAGTGCACTCAAGCAAGAAAAAAGGCTATGTAGGCACAATTTGATGATCTCTTCTCAAGCTCGTTATGTTAACAAAATTTATAAATCTATAGCAAACACCAAAACTAAAAGATCGCACAACCAGAAATAACGCAATAAACCTTTGGCTCAATCACAATCTCATGAATAAAATTCACAAAAATATGACACATTTAGGCAAGAATGACTACACTCAAAATGTGAGCACCAAAAGAATAATTTTATTGCATAATAATGACGACCCTTGTTACATTTTACAATGGGGTATTTATAAGAAATTGTCTCCTCAATTTGTGTTGAAAGTGAGTGATATCTTCATGCAATAAAATGCTTTTTAAAAAATTAAAAAAAAATAAATACATACAAACTAACCATTAATCTAGTGCTTAGAGGGACTCCATCCATATTTTATTCATTAATTGGATGCATGAGCCCTTTACATGTCAAAAAAAAAAAAAGAAACGAGAGAGAAAATAGGAGGAAGCCATCAGTCAAAGTGGAAGTGCATGGAGTTGCCAAAAATAGAAGCTAGTCCTTCACTAGGCATTTGTCAAGTTAAACTACTGTCAAAATACATTCCTAATGCATGGAAGGTGTTATTTTTGGAACTAGTAGTTAACTATCAGCACACCTCTAAATTGCGAAGCTGCAGACCTGCATACCTGCAAAGCTATGGACCTATATGAAAATATAGAGCTATAAACCTATAGAGTTTCATGAAAATGTAGAGCTATAGAGTTGCATGAAAATGCGGAGCTGTGGACCTCGATAGGATCAAAATCTCAAAATTTAACTAAGTGTCAAAATTGAAATTCTAGCATCTAAGTTTTGTTCTTCTTCATCCCAAAGCTATGTTTGGATGTTTTCCCTTGAATTTATCTATCATCTCAGTAATTATGGCTACATCTAGAAGATCTAAAGCCTCATATTTATCCTTTTCCTTCTGTCTGTAGTTGTCCACTTTAATTCGAGTCTCTATGAAATCTCTGAGTTTGGTGTCCAACTCTAACAATGCTTCCTCTATCCTAAAGGCTTGCCTGATATCTTCATCACTGGATGCTTCCTCTAATATCTTCTTGAAATTCTCTACTACTACCTCAACTGGCAATAGCTTCTCTCATTCTTTATCTTCAAAAATATCAAAACATGCATCACTGTACAACTTTTCTGCTTCCAAAATTCAGCCCCAGGCTTGGTCCTTGAGTTGATGGATCTCCTCATGTAATGTTTCCATTCCTTCATTTCTATCTGCTATCTTCTCTATCCAATCATCAATCAAGTCTATCTCTTCCCTAGTATATACATTGATCAAAGTGTGGTACCTTTTCCCTTTTATGGCTTGTAGAGTATGAAAATCCTTGCTCCATGCCCATACTTGATCCATTATACTAAAGTCCTACCTCAAAATTTCTATGATCTTATTCACGTTCTCCTATGTAGCATGTAGTAACTTCCAATTCCCTATGATTGTGGTAATACCTCTATCCTCAAGGCTTTCTCACCATTCTTGACAAGCTTTCAAGAATGGATTGAGCCGTACACCTTCCCCTTCTCTAAGAATGGTATTTAGAGTCTCCTCGAGGTTCTTAGGATCAAGAGGACCAAAAAATTCAGCTAGATATCCCTTTAGGATCTCAACTTGCCTTCAAAGTGTTCAGAGTTCAATCTCATCTTGTTCCATGTGCCTGAGAACCTCTTTGACTCCCATAGTCATCATCTGTCAAGCTGAATCCAATGTAGGCTTTCCCAACATAACATCCTTCACTTCATAATTCTCAAGACTAACAACTTCTACATCTATACCTTTAGGAGGGAGAGCCACTTGCGCAAATAAATCCTAGTTCTGTATGTTAGTGACAAATGTGAATGGTATTGCATCATGTAATGGAGACTCAAGTTTGTTCAAGATCTCAACACTATCATAAATATCATCCTCTGAAGCATGAAACTAAGGCTTAGCACTCATTATTTTCTTTTAGAACCATCTCAAAATGTGTTTCTCTACAACCTTGGATCTAGATGATGAAGGGGTGTGTTCAACTACCTCCTCTCCTTTATCACTCTTGCTAGGAGTTGTCTCCTATTGTGAGGACTCTCCTTCTGTAACTTTAGTCTCTATAGATCCTATAGCTTGCTCCTTAGCATCTTGGGAAGACTATTGTGCATATTCTACCATCTATCCCTCTTTTGATACTTCATCAGTAGCCCTTAGCTCTGGTTGCTCTTGTGGTGATGGGTCCTTTTGAACTTGTTCCTCTTCTGAACTCAAAGGTGTGGGAGTTATTGAACCCTTATCTACCACCATAATCTATGGTGGAGATGGAGGAGTAAGATCAAGACCCTATGTATTTGGTGGCATGTGTTTCTAGTCTTCCTATTGGAGCTCACTTGTAGGGGTGTCTCTAATCTTATCTCCAACCAACTCTGTACCCATGGGTATGAAATCAAAATCCATCATGGAGAAAACATCCTCACCTCCTTCCCTTTGCTCATTCGCCTAGTGCTAGACTTCATCTTCTGAAGAAGAGAGTTCTAATGGTTCTACTTAGGTAGATGGTGAGGTACTCATGGCACTCTTTCTTCTTTCTAACTCTACAAATTTTGCTAACCGAGTTCTTCTTTGTAGGGGTACCTATTCCTCCTCCTCTTCTGATTCTATTTCTTCCTCATCTTCTTCTTCCTCTGGAATAGTTTCAGGAATAGATGGATTAGTTACTAGTCTTCTAGTGAGCCTTTGCCTTTTCTTCATCTTAATCTTGATCCTCTTATGTTTCTTGGTGATGGAAGGAGAAGGGGGCTCTTCTTCTATAGGAGGAATGGAGGCTTCTAGAATTTCTCTCTCTTCTAATTGGCTTGGCACAATAGGAGGCAATTGAGGTTCATCTTAGATTTTAGTGGCTCCAATACCTTGGGACTCTTGTGAGCTCTATTCATGCTACTCAGGAGACACATGTTCTACAACCTATTCTATCTGAATCTTCTGAGGACATGTTCTCTTCATATTTCCCTTCCTTTTAGAAGGGTGATAATATCCCACTAGGTGATCAAGCTAGTAGACTATCTCTAGCCTAATAGGAGACTACAACACAAATATAGGAACTGCGACTTTCCTTCCTTTACCCCTTTCTTGGCAAGCATGTGCATGGAAGATTATAGTATCAAGAATTGGATCAAGTGGAAAAGGTTTCTTGATCCAATCCTTTGTCATCCTAATGACATGTCTTGCTTGATGATTGATGTCATCTCCTTCCTCTCTATCAACCTCTACATTTAGAATGGGTCTTTCACTAACCTTATCTACATTTAACAAGGGATCCAATAATTCTTTGGAGTGTTGTAGCCTTATCTCATCAGGGATATTCAAATGGAGAGCTTTTTCTGCTAAATACAAAGTCATCCTACAATAGTCCCATATGTAAACATCATAGTCATTTGTGATGTTCATTCAGTGGTCTTTAATGACATCCTCATGATGGCAGTCCTTTCTTGCCAAGCTTTCCACTTTACCAACATTGACAAAGTATGGCCCAGGAGAGTTGTATTCTTTAAGAGGATAGTTCTCCCATTCCCACTCGAAGGTCAGAATATCCTATTTTTGCTTCACCTGATATGGCCCAATGATCAATGGCCATTCCCAAGAGGGTCTTCATTGCCTCTTTATCTTCTCATAGGCTGACTCAATTTTCCTACAAATCTCTAATAGTACCAACTTGTCACTTGGGTATCTCAGAAGCTTCTTAGGATTGATAGATGCACCACCCACTTGAAGACACGTGAATGTCTTGAACTAAATGAAGTAGGTTCCGAGAGCCATGATCTGTTCTTTGGCTTCATCAAATAACCTCTTCCCATAGTCTCCCTCAATGAATCAAATGATTAAAAAGATGAATGCATCATTCACAATCTTGTACATCTTGCTTTGCATTGAGAGCTTCTTCTTCACCAACTGAGGATAGACTTTGTATGGCTAGGCATTGGGGTCCTGCATACTGCTTTTATTGTACAAACCAAGATAGTTCATTGCCTTTGCTACAAGTAAGTACACCATATAAGAAGTCATATAAAACTTTTTCTTGTCCTTTACCATCCTTAGTTGATCACACAAGTTTTCACTTAGTGTGGTGGCCCAATCTAGTGGTATCCTTGCATGTCTAATGGTCTCATTGAAGTTGACCATGAATGTAGTGAGATGACTCACTGTAGGTAAGCCCATGAATCTGCTTAGGAGAATGATAGAGTATCTGATATCATCCTTCATGTATCCTTGAGTCATATCCACTTTTTTGGTTATCCTTCCCTGAGTAGGCTTTTCAATTAGGTACACAGATTGTATAATGTCAATGGCCTCTTGTTGATGCTCTTTGTACTATCTCTCAGCCACTTCATAGGAAAGTTGGATGAACTGGTCTACTCTTGGTAGGCAGAAAACCTTCTCAATGTTATTAGGTCACAAATCTAATACCACTTCCCTTGTGATGCTTTTGACCGCCCTCTCATTAGGAACAAAGTGTTGTGATAGGGCCATGATTAGTTTAGCTGATTGCACTAACATGGAATGCGATGCTACACTCACTAATTTGAAATGGATCAATGTCGATACCAAGGCTAACCTCTCTGTTGGCTTGTTAAAAATTCTTAGGAAATCTCCTAGATCCGTATGTCCAAGGTCTATATCTCTGATCTCAACATAGTCATCATGGAATCTTGATTTTGAACGTATGCCTTGGAACTTGAAAACTATGAGTTTGGGTGCTACTCCAGATGCAGACGCCATTTGATCACATTACTTGCACATTGAAAGAAAAACATTTATTAGTCACAAAATAGTGTAAAAGAAAAAACATAGGTAAAAAAAAGTCCCCCCGCGAGGATTTATTTTTATTTTATTTTATTTATTTATTTAAAACATCTTATTTTTTATTTTTTTAACATTTTATTTTTTATTATTTTTTGAAAACATTTGATTTATTATTATTATTTTAAATTTTTTTTGCAAAAAATGAAAACAAAAAAGAGAAAATGATGGGTGGCGCAAAAGAGGAGACACGCGGCATCAAAGAGGCATGTGGCCAAGGGTGAGTAGTGCTAAGGTGTGCAGCCAAGGGCATGCGGCACCAAGGCGCACGACTGTGTTGAAGGGCACTAAGCACAAAGTGGGGGGGGAGGGGGGGGGGGGGGGGGGTGTTCATCTACCTTGCATGGGTGCTATCCGAGCTATGCCAAAGAAACATAAACAAAAGGAATGAATGAAATGGGAGAAGGGAGGAGGGTTTTATAATCAATCCCCCCCATTACGTCGAGTGAGATGCGTGATGTGTTGGTGCATGACATGCACTTCACTCACACGTGTAGGGGTTATGCACTTGTAATTGATATATATATATATTTTTTGATTTTTCAATTTCAACTCAAGAATTATAACTTTTAATTGAATTTTCTTCTCCCGACTCTCCAACTGTGAGTCTAGGAGTCAAAAAAAGTAGGGGGTCCCCATTCCTAGAGAGGAATGGGGAGTGTGTTGTGGACACCACAACAAATAGCATGTGTTATGGCATTTCTTCATCAACAAACATTCCTCCAACATGTGTCAAACACCAACCAGACTTTGAACATCTCAAGCTTCTTTCTAATGACTCTTGAATCAAAATCTCAAAACTCGAAACCTTCAAACTCAGATTGTGTGTTGTGTATTCATTCCCTTTGATGTGCTAGGATGCGATCAATCAAAGTTTTTTGACAACTCAAAACAATCTTTTAGTCCTCCCATCTCATTCATTTGGAATCTCCATGAAGGCTTTCTATCAATCAATTACTTGACCAGATGAGAGAATTAGTTCAAGGGCTCTTGGTGAGACATCACATTCTTTTAAATTTTTGGCTTTTGAATAATTGCTCCACATCATTCAAAATGTTACTTTTGATGGAACAATACTTTGGATACAAGATACTTTGTTTTGAGAATGTATCTTTTGCAATTTTAGATCTTTAGAATCCTTAAGACTTAACACCATATTTTTCTCTTTTTTCCCTTTTTTTCCCTTGTATCCTCACTATGCTTAGACTATGTAATCAAAAAATCAGTGTCATTTCTTGGATTTGATCTCTTGTTAACATCCCTTGTGTTCCTCTCTTAGAACTTTCGAGAAAACTCTCATACCAAATCAATGATCTTAGTAACCTTTCGAGGAGACCCCTCTTGTCTAAACTAGTTGAAATTTAGATCATCTCCAAACTAAAAATCCACTATTTCTACAAGAAATATCCATTGCTTGGTTGGTATAAGACACACAATCATTTAAACATTTTGACAAACAAATAATTCTTCCTGAAATTGGAACCAAAGAGTGGTTAGTGAAATCTTAAGAGAAAATCTCAAGTACACCTTACCCCCTAGGACTAATGCAACTTTTAAAGGAAACACATGACTGAAAAACAAACATGAAACATGAAAGAAAACACACGTGTAGAAATAAACACACTTGCAGGAATGAAAATCTAAGCTAAATGTGGAAATAAAATCTAACTAGTTTTTTTTCTGTGTTTTTTAGGCTTCAAAATAATGCTTTAGAAACTGCCCATTTATGGGCAAGGGAAGAAATTCCCCCTGTAAGGAACTGAGCCTAAAACCATTTTCTCCCAAAATTTTCATGATTTGATAAGGGCCTATCCACAAGCATTGAAACTTGGCATGATTGCTCAAATTTTCTTTCGCCTTATCCTAGAGTAGAACAAGGTTAGAAATTGTGAATGATTTGATCGTGGCTCTCTTGTCAAACCATCTTTTTAGAATCACTTGATGTTTAGCCATGTGCTCCAATGCAACTATCCATTTTTCATCCATCTCTAGAAGATTCATCAATCTGATTTGTAGTTTGTTAACATCTTCAACATACCCACTCATGAATTTCAAAACTAGAATTTTGAGATTAAGTAGGAACATTGGTTCTTGTTTGTAAACAAGAAAATATGGAGAAGTCCCCAAGGCATTTTTGACTCTCACTCGATCTATCCATAGGGCATATTTTAGTTGTGTATGCCAATCCCTAGGATTCTCTTTCAACAATTATTTTATTACTATGATCAAGTTCTTGTTTGTAAATTCTGCTACCCCATATCCTTGCATAGGAATGTTTGGAAGTAAAAGAATAAATCTTAAAAGGAAACTTATAATCTTGACTCACCAAAACTAGGGCAATTGAAATAGCAACCATGATATCTTTAAATGACTTCTTTATCTCAGACACCCATTCTATCTTAGCCTCTTTTTTGAGTAAGTCATTAAGGGGATGAACTATCTCTGTAAATCCACTTATGAATTTTTGCACAAAATTTTATCTTTCTAAAGAAAGACATCAATTCCTTCCAACTGTGTGGAGATGCTAACTTCAAAATAGACTCAACTCTATCTGGGTCAATGGAGATTCTAGCCTCAAAAATAACATGTCCCAGGAGCTTTTCTTTAGTAATGCCAAATGAACATTTCTTGGGATTGAGAGATATGCCAAATTTATGACATCTATTGAATACTTGCCTTAGATCAGCAATGTGGGTACTTTGATCTTTTGAAAAGAAAGTCAAGTCATCCATGTAGATAACTATACACCTATTAATCAATCCTTTGAAAGCTTCATCCATCGCACATTGAAATGTATCTCCTACGCTAATTAGTCCAAAGGGCATCCTTCTATAGGAAAAAGTTCCCCACTTCATTTTGAAAGCCGTCTTTAGCCTATCTTCTTCGTCAACCATCACATAATTATATCCTAAGTAACCATCCAAGAATGACATCATTTTTGAATCATTAACAATTTGCAAACCTTATCTAGTGAGGGCAAAGGATAATTGTCTTTCTGGGATGCTAAATTCAAGTTGTGAAAGTCAACACAAAGATGGATCTCTCTAGTCTTCTTCTGAATAGGAACCAAATTTTCTACCCATGTGGAATGCTGGATAACAAATATGATCTTAGCATCTAGTAACTTCTTTACTTCTTTCATGATCAATGGTTCAATGACAGGATTTACCGGTCTTTGTCTTTGTTGAAATGGCTTGGCATCGGGCTTCAACAGGATGTCATGTGTGATAATCTTAGGATCATAAGTCTTCAGCTCTTCATAGCTCCAGGCCGTGACATCCTTATACTTAGTGAGTACTTTGAGCATGTCCCTTTCCTATGAGTTTCATGCTTTTCCTATCTATACCATTCTCAGTTCTTCATCAGTACCCAAATTGTATGAGCCACATTCTTCGATTCCCTTTTGTTGGGTTTCCCTTGTATTGAGTGCTAATTCATCACAATCAAAGATGTGTTCAAGTTCAACCATTCCTTTTGGAATAGTGTTAGTCTTTAAATTCAAAATTCCATCTTCATCTTCAAGCCCATCATCTTCTGGCTTTGTCATCTAGTGTATCATCAATTTCTTGTCCCTCAAAATGGCAACTACACATGATAAACTCAAGTATATGTTGGTCATCTTGAAAGACCTAAAAGTTTGCGATATTATTAGGGATGGATGGAACAGTGACCAATTCTACTAAAAATATTTTCAACTTGGTTCTCTCAACTAGTTGTAATGCACTAGCTAAGATGGCAAGAGCATCCACTGCCATGTTCTTTCTTCTTGGAATAGACTTAATGTTTAAAGCCTCAAAGTCATCCAATATGTCCGATACCCTTTTCATGTAAGCAAGTAATCTTTTATTGTTTACTTGTCATATGACCAATTGGAAATCCCCTTCAATTTTGAGAGTTGTGAATCCTTTCTCTAGTGCAAAGAGGAGTCCTTGAATTAAAACCTCATATTTTGTAGAATTGTTAGTGCATCTAAACTATAATTGATACATAAAATAGAAAGACCTACCTTTTGGGTTGACCAATTCGATACCTACATTGGCTCCCATCTCGTACCTAGAACCATTGAAGCAGAGTGTCCAAATTGCATTTTCCTTGGGTTTTTCAACTTTATGCTTATTAATCCTTAATTTTTCTTTCACTGGAGCCTTGAATGACTATTTCTTACGAACCCATTGTAACTTTCCTTGTGTAGGGCTTGATGAGTCCCTCTTCATAATCTGTAGATAGAGATAGTGTACATTTTTCTTTTTTATGTTGAATTTCCCCTATCAACTCTTTGATTTCCTCAACTTTAGGTTTAGGATGAATGATTACTAAAGTCCATCCTTTACCTTTCACATATCATCTTCTTCTTTGGACTTTGATCATCTTTGGAGGAGGAGAAGACAAACCTCCACCATCTGAAGAGGTTTTACTGTATGACACATTTAGATCTTCACTTTCTCCTTTAGTCTTTTCAACAAGGTGGGATGAGTTCACAAAATTTTGACTTTCTGTGAGGTCATCTGTTGACGTCTTCGTATCCTTGTTTTCCATCATGTGGGTCAATACCTTCACAACTACTTCTTGACATGATGAAAATTCGAATTCAAAGTGACTAACTTTTTGTAACCAACAAAATCCTAGAAGGAGGAGAATGTTGGGATCAAATTCTTCTCCGAAACATTGTAAATTAGTCACCATACTATCTATGAATTGTGTCATGGTTTTACTTTTGGGTACCGACACCTTAGGTCCTTTATTCTGATCTTGAGGTGTATTGTTTGGAACCATATCCAATACCATCACTTTGTATGAACCCAAATCTAATTGTAAGAATGCTACCTCATTCAGGATATTGTAATCTATGATCATTATTTTCAATTTGGGCACAGTATCTATCTTGATTTGATTGTTCAATCCTTTCCATGGCAACCACAATTGAGTGAATTATGTAGAGAACCATCCTCTTAGACATTTCATCCATTCTCTACTTAGAAGTAATCCATATGTCTTCAGGATGTTAACCACATGTATATCAATAACATCTTGAATGTGAGGGTCACCTGTTAACTATATCTACACATCTTTCAATACTCCAATGACTTTCACTTCTATTTTATCCAAATGTATCACCACTTGATTAGAGGGTTGAGGACTAACTCCTAGCCTTTGGGCTATTGATAATGGAATTACGTTACATGAAGCTCCTAAATCAATGAGGTAATTGTGAAGATTCTTCCCGTATATCCTTATGCTCAACCAAAATGCAGGTACCTCAACTTTGTCTTTGAACATAGTGGGCATTACTTTTGCAACATTCACTTGTTGGGATACTATCTTTTGAGGGACAACATTCGTCTTGTGGGAAAACTTTGTATTATTCAATGTCTTCATAAGAGCTTCTTATTATTGTGGAAAATTCTGTAACATGTCAAACATGGACATATTGGCTTTAGTTTTCTTCAAATCTTCTACTGCATTGTATTTTTTAATGGAACAAGTAGGATTCTTCAGTATTGTCGGTACATTAACTGGGTTTTGATACTATTGTCCTCCTTGCATTGGTCTTATTGGTGGTAGATTTTTACTTGCTCTTGGATCAAGTATAGTTGATTGCAAACCTGGGGGGATCCCATCTATCAAGGGGTCCTTTCTATTTCTGAGATTGTATGTATTTTGATTGTCATTGCTAAAAGCAAACATCTCATCATGTTGAAGCTCTAGTTCTTGGCTAAATGGGAATGAGACTTCCTCATTTGCTTGTTTTTCCACTTGTATATTCTATGTAGAATCATAAGATTCCAATGGCATAGCATTGAATTGAACAGGAGGAGGATTGTCATTTACTTGTGAGTTTTGATTCACCTCCTGATTACCATTGTAATATGAACCATCATTGTTAGGCACATTTTGTCTATCATCATACTGATTGATATTAGCATATTGAATGTTATTGTTGTTGTTGTTGTTGTCAGCAAGAATGCTTCCATTATTCGGTGGAGTGTTCCATTTTTGGTTTTGCCTTTGGAAGCCATTGTTGCGATCAGGAGGATTGAAGTTGTTTCCTCTGCCATTATTTCCTACATTGTTGTTGTTATTCCCATTGAAGTTCTTGTTGTAATTTTGACCAAAATTGTTGTTGTAGGGGCCAATGTTATTTCTTTGGAAGTTGTTATTTTGTCCTTGTGACAATATCAGATGTGTCAACTCATTGTTCATTTGTAACATAGTCTTCTTCATTTGACCAACTTCCAAAATAAGATTGTTATCGGCTTCCATAGGAAACATTGCTTTTTGTTCAAAGAAAGTTGTCTTTGGAGGCTTATACTTGGGATATGTTATCACTTGAGTTTGTGGAGCAGGTGCCTACTATAATGGAACTGGGTTCATATGTATGAACTGGCTAGGCACAGTGGGTGCTCCCATAGGGTATGTTGGTATTTTAGGGACTGCTTGTGTTGGAAGTATCATTCCTCCTCCATTAGGATTAGCTTGCTTCGTGAATGTGATTTCTTTTGCAAAGACTTTGTCCAATGTGTCAATATTCACTAGAGGAAGTCTCCTTAGAAAGATCGTAGTAAGAGGGTCCATAGCATTCAAATAAATCTGAATAGCAGTTTCGATCGGTATGGTGTATGGCATTTCCAACTTACGATAGGCCATATGAAAGCAATGGTTGAAATGGGAAACTATCTCAGTTGGGTCCCTTTTTATTGATATGAATTGTTGATGTATCATGGTTGGATTGATGAATGTTTTGAATTTTTCCAAAAAACAATTTTTTGAATGTATCCCAATCTCCAATGCACCGGGGTGGAAAATTGATGTACCAATTGAAGATAATTTCTCCCAAAGAGTAGGGAAATAAATGAAGAACCACGTCCTCATTAGCAACTTGTTTTTGGTTGAAAATTTCTTTGAAAACCTTGACATGATCTTTGATAGTCCATGTTTCACCATAGATGAATCTTGGGAAAAAAATCTTAGGATTTTTTGGGAGGTCATGGAGTACACCCCTCAAGTTTATTGGTGAGTCTACAACATTTGCAAAAAAGGCCATTCGAGGGTTTGGTGGACCTAATGGTGGTTGTTGAGGAGTAGCTATCAAAATATGTGGTAGTTCACCAGGTGGTTGGAGTGGAGGTGGAGTTGAAGTAGATGATGAAAGTTCGAATGGAAGTGGTTGAACTCGAAATGTTCCCTTGTCACTATGTGGTTTGCGAAAGTGGGTAAGTTCGAGAAACTTGTGTGCACCTAGAGTAGAAATTAATGCTCACTGAAATGGAGATTTTGGATCAATATCTTCTAGCTTGCATCAAATTTTGGAGAAAAGTACACCTCTGTAGAAGTACAATTTCTCATTGTTTTGAATTTTGTGCACCACAGAGTTTTGCACACCTATGCACCTACGAAGCTATGGACTTGTAGACTTGCAGAGATGTAGACCTGTGAACCTATGTAGTTGCAGACCTGTGGACCTAAATTTTTCAAAAACTCAAGAAAATTTCTAAACTTTTGTGAAGTGCAGATTATTATAGAAGTGAAAAATTCTAAAACTTTAACAAATTTCCTTCCTTTCTGGGAGTCAAAAGGGGCCCTCCTTCTAGCGCCACATCTATTGGGTAGTCATTTTACACAAGGTCAATAGTACGAATCCATTGCACAATTCCTCTCTTGAAAAGCCAATCTTTTGGGATCAACTACAAGGTTCAGTATTTGTCTTGTGACGTACCAAAATCCACTTAGTTGAAGATAAATGTGATTGTTCATGAGGAGGCCTTTTCTGGTTCTACTATGATCTCAAAATGAAGTAAATCTATTTTTTATCTCAAGATCTCACACAAAAATAAAATATTTTCGTATTTTCTGAGTTTTCAATGAATGCAATCTAACAGTGCAACTAAAATGAGTTCCTATTCTAATGGGGGGTTAGCAAAGCAAATAATGAGACTAAAATAAAATAACATGAAATTGAAATCCTAAGTGAACATAAGCTATAGAAAATAACATGCTGTGAGTTAAACTTTCAAAGAAATTAGTAGGAAACCAATAAAAATAGGAGCAACGCTTCCTAGAATCCACTAATGCAATCGTCGGTGAGAAACTTTAATAATCATATGATATTTCACCTTTCATCAAATTGCAAGGCCACAAAAAGTGCACTTATGCAAGACAAAAGGCTATACAGGCACAATTTGAAGGTCTCTTCTCAAGCTCGTTACGTCAACAAAATTTGTAAATCTGTAGCAAGCACCTGAACTAAAAGATCGCACAACCAAAAATAATGCAATAAACCTTTGGCTCAATTTGTGTTGAGAGTGAGAGATATCTTCATGCAATAAAATGCTTTTAAAACATTAAAACAAACTAAATATATACAAACTAACCATTAATTTGGTGCTTAGAGGGACTCCATCCATATTTTATTCATTAATTTGATGCATGAGCCCTTTACATGTAAAAAAAAAAGAAGAAATGAGAGAGAAAGTAGGAGGAAGACATTAGTCAAAGTGGAAGTGCATGGAGGTGCCAAAAATAGAAGCTGGTCCTTCACTAGGCATTGAAGGAGCTGAGGACCTGTATGAAAATGCAGAGCTGAAAATGTATGGAGCTACATGAAAATATAGAGTTGCGAACTTGTGAAGCTGCATGAAAATGTGGAGCTATGGACCTCGACAGGGTCAAAATCTCAAAATTTTACTGTGTAAAAATTTAAATTCTGGCATTTGGGTTTTGTTCTTCTCCATCCCAAAGCTATGTTTGGATGTTTGCCCTTGAATTTCTCTATCATCTTAGTATTTTTTCCCACATTTGGAAGATCTAAAGCCTCATATTTATCCTTTACCTTCTATCTATAGTTGTCCACCTCAATTCGAGTCTCTACAAAATCTCTGAGTTTGGTGTCCAACTTTAACAATGCTTTGTCTGTCTTGAAGGCTTGCCTGATATCTTCATCACTAGATGCTTCCTCTAATGTCTTCTTGAAATTATCTACTACTACCTCAACTAGCAATAGCTTCTCTCATTCTTCATCTTCAAAAATTTCCAAGCATGCATCACTGTACAACATTTATGCTTCCAAAATTCATCCCCAAGCTTGGTCCTTAAGTCGATGGATCTCCTTGTGTAATGTTTCCATTACTTTATTTCCATCTACTATCTTCTCTATCCAATCATCAATCAAGTCTAGCTCTTCCCTGATATATACATTGATCAAAGTGTGGTACCTTTTCCCTTTTATGGTTTGTAGAGTTTGCAAATCCTTGCTCCATGCCTGTACCTCATCCATGATACTAAAGTCCTACCTCAAAATTGCTACAATCTTATTCATGTTCTCCTACATAGCATGTAGTAACTTCAAATTCCTTGTGATTGTGGTAACACCTCTATCCTCAAAGCTTTCTCGCCATTCCTAACAAGCTTTCAAGAATGGATTGAGTTGTACACCTTCCCCTTCTCTAAGAATGGTATTTAGAGTCTCCTCGAGGTTCTTAGGATCAAAAGGACCAAAAACTTTGGCTAGATATCCCTTTAGTATCTCAACTTGCCTTTGAAGTGTTTAGAGTCTAATCTCATCTTGCTCCATGTGCTTGAGAACTTGTTTAACTCCCATAGTCATCATCTTTTGGGCTGAACCCTATATAGGCTTTCCCAACATAACATCCTTCACTTCATAATCCTCAAGACTAATAGCCTCTACATCTTTACCTTCAGGAGGGAGAGCCACTTGTGCAAATTAATCCTAGTTTTGTATGTTAGTGACAAATGTGAATGGCATTGCATCATGTAATGGAGACTCAGGTTTGTTCATGATATCAACAATATCACAAATATCATCCTTTCAAGCACAAAAGTGAGGCTTAGCACTCATTATTTTCTTTTGGAACCATTTGGAAATGTGTTTCTCTACAACCTTGGCTCTGGATGATGAAGGGGTGTGTTCAACTACCTCCTTGCCTTTATCACTCTTGCTTGGAGTTGCCTCCTATTGTGAGGACTCTCCTTTTGTAATTTTAGTCTCTGTAGATCCTATAGCTTGCTCCTCAACATCTTGGGAAGGCTATTGTGCATATTCTACCATTGGTCCCTCTTTTTATGCTTCATCAATAGCCCTTAGCTTTGGTTGCTCTTGTGGTGATTGTTCCTTTTGAACTCAGAGGTGGGAGAGTTACTAAACCCTTATCTATCACTATAATCTATGGTGGAGATGTGATGTAGGAGCATCCAGAGGTATAAGGGCAATCTTGTGTCACCCAAAAAAAAATGTACTGAGACTTAGTTTTTGTTTAATGTGTTTTCATTTTTGGATACCCATTTGGGTCAAATAAAGGTTCCAACCCTCATAGTTCCACTATCAGTGTGTTAGAAAATCTCAAAAAAATAGGAGCATGTAATTGGACCATCATTTTGGTGAACTAGAAGGTGTGAATTGGCCAGATGAATGTAATTTTGATTTAGAGCATTCTAGAAAAAGAATCAGGTCAAAAGGCCCCACGGTTTGAAAGTTATTGCAGTTTTTCAGGTTTTGGAGACCTCCTAAGAATGCTTCAAAGTTAGGTTAGGGGTATTAAATGACCTCAAAAAGGGTCAAAAAATGGGGGATGAGTGAAGATTTTCCATAGGGCTATAAAGCACTTCGAGAGCTTTCCAAAAATGTAAACAGTTTGTCAATCAGAGCTACGGTTCAAAAGTTATGCCTCCTGGAAGTTTGGTGACCATTTCTAGATTCTTCTAGATTTGCACCGACTTCTAACGCAGCTTTTGGAACCTTCTATTTGGTCAGTGGATGCCTACGAGAACTTTCTAGAATGTACTCCTAGTCCTTAACCCTCCGAGGTCTATTTAAGGAGATTTTTGGCATTGTAAAAGGAAGTTCAGAGTGGAGTTAGAGAGGAGGTACTGAAAGGAGAAATTATCTCTAGATTTATGCTATTGTAAGCCCTTAGGGCATGTTTTGAAGTTTATTTTCTCTGTACTGAATGTACTAGTTTATTTTTTAGTTAATACAATTTCCATTTCCTATTGTGTCTATTTTGTTCTTGGGTAGTGTCCCCATCAAGTGGTATCGGAGCCAGTTTTCCTGAGTGTGTAGATAGAGCACCGACTGTGAGGCAGTTTGCACCAAGACTGTGTGGTTGTGGGTTTGAGTTAAGAAGATGCCTCCATGAAGAGAGTGTGGTGAAAGGGCCAGAGCTATTAATCCTGAGGAGGTTAGAGCCCTCCAAAGGCAGGTACAAGCATTGTAGGAGGAGCTCTGTAGAGGAAAAATTGTGGCAGCAGGTGATGAAAGTGAAGATGACAACGAAGAAGAGGACATTGGACCAGAAGGGGAATTTGATGGGAAAGTTCTAAATCATGTAGAGGAAAGGCTTTTTAGGGCCATTACAAAGTTTGGGAAAAGACCTACAATTGAAGTGGGTGTATTTTCAGGAAATCTGAAACCAGATGAGTTGATCGATTAGATCAATGAACTAGAAGAGTACTTTGAGTATGAGGATATCAGGGACCCAGATAGGGTTAAGTTTGCAAAGGAAAAACTAAAAGGCCATGCCAAAATCTGGTGGCAAGAGGTTCAATTAGAAAGAAACAGAAGAGGAAAGGAGAAGATCACAAGGTGGGATCGCATGGTGGACAAATTGAAGAAACAGTTCATTCCTATGGACTACGAGCTTGATTTGTTTAAGAAGATGCATGGGTTAAAGCAAGCAGGAAGATCAGTCCAAGAATATATAGAGGAGTTTTACCGACTCTTGATTAGAGTAGGGCATGCAGAAGCAAATAAGGAGAAGGTTGCTCATTATATTAGTGGGTTGCGACCTAGCATCCAGGAGGAATTAAGTCTGGGAAGAATGACTAGCATTGAAGAGGCATACTAGTTTGCCCTACGAGTTGAATAAAAGGTTTGAAGGAACACAAAGAGGGTGTGGTCAAGGAGGAAGGGGAAGCGATAGATCATCTGGAGGCCACAATGAAACCCAAAAGAAAAATGAATATGTGGGTACTAGCAGGAACCAGAGGAATGAGGGTTTCAACCGCTCCCATGACCAAGACTTTGGAAATCAGAGAGAAGAGGTAGAGGACATGGACAAGGAGGAGGCGGCTTCCATGGTACCTATTTCCATTGCAACGAAGAAGGTCATCATGCCTTTGAATGCCCTCAACAACAAGGAAGGACAGATAGGAGAGTTGAGGGCCAAGCTAGGGTTGCTCATGTAGATGAAGATGCATAATCATCACATTCAGAGGATGCAGAAAGATGAGAGACCTTGGTAAATGAAAGAGTCCTACTAAGTGGTGAGATTGAACTAGGACAACGAAGGAGTCTATTCCGTACCAGATGTAAGTGTGAGGATAAATGTTGTGACGTGATCATTGATGGTGGTAGCACTGATAACTTGGTATCATAAGAGATGGTCTCTAAGCTGAAGCTCAAGAGGGAGAAACATCCCCAGCCCTATCGGATTGCCTGGGTAAAAGATGATCATAAGGTCTTGGTAAGTGAACAATGTTTAGTGAAATTCAAAATTGGGAGTTACCATGATGAAGTTCTCTGTGATGTTATTTTGATGGATGTTTGCCATCTATTGTTGGGTAGACCATGGCAGTTTGATAGACATGCAGTACATGATGGACATGCAAACACATACTCTCTGACAAAGGATGTAGTTTGCCACAAATTGAAGCCCATGAAAAAGGAAGGTGAAAAGGTATGTAGCAGTGCTAAGATTTGTCTTTTTGATGAAAGGAAGTTTTTAGATGGCATGAAACATCAGCATATGTGCTATGCTTTGATTCCTAGGAAAGATAAAGAAGGTAGTAGTGAAATACCACTTGAAGTTTCAGATTTACTAGGGGAATTTGGAGATATTATCTCTGATAATGTTCCAGATGGATTGCCACCAGTAAGGAAAATTAGTCATCAGATAGATCTAATTCCAGGAGCTAGTTTTCCTAACAAGGCTGCTCACAGGATGACTCCTACTGAAACAGAGGAGCTAAATAGACAAGTTCAGGAGCTATTGAGGAAGGGCTTGATTCGAGAGAGCCTGAGTCCATGTGCAGTACCTGAAGTACTCGCACAAAAAAGGATGGAGAATGGAGGATGTGTACAAATTCTCGAACTATAAATAGGATAACCATCAAGTACCAGTTTCCTTTGCCAAGGATGGATGATCTTATGGACTGCTTGAGTGGAGCTTAGTACTTCACAAAGATAGATCTCAAGAGTGGTTATCACTAGATACGGATTCGAGAAGGAGATGAGTGGAAAACAACCTTCAAGACCAAGGAGGGTCTTTATGAGTGGTTAGTCATGCCCTTTGGATTGACGAACGCCCCAAGCACCTTCATGCGGCTCATGAATGAGGTGCTTAAGAAGTTCTTGGGAAAATTTGTTATTGTCTATTTGGATGATATTTCAATTTTTAGCAAGACTTTGGAAGAAAATTTACTGCATATTTGTAGTGTCCTTGAAAGGCTAAGGGAAGAGAAACTATTAATTAATCTGAAGAAGCGTATCTTTGCAAAAAGGGAGATAGTCTATTTGGGGTTTGTTATATCACCCGAAGGTCTCAAAATGGATCCGGAGAAGGTAAAAGCCATCTTGGAATGGCCTACTCCAAGGTCTGATACTGAGGTAAGATCATTTCATGGTCTGGTTAGTTTTTATAAGAAGTTTATTAAGAATTTCAGTGGCATATGTGCACCCCTAACAGATACAATAAGAGGGGATAGAAAAGAGTTCAAATGGACTGCAGCAGCTGCGAGAAGTTTTGAATTGCTAAAGAAGAAGGTAATAGAACAACCTGTGTTGGCACTTCTAGATTTTAGAAAGGTTTTTTAGGTGGATTATGATGCTAGTGGCAGCACTATTGGGGCTGTATTAAGCCAAGAAGGTAAGCCTATTGCATATTTTAGTGAAAAATTGAATGATGCAAAGACGAAGTATTCTGTTTATGATCAAGAGTTCTATGCAATAGTTCAGGCCTTAAAGATATGGAGGCATTATTTATTGCCAAAGGAATTTTTTTTGTATACTAATCATCAGGCATTACAGTACCTAAATAGCCAAGGTAAATTGAATCAGAGGCATATGAAGTGGGTAGAGTTCTTGCAGAGTTTTACATTTGTGTTGAAGCATAGAAGTGGAAAATCCAATAGGGTTGCAGATGCACTAAGTAGGATATAGTTGTTGCTTACAGTAATGTAGGTTGAAGTAGTTGGGTTTGATGAACTCAAGAATTTGTACCTCGAGGATCCTGATTTTGCTGAAGCATGGAAAGCTTGTAAAGAACCTGTTGCTGTAGATAGAACCAAGTGGTTAGACTATTTGATTCAGGATGGTATGTTGTTCAAGGGTAGTCAATTGTGCATTCCAAGGAGTTCCATGAGGGAAAATATGATTAAGGAGAAACATAGTGGAGGGATGGCAAGAAATTTTGGTCGAGATAAGACCATTTCCATTCTTAGAGAACATTATTTTTGGCCTCAAATTTCACAGGATGTGAAGAAGTTTGTATAGAGTTGCCAGGTTTGTCAAGTTGCCAAGGGGTTTAGTCACAATACTGGCCTATATCAGCCATTTCCTGTTCCATCAAGGCCATGGGAGGACATAAATATGGATTTTTTTCTTGGATTGCCAAGGACACAAAGGGGTAATGACTCAATATTCATGGTGGTTGATAGGTTCTCCAAAATGGCACATTTCATTCCATGCCACAAAAATCATGATGTTGTCCATATTGCAGACTTGTTTTTCAAAGAGGTGGTAAGACTACATGGTCTTCCAAGGAGCATAGTTTCTGATAGAGATACTAAATTTGTGGGGTATTTCTGGAGGACATTGTGGAAAAAGTTGAGAACAAACTTGAAATTCAGTTCCACGCATCACCCACAAACTGACAGCCAAAGAGAAGTGGTAAACAGAAGTCTGGGCAATTTGCTGAGATGTTTAGTTGGGGATAAGCCCAAGGGATGGGATTTGATTCTACCATAAGTAGAGTTTGCTTACAATAACTCTATAAATAGGAGTACTAGAAAATCACCATTCCAAATTGTATATGGGAATAGCCCAAGGACTGCACCAGAATTGAGGAAGATAGAACAAGGGGAGAGGACAAGTGCTAAAGCGGAAGAATTTGCTGAACATATCAAGCATCTACATGAGGAGGTTCAAGCATACATTACCAAAATGAATCAAGAGTATAAAGCTAGGGCTGATCAAAGGAGAAGACATAAGGAATTCCAAGTAGGGGATGTAGTCATGGTGTACTTACAAAAAGAAAGATTTCTAGCCGATACTTACAACAAGTTGAAAATGAAGAAATTTGGCCCTTGCAAAATTTTGAAGAAACATGACTCAGGAAATGCATATGAGGTGGAGCTGCCAGATGGTATTCCAATTTCTCCCATTTTCAACATTGCAAATTTAATAGAGTATAATGATGATGGTGTAGATGAGGAGCTGGTGTTAGAGCCATGTCCAATTCTTACTTCTAAAAAGGAGGAGATAGAAGACATTCTAGATCATCGTATGGGTAGGAGTACTAGAAACAGGCAGTATGAAGAGTATTTGGTCAAATGGAAAGGACGACTGATCGAGGACTCAACTTGGATTTCAGCAGCTGAGGTTTCCAATTTGGGATTTCCTCTACCATTCATAAAGTGATAGGGTCCCTTTTCAATCTACCCTGGATGTCTAATGTAGGAGCATCCAGAGGTATAAGGGCAATCCTGTGTCACCCAAAAAAAAAAGTACCGAGACTTAGTTTTTGTTTCATGTGTTTTCATTTTTGGATACCCATTTGGGTCAAATAAAGGTTCCGACTCTCATAGTTCCACTATCAGTGTGTTAAAAAATCCTGAAAAAATAGGAGTATGTAATTGGGCCATTATTTTGGTGAACTAGAAGGTGTGAATTGGCCAGATGAATGTAATTGTGATTTAGAGGATTCCAAAAAAAGAATTAGGTCAAAAGGCCCCACAGTTTGAAAGTTATTGCAGTTTTTCAAGTTTTGGAGACCTCCTAAGAATGCTTCAAAGTTAGGTTAGGGGCATTAAATGACCTCAAAAAAGGCCAAAAAATGGGGGATGAGTGAAGCTTGTCCATAGGGCTATAGAGCACTTTGAGAGCTTTCTAAAAATGTAAACAGTTTGTCAATCGGAGCTATGGTTCAAAAGTTATGCCTTCCGAAAGTTCAGTGACCATTTCTGGATTCTTCTAGATTTGCACCGACTTCTAACGCAGCTTCTAGAACCTTCTATTTGGTCGGTGGATGCCTACTAGCACTTTATAGAATTTACTCCTAGTCCTTAACCCTCCAGGGTCTATTTAAGGAGATTTCTCGAATTGTAAAAGGCAGTTCGGAGTGGAGTTAGAGGGGAGGTACTGAAAGGAGAAATTATCTCTAGATTTATGCTATTGTAAGCCCTTAGGGCATGTTTTGAAGTTTATTTGCTCTGTACTGAATGTACTAGCTTATTTTTTAGTTAATACAATTTCCCTTTCCTATTGTGTCTATTCTATTCTTGGGTTGTGTCCCCATCAAGATGGAGTAAGATCAGGACCTTGTGTATTTGGTGATATCTACATCCAGTCTTCCTATTGGAACTCACCTGAAGGGGTGTCTCTAATCTTATCTCCAACCAAATTTGTACCCATAGGCATGGAATCAAAATCCATCATGGAGAAAAAATCCTCACCTCCTTCCCTTTGTTCATTCACCTAGTGCTACACTTCATCTTCCAAAGAAGAGAGTTCTAATGGTTCTGCTTGGGCAGATGGTGAGGTACTCATGGCACTCTTTCTTCTTTCTAACTCTGCAAATTTTGCTGACCAAGTTCTTCTTTGTAGGGGTATCTATTCCTCATCCTCTTTTGATTCTATTTCTTCCTCATCTTCTTCTTCCTCAAGAATAGTTTCAAGAATAAATGGATTAGGTACTAGTCTTCTGCTGATCCTTTGCCTTTTCTTCACCTTAATCTTGATCCTCTTATGTTTCTTGGTGATAGAAGGAGAAGGGGGATCTTCTTCTATAGGAGGAATGGAGGCTTCTAGAATTTTTCCCTCTTCTATTTAGCTTGGCACAATAGGAGGAAATTGAGGTTCATTCTAGATTTGAGTAGCTCCAATACCTTGGGACTCTTGTGAGCTTTGTTCATGCTACTGAGGAGACACATGTTTTGCAACCTGTTATGTCTGAATCCTCGCAGGAGATTTTCTCTTCCTCTTTCCCTTCCTTTTAGGAGGGTGATAATATCCCATTGGGTGATCAAGTTGGTAGATTATCTCTAGCCTATTAGGAGACTAGAGCACAAAGATAGGAACTTTGACTTTCCTTCCTTTACCCCTTTCTAGGTGAGCATGTGCATGGAAGATTATAGTATAAGGAATTGGGTCAAGTGGAAAAGGTTTCTTGATCCAATCCTTTGTTATCCTAATGACTTGGTTTGCTTGACAATTGATGTCATATCCTTCCTCTTTATCAACCTCTACATTTAGAATGGATCTTTCACCAACCTTATCTACATTGAAAAAGGGATCTAGTAATTCTTTTGATTCTTATAGCCTTATCTCGTCAAGGATATTCAAATGGAAAGCCTTTTCTACTAAATACAAAGTCATCCTACAATAGTCCCTAATGTAGACATCATAGTCATTTGTGGAATTCATTCAATGGTCTTCAATGACATCCTTATGATGGAAGTCCTTTCCTACCAGGCTTTCCACTTTACCAACATTGTCAAATTATGGCTGAGGAGAGATGTATTCTTCAAGAGGATAGTTCTCCCATTCCCACTCGAAGGTCAGAATATCCTATTTCTGCTTCACCTAATATGGCCTAATGACCAATGGCCATTTCCAATAGGGTCTCCATTGCCTCTTTATCTTCTCATAGGCTGACTCAATTTTCCTAGAGATCTCCACTAGTACCAAATTGTCACTTGGGTATCTTAGAAGTTTCTTAGGATTAATAGATGCACCACCCATCTGAAGATATGTGAATGTCTTGAACTCAATGAAGTAGACTTTGGCTTCATTAGATAACCTCTTCCCATAGTCTCCCTCAGTGAATCAAATGATCACAAAGATGAATGCATCACTCACAATCTTGTACTCCTTGCTCTATGCTAAGAGCTTCTTCTTCGCCAAATGAGGATAGACTATGTATGGCTAGGCATTGGGGTCCTGCATATTGCCTTTATTGTACAATCTAGGATAGTTCATTGCCTTTTCTGTAAGTAAGTACACCATATAAGAAGTCATATTAAACTTTTTCTTGTCCTTCACCATCATCAATTGATCACACAAGTTTTCACTTAGTGTGGTGGCCCAATCTAGTGGTATCCTTGCATGTCTGATGGTCTTAATGAAGTTGACCATGAATTTAGTGAGATGACTCATCGTAGGTATGCTCATGACTCTACTTAGGAGAATGATAGAGTATTCGATGCCATCCTTCATGTATCCTCAAGTCATATCCAGTTTGTTGGTTATCCTTCTCCAAGGAGGCTTCTCAATCAAGTATATGAATTGTATAATGTCAATGACCTCTTGTTGATACTCCCTGTACCATCTCTCAGCTGCTTCATAGGAAAGTTGAATGAACTAGTTTTCTCTTGGTAGGTGGAAAACCTTCTCAATGCTATTACGTCACAAATCCAATACCACTTCCCGTATGATGCTCTTGACCACCCTCTCATCAGGAACAAAGTGTTGTAATAGGGCCATGATTAGTTAAGATGATTGCACTAACTTGGGATGTGTCATTGCACTCACTAATCTAGAATGGATCAATGTAGATACCAAGGCTGACCTCTTCATTGGCTTGTTGCAAATTCTTAGAAAATCTCCTAGATCCATATGTCCAAGGTCAGTATCTTTGATCTTAGCATAGTTGTCATGGAATCCTGATTTTGAAGGTATGCCTTGGAACTTGAAAACTACAAGTTTGTGTGCTACTTCGGATGAGGATGCCATTTGATCGCATTACCTACACATTGTGAGAAAAGTGTTTATTAGTCAAAAATAGCATTAAAGTAAAAACATAGGTAAAAAAAGTCCCCCTTCGAGGATTTATTTATTTCTATATTTGAGATTTTATTATTATTATTATTAGTATTTTTTAATTAATTTTTTTAAAACATTTTTTTTAAAAACATTTTATTTATTATTATTATTATTTGGAAAAAATATTGCAAAAAACAAAAAAATAATGAGAAAATGATGAGTGGTGCAAAAGGGGAGGCTCACGGTGTCAAAGAGGTGCATGGCCAAAGGTGCGCAACACTAAGGCACATGACTAACACTAAGGCACATGACTGAGGTGCATGGCCAAGGGCACACAACACCAAGGTGCTGCCAAAGGCACACAATACCAAGGCATGCAGCCATGGTTGTGCAAAACTGAGGTGCACAACGCTAAGGTATGCTACCGAGGTGTTGCGGCCAAGGGTGCACAACATCGAGGTGCACGATCGAGGGTGTGTAGTGCCAAGGTGCATGACATATAATGAGGGTTGAAGGGCACCGTATTAGCCTCAAAATGGTTTTTGACACTTGAGTGCCAACACACTTAACCACTTTCTTCATTGGAGCTGAGTACACCATGTATGCCGAGCCACAACATGAGCCGAGTCAGGAAAGCCTTCAGGTGCCGAGTGATCTTTAGTTGTCGAGAAACCTTCAAGTGCCGAGTGAAGATCAGGTGCCGAGTGAAGTTCAATTACCGAATGACTTTAGGCACCAAGTATGATACAAGTGCTGAGTGGTATTTGAGTGCTAAGTCAGATGATACTGAGCAATATAGAAATACAATGGGAGCCGAGTAAGCTAGTTTGTTACATGTGCCGAGCATCTGGAATTAGTAAGTGTCGAGCAACACATAATGCACATATGAGTTTGTAACTTTACAAATGTAGATGTAAACTATTTTCATGGCCGACATATGATGAATCTTGAAGGATTAAAAAGATAAGAACAAGTCTTTTGTTCTTCCTATGCAATCTACATGCAGCTAATAAGAAAAATGGAGAAGGCATGCAACCAATAGTAAATGTGCAAGGAATGAGTGGGAAACAGAGATTCAATATGGATCGTAGATCCATACCTAACCCTAAGTCTTCAAGTGTTTTTATAAGAAAGACTAAATCTCATTGTATATGTGTGGATGGACGAGGGTGTATAAGGAAAACTAATTTTCACAGTGAAGAGTATCAGATCATAGAGGATCAAGATTAGAGAAAGCAGATCAAGTGCCTGTATTCAGCAATCAAAGGATTGTAAGCTATCAGGTTTAATATACCTAATACTCTCTAGAAATTGTATTAGAAAGAAAACCTATGGTGATAGGTTAGCTTAGCAGCTATTTTGAAGATCCTTTAAATAGGTGATTAAATCCTTTAATAGGGTAACACTTCATGTAAAGTGTTTGAAATCCTTTAATCAGGTTACTATTGATACAGTGTAAAGCCTTTAACAGGGCAGACCATTAGAAGTGGTTAAACATTATTACTATAGTGATTTTGTGAGTATCATCCCCACTCCAGTTTTAGCTTCTTATTCTTGGAGGGTTTCTGGGTTACCAAAATCTCAAGTGTTATGTGGTGATGCATATGTGTTTCTCATAATTCTTTGATGTGTTTATATGCATGCAATCTACTTTCAGTTAAAAGTTTTAATGGTCAAAGTACAATACTTCTGATTCACCCCCCCCCTCTCAGAAGCATTATTCCTATTTGAATATTCCAACACACCGAGCACAGAGGGTGGGGCTTCATCTACCTTGCATGGGCGCTATGAGAACTATGCCAAACAAACACAAACAAAAGGAATGAATGAAATGGGAAAAAGGAGGAGGGTTTTATAACCCATCCCCCCCCACCGCACCGAGTGAGATGCATGATGTGCCTCAATGTGCATGTCATTGCATGAAACAAACTTCACTCGTGTGCATGAGGGTTATGCACTTGTATAATATATATATATATATATATATATATATATTTTTTTTTTTTTTTTTGTTTTTTTCAATTTTGACTCAAGAATTATAACTTTTAACCAAATTTTCTTCTCCCAATTCTCAAACTGTGAGTTCGGGAGTCCAAAAAAGTAGGGGGTCCCCATTCCTAGTGAGGAATGGGGCATGTGTTGTGGACACCACAATAGTAACTTGATAGAAAGTTAGCTAGTTGATCAATAGATAAGACATATAGCAACCAATACAAGATACAAAGAAAATTGATGCCCTTAGATTTTTAAGATAATTAGAGATAACAGGTAGGATTCCCAATTTTAAAATGAGATAAGAGAAATAGAATATTCCATTGGCAATAAGGAATTTGAGTTTTGATTAGATTGATTAAAAGAAAGATTTGATTGATTCAATAATGTAATCATCCTACCCCCTTAGGAGAAAAATTGAAAGATGACACATGAGAATGATGATGTAAAGCATAAGTTTGAAGAAAAAGATGTGATCATAGATTCATAAGAATGTATAATGGATTATAAAAGATTACCAAAAAATTGGGAGTTAATTCAATGTAATTTCATGATCTATTTGACCAAGTTAGACCTTGGTTGACCAAAGTTGACTTTTTGTTATAAAGTTGAAAATTTTAAAGAAATTTTGATGTGACAAGATTATGGTACAAAATAGCATCAAAATGATGGATTTCACAAGTGTTCAGTCACGTTGGTCCAAATAATTTTAAATTTGTTTTTGAGTAGTTTAGGAGTGTTAGATTTTGATTTTGATCTCAAAAATGGATTCAAAACGATCAAATTAGATGGGGTGATCTTTATGTCAACTAGAGAACTTTTGAAAAATAGGTCAAACCCCTATATAAGGCCACAAAATGTCATTTTCAAAATCATTTATCATTTTTCTTTTTGTGAGAGGATCTCTTAGTCATCATGGTGGTCTCGTTCATTCACTTTGTTTCAAGCACTCCAAAAGCCACATTTGGCCGATAAACTTTGAACCACCAGTAAGTAGTTGAAAAATATCTTTGTCAATTCAAGTTTTTCCCCTAATTAATTTTTTTTTTTAAAGTCAATTTACAGTAAGTTCTATTGGTTTCTCATGTAGGATATAATTTACTCACATGGGCTAGTAAGAAGCCTCACATGAGATTTTTCTAAGAATGCAAAGTCTCACCTGGGTGTTGGATACTTCTCACATGCGAGGCACCCATGTATCATGTGAGAAACCCTAAGACAAAGGGTTATGTATTATGGTGACATCTGAAAGCTTGCATAAAGTTGTTTTCTCACATCAGAGCTACTGTAATCTCAAATGAGACTAGGCATCAATTTTGCCTCTTGTTATTTACTCACCTCAAAATAGAAGCTTGAATTCTTGATTATAAAGTCAAAAAGTTGCATTTTTTTCTTACAAGCATCATTATGGATAGTTGTGGTACTATCAAAGATTATTGTTGTAATTTTTTCATTACTTTGGATAGTTGTTTGTTGAGTAAGTGTTGATTGTTTTTATGTCTTTTGATTGGTTGTAGATTGATTTTCTAGATATCACATTCCATTTCACTTATCTATCCATTGGTGGGCTAGTTAGATAGTTATATGCCATTGAGTTGGTACATCTAGGCACATTAGGTTTGCTACATCTTCCAAATATCTCCAACATTCAAATAAATGATGACCTCTTGACAACATTGGTGGAGTGCTTCCATAATGAGATGAACACCTTCAACCTTTTTGGGGACAAGATGAACACTACCCAAGAGGTCATATATGAGATTATATGGATCCCCTTGCATGGTTCCCAGATTGAATATGATTTAGATTCAAGACCCAGAGTATTGGCACTTAGTAAAATATTCTAGGATGATATTATTTTAAGCAAAGGCATCCCTTGGGATGAGTTGATCCATAGATATGGACAGAGGCACATGCTTGTAGTAGTACTAGGAGCCTTCATTGGATTTATTTTTATTTTATATAGGGAGTAGCATGGATTGGGGTGTGGATGGGTTTAGATGCTACAATGGATGCAAGAACATCTAGCTCAGTTCAGATTAGGCTAGTATATGCAAGCACATATGTATCATGAGATGCATGAGATCATGTAGCAAGAGTAAAATGGCATGGTTGTAGGTGTATTTGTGGTACTAATGTGTGCATGGGAGAACTTTTCCATCACGAGGCTTATCTATGATGATCTTTGATAGCCTCATGAGCCTTCTATATGCATATAAAGAGTAAATATGACCCAACCTACATTGATAAGACTAATCATTAGAGGAGATAGCTAGATGACCTAATGGTAGGGATGTAGAAACCATGGTGAGAGATTGAGGCATGAGATGATGCTCATGGATACCTAAGATATATGTTCATTTCATGACCATTGATTAGTCAAGCTATCTAGGAAATTGAGAGATTCATTTTGAGTTAGTTGTGGAGATAGTTTGGGCATCCTTAGGACATCTGTATTGTGCATATGTTTGATTCACTAATGAGGTGGCTAAGGGTTGGTCTCTAAGATTAGATCCATATAGGTGTATGATAGATGAATGAGCTCTCACCATCACCATATGGGATTACCTACCAATTATTGTAGATGCTAGGGCCCCCCTAAGTTTAGAGAGTACTTTTATACCCACCCCTTTCCAAAGTTTATAGATCCTTTAAGGATAGGGGTAGCTATAATAATAAATTCTAATGGTATTCCTTTGGGGGAGTATCCTAAGCACTAAAGAGTTCATTAGCATGATTGACATGCATTCATGACTTTTTTTGTCATTGATCTCAACATAGTTTTTTTTTGTGAAGTTTGGTAGAGTAGTAGATAGAGAACAAGGTCGTATGGACTATGTATTGATGATGAGGTCAATTGCAGTTGAGGATATGTTCTACATTGTATCCTTGAGATATGGACAAGTGTGCATATAGAGACTCAAAGACACCCAAGAGTTATTCAAGAATTACAAAGGACAATGTGTAGACTGAATATCTACTAATTATATTGTATCTCTTAACAGGATAGAATCATGATTATTAAAGTCAAGTAGTGACAGTAGACAACTTGATGATGACATCAACAAGTGTGCAAGTTCAGAAGTCACATGAGTCAAAAGTTGTAAAGATTGTGAATTGGTAGTGCTTTGTAATTGTAAAGAGATGTAATGTTTTGTACTATCTTAATAAGGTCCTATTATAATTAATTGGGAAAGCCTTAAGGAAAAATCAAGGAATTATTTTAAGCATATGGTATTGTTGCCAAAGTTTTAGTTCATCTCTTTTTGCCTTAGGTTTGAGTCATGTTAATGTCAATGTCTTGAGTTTGAATCTAGATTGCCTATAGGATGACCTCCCTTCTCATCATTCCTTTGAGCTAACCAAATGTGGGAAATCATATGAGTAATTCATTAGTCCAAGGCTAGGTTTTGGGAGGGTTTTTAATGCATTCCTCTATTGGAAAGGAGGTTTGGATATCTTAATGATCCATCTTTCTTTATTCTTAATCATGTTTGAGACAAAGATTAATGCTATATTGCAGTTTTCATGAAAGACATTGTAGATGATCAAGATAGAAGGTAGGAGAAGAAGATAAATCATCATAAATGGTGAAAGAACCCAGTCAAAGGTGGTATGAATCTTTTTGAAATTAAATCTATGGTAAATATTTAATCTATGCATTTATGTTACAAATTTGACAAGTCAAATGGCTTAGAGACTAAATATAGATCGTTGGATGAAGAACAGATTGACAAATGATGTTTTAAAGATGGAATTATAAGTATTCAATGATGGATCTCCTCAACTATCACATCTTTAAAAAATCCACACTTGTCATTATGTTGATATGGAGAGTTGCACAAAGAATAATCATGGTGACATAGTGATGAGTTGACATCTATCCATGGGACCTAGTTGAGGGTGAGATTGCCAGAAGACTTATCACCCTAGATCAAACTTGAGATCAAGGGTTGTCATTAATCATGTTGGGAAGTTGCTCAATTATTAATCATAGTGACATAATGACAAAACAACACATGTGTCTATGGGCCATTTCCTTTTGTAGCTAGTACAATGTCACAAGAGGCAATACGTGTCTTTATTTTATTGGTTTGATCAAGAAAGAGTTAGGGTTTTGAAGAGATTCTTTTCACCATCAATATCAAGATCAATCTATGCTGGTCGTTATGTCACTTTCCAAAGTTACACAAAATATAACCAAAGAAATATTACAATAGTTCAACATGTTTCCTAATGGGCCCCTTATATTCCTTGGAGTACCACAAAGCAAAGTAATCCAATGCTAGATTCTCCAAGCAATGGAATAGTGCCACCTATTTGCCATGATGTGCATAGTTGGAAAGTGGACCCACACTGTGAAACACATAGAGATTTAAGATCTCCAATTGCCATCGTTAGATCTTAAAAGATCTATGATTGTCATTATGTAACTTTTAGATGATGCAAGAAAGATAACCAAAGTGACATAATGATAATTCAATGTGTGTACACAAAGGGACCCATGGAGGAAAGTGCAAAGGGAGAAACCAAGGAGGTTATAATAATTTAATCTTGACCATTTATTTGAGATCAAAAATGGAAATTAAAAGCTCTGGTAACCATTATAATATGAGTTATAAGGACTTGGCACCAAAAAATAGAATATGAAGAATTGAAGATTTCTACAAGATTTTATGAAGTTGTAGGAAGATAAACAATCATCATATGTTTTCAGAAGTACCATGGATCCTAAATCATCAATTAAAAAGATGCCACATGTTCATATCATTGGATAATTTCATATTTTACTCTGTTTTCTATTTTGTGATTGTTGTTCTCCTAAACTAAGTGATCACTGAAAACTATAAATATAATCTCATTTGATAATACACAAGTCAACAAACTTGAGGGTGAATTGGTTCTGTAGTTCCATTTACCTTATTTTCTTGTCATGTTTTGTTGCCCATGCATAGATTAGTTATATATTAAGAGTTTACAGAAAATCATATGTGATTCTATGCTAATCATATAGATTCCATTTCATTTTGGTAATTACAGTAAAGGTGATTCCATTTACTTTCTTCATATATGGTTCTGTTTCTTCTCTTTCTGGTTTCATTACATGTTAAATAGTTTGATTGTTAAGTTAAAGATAAATGTGTCTGAATCTATTAATTAGTTTTTGGATTCCATTTCATTCAAGGTTGATAGTAAAAAACAATTCCACTTGCCTTGATATGCATTTCTTCTTTGATTTCTCTTCTACATTTAGATGGCTAATTTGTATTTAGAATAGAAGTAAGAGTCAAAAATCTCAAGATAATCTACTACAATCATTCCATTAGGTGTGATAGGTTATTCAAATATATATTTCATAAATTTTTTGTGTATACAAACAATTTGGTTATCCTTTACTACTCTCTGGTTAAGAGCTTATAATGTCAGAACTTCTGATCTCATAAAACATATTCATTGCATATCATTGCAAATCATAAGGAAGTTGTACCTAGTAATTCAAAGGGAAGTGATAGAATACATACACTAATCCATTTGTCTCTCCAAAACATTGGGTATCAAAGAGTTGGGTTATAAAATCTAATATGAGGACAAGCTATTAACCAATAATTTTTGGCGAATCTACTAGGGAATTCAAGTGAAAGCTTTGAAGAATTTCTCTTCATATTAATTTGTACTCTAATTCCATATATTTGAGTTTCAAATAAGGTCTTGTGGAAGTCAATTGTTTTCCATAAGAAATCGATACTAGTTTTATAGCTTCAACCTCCTAAAGATAAGAAACAAATTCAAAGTTAAAGACTAGTAAAGTTTCCTTGATCACTAGAATTAAGGTAAAATTAAAAACCAATATTTTCTAAAATATTTGATACATCATTTATCCCAAATATACTAGGAGTTCTAAAGAAAGAGGAAACTTGACCCAATATATGAAGAGCTCATGAAGGCTAACTTTCCTATCCTAGAAGATCTTTGTAGAAGAGGAAGAGAACATGCAAGGGAATCTATAACTAACTCCAAGATACTCACCTATCTATAGTTGTTTCTCCTAGAACATAGAGAAGTCAATATTCTTCTCCTATTTCCAAGACTTCCATTCCTCCTACTTTTGATGCTTTTTTATTGATTGGTGCAACATTTCCAGTTTCTATTACTTTTTAGACAATCTAGAATATTATACCAGTAGCTATGGCACTTCCTTGGGGAAATGTTATTGGTCCTCTTTCCCTTGGAGCTAATAATGATTTTCCAAGAGCATCAATGAATAATTTTCTAAAATTGAATGGAGATGGTACCATCTCTATAGAAGAACACCTAAGTGCTTTTTGTAAATCCTATGGTGTAGTAAATCCTCAACATGAGGATTTGGCTATTAGAATGTTTGTAGATACACTAGTAGACAATGTTGTTGATTGGTTTCAAGACCTACCTACAGGATGCATCAGAAATTGGGATACTGTGAAATAAAGGTTTGAGGAATGTTACAAAATTACAAAGGATGCACAGGTATTGTTGTTACAATTGGCATAGATAAAGAAAGAACCCTTAGTTTCCATGAGAGATGTTAATGCAAGGTTCAATAAACTCATCAAAAGAATACTTGTTGCAAGTGCACTTACACATGATAATAAGAAGACTCTATATTAGCTCTATACCTCCTAATCTAGGATATCAAATTAGAAGAGAAAATGTAGCAAACTTATAAGGTGACCAGACACTAACTGTAGAGATGGAGGATGATATGATAGCCTCTGGTAAGTGGAAAAGAGAATTCTAATCTAGAACCATGGGTAATGCAACTAGTACTTCTAATAATACAGAGGCTATGCTTCAAAAATTGTCTAATGAGCTCATTTCATAAAAGAAACAAATCAATAGGCCTATTCATTCTTTTCATCAACCTCATTAAGAAAGTTCTAGAAACCCAAATGGAGGTAAAACATTGGGAATACCACCTATTCAACAAAGATTAGCAATTGGGCCTACTCCAAAGAGGAAAAATATGTGTACTTTTCAATCAAGGGAAGATCATGATGGAGATATATATGCTGATATGGTCAAATATAGGTAGATAGTGGATAATAAAGAACAAACAATTGAATATCCTAAAAGTGAGGATGACCATACTCCTTGTGATGACTTTGAAAACTATTTCTTCAACTATTAATCAAATTCAAAAGTAGGAGTTGACTTCTTCACAACTCTAGAAGGACCTCAATTAATAGTAATGACCAAAGGTCAGAAGAATAAAAATAAGACCAACAATTCAGTTCTAGTAAAAAAAAATGCACCATCACACAAAGATGATAAAGACAGTGGTATAAATACTTCAACTTCACAAAAGGATCACAAAGGTAAATCAACTAATTCCTTTGACATCATACAATATTGTGAAGAGGTAAGAATCCAAATATCTCCATTGTATGACTTGAAGTCTAATCCTTATCAATTGAAAAGATTAGTGGAGCATTGTTATAATAAGGATGGAGGTCATGTTAATATTAATGCTAATATTGTTCATCACAATAAAGCTAGCACTAGTGGAACTTCTATGACTGATGAAGATTTTGCACTTTCTGAGTTATTTAAAGAAGAAGAATCTATTGTCTTAGACACATACCCAAATCAAAAATTGGATCCCTTCTATATTTCCTTGTTAATCAATGGTAACAGATTGAGTAACTACATCATTAATTTAGTAGCCTCTAATAATGCAATGCTTGCTTCTATAGAAAAATCTTTAGGCCTTCCATTGACTTATAAAACTTTTGGTAGATGTTATTCAATGGATGCAAAACAAGTACTTTTTCTTGGATAGATAAAAGATGCTCAAGTTGCCCTTGCTTCCTATCATTCCAAAAGGCTAAAACATACCATTCTAGTAGTTGATATCCCTGCAATTTATGGCATGCTCCTAAGTAGAAGTTTCTACAAAGACATTTTGGGGAGAGATAAAACTAGTTTGGTCTTGTGCCACTATCCAAGTTGGAGATAAAAAAGTGAAGCTAGAACTAGAAGAAAAGGAAAAATTCAATGTCCTAAAATCAGATGATCCTAGATCTCAAATCTTGTATCATGAAATGTACTTTGATAATTATATGTTTTTCTTTGACACCCCTAATATTTTACAAGAAACAAAAAATACGAAAGGTGATTAGTTATGGACTTTGGAATTTGATGGCAGTTGTGATAATGTTGATTCAGGTGCAAGAGTAGTGTTAACATCACCTAGTAGGGAAATGAGTTGGTTGGCTTATAAGTTAAATTTCAAAACTACTAAAAATACTTTAGAGTATGAAGCTCTTCTCCTTGGTATAATGACAACAAAAAAAAAGGAGTTGAGATACTCAAAGCTAAAGGAGATACAAAATTGGTGGTTAGACAAGTCAAAAAATAATGTGTAGTAAAGAACTCAAGATTGAGGAACTATCATAATGAGATGTGGGATGAAATTGGGAGTTTGGATGATTTCTCAATTATGTTAGTATCAATGGAACTCAATTCAAGAGCTGATTATTTGGTAGTTTTTGCATCTTTACTCCTACCACATCTTGATTTCAAAGATTAGATCTATAAAGTAGAAGTTTGTGTTGATCTCAAATTGGCTTTAACAAGTGATTGTCAACACATTTAAGCTATTTACTTAGTTCATGTCAAGCACAACATGTAAATATTAAATCATGATGAGTTGCAATGAGTGCTAAGTCACTCAAGTGCCAAGTAGATAGACCATGCCAAGTGATTCAAGAGCCAAGTAAATAGTGGATACCAAGTAATGTAGGTACCGAGTCACAGTATACAAAACAATGCATGCTGAGCATCAGAGACTTCATATGTTGAGTAAAATTTTTTTGACATATTTGTTTGTAATGGTACAAACAACTATGTAAACCATTTTTGAGCCAACTTAAGATTAAATTGTGATATTTTGGAGATAAGAATGATTCTCTATTTGGATTCCCTATGCAATTACAGGTAACCAATCAGAAAATGGGAAGGATTAAGAGGCAAAATGGATGAATCTCAGCCATAGATTCATACCTAACTCTAAGCCACCAAAGTCTTCTTAAGGAGGACAAAGCTCTAAAATCTAAATGAATAGACAAGTGAATGGTATGGAATGTTCAATGAATTGAAGGAGCAAACAAGATAGTTTGAAAGTAGAGCATTCAAGATGACTTAGAAGTTATGAAGAAAGAGTAAATTTTAGAATCAGTGAGAGAAGAATAGAGGATAGAGAAAAGGATACAACATTGAGAAATTTGATCAAAAAGGATCAAGAAGAAATTGTTTAGAGGTGATCTATTATCAAGCAAGCAAGTGCCAACTACAAGATCTATGCTGAGACATTTTAACAATTGATTTTATCAAAATCTCTTAAGTAGTGTAGTCTTAATAGGTTGTATGAAATCCTTTAATAGGGTGCTTACTTAGTTGTAAGTTGAAGTCCTCTAACAAGGCACACTTCTAACAGGGTGTTGAAATCTTCTAACAAGGTGAGACCTAATAGTCTTTGTAAGCCTTTAACAAGAAAGGCCTTTCATAGGGTGGATCATGTTTCATGGTCAAAACATTGTAACCTTCATTATATACACTTTATTAATGTAGTAATGAAGATTTGTGGGTGTCATCCCCACCCCAGTTTTACCGTCTCACTCGGAGGGTTTCTGGGTAATCATATCTGGTGTTATGTGTGAATGCTTGCATGGTTATATGATTTAGATGTATATGCTTTACATTTTATTTTTGTTTATTCATTAAGTGCATGTGATGAATGTATGGTGAAAGTTTTATGGGTCCAAGGTTAAACTACTGATTCACCCCACCCCTATCAGAATTTTACCTTTCCTCTTGTAATTCCAACAATTGGTATCAGAGTTGTGTTCTTTGAGAGAGAAGATTTGTAGCTTTAAGGAAAGAGCTTGAAATGGAAGTTTACAAGTTGTGAAAGGCTATTAAGAACCAAGAGATTGAAATACATCTCATACTACATCAACTGAATGAAGCAAGAGAGGAACTAGAAAAATCCTTGAAGAGAAGGAAATACATTTTTATTACAAAGAATGACACACTATACAAAGAGATAGACACTACTAAGCTATTTATAGATGGAGATTCCAATGAATTTGATGCAGTAGTTGTAGATCTAATGGAAAAGAATAGAGTTCAAGCTGAGGAAATCATAATTCTCAAGTTAGAGCAAGAATCACAAGCTATACTACTATGTGAGATAACTAAATGAAAGAAGAAAGCTATAGAAGACAAAAGAATTTTGGCCAAAAGATTGGAAAGAAACCAATAGAACTAACCAATATTTCTAACATGTAATTGGATACTCTAAGTCAAATGATGAATGTCAAAGACATTGAGATAATTACATTGAAGTTGTGGAATGAATAATTGCAAAGTGACCTAAAGAGAGAAAGGAATTTTATGAAAGTTTCAACAAGCCAAATGAAGCCATCAAATACTTTGAGCAATTATTGAGATCTTCTAAATCCAAGAATGATACATCGGGACTAGGATACACAAGCACTGGATGAAGAGAATCATCCAAAAGTGCAAAATAAAGGAACATCAAAGGTAAGAACTCCAAACCTACTTGTTACAATTGTGGTAAAAAAGGACATACTGCTAATGTGTGTAGGAGCAAGTTTACAAATCTAAATGTCAAGCCTAAGAACATGACTCATTAATACAACAAGCAAGTTCATTAGGCACATGAATATAGAATTAGGACCATGTATACAAAAAGATTTGAAGGATATTGCTACAATTTTTAGAAGTATGGACATAGATATTTTGAATGTAGATCCAAACCCATGTGGTCATCAAATAGGTAAACAAAGGTAAGGAACAATGACAACTCTTATAATTGGGATTATAATACAAGATATAGCTGTCATTGTATTCAAGAATATGGAAATGTTCCTAAGAATTGTATTAGGACACACTTTAGTGGTAATTAAAAAAGATTGTTAAGTCAAACTACATGTTTTAATTTTTTGAAGACTAGTCACATCAGTAAACATTGTCCAACTAGGTCAAAGGCACCTGTACACTTGAAAGTATCTCACTCTAAACCCTTCTATCCAAAAAATTCCATGAGTTTGGAATGCTTGGATGCTATCTTAGAGCTCCCTATCCATGGAGTGCAAGAGAGTATATTTCAATAATAAGAAGGCTCTCAGATGAGCCTTAGAGATACTTTTCTTGCTAGCAAACCATGCAATGGGAGGTTCCAAAGACAAGATGCAAGAATGCAAATGTCCCAAGGAGTTCCTTAAGGATGCAATGCAAATGAAGATTAAGCTAGAATGAATATGAAAAGTGCAGCTACCCTAAGCATGGATGAGAATGTTATAATTCAAATATTAAGCCATGTGAGATAGATTATTGCAAATTGGAAGCTAAACTAACATGCAACTTGAATCTAAGCTAAAATGCTATTGCATGAGAGAATGTAGACAAGAAATAGAAGTTCATCACAAAGCTCTAAAGAAACCTATTAGAAAACCTGTAGCATAACAATACTCAAAAGATGGATGCTTTGAGGGGGAAAGATCTCTCCCTTTTAAAGTCGTACAGACAATAGAGATCAAGTTGAAGATGGTGGATGATCAACGGTGGAATTTGAAAAGAGGAGCGATCCATGTGCACACACAAGTCAACCAATAGAATATAAGTTAACTTGTCATATAAGAAAAATGTCACAAAGCCTTTCCTTTTAATTGAAAAATAGAAAAAGGACTTTATGTGTGCACTTTAAGGGGGTTAGAAGAATGGGGTCTTTTATTTAATTAAAAGGGGACATGTTCTTTTAATCAAATAATGAACTTAGGATAGCATAGTCAAACTATAGGTTATAATCAAATAAATTTATTATTAGCAATTTGGTCTAGGTAAATGATTAAATTAATTTAGCCAAAATGCTGAGAAGGGGGCTAATAGTCTAGATGATCATTTTTAGGTGATTACATTTGCCCCTCTTTGAATAATGTGTGATCGATCTAGGAACACATTACATCAAGCCAAGAAGGCAGTAATAGATATAGATATCTAATTCCAAAAAAGAAAATGTAGAAAGAGATAGAAAATCTTGAATGTATAGTCTGATAGTGGTAGTACTAAACACTAGGATAGAGATGATGTCTAAATTCAAGAAGAATACTAACACCTAGCAAAGCATATAAATCAAGAGCAAGTGAAAAGATCAAACAAATGCTCCTAAGAAGTAGATAGCTGTAGCAAGTATTGATAGACTATTTCTACTCCCTCGGGATCAAAATCAAAATGAAGTAAGGGGAATGCAGAAATAAGCTAGATATGAGTAAATAGAGATACAACAATGTCTAGGATGACAGATGAATGATTAGAACCAAAGAATGACTATAAGAAACTGATAGAATGCCCCAGTTTGACCAAAGTTGACCATGAAATATAAATCATAAAAATTAGGTCAAATCAAGTAAAAAGAGGATTTAGATGTGAAAAGGTGAATAGAAGTAGATATGAAGCATAGAAATGATGAAGACATGAAGAAATGAAGGTGCCCCAGCGATGATTCAGAGATTAGACCAAAGAGGTAGAATTTTAAAATGTGATGTTGACTACCAAGATGAACTCAAATTTCAATTTTGATCTCGAAAATGAATTGAAGATATCAAAATTATGTAAGAGGTCAAAATGTTATATAATATGATGATAAGATAGAAAAGAGATGAAGCGAAAGATTAAGAAGTCAAAAGACATGAACAAGAAGAAAGTAAAGAAATATATGAAAGGAGTTAGTTGACATGTCTATGAAAAGATGAAGAGAGAGCTCTCCCCATATGCAAGAATGCAAGACTAAGCTAGAAAATGAACCTAAAATGCAAGCTAATATGCAAAATGGTTTACCAACAAGAAGCGCATAACATTTAGACTCTTAATTTCATCATTGAGGATTTATTAGGGCCATCAGGAGATCATACAAACATCACTAGTATAACTATGAGGATATGAATATGATCGATATCAGATAGGTATGTGGAAATCCAATCTAAGAATTAGAGACATGTAAGTCAAGATAACTATGCAATTAGATTCCCTAAGTTTAATTTAGCAAGATTACACCTGTATCAAGGCATAAGTGCCAAGATAAATCTTGAGTGTGGCCTTGCGAAAATAGTCAAGGATGATACTTTTATTAGTCAAAGTGTCAAATAGGACAAGCATGAATGCTTAAAAAACTATAGACAAATAAAGTATACCCACAAGCATAATTCAAGAAAACATGCCCCATGCCCCTAGTCTTCTAGTCAATGACATCCTTGAAAGACTATTAGGGATGGAACATATAGTAAAGAAATCATCATAGACAACACACAAAGTAGATAAACATCAACATAGCTTAGTTGTTTAAGTGTTAAAGTGTGTGTGTGTAAGTCACTTGGCCATTTCTTCAAGACTTGATTCTGATAGTGAGAAATATCGTGACATTGGAGACTGTAGGTAAACTATTTGAAAAGTGTTGAAAAACACTTGATGTCAAGGTGGGGGAAGTGTTGAGAAACACTATTTTGTGAGTTGTCAAAGAAACCCTAATGCACAAGAATACCTCAATAGGCTAAGTAGCTATGCCCCCAAGACAAGGACAAGAAACAATTCCAAGCTAGGAAATGTGTAGTGAAATGGATGATTGAGACTGATAGACATAGCTGCAAGGGTTTCAAGTAGCACCTGTTTCTAGGTTTTCACCACTTGACAGATTTTATTCCAGAACTTTTTTCAATTTTTTTGTATTTTTGTATTTTTTGATTTTTTTGGTGATACATCAAAGTGCCTATTGCTAGGTTTTCACTAAGATGATCATTTTTTTTAGGGCATTGTTCTAATTTTTAGGATTTTTTCAGAATCATATATGATTTTTTTGGATTTTTAGAATGATTTAGAGATTACTAGTTCTCAAGCAAGATCACATCATTTTCTCCCAATGTCTAGCAAGGTATAGGACATGATGGAGAAAAAAGTTGGTGGATAAGCAAAGATGGATGAAAAAGGAGTATGAAGCAAGTGAAAGTGATCCTCAAAGATTGACTCCTCAAGAGTACCCAAGCTAGGGAAAGAGGTGAAATAGTCATATGAAGAATATTTGGGATAAGAAATGGAAGTAATGAGAAAGATAGCATGTAGGATAAGCAGTGAAGCCAATGAGTGTGATAGCATATAAGATAAGCGATGGAAGCCAATGAGTAAGATAGTATGAAAGTGTGCAATCTAAGAGAGTAGACATGTCAAGAAGCCTATGAGAGCCATGTTTTATTTATTGTGATCAAGAATCATGGGGTCAACTAGATAGGATAGCGATGGGATAGAGCAATAAGAATAAAAATCAAGATGGAGGCTATGAGTGAATGAGAAAGCACAACAAAGAATATCGTGGATAAGATAGCCAATATGCAAAGATAGCTCAACATTGTCAAGATCAAAGAGAGAAGAGGGGATAGATGGATGATGGAAGAATTACACATGATGCCTATTTACTAGGTTTTCATCATGGTACTTATCCAAAGTACCACAAGATGTAGTTTTCACCATAAGACGCATTTATTTCTCTTTACTTTTGCTACCAAGGTGCCACAAGAAGTAGTTTTCACCAAGGCACATTTTCATTTTTATTTATTTTTGACTTTTTTTTTTTTTTTTTTTGAATTTTTAGAAAGAGCTCAAGCTTTTTGAATGTAGATAGTGCTCCTATAGGAAAGATAAGTCATGATAAGCCAAGACCATAGAAAGGTATGCTCAAAGATTTTGATAGGGTGATGAAAGAGAAATGGTAGTAGGAAGAGTATATGGAGGATAAGAATTCATGTATAGAAAGTAAGTGTAACCTTTAGAAGATTTCATGAGGGTAGCTAAAATATTGGATAGGATCAACATTGGACACACACCTTGAAGGGTATTGGAATGATGGAGGAATCATGGATGAAATAGCTTGATATTTAGATGTATGAGGTGGTAGAAGAGATTTGGAAAAAAGTGGAGTGGAAGGCTTTGAAATATTTTTAGGAAGATTTTTGGAAGAAGATGGAATGGAAGCCTTTGGAAGCTTGAATGTGAACTTTGAAGTATTTCAATATTCAAGTCTTCTAAAAGAGACTTGGGAATCCATATAGCTTTAGATTTTCCTTTGCATACTTCAAAACACATTTCTTCAATAATGGGTTTAGGAACCCATATTTTCTTTGATTTAGCTTTTTTAATAGTTGACCTTTGCAGTCTCTTTTGTGAATTCTCCTTCTTAGCATTCACATGTCGATTAGATGGGACATAGTGATCTTTCTTTTTCAATGGATTCTTATGTTTATTCTCACTTCCAAAAGACTTGGGATTTGTTGATGAATAAGGATGATATGACTGGTTTAGATGCATAGATGGGTGAAAAGTCATCAAGGATGAGTGTCTTTGTTGATCTTGAGGTATTATAGGAGAGCTAGGGAATGAGCTAGGAGTGAATGTAGGAGATGGAGGAACATAAGGCCCCAATATAGATGGAAGGTTTGAATGCTTTAGCTTAGATGGATAAAGACCAAGGATAGATTTAGAAGATGCAAAGGGATAGTGGGAAGAGATACCAACATCTTTAGAGTGAGCAACATGGTCAAAGCCATCAATAGACTCATGAGTACCTTTGATAGGAACAACATTTTTAATAGAAGCACTTGAAGCTTGAGCACAATTTTGAAGTGGATGTGGAGAAGTAGAACATGAGGGGATGCTTTGATCTTGACAAGTAGCTTTGAATATCATATGAAGAGAACTTTTCTCATAATTTTCAGTAAGCTCAAGGGAGATAATGGAAGTGGTATATTCATCATACTTAGGATGTGGAAAAGATATAGGATATGGAGGAGAAAAATCTTGAAAGAGATGAAAGGGTGTTTGATCTTGATATTTCTTGACATTTATAGCTTTTTCTTTTTGAGAGTCCTCTTGACATGGACCCACTTCTAAGGACAAGGGAGAATGAAGAGTGAATGGAGTAGTGCTTGGATTAGGCATAGTAGTGCATGAAGGTTGAGGATGTTTAGGATTAGTAGCATGGAAAAGGTTTGCCACTTAGTGAAGGTTACCTTGAGCTTCGTTTAGAGGTAGCCCTTGAGGATACACGTAGTCAATGTGGAAAGCATTAGGTTCTTTATTTGATGGAGGCATGTTGGAAAGCTTTGAAGTGTTGGGAGATGCACGAGTGTTGGAAGAAGTGGAGGTATCAAGAAAACCATCACTAGACATAGGTTCATTAATATGATCTTTCTCAAGAAAAGTATCCTCATCACATGAATCATTAGAGGTATCAATAATTCCATTATCAATAAGATCTTGGATTTTATGTTTTAGTTCAATGCAATCTGAAGTACTATGCTCATTATGTTGATGATAAGCACAATATATATCCAAGAATGGGTTTCCATATGAGCTCGACTTAGGTAACATGATGATCTTATTGCCAAGAAGTTTTTGCAAAGTGTGATCATAAGAATTTTCCAAGGGAGAAAAAGTTCTATTAGAAATATGTGTAGAGTCCTTTTGTTGTGTCTCAAGCAAATGGTATGCATCCATGTCTTCATCATTATCTTGGTCAAAGATAGGTCCATCATGAAATTTTGGCATAGGCTCAAAGGAGGTATCACTTGCTTGTTCTCTAAAGTGGTCTTTAGATCTAGAAGATGAAGACATTTGATGTCTTGAAGTAGAGAATGTATACCTAGAAGAAGAGGATGACCTCAAAGAAGGTGACTCACATGCATGTAAAGACCTTAAGGAAGATTCATGTAATGATGCAATCTTATCCTCTAACCTTTTCTCAAGTTTAAACTTCATTTCTGTCATGCACTTAGAGAGATGAAGGTAAGAAAGATCATTTGTATCTTCTAGTTCTTTGTATTGCACATATAGATCTTGAAACTCTTTGGTGACATGGAGGATATCATGATCATCTAGATTTGGTTGAGGTTTGGTAGCATAAGCTTTGAATTCCATAGTGGTAGATAGATAATCAAGCATGAAGGAGACTAGAGGAAGCTAATAAGGTGACACAAGATAACTTGATGTCCAAACTAGAGAGGTAGATTATTCACTTGCCAATATAATAAAGATAGAGTAAAGTGACTTGTCAATAAAGTGTTCAAGTTACTTATGACACTAGTGACTCAAGTCAAGAGATAGGCAAGAAGCCAATAGCCAAGTAGATAGAGCAAGTGGGGTGACAAGTGAACAACTTTCCCAAACCAAGAGTGCTGTCAAGAAATCAAGGTAACCATTTCAGCAAAAAGATAACTAGCAAGCAAACATAGACCACAAAGATAGGAAGACCATGAGCACTAAGACCAAAGAGTCACTTTAATCATGTTCAAGCACTAGAGACATATAAAATAAAAGTCAAATGATGAGACTCCTCTTAGCAAGAAACACAAGAAAATGTTTGCACTTGATGTTTTGACTTGGTTGACAAAGTTTGACAATAATTGATAGCATAGCAAGTTTGATGTTCAAGACCAATTTCTTTCGAAGCAAGATAGTGACACATGGAGTAGTCTTCAAAAAATCAAGAAAGGGACAAAGCAACCTTGCATGATACAAGCATATCTGAGGTCTCAAAAGAAATCCCTAGAATTGTCATCATGTGTATGTTCAAAAGATTTTCATAGGTATACCACATTTGAGAGAAAATCAAGCAATATCTACCTAAAGGACATGGTTCATTACTCAACAACTTGGCCCATGCTTGATGCTCCTTCACCTCACACCAAGTGGTTTCCCACAAGAGATGTTGGCTTTGTCATGGAAATGCCATAAGCATAACCAAGGGAACACATATGGTGAGTGTAAAATCTTGGGGTGATCTGGGTAGTCCACTAGGATCGATCCTTGCACCAAGAAGTTGAGTAACTTAAAAGGGTAGTTACTAACTTAGGGTGTTTAGATAGGGCTTTTGTTCATAGTGTTCCTCTTGCTCCCAATTATGGGACACCTCACCTTGCGATAAGTAACTGATCTCGCAACCACAAGAGTACCTTAAGCATTCTTGCCTAGTGATCTTCCTATGGTCAAAATCCCATAAGCGATCACACTAGGCGAAGACAAACACTATGTCTACCAAAGATTTGTGTCCTTGGTAGCTTTGAGTTTATAGTGGGTTGGAAGAGCTAGGTAATTGGCTTGTCTCCACTTGGGTTGTTACTCTTAGGTTGTCCAAGAGAAGGCCCTCTAAAGGATCCTAACTACCACAAAATGGATCCACTCTCAAGGGTCAAGATTTTTGATTCACCTCAAGGGTGAAGAGCATACTCTCCTACCTTGATTGCTTCCCCCAAACACACCAAGAAGATTTAGTTGCCTCTTACTCTTGAAACCAAATGGTAATTCAAGATTTTTGATTCACCACAAGGGTGAAGAGAATACTCTCCTATTACCAAAAGACTCCAATTACAAGTTTTATGTGCCTATGAAAAATGAACAATTAGTCAATGCCACACATGAAAACAAAAATCAAGTGAGTTTGGGTTTTTATGCTTAGGGCAGCCTTGCAAACAATGTTAGTAGCCCTTGCGCATTTGAAGCTTTGACATGTGTTCTTTTGTATGTAAGGTTTCAATTTTTTCTTCAAAAAGAGGGCAACCTAGAATCACAATTTTTTAGCCCACAAGTTAGCATGAAATAATCACAAAAATTGCGAACCAGACCTCTGTAAAACAGCTTAGAAATTTGCAAAAAAAACAATAGTCAGCCAACTAAGAAGAAATTTGATCAAATCCCTCAAGAAATGAGCAAAACTTGTCAAGCGATACTTGTTGCTGAACAAATGTCATGCAATACTTTATAGCATATAAAGGTGACAGTTTCTGTGCAGATGATACTTTTTCTTCAGCCATGAGATAGAGTTTTGCATAGAGGGCAACAAAATGCAGGCTTCAAGTGTGACACTATTTCCAAAAAGTTTCGCACAACAGTACTGTGAACTATCACGTAAAACTAGAAGAATGTCACCCAACACCTTGAATGTAAAAAAAAAGAAGAAAATAGAATAGTAAAGGAAATGCAAGTGAAAATAGGGAAATGCAGGGCAAAATGTACAATCTGGCCCCACGATGGGTGCCAAAAATGTACACTCAAAATTGTCTCACTCTAAACCTTTCTATCCAAACGATTCCATGAGTTTGGAATGCTTGGATGCTGGCTTAGAGCTCCTTATCCACATAGTGCAAGAGAGTATATTTCAAGAATAAGAAGACTCTCAGATGAGCCTTAAAGATACTCTTCTTGCTAGTAAACCATGCAATGGGAGGTTCCAAAGACAAGATGCAAGAATGCAAATGTCCCAAGGAGTTCCTCAAGGATGCAATGCAAATAAAGATTAAGCTAGAATGAATATGAAAAGTGCAAGTATCCTAAGCATGGATGAAAGTGTTACAATCCAAATATTAAGCTATGTGAGATAGATTATTGCAAAATAGAAGCTAAAATAACATGCAACATGAATCTAAGCTAAAATGCTATTGTATGAGAGAATGTAGACAAGAAATAGAAGTTCTCCACAAAGCTCCAAAGAAACCTATTAGAAAACCTGTAGCATAACAATACTCAAAAGATGGATTCTTTGAGGGAGAAAGTTCTCTCCCTTTTAAAGTCATACAGACAATAGAGATCAAGATGAAGATGGTGGATGATCAACGATAGAATTTGAAAAGAGGAGTGATCCATGTGCACACACAAGTCAACCAATAGAATATAAGTTGACTTGTCATATAAGACAAAAGTTACAAAGCCTTTTCTTTTAATTGCAAAATAGAAAAAAGGACTTTATGTGTGCACTTTAAGGGGGTTAGAAGAATGGGGTCTTTTACTTAATTAAAAGGAGACATGTTCTTTTAATCAAATAATGAACTGAGGATAGCATAGTCAAACTATAGGTTATAATCAAATAAATTGATTATTAGCAATTTGGTCTAGGTAAATGATTAAATTAATTTGGCCAAAATGTTGAGAAGGGGGCTAATAGTCTAGATGACCATTTTTAGGTGATTATAGTACCAAGTTGTGAATTTTATAAAGGTAAAGGCAAGGCATAGATTGAACACATCAGAGATTAGATGAACAAGACATGGAGGAAGAAAGATGTTTGCAACACATCAAATGGAGAAGGGATCACTTCACCCAATGGGTCAGGTGATCACACCTCATCAAACTAGGCAAACAAGAGGTATGTAGGACTGATATTTAAAGGTTATATCATGCATCAGTTTCAAAAAGGAGATAGTACTAAAAAGCCTACAGTAGCATGAATAAAGATGCAAGATGTTAAAAAATCAAGATAAATCTTTAAGTTATTCATGTTGTTTCTGAATATAAAAAATTTCCTATATGTGCTGAGTAGAATGGTAATTGATGTCAAGCTTATAGTAGCAATTGCGTGATGGAAATATCAATGGATGCCGAGTGAACCTAGAATTGGTTATTACCAAGCTTACAGCTATGAACACTCAACATTAAATGCACTCATCATTTTGAAATTGAGAAAGAGCAAGAAGAACTAGAGGCAATTTAGAAATCCTTTAGAAGCGATTGCAAAATATTTGTGCAATGATTTATCATCATTTTTTCTAATCTTGCAAGGTATTTATCAAGAGCCGAGCTACATAGTTTAAATTTTCATAAACCCTAGTTTGATAAATTGACATCAAGTTTGAAGAATGTTGAAGGGAACAATGTTTTAAACATTCAATTAGTAAGAAATAAAGTTAAGAAACTCATATTTAAAGGCATTCTTGACATCACATATAAACAAGACCCTTCTAGCACATTGTCTATGATCCTACCAAATGTGATAATGGTATAAGATGTGAGGAAATGTTACAATTGTAAGATATGATGAATTGGTGACATGAAATAAGAGGTGAACACAATAGGTTGTGTGAAAATACTATTTTGAAAGAGGATTACAAGATTTTTGAGAAAAAGGGTTTAACACGAGCCCTAGATTTTCCTAATGCATTCAAAATTGAGTGGATAAGAATTGTAATAAGCCAAATTCATGAGGGTTTCTTGTGGTTGTGCTGGGACAAAAAATTGCATGCTTCATTTGTTAGTCCCATTTTAAAATTTTGAAAAATCAAGCCCTATAAACGCTTTTAAATGAGTTTGTACCTGGCTATCAGTGTGAACCCTAAGAGGTGTTCAATGTTTCTAACACCCTCCTTTTAGTCTGCCTAAGCATTTCACAAAGTTTAAATGTGATTGCAAGCCATTCTGTAAAGTCTTGTTTTGAGCAAGTTTCAAATCTGCATTTTACCCTAAGTGTCAAATAACAATCAGAGGCCCAGTTTGCATCTGAATATTTTTTACCCAGGAATGTTTCATGACTAGCCACTTTGGGGAAGTTTAGTATGTATAACAAAGAACCTATGTTTCAATTTTCAAGTCATTTTAAATCCGTTTGACTAGGTTTTGCACCCCCCAAAGTTGGTCATTTACTATTTTGTGCATTTGACTAGTTCACAATTCTGGGAAGCTCTGTTCGACCAATCATATCTTTGACCCAATTGACCCAAATGAAAAAATTATTTTTGCATTGTGTTCTAGGGTTAGACACTTCATATGTTCAAATTTTGAGGTCATGATGAATCCATTTGATCAATTTGCTAACATGATTAAAAACCCAATTTGCATTTTTTTGTTACGACTAAGGTATCTAGATTGATTCGCATCCCTGTTCGGCACGTTATAACTTTGATCCTGTGATTGGTGAGCCTAAATGGATTATATAATTGTGTTTTCTCCTAAAAATTCTTCAAGTATGCCAATTCTTAAGTCATGATGAATCCATCTGCATACTTTCACATGTCCGTACATTTGCCAAAAACTAACTTTTGACATATTTCCCAGTTAAAATTTCCAAGTGCCTATTTTCAGAAATTCGCCAAATGTGTCCTGTGATTCATCATGAGCCAAAACTATTGAATTATATTCTTCTCATGGAAAAGAACCTATATCCAAGTTTTTAGAAGCCCAAGTGATCAATAACCCCAATTTATAATGCCAAACCCGAGCCCAGTTTATGTTTTTTAACACTGTTTGGCTATAGGGTAATTGAAGTATGGATGTTTAGCAATTAAAATATCTTGAGTGGGAATTCATCATGGGCTAAAAATTTGCAATATGATAGAGTGTGTAGGATTGAACACTTGTGCCAATTTTTGGGGCCTAACTATTTGATTGAGTCAGTTTTTAAGCCCAGCTGGCGGGCCTCCAGACACAAATTCACAGTTTGCAAGTAAGAAGTGATGAGTTTTAATTGTCAATGCTCGAAATTAAAAAGGGGATTTCATCTATAATGCAACAGTCAAAAGGATTTACTATGTTTTGAGAAGCCATTAAATCTTTTGATTTAAGGTATGCAAAAGGTCATCAAATGTTGGCTATTTCAATTTGGCATTAGTAATAATAAAGAATGAGCCGACAATGCAACAGAGGAATGGACAATACAATGAAGAAGATTCTGATTTCCTAAACATAGATTCTAATACTTCTCAAAGGAACAAATAAAACAAAGAGAAGAATTTTCAAAAGGGGATCAAGAAACAAAAAAAAGGCTCAGGTAATGAAACCACAGAATATTTAATGTCTTCAACAACAATAGAAGACTCACACATTTTAAAAGAAAGATGATGCCAAGCATGGATATCATGCCAACACAATAAAGAAATTCCACACTTGCATGAAGCTCTGCCCATGCATTTAGAGATCCACGCAATGGGCAAAGAGAAGGAGAAAACCACACAAGCATGAACCACTATAGTGGAAGCCATGGTGGGTAGCATTGTGATCCAAATTTTTGCAGAGTAAAACATTTCAGCAATGGGCTTTGATGCAAAGGGAAAGCACAACACATTCATATTGCATGAATAAAGATCAAATTGCAGTCAAGATGCACCCACGTTTTGACATAAGGGAGACATTTTTAAGCATTGCCAAAAGCAAAAAAAAAATACTCCATGCATAGGCAAAGCCGCCTCATGCCAATTAGAGAGGCAACATTTAAAAGGAAGGAGATTCCCACCTTCCACAGAAGATGCCTGCAGTGAACGAGTAAGAAAATCCACCCAGAACAAAGATTGCAGTCAAAGCAAGTTTCCACATTGCAAATAAAAGAGGACACATTTTTTGCAGAAAGCCTCATGTAGGTAGGGGAGGCAACAAAGACAAAGGAAGGAGCTACAAGCAGTGGCTTATAACAGAGGAAATAAATGCCTATGTCCAAGCTAAAAAGGAGCCACCATTAAGAGTTGAAGACGTGAAGGCCAAGATGACCAACAGAAGAGGTTGCCAGTAATGAAAGAGCAGACCTGCACCGAGAGAACAAAAAGAGGATTTTGCTTGCAGGAGAAAAGATGCCAGTGAAATGGAAGTAGGAGCAGATATAAAAATTTATATCCCACATTGGTAAGTGGTGAAGAAATTTTATAGTTTAAATACAAAGCACTCACCATATAATGTGAATTGAAGTGGACAGCTTTTGGAAGGCAAGGTGCATGTCGTGGTCCCCATGGATGATGTCAGCAGGACGGAGAAAACACAAATTTTAAACCAAGGTACATTTTGCATTGATGTGGTGAGTTGATGAGCGGACGCACGAGATGACACCACGTGGCAGAAATCGATGGGTGCCCGCTTCCCTGCAATATGAAGTTATGCCCAATTTAAAGTATGTGGAAAAACAAAATTTGGACACATGGCAAGTGGGTCCCAGCTGGCAGTGAGGTGACGATCAGGTGCAACTTGTGAGGATGCGTCAGATCATGACATGTGTCATGATCTGATGGTCTTCATAATCCTGCATTATGGAGATGTGAGGGGGATAAATAATGTGGGAAAGTAGGATTGCGACATGTGGCACTGGGTCCCTGTGGCGCTGACATGGCACCGGTCGGCCAATCAGAGGTCGCCACATGGCAGAAAGGCTGGTCAACTAAAGGTTGACTCAGATTGAAGGAGAGGGCAATATTAAAGAATAAAAAATAATAATATTTTATTATTATTTTTATAAAAAATAGTTGACATGCATCTTTTTAAAACTCAAATGAGGCTCTTTTCTAAAGTTTAAACTTTAGAAACTTTTATATTTTTGAAAATGTCTTGAGTGCAAACCTGAACTTTCTAGCAGAGAAGTCATTTTCAAAATGACTTTCAGGAGGTTTTCGAGAGGCCAAATAGGCAATGTCATATACCATCGAAATTGGGAGAAGATGAACTTTCTAATTTCGGAGTCAATTTTTGCACAGGTATCAGTCTGTTTGAGCTACAGGAGGATTTGTCTCAGGTATTTGAATTGCAACCATTTTCAGACCAGGAAGTTTAGAATTGGTTTTTGGCAAGGTAATGACTTGAATATGCATAAAAGATGGTAAAAATACAGTTGGGGTTGAATTTGTTACATTAAAATCAGTAAAAACTCACAATTTCACCAGAATTGCATAATGTTTCAGATATTTTAGATGCAAAAGGATTTCATCATTAGGCAAAGATATTTCAAAATAGTTGCAATATAATGATGAAACAGAAAATCAAATTAGATGGAAGAAAGAGGTTAGAGAGAGTCTTTTTAGTTGCAAGAGATGAAATTCTAAGGGGACACATGTCGATTGTAGGTTCAATCCGAGAATTCATCTTCATCCTATATTATTCTTTCTTTCTTCCATTGGTTCCGGTTCTAGTTTTTGTTACTGAGAGACCATTGTTGGTAGGAAAGTTGTACTAATTCTGTGAGACCATTTCTTTGGATCTAGAACTATAATTCCACCTTCATTCTTCAACAAATTTCTCATGTAATGAACAACAAGAAATAAGAATACAGATAGTCTGATCTTTTAGGTAGCTTTGCATTTTAAATCCCATGCATCCTATTGTAATTTGTTTCAAAGAAATGAATGATAAGGCAGTAGCAAGTCAATCTTCATTCTGATATCTTTTCTCCTATTCATGTTGTTTGTGATCTTTTGTGTTTTGTAAACAAAGAATATGAAACTCAGTTGTAACCTATTGGTTATATATGTTGATTTATTTTTCTTATGACTCAAAGAGTTATGTAAATGCTTGATTCTTCATCATAGGATTGCAGATTTCATGAAGGGATAAGTCGAGTATGAGGTTTAGAAGGATGTAGATGTCTAATTCACAAAGTGGATAGATAGATCAGGAAGTCCTGATGTATGGCATATGCCAGTGATTTTCAGGGATGTGTGTTAGGTTTTTGTGTGAATTTCCTAATAGATAAGGCACTGATCATTTATAGGACCACCTGTTATACTACTGCATATTTGAGATTTTGCTGAGATCAACATCAATAATCAAACGCTTTTCCCCTTTCATGTTGAAGAGCTATAATAGAATGCACTCACTCAGCTTATGAGGTTCCTAGATCTACATTTAGCTACTGTAGATTGATGTTACTTCATGAGTTATTAGGAGAAATAAGGGTTTTATCTCCTTCATAATAGATTCAGAGTATGCTTTAATAATTGGTACCATATAAGGAATCTATAGGTTCACCCGCCTAGGTTTTGCAAAGCCTAAAGTGCAGAGGGAGTATAGCCTTATAGTTGGCCTGATGTCTGAATGGGCATGTTGAAAATGGGAGTTAGCTGCCCCTAGATGTGCTTTGTTCTCATCGGGGTAATTGGAAATGGGTAACATTTTCAAACACCAACAGGTTGGAAAGTAGACCAATCAAGATTACCAAGAGAATAATTCATAGGGTTATTGGCTACCCAACCCTAGATCAACCCGAGACACTCAGGAGTGATTCCAAGGAAATGATTAAAAAGAATACTGAAGCAATCTAGAATAAAAGAGGTATGACTATAGATACAATCACAAATCCTCTTATCAACTTTGCTATAAGGTTAATCTCACATAAATTCTATCAATCAAGTAAATTGAATTGTGTACCCTACATAGTTGTGGATGTTGGTTATAAGATTGTTAAGAAAGATCATACATATGATCTAGCAAAATTACAACAACTTATGGAGAACCTTGGAGAAATAAGGAAAACCAAGAGTGCACAATGTAAGTTTGGTTCAATATTAATTTGCATATTCTTTTATGTACAAAACACATTCCCATCATGTGGAATAGTAGGATGGAAGACCAATAGATCAATTGTAGTACAGATTAGTGAGTACATTGAGAAACTAGGAGAAAACTTTGAATCCTTAATTACTAGCTACTTTGAAGACTTCAAGAAGTCAATGAAGCAGAGACTTAGAATACCAATTTCCTTAGTTAAGAAACATTATAATGATGTATGTTTTCTTGTTGATGCTGACTACACATTTGTGCAAGCTACTGAACCTAGGGTAAGATGGTTGAGACCATTAGGGTATGTGGTAAGTGTAGATGAGGCATCAGTAGCAATAACAACTTTACTTGCAAAAGAAGTAGACAAGATTGTAAAAGTCTTTGGAAACTATGAGATGGTAAAATATAAGATTACCATGGATTTAAAGACTACCTCTACCATGAAGAAAAATGAAATGATAGTAAAGAAATTAAAAGAAAAATTTGGAGAGGGTGCCAAGGAGGAAGAGGAAGAAGAAGAAGAGGATGAAGAGGAAGAACAAACTCAAGCTCAAGAACCTCTAGCATTAACATAGGGCATGAGAGAAGACAAAGAAGAGGAGGAGACTAAAGGTTGCCAAGTGAGAAGAAGCTGAGGAAGCACCTACTCCTACTGAGCAAAAGAAAAGGAAGGCAAAGGCATAGCCAGTGGAAAGGACCAAGAAACTTGTTAAACTAAGTCACTCAAAGTCCACTGCTCCTACAACTAGAGCCAACACATATGCCACAACACAAAAGGCTAGGGAAAATAAAAAGCTAATAGAGAAAGGAGGATAGGAGAAGAAAATATAGAGAAGGAAGTATGTGGCTCAACCTAATTTTGATGGAGAGAAGACATAATTAGATTACAATAACCAATTCAAGGTGGTGAGTCAAAATCCTCTCTCAAACCTTCATAATCTATGTGAAAATGTTAAGAAAAATGCAAATATTTTAGGTTTTAGTCATATTGAATTTGATAAATTGGGTAAAGTGGAGAAAATTCAACTGGAAGAGGCATTATATGCCATGATGTCAATGTTCAGGACCACACCACTAGAATTTGTCAACTTAGTACCTAAAAGTCTACATGACATTGTTGAGAAAAAATGGCATTATTTTCTAAATTTGGAAAGAAAAATTAGGGAGACAACACTAGCCCAAGTAATGCTAGAGTTGAGTAAGGGAAAAATTGCTAAGGTAGTAAAGAAATATGCAGTTAGGTTCACACCTAAATATAGACCCTTTAGCATTCTCCAAAATAATATTGAAGATGTTGTAAAGAAATCAACACAAATATGAAAACTCATTTATGGGTTGACCACTATCAAGAAAGGAGAAACTAAACCTTAAGAGGTCAATGATGATGATAAATAAGTTGATGATAAGGAAGATGATGATAGAGTTGGAGGAGAGATAGAAACAAAAGAATATGACAAGGTAACAACTAAGCAACAACAAGAAGAATAGAGTGTGCATGACACACAATTACTGAGTGTCAGTCCTCCCCATGACACAACCAAAACAACTATAACTATAACTATAAAGGATGTCTCTAGTCCATCAGCTTAGAACATCAATCCTCTTACTATAGAAGATTAGAAAAAGATCTTAGATCAATCTACATTACAAGCCAAACTATGTGGCAATCTAGTTTTGGTTAGTGTAGAAGAACTACAAAAGGTAGTAGCTAATGTCACAAGGGAAAAGATGAATCCATAAGAACCACCTTACATCATCCCTTCAGTCACTAATTCACAACCTTTGATCTTAATGAAAGTAGATACATCTACCATGGTTGTTACTAATGAGAAGAAAGCAGAAGAAAAGGACACCACTACAAGACAACAAAAAGAAATAGGACAGATAAATTCATTTGTACCTACAACACAAGAACAAAGTGCAAGCCAAGTCATAGTGATAGACTAGGGAAATCCTGAAGAGATAGAACCAAAGGTGAAGGAACAAGTGGCCATCCAAGCATTGGTAACCTTACCAATATCTAGCACTCCTTCCACACAAACTCTTTAGAAGTTGAATGCAAATGCTACTCCATTACAGATTTTAGTTCCAAGCCCAAACTCATCAAAGGTTGATAAGGTAATACATTATGGAGACATAAGCCTTGATGAAGAAATTGTTATTCCAAAGTATGATTATGATACTATGACATTGGAACACATAAGCATTTTATAGCAACCCTTAGAAAGGAAAAGGCATCAAGAAATGCTTAGGAGAGAACATAGGTAGAAGCAAGCACTTCAAGATATCAATGACATATTTCTAGATGCATTTAGTCTACCAACTCCTAAAGAGACCAAGCCACTAATAGAACAACTAACAGACATAGTGGAGAAGGTTAGTAATGAAGACCTTGATACAAATAGAAAACTATTAGAATGGTCTAAAAAGAAGTTTCAAAATAAGGTAAATGAGAAAATATCTAGTGAAATAGCACTACAACAAGTTGCATTGGAAGCTAAGGTTTAGGATGTGAAGAAGGTACTTGAGAACATATTCTCATTGTACACAAAAGTATGCAATCCTACACTCTTCACCCAAGAGACTAGAAGTCACATTCTGAACCTAGAAAGTCAAATATCTACATCAGGTGCAAGACTACCTACAAATCTAGCTTAGAGTGAGAAGCATTTTAGGACATTGCTTCAGACCCAGAGTCAGTTAGATATCTTAATAGTAGATGAGGCTAACATTAGAGCTAAACTAACACACATAAAAGCTACCCTCACCCCACACATGGAGATAATGCATAAGGAGCTAGGCTATGCTAAAACTCTATTGAAAGAAGACCCCAATCTTTCTACTTTAGATGGTCTTGTACATCTTGTTGCCCAGCTTGCAATCCAAATAAAGTCATTAGATGTTGCATGTGATAACTAGGATGTAACCTTCAATATAATAATGGATATCCTTAAAAATTTTCTTGACAAACATATCACAGGTGTATAGCCCATTTGACATAAGTTTTTAAAAGAGGGAGAATTATAATATTGGGGAGTATGAGAAAAAGGAGAAAATAAGAATGGGGGAGAAAGAGATTTTTTGGGGGAGAAAGAGCAAAAAGGGATAGATATCAACTAAGGGAGAGCATATCAGATGAAAGAATATTATTAAAATAGTGCATTGAAGTCAAAGTGTACCAATAAAAAGACATTTACTTAGAAAGGAACATATAATTTTGGATACAAAATAGACATATTAACTTTGGGGGAGTTATCAAAATTTGAGGAATCTAAGTTATTGCAAAATTTTGAAGTTTTGAAGTTTTGTATATAAGCCAAGTCATGGATATGTTATGCTTGAGAGATTAAGGATAATAAAGTATATTCAAGTGTTTTTGACACTCATGTCAAAGGGGGATATTGTTGATCTCAAATTAGTTTTGACAAGTGAGTGTTAACACACTTAAGCTATTTACTTAGTTCATGCCAAGTTGTAATGAGTGCTGAGTCACTCGTATGTCGAGTCACTCTAGTGTCGAGTAGATAGGCCATGCTGAGTAAATAGTGAATGCCAAGTAATGTAGATGTCGAGTCATAGTATACAAAATAGTGCATGCCAAGCATTAGAGACTTAATATGCCGAGTAAGATAGTTTTGACATATTTGTTTGTAATGGAACACACAACTATGTAAACCATTTTTGAGCTGACTTAAGATTAAATCATGATATTTTGGAGATAAGGAAAAATCTCTAGCTGGATTCCCTATGAATTTACATGGAGTCAATCAAAAAATGGGAAGTATTAAGTGGTAAAATGGATGAATCTCAACCGTCGATTCATACCTAACCCTAAGCCACCAAAGTCTTCTTAAGGAGGGTGAAGCTCTAAACTCTAAATAGATAGAGGAGTGAATGGTATGGAATGTTCAATATATTGAAGGAGTGAACAAGGTAGTTTGCAAGCAAAGCATTCAAGGTGACTTAGAAGTTATGAAGAAAGAGTGAATTGCAGAATCAATGAGAGAATAATAGAGGATAAAGAAAATGATACAACATTGGGACATTTGATCGAAAATGATCAAGAAGACATTGTTTAGAGGTGATCTATTATCAAGAAAGAAATTGCCAACCATAGGATCTATGCTAAGATATTTTAATAGGTGATTTTAGTCAAATCTCTTAAGCATAGTAGTCCTAATAGGCTCTATGAAAATCCTTTAATAGGGTGCTTACTTAGTTTTTAAGTTGAAGTCCTCTAACAAGGCACACTTCTAACAGGGTGTTAAAATCCTCTAACAAGGTGAGACCTAATAGTCTTTATAAGCCTTTGACAAGGTAGACCTTTCATAGGGTAGATCATGTTTCATGATCAAAATATTGTAAGCTTCATTGGATACACTTTATTACTATAGTAGTGAAGATTTGTGGGTGTCATCCCCATTCCAATTTAATTTTCTCACTTGGAAAGTTTTTGGGTAATCATATCTAGTGTTATGTGTGTGAATTCTTGCATGGTTATATGATTTAGATGTATATTATTTACATGTTATTTCACTTTATTCCTTGAATGCATGTGATGAATGTATGGTGAAAGTTTTATGGGTCCAAGGTTAAACTACTGATTCACCCCCCAACCCTTAGAAGTTTACCTTTCCTCTTGTAATTCCAATAGTTCTATTCAGACCCAATATTCCTAATAATGAAGATTCTTGGTAGGTGTTTGAAGATGACAAAAAAATACTAAAATTAATTGAAGGGGTTGAACCTTTTGAAGGTTTGTATTTCGAAGGAAGCACTAATTCTAGTGATGTTTCCATGACACATGACAAAAGAAAATAGAGTCTGATATGATTCAATTGAAAGGTAATAAGATTCCACCTCATCTAATTTCTTTAGAATGTTTCATAGGCATTATGCATACATAAATAGAGAAAGAGATAACCCATTTTTTAAAAATGGGTACCCGTTTTAAGCTCGGACACCCGATCCTAAATTTAAAAAATGGGAACCTAGTTTTTAAAAAATCGGGTACCCATTTTTGAAAATATAAAAAATTTGTATTTTTTATAAATGGGTACCCCATTTTTAACTTTTAAAAAATGGCTACGCATTTCTTAAAATTTAAAATTTTGTTTTTTGGGGGGGGATTTTGTATGCCGATTTGACTTTTTCAAAATAGGTACCCATTTTTTGAATTTAAGTAATGAGGACCCATTTCTTACAAAATTTGGAAGGTTTTTTTTCTCCTACCTCAAATTTTGGTTTGGGATAGGCTTGGTGAGACCAAGGCTATGCCTTGACCTCTCAAGATTTGGCTAAGGCATTGAACTAACAAATTTATGCCTTGCCATAATTTTTAGAGATTCTTCCCAATCAAATTTTTTTATGAAACAAAAAATCATTAGAGCTCTCACTATCCTAATTTTAGAAATATAAATTTTATAGTGCTATTATTTTATTTACTATTTTTGCATTATTTTTTAATGAAAGGTGGTACCTAAATGTAAAATAGTGAAGTTCACTAAAACTTTAATAAATTTTTTATTTTATAATTTTTTTTAAATTAATTTATATGTCATCAATCTACATATAATTCTTTTGAGGTTAAAAAAAAGGAATTTTTGAAAAAAGTTAAATTTTGATCAAATTATGGTGTCTGTACATGAGAGGTTTTAAAATTTACCTTTATAGCCAATTAATAATTAATTAAAAAAAAATTCAATAAAAAATTAAGAAAAAATACTATCATCAATCTTAGGTGTATTAGTTAACTCTCTTTAAAAGGATTGATGAAAATTCATTAATTTGTGTCAAATTATGGTGTTCGTACACGAGTGTGGTATGGTCCTGAAATAGGCATTTTGAAAATGTGGTTTTTAAAGATCCATACCAAAAATAAAATCTATCATATGGGTATACAAATAAATTACATATTCAAAAACTAGATTCTAAACAAAATTTTTTTTATTTCTAAATTTTTTAAATATTTAATCTCTAAATACCTCAAATTTTGACATCAATTGACAAGAAATTTCAAAAATAGGAAAGACACTTCCACTTTTTGCCCAAAAGTGAGACCCAACTTCTTGCACTTACCTAGAAAGTGTTGCACACCGGAGGAGAGGATAGAGATTAGGAAATTACTCATTGAATTTCAAGATGTATTTTCTTGGAGCTATGAAGACCATAAAATTTTCATCAGTAGAAAGTTCAAACATGAAATCCCTCTTAAATCAGAAGCAACACCATTCAGGTAGAAACAAAGAAACTATAACCTTGTAGTTGAAGGAGAAAACTTCAAGGAGATTGACAAAATACTATAGGCTAGGATTATATATCTTGTTCATCATTCTACTTGGGTTGCTAATATTGTACTAGTGAGGCAAAATAATGAAGAGATAAGGATTTTTGTAGATTTTAGAAATCTAAATCAAGCCTCACTCAAAGATAATTTTTCTCTCCCAAGTATGGATCATCTTTTACAAATTGTTGTTGGATTAGAAATGATGTCCATGTTAAATGGTTTTTCAAGATATAATCAGATTCAGGTAGATGAAGTAGATTAGTTAAAAACTACATTTACCACACCATGGGGTACTTTTTCCTACAATATAATGCCTTTTGGATTAATTAATGCATGTGTAACCTTTCAGCATGGTGCAAATTTAGCATTTGGTGATTTGAAAGATAGAATCATTGTCATATATCTTTATGATTTGATAGTCTTTTCTAAGAAGAGAAAAGTGTTAGCATGAATGATGATGCTATGGGAAAACTTTGTAGGACATTGTTATAGTGTTTGTTTGTCATTGATGACAACATAGTAAGACTGACAGAGTAACAGAATAAGATTTGTGAATTGAGAACAACACATTGTATATCTATCCATGAGTAGTTAACAGAAGGTACTACAACATGTATTTGACATGTGGTCAAGTGCATAGAACCTAAATTGACATTGTACAAAAGATATCAGTGATTTATAGAGAATTGTAGGGAAATAGAGCATTAGGAAAATAGTCTCTATTGTTTGATCAATATAACACTTTGTGTTTGGAATGAAGGGTTGCACAGTTAACTGGAGGAAGTATACTAAAAATTAATGATGTTAGAAAGTACATAGGTATGGAAGCCACACATTTGGAAGTTTGTGATCAATTAAGAGACAACAAGGTTAGTTAAATGTGTATTTCATTTAATTAAATATGGGATCAACTCAAAATAATGTTAAATATGTGGAGCTAACTCAGAAGGTTAATAATTGAGTATGGTATAAAGGAAAAATGTTCTCCAAATTCTAATTATCATTGGTATGATCAAGGAGCAAAGAAGACTTGTGAATTGCAAAGGAAAAGAGCAGAGTAATCTTCTATGTGTGTAAGTGACCTTAAGGGTTACTAATGAGTTCTAGATTTCTTTGAATGATTTGAAGGTGAAGAAGTTTGATGTACTAGACAAAGAAAGAGAGAATGAGATTGTTCCACATCTATTATTCTGAAAGGAATAGTACTAAGGGCAATTGGATAGTGGGTTCATTGATCTGATCTAGAAGCTATTTGGACAGTGGGTTTAGCTGCCTTCTTCAACTTCTAATAGGGACTCTTTGTACTAAGCATTATAATTGACTCTTAACAGGGTCTATCCTCTAACAAGGAATATTCATATTAGTACATTATTCTATGGGCATCACTCCAACCAAGGTTTTCCCTTTGACCAAGGGTTTCCCTGGTCAACAAATCTAGTGTATGTGTGTATGCACATTTCTATATGATTATTGTTTACTTTGGTTGATAAATTAAGAATTTTTAAAGATTGATATATAACAGATTCACCCCCACCCCCCACCTCCTCAGTTATATTGGTGAACTATTACTTCTAACAATTGGTATCAGAGCATCAGGTCCTTGAAAGAAAGTTTAACAACTTTGGGAGATTCATGGTGAATATGTTCAGAAAGGAAAGTCCTAGATTTGATGGCAAAAACTATGAAAACTGGAAGGATAAAATGAAGACTCATCTCTTGTGCATGGGACCATGCTATTGGCTTGTGACCAAGACATCCAAAAACATTGCAGAAGAAAAAAATCTTGAAATCTGCAATAAAGAACAATGAGAAGTGTTTATGTGCAACATAAGGGAAAGAGAAGCAATACTATTAGCATTACCTAAAAGTGAGTACAGTCAGATAAAACTAGTTAAAACATCTCATGAAATTTGGAAAACTTTAGAAGCTAATTATGAAGGTGATACACATGCAAAAAGAGTTAGATTGCAAAACTCGTATTGCACATTTCAAGATGCTAAAATGATGGAAGATGAATTTGTAAGAAGCTATGTTGGGAGAATACTTGAGATTGTTGTAGGAATCACATCTCATGATGGAAAGAAATCTAATGATGAAGTAATATGGAAGATCTTGAAAAGTCTGACCCCACCTTTCGAGTCAGTAGCACAAATGATTCAACTTATCATACCTTGCACTACTAACTTCACCAAAGAGACATTGTTTGGTAGATCGAAAGATATAGAATGTGATCTAAAATAGTATGGAGAATTGGAAAAATTTGAGATGGCATTTAGTGCATTAAAAATCAAACCTAGTTTAGCAAGGAGCACAAAAACATAGGGAGACATTTCTAGCAACAACAAATCCATTGAAGAAAAGATCCAAGAAGGAGTGGCTCTTCTTATGGAAAGAGAAAAGGATGTTAAAAATATCTTTAAATGTTGGACTTGCAATGAATATGGTCATTATGAATCTAAGTTTCCTAAAAGAGAAAGGAATTTTAAGGCTAGATCCAAATCTAGAAGATCTAGAAATTGTTTATATGCTAATGAAGAAGAATTTGATCAAAGAAAAAGTGAAGATGAATTATGATTTGTAGCTGTAAAAGAGGATGATATTGACAGAGAAATTAGAGAAGAAAGTGCACTAATTTCACAAGTTAAAAAGAAATATTAGATCATTGATAGTGGTTGTTCACATCACATGATTGGTGATATGAGCAAGTTTGTCAAATTAAAAAGCTATGATGGAGGAATTGTCAGAGTAGGGAATAATGTAGCCTGTCATATTATAGGAATTGGATCTATAACACTTGATGGTAAATCATATACTGATGATTTTTATTTTGTTGATGGACTTAAGCATAACTTGTTGAGTATTGGACAACTTATGGACAAAGGCTATCAAACTACAATTTGGTAATGATACATGCATTATCAAGAACAAGAAAGGAAAAATACTTGGTACTAGCACAAAAACTAGAGGTAATGTATTTTGGTTAAACTCCATTGCAATAACATGTTTAGTAGCAAGGATTGACAATAGTTGGTTATGGCACAAAATATTTTGTAATATTAACTTTGATAACATTGTGAAGGCTGATAATACACTTGCTGTGAGAGATTTTGCCAAAATCTCTAAGCCCATTGACACTATTTGTAAGGAATGCATTTTGGCTAAGTAGAAAAGAGTCTCATTTCGTAGCAGGCATTTTTTTACTACACAAAAGCTGGAATTGGTACATACAAATCTGAGTGGTCCTACAAGAACAAGAGGATTCTATGGAGAAAGATACTTTATGATTTTTGTTGATTATTTCATTAAGATGATGTGGGTAGCTTTTCTTAAAGAGAAATAAGAAGCATTTGAGAGATTCAAGATATTTAAGAATAAGGTTGAGAATGAATCTAGACTTAAGATCAAAAGCTTAAGATTAGATAGAGGAGGAGAATTCACCTCTAGAGAATTCAATATCTATTGTGGAGAACATGGCATCAAGAGACAATTATCCTACCCCATACACCTGAGTAGAATGAGATTGTTGAAAGGAGAAACAAATCAATTGCCGAAGTAGCAAGAGCCATGCTATTTGAGAATGATGTACCAAAGACCTTTTGGAGAGAAGTAGTCAATATAATAGTATACACACTGAACATAGTATAGATTAGAAAAGGTATAGAAAAAACAACCTATGAATTATGGTTTGGTCATTCACCATCAGTCAAATACATTAGGATATTTGGAAGCAAATGTTACATCAAAAGAGATGATGATATTGGTAAGTTTGATCGAAGGAGTGATGAAAGTATGTTTCTTGGCTATTCATTAAAAAGTAAAGCCTACAGATGTTTCAGTTATAGAACAAAAACTATAGTGAGTGTGCAAATGTTAAAATTGATGAAAAGTTTTATACCAAGGAAAAGATAATGGACTATAACTCTGATGGAGATGATTACTCTGGAATGGCTAATAGAGGTAATGAGTTACTTTTCAAGACTAACAATGACTTGCAAAATAATGTGCAAATTGAAAATGTGAGAGAAGAATAGAGTGAAATACTTGAGATAAGAATTGAAGTAGCAAATCCTACTCTAAATATGAACTTGATAAAGAATCATCTTACAGATCTAATAATACGTAGTAAGGAAAAAGGGGTGATGACAAGAAGAAAAATTAATAAAGAACTATGTCTGATATCTCAAGTAGAACCAAGAAGCATAGATGAAGCAATCAAAGATGATCACTAGATAAAAGAAATGAAGGAAGAAATCCAGTAGGTAATCAAGAATGACTCATTGGAATTGGTTCCTAGACCAAAGGAAAAAAATGTGATTGGCACAAAATGGGTATTTAGAAATAAAATGAATGAACAAGGAGAAGGATAAGAAACAAAGAAAGACTTGTATGCAAAGGTTATTCTCAGCAAGAAGGAATTGATTATGATGATACATATGCACCTATAACAAGAATAGAAGTAGTTAGAATGTTCCTAGCATATGCAACAAACATGAATTTTAAGGTATATCAGATGGATGTTAAGGCAACAATCTTAAATGGAGAACTTGAAGAAGAAGTTTACATTGAGCAACCAGAGGGTTTTCTTTAATAGAAGAAAAATATATGATTTTTAGACTAAAGAAAACATTGTATGGATTAAAACAAGCACCAAGAACCTGGTATGCAAGGTTGGACAAATACTCAACAAAGCTTGGATTTACTGAAGGAATGACAGATGGTAACTTGTACTTGAAGAAAATAGAAGATGGTTTGCTAATAATCATTTTATTTGTTGATGACATCATTTTTGGTGGAAATGATGAAGCCATTAACAACTTCTTAGATGACATGAAGAATGAGTTTAAAATGAGCATGATAGGTGAAATGAATTTTTTCTGGGATTGCAGATTGTTCAGAAAAAAGAAGGTATTTTTATTTCTTAGACCAAGTGTCTAAAAGACTTACTAAAAATATTTGGTTTAGAAAGTTGTAAACCTATTGGAACTCCTATGGTAACTGGTCATAAGTTATCTAGCAAAGATGAGACTCCTACTATTGAGCAAAAGAAGTATAGATCTATGGTTGGTGGTTTATAGTATTTGACTCATAGTGGACTAGATATGGCTAATGCAGTTGGAATTGTGGAAAGATTTTAAGCTGATCCTAAAGAATATCACTATGTAGTAGTGAAAAAAAATATTTAGATATTTGAAAGGGACATCAAATTATGGCATTTCATATGAAAAAAGAAATGATTTCACTCTTTGCACTTATACAGATGCTGATTGGGCAAGAGATAGGGATGATAGTAAAAGCACTAGTGGAGGAGCATTTTTCCTTGGAGGAAGATTAGTTTCTTGGCTCAGCAAGAAGTAAGATTGTACCTCACAAAGTACTATAGAGGTAGAGTATGTTGCAGAAAAAAACAACTATAATCAAGTCATATGGATGAAGCAGATGATGAAGGATATTGGAATCACTTCCACAGGAACCTATTATCATTTATTGTGATAACACAAGTATAGTCAACATGTCTAAGAATCCTGTTTTACACTCTAAAACTAAGCACATAGCAATAAAGTATCATGTACTAAAAGAGAAAGTTGTAGAGAAAGAAATCATATTGGAATAAATAAGCACCAAGAAACAAATTGTAAACATTTTCACCAAGGCCTTACCAAAGGATACATTTGAATACCTGAGAGGTATGGTTGGGGTTATGCCCATACCTTGCTCAAAGTAGGAGATGTAGAAGTGCATCAGTCCAGAGTACACATCACCATTGTTAGACTGAACTAAATGTTGATGCTTCTCCAATGGGGGAGTATTTGTGATGAATAGAGTCAGTCAAGGACTCTTGGAATAGGTAATTGTTATACAACAATATCTTTAGATACTTGTAGTGTCTATAAAAGAATTGTAGAGTAACAGACTAACTTGTAGTCATGCTAACATGTTGATTTTTGTACTACCTTTGACATTGATGTCAATGGGGGAGAATGAGTGATATGAAAAACATTAAAATGGGAGAGAGTGATATTACACTATGTGGGAGTAGTGTTTAAATGAAGCAAGATTTGATTGATGAAGAAAACTTATTTGATATTCTTGGAACTAGATTTTTTTCATCTATGTTTCCATCAATGCCAAAGGGGGAGATTGTTAGCATGAATGTTGATGCTATGGGAAAACTTTGCAGAACATTGTTATAGTGTTTGTTTGTCATTGATGACAACATAGTAAGACTGATAGAGCAACAGATTGATATTTGTGAATTGAGGACAACAAATTGTATATCTATTCATGTGTAGTTAACAAAAGGTACTACAACATGTATTTGACATGTGGTCAAGTGCACAGAACCTGAGTTGACATTGTACAAAAGATATTAGTAATTTACAGAGAACCACAAGGAAATAGAGCATTAGAAAAATAGTCTTTGTTGTTTGATCAATATAAAAATTTGTGTTTGGAATGAAGGGTTACGCAGTTAACTGGAGGAAGTAGATTGAAAACTAATGACATCAAAAATTGTGCATGTATGGAAGCCACATGTGTGGAAGTTTGTGATCAACTGAGAGCCGACATCGTTAACTAAATTTTTATTTCTTCTAATTAAATATGGAGCTAACTCAAAATAATGTTAAATATGTGGAGTTGACTCAGAAGGTTAATAATTGAGTATGGTATAAAGGAAAAGTGTTTTCCAAATTTTAATTATCATTGGTATGATCAAGGAGTAGAGAAGACATGTGAATTGCGAAGGAGAAGAGTAAAGTAATCTGCTATGTGTGTAAGTGACCTTATGGGTTACTAATGAGTTCTAGATCTATTTGAATGATCTAAAGGTGAAGAAGTCTGATTTACTAGACATAGAAAGAGAGAATGAGATTGTTCCACATCTATTATTCTAAAAGGAATAGTACTGAGCTCAATTTGATAGTGGGTTCATTGATCTGATCTAGAAGTTGTTTGGACAGTGGGTTCAACTACCTTCTTCAACTCCTAACAGAGACTCTTTGTACTAAGCATTGTAATTGACTCCTAATAGGGTCTATCCTCTAACAAGGAATATTTAGATTAGTACATTATTCTATGGGCATCACTCCCATTTTGGTTTTCCCTCTAATCAAGGGTTTCCATAGTCAACAAATCTGGTGTATGTGTGTATGCGCATTTCTTTATGATTGTTGTTTTCTTTGGTTGATAAAGTAAGAATTTCTTAAGATTGATATATAACTAATTCACACCCCCACCCTGCCTCTCAATTATATTGGTGAACTATTACTTCTAACAAAAGGATCATATCAAAGATCTAGAAGAAGTGCAACAAAGATGTAGAGATCATGGTGTCTCACTGAATCGAAAGGAGTCATTATTTTGTGTGACAGAAGGCAAATTGCTTGGTCATATTGTGTCTCAAGAAGGAGTGAAGATTGATCCAAATAGAGTTAAATCCATCCAAAAATTAAGGCTTCCATTGAATAAAACTAGAGTGAATTTCTTCTTTGTCTAGGTAAACTTCTTGAGGAGATGTGTGCTTGATTTCTCTAAAATTGTTAGATTTATAGTTGATATGATGGAAGGTAATAAAACTTTCAAATAGAGTGATACTTTTAAAAAGGCTTTTGAAGATCTCAAGGGTGCTATTGCTAAAGCTCCTATGCTTGTCCAACTAGACTACAATAAAGAATTCATCATATATTGTTATGCCTTAGAACATACTATGTTAGCTATATTAGTGCAAGAGAATAAAGAAAGAATACATGCTCCAATTGCTTTCATGAGTATATCATTGAAGAATCAATAACTAAGATACCCATAGATGGAAAAACATGCATATGCAGTGGTGAGAGCCCTAAATTGTTTTAGGTTTTATATGCTACACTCTCATTTAGTGATATATGTGCCAGATCCTATAGTAAATAGTATTTTGACACAACAAGAGGTTGGTTTTAATAATAGAGGAGTTTGGATAGGAAGAGTCCATGAATATGATATAGAAATTAAGGTAACCAAAATTTTAAGAGGTAATGCACTCTGTAAAGCCTTAGTAGAAGATTAAAAATTCAAAGAAGAAGATACTCAAAAAGTTCTTATGGTAAGTCCTTAGGATCCTTGGTTCTCAAACATTGCTTATTTTCTGAGGTATGGCAAATTCATTGATGGATTGACTATGAAGAAAAGAAGGGATCTAAAAAAGAAGGTCTTGAAGTATGTGATTCATGATGATGTCTTGTACAAGAGATCAATTGATGGAACAATTTTGAGATGTGTGGATACGAAGCAATAGGTAAAATTATTGACATCTTTTCATAATGAAGCATATGGAGGACACTTCTCTTCTACTATCACTGCATTTAAAATTGTGAGGCAATGCTATTATTAGCCTAACATGTTAAAAGATGCATATAAGTGGGTTGCTAATTGTGATAAATACAAGATGTTTACTAGTAAACATCAACTTGTTTCCCTACCTCTTAAGCCAATGGTAATTGAAGCTCCTTTCCATCAATGGGGTTTTGATTTTATAGGTCCAATTAATCCTCCTTCTAGTCAATGAAATTCATATATATTAACTACCATAGATTATTTCAGTAAATGGGTTGAAGAAAAACTAATGAAGAAGACTTCTTCGAAAGTGGTATGCGAGTTTCTCAAAGAACATATTTTGGACAAGTTTGGAGTTCCTATGAAGTTGATAATGGATAATGCATCTTATTTTTCTTCTTTAGAAATTATTAAATTTTTCTATGATAATGGTATTCAAGTTGGGCATTCCTTTGACTATTTCCCTCAAGGAAATGGGTAGGCTGAGTCTAGTAATAATAATCTGATTAATATTTTGAAGAAATTGGTCTCAAATAATAAAAAAAGTTGGCATAAGAAGATTATGATGCTTTATGGGCTGATAGAACCACACCTAAAAGAGCTATAAGTATCTCACCTTTTGAATTAGTCTATGGAGTGGAAGCTAATTTGACCTTGCCTCTAGAGCTTGCTGCTTGTAAATTAAAGATTTTGATTGAAGAGGGTGTTTTTAAAGATGGATTAGAGAAGAGGATCTTTTATCTTACCAAACTGTAAGAAGAAAGAGAAGAGGTTGTTGATAAAATCAATAAACACTAGGGAAGATTCAAAAGGTTATTTGATAGAAGAGAAAGGCCTAGAAAATTCATGGAAGGTGATTTGGTATTGCTATGGGATAAGAGATATGATCCAAGAGGTATGCATTCTAAGTTTCAATATTTTTGGAAAGGGCCTTTTCATATCATACAAGAGAATCATAATAATTCTTTCAAATTGGCATATCCCATTGGAGAAACCCTACCATGTTCTTATAATGGGTAGGATTTGAAGCTGTATCAAATGAAAAATTCAAAGTAGGTAACACCTGCATAGTAGCTAGATAGGTAGGTTTTCCTTTTATGTAGTTTTCTTTAGCTTGTTGGAAATATTCAAGATATGACAAGTTACTGAGAGGGGAGGGGTGAATCAGTAACTTCTAAAATTTCAAACAATAAAACTGCATACTGATATATTCACCATTCATCCAAGTAACCTATTGTAAGCATGAAACAAAATCATTTGCAACACTTGAACACACAGATTTGGTGACCCAGAAACCTTCAAAATAGAAAGTAAAACTGGGGTGGGGATGAAACCCACAAAGCTTCGTTACTGCAGTATGAAGTTGGCCGGTTAAGGCTTATAATGACCACTTCTGGTGATCTGCCCTGTTAGGAGCACAAAGGATTGCTAGATCCACCTTGTTAGAGGATTTACAAACATACAATAAAGTATGCACTCTGTTAGGAGATTTACAAAAGACTGTTAAGTCTACCTTGTTAAAGGATTTACAAAAACTGATTCACCTGTTAGAATGAAACAGTGGATCTGATTGCAACTGGTTGTTGATAAGATCCGCTATGCTCTGATTCACCTTGATGTGATAGATAAAACTTTTCTGCTCCAAAACTTGACCTTGCTGAATACCTTCACAACTCAGCACACATACTTTCGCACGCATGTATTTCTTTCACACTTTCGCAGTTTCATTCATTACCATTACTATTGCCATTACAATTTCTTTTATCTCATTTCTTCCTTTGAATGATACAATACATTGCATATATATACCATCCAAATAAACAATACATGCAAGGTCGGCCAAAACAACAAGTGCAAATCTCTATACAAAGTCGGCCCAAGGTAAAAACTCGGGTTCACTGAACTGACTCGGTGTCCTTCTGATACTCGGCATCCACTGCATTACTCGGCATCATCATGCACTCGGTAGAAGTGAAGGCATGGTCCATACTAAACACTTCGAGTAGTTCTGAACTTGGTAACCACTGGAGACTCGATAGAAGAGATGTCACTCGGTGAATACTTCTATCTGAACTGTAGCTCAGTGATCAAAGGAAACACTCGATGGAACCTTGTGACTCGGTGATAGTTGGTTTCCTTGATAACCGTCTGAGCTCGGTAAAATTAATTTCCTTGATAACCGTCTGAGCTCGGTAAAATTAATTTCCTTGATAACCGTCTGAGCTCGATAAAATTAATTTCCTTGATAACCTCAGGAGCTCGGTTATCACAAAGTTCTCAGTCAATACTAAGTACATCTTCACTCGGTAAAATTGATTCCTTTCTTTACCTCGAACACTCGGTAAATAGTGGCTGCTTTGTTCACTTTGATCACTCGGTAAGCACTGACTTCTTTGTTCACCTTGATCACTCGGTAAACTCTGATAACTAGGTAAAGCTTGGCTTACAAAGGAATGTCCGGTGAGAGCTCGGTAAGCATTTAGAATCCAATAAGTGTTGTAACTAATGACAAAAATGTATCATAATGCCAACATAGCTTAGTTGCTTGCTTCCCTAGGTAGTTTTTTGTTGTTTTCCTTGTTTAGTGTGTTCTTTTTGTTTTCCTTGTTATCAAAGTCAATCTTTGGAATTACTATCTCTGTGTCCAAGTCAATGTCTTCAGGAATTTCCTTTCCAGTGATCATAAGTCTTAATGGTTGCTTTTGTTTGACTTCTGAGATGACTGGTTTGACCTTTGGAATAGACACAATAGTAGAGACAGAAGGACTAGCAGTAAAAACTAGGATGCTTGAGGTTTGAGTGCTAATAGGAGTATGTACAGGGTCAAAAATTTGAGTGCTGGCCAAAAATGGTGATACACTTGGTAATATAGTATCTAAGCTCACTGTGCCTGAAGTAGATGGCAACAAAATTGTAGAACAAATTGGAGTAGTCAAAATTGGAGAACTCATAGCAATACCAACTGATGATGATGGAGTCGAGGAGGCTAACTCGGTAGATGAAGAGGGATGCATCTTGGTAGATGAAGTGGTAGTCACTTCCACTGATGATACTTGGAGCTGAGATATGGCAGGTGTAGATGGTAAATCTTGTGTAGATGAACCTGCTGAAGCTAACTCCAACCTTGATGATGTCACAGGTTTAGTTGGGGAGTGAGGAAGGGATGCAATAACTACTGCTGCAATTTTTACCGTATCATCCTCCTTATCTTCCTCTTCAGCTTCTTCCTCTTTGTCTTCTTCCTCTTTCTCTTCCATCATTGCATGCAACTCTCCTGGTGTAACTGTGATGGATGGAGCGCTATCTAATTCATCACTGCTGTTGCTGCTGTCATCATCCTTTATTTCTACTAGGTCTACACTGGGCTTATGTAGATGATAGATGTTTTTCCACATGTTTGTAGCATCATTTACAACATGCTCTATATCTTTGATCAAAATCAAACAAGTGTGAAATCTGATCATCATTTTACCTTCATGGGTTTTCAATTTAGATTTTACCTCTGCTCCAGTGAGACTAGCCCGAAGATTCTTTAGGGATTGCTCATATATATCTTTTACCGTCTTGGTGGCTAACTCCCATCTTGACTGTACTCTCTCCAGTAATTCTTTAGAGATACGAGGAGCAATCTAATCCGGGGAGTATTTCCATTTTCCCATTTTGTTAAGTACCAGTTCCTCAATCTGCATTTTCTCTGCATCAGTCCTTGTCTCAAATTTCAATGCCTTGAAATTTGCGATGCCAGTTCCTTCTTCCAATGATTTGAGCCTTTGCTCAAATGTAGGTGCAGGCTTGACCAATACAGGTTCTTGAATACCTTTCCTTGTCCTCCGAGTAAATACTGCAGTAGGCTGCTTCTTGGGCTTGGTAATGATTACCTTGCCTTTCTTCTTTGCCGGTTTCTCTTCTTCTAATTCTTTTTCTCCTTCTTCTTCTCCTTCACTTTCTTTATCTTCACCTTGTCCCTCAATGAGCATAAGAGGACCTATTGCAGTTTTCAGTTTGGCCACTTTCCTCTTACCTTTGCTGACGGCCTGTGGAATTTTGATTTCCAGTTCAATTCTAGCCTTTGCTTCATCATAAGTACCAAAAATCCATTGCCTTGGGTCTACTGGCTCATTTACCAGTGCTTCAATGATATCCCTTGTTTCATCAATATTTACCTCATATGGAAGAGGTTTCACCCATGCAACTCGGGGTCTAACTGCCTGTATGTACACCTTGTCACAGTCAACCATGAAACAAACATCATCCTTATACTCTTCAACAAGTTTTGGAGGTATTCTGAATCTGTTGTTCATCCTTTCCTTGAAATCTTTGGAGGGATCTGCGATTGAGCTCCATGTAGGTCGAGTGATTCAGCGATGGCAGGAACAATTTTGAAATTGGGCGCCTTCCATTCGACTCCCTTCATAAGCATTTCATAACCTCTCTTCGCCTTGATGCTGCTGGTGCTTGTGAATGCCATTGCTACTCAGTGAGTGAAAAGATTTCGTAAGAATACTTCGCTGGAAAATCTCTTCAAATCGTTTGAACTCGCTTGAAAGCCCCTTTTTTTGTGTAAATCTCAAATTCGTGGTGAAAAATGAGGTCAAAATCTGCCCTTTTAATGAAAAATTTGCTATTAATGTTCAGTACGGAGGTAGTTGCGATCGACAGACTGTCATCCACTAGTTCGTCTTAAACTTCGCAACTCAGTGACCAAAAGAAAATAGGTTAAACCGCCCTTAACTCGATAAGAGAAGAACCAACCATGCTCGGTAAGTGCAACTTGGTGAAAGAAGCTTTATTGCACCCGACTGAGCTTGGTAAGGTCATGTACCGACCATGATCCTGATGTATTTGAAATACTGATTTGATCATATTTTCATTCTAGGATTGCTTAGGATATTGCTTTTTAGATACAGTCCTGGTCTTATCCTGATGAGTCTTAATTGGAAATGGTAGAGTCACTCACTTCTTGAGTGACCATTCCATTACTTGAATTATCTGGCTCGGTAGACTTTGGAATCCATTGCTGCTTTATTTGCTTCCGAATATTGTCTACTTTGATTTTCTTCTCATCCTCGACTTTCTTTATGTTCATGTAGTTTTTAGATATATGACCAAGTTCTGTACATGTATAACATCTTACAGTGGTATCCCTTTTTCTTAGGTGATGCCTTGCACAGTTTATGCCAGTATGACCATATTCTCCACAATAATGACATCTGCACCAAGTGTTGTAGTCCCAACCAAATATTGCTTTGACAAGTTATTCAACTGGATTAAATAATTTGGATTTGCATTGTGATGCCTTATGACCTTGCTTTTGGCATTTGTGACATTTACCTTCAAATTTTGGTTTCTTTTTGCATTCATTGGCTTTGTGTCCATGCTGATTGCAATTGTAGCACTTTCCATTAAATTTGCCTTTTCCATTGCTCCAACATCTGTTAGATGTATGACCTAACTTACCACAGTGGCTGCAAGTAGGTTTTTGATTCTTTTGAGTACCCTGTTTGGAGGATTCACCTTCTTCCTTGTATCCAAGGCCTGCTTTACCATTTTGTTTATGAAAGTTTTCTTCATTTTGCAGATTCAATTGATCCATGTCCTTTTGAGATTTTACCATTCTCTCATTGACTTATTTTTCAGAGATTAGATCACTTTGTAAGCTTGCATTGATTTGCCTTTCAGTAATTAAGTCATTTTTCAAATTCTCATTCTCAGATCTCAGATTCTTAATTTCTTCATTTGCATTAGATAATTGAGTTACAAGATTTTTGAGCTGAGAGGATTGATTATTCCTTACCTCTAAGTCTTCAGCTGCCTTGTTCCTTTGCTCCAAGATTTCGCATAGCCTGATGGACTGGATTCCTTGTTCCCTTTTGAGCTTTCTTACTTCTTCCTGCAGAGATCCATTCTTTTCTAAAAATTCTTTGATTGCTTTGTCAGCTTCATCTGAACTACTAGATGGTGAGAGATCTTCAATCTTTTCTTCAACATACTGATGGTCATTCATTTGCTTTGCAAGTTCTTTTCTTCTTTTCAAGGATTGTGAAAGATGCTCTTTTGCTTCATTGAGTTGAGCCATGGCCATTTTCAGATCTAGCTTTTCATTCTCAATAGTTTTGTCAAGTCTGAATATCTCCATTATCCTTGATCTTTGCTCAAGCTGTGAAACTTTTATCTTGAGAACCTTTTAGCTCTGATACCAATTGTTGGAAATATTCAAGATATGAAAAGTTACTGAGAGGGGAGGGGTGAATCAGTAACTTCTAAAATTTCAAACAATAAAATTGCATACTGATATATTCACCATTCATCCAAGTAACCTACTGTAAGAATGAAACAAAATCATTTGCAACACTTGAACACACAGATTTGGTGACTTAGAAAACTTCAAAATAGAAAGTAAAATTGGGGTGGGGATGAAACCCACAAAGCTTCATTATTGTAGTATGAAGTTGGCCGGTTAAGGCTTATAATGACCACTTCTGGTGATCTGCCCTGTTAGGAGCACAAAGGATTGCTAGATCCACCTTGTTAGAGGATTTACAAACATACAATAAAGTATGCACTCTGTTAGGAGATTTACAAAAGACTGTTAAGTCTACCTTGTTAAAGGATTTACAAAAACTGATTCACCTGTTAGAATGAAACAGTGGATCTGATTGTAACTGGTTACTAATAAGATCCGCTATGCTCTGATTCACCTTGATGTGATAGATAAAACTTTTTTGCTCCAAAACTCGACCTTGCTAAATACCTTCACAACTCAGCACACATACTTTCGCACGCATGTACTTCTTTCACACTTTCGCAGTTGCATTCATTACCATTACTATTGCCATTACAATTGCTTTTATCTCATTTCTTCCTTTGAATGATACAATACATTTCATATATATACCATCCAAATAAACAATACATGCAAGGTCGGCCAAAACAACAAGTGCAAATCTCTATACAAAGTCGGCCCAAGGTAAAAACTCGGGTTCACTGAACTGACTCGGTGTCCTTCTGATACTCGGCGTCCACTGCATTACTCGGCATCATCATGCACTCGGTAGAAGTGAAGGCACGGTCCATACTAAACACTTCGAGTAGTTCTGAACTCGGTAACCACTGGAGACTCGGTAGAAGAGATGTCACTCGGTGAATACTTCTATCTGAACTGTAGCTCGGTGATCAAAGGAAACACTTGATGGAACCTTGTGACTCGGTGATAGTTGGTTTCCTTGATAACCGTCTGAGCTCGGTAAAATTAATTTCCTTGATAACCGTCTGAGCTCGGTAAAATTAATTTCCTTGATAACCGTCTGAGCTCGGTAAAATTAATTTCCTTGATAACCTCAGGAGCTCGGTTATCACGAAGTTCTCGGTCAATAATAAGTACATCTTCACTCTATAAAATTGATTCCTTTCTTTACCTCGAACACTCGGTAAACACTGGCTGCTTTGTTCACTTTGATCACTCGGTAAGCACTGACTTCTTTGTTCACCTTGATCACTCGGTAAACTCTGATAACTAGGTAAAGCTTGGCTTACAAAGGAATGTCCGGTGAGAGCTCAGTAAGCATTCAGAATCCAATAAGTGTTGTAACTAATGACAAAAATGTATCATAATGCCAACATAGCTTAGTTGCTTGCTTCCCTAGGTAGTTTTTTGTTGTTTTCCTTGTTTAGTGTGTTCTTTTTGTTTCCAAGTTGTCACCTTTTGTGTGGAACTAGAGATCGAGTTCTTTCAAGAATTATCATGCTTAAATCCCCATAAATAGCTAGTTGTAGCCCAAGTTTTAGTTCATCTCTTTTTGCCTTAGGTTTGAGTCATGTTAATGTCAATGTCTTGAGTCTAAGTCTAGATTTCCTATAGGATGACATCCCTTCTCATCATTCCTTTGAGATAAATAGATGCAAGAAATCATATGAGAAATACATTAGTTCAAGGATAGGTGATTAATTTTTGGGAGGGTTTGTTATGGGTTAATCTGCATTTAGATAGAAGAGTCATAAATCTCAAGATAATATACTACAATCATTCCATTGGGTGTGATTGGCTATTCAAATATATTTTTCCTAAATTTTTTGTGTTTACAAACAATTTGTTTATCCTTTACCTCTCAGGTTAAGATCTTATAATGTCAAAACTTCTGATCTCATAAAAACATATTCATTGCATGTTATAAGGGAGTTGTACCTAGTAATTCAAAGGGCAATGATAGAATACATAAGCTAACCCATTTTTTGGTAAACATAAACATTGGGTATTAAAGAGTCAGGTTGTAATATCTAATAGAAGTAAAAATTGTTAATAAATAGGTATAAAGGAAGGTTATTTTCTTTGTGATGAAGTGTCTATTCCGTTGTGTTGAGAAACTGATATGCAAAGTTGGTAAATGTGAGTAAGCGATCCAAGAAATTATTGGATGCAAAGTTGATGATCTAGTATTGAGATCATAAGAGATTTGGTCTAGTCAAGAGGACATAGAATGAGTTCAAGTTATTTCATTCTATTATTCTACAAGGAATAATATAGAGATCAGTTAAACAGTGAATTTAATGGTCTTTACCCTGAAGCTATTTGGACAGTGGGTCCTTCTACCTTTTACAACTCCTAACAGGGTTGAGACAACTCGTAATTGGGTTGGAATCTCCTAATAGGGATTCAAAGTCTCCTAAAAGGGATAGATATGTATTGAATGTATTTCATTAGCTCCTAATAGAATCTATCCTCTTACAAGGAACTCTTATATTAGTACATCATTTTGTGGGTACCATCCCTAATGGGATTTTCCCACTGATCAAGGATTTCCCTAGTTAGGATATTTGGTGTTATTGAGTATGTGTATCAACTTATGGTTTTTGATTATAATGTTTACATGGATATGGATTAATAAGGTTGATAATTGTTTTATTAGTTGGATAAAAGATTCAACCCCCCATCCCTTGAACCTCTTAGTTATCTTGGTGGACTTTACTTTCTAACAATTAGTATCAAAGCATAATGTCCTTGAAGTAAAATCTTAACATCTTAAGGAGATCAATGACATGTCATTATAGAAAAAGAAATTCTAAAATTTGATAGAGTTAACTATAATAGCTCAAAAGAGAATATGATGACTCATATGCTATATATTGGTCCAAGATATTGGATAATGATGAAGAATAAAAAGAAGATTGTGGGAGAAAGAAAACTTGAGGAATAGAGTGAAGCTAAATGATATCTATTTAAGTGCAACATGCCTACCAAATAAGCATTATTGTGAGCTCTTCTTGAAAATGAATACAGTCAAATAAAATCATTAGAAACATCTCATACAATTTGAAAAGATTTGGAATCTAATTTTGAAAGTGATAAGCATGCTAAGAGAATTAGATTATAGAATTGGATAAGTTTGTTTCAAGGTGCTAAGATGATGGAAGATGAATATTTAAGAATCTATATTGTTAGAATTTTAGAAATTGTTTTAAGAATTAAGTCTTGCAATGGATATAAAGATGAAGATGAGATTATATGGAAGATCTTGAAAACCTTGACACCACAACTAGTGTGAACAACACATATGATTGAGAAAGTGATACCTTGTACTGATAAATTTACCAAAGAGACACTTCTTGGAAGATTGGAAGAAACAAAAGTAAGCTTGAAGTAATTTGGAGATTTTCCAAGAGTAGAAACTACTTTTAGTGCATTAAGTGTTCACCCTTCCTTGTCAATAAGTGTAAGAACTAATGGATATTATGCTCACAATAGAAGATCTAGATCAAAGGAAGACAAAAGAATTGAAGAAGGAATTACCTTACTTGTAAGGAGAGAACCAGGTGGTAAGAAAATATTTAAATGTTGGATATACAATGATTGCTCATTATGCTTCTAAGTGTCCTAAAAGAGAGAAAAGGTATAAGAATAATTTCAAGTCTTGGAGACATAGATATTATTTGTATGCAAATGAAGATGATGAATCAAATGAAAAATTTCAAAGTGAAAGTGATGATATTCTAGGATTTGTAGCTATTAAAGAAGAAGTTAGAGAAGAGAAATCCCTAGTTTCATAGGTTGAAAGGAAAGTTTTGATGGAGTAAAAGCAAGTTTTAAAGGACTTGAAACCTATACAATAGTGGAGTTCTAGAAACATGCAAGAGAAAAGAATTACAAAGAAAAGAAACCAAGACCAAGCATAAAAAAAACCTCAGACAACAAAAAGATGTCATGGAGGACAGTGTTGGAAAAAATAGCAAAAGTCCAGCAAAGGAATAGCAATCGACCAGCTAAGGAGTATTGATCAAATTCATAGCTTGGTCTAGTAGAGAATGCATGGTTTCAATAGCAGCTTTGACCTCATCTTTCCTACTTGTTTCCTTAATCTTCTTTGAATGGGCTCAAGTACGCATACTCAATCCTTGAGAATCAGCCCCCAAGGGAGAATCCTAGTCTTTACCTACCTCATTCTTTTTTAGGAAGGTAGAAACATTTTGTACCATCTAATTAAGTTGTTTATCCATGTTGCCCAATCTGGATTCAAGTTTTGACACCTTCCCCTAGACACTGCTAATATCCTTGTCCATAACCCTCTGTTTAACTTCCATCACAGAAGTCTTATGCATCAAATTTTTAACTTCTTTAGCATTTCCTATGACCTCTGAGAGCTTGTCAATATGTTATCCTAGCATTCTTTCCCCTCTGTCCATTTTGGATAATTGTTCCATTTCCTTGTTTAGTAGAAACATTTTATGCTTTAAGATGCCAATGTCCTTCTGAATAGAGCCCAAGTTTTCAAACATGCCTTTAGAAAACCCTAAACCACTATCACCCCCATCAGATTTAGATCCTTGCTCATCAATATCAGCATCAAAATCATCTTTAACTTTCTTAGCATTTTTGTTGACCTGACACTACACAGGCTTCCTTTTCCTCTCTAGGCATTGAGCCAAAGGCTCATCATCAAAAGACGTAGACACTCTCTCATCTAGAGAACCCTTTCCTTTACCTTTATTACCTCCCCTATTTTTTATGTGCTTGTGAACAATTTCTTCAACAAAATCACTTTCCCTCTCCTAGTCAGAATCCTCCTTCCTAGTATTCTTCTTCTTTTTCTTGTTGCTACCACCAGAACCAATTTTAGGGCTAGCCAGATCTCCTTTAGCCTCATCTTGTGTATCAGAGTCATAGATTTTTTCTTGAATACTCCCTTTAGTATCTTGATCTTCCACTTTAAAATTCCTTGGTTTCTAGATTTTTTTAGATTTGAGCACATTCATGATTAAAACCATAAGCCCTTCATGGCATACATGTTCCCCAATTGGGTCACGCTAAATGGCTTGAGTAGAAATGACAAGAGATTGCAATAGGTAGGAAGGAAAATTCACCCTAATATTATGTCAAAAATGGTTTACAAGCACAAAGTGATAACCATAAAATTTGGTATATCTACCATCCAAAGTTAAATATTCCATAATGACAAAGAAAAAAAATTGCCATGGACAAGACATAGAAGCCAAGTTAAAGTAAGAAGTACCTATCTTAACTAGATAGTTTCTTTCCTATTCGGTCTCAACAAAGTCATCAATTTCCTTGTCCAATATTTTCATTTCCCTTTAGAAATTCATCCCATCCAAATCCAACCTAGTAGCCTCTGTAATGGTCTCAACCATAACCTCCATCCTCTGATTCCCAACCAAAATTGATCCATCCTTCCAAGATTTTACAAACTAGTGCATGATAGTAGGATTATTTCCTTTGAGTATCTCCATGTAGCCAATAAAATTGTCATGCTTGAGGATATCCCAAACCTCTAGTTTATTCTTCCATTCCACACAACTAGGTGGTTTGATCCATTTCCACTTTCCCCCCATAATCTCTACAATAGACAACCTAATTTTCTCTAACTGAGAAACCCCAAACTCTCTGCAAGATGAAGCTCTAGTTTCCTCACATTGAAGAACTCTAATCACCCTGCAATCACCACAACCTAAAAACTGATAGAAAAAAGTAACCCATAATCTATGTGAGCTGCCCACATTTCCAAAAATAATTTCCCAGTTCACTAAAAAGAGGTAAAAATCATAATTCCCTGACAATGTCATTATTAAAAGATGTTTGTTGGGATTTCCATTTCTCATGCTTGAAAAACTTGTGGCCATCAGTAGGTAAAGTGGCATATGAATCCCATATGATTTTTTAATCATTATAATATGCCACATTGGAAGCCCAATCAGCTAAGCCATTTTCTTCCCTATAACTATGGGAAATAATGCAATTTTGAAAAGAATTAATAATATCCCTAGCCTTAGACATAATGTTAGTAATGTTCCATGATGGTGGGTATATTTTCTTTAAGAAATTTATAATGTTGATGGAATCACCTTCAATTCAAATATTTACCAAATTCAAGTCTTTGGCATACATAAGACCATAAAGAGTGTATGCACCCAAAAATGGTCGCCTAGACTATGGGCCCCCATTATTCAATTTATCAAATTTTCAAAATCAATGGTTTGTAATATATTCAAATCAATTTCCTTGATCAAATTCGATTTATTTCATTTCTAAGATTGATCATTTTATTCCAAGTCTTATTTAATTAAAAGAAAATCTTCTCTTTTAATTAAATAAAATAAAATCCCCATCTTCCTTTCCCTATTAGCATCTTTGAGCATATTATTTGAATTCCTTTGTATATCATGGTTTAAACATTCAAAGAGCATTATCTCAAAAGCTTGACTTCTTCCAAAAAAAATTGAAAAAGATTGAAAAAAAAAAGAAAGAAAAAAAATGAAAAATTTGAAAATGTGCCTTGGTGAATACCTGGTAATCAAGCACCTTGGTAGCAAAAGTAAAGAGAAATAAATTCATCCTATGGTGAAAACCACTCCCTTGTGGTGCCTTGGATAAGTACCATGATGAAAACCTAACAAATAGGCATCATGCGTAGTTCTTCTACATCTTTCATTCATTTCGTCTTCTCTCTTTGATCTTGACAATGTTGACATATAGACAAACATTTAGCTATCTTGTGAGATATCTTATGATGATCTTGTTTTCATTCCTTTCATGTTTAGCCTTCATATCTATTTTCCTCCATTCATTCTAGTCTTTCGCTACCCTTTTCCCATTTACCCCTTTGGTCTTGATCTAATAAAATAGGGTAAAATATGATGCTATGAAGTCTCTTAATTAAATAAAAAGATAAATCCTACTTAGATCATATTTTAAGTGTAGAGAAATTAAATAAAAAGAATTTATTTTATTTCCTTTTTTCATCAAAAGAGATATTTAAGTGGGATTTTTATTTAATTAAAAGGGAGCAAGTTCTTTTTAATTAAATAGAAGATATTTAATTAAATTAAAAGAGAGGTTTTTCTCTTAATTAATTAAATGTGGATGAACTGTTTAATTAAAAGAGAGGTTTTCTTTTAATTAAATGGGGATTTTATTTTATTTAATTAAAAGAGAAGATTTTCTTTTAATTAAATAAGACTTGGAATAAAATGATCAATCTTAGAAATGAAATAAATCGAATTTGATCAAGAAAATTGATTTGAATATATTACAAACCATTGATTCAGAAAATTTGATAAATTGATAAATTGAATAATGGGGGCCCATAGTCTAGGCGACCATTTTTGGGTGCATACAAAGAGTAGCTGAGCCTTCCGCAACATGATTGGTTTGACACCGTAAAGGTATAGCCATACCACTAACAAAATCACCATTAGAATTCCTAATCACCACTCCACAACCAGTAGTGCCTAGGTTCCCTTTTGAGGCCCTATCAAAGTTCAACTTAAACCAATTAGTCAAAGGACAATCCTATCTGGTACTTTCCCTTGGGTTAGGATCCTTTGTATCTAAAATCAAGCTCCTAATATTCCAATTATTCATCACCTCCACATCCCAATCATTAGAAGGTTGCTGTCCCTTACGATAAATTTTGATATTTTCATGCAGAAGGACCTTGATTTTATGGAAAACTTAAATAGAGTTGGATTCCACTCCTCTGAAGATCCTATCATTATGTTCTTTCCAGACCCCCCCAGCAAAGATAAGGAAGTATAAAATCCCACAATTTAATAATTAGAGGGTTCTTAGAAGGATCTTTCAAGGACAAAAAGAACAACTGGATAGTAGCATGAGGGACCCAGTCCATAGTCATTAAGTTCCAAATTTTATCCCAAACCTTAATAGTAAAGGGGCAATGGAGCATTAAATGATCCACCAATTCCTCATCATTCTTACAAATAACACATTGATTAACAATGAAGAATCCCCTCTTCTTGAGATTGTCAAGGGTTAAAATTTTGTTTTGCAAAAGAATCCAAAAAAAGATATTAATTTTAGGAGTCATACCTATTACCCAAGCCATTTCCCAGAAGGGAACCTCATAATCTTCAAAAGAATTAGAAAAAGCTGATGAAGTAGAGTACACACCATTAGGATCCCTTTTCCAAATCAGAACATCATCTTCATGGTTTAGACAATAAGCATTCAAGCATTTAGTGAGCTCAACAAGATTTAAATCCACACTAAGAAGATTCGCCCATGAGTCATTCTTCTAGTAATCACTACCAGAGTACCAAATTGAGTCTTACACTGCTCCATAAACTCATTCCATCTTGGAGCCTCATAGAGGGGGGGTAAAAGCACAAACTTGTGTCACCTTTTATAAAGAAATGTGATATCAGAATGTGATAGTTCAACATTAATGACAAAAAAAATGGTATTTGTGTTTAAAATATGAAGATGATGTAAACTGAAGAAATGTGTAGAATTGTATGAATTTTATGCCTATAATTTTTATAATTTTTTTGACTAAGAATTTATTCATTTTATTTTATTTTGAAGTCCCTTTTTTAGTTGTAAAAAATATAGGATGTAGTTCCCATCAAACAAGTATGTGCAAATCATCTTTTTTTGTTCTAATTTGAAAATATTTTATAGATGACATGTATAGCTAGTGAACAAAAAAAGAAATAATTATTTTTGATATATATTTTCTTTGTTATAAGTACTCAAGTTCGACCTTGTCAGAATCCAACAATTTTTTCCTCCCATCAAAACTTCCCTATCAAATCTATACCTTCTTGAAAAAAAATTACATATTCATAAAGAGGATTCTCTCCTCTAGTGATAAATATTATTTTTTTATTTTTTTGATATGATTTACTATTTTTTTCATTTTTTGAGAGAGCATCTTCTCAAATTTTGAAATATCAACTTATAATATTTTGAGATTATAACATATTATAACTAATCAAAACACTTAAAAATTTATATGATGATGATATTGAATCTAAGATCTATAAAAGGGTATTTTTATATTTTTTTAAAAATTGAGTTTTGATAGAGAAATGAGATTTGACCAAAATAGGTTTTTGTATCACAAACGGTGACACAGATCTGTGCTTTTACCCGGGGGTAATCCAAAATCCAAATATCTTCCCAAATAAGTATCTTGAATCCATTTCTAGCCTTCCATTTGACCCCTTTCCTTAAAATGTATTTAAATTTCTGAGCATTCTTCCAAATTTGAGATCCCCCTTGATCATAATCGAAAAGAAGGAAATGCTAAAAAGCAAAGTTATTCCAATTATATTTATAATCCCAAATATTTCTCCATTCCCCCTCTTCCTTATGCCATCTCCAAAGAAGTTTAACCAATAAAAGTTCATTCATAAAAAAAATCCTTCGAAGCCCAAGCCCTCCCTTCCCCTTGGGAATGCAAACATTCTCCTAGGCAATAAGAGGATGTCTCTTTTTACTCTCCATACCTATCCATAAGATTTTTTTTTGTATTTTCTCAATAAAAAGTATTTTAAAGACACTCAAAGCATAGAGCAGCACACTTTGGAGGATAGATTTCAAAAAAATGACCTTCCCAGCATAACTATGGAGGGATCCCTTCTAGCCAGCAAGTTTCAAGTAAATCTTGTCTATCAGAGAGTTCCAAAAATTATTAGGGGGAGATAAACCCAAAGGTATCCCCAAATAAGTTCTAGGAAAGGTTCCACTTTCACACCCAATAATCCTTTTAATCTTTAATTTTCTAGCCTCACTAACATTAATAAAATAAATCACACTTTTCTTCCAATTAATAGTTTTGCTAGAAGCATCCCCATAGTCAATCAAAGCCTTCTTAATATTCCTAGCATTTCCCATCAAGGCCTCCCCCATGACAATAGAATCCTCCACAAATTGCTGATGTGAGCACACTAGAGTAGAGGAGGAAGGGCTGAGACCAACAAAGTCTCCTTTAACAACCATATTATTAATAAATCTTCCCAAGAATTTAGCCAGGATAATAAAAGGAATAGGAGAGATTAGGTCTCCCTGTCTAAGGCCCTTGGAGGCCTTAAAAAAGGAGGAAGGGGAACCATTAACCAAAATAGAAAAGGAAGCTGAAGAGATAAGCATAAAGATAATATCCCTGAATCTCTTATTAAAGCCAAATGCTTCCAAATGTAAGGAGGAAGTTCTAGTCAACTCTATCATACGCTTTAGAGAGATCAAGCTTAAGTAGAAACCCTTCCTTCTTAGATGCCACAAGAGAATGGATGTTTTCATGAACCATTATTTTGGAATCCAAGATCTACCTACTAAGAACAAAGCCATTTTTCTAACCAAAAATAATAGCTGGAAGAATGGAGAGAATTTTGAGAGTCAAAACTTTGGAAATAATCTTATAAAAAGAATTGCATAAACTAATAAGCCTAAACTGATCCAAACTATCAACACCCAACTTCTTAGGAATAAGGGAAATGAAGGTCCCATTTAACTCTCTGAGGATGTTTCTTGAACCAAAAAATTCCTTAACACCATTACAAAAATTAGGACCAATGATATGCCAATATTTATGAAAGAACAAGAGGGGAAAACCATCAAGACGGAGGGCCTTATCACCCTCAAAAGAAAAAACAACCTTAGAAATCTCATCTGAAGAGGGAATGGAAGTCAAGACTAAGTTTCGAGCTTCAGAAATGTGGGAAGGAATATTCTCCAAGAAAATTTGTTGCTTCTCCATATTTAGGTTTGGGTCACACTATAGCAAACTACCAAAGAACACCATGGCCTCCCTTTTAATGACATCTTCATTATCAATCATACCATTAGTCATCATGAGTTTGGATATTCTATTAGCCATCATATGCTTCAAGGTAGTCATATGAAATAACTTGGTGTTTTTGTCACCATTTTTAAGAAAAACTTTTCCAGAATGCTATCTCCAAAAGGTCTCCTCCTTAGAAATGAAAACATGAAGTTGAACTAGTTTAGTGCTCTCCTCTTTCCTAGAGACTATCTCATAACTATTAGCTTATATCTTTTTTTGAATGTCTTTAAGCTCCTCCAATATCTTGGTTTTGTTCTCAAAAATATTACCAAAAGTAGTTTTATTCTAGATTTTAATGTGTTTCTTGACGTTTTTTCAGTTTGACTGCCACTCTAAACATAGTTGTACCCTCGACATCAATATTCCACCACTTCTGAGTGAGGTTCTCCAAATTAGGATGAAGGGTCCACATTTTTTCAAATATGAAAGGGAAATTATTTTTAAAATTAAAAGGGTTAGTAGAAATGAAAATTGGAAAGTGATCAGAGCCCACCCGAACCTCAGCATTAAGAGAGCATTTAAACTTCAAAATCCATTCATTGCTGATAAGGGCCTAGTCCAGTCTAACCTGAACAAGATCCTTACCAACTCTTCTATTCATCCATGTATACTCAATCCCATGTAAATTAAGATCATGAAGAATACGGGAGTCAATAAAGTGTATAAGATCTAATCTATTGTCCAAAATGGACTCATTACCTCCCCTTTTTTCAGATTCCTTTAGGGGGGTATTAAAATCCCCTATCACCAACCACTTATCCTCAGCAAAAAGCTTCCTTTGATTAGAAATTTCTTCCCACACAGCTTTCCTCCCCCATTTAGTATTAGGGGCATAAACATTAGTTAGAACCCAACTAAAATTATCTTTAGAATTGACAAAACACACATTCATCATATTTCTACTTTAATAAATGAGTTCCCCTTGAATCCATTTGTTAATCCAGAACACCACCAAACCACCTAAAGCACCATCAAAATCACTTCCAAAAATATTTCCTCCCTTAAAGATAGAAAGGCATTCCACCTTATCTTTGAGCATCTTAGTTTCCTGAATAACAAAAATATCAAGTCTATTATCCATAATCATATTTTTTAAAATATCATGTTTGTGAGGATTATTTAACCCTCAAATATTCCATGATATGATCTTCATAGTTTAACAAAGTGTTTTGAATCGAGGATAGTTCTCTGACAACCATAAAAAATTCTCTTAATAGCCTCAGCCATTCTTTTATGCTGATTAGAAGGTCTACCAGTAGAAGATGGCGAAGACCCAACATTACATTCTTGATGGTGGCATTTCCATTCCTAGATAGACCAAACTTACCCTTGGAAGGCTTGGAATCAACTTTGGCTCCCTTCTTGTTGTTATTCACTAGGGTAAAGTTCTCTCCATCTTTAATCCTACTACCTCTAGATTTCTTCCCTCCTGCTTTCCCACAGGTCCTAGAACTATGCTTTTTCATAGCTATTTCCTCAACATGGGATATGGTGAGAATGTCCTCAACCACTCAACTAAAAAAGGAATTATCCTTCACAACAAGGGCCCAGGGTAAAGTCTCCTTGTGGGAGTCATCAGAAACCTTAATCCTATCCTCTGTAAAAGGAATCTCCAAATTTGGAACCTCTAGAGGATCTAGGGAAGGGGTAGCCAAATCAGCCACCATTGTCAAAGGTAAGGCAGAACTAAGATCCTTTGAGGGACCTGAAAAAACAATATCTTCCCCATCTTGATTTCTCAAGTCAAATATCTCCCCATTCTCCTTTGAAATATCATACAATATTGAGATATCTTGGTGGGAAACAACATCCACACTAGCCACATCCACTTCAATGTCTGGATTGCTAGAAATTTCCTTATGAGCTTGATTCTTTGTAGGTTGTAAGGAAAGTTGATAGGATCATAGATAGAGATTTTTTGCATCATATGACTAGTGACAAGAATAAAATTGTTAAGTTCAGTAGTCATGATGGAGGGATTATTAGAGTTGGTAACAATATAGCTTGTCATAGCAAGGGAATAGGATCTATTACTCTTGATGGAGAGGCTAAAATTGATGATGCCTATTTTTTTGATGGATTAAACCATAACCTATTGAGTGTTAGACAATTGGTTGATAAAGGATATTAGTTATAATTGAAAAAGAAGGCATGCATTATCAAGGATAAGAATGGTAAGTTGATAGGCACTAGGAGAAGATCTAGAGGTAATGTTTTCTAATTGAATCCTATAGAAAAAACATGTTTGGTTGTGGCATAGAAATTTTTGTCATATAAAATTTGATAATATTGTGATGGATATTAGTAAATGTTTTGTCTAAGATTTACCTAAATTTATGAAGCCTACTAATATTGTGTGCAAAGAATGTGTTATGGCTAAGAAGAAGAAAGTTTCCTTTCCTAACAAGAATTCTCTACCACAGTGAAATTGGAGATTGTTCATGCAAATTTGAATGGTCCTACTAGAACAAGATGGTTCTATGGTGATAGCTATTAATGATTTTTGCTGATGATTTTACTATGTGGGTAGTATTTCTCAAAGAAAAGTCAAAGGCACTTGAAAAGTTGAAGTTGTTTAAGAATAGAATTAAGAATGAATCTAGACTAAATATTAAATGTTTATAATTATATAGAGGTTGAGAGTTTACCTTGAATTATTTTAACACCTCTTGAGAAGTGAATGATATAAAGAGATAGTTATAAGCAATAAGACCCCTAAGAAAAATGAGATTGTTGAAAGAAGAAATATATTTGTAAAAGAAGTAGCAAGAGCCATGATGTATCAAAAAAAATTTGGAGAGAAGAAACCAATACAATAGTATACACAATGAATAGAGTGTGGATCATAAAAGGTACAGATAAAAATCCCTATGCATTATGGTTTGGACATGCACCCTCAGTGAAGTATTTGAAAAGGTTTAGAAGTAGGTGTTATATAAAGAGAGATGATGGTGTTCATGAGTTTGATGAAATAAGTGATGAAGGTATGCTCCTTGGTTATTAATTGAAAAAGAAAATTATAGATATTTTAATTAAAAAACTAAGGCTATTTTTTAGTATGAAAATGTAAAAGTGGATGAAAAGTTTTGAGTCAAAGAAATAATGTTGGATTATAATTTTGATAATGAAGAAGAAACCAATCCTAAACATATTACATAAAATGTTGAAGTTTTCTTTGAGACTAAAAAATATTTGTAGAATGATGTTCAAATTGTTAAATAGAGAGAAGAACCAAGATATGAACCTAGAGAAGAAGTAAGATTTGAGAAATTAATGCCTACACCTAACATGAATTTGCTAATGAATCACCCTAATAATCAAATTATTAGAAGCAAATAAAAATGAGTTATGACAAAAATAAATTACATGAAGAATTATGTTTTCTTTCATAGGTTGAACCAAGGAGTGCAGATGAGGCATGCAAGGATGACGTTAGATTCAAGAAATGAAGGAAGAACTATGTTAGAGTGTGAATAATGAGACATGGAAATTAGTTCCTAGACCTAAAGATAAGAATATTCTAGGAACCAAATGGGTTTTTAGAAAAAAATATGAATAAACATGGAGAGGTTATGAGGAATAAGGAAATATTAGTATGCAAAGAATATTAATAACAAGAAGGTGTAGCCTATGAAAAGACATTTTCCCCTATTACTAGAATTCTAGTGGTAAGAATTTTCATGGCTTATGTAGTAAGTAAGAAGATCAAAGTGTATTAGATGGATGTAAAGTCAAAATTTCTAGATGGAGAACTTGAAAAAGAAGCTTACATTAAGAAGCTTGAAGGATTTCCTTTTACACAAGAAAAGGGCATGGTATGTAGATTGAAGAAATCATTGCATGGTCTAAAGAAAGCACCTAGAACCTAGTATGCGAGATTGGATAAGTATTTGGCAAAGTTGGGTTTTACTAAAGATACAATAGATGGTAATTTCTATTTAAAAGAGATTGAGAATGGATTCTTGATTATTGAGATATTTGTGGATGACATAATATTTAGAGGTAATGATGAAGCAAGTAGAATTTTTTTTGATGAAATAAAGAATGAATTTGAGATTAGTATTATTGGTGAGATGAAATATTTCTTAGCTCTACAAATTATGAAAAATAGTGATGGTATTTTCTTATCACAAACTAAGTATTTGAAAGAGTTATTTAAAATATTTGTCTTGGAAATTTGTAAGAATTTTGGTACACTGATGATAACTAGTCACATGTTATCTAGAAAATATGATACACCTATAGTTGAGTAGAAGAATTACAAATCCATGATTAGGGATTTTCAATATCTGACTCACACCAAACTAGATATAGAAAATGTAATTGATATAGTAGAAAGATTTCAAGAAGATCCTAGAGAAGAACATTATGCAATAGTAAAGAGAATATTTAGATGTTTGAAGGATACATCTAATTTTGACTTGTCGAATGATAGATCAAGTGACTTTACTTTGTGTGCATATACTAATGTAGATTGGGTAGGTAGTATGGATGACAAAAAGAGTACAAGTGGTGGATCATTTTTCTTTATAGGAAGATTGGTTTCTTCTCTAATAAAGAAACAAGATTCTATTTAACATAGTATAGGAGAAGTATAATTGACATAGGGAGGTAGGAACTCAAGTATAATTAGCTCTATTTAAGCTTATAAATGACCTTGCTTAGAGTTATACATGGAAGAAACATATAAAAAATGTTCACAAGAAACAATTCCATACTTTTACTTAGAAATAAGAAAAAAATTTGAACATAACGCTTGAAAATTGCTAGCCACACTAATGTAATAATTAAAATAAGTTTGCGAACATGCCCAACTATGAGACCTTCTACATTCTACCATATACAGTGAAATTATAAAGTTAGAAATCAAAATTTTCATCTATTCTATTTATTAAAATTTTAAATTATCCTCTAATCTATTGCCACCATCCCAACTACCTCTAACCAAGCTTCTTATATATCTAGCTAAGCCACAAGTTGGCTAATCAAGCAGTTAATTACATTATAGGTCTAACCTAGGAAGAGTAAACTAAAACTGTCATTGAATGAAACATAAGTAGATATGTACTCAAAGGAAGATCCACATGTGTCCTAGGAGTCAGCTCCTAACTTCACAAAATATCACATTAACATATGAAACTAGATTGAATGAAACAACATGCCATGTTAGAAGAAAACATGTCAAAATAGAGATTGCAAAGAATAGTTCACAACTCAAGAAATACAAATGATCACAAAATTTGTTCTTAGGGGGAGGATCAAGGATAGATCCTCATCAAAATGTTAAATATACATAACATGAAATAAAAACCAAAAATGTCTACTTCATGTTCACTAGGCTAGTATAGAAAATAAGATAAATTTTTGGTTGATACAATATTTCTTAAAGACCCAAGATGTTCCTACATCAAAAAATTAGGGCTAGTAAAGAACTGATATCCACATCAAGCACTGCTCATATTCTAACCTGGATCATAAAGATCCAACTCAATTTTTATAATCCATGAACTATCTTCAACTGGTTTTTCTTTCCATTGAACTAGGTATTCCATGTAAACCTTTCCTCTAGTACTCTTGCTTACTTTGCTACTCAAAAAAATTTCAATGTCTTCTTTATTCCTTCAAGGATAATCTAGGTTACTATCATTCTCATCTTCTAACTCATAGTACTCAAAGATATCTATAATGTTAAACATAGGTGATATATCCATATCCTCTAAAAATTCAACTTCATAGGCATTTTGACTATCAAACTTCTTCAAAATATTACCAAGTCCACACTTCTTTATTTTTAGCTTCCTGTAGGTACCAACTAGAAATCTAGTCTTCTTCAAATGAATCATGACCTCATCACCAACTTCAAAATATTTATGTCTCTTCCATTTATCAACTCTCTATTTATACTTCTAATTACAATCCTCTAAATTCCCTTTAACCTTCTCATGTAAAGTCTTCATGAAAACTATGAAGTCCTCAACTTCACCACTCTTTCTTGTCTCAGTAGGGAATTCTCTCAACTCTATTGTTCCTTTAGGATGAAATCCAGTAACAATATCAAATAGTGTCCTCTTAGTAATTCTATTCACAAAATTAGTGTATGCAAATTCTTCTTGTGCCAAGACTAAATCCCAATTAGCAGGCTTATCTCAAACCAAACATCTTAGTAAATTACCCAAACTTCTATTCACCACTTTAGTTTGTCCATCTATCTGAGGGTGAAATGTAGAACTAAAATTCAAATTCATATTCATATTTTTCCAAAGTTTCCTCTAGAAATAACCAGTAAACTTAGTGTCTCTATCCTAAAAAGTAGTCTCAGGAAAACCATGCAATCTCAGTATTTCCTTGAAAAGGAATTCAATTACATGCAATGCATCAAAGGAATTCTTACAAGATATGAAACGTACCATCTTTGAAAATTTTCCAGCTACTATAAAAATAGAAACATTACCTATCTGAGTTCTAGAAAATCCAAGAACAAAATTTATGCTCACATCTTCTCAAGGTCTATCAGATACACATAAAGGTGAATACAATCCCACATTCTGACTAGTTCCTCTTTCTACTTGAAAAATTCTACAACTTCTAACCATTCATTGTACGTCCTTGTAAATTTGTGGCCAAAAGTATCTTTCTAAGTTTAATATTCTTATCTATCCCAAAATGTACAAGTCCACCACTATGTTTCTCTTTTATTATGTTCTCTCTCATGGATCCTCTAGGTATGCATAACTGAATTCCTTTGAACAATATATCTTGTTGAATGAAATAATCTATCTACTTATCACTCATTATCTATTCCTTAAAAAATTTCCCAGGTTCATCAAAATTTCCCAGGTTACTCTCATCTCTATTAGAAAATTTCTTCTTCTACCCAATGCATCACCAACTTTATTTAACTATCCATTCTTATGTTTCAATGAAAAGGAAACACTTTGCAAGAACTCAACCCACTTTATATGTCTCTAATACAACTTATTCTAACTTCCCAAATACTACAAATCCTTATGGTCAGTGTACAATAAAAAATCCTTAAGCATCAAATAATGTCTCTATTTCTTCAAATATTGAACAATAGCATATAACTATTGATCATTAAATGAATATTTTCTCTTAGCATCATTCAATTTATCACTAGAGAAAGCAACAAGTCTTCCCTCTTAATTCAAAATAGCTCCAATTACACTTACACTAGCTTCACATTCGACTTGAAAAACCTTAGTAAAATTATGTGAAGAAAGGGTAGGTAATTCTACATTCTTTGGTTTCAGTGTTTCAAAACTCTGTTGTGCTCCATGTGTCCATTTGAAATCCTTTTTATCTCCTCTCATAGTCTTAGTCATAACATTACAAATAGAACTAAAATTCCTAATAAACTTTCTATAAAAACTTGCCAATCCATGAAAATATGTTACCTCTCCAATATTCTTAGGTGTAGGCCAATCCAAAATTACTCTCACCTTCTCATGGTTCATATTCAAACCATCTGTTGAAATTACAAAACCAAGGTAAAAAAACTCTTCTTTCAGAAATGAACATTTCTCCAAGTTAATCAACAACTCTTCCTCTTTCAACCTCTGTAATACTTGTCTAATATGTTCAAGGTGTTCTCTCTTACTTTTACTAAATATCAAAATGTCATCAAGGTATATAATAAAAAACTTACTCAAAAAACTTTTGAAAACTTCATTAATTAGTCTAATGAAAGTACTAGGTGCATTAGCTAAAGAAAAGAGTATAACCAACAATTCATACAAACCTTCTATAGTCTTAAAAATAATCTTCCTTTCATCTCCTTCTTTGATTATAATATGATGATATCCACTTTTCAAATAAATCTTTTGTAAACTATTTTTCTCCACTCAAGCTATCCATTATGTCATCCATCCTAGATAAAGGAAATCTACATTTCACTGTTATCTTATTTATAGCTCTAGAAACAATACATATCCTCCATTCCTCATTCTTCTTAGGTGCCAATATTGCAAATACAACACAGACTCAAACTTTCTAATAAATCATTTCTCTAATAATTCTTTCACTTGTCTATTCAGCTCAATATTCTCATTACGTTTTAACCTATGTGGTGCTTTATTAGGAAAACTAGCTCTAGGTATCAAATCTATACAATGACTTATAGTTATCATATAAGGCAAACAATTAGGTAATTTATTGGAAATGATGTCATGAAATTCTATTAGCAAAGGTTCAATCTTAAGTGCATATTTTAATTCATCTTGTTTCTTAGTTTTCCTAGGATTGAATGAATAGAAAATATTATGTGTTGGAATTTACAAGTGGGAAGATTTACTTCTGAGAGGCGAGTGGTGGGGGGGAATCAGAAGTAACTAAATTTAACCTTTTCAGAACCCTTTAGCTGAAAACATTCACATGCATCTAATTCATCTAATAAACATGAAAGTAAAGAAATGCATGCAAATAGATGACACAAGATTTGGTAACCCAAAGACCCTCCAAAATGAGAAGGTAAAACTGGGGTGGGGATGACACTGACAAAGTAACTATTCAAGGTTACAAAATTTGACCACTTCCAATGGTTTGTCGTGTGAAAGGCCTATCCTATTAAAGACTTTACACCTTGTAAAAAGTGACCTAGTTAAAGGATTTAAAAACATTCACTTAGAATGTTACCTTGTTAAAGGTTTTACAATCCTGTTAAGAATCTACAATGTGGCTATTAAACCAATATAGCTATTAGGCCAACCTATCAATATAGGATTTTCATTCTCAAAATATAATGGTTAGAATGTATAGAAGAATGTCTTGACTTGATGACTTGTAATTCTCAATTGCTATTTCCAGATCCTCATTCTACTTTGTCTACTCTAATCCTTGCTTGATGTGATATGTCTCTTCTCAAAACTCTGATACTCTATTCTTGATCAATTGTGTTCTGCAATGCTACTCTTCCTTCTAAGTCTTTAAAAACTCCTCTAAAATTTTCTATAATTCACCCATACACTTTTCATATTCATGTGCACACAATAAGGTATTGTCCTCCTTTTAAATGCTTTGAAGACTTAGGGTTAGGTATGAATCTACGATCAATATTTACTCTTCATTTCCCAATCAATTCTTGCACTTTTCCTATTGGTTGCATGCCTTATTTATTTTTCTTATTGAATACATGCTGATTACATAGGTAATGAAAAATATTTGATCTTATCTTCAAGACCCTTTGAGATTCATCTTACGTTGGCTCAAAAATGGTTTACATCTAAGTTTGTGAAGATACAAACTCATATGTTGATTCTGTGTTACTCGACACTTAACTAGTTGCTGATGCTCGACACATATAGGAATTATATTTCACTCAACATCTATACTTTTCTCAGTACCTATAATGACTTGACATCACTTATCACTTGGCACTTGAACTTCACTTGGCACTTGAAGTTCACTCGACACCTATTGAATCTCTGGCTTAGCACACATTATAGCTCAACATCTGAATTATACTTTAAGTGTGTTGACACTCAATTGTCAAAACCAATTTGAGACCAACAATCTCCCCCTTTGACATGAGTGGCAAGAAAAAACTTAACTAAAACTTATGAATTTGATCTCTATGAGTATACTTCACATTCTATTCAGCATATGTACAAAACTTCAAAAACTTGTTCAAAATTTTGTATACCTCAAAAATTTGTAATTTCCCCTGAGCTGATGTGCCAATTCTATAACAAAAATTTCATTTCTACAACCAAAGACTTTTGTGCTGAATTTTTCTCATGCTGATATGTCTGATACTCTCTTCCTTGTCTGTTTCTATATCTGTGTACCCTATTTCTACTTTGTTTGTTCTCTATATCTAATTTGTATTCTGCTCCTCCTTTCATACATCTTCTTGCAGTTTCTACATCCTTTTGGATTTAGTACCTTATGTCTCCAAGGTTCAAAATTTTATTGTCTCCCCCTTTGGGTATGTCTCCCTTTTGGGTATGTCTCCCTTTATTTACACATCCATTCATATCTCCTATCCCAAAATACTATATCTCCCCCTTTTTTGACACTTATGTCAAAGGGTCTTAAGGATGAATAGAATATCTAGCCAAAAATGTTTTATTTACTTCCATGATCATCCTCAGAGAAGCATCCTAATTGTCTAAGTCAATTTTGAGTGATTTGTGCTAGATGGTTGTCTCTGCTGCAAGATGTACTAGGCCTTCTAAAGTAGAAATATTTGGGTCTTTCTTCAAAACATTTTTTGCATAGGCCATTTCCTTATGTAGGACTTCTAGGTGTGGGGTAATAGTAGATTGTGTAGACACCTAAAAGCCTTTAGAAAATAAAGTATTTTTATTTTTTGAAAATTTTTTGATGACATCATCATTTATTAATTAATTATTTATTTAATTTATTAATTTATTTTTATGCCATTAAATCCCTTTATCTTAATTTAAAATATTTAATTAAGGAATCCCTCCCAAAAATGTTTAAATCTTATTTAAACATTATTTCCTTATTTATTAATTATTTAATTAATAAATTGACCAAAAAACCCAAAATAAATAAAAAAATTATTTTTTGCCCAAAATTTGGCCAATTTCCTTAAGACCACTAACCTCTTCCAAACTCTTCTAATCCTTCTTTAATTTTGATTAAAGGCTAATTCCATCATTTCTTACCCCTAATCCCAACTCAAAATATTTAATGAAGATTAAATATTAATCCTCATGTTTATTAAAAAAGTTTTAATAAATATCTCCTCAACCCAAACCCTTGAAATAAATAAAACTTTATTTATTTCTTAAAAATCTAATTTATCCTTATCCTAAGAAGTTCTAGACTCTTCTAGAAAGTCTTCATCCTCATCCTAGGAAGTTGTAGACTATTCTAGAAAGTCTTTATCCTCATCCAAAGTCTAGACTCTTCTAGAAGATGTCTTTAAACCTAATCCTAATCCCCTCCTAACCTTGTCACATTCTCTAAACATGGGTTAAGACTTACTAACCCAAGCCAAAGTTAACAAATATCTCCTCCTTCACCCACCCTCATTAAATGCCATCCATTTGCCTATCCCTAAGCTAATCCTAAACCATCCTAATCCATCCTCTAATCATTTTCACAATCCTAAGCAAGCTTAAAACCTTCCTAATCAATCCCAAGTCAAAATTTCTCTCATCTCCCTCAAAATATCCTAACCATAAAATTTTATGAAGCCCACTAGGCCATAAATGACTCTTCCAAGCCCTTTCATTGCTCTTACAAGCCATTATGAGGGTCTTTATGAATATTTTATCCCTTGAGCCTCCTTTGTTGACTCGTCCTTCCCCTTTCCTCCATCCTCTCACCCTATGACATGTGTCACTCTCTGATTGGTTGTAAGGAAGCACAATCCATGTGCTCTCCTCTCATGCAATCTGAGCCCTCCATGAGCTTTTCCCCATCCTTGCATCTTAGCCCTCAAACCCTCAAGCCTCTTGCCTATAAATTGGATCCTTCCCCTTTTCTAAACAACACAATCCATGAAGTAAAGTCATAATTCCATTTTAAGAAGCCATTTTGCATCAAAACCATACACTCACACCCAAATTCCAACTCCATTTGAAGCCCTTTTTGAAGCATAAGTTTGAGCATACATCCTATCTATTTAGACAAAGCCACTCAACAAGAGAGCTTCTTATTGAGAGAGCCCATTAATGGCTCATCTTAGTCTATCTTGAAATTTATGAATTTTTTTTAGTTTGTAGAAGCTTTATTTAAATTTGGTTTCTATTTAGCATATTAACATTTCTCATTTACATTTTGGCACGCCCGGTGGGACCCCACATGGGTCATTTTCATTAGCTTTTTTAGTCAAGTTTTGTATGTCATTTGCTAATTTTGGCTAATTTTGCTTGTTTTTGTGATTGGTAGGATTTTATAAATTGGTTTTGTAGGTCTACATGAGCATGAAGAAGACAAAGGAACTCATAGTCTATCTCATAGTGTTTGCAGATTTTTCAAGCTTACAGGTGGACAAAGCACTTGGAATTCTTCTTCCTCTTCTTGTCTATATTCTTCTTATTCCATCTACTTCTTCTTCTTCTTCTTGTGGGAGATCTTGGCCATTTTTTTTTTTTAAGAAAGCAAAATCATACACACTTTTTTAAGTGCTTAAAATGAACCCCCAAATCATACTTAAATCTATTAAAAACTAAAAATTTGCAAAAAAAAAAAAAAACTTTTAACAAGTGAAACATTTGCATCCTTGCAACATCAAGGTTTTAGATGCATTCATGCAAAGTTAGGAACATTTTATTCTTGGGAATTTAAAAAGAACTTCAAGTTTCCATTTCAAAAGGTTCAAAATCAACACTAAGTGCACACTAAAATCTAAATCAAACTCAAAGCATCAATCAAGGATAAAATGAACCTCATTTGCAAATATTTTAATGTTCTTTAAAAATCTCATGAAAACTAAGAGTCCTAAATGGTTCCCAAAAATTGTCCTAAAAGCTTTGTTATTTCTTCCAAACAAATGTCTTGTTGCAAAATCTTGACTGCTTCTTAGGTTTTTCATGCATCAAAACAATCTAGGAATATCATTTTTGGGCTTAAAAAATGCAAACTAGAACACAAAATCTTGAATGAAAACCAAAGTCCAAAGAGTCATTTTCACTTTTGAGTCCAAAAAAATCTTGAATGATCTAAGGTTAAAACAAATCACTTCAAAGTTCTTAAAAAAACAAACAAAATCTCAATCTTGAATGCTCAAAGGAAAAAACTTGAATGTTTAATCACTTGTCTTTGAATGCATGTTGTTAAAATCACTCTTGAGTGCCATGGATTAAAATCAAGTTTTTTTTTTTATGAATGCATGATTAAAACAACAAATCCAATCTTGAATTCCATAGATCAAATAATAATCTTTTGGGGCATAAAAAGAATCTACATTCTAGAAACTTCCTAAATTATAAAAACCAAATAAAGATGCTTTAAGTGAGTTTGTAGTTGGACTCACCCTCTTTAATCACCCATCAATTTAACCATTGGTTGCAATCTCAGCGCTATCTATGGGGATGGGTCCACCTAAGAGGGTGTTAAGTGATCCACAAAGATCAAACTTCACTTGTGTTTTTATTAGTTTTTCTAACTTAGAAAATTCCTTGAATGCACATTTGGCTCGCTAACACTTCATTTGGACATTAAAATTGAACAACTCTTGACCTGGAGGGCCTCTGGGTGCGTGCTTGAAATTGAGTTTTACACAGCTTTCTTTTTGGGCTTAAAATAAACTCACACTCAATCTTGAATGCCTTAAAGGAAATTAATCGATACTTGACGTGGAGGGCCTCCGGGCATGCGGGTTTACTTTCTTGTTGACCCTAACTCTTCTTCTTGTTTGCATTCTTTGATCAATTTTACTTTTGTTAACGCTTCAAGTTGGAATTGAACATTTGCATCTTAAACATGAGTGCTTGCAAAGTCTAGATCAGCACACATAAGAGTTAGTTGGAAAAGAAACAAGCATGTTTTTTAGCCCAAGGTCATCCAAGTCTTCTCTCCCCTTGTCATCTTTCGAGGACATCTTGGGTGCATAAGATTAGGACCAAAACCTTGTTTCTCTTTTTAGGAGGCCTGCTTGGAGATTTCGTCACCCCTTGAAATGACCTCAACTCGAGTGTTCTGGCGAAGTATAAAAATTGGGAGGTGAATCCAAAGACACCTCTCTTAGAATCAAGATTTTGTCACTCGGGCTAAGCCTCAAGGAACTTTATACCCTTGAGAAGTGAAAGAGGAGAAGTGGGTTACCGCTCCTCTCGACTGTGTGACATCTTTTTGGTTTCATCTATAGATTTGGGCCTCACGTACCTTGGGTATATCGAGGACTCCCTAGCTAAACCAACTATCAGCCTTGTAGACAACCATCTAAGATGTTAATGTGTTTAAAGTGACTGATCGAAACATTTGTAGAACATACACACTCCTTGGCGCAAGTATCAAATTCTGAGAATAAAAAAACTTCTATTTGGTTGTTCCTATCTATTGCTTGATTTGTTATTTGTTGAATGAATGTTTGCCAAACTTGGTCAATCCTAGCTTAAGGCATACTTAGTGTAGTCATTGCCTATTCTAGAAGTTGAACAAGTTGAAGCAAAACAACCGAGATCTCTCAAAGCCAAGCAGATTCAGGAATTCATGTCAAAACAACCCAAACCCAAATAAAAGTTTCACAAAGCCAAACTCAAGCCATCTCAAGCATACCAAGAACTTTTAGCCAAGAGAAAGGAACTAACACCAAGCCCTCGAATTGCCAAACTCCACAAAGCAAAGGAAAAAGCTACTGAAAAAGAAATTCAAGATGCCTAGTTAGATTGCACCATCCAACTTAACCAACATCCAGGAGTTAACCCTGCTTATGCCTTACCAACTAGGCACGAGTTCTATGATTAGACCCCCTTCTTTCTCCACATCTTATTACATAAGCTTCACTTTAGAATCATCCTTGTAGGTAAGCCAACCATCCTTAGTCATCCCCTTAAGAATTTTAGCTCATCCATCTCATTTAGAACCAAACCATTTAGCCAAAAATCCAAAAACTTCACATCCAAGCCTTCAAAATTGTTGTCACCTTGCCAAAAGTTTGCCATTCCTAACATCTTTCAAATCCACCAATCTCACCTAGGTTATCCCTTTGACAGAGCTTTGTATAGGGTAATTTAGCTTTGTCACTTGTTATCCCTCATCACCTTGAGCTAAAGGTTGGGATCCACAAGTGGTCAATCTCGTGTTCTTCCTAAAGGATCATCAGTCTATCCTTAAGTTGACAAAATCACCACCAAGCTTGCACATAGGAAAGAAGACCTTTCATAATTTGGCAACATATCTTTGAAGTTAGAATCCTCAACCCAATCCTCCTTAGGTTTTGTCATACAGATTTGCCTCAACCTAGGAAATCATTTGCATAGAAAAGCCTTCCTCTTTTGCCTCCATCAGCATTGTTGCATCTCATCCCTAAGAAACATTCTGCATTTTCATGCCACTCGTCACTCGCTTAGGCAAGAATAAAAAGGAAACAATGGAGCCCTATCATTTGGATCCAATAGCATCACTCCCCTTGAGCACTCAACCATCCTTCAGCCCAGAGAACGCTATACCATCACCTACTGACATTGGAGCTTTCATGAACCAACTAGGAAATGAAGTATTGGTGAATGCCATTATAGACAAAAAAAAGGAAAAAATCATGGCTAACTTTCAAAGGGACAACATTGGAGCCTTCAACTTTGGAAGACCTCCCCCCTTATTAGATCCATCTCACCCCTAGTTTGAGAAACTCCCACCACCCATAGGCTTTTGTGATTCGAATTATCCTCAATATGTGCCAAAAGAAGAGCCTCAATGCACCCCATATGATCTAACAGACCCAAACATACCAACCTCCACTCAAGTTGAAATCTCCCTTCCACAAGCCAATTTAGCCATCACCACTCCACCATTGGTCCATACCACTTCATCCCAAACCCCCTTCACCCAAAACACCTCATCATTCACTCCCTTCACTATTGTTGCTGCTGCCCCCCAACCCAGCATTCCAAATCCACCCATCTCCCAAATTAGTGCTAGCATCTTTGGCCAACCGAACAATATACAACTAGGATGCCACCCATGGGGCCAAGTAATCAACCTTTTATCACCCCCAGCCTGTTTACCTCTACTCAGAACACAATTCCATCATTTCCACTAGGTCCTTGGAGCTCAGTGCCATCAGCCATAAATCCACAAGCTACTACCTTCACTCCACAAAGCTATAACACCCCACAAGCTACTTCCAATGTTTTGCCAAGCTCTCAAGTGACCCAAGCTCCTGCCACCACTTTACTAAGCTTTCAAATCTAGCCACCAAGCTATCAAACCCCATCAGTTCCATTCCCAACCTTTCAATTCCCACCACCTCCACCACCAACCAATCCATTACCTCCTATTACCAACTATTTTTCTATGCCACTTCTAGGAGGAAATCCACCACCACCAACCACCAATTACTTGGCCTCTTTTGCCATGCAGACACCTTCCCAAATAGGGGCACAACCCACATATATTGGTCAAAATCCTCAAATCCAAAGTCAAGTTCCACAAGCTCCCCAATCCTTTCCCCAAGCTTCACACCCATCTTATACCTTACCTCCATAAAGCAATCCATTTATCCCATAGCCAGCTTATGTTCCTCAATCCCAACTTCAAATCCAATATCAGTAGCAAGCCTCACAACATATGCAGCAATTTGTGCCACCTCCACCTCAGTAACCCATCATCCACCATTCAGTTGCCCAAGCCATGTACAATCCCTACCAGCCCATACCTCAAAGCCATCCATATTCCATTGCCCCATCTAGCACATACCTACCTCAAGGCACTCCTACATTGGGGGCATCCCAGATGTCACCCATTAATTCAAAATGGGAAACCATGAAAATAGCTTTGAAGAACATCCAAGAGGGAAATGATCCAAAAACCTTCAAGTTTGAGAATGTGTGTCCTTACCCATTTGACAGAGCCATTACCATGACACCATTTCCCAAGCATTTTGAGACACCCAAGTTTGAAAAATTCAGAGGAAAAGGAGACCCTGTCACACATATCAAAGAATTTTACATGCACTGCCAAGAAGTAGCATATGATGACATCTTCCTCTTGCATCTCTTTCCCAAAAGCTTGGCTGCACCAGCTCTTGAATGGTTTTATAGAATCCCCTATGGCACAATTAAAATTTTTACTGAATTGTCTGAGGCATTTGTAGCCCAATATGCCCATCTTGTTGAAATAAAGCTATCAGTAGTTGATCTTGTCCGCACTAAGCAAAAACGTGGAGAAAGCCTTCCTGAATATCTATAAAGATAGCAAACCCTTACCACCTACATATCTTGCACCTTGCCAAAGTGCCATTTGGTAAAAATGTTTATTGATAATGCCTAGCCTAGCTTGGCTCACCACATGACCATGAACTGTTTGCAGACCTACAAAGACATCAAAGAGAAAGGAATGATCCTTGAGCAAGGACTCATTAAAGATGGTGTGGTCAAGATTTACAAGGAAGCCAACCAAAATCAATCACATTCCAATGAAAAGTCTAGGTATTGGAACAAAAACAAGCACATTGCAATAGATGGCGTCACTGACACTAGACATGTGAATATTGTTGGTCCTTCCCAAAATCAGTCTAACCCACCATATTAATCAAATAATCAACAAGCTATCAACTACCAACAACAGAATAACCAAAGCTATCAAAACCACAATCCAAGACCCAAATTTCAAGGGTCTAGAAATCAAGCTAATGCCATCAATGTAGCTGCAGGGAAAAAGCCCAGATTCCAACCTGCACCTAAAAATTATACACCCCTTGGTGAACCTTTGGATGTCATTTTTGAGAAATTAGTCAAGGAAAACCTCATCAAATTTCCTCCTACCTAGCAAATTGACCCAAGCCAATCCGAAACTGCATGGTACAAAGACAATGAGTACTGCAAATTTCATAGGGTAAAAGGTCACACTACCCTCAGATGCATGAAACTGAAAGATTATGTGTAGGACCTCATTGATCGCAAAGAAATCATTGTTGGTGCCCAAACCTCTCCCAATGCAGGCTTATAGATATATCAAAATGCTTTTCCTCCTCAAACAACCAAAATCCTGGAAAATAACCTATCCAAGCCAACAACAACAACACCAACAACCGCCAACCAAACCAACAACATGGGAAGAACAATGACCACACTTCATCCTATATAGACTATGGTTGCCTCGTAGGTTGTATATTCGAGAAAGAGCCTTCTGTCAATGTTATCAATATTCAAGGACCAAACAATGAGTGTGCAAGCACCACTCAAAGAGCGCAATTTAACATCATAGGCCCACCAGTTTCACTAGCACCATCAGCTCCATCAAAAAGCTAATACAATATCTTGGAACACCTTGGGAACATGCCAGCCCAAATCTCCATTTTAGACCTTCTTTGCATCAGTCTCATGTACAAGAACATCTTTGATAGTGCTCTTATAGAATCTCATGTCCCTTCAGATATCAATGTTATTGATTTTTGTAATCTTGTTGGACACCTATCCTCCTCGTGTGCCCTATCTCTCAAACCCACTGACATACCCATGGTCGAGCTAGATCACACCCTTCCCCTTCGCATAGCCATCATGGTATCCAATTTTTTTGTGAAAAGAGTAATTATAGATAATGGATCAGCCTTGAATATTTGCACCCTAAAATTCATAAAACAAGCTGGGTATACTGAGGTAGATATCATCAGTGAGGTTATCACCATCAAAGCTTATGACAGCTTGGAAAGAACCACAGAAGGAACTATTTTGCTGCCAATCAAGGTTGGGCTAGTCATCCAAGAGACACTTTGCCATGTTATTGATCTAAACCTACCATTTAACATCCTCCTTGGTTGCCCATGGATTCATGCCATGAAAGCCATTCCATCCACTTAACATTAGTGCATCAAATTTATGCATCAAGGCACTGAGGTAACCATCCATGCCGATCCAGAACCCTTTGCTTACTGCAATGCAATTGAAGCTTCATATACAAACCATTTCCCTGGAATTGATATTGGCACATCCATCGCCAACTCATCCCACACTTTTAATGACCTAGAAACCATCCTCACCTCTACCCTGTCTACTGTGAAGATCAATAACAAAGGCTGTGGAGAGTATAGTTTGTCGGATGCATTTGCTGTCAGGGAACTCCCACTTGATCCACATGCCCATGGATGACTGATATATCACAAAGCTAAGGAGATTCCAACTCCTCAATACAAATAGTTTGGCCCAACAACCTTTGTATCCTCAAAAATCCCTCTTCATGAGGAGCTCACTCCAAATATCAACAATTGGTTACATAAGGATGCACTTCAAAGAAATCAAGCACACCTTGATCACTTCAGCCAAAAGTATCCCCAACAACATAAGCTCATCACTAAAAAATGGAACTATCAAGGTGATGGTCTAGGACCAAAAGAAAGAGGCATGCAGTGCCCCATCGATGCACACAAGTGGGAATCGAAGTCAAGTCTTGGCTTTGGCATACCCACAACTGGGGGCACCAATACAGATGGTCACGCTTTTTCAAAGATTCATCGTGACCTTGTCAAAATTGAAGACATTCCTGAGGAAGTTGAAAAGAGAGCCTATGATGATATCCCAGACCAAATCTCCCTCGGAGACTCTGTTCTCCAAGAACTATCCATCCACCTCACTGACCTACCACTCGCCCATCCACAACTCATAGATTGGGACCAACCAAGTGTCATACACATTGATGAGTTCACATCAGAGGAAGCACTTCTTAGATTCATGGGAGTCAAAACTCCTCATAAGAAAAAAAAGCTAGATTCTACCTATATCTACAAGCTAGATCCCAAGGGGTATTTTGGAGAAAATCCCCAACCTAGTTTCGATACACCCAAAACTAGAACTAAGGTGAATTCAAGACTAGCTATGGTAGCAAAGAGAATCCCTCAGCAAGAAAATCTAGAGCCACAAGCAAAACATGAAGATTTAGCATTTCCTCCTCAAGAGAATTGACCAGAGGTGTCTTCTATTCTAATTAAGGATACTTGAGATGTCAACATTGGTTCTTCAGAGATCCCCAGACTTGTTCACATTGCTGCATCCCTATCACAAGACCAAGTTGATCTCCTCTTTGAGGTCTTAAGAGAGAACATTGGCTGATTTGCATGGTCATATCAGGACATGCCAAGAATTGATCCAAAGCTTGTAGTTCATCATCTTGCAGTCGATCCAAAGATCAAGCCCGTCAGACAAAAGCTTAGAAAAATGCACCCCAAGGTGGCATTACCAGTCAAAGCTGAATTAGAAAGAATGTTAGTTGCTAAGGTTACTCAACCTATCAACTACTTAGAGTGGATCTCCAACATGGTCCCTGTCTCTAAACCTTCTGGTGACATTAGAATCTGCACTGATTTCAGAGATCTTAACAAAGCTTGTCCAAAAGATGATTTTCCCTTGCCCAACATAGATATGATTATAGATCTTATAGCTGGACATGAAATTTTGTCCCTCATTGATGGATTTTCTAGGTATAATCAAATCAAGATTGTAGAAGAGGATCAACATAAGACAACATTTACTACCCCTTGGGGAACCTTTTGTTACAACATGATGCCTTTTGGCCTAAAGAATGCTGGGGCTACCTATCAAAGAGTTATGACAGCCATTTTTTATGATCTCATCCATAGCATTTTGGAGGATTATGTGGATGATATCTTGGTCAAATATCATACCTTCATGGATCATCTTGCTGACCTAGAGAAATTCTTTGATAGGTTAGCCAAATATCATCTCATGTTGAATCCCAAGAAGTGTGTATTTGGGGTCACATCTGGCAAGCTTCTAGGCTTTATAGTGTCTAAATGAGGTATAGAGATCAACCCCAAGAAGGTCAAGGCTATCTTAGACATGCCTCCTCCCCAGACATTGTGACAGCTTCACTTTCTTCAGGGAAAGCTTCAATCCATCCGGCACTTCATCTCCCAACTTGCAGATAAGTGTACACCATTTTCACATTTACTAAAGAAGGGTGAGAACTTCAAGTGGGATCCTTTATGTCAACGCAACTTCGATCAACTCAAGCAGTATCTCACCAATCCCCCTATCTTGGTTCCACCAGCTCCTGGTCATCCCTTGATTTTGTACATATCAACAATGCCTACCGATCTAGGGGTACTTCTAGCATAGCTCGATGACTACGATAGAGAAAGAGCCATCTACTACATTGGTAGACCCTAGTTGGTTATGAACTCAATTATACTCCTATGGAAAAAGCTTGTTTGGTAGTTGTTTTCTCAACTCAAAAGCTTCGCCACTACATGCTAAGTCATACCATCCAACTAGTCTCCAAGATCGACCCTCTCAAGTATATGCTCTCTAGAACAACACTTACATGCTGTTTGGCCAAATGGGTTATGCTCCTTAGCGAATTTGACATCCAGTATGTGGATAGAAAGGCAATCAAAGGGCAAGCTATAGCAGATCACCTAGCTAATGCACCTCTAATAGATGCTTATCCATTGATAACAGAATTTCTAGATGAGCATATCTATCTAATTGAATAACAACCCCCATGGAAACTTTATTTTGATGGCTCATACACATCTCATGGATTAGGGGTAGGAATATTGTTGGTCACACCTCAAGGAGATTACATTCCAAAATCCTTCAAGCTACAATTCCCTAGCACCAACAATATAACTGAATATGAGGTCCTCATAGCAGGATTAAAGATAGCTGGAGAATGGAACATCACTGAGTTACAATTTTTTGGCAATTCTCAGCTCATCATCAAGAAAGCCCTAAATGAATATCAAACCAAAGATGAAAAGCTATTACCCTGCAAAGAGCTAGTTGATCAGCTAACCCAACATTTTACAAGGCTTCAATTTACACAAGTGCCTCGAATATAGAACAAAGTAGTAGATGCTATGGCTACTATAGGCTTGCTCTTGAAAATTCCCCAAGAAGCTACATAGTATGAGTTTTTAGTTGAGCAACTCCTCACACCCACCTATGTGAATGAGGATTCAAACCATGTTTGTATCTTGGTTGGTCCCTAATCCCCTTGGTACCATGAGATTCATGCTTACCTTAACAATGGTATCATATCCCCTCACCTCACATGTACCCAATGCCAAAACCTCATCCAAAAATCATCTCATTATGTTATCATAGCCAATTCTCTATATCGTCAAGGTTATCACGATACTCTCGATGTTTAGACCAAAATGAGGCCATGATGGTGTTAAAAGAAGTACACTCCAAACTTTGCGATGCCCACATGAGTGGTATTGTCCTAGCACGACAAATTCTTAGAGCAGGCTACTATTGGCCTACCATTGAAGAAGACTCCTATGACTTTGTCAGAAAGTGTCTCCCATGTCAGTAGCATGCAAATCTTGTGCACGATCCAGCACAGGATCTACAGCCTATTGCACCACCTTGGCCTTTCTCTTGTTGAGGCCTTGTTCTAGTTGGAACTATCACACCCCTCTCATCTGATGGACATAAATGGATAATAACAGCTACAGACTATTTCACTAAGTGGGTGGAAGCAGTCCCTCTCATCTCAACTATAAGAGTTCAGGTCTCCAAGTTCATCTTATACCACATTGTTTTCTGCTTTGACATCCCATCCACCATCTTCACCGACCACGAAGGTAACTTTGAAAATCTCAACATGGAAGAATTATGCACTTCCCTCTGCATCCATCACCACTTTTCTAGCCCATATTTCCCACAAGGTAATGGCCAGGCAGAGGCAACTAACAAAACCCTCCTCAAAATCCTAAAGAAAGTTGTTAATGATTCTGGTCACGATTGGCATCTATAAATAAATCCAGCCCTATGGGCCTATCGAACTTCATTTTGTACATCCACAGACACAACTCCATACTCCCTAGTCTATGGTGCTGAAGTGGTACTACCTATAGAGGTTGAACTTCCCTCCTTGCATATATCTTTGCAAGGGCAAATATCAGATGAAGAATACAGAGTAGCTCAGCTCACCCAGCTAGATCTCTTAGATGAGAAGTGACAACAAGCCTATGATCATCTCACCATCTATCAAACTTGTCTCAAAAGGAATTTCAACAAGAAGGTGCTTCCATGACACTTTTGGCCAGGTGACATGGTCCTCAAAGAAAACATGAAAGTCCAAGTAGATCAAGAAAAGAAAGGCAAGTTTGAACCTACATGGCTTGGTCCTTATGTTGTCACTGCATCCTTTGGCTCCGAAGTCTATCAACTATCTACACCAGAAGGAGAACTCTTTAATGATCCTACTAACATCATTCATCTCAAGAATTTCTATGCTTAAAGATCCTTGGTATACCCAGCTTTTGAAAAATATTAAAAAAAATAGTAAAGAGAAATAAGCGTCTAATGGTGAAAACTTGGCAATTCAAGCGCCTTAGATAGGTACCTTGGTGAAAACTTGGTAATTTAGGTTCCTTGTGTACTAAGACTAATCCATCATCTATCACTATCCTATTCCTCATCCATTCGCCCACCATCCCATAAAACACCTTCTTGTTCCCTTGGTGTTCCAACCAAATATTCAAAATCTAATGGAGCTTGTAAATACCTCCTGTACAGCTTATAAATCTTGTACCTCATCTTGTAAATCTTGTACCCTATCTTGTAAATCTTGTATCATCTCTTGTATCATAGCTTGTATATCCAAATCTTGTCCAAAGCTTGTACCATATTCTAGCTTGTATTATATGCCAAATCTTGTATCCTAGCTTGTATCCTATCACATGCACACAAAGAATCCCATTTTCACTTAAGCTTTTCGAAAACCATCTACCTATCTGCCTATCAACTATTGCAGACATCCCACCCTTCACAAACATTTCCATCTCAAAAAACCCAAACATGAACAACCTTGTACATTTGTAACATATCTTGGTCCATCAGCTTGTACATCCTCTTTAGCTTAGTACCATTGTATCTATCTAGTTTTCATGTCAGATCGTCCCTGCTCAACATCTTGCACACATCGCACAACCCTTGGTTATCTATCCCAATGCATCCTTTAGCTTGATCTCCTATCACCAAAGTGTTATCCTTCTTAGTTCAGCTTGCCAGACACATCACTCATCCAGATCCACCAGCTTAGGTGCTCTCTGATAGATCCTTGTAGGATATAGATTTCCTCATGTCTGATCTTGGTCCATTAGTACCTCGTCCTACCCATCTCGTTGGCAAATGTTTCTCTTTTGGATTATCACTTTCTTTTGATTTGGAATCTTCCCTTTTGGATCTTGAAGTATCTTTTCCAAAAAATCTTTTTGTTCCCTCCTCAAAGTTGCCATGATCTTCCATATCATGGTATACTACGAATGGGGCAATTTGGGCATAAGGTCTTGATCAAATCTTTTGTTTATTTTTCTTTTCTGCTTGTGGGTTACCCAGTGTCAGTTCCACTCTGATTCTTTCGAGATTCATGTGTGATGCTGGGGCAATCCTTGCGTTTTTATTTTGATTCAGTCTGTTAGTCCTCTGGACAATTGGTAAAAAGGCCTTAATGTTCTTGGTAACCTTGGCAATTAACCAATAGTCCTATAGCAAATCTAGTGCTCAACTACATGGTGGTACTTCTCTTTGAAGTATCCCCCTAGTAAAAAAGCTTCAATGGTTTTCCTTCATCTCCATTATCCCCCATCCATATCTAGCATCTATCTCTCCTACCCCAGCTTATGCATCAGTATCTCTTTGAATTACTCCTCACCTTTAGCTTTAGGGATCCACAATCCTAGTCTTAGGGATCCACCAATCCAAATTAATCCACCAAGCCTCATCTTTCGAGATCCACAATCCTAGTCCTAGGGATCTCCAAAACCCATCTTCCGCCAATCTGACTCTTTGAAATCTTGTCACATCAGCTTTTTAATCCCCTCATCCATCTCCCCATCCTGGATTCCTTTTATAGCACTCCACTCCTTCATCCTCTACAATCCCTGAGATCTTAAGCTTGCTTCCTCTTGTGCCTCTGATTCTCCCTTTATCATTCTCCCGTAGTGAGAGTTTGAGCTAACTAAACCTCTTCTCTTAAGCCAATTTGAGTCTTCTTGCTCATCTCAAATTTTTGTACTTTTCAAGAAGTCGTCAAGCCTCACTTTCTCTCCCCGCCGCCTTCTTGAGGGGGCATCTTGCAGTCCATTCTCTCCTCTTCTACTCTAGCCTTGGGCATCTTATTTTCTTATCTTTGATGCCATGCCACTTGCGGCATCACATCAAAGAGGGGAAAAATGTAGACACCTAAAAACCTTTAGAAAATAAAGTATTTTTATTTTCTAAAAAAATCCTAATGACATCATCATTTATTAATTATTTATTTATTTAATTAATTAGTTTATTTTTATGCCATTAAATCTCTTTATCTTAATTAAAAATATTTAATTAAGGAATCCCTCCCAAAAATGTTTAAATCTTATTTAAAAATTATTTCCTTATTTATTAATTATTTAATCAATAAATTGACCAAAAAACCCAAAATAAATTAAAAAATTATTTTGTGCCCAAAACTTGGCCAATTTCCTTAAGACCACTAACCTCTTCCAAAATCTTCTAATCCTTCTTTAATTTTGATTAAAGGCTAATCCCATCATTTCCTACCCCTAATCCCAACTCAAAATATTTAATTAAGATTAAATATTAATCCTCATGTTTATTAAAAAAAATTTAATAAATATCTCCTCAACCCAAACCCTTGAAATAAATAAAACTTTATTTATTTCCTAAAACTCTAATTTATCCTCATCCTAAGAAGTTTTAGACTCTTCTAGAAAGTCTTCATCCTCATCCTAGGAAGTTCGAGACTATTTTAGAAAGTCTTTATCCTCATCCAAAGTCTAGACTCTTCTAGAATATGTCTTTAAACCTAATCCTAATCCCCTCCTAACCTTGTCACATTCTCTAAACATGGGTTAAGACTTACTAACCCAAGCCAAATTTAAAAAATATCTCCTCCTTCACCCACCCTCATTAAATGCCATCCATTTGCCTATCCCTAAGCTAATCCTAAACCATCCTAATCCATCCTCTAATCATTTACACAATCCTAAGAAAGCTGAAAACCTTCCTAATCAAGCCCAAGTTGAAATTCCTCTCATCTCCCTCAAAATATCCCAACCATAAAACTTTATGAAGCCCACTAGGCCATAAATGACTCTTCCAAGCCCTTTCATTGCTCTTACAAGCCATTATGAGGGTCTTTATGAAGATTTTATCCCTTGAGCCTCCTTTGTTGACTCATCCTTCCCCTTTCCTCCATCCTCTCACCCTATGACATGTGTCACTCCCTGATTGGTTGTAAGGAAGCACAATCCATGTGCTCTCCTCTCATGCAATCTGAGCCCTCCATGAGCTTTTCCCCATCCTTGCATCTTAGCCCTCAAATCCTCAAGCCTCTTGCCTATAAATTGGATCCTTCCCCTTTGCAAAACAACACAATCCATGAAGTAAATAATTCCATTTTAAGAAGCCATTTTACATCAAAACCATACACTCACACCCAAATTCCAACTCCATTTGAAGCCCTTTTTGAAGCATAAGTTTGAGCATACATCCTATCTATTTAGACAAAGCCACTCAACAAGAGAGCTTCTTATTAAGAGAGCCCATTAATGGCTCATATTCTTAATTGAGAGCTCATCTTAGTCTATCTTGAAGTTTATAAATTTTGTTTAGTTTGTAGAAGCTTTATTTAAATTTGGTTTCTATTTAGCATACTAACATTGCTCATATACAGATTGAATTTGCATCAATTTGGCCTTAATATTGGCAACTTCTATTTTCAATATAGCTAGCTCCTTCTGGGTGTGAAGTGTCATTGCAAAATACTTCTCACTTTGAGTTGGATCTTTGGGTAGCTATGTGCTAGAAATCTTGAGATTTTGTTCCAAGCTTAGTATCCTTTGGCTAGTCTCTTGTGTGAAATATGATGAATCACACAACTTGGAGTATAATGAAAATACATTCCCATGTATTGTTTTAACTTTCTCAATTTTCTTAACCAATTCAACTTGTGAAAGTGCTATCTCACTTGATATCTTCTCATTGACTTTCATTTGAAACTTCTTTTCAGACCACTCTAATAACTTAAAATTTGTACCAAGGTCTTCATTTTATACCTAGTCCACTATGTTGGACAATTTCTTCATGATGGGCTTGGTTTCATCAAGTACTAGCAAGCTGAATGCATCAAGGAATATGTCTTTGATTTCAACAAGTACTTGCTTCTGTCTATACTCATTTTTGAGTATCTCTTGCTTCTTTATTCTTTCCAGTGCCTCTTGCACTTCATTTATCTATGAGATGTTCATTTTTTTGGGGTCATAACTTGGTATGACTATCTCTTCATCAAGTGTAGGGTCCCCATAGTGAAGTACCCTTGCTACCTTGGTAGAGCTCGAGCCTGGTACTGAGATCTATAGTGGTACTACATCAGTTCTTGGCTTCTTGGTAGGAGTCCTCATAGTAGGTAAGTTTACTAGTGTCTGTATTGCCTCTTGCTCCTTTTTCTTAGGGGTTTTCTCCTCTTCCTTCCCTTCTTCTCTACTACCTTGATCAATGATAATTATTTGAGGAGGTGCACCTTGGCTTTGTGTTGTAGGAACATCTTGTCCTATTTGCTCCTTTGTTGACTCCTCAACAGTTGTTGTTGCTATGATTGTATGATCAACCTTAGCCATTGTATCTTGTGCTTCTTGATCTTTGGGTTGATCTACAGTAGCTATGGGAGGTTGTGAAGGGGGTTCTTGTGTGTTCACCTTTTCCTTTGTAATTTTTGCTATAGCCTTCTACAATTCTTCCACACTCACCAAAATAGGATTTGTGCATAGTTATGATTGCATTGTGGTTTGGTGAAGGATATTTTTGAGATCCTCTATAGTCAAAGGATTGATGTTCTGACCTGAGGTATTAGGAACATCCTTGAAATTACTATTTGTGTAGGTGTTGTATGTGGAGGACTTGGAGGTGGCAATTGGGTGTCTTGGGCACTCTGTTCTGGCTACTACTCTTCAGTTGTTGCCTCTTCACCTTGTGTCTTCTCCACTATTTCCTCTTCTTTTTCTTTCTCTCCTTCCTTCTATTTTTCATTCTCCTCTTCTTCTTCATCATTTCTTCCTTCAAAGGGGTATTCCTACCCTTTCTTGACAATAGTCAATCCATAAATTAACTTCCACATTTGTGTGGACTTTTGCACAACATCTTCAATTTGATTTTGTAAAATAAGGAAGGCTCTATATTTAGGTGCAAATTTTCTCCCATGTTTCTTGTTAGCCTATCTTATTTGACATTTTGTAAGGTCTAGAATTACATGAGCCAATGTAGACTCCCTTATTTCCTTTTCCATTTTAAGGCAGTAATGCCATTTATTCTCTACAATGGAGCTTAGGTCCTTAGGCATTGAATTGTCTAGTTCAAGTGGGGTGGTCTTGAACTTAGCCATCATAGTGTACATGGACTCTTCCACTGCATTTTCTTCTTCTATTGACAATTTATTAAAATCTATGGTTTTCAAACTAGTAAGATCTACGTTATCTCTAATGTTATTACAAACATTTTCCAATTTAGACTTGGTAGAATGCCTTAACAATCTGAATTGATCTTCAACAGACTCTGTCCTTTCTTCATCTGATTCAGGAGGTGCAAAATATTTTCTTCTTTTCTTTGGTTTTGTAGGCCCTTCATGCTCTATTTCTTTTTGTTTACCTTGTTCTTTTTCCACTTAGATTGTTGCCCTAGTATCTGCCCTTGTAGTTGGCTTGGATAGACTAGGCTTTGTTGCCTTCTTCTTCCCCTTGGGTTGTGCAGCTAGCTCTTTCTTCTACATCCTCCCCCATGCCTTGGGTTAATACATATGTTTCTTGACCTTTTTCCTCTTAATCACCTTCTGCTTCTTCACCTTCTTCTTCTTCTTCTTCTTCTTCTGCTATCCCCTCACCCAATTTGGCCTTTAACTTCTTAACAAGTTTTTCTTTCTTCTTTAGTGTGGAGTAGATCTTTAACTCCATATCCACTTTTGACCTAACTACATCAAAAGTTCCAAAATGTGGTGCACCCTTGTCCACTTCCTCATCTAGTAGTGCAGTTATAGCTCCTGATGCCTCATCTATATTTATTTCATAGCCAAGAGGTCTTAACCATCTGACTCTTGGTATGGTAGCTTGTATGTAGGTGTACTCAATATCCAAAAGAAAGCATACATTATTTACATGCATTTATACTAAGGAAATTGGTATTCTTAGCCTTTGCTTCATTGTCTTCTTGAAGTCTTCAAAATAGCTAATCATAAGGGTCTCAAAATTAGCTCCCATCTATTCAATGTATTCATTAACTTGAGCTATGATAGACCTATTTTTTTTCTAGTCAACTTTACCAAAAGAAGGAAACTCATTCTGCACATAAAAAGAATATACAAATTAAAATAGCACCAAATTTGCATTGGGCTCCCCTTGTTCTTCTTATAGCTGCTAAATTTTTAGTAATTTTTTGTAGTTGTAGCTCTGCAAGATTATAGGTATGATCTTTTTTCACCAATTTGTAACCCACATATATTGCAATGCAAGGTGAATTATTGAGTCTGTTGGATTGGTGAAAATTATGTGCAATGACTCTAATAGAAAAGTCAACAAGAGGCTCTTTAATATTATCAATTGTCATTCCTCTCTTGTTCCATTTGGCACTAGTATTTTTTTCAATTAGCTCCTTAGAATCACTCCTAAGGGTCTTTTGCCAATCTAGGGTTGGGTACCCTATCACTCTATCTACAATTCTCTTGGTTATTTTCACTAGACCATCCTCCAACCATAAGCTTCCATCATGTATTCTACTAAACACTAGCCTAATCCATTCAGTCTTGAATACTGTAGGAAATTCTAGGGCACACATCAAACCCTTTTTTTCAATAATATGATATTCTTCCTTTAAACCTCCATTCTCACACAGTCTCTCATAGGCTTCCTACATTTCCATGTCTCCTATGGCTCCAATTTTATAGTTATAACATCGTCTAACATCGTGAACGATAACTACCTTAGGGGGTATGATAGATAGGGCTCTAGCTAGGTCATTTTTATATGCCACTTTAGGTATTGGGCAGAAATTAGGTTGTTTCACCTCATTGGACACTAGCTAGACTTCAAATGGTTCCTTCTCCTAAGTTTTCTTAGAGCTAGAAGCCATTTGTGTGATTTTAGGGTTTATACACAAAGAAAATATGAAACTATGTAGCTCAGCACAAGTGCAAATACCTCAAAAGTGATGAAATCATGTTGAAATGCTTTTGAAATCTACTTAAACACTAGATTCTCTAGTTTGAGGTCATTCTACACTCTTTTTCATTTTTTCTCTTCATTTGCAATGAAGAAAAATGATTGAAAACATGATAATATACCCTATTTCTATAGCATTTAATGCTTAGTGCATTTACAACTGTCCACTTGGCTTCTTAAGGAGTTTTGCATTACTTGGCTTCCATTGGCTTTTCATCACTCAGCTTCCACATGAGTTTCCTTTACTTGTCTTCAACTAAAATTTCCTCTTCACTTGGCTTCCACTACCAACTCAGTAGTATTTGGGTTCTACTATTTTTGACAATCAACTTAACATCTGAGGGAAACTCGGCAACACTTACGAAATCTTAAAATTTTAACTTTTCATCTTTAATCATGCTGATCTCTTCTTTTTAGTACTTTCTTATTTAGGAATTGATGTATAGTAAAGCTTTGTAAATCAATTCCTCATGCCTCCCTTTTTTTGACTTTGATGAAGTGTGACCACTTGACCTTTTAGGTGAAGTGACCCTTTCATTTGATGTGTTGCACTCATCTTTCTTCTTCCAAGTCTTATTCATCTCTCCTCTGATGTGTTCAACATCTAACTTTTCTTTTCATTTGTTGATCTCTAATTTAGGTGCCTTTGACCTTGTTGAGCAATTCTTGTTGATATGACTAGTCTTCAAGAAACTGAAACATGTGGTTTGACTCAACCATCTGTTGTAGTTTCCTCTAAAATATGTTCTTATACAATTTTTTAGGAATGTTTCCATATTCCTGACAGTAATGACAACTATGCCTAGTATTGTAGTCCCAATTGTAGTGATGTCCACAGTTATTTCCTCTTGCTAGCTGATTAGGTGTCCACATAGGCTTTGAACTACACTCAAAGGCTCTATGTCCATACTTTTTACAATTGTAGCAGTGACCTTCAAATCTTGTTGTTCTGATAGTCCTGGTCTTGCAGTTATGTGCATAATATCCTTGGTTTTTACACTTATGATAGTAATTCACATTCTTAGGTTTGTCATGCTGATGGGCATTCTTGCTCCTACATACATTAGAGGTATCTCATTTTTTACCATAGAAATGACAAGTAGGTTTAGTTTTCTTACCTTTGTTGCTCCTTTCGTTTGCGTTCTTGGATGACTCTCCTTGTTCAGTGCTAGTGTATCCTAGTCCTAAAGTATCATTGCTAGCCCTTGGTGATTTTAGTAGCTGCTCAAAGTACTTAATGACCTCATTGGGTTTATTGAAGTTCTCTACAATTTCCTTCTCTTTTTTTAGGTTATTTAGCAATTTTTCATTTTGCATCTTTAGTGTAGAAATCTCAATGTTGTTCATATTCAATTCATGATGTGCATTCATCATCTAGCTTAGGGTGTCTAGCTGCATTTTTGAAATTCTTGCAAGCTCAATTAAATTTTCTTCTAGTCTATTTCCAAGGCTTCTCTTGTCATCTTATAGCATAGACCTATCTTTAGTGGCTCTTTTCTACTGTTCAATCACCTCACATAGCATCATGGCTTGTGATTCTTGTTCTATCTTGAGTGTTCTAATTTTTTCTACTTGAGCTCTATTCTTCTCCATCAGGTCTACTATTACCACATCAAACTCTTTGGAATATTCATTTGTAAACAATTTTGAGGTGTCAATCTCCTTGTATTGTGTATCATTCTTGGCTATGGCAATGTCTCTTCTTCTCTTTAAGGATTTTCTCAGTTCCTCTCTAGCTTCTTCCAAAGTGTGTAGAGCAAGTTGTATATCAATTGCCTGATTCTCTATGATCTTCCAAATTTTGTAGATTTCCATTTCCATATATTTTCTCCAAGTTGTAAGGCTCTTCCTTAAGAGAACTTGGCTATAATACCAATTGTTGGAATTTACAAGTGGGAAGATTTACTTTTGAGAGAGGGGTGAATCAAAAGTAACTAAATTTAATCATTTCAAAACCCTTTAGCTAAAAAAATTTACATGCATCTAATTCATCTAATAAAAATGAAAATAAAGACATGCATGAAAATAGATGACACAAGATTTCATAACCCAGAAACCCTCCAAAATGAGAATGTATAACTGGGGTGGGGATGACACCCACAAAGTATCACTACAACAATATGTAACTGTTCAAGGTTGCAAAATTTGACCACTTCCAATGGCCTACCTTGTGAAAGGCCTATCCTGTTAAAGACTTTACACACTATAAAAAGAGTCCTAGTTAAAGGATTTCCAAACATTCACTTGGAATGTTACCCTATTAAAGGTTTTACAATCTTGTTAAGGATCTACAATGTGGCTATTAAACCAATATAGCTGTTATGCCAACCTATCAACATAGGATTTTCATTCTCACAATACAATGGTTAGAAAGTATAGAAGAATGTCTTGACCTAATGACTTGCAATCTTTAATTGTTGATTCTAGATCCTCATTCTACTCTGTTTGCTTTGATCCTTGCTTGATCTGATATGTCTCTTCTCAAAACTCTAATACTCTATTCTTGATCAGTTGTATTCTGCAATGTTGCTCTTCCTTCTAAATCTTTAAACACTCCTCTAAACTTCACTATAATTCACCCATACACCTCTCATATACATGTGCACACAATGAGGTATTGTCCTCCTTTTAAAGGCTTTGAAGACTTAGGGTTAGGTATGAATCTACGATCAATATTTACTCTTCATTTCCCAATCAATTCTTGCACTTTTCCTATTGGTTGCATGCCTTCTTCATTTTTCTTATTGGCTGCATGCTGATTACATAGGTGATGCAAAAGATTCGATCTTATCTTCAAGATCCTTCAAGATTCATCCTAAGTCATCTCAAAAATGGTTTATATATGAGTTTGTGAAGATACAAACTCATATGTTGATTCTGTGTTACTCAACACTTACTAGTTGTTGATGCTCGACACATATAGGAATTCTATTTCATGCAACATCTATACTCTACTTGACACCTATAGTGACTTAGCATCACTTATCACTTAGCACTTGAACTTCACTTGGCACCTAATGTTCACTCAACACCTATTGAATCTCTAGCTTGACACATACTGTTTCTCAACATTTAAATTATACTCGACATCATCTTGAGAATTGGTTAAGTGTGTTGACACTCAATTGTTAAAACCAATCTGAGACCAACATTATGTTCTTTCATTTCTCTTACAAACTAATTATCCTCAACTAAACATACTCTAACTATAGTACAACAAATTTCACTCAAATTTTCTACCAAAGGCAAAAATATATTTTTCATTCCATCTAGCCAAATATTATACTAATTCAATCTACCATCATGAAAATCTTTTATATCATACTACCAAGGTCTACCCAAAAGAATATGACAATAATCCATAGGCATAATATTATACAAGAATTCATCATGATAATTTTCAATTTTTAATTTGACAAGGAATTCTTCACTAACAAGTAATTTATGATCCTTTTGGATTCGAGCATCATGGCAAGGCTTAGTATGTCTCAAACTTTGCAACTACAATTTGTTAACCAACTCTTTGGATGCCAAATTATTAGAACTCCCACTATCAATGATTACCTTGCATTATTTTCCATCTATCTTACATCTAGTCTTGAATAAATTTCTTCATCAATTCCTTCATTTTACAAGACTCTTCTCATCATTAAGTTTTTGCCTTTCTCAAGTTCATTATATGTTTCATCAACTTCTTCACAAGCCAAAGTATTTTTTTATTACCTCCATCTTTCTTTCTAGATTAGTACATTGAAAAGCTCTATGACCTTCGTCTACACATTTTTAAACTACCCTTAAACCAAGACCTTTCTTCCCTATTTCCTTTATTTTTATTCCTAGAGTAACCAATATAATTTCCTCTAGAGTAATTACCTCTTTTATCAATAGGTTCATCTACTACTACTCTCTCCATAAGTTCTACCTTTGCTTCTCTAAAATTGAACACCTCTTCCTCACTATATGTGATATGTTTCTTTGTCAATCTTTCTTCCACCTTTAAAGAAAATTGATTTTCTTCCTCCACATTATCTATCTTAACATATCTAATCTCATCTTGAATTTATACTCTCTGGCCATTCAAGTATCTAGCCACCTTTTCCACTTCATTATCCACATGTCCAGATCTAATATCTAGTTTGTAGAATTCCTTAGTATATTCCTTCACACTCATGTCTTTTTGCCTTAAATTTTGCATCTTTCTTAGCAAACTAACTTGGTAATCTATAGGAAGAAACTTCTTCTTCATCTTACCAATAATTTTCATCCATTTCTTGATCTTATCCTTTCCTATCTTCTATCTATCATCTTGCAAATGATCCCACCAAGGAGATGCATGACCTTTCAATTTTATAACTTCTATCTTAACCTTCTTATTATTAGGAGTACCTTTATACTCAAAATACTTTTCCATATCAGAGATCCAATCCAATGCCATATTAGTTTCAAGTTTTTCATCATAGGAATCAACTTCAATAGTAGGTACATTGATTCCAAACCTTAGGTCCTAACAATAGTTGAAAGGTAAATTGTTGTCAAAGAATGTCCCAAACAAAAGCAAGAGTACATATTTAGAATGAACATAGATATTGGCAATAATGAAGAAACATATAATCCTCTTTTACATAATTAAAATTATGTCAAAGATGAACTCAAGAAATTGAGAAATTGAGCAATCCAAATTTGACCTTTCAATTACCACACTTTATAAGGAAACCCAACAAACTTGGTATAAAGGAATGTAAAGCATTATATTGCATGCATGCTTCAAAAAGTTAGGGATCATATTTCTCACACACACTCTCTCTTGCACCTTCCACTAGCACAAGAAAAGAGAGAAAAAAAATAATAAAAATACAACACTAAAGGTTGGCTAATCTTATTCATCTCTACTAAAAACCCAACAAACTAGGTATAAGGGAATGTATATTTGTGTAGGAAATATAAGGAAACCCAACAAAGTGTAAGAAAATGTTTGGGTACTTGAGTAAGAATTGGGTAGTATTTATAGCTAAAGAGTTGCATTGATGACACTTTGATCAGCCCCCCATGACTTGTTGAGTTGTAAAAAATAGATATGATTAATTGACATGACTAAAAAACCAATAAAAAACTATGGAAAAATGCATAATACAGATGAATAGGAAGAAAAGGAAGCCTATCCTCAACCCAAATTCCCAAAAGGAATGATCCAAATTGATTAACCACAAGAAAGTGATCAATGCACAAATGGTTCAAATAATGGAGAATATGAAGAAAGGAGGAGATCCTATAATCTTCTATGGAAAGTATGTATTTGAAATATAGAATGAATAGAAGACAAATACTAACCTCAAAGTAGTGCAAATCTAGAAAATATTGATTTGTGATGTCTATGTATAGTTTCGAGGAATTTTGCAATCTATTTTGGACTAGAAATGTTGAGGCAGAGAAAACCCAGAATTAAATTGTCCTTTTGAAGGTAGGCCAACCTTGATCTAGATAGAGGGGCATAATCATATCCCAGGGCACAATTATACCCCAAAAAGTCAACCTTAACCTGCGCTGCTCTTACAAAATTTATGTTCATAGATCCCACAAGTTTGATGAAAAGGGTATCTAAATTTGCACTTTAATTCATTGTTCCACACCTGTATCTGCAAGAAAAATGGTTTGTTTGTTTGGATGGGGGGGTTTTCCTTAGTCAAACCCTAGTTTGGATTAAAACTTGAAATGTAATTGAAATTGCAATATATATAAACAAACTAAATAGAACTATTCACCTTACTTATATTGAAATCCTTGTGGAGGATTTGAATCCTTGAATCCACAAGTATGAATGCTCCAAATGAATGTAGAAATGTATGTAGGATGTCTCAAATCAGTGGCATTAGATATTCAAAACCAATCTTGAATATATCTTTGCATAAGAAAAGGCTTGGATGAATGTGGATGGAGAAATCTTCAACAAGAGGGCTTCATAGAGACTGAATCCTTTAATAGCTAACAATGGACCTCCTTGAATTGGATCTTGAATACTTGAACACTTGAACACTTGATGGATAGTAGATCTTCACTTTATAGAATAATGTACACACATGATAATAGTTCTTCAAGTGTGTATGCTCTCATAGTAAGTGGAAGATGGATCGTCGATATGAAAATGAGAGAAGAAGGCTTCCTTATATAGAGATCTAAGGCACAAACTTTTACAGATGGTTGACATCAGAACATTAAATCCCAATTAACCTTAAACCCTAGAAATGGACCTAGATTAATTTCAATTTAAGAGTTTACCATTCCAAAACTCAAAAGAAATGACCTAGAATCAGTAAAATGAAACTTTTCAAAGCTTGATATCTGAAAAATCCTAGAACTTAAAAATTGTACCTAGGGCTAGGGACGAGGTCAATCCTACCCTAGGTTAGGGTCAAGGTCATCCTTGACCTAGAAAGTCAATGTCCTTAGTTTCACAAAGAAAGTTGTTAGAAATAGGCTAGAAATAGAGAGAGAGAGAGAGAGAGAGAGAGAGAGAGAGAGAGAGAGAGAGAGAGAGAGAGAGAGAGAGAGAGAGAAGTAGAACAATAGGGGAAAATAACTAGATCAATGCAAAGACCTATTCAAGGTGGTTGACATGACCCCAAACCACTTACTCGTAGGGATAATCACTCTTAACATGGAAGTGCTTCCATTCTAAGACAATACAACAAAAAATTATAATAGTCCTTCAAATCTAGTTATATCTATTGCCAATTGAGGAAGTGTACATCAGTTTATACACAATCACTTATACAAAGACACATATGAAGAGATAAGAAGACATAAAGTTGTGTGAATATTGAGATTCACATTCCAAACACTATGGTGATTTGGAAAGATTCAAATTACATATTTGTATTATATATGTGTGTGTGTGTGTGTGTATATATATATATATATAGTAAGATATAAACCTCAAACAAGGGCTTTGTGCTACTGTGGCTATTCCACTATCCAATAGTCAAAACTCTTCACGTTAAATATGAAGATCTTGAAATTAAAAAAAGATAACTACCAGATATCTCTATTTGTGTTTTAGTGATAAGAAATATACAATCTAATTTTAAGAATAATAATAGTCTTAAATGTTTATGATAAAATAAAATAAACAAGAGTACTAATTGTAGCTATATAGTTCTAGTATTACTAATTATGTTATACAAAATGTTCAATAAAATAAGTATGAAGTAACATAAATGGATCATTTGCTTAACCCTTTTGTGAATTAGTGTGAATGCATCCAATCATTACCTAGATGATATTATGCAAGAGATCTTTACTCAATCACCAAGAGATAATATAATTTTTAAGTACAAATTTTTGCATACTTAGTTTGGTATGAATAGTTTTGATTGAATGCAAGGATAGTTGTTTGCATGAATTCAAGACATGATTGATTAATTTAATTTAGCACAAGTATTATGAAAGTGTGTATGTATGCATGTAAATAAGTTCACATAGTGAACTGATATACTTACATACATGCACATATGCATAAAATCATCATAATCAGTTATCTTTGAATCTGACAAAAGCTATTGTATACGAACAAGAGATACATTATTAAAAGGAAAAAAAAAAGAACATTTACATAGGTACCTATTCTTCCCTTAAATAAAATTGTAGAGAAAGGGTATGACATGAAAATAAAATGTAGTGATTACAAGGGAATGACAAAAAAATCCTAGATCTACATTGATGATGAAGGGTGCTCCCCTTAATACCATAAACATATAAGAGAAACAAAGAAACAAAAAAAATCGTGAGAACAAAATAGGGGTTTCTTATTATTACCACAAATGTGGAATTAAAAAATTTGCAATTACAATATGCTAACCCATATGGGTGCCTTAATTATAGTAATCAACAAGACAATATTGCCAACTATCACCCAGAGCTACCTTGAACTGTCCTAAAAAATCCTATGGGACTTTCTTAAATAGGCAATTTTATACATCCCAAGAAGGTTCTAGAAATTAACCATTGAGACTAACAAACCCCAAAATACATAAATTATATTTATTACATTAGAGTTGGCTCAAAGGATTACAAACTTTATTTTATGACCATGAGTAAGGTAACCTAACTTTTGGAGATCGTAAACTCACAAACTGTAACTCCAATTGACTATTATAGCCACTTTTCAAAAAGGGAAGATCCTGAGCTACAATGCCTAAGATATAAAACACCACTTAGTTGGGGTTTGGCCCCATTTCAGAGCCTCTAAAGCCTTAAAAACTAAGTTCAAATATTTTTCTACAAAATTTTCCACCAAAAATATGCAATAACTTCTTCAATATGGATGCTAGAGCCATGAGATTTTTATGGTAGGCTTATAATTCTAAAATGAACCTTCCTATAGAAAATTAGAACATTCTACGCTTGTATGACAAACTTACTAAAAATAGAAAGTTCTAAAAATACTAACCCCCTATTGTTAGGGTTAAACCTCAGACATAAATAAAAATTACATGCAAATATAACCAATATCATAAAATAATAGATCGCATAGAAAAGAACACAAAACACCAAGATTTAATGTGGTTCACCCAATCCCTGGGCTACATCCACCAAAAAATAAGTCCACTATTATTACAATCCAGTGATTACAACTTGATAAAAATTTTTAATCCTTTATAGCTCAATACTACCACAAGAACCAATTTTCACATCACTCACACTAAAACAATCCCTAATCATAAGCCCTTTTATACAAGCATTTTATGCCACTTTAGGGTTACAACATGTCGGCCATATGTTAGGCATACATTGGCCACAATCTAAAAAAAAATTAGTCACCACAAACTAACACCTATCTACTAGACTAGATTAAAATAGAAAATTCAAAAACTTAAAAGATACAAGCTAAAAGTAAAAATATTTTTGGGTGATGCAAGATTTACCTCACACCCAAGATGCTCCTACATTAGATGCCCAAGGTAATTTGAGAAGTGACTTCATCACATTTCAAATATTCAAAAGAAAACCAAGGCAGTCACCCTTGCTAGCCATGATGAATCTTTGACTAGTCACCATTTCCATTTGACTAAGTCCTCCTCATAGATATTGTTCCTTGTACTTCTGCTAGTATGACTATCCAATATCTCCTCAATCTCCTTTATATCTAAAGTAGCTTCTAGAATACTCCACTATTCTTCTGTGACTGCATCTTTTTCACCTCCATAAAACTCTATCAATTCTAAAATATTAAATAATAATGAAATATTCAGTTCAGGAGGAAACTCTATTTCATAAGCATTTCTAAAATCATGCCTTTTCGCTAACTTGCACAGTCCAAACTTCTTCATTTTGAGCTTATTATATGGACCCACTAGAAAAAACTCCTTCCTCAAATGGACCATATTTCATCCCCAATTTGAAATTCTTTATACCTCCTTTTCACATCAACCTTAGCTTTGTACTATGTATTCATCTTTATAATGTGCTTCCTCACCTCTTCATGGATTTTCTTTGAATGTTCAACAAATTCTTCTACTTTAGCACTACTTATCTCTCCTTTATCAAACTGTTACAATTCATAAGCATTTTTGGGACTACTCCCATATACAATTTGGAATAGTGATTTACCATAACTCTTGTTGATAAAATTATTATATGTGAATTTTGCTTGTGGTAAAATCATATCCCATCCTTTTGGCTTCTTTCCAACCAAACATCTCAGCAAATTTCTAAATCTCCAATTCATAACTTTTGTCTATCCATTATTCTATAGATGATGTGATGAACTAAAATTTAAATTTATCTTCAAGTTCTTCTACAATGTATGCTAGGAATACACAACAAATTTGGTATTTTGATCCGAAACTATAATCTTTGGTAGACCATGTATTTTCATCACTTCTTTGAAAAATAACTCTACCACATGAACAACATCACTATTTTTCTTGCAAGGAATAAAATGTGTCATCTTTAAAAACCTGTAAATCACCACAAAAATAGAATCATGCCCACACTATGTCCTCGGTAATCCAAGAAAAAAATCCATGCAGACATCCTCCCATGACTTCTCTAGTATACAAAATGGCTGATACAACTTCATACTCTACTTCACTCCTTTTGTCACTGACATACTCTACAACTCTATACAAACTTCTTCACATCTTGCTGCAATTATGGCCAATAATAATTCTCAACAATCAAAGCAATAGTCTTATCTCTCCCAATGTGTCTAGCCAATCCTCTATTATGCTTCTCCTTGATGAGATTTTGTCTCATTGAACTTTTGGGAATGCACAACTAGCTTCCTTTGAAAAAAATACTATCTTGGACCATGAAATCTAGCCACTTTGTCTTGTAAAGTGTAACAGGTTTTGTACAAGCCTTGCACACTTCACTAAAATTAGGATAATCTAGATAGAAATTCTTGAGTTCCTTGAACCCAACAAACTCAAACTTTATTTTTATCAACAAAATTTGTCTTCCACTAAGAGAATTTGCAACTCTATTAGACTTCCCACTCTTATGTTTCAAAACAAATGTATACCTCTACAAAAACTCAACCCACTTCAAATGCCTTTGGTTTAATTTTCCTTGAATATTCCAATATTGCAAAGCTTGATGATCAATATAAAAAATAGTATCCTTACAAAGAATATAGTGTCTCCACTTCTTCAATGTTTTAACTATAGCATAAAATTCCTAATCATAAACAAAATATTTTCTTTTTGCATCATTCAACTTTTCACTAAAATAAGTAATAGGTCTACCTTCTTGGCTTAGAAAAGCTTCTATTTTAGTACCACTAGCATCACAGTCTACTTGAAACACCTTGGTAAAATTAGGAAGTACTAAAATAGGTTGCTCAATAACTTTCTACTTCAACAATTTAAAACTTTTATCTACTCCTACAATCCAGTCTAGTTAAACCTCTTAAGAACTTTCTTTAAAAACTAGCCAATCAATGAAAATATGCTACCTCTATCACACTCCTTGGAGTAGGCCATTCAAGGATAGCCTTCACTTTCTTTGGGTTCATTTTCATACCTTCTACTGAGACTAAAAATCCCAAGTACACCAACTCCTTCTTTACAAAACTGCACTTCTTCAGGTTTATTAGAAACTTTTCTTCCCTCAACTTATCAAACACCTTTCAAATATGAATTAAATGCTCCTACAATGTCTTAATAAAGATCAAAATATCACCTAGGAAAAAAATAAAAAAATTACCCAAAATCTCCTTCAATACCTCATTCATGAGCCTCATGAAAGTGCTCCATGCTTTGGTTAACACAAAAGGCATGACTAACCACTCATACAGTCCTTCCCTTATCTTGAATGTAGTCTTCCAATAATCACCTTCTCTTATACAAATATGATTATATCGACTCTTCAAATCTATTTTTGTGAAATACTCAACCCCACTCAAACAGTCCATAATATCATCCATCCTTGGCAATAGAAATCTATACTTGATTGTGATCTTGTTAATAGTGCAAGAATCTATGCACATCCTCCATTCTCCATTCTTCTTTGGTGCTAATATTGTTGGTACAAAAAATGCACTCAGACTCTCTCAAATTAATCTCTTCTACAACAACTCATGAACTTGTCTGTTCAACTCTTCACTTTCTATTGGTGTCATTTTGTACACTGCCTTGTTTGACAAACTAGTTTCTAGAATCAAATCCATCTAGTGACTGATCTTCTTCATTGGGGGTAATCCATTAGGTACATTATCTGACACAATATCAAAAAAATCTCCTACCATATTTTCAACTTCTGTAGGTACCTGCTCTATTTCTTCTTTACTATCTTTTAGAATTATAAAAAAAAACATATGCTCATGCTTCATACCTTTGAGAAACTCCTTTCCATCAATAAAAAATATTATGGCAGCATTCCATATCCTTTCTTCTTTCTACTTCAATGGCTTCAACTTATGTTTCACTCCATCCTTAGTCAGAGTGTAGGTATTTTCTCATCCATCATGTACAACATGCTTGTCAAACTTACATGACCTACCCAACAACACATGACATATTTCCATAGGTGTGATATCACAAAGTACCTCATCCTAGTAGCTTCTAATCTTAAACTTTACTAAGAATTTCTCATTGACCATAACCTTGCGGTCATTTTACACCCAAGCAATATGGTATGGATGCAGGTGTTTTTGTCTCTTCAGCTTCAACTTTGTGACCATCATCTCTAACACTAGATTTTCAATACTTCCACAATTAATGATCATATCATAAAACTTATCTTCACATTTGCACCTTGTATGAAAAAAACTACTTCATTGATTAAGTTCATTCTCACCACCTAGTAGTACTATTTTGTTGACTATGAATTCTCTTGATGCAAGAAAATCCAGAGGTATAAGGGCAATCCTGTGTCACCAAAAAAAAAAAGTCCTAGACATAGTTTCTATTTCATGTGTTTTCATTTTTGGATACCCATTTAGGTCAAATAAAGGTTCCAACTCTCACAATTCCACTATCAGTGTTTAAGCACCATGCGATGTGTAAATGTCAAAAAAATAAGACTATGTAATTGAGCCATAATTATGGTGAGTTAGAAGGTGTAAATTGGAGGGATGATTAAAATTGCAATTTAGAACATTTCAGAAAAAGAATCAGGTCAAAAGGTTGCACGGTTTGAAAGTTATCACAATTTTTTGATTTTTGGAGACCTCCTAAGAATGCTTCAAAGTCAGGTTTGAGGTACTAAATGACCTTGTACGGGCCTAAAAAATGGGGGACAAGTCAAGCTTGTCCATAGGGCTATAGAGCACTTTGAGAGTTTTCTAGAAATGTAAACAGTTCATCAATCAAAGCTATGGTTCAAAATTTATGCCTCTCGAAAGTTTGACTACCATTTTTGGATTCTTCTAATTTTGCACCAACTTCTAAAGCAACTTCTGGGGCTTTCCATTTTGGCGGTGGATGCCAACTAGCACTTTCTAGAATTTATTCCTAGTCCTTAACCCTTTGGGGTCTATTTAAAAACATTTCTAGCATTGGAAAAGGCAGTTCAAAGTGGAGTTTGAGAGGAGGTACTGGGAGAAGAAATTATCTCTAGATTTATACTATTGTAAGCCCATAGGGCAAGTTTTGGAATCTATTTTCTCTGCACTAACTGTATTGGCATATTTTCATAGTTAATAAAGTTTTCCCTTTCCTGTTGTGTCCATTCTGTACTTGGGTGCTCCCCTTAATACCATAAATGCATAAGAGAAAAAAAGAAACAACAGTAATTGTGAGAACAAAATATAGGCTTCTTATTATTGCCACAAATGAAAAATTATGGAATTCACAATTGCTAACCCACATGGGTGCCTTAGCTATAGTAATCTACAAGACAATGTTGTGAACTATCACCCAGAGCTACGCTGAACTGTCCTAAACAATCCTACGGGCCTTTTTTAAATAGGAAATTTATGCCACCTGAGAAGGTTCTAGAAATTAACCATTGAGGTTGAAAAACCCCAAATTACATAAATTACATTTATTACATTAGATTCAGCTCAAAGAATTGCAAATTTTATTTTATGAGCATGAGTAAGGTAACCTAACTTCTGGAGACCATAACTCACAAACCATTTATCAAATAATTACTTGTTATAATGATATAGTGTTCCAATTTTTGGAAAGGGTAGATCCTAAAATAGAATGCCTTAGATGTGAAGTGCCACTTAGTCAGGATTTGACCCTATTCCACAACCTCTAAATCCTTCAAAATTGAGTTCAAATATTTTTCTGCAAAAAATTTCACCAAAAATATGCAATAACTTCTCCTATATGGAAGTTGGAGCAATGAGCTTTTTATGGTAGGATTATAATTCTAAAATGAACCTTCCTATAGAAAATTAGAGCATTTCAAGCTCATATGACAAACTTACTAAAATTAGCAAGTTTCAAAATATAGTAACCCCATGTCTACTAGAGCAGATTAAAATAGAAAAGCCTAAAACAAAGAAGATGTAAGCTAACAGTAAAAATATTTTTTGGTGATGCAAGATTTCCCTCACACCCAAGATGCTCTTACATCAATTGATCTCTACCAACGTTGAGAGCTCTCCACCCTCTTTCATGCACAACTCTCTACAATAAATCAAAATAGATGGGGAATGATTAATGTCATTTTTTTATTTTTATTTTTTTGTTTATAATCTATAATCCATAATCCACAAGATCTCTCTCTCTCTCTCTCTCTCTCTCTCTCTCTCTCTCTCTCTATCTATATATCTATATATATATATATATACATAAATATATATATATACATACATAAATACATATATATATATATATATATACATACATATATATATATATATATATATATATATGTATATATATACACACACACACACACACACACACACACACACACACACACACACACACACACACACACACACACACACACACATATATATATATATATATATATATATATATATATATATATATATATATATATATATATATATATATGCATGAAAACAATAACACACTTTCTAAGAGTTTACAATTGTTTAACAAAATTAATGTTTTACAAGAAAATGTATTTGAAGAACTATTATCTCAAAAGCAAGAACATGGTGTTGAAACAATACAGAAAGTGCTTGACATGAGAGGTCTATAAGTAAGGGTGTTGACCAATCCTGAAAACTTGAATGCTGAAATGAAAGCTATTGATAATCAAACACTTGTGCCAGAGTTACAACACAATCTGAAGTTGATTTTATATAAGGTAGAGGTAGATATTCAAAAGTTTGATGATCAAAATTTAAGGCTTGAGAGCGAAGGAGAAGTAGTGGCTTTAGAAAGAGAAGGAGAAGGAGCGGCTTTAAAAAGAGACTGCATGGTAGAAAAAATAGATAGACAACATAGAGGATATTATGGAAGCCACTAGATAGAATCTAAGAAAGTGTTGTGGTAGGTACTATGACATTGGAATCACTTGCAAGTGTCTTTGAGAATTTATTGTCCAAATATCAAATGCTTATAAGAGTGTTTCAAGTATTGGCATAGTCTCCCTATGATGATCCCAAGTATCAAATGCTTATAAGAGTGTTTCAAGGTTGGAAACCACTTCAACATCCTTTGCATGGTTTAGAATTAATGTCATTGTGGCATATGCTTCTATAAGGGAATGAGCCTCATGATTATGACATTTACAAAGAAGAAAAACTTTCTTCTTCAACTCCTTACACTCAACTCTTCACTAAAGTTATTCTTCAATTCCTTCCATATGTGATTTTATCACCTTGGAAAACTTTATTTGATCCTACTAGCTAGGACTAATTGATTATTCATTTCATTGTATCTAATATGATGAAAACTCTACATGAATTTGTAATCAACCTAGCTAATCAACAACTAGACCAATTTAACTAGGTTATGGCTATTGGGAATATAAGAGAAATAATTGAGAGGGGATGGGTGAATCAGTTACTACAAAAATAAATTCCAGATCCCTTAGATGTCAACACAATTTAAAACATAAACTCTAATAAATAGTATTCTGTTGTAACTCAACAAACACATAGATACTCGATTAATACTAGAAAATATTGTAACTCAAAAAATACTGAAAATCAATTGTTACTTGGCAATAACTAATATCTAAGATGTTAACTATGATTAACATCAATGAAAATTATTTCCATACACATGAAAGTAAATAACATGAACACAAGTGACACCATGATTTAATGTGGAAACCCAATTTGGGAAAAATCACTAATTGCAACTAGTTACTAATTTTCACTCTTCTAAAGTGAGCCTTGCTAGAAGCCAACCCTATTAAAGGTTATAAAACACAATATTAGGTGTGACCCTATTAGAGGATTTAATCACCCAGTTAAGAGTGGCCTTGTTAGAGGTCTTTAGACACTTCAATCTATAAATGCCACCTTGTTAGAAGATTTACAAATAGCTATTAAGTCAACTCTATTAGGAGATTTAGATCACCGCTACAATGGTTAGAGACTAACAATGAGAATGACTTGATTTATGATGCAACTAAATTTATGATTACAGATCTAAATTTTGGCTTCAATACTTGATCCTTCTTGATCAAATGTATCTTTGTAGCTCCACAAGGATATTCTCCTTATCCTTCAAATTTGCTTCCTCTAAGCATTCTTCTTCTTCTCACTCATACTCATTCAAATCCCAAAACTTGACCTTATATTTATATCTTATACATTGTCAATTTGGCTTGAATACAACTTACAATAATTAGTATTCATTTTCTCAGTTGGCCAAGACCATCAAACATATTTGTTTAACTCAATAATTCAAAACAAGAAAATCCTTTATTAGTTGACCCTACTAAGTAGACGCTAACCATAAATTTTTTTCCTTCATTAACCAAGTGAGCTTAGTTAACACTAGTTTTCATGCCAACTCTCTTTGTCTCCAGAGTAAACTTGTTAGATGTTGTCATCTAAACTTATTATACACATGAATGCTTGATAGCCATAGAAAACTATCTTTATCACCTTAGTGAGCTTTATAGACACTGATTAGTGAATGTATGACATTTTGTGTAACATCAAAGACAACATACAATTAAATGATTGTATCCAAAAATCTCCCTCTTTATCATTAATGACAACAGAACATGTCATAATACAATGAATTTATAGAGAAAAATAAAGTAAGGAAAATATCCTTAGTTTCATTCAAATTCTCATTCATGAGAAATCCCTCTATTAGTGTGAACTCCCTCTATCTTTAGTCTTCTCCCTTTGTCAGAGAACTTTGAATATTATGACTACAACATCTTCTTTTGATAGAAAACACTCCATCTTTCATATCAGCTCTAAAAATTTCTGACCAAGTTCTTCTTCTTTAAACAATTTAGTCATATGAGACTCTTCTCCATATAATTATCACATCAAACTCTCCCTCTTTCTCATTTTATGCCAAAGATCATAGACAATGTAGTGTCCAATGTACCTTAAATACTGATCCATATGAAATCTATCATTTAATTTTTGCATCAAGTTGATTGATCTTCAACATGCTTTGTTTGATGCATCATTAAACTTTATTTAGTGAGCTTCAGATAGGGGAATGACCCCTATCTTATCTCTTAGATACAAAAATGCATCCTTAGATAATGGCTTGGTGAATATGTCTACAATCTATTCTTTAGTATTCACATATTCCAACCTTACTTCCTTGTCTTGCACCAATTCTCTCAAGAAATGATATTCTAATGCAATTGTTTGGTTTTGGTATGCATCACTAGATTCTTTGATATGTTGATTGCACTGATGTCATCACAAAAGATAACCATTGGGTCCTTAATCTCCATATTCATACCTATATGCATGGAATGTGGCCTCTATTTAACACACACACCTCAACATGGTCATTACCTGCAAAGTCATCCTAAAATGAACATTGAATTGTTCATCTAGAATGCTCGATAGTGCGACCCGTTGCCTTCTATCTAAAGGGATTTTGCTTGTTTAATATCCTCAGAGATGAGGCTTAGGTGACTAGACCCTCTAAGAATGAAGGATTCGATATGCAACCAATCTATGTGAGAATGCAATGTAATCTAAAATGAGATATACACTTAATCTAAAAACATGTAAAAGAAACTAGATTAAGCATATGCATATTTAAATTAAATGAGATTATGCTAGGAATGTAAATGTGTGTAAGTGTATGAGTTAAGTGAGTATGAATTTCAATAGAAATTTGATATTAATTCCATTCAACCTTTTTTGTAATGAGGAATTATGAGCCTCTTAAATAGAATTCTTGGAATCCATCAATGGGTGAGATCAACTCGAATTGACGGTCAAGATTGAAGCAAAGATTCAGTTAAGATGGAAACTTCCTTGTGTAGGTGAAGTGAAATATTTCTAATTTGAGTGTGATGAGCACTTAACTAAACTTGCCATGAGTGAGAGAGTCAGTTAACTAGATTGATTCTAATTTTGAGAAGTAGTTCACTCAAAGTTTCTATTTAGAATTGAAGAGTGGATTTTGAAGATATTATTTAATTTAATAAGTAAGATATGATCTCATAAATGCATTTTTCATTTAATTGAATAATCATATTCAATTAATTAAAATAAGCACAATTATTAAATTAAATAAATTTAATCCCTTAGTACATTAGTCTTAGGTGATAATTTAATTTAATAAAGTATAAATACTTAAATTAAATCGTAATCAGTAGGTTTGATGTGACTAATTCAGGTCAATACTTTAGGAATTAAATGAATAGCATGATTAATGCAGATTAGGGTTTTCTACATGTGATAATTAAGTCAAGTAGCGAGAATAAGAATAAGAATTGCCTAGTGAAATAGGACTTTAGGGTTGATCAAAATAGACTAGAATTGGTGAGCATGGCAATGAGCCAATTTTGAGGTATTACATTTTTCCCCTCTTTGAATGAATGTGCAAGCAACATGTTCGATTCAAAGAAAATTAGAAATCATGATGCGAAGATCAAGAGATAAGATTGGTCTCAAAGTTGATGATATGGAGACTTATTGATAAGCTTTTAAGGACCATCTCTAGAACAGAGCTTAATCCCAAGGAATCCAAGTAGAATACCTAGATACCCAAAATTGATAAGCATTTTAAAGGTTTCCTTCAAAAAAAAGTTTAACCTTTAAGGATCCAAACAAAATGTTTGGATACTCGAGATTGATAGCATTTCAAAGATTATCTCCAAAACAGAGCTTAACCTTTAAGGATCCAGATAGAACATCTAGATACCTGAGATTGATAGCATTTAAAAGATCATCTCTAGAATGGAGCTTAACCTTTAAGGATCTAGATAGAACATCTAGATACCTAAGATTGATAAGCATTTAAAAGATCATCTCCAGAATGGAGCTTAACCTTTAAGGATCCAGATAGAACATCTAGATACCTGAGTTTGATAAGCATTTAAAAGACTATCTCCAGAATGGAGATTAATCTTTCAGGATCCAGATAGAACATCTAGATACCTAAGATTGATATTATTTAAAATATTATCTCTAGAATGGAGCTTAATCTTTAATGATCTAGATAGAACATCTAGATACCCAGATCAATAACAGATAACAAAATCAAATTATGAGTCATAGAATCATCCCCAGAACAAGGCTTGATCCCTAGGGGTCGAGATTTAGATTGTCTTGATACCTATAATCAACTAATGACTAGTTGAAATAGATGAAAAAGATACCAGAAGGAGGAAAAAAAAATGCCCGTAGTGATAAGATGCCCTGAATGATGAGGATAGAGGATGGGAACGAGATGCCCCAAGCAATAAGGATTTAATGATGTAATCATCCCACCCCCTAAAGAGTGAGATCAAAAGATGACACACCAAAAATATGATGTAAAGAAATATATTGAGAGATGGAGAAGAAATCCAAGATTCAGTAAATGTCATCTCCCCTTTTCAAATAATTAAAAATAATAATCTTTGCGAAGGCAGGCAGGCCCAAAAAGGTGAAGTTTCAGCAAAGGGGGATAATCTTTGGAAGTGAATGGACTAATAAATGAAAATTATTATTAAAATATGTTTCATTAACACCTCTTGGACGTGAGTTAGGGTTATTCCCTCTTTTAAGGGGTTTGGAGGCATTTTGGGCTCATTCCAGAACTTGATTTTTGCTCATTTCTTTGTTATTCTTCAGAGGCTGCCAAACCTGTGGAGAAGGAGAGCCAAGAACGGGAGTTTGCAAGTTTCCAGGGAGACCCAAGAATGGGAGTTTGCAGGTTTCAAAGAAGGCTAAAGATGGGATTTTGAAGCTATTCCATGTGCATGCTCATACAGAGTTTGCCTTTGTGCTGAACAGTGCAGATTTGTGAATTTTCGGGTGTATATTTTGTAAGAGTTTGGTGTTTCCAGTTGAGTATTTCATATCAGTTTGGGTTGCTACTGTATATCAGACTTTAAAATATTAAAATAGATCTAAATATATGTATTTGGATATGATTATACTTCTGTGATAGATTATTAAGTTTTTGTGGTGATTTCGGGCTATTTTGTGCTATTTTCGGGAGCCTGATGAGCATTGTTTTTATCCTCCGTTTGGGATCTATTGTGTGCATGTTATGTAGATATATAAATTATATTTTATAAGCTGTTATGCTGCTCAAATTTCTGTAAAAATTTCCACTTTCAAATTTATTAATAATAGGTGAAGCTGTGAAGCTTTTTGCACTATTTTCGGCATACCCGATTTGGGGTTTCTTGAGAAATTTGGTGGATCTTTGTGATATTAGTTGTTTGATTTTGAAAATCTGATTAGAGACATGAAATATCATATAAAATCATAAAAGGGGCATTTCAGTAAAACATAGTAGAATGTAGAAGTCAAGATGATCGAAAGGAAATTTAGAGTTGAGTTGAAGTCATTTGGAGGTCCAAAAGACCAAGTTTGACCAAAAGTTGACTAGAATTGGCCATGGTCGATGTGAGTTGACTATTTCCAAAATGGATTTTGAAAATATAAAAAATTTTGAGTTGGAAGAATTCTAGGAATCAAAATATCAAAAAAAATTGGACTGTAGAAGCATTTGATCGCATGGGTCCCAAAATTTTAAAATGCATTTTTGAGGCACTTTAGTGTGTCAGATTTTGAATTCAATCTTAAAAATGGATTTAGACTAGTCAAATTAGCCAGGTGTGATTTTTGCGCAAATCGAAGCACTTTCAAAAACTAGGTCAACCCCTATATAAGGGCCCAAGGGGTCATTTTCAATTCATTTGTGCATTTTATCTTTTAGTGAGGTTGAGCTTTGAGAGACATATGGCAGTGAACATGAGATATCATTGTTTTGAGTGCTCCTGACAACATAGTCAGCCAATAGACTACGAACCTCCAATGAGTTATTGATATTCAAGCTTTGTACTTTCATTTTCATGCATTTTGAGGTCATTTATTGCTCTTTTAGCTCACTTTTAGGTGGTCAACATCAATCTTTGCGCAAGACTATCCTTTCTCACATGAAGGCTCTCTTTCTTCACACGAAGATTTGACAACCCAGCATATCTTCATGCACATTGATGGGGATTCTCATGCAGGAGATACCCACTTATTACACAAATAATGTTAGAATTTTATGTATATATTTGTCATCTTTCACGCGAGATTGTATCTTTTCACATGAAAACATCCTTCTTTGTGCGAGAGAGACTCTCTTCACATGGGGATCTGAGCACATTCGGGAACTTGAATTTTTTGTGTGATAACATGAAATTTCTTGCATGAAGATATACATTCTAGCACAAAGAAATGAATTTTTGCACAAGGAAATACATCTTTGCACAAAAACCTATGACAATAGTATGTTTAAAAATTGCATTTTTTACCTTTTTAGCATGATCTTCACATTTATTTCTTCATCATTCTAATTTGTTGATCGAGTACTGACCATTTTCTTATCGTTGTTGTTTTTTCATGTATGCAGGAGGTCATTAGTGATGTTTCATTCAGATCTCACTATTTGCCATATGGGGATTTGTTGCAGAGCCTAGATGCAGATGACATGGCTCATATAGATAGATTAGGGCTCACGTATCTATGCCAAATGCCAGCATTGCTAGTGAATCACAGCTTGTTGACTACATTGGTGGAGCATTTCCATTTGGAAATGAATACCTTCCTCAGGGAGAGATGACTGTGACACTCGAGGACATATACAGGATCCTACACATACCATTTCATGGGCTGAGAGTATCGTATGACATAGTGCCCTGGGTAGGTATAGTGGTGTTGTGTACTATTTTTGGGAGATAGTTAGTGATTAGACGAGCCATCACCTGGGATGAGCTTGTCCACACATATGGGCAGACACATAGATTTGCCGTAGTTTTGGCCATATTCATCAGCTACTTCTTGGTACTTGATAGAGGGTAGCATGGACTAGAGCATGGATGAGGGATCATGTTGCGGAGGATGTTGGATGCATCAGAGAGATTCAAATGGGGTTAGTGCATGCTCACCCATATGTTCTATGAGATGCATGAAATAGTGTACCACAAGCAAAAGAGTATGGTTGTTGGTGTGTACGTGTTACAAGTTTGGGAATGGGAGCATCTACCAGTCACATGACCAATTTTTGAGGATGCATGGGGACCTATAAAGCCATACATTTGTAGATATAGAGGACATGTTACCCAGGCAGGCCTAGGTAAGACAGAGCAATGGAGGGCCTATCTCGATGACATGGTCTTCAGTGTATGGCAGCCCTGGGGAGAGACTGAGGAGTGGGATGACACTCCTGAGGAGTTTGGTGTGATGTTTAGCTCATAGTCGCTAGTAGGTAGGACTACACAAATTATTGAGTAGTTTTCCATCAGCTAAGTATGGAGACAGTATGGGAGGTAGCAGGATATCTTCCAAGAGTTTTATGCCTACACGCAAGTCACGAAGGATCTGACACAGGGATGGCTGGCAAGACTAGATGCAGGGCAATCAATGATTGATGTGCATAACCTAGTTGTGACATAGTGGGACTACCATCCAAAGGTAGCCAATGTAGGGGTGATGGCACCATACCAGGCATATCTTATTGGTCACCCCATCCTATGATTTATAGATACCTTGGGGGGAGAAGTGCCAAGCCCATTGTAGGCACTAGCAGAGAACCAGTAGGCTCCCGTACAATAAGTAGCACATGGCCCACTACCAAAGGTGAGGTAGAGGGTTAGGTAGGTGGAGATCCCTACATGATAGATGTGATCAGATCTAGGGGCTGGGAGTAGCGATGGAGGGAAAAGATGACAATAGAGGATAAGGGTGGAGGAGTAGGCACCCACTGAGTAGGCACCTGAGATGCTCAATGAGGAGATGCAAGAGTAGCCTGCAATAGGATTCTCAAATATTTTTTGACAATAAAGGGAGTGGATCCAACAGGCTTCCCAATAGATCAAAGAGTTATAGATTGCAGTGGCAGTGAGGGATGCATGGCTAGCTAAGTGAGATTAGGAGATCCTAAGACTACAAAAATAGGTACAAACAGTCAAGTGGAGGGAAAAAATGTTGTAGGATGAGGTTAGATTGCAGATGGCCCAAGTCACTTATTATTTCTTAACATACTCTACAGTTGTGCTCGATGAGGCTCAACAGGTTCCTCAATTTTCCTAGTATGCCCAAGATTCCAGGGGTGCTCATCCTCCAGCAAGACCAAAATGCCACCTCCTCCCCCTCCTCCAGCTATAGGGGGTGATGGAATAGGCCACAGTTAGCTCCTAATTACTTTGATTATGGTTATATATCCATTGGTGTTCTAGCACCATTTTGTACAATTTTGATTGATAGCGCTCAAATAGTGCCCATTTTTTGTATTGACACATTTTTTTGATATATATACGAGATTTTGAGCTGAGTATTCCTATGTACATGTCATTTTCTATGTTTGTTTTACTTTGATGTACATGGGAAATCAATGAGATGAATGTGTTATGTGATAAATGCATGCTCACTTTGATGTGATGTGATTATGACTATGTAGAGTAGATGATGTGAGTATATGGATGCAATGCATATGGAAATTAACTGACATCTCATGCAGTGTTGCATGTTTTTGCTTGATAGTGATAGGTATTTTATCAATTAGTGCAAACTAACAAACCAAATGCTTGTGTAGTCATGGAGAATCTAGATACATTGGAAGAGACTCCCAATCCCTCATCACAAAGAATAGAGACATAATTGCTATTGAATCATGTGCTTATGCAAGTGATTTATGTGATGCCAAACTATATCAAATGCAACCCTAGGTCTGGTTATCGAGCCTCAACAATTTATTATCATTAGACATAAATGAAGTTTAAACATCCTACAATTACCAATGAATTTTCAGTCATGGAAATATGAATAGGACATATGTCATAGGTTTTTTGGGATTAAATGTAAGCATTTGAGGCACAAGAAGCTAGAATGACTAGAACATTTGTCTCTTTTAATATAGCAAGTTAACATAAGCATCAAATCATAGGTGCTAGGATGACAAGAATATTGCTTGCATGCAGACACACCAAACACACCAAAGATCCTTCTTATGCTAAGCAATCAATAAATAATATGTCCACAATGACCTTTGCATTTGTATCCTAGGAAAACATTCATAATTTGTACTCATAGTGCCCTGTACATTCACTTAGCAGGACGCATATTAGATATTACTAAAGCATGAAGAATTCACTTCAAAAGACAAGGAAAACTACCAATCTTACTAATTATCCAATTAAGACGAGTCGAGGTACACATGGCCATCCAACATGAGATGAAGGCTCTTATAGTGGAAACCCCTCTTTCATTAATGTTTCAGATGTTTTGGAACTAAACCACAAATAGAAAATAGAAAAAAAAAAAAAGAGATCATGCCCCCAGTCATTACGTCTCTAGTCAAAAATAACATCATTGAGTTGCTCGAGGAGACATGATAAAACAAAAGTGAAACAAACAAAGAAAAAGCTTAGCATATCCAAAAAAGTATGTCATCTTGTGTTCATTTTTGTGTTATAGGATTGATGTCAAGTATCAGTTTCTAGAACTTGTTTGAAAGAAATATCTTTAGTAGGGTGACAACTGTAGGCAGATGCAATCAGAATGAATTGTGACTGAGGTCAAAGAGGAATCTTTTAGATGAAGAACCTAGGAGGATTGAGCGATAGTAGATAGATATAACCAGGATGACTAGTGATTAACCCAAAAGAGGTCTTCCATAAAGGAATCTCAAAACATGACATGAGCACCAGTAGGTAGACACAACTGAAACAACTAGTGACTGATGCTTAAGAGATTCTACGAGGAGAATTTGGACAAAGAATAACACTAGCGATAGTAGGAAAACATAGCTAGAATGACTAGTGACTGTCATGAAGGAGATTCTATGAGGAGAATCTCAAAAAGAGTGACACTAGTGATAGTAGGAAAACATAGCCAGAATGACTGGTGACTATTGCGAAGGAGATTCTATGAGGAGAATCTTGAAAAGAGTGACACTAGCGATAGTAGGCAGACACAACCAAAATGGCTGGTGACTATCGTGAAGGAGATTTTATGAGGAGAATCTTGTAAAGAGTGATACTAGTGATAGTAGGTAGGCATAACTAGAATGACTGGTGACTATCGCGAAGGAGATTCTACAAGGAGAATCTTGAAAAGAGTGACACTAGCAATAGTAGGTAGACATAGCCAAAATGATTGGTGACTATCATGAAGGAGATTCTACAAGGAGAATATTGAAAAGAGTGACACTAGCAATAGTAGGCAGACACAACCAAAATGATTGGTGACTGTCATGAAGGATATTCGATGAGGAGAATCTCGAAAAGAATGACACTAAAGAGGGAATTTCCTTGAGCTGTGACAAGACTCAATACATGGATACATGAGTGAAAAGTAGGAAAAGTAGTAAAGCAATTGTATAGAGAGCTAGAAGATGTGGTATGAGATGGAGAATTGGGAACAAGAGGTGCCTATTTGCCAGGTTTTCACCATTTTGGTAGAGCTTCTCTTTTTTGCTACCATGATGCTTGTTTCCAGGTTTTCACCAATAGCACTTTTCTTGTTTTTCAATTTTTTTTTGTGTTACCAAGGTTCCTATTGCTAGGTTTTCACCAAGGTATAAAAAAATTTAGGAATTTTTTAGGACATATAGATATGTACAAAGAGCTACTGATATCAGATCAACTTTAAAACAACTTCAAGTGGAGAGTGTTGACAATTTCTTTGAGCACTTCTCCTTCAGTTGTGGAAAGTTGGTAGGCACTGAATCCATATACTGCAGTAATGATGTAAGGACTAAGCAACCTCTATTGGAAGCACAATATCCACCCCATACACCAAAGAAAAGGGGGTCATGCCTGTTGGAATTTTGATGCTTCTCCTATACGCCCACATGGTTGGATTAATCTAGAGATGCCAGTCTCTCCTTGATTTGCTGACTATGCAATGAAGAATTTTGAGGATTGCCTTATTGGATGCCTCAGCCTAGCCATTACCTTGGGTGTAATAAATGGAAGACCAATGTTGTGTGATTTTGAATTTCTTTAATAGTTCCTTGAGGTCTTTGTTCTTGAATTGTCCTCCATTGTCAGTAATGTTTGAGGATGGTACACCATATTTGCAGATGATGTAGTTTGTGATAAAAAGAGCTATAGTTTTTCCATTGGCAACTTCAAGAGGTACTACCTCTACCCACTTTGTGAAGTAATTTTTAGCTATGATAATAAACTTATGTCCATTAGAAGAGGTTGGGTGAATCTGACCCACCAAGTCAAAGGCCCATTGTTGAAATGGCCATGTTGTAGTAGAGGGAATCAACTCTCTAGCTAGAGTGTGGATAAGGTTCCCATGAAGCTAACACTGCTTGCAAGATCTAGCATACTTGATAGCTTCTTGCTCCATTTCAGGCTAATAGTAACTAACTCTAAGGAGTTTGTGAGCCAGTCTCAAGCCATTTGAGTGAGATCTGCAAATGCCTTTTTGAACGTCAATTAGTGCATGTTTCAATGCTTTGGGTTCTAAACACCTAAGGAGTGTTCCATTGAGACCTCTCCTATACAAATCATTAGCAATAATGACATAATGCAAAGCATTATAGATTAGGTAATGTTTCTTATTCTTGGTCAAACTTTCTAGAATGGTTTGATTGCAAAGATAGGAATAAATTTGATGGTAGCGGGATAATTCTTGTCCTATGATAGAATAGATCATCCTAGAATCAAGGGTGTCATAGGCTGGGTAGTGTAACACTTCCACCAAGAACTCATGTTGGAGATCATTTTTAGGCATTTTTGGAAGGGAGGCCAAAGTAGCCATGGCATTAGCCACTTTATTATCTACTTGTGGAACTTGCTGATGTGTGCAAAATACTTCTTTAAGTCATCAACCATGTACTTGTAAGGAATTAGTTTCTCATCCTTTTTTTGGTAGACATCATTAACCTGGTTGATGAAAAGCTAAGAGTCACCAAAGATGTCTAACTAATCCACTCTCCATTCAACCATAATTTTCATGCCATTGATCAAAGCCTCATATTCAACAATGTTGTTTGTACAAGGAAAAAAAATATCATATGCTTTGGGCAATGAGTATCTATGTGGTGTAATGAAGAGTAATCCAACACTTGATCCTTGTTGTGTGAAGGACCCATCAAAAAACATAACCCATGTTCAGTGTGTGAGTGTCAAAATTGACTCATCAGGGAAATCAATGTTCATTACTAGGAGACTCTGCATGGGTGCATTGGCTAGCTAATCTGCAATTGTCTACCCCTTGATAGCCTTACATTCAACGTATTGGATGTCAAACTCATTGAGTATCATAACCCATTTAGCCAATATTCCTATGAGAGTTGCCTTACTAAGAAAGTACTTTAGTGGATCTATTTTAGCCATGAGCCACATAGTGTGGTCAAGCATGTAGTGTCTCAACTTCTGGGAAGCAAAGACAACTGCCAAGAAATCTTTCTCAATAATGTTGCAGTTCTTCTCATAAGAGATCAATGTCCAACTCAAGTAGTAAATAGCTCTTTCTTTGCTATCATTGTCTTCTTGAGCTAATAGGATTCCCAGAGATGTTTTAGTTGCTGAAATATATAAAAGCAAAGGCTTCCCATGGATAGGAGGCATCAGGATTGGTGAATTGACAAGATATTTTTTGATTTGTGTTAAGCTTTACTCACAATCCTAGCTCTAATTGAATTTTAAACCCTTATGTAAGGTCTTTGTGAAGGATTGTGATCTATCTGCCAACTGTGAGATAAAGCTATGAATAGATTGGAGCCTTCCTTGTAGTCCTCTCATTTGACTAATGTTTCGAGGTGGTGGCATGTCCATTATTTCTTGTACTTTCTCTGGATCCACCTCAATTCCTTTTGCAGAGACAATGTATCCTAGCAACTTTCCTAATGTGACACCAACTATGCATTTCTTAGGATTGAGTTGAAGACTAATTTTTTCCATATGATCTAGGATAGGTCCCAAATCTTGCAAATGAGTACTACATTTAGCACTTTTGACCAAGGTATCATCGATGTAGTCCTCCATAGTCTTATCCATCATATCATGAAAATTTTTAGTAACAACCCTCTGATATGTAGCACCAGCATTCTTCAAGCCAAATGGAATTACATTCTAGAAAAAGGTTCCACATGTACACGTGAAAGCCATTTTCTCATGGTCTTCTGGTGCAATTTTTATTTGATTGTATCTAGAAAACCCATCCATAAGTTAGTATATCTCATAGCTAGCCATCATTTCTACTATCATATCAATATTAGGAACCAAAAAGTCATCTTTAGGACATGCAAAATTGAGATCACAAAAGTCATTACAAACCTTGATAGATATATCATGCTTTGAGACTAGAACGATACTGGATATCCATTTAGCATAATCAATTGCACGGATGAAACCAACTTTTAGAAGTTTCTCCAGCTTTGCTTTGACAAGCAATGCAATGTGAGGATGCATTTTCTAAAGCTTCTATTTAACTAGTTTGATGCTTGGTGCTATGGACATGTGATGCATGATAAGGTCAGGATCCAGTCTTGGCATGTCAAAGTATGTCCAAGAAAAATTTATCTTCTTTTCTTTGAAAAGGGTAATCAATTCTTCCTTTTCTTCAGGTGATAGTTGTAGACACCTAAAAACCTTTAGAAAATAAAGTATTTTTATTTTCTAAAAAAGTCCTGATGACATCATCATTTATTAATTAATTAATTAATTAATTTTTATGCCATTAAATCCCTTTATCTTAATTAAAAATATTTAATTAAAGAATCCCTCCCAAAAATGTTTAAATCTTATTTAAACATTATTTCCTTATTTATTAATTATTTAATTAATAAATTGACCAAAAAACCCAAAATAAATAAAAAATTTATTTTTTGCCCAAAAACTTGGCCAATTTTCATAAGACCACTAACCTCTTCCAAAATCTTCTAATCCTTCTTTAATTTTGATTAAAGGCTAATCCCGTCATTTCCTACCCCTAATCCCAACTCAAAATATTTAATTAAGATTAAATATTAATCCTCATGTTTATTTAAAAAGTTTTAATAAATATCTCCTCAACCCAAACCCTTGAAATAAATACAACTTTATTTATTTCCTAAAAATCTAATTTATCCTCATCCTAAGAAGTTCTAGACTCTTCTAGAAAGTCTTCATCCTCATCTTAGGAAATTCTAGACTATTCTAGAAAGTCTTTATCCTCATCCAAAGTCTAGACTCTTCTAGAAGATGTCTTTAAACCTAATCCTAATCCCCTCCTAACCTTTTCACATTCCCTAACATGAGTTAAGACTTGCTAACTCAAGCCAAAGTTAACAAATATCTCATCCTTCACCCACCCTCATTAATTGCAATCCACTTGCCATCCACTTGCCTAGTCCTAAGCCATCTCTAACCCTTCCTCTAATCATTTTTTCAACCCTAAGCAAGCTTAAAACCCCCCTAAACCCTCAAATTCGAATTTCATGGTATCTCTCACAAATATCTTCAACCAGAAAACTTTATAAAGCCCACAAAGTCATAAATGTTCTTACAAAGCACTTATGAAGGGTCTTTATGAAGATTTTATCTCTTGAGCCTATTTTGTTGACTCATCCTTCCCCTTTTCTCCATCCTTTCACCATTTGACATGTGTCACTCCTTGATTGGCTATAAGGAAGCACAATCCATGTGCTCTCCTCTCATGCAATCTGAGCCCTCCATGAGCTTTTTCCCATCCTTGCATCTTAGCCCTCAATCCCTCAAGCCTCTTGCCTACAAATTGGATCCTTCCCCTTTGCAAAATAACACAATCCATGAATTAAAGTCATAATGCCATTTTAAGAAGCCATTTTACATCAAAACCATACACTCACACCCAAATTCCAACTCCATTTGAAGCCCTTTTTGAAGCATAAGTTTGAGCATACATCCTATCTATATAGACAAAGCCACTCAACAAGAGAGCTTCTCATTGAGAGAGTCCATTAATGGCTCATATTCTCAATTGAGAGTTCATCTTAGTCTATCTTTAAGTTTATGAATTTTTTTTAGTTTGTAGAAGCTTTATTTAAATTTGGTTTCTATTAGCATACTAACATTGCTCATATACAATAGTGACTATGCCAGATGTATCATATGAGGATGTTCTTCTATGCCTAGATTAAATGGTTGTATTGGCTCTATCAACACTGATGATCTCTCCTAAAAGTGACTGGGAAATGCATCAAATATCTCATTTATGGGCACCTCAAAGAGGTTTTCACCCTTGGATACATCTTTTGTTTTTACCTTTTCGGGTTCTAAAACTGCTACAATGTGGTTTTCACCATCAAACTTTTTGTATTTTTTCTTTTTAGTTGTATGAGTAAGATATTTGATGTTAGCCTCAGTCATGTTGACACTCTACTCATTGGTGGAAGACATTACAAGTTTGATAGCATTTAAGTAACAAGCGAGAGCATAGTCATTCTAGAATGTGGAAACTTCACTAGATGCATTAGGGTTCTAGTCTATAAGCTCAGGATGTGTGAGTGAGAGAGTGGTGGTTGGTTCAATTGCATTCATAGTATAGTCATTAAGTGCTTGGACCAGAAATTTGAGACCTATAGTGACTTCATCCACAGATGTGTTTGAATGCCTTTGAGTACAAACATCAGCAATTGACAACTATAGGACACTAGTTGGATTACACCCATGTGACCTAACCCTAAACATTTCACCTTCTTAGATTTGGTTTTCATAGACATGCACTTGGTCAATGTCTTTATCAGTAGTCACTTCTAAAAGAGAGTCATACTCATATTCCTTAGAATCAGTGCTACATGGCGAGAGACTATAGAACTCCCCAATAGTGATAGGACATACTTGCCTTCATCCTCTGGGTTCTTACATAGATACTCAATACGTAATGACTGACTAGATTCTCCCTTTTTTGAATGATATTTTATTTTCTCAGTATTGTCCTCAGAAGAATAACTAGTATCATCCATAGTGCTAACATGTGGCACAAAGTCATCTGGCTTAGCGAAGAATTTAGCTAGATCATGAGGAATAGGATGAGGCTAGGAAACCTCATCATCAGATTCTTCCTCTCAAGTATCTAACTCAACTTGTGACTTTTTTCTAGATGAACTCTTAGGTGTTGGTATGAATTTATTAGGTCCCAAATGGAAAGGAACCTTCTTAAATCCTAGGCCAGTTGTATCAATTTTTCTTTGAGTTGTTGCATTGATAGGATCAATTAGGCCATTGTTATTGCACCCAATAAGGCTAGTTCCCTTGTAATCAAAATGCTTCATAAGCCTAAGACTAGGCCCATATTTCTCAAGAGTGATTGCTTGAGCTTGCTCTATTAAGTCTATTGGAGCCTCTTCTCTGTAAAGCTATGCTGCAATGGCTTTGTTTTCTCTTTCACCTCTAAGGGAACTATAACCTTAACAAAAGTGTCATTATACTTGGTCTGAATTGTCAGTACAAATGGCTTCTTTGCCTTTGAGGGTCTCCCATAATGATGAGGAGACTCTAGAAGAGATGTCAATGACAACACTAGTTCAATGTGATACTCTCCCATGCCAGTTTCTTTCAATTTGAATGACTGCTTGATTTATTTTAGCTTATTGTCATGATAATCAATGGATTCATAGTTAACAAGGATGAAAGTTTCAGCAGCCTTGAGCATATTGCAAGTATAGCTAGCAGTTGCAAGAATAGTAACTTCAAAGCCATGAAATGGGAATTTGATTCATTGGTGATATGTGGATGGCACAATACACATCTCATGTATCCATGGCCACCCTAACAAAATGTTATAAGCCAAGGGAATATCAAGCACTTTATAGGTGACATCCCTCTCTATAGGACCAATGCAAATGGGTAAGACCGCAAGACCTAGAGACTTTCGTTCCACTTCATCATATGCTTTAATAGTGATCTTGTGTTGAGGATCAATAGAATCCTTAGAATAATTTAATTTTCTAAGAAGAGTAGTAGAGACAATCTTTAGGCCAACGCTATTTTTGATGAGTACCCGATGAACACGTGTTTGATGTATCATAACCTCGATGTGTAGAGGTTGATTTTGTGGGTGACTCAATGATTTATCATCCTCCTTGGAGAAGGCCATAAGATAAGGCAAGGTCAGGTGACCTACCATGGATTGAAATCAGTCAAGTTCAAGATCTTGAGGAACATTTTCCTCAGTGAGGGCTTTATCTAGAATCTACCTATGAGTAGGTGAGATTTTAAGTAGCTCAAAGATGGAAATCTAAGCATTAGCTCATTTTATTTGATTGAGAACACTATAAGTAGTTGTCATCAAGTTTGTTATGGGTTTTGCACCTTTTCTAGATGGACCAGCAAGGGCTTTGTCTTTGTGTTGTTCAAGATTGGAAGTAGAAGGTGCAGGGCCTTTGAGCAACAACTTGGCACAAGAGCGAGTAATAGCATTAGCACAATGTTGCAAGGGTGTATTATCCATTGCATTGAGAGTAGGGCCCTCAAAAAAATGGTGTCTTGGGTTTTTCATTATCTTATTTTCCCTTAATGGCAATAACATCGCAGTATTCAAAATCCACAGGTCCAACCATGTTGATTACATTGTCATCATTGGAATATGCATAGTTGACCTTGTTGGTGGGTTGTGGTTTTGAATTCTCTCCCTTTTCATAGGCTAGGAAAGGCTCTTTGAATGCTTTATGATCCAAGTTTTTGTTATGTCCATCCACCACAAGATCACCAACACCAATCATGTCTTGGACTTTATGATGCAAGTTTATGCAATTGCTAGTTTTATGTCCCTTATTTTGGTGATACTCATAGAATGAGGTTTTGTTCCACCATGGTGGATGTGGTTGCAGATCATAGGGACAAGGGTTGTCCATTGGTGAAATAAGCTTATGTTGTAGTAATGTTTTGTAAACCATATCCAAAGGCTCTCTGAAGGGTGTATATTCTTGCTTGGGGCATGAGGCCCATGAGTTTCTCATTTTGTTCTCAGATGTCTTGTTGTTAGGAGGAGGTTTCCCAACATTTTTGGCTACCTTGAGGCTATTTGTGAGATTAAATGTCACTTTAGCAAGTTTGGGAGTGACATTGTCAACAACTCCATCATGTACAATTTCTCGGTTCTTGTTGACATATTTAGTTTTATCCTTGTTGGAGATGGAACCTTGTTTTGCATCCTTCTAAAGAGTGAGTTCACCTTTCTTGACCATAAATTCCTCGATATAGATAGCCTATGTGATCATGTCTTCAATGGTATATGGACCTTGAAGTTGGACTCTATATCTAAAATTAGGTAGGAGGTTATCAATGAAAATGTCAAGCTTCTCTGCTACTAGAATTTCACAGGAATACTTAGTGTACAGTTGTCTCCACCATTGGAGGAATGTGAGAAAAAGGTTCTCCAACTTTTTGCTTAAGGTTGCATAGATATTGAATGTTGATAGGATGTTGAATGTTATGAGAATATTGTTGAAAAAATAAATTGGCAATTTCATCAAACATCTTGATACCAAGAGGTAAATGTGAAAACCACTCTAAAGCCTAACCACCTAGGCTTCTAGGGAATAAATGCACGAGGTATGTTTGATCGTGTATAAAATCCATAGACAAAGCACCAAATTCCCACAAGTGATCTTGGGGATCAATGGTACCAAAGTACTTGTTGTACTTAGGTAGCTCTACACCTTGTGGGAAAGGAGGCATGTTTATGCTCTTGTCAAATGGAAATGGACAAAGAGCATCCAATGTGTATGTTTTTGTGGGTTTCTCTTTCTCATGCATCATGTGAGCCAATTGGTCTTGCATAATTTTAAATTTTTTTTAGAGTTTATAAGTCTCAGTTTCTTCTTTAGGCATGATAATGGTTTCCACATTGAAATGAGAGTGTAGCTTAGCTCCTTCTTGGGCAAGTTTGAGAAAGTATTTTTCTTTCTCTTCATTGAGTAGGATTCCCATGACCTTTTGAAATTTTTTGTCTCTTTGACATTTTACTATGTGTTCAGGGAGTATTTCCACCTCTTCCTATTCCTCATTAGTTTCATGGTCTTTCTCTTTCTCTTTGTCATTCCTAGGTGGTTCTTGATGTCTACTATTACCACCATGTTCAGTTTCATGATTAGTCGTTGTAGGAATGTGCTCAGTTTCAATATGTTGTGTTTCAAATGGTCCTTTGAAAAGGAAGTTAGACATTGTGTTTCGAGATACAGGACCTCTACCAGTTTTAGGATCCTCTTGATACAAAGGATTTTGAGTTTGTTACAAGTTTATGGAGAATGTGTGTTGAACTCGAGGTGTCTTGATAGGTGAGGGGGATCGTGAAGATGCCTCACTAGTCAAACTGGATATAGATTGTGTAACAAAAGGTAAGCAACCTCTACCATGATTATGATCCCTAGCATGACCTTTCCTAAGTCTAAGAGGATAAAACATGTTGCCACTCCTTGTTGTGATAGTCATAGACAAGTACAAAAAGAAAGAACCTAGACAAGGACTGCACTAAGACTGAGCCTCTATAGGACAAGACAAGAATGCTATATACTAAGGCAAAAGTAGTCTGATTTGAAGGCTAGAACATCCAAAGGTCACGAATAATGTAATATGGAGTATGACAAGCACTAAAGAATGAGAATAAAAAAAAACTAAAGGACAAGACTAAGTCAAAGTGCAGATCAAAAATCTTTAGTTTAAGCTAAATGCCACTATTCAAGACTATGTACAAATAGAAAAGGGACAACTTTATGCAAGAATTAGATTGAATGGAGATCATAGATTGGTCAAATAAGATGATTTTATATTTTTATAGAAAGGTCTCACACGAAGATTCTCTTTCAGTAGTGCGAGAAAGTTTATTAGGTCATGCGAAGACTTAGAGCAGCAATTTAAATTTGTGCAAAGAGTTTATTCAGATTGCATGAAGAAGTGAATATAGTTGGAAAGATCTTGTGTGGGTATATGAAAGATCTTGCATGAAGAGCTAAATAGACTCATGCAAAAAGATGAATTCTCACATGAGAAAATGCAAATTTGTGTGTGAAAATTAGGACTAGATTGACAACAATGTTGGAATTTGAAGAGATTTATTAACTGTTTGGACAGATTGATAGGCTAGTTGGACTGATTTTTTGAAAAGACAGCAAGGTTAACTCTGAAAATCATTTAAACAAGTGTTTTAGTTGTAATTAGGAAAAGCATTTGAACTAGGTAGTGGGAAACAATCAGTAGTTGAATACAATCCAATTGAGGGAAAAGCAACTTAGAGGGACAAGGGAGTCTTGACTCATAGTTTGTTTGAGGAAGTTTAGACATGTTGAAGACTCGATAAAAAACATGCTTTATCCCTAGAAATAGAAAATGGCAGAGAAGGAAAACACCTGTGTTTTTGGTATATTCAAAGGACTCAATACTATATGTTGAATAAGCACCCTTCTGGTAGGGGAAAAGCACATATACCACCTTCAAACATCCAGTAGCATGCCTATGGTGAGTTCTATAGGAGAGATTCTTCCCCCTCCTTACACAAAGATTATGCCTCCTTTCAAAGGTGAACTAGGTGGCTTCTAACTAAAATATTTTACTTGGCTTCCATTAGTATTAATTCTTGGTGGCTCCAAAAGTAGAGTTAAGACTAGCATCCCACACCAACATCTAAAAGTGCACACACTTTCTTAGCAAGACTGGGGCTGGTGCTGTCTAGTGCAAAAAACATAGCTTCCCCTTGATATGTGATATCATGAATCAAGGGAAAGAAATTAATTTGGCTTTGGAGTCTTTCACTCTACAAAGCATCTTGATTATAGTGAGTTGGAATTTCTAACAAAAGGAGTGTGCTCACTTGGTTCATTCTCAGAGGTTGGATCACTTTAGCAAGCCCTCTAAAGAATTGACATAGATTGGTGGTCTAGATTTAAGGGTCTAAGTTTTTGATTTCCCTCAAGGGGAAAGAGCATAATCCTCTGCCTTATTTCCTCACCCAAACACACAGAATAGATTAATTACCCACTTAGCTTAATCAATCCAGCCTCATTCTTCCTAAATATTTTGATTCCCTTAAAAAGGAAACCATCATCTCATCATAGAAAATAACAAGCACTGAAGAACCACTAAGATACTTGCCTCCCTGAAAATGCCATCTTTTGGAAGCATCTAGGTTTCTGATTCACCCTTGGTCATGACCTCTAAGTGGTGAAGAGCATAATCCCCTATTCTTCTATCTTGCACCCTAAGAAGTTCATAAGCCCTAATTAATCTATGTTTTGAAAGCAATAAAGAAGACATGCTATTTTGTGGGTTTTAAAAATGATCTTTGTCAAACATATCTTCAATAATTGTCTTGCAAATAAGGGTTAGTTTTTTTTTGAGTGGGTTTTATAGGGAATCTTTGTCAAAACTTCCTATAAAAAATAGTTAAGCTATGAAAAATTAGAGAAATATAACAACACAGATTCCAAGAAAAACACATTAGCAAAATTGAACAAACATAATGCTAAAAAATGTGGAAATTAAACTTGTTATTGCAAATCTTAATGCAAAATCTTGCGTAGGGTCACACAAAATCTTTCTCTGAGTCATGCAAGAAAATAATGTGTTGTGTGAAGACTTGCGTAGTTGGGCACTTTTTCGCATGATACGTTATAAAACTTCACGCGAGAACTTAAAATCCTTGCACAAAAATTGAATGTCTTGCACAAAGATTCAAGTACTGGTATGGAACAGTATGGACAAAACACTAAAATAACATTAAAAAATGCAGATGAGGCTAGAGAAATTTATTTCCTTGGCCCCACGGTGGGTGCCAAAAATGTATGTGTGGAATATGGCGTCTATTTAACACAAACACTTCAACATGGTCATTACCTGCGAAGTCATCCTGAAATGAACATTGAATTGTTCATCCAGAACACTCGATAGCATAACCTGTTGCCTCCTATCTAAAGGGATTTTGTCTATTTAATATCCTTAGAGATGAGGCTTAGGCAACTAGACCCTCTAAGAATGAAGGATTTGATATGTAACTAATCTATGTGAGAATGCAATGTAATCTAAAATGAGATATACACTTAATCTAAAAACATGTAAAAGAAACTAGATTAAGCGTATGCATATTTAAACTAAATGAGATTAAGCTAGGAATGTAAATGTGTGTAAATATATAAGTTAAGTAAGTATGAATTTCAATAGCAATTCAATATTAATTCCATTCAACCTTTTTTGTAATGAGGAATTATGAGCCTCTTAAATAGAGTTCCTAGAATCCATCAATGGGTGAGATCAACTTGGATCGACAGTTAGGATTGAAGCAAAGATTTAGTTAAGATGGAAACTTCCTTGTATAGGTGAAGTGAAATATTTATGATCTGAGTGTGATGAGCAGTTAACTAAACTTTTCATGAGTGAGAGAGTAAGTTAACTAGATTGATTCTAATTTTGATTTCCATTTAGAACTGAAGAGTGGATTTTGAAGATATTATTTAATTTAATAAGTGAGATATGATCTCATAAATGCATTTTCCATTTAATCGAATAATGATATTCAATTAATTAAAATAAGCACAATTATTAAATTAAATAAATTTAACCCCTTACTACATTCGTCTTAGGTGATAGTTTAATTTAATAAAGTATAAATACTTAAATTAAATCATAATTAGTAGGTTTAATGTGACTAATTCAAGTCAATACTTTAGGAATTAAATGAATACCATGATTAATGCATATTAGGGTTTTCTACATCTGACAATTAAGTCAAGTAGCGAGAATTAGAATAAGAATTGCCTAGTGAAATAGGACTTTAGAGTTGATCAGAATAGACCAGAATTGGTGATCATGGAAATGAGCCAATTTTGGGGTATTACAATACCTACCAATAGTTTCTTGAACTAAACAATATTAGAAAAATTGACAGTGGCTGCAACATATTATATCTCTATTATTGACTAGGAGATGCAATTCTTCTTTTTTCTTGTCCAAGGCACTAGTCTTTTACCAAGAAAGAATGCCCCACCACTAGTTCTCTTTTTGTCAACAATGCTTCCTACCTAATCAACATTAGTGAAAGATTTTAAGTCTAAGTTGCCTCATTTCTTTTACTATAGTCCATAGTCTACAGTACCTTTCAAATACCTCAGAATTCTCTTGATTGTCATCATATGATTTTCTTTAGGATTAGCTAAGAATCTTGCCACCATACCAACTGCAAGAGCCACATCAAGCCTAGTATGCACAACATATTGCAGTTTACCAATCATTGATCTATATGTGGTCTGATCTACCTCCTTGGAATCATCATCTTTGGAACCTTATGTTCAATAGACATAGGTGTTCCAAATAGCTTTGAATCCTCCATTCCAATTTTTTTAAGAATCTCCTTGATATATTTAGACTGAGTAATGTAGATACCATATTTCTTCTATTGAATATATAATCCAAAAAAGAATTTTATCTTACCAAACATGGACATCTCAAATTATTTACCCATCTCTTCTAAGAAAGATTTTCATAAGTCATTATTTATAGTAAACAATATGTCATCAACAAAGATTTTTGCCAATACAATCTTCTTGTCTGGTCCTTATTTGATATATAGACTATTATTGTCATTTGTTCTTTGAAAAAAAATATTTATCAAGTAGTTGTGAAGTCTTTTATACAAAGCTCTAGGAGCTTGCTTGAGTCCATACAATGCTTTGTGCAATTTATAGACCATATCCCTTTTTCTAGGATATACAAAACCTTTTAGTTGTTCTATGTAAACTTCTTCTTCAAGAATGCAGATTTCACATCCATTTGATAAACATTAAAATCTTTATGTGTTTCATATGCTAGTAAAATTCTAACACCTAATCTTGCAATAGGAGAAAAAGTTTCACCATACTCAATACCTTCCTCTTGATAGTAACCTTTACAAACTAGCCTTGCTTTGTTTCTTGAAACTTTCTCATTTTCATTTAGTTTATTTCTAAAAACCCACTTTGTGCCAATTACATTCTTATCCTTGGGTCTAGGAAAAAGAGTCCAGTTCTTATTCCTTTCTATCTGTTCTATCTCTTTATTCATTTCTTAAATCCAACTCTCATTATCCAAAGCATTTTAAAAATTTCTAGGTTCAAATTCAGCAAGAAAACATGTACCTTTCAATTTGTTTCCTGTCATTTTTACCATCATACTTGTCTCCAATGATCTACTCAGGTGCATGGTGCCTTTTGACATATCTTTCTAATATAATTAATTTGGATTTAGAACTTTTTTCACATAGCTTGGCATGATCGTCAAGCTCGAGTCCCACTATCTGTGAGTCAGGTCCTTCTAACTTAGTTTTCTTTGGCATCAACTCGATAGCTACTAACTATGACTTGGGTCCTTTAGACTATGACTTGAGTTGCACTGGTTGCAACTTGGGTACATTTGGCAACTTAGTAGATGAAGCTTCTTGACTTCCAATTAGATTAGGCAATGTATTAGGTTCATAATACACAAACCTTCTATAATCCTTAGGTTCTTTACTGCTTTCCTCTTCACTATATTCTACAAACTCTTCAATTCTTACATGTGCATGTTCTATGATCTTATGTGTTGAAAAATTGAAACACTTATATGCTTTACTTCTATAGGAATATGCCTTCATTACCTTTGACATCAAATTTACCTTTCCTAGATTCCTTCAGGATATAACATTTGCTACGAAATACTTTCAAGTAACTTACATTAGGCTTGTAGCCATACCATAGTTTGTAAGGTGTTTGATTTGAGTTTTTCTTCATTTGTACTTTGTTCAAGGTATGGACTATAGTACTAATTGCCTCTTTCTAGTATTTGATTGCAACATTCTTTTCTATCATCAAGGTTCTTGCACAATCCATGATGGATCTATTCCTCCTTTCTTCTATACTATTCTGTTGAGGTTTACCAAGTGTTGATACTTATCTTTTGATTCCTTTCTCAATGAAAAATTCATTGAATTCATTAGAGATAAATTCAACTCCTCTGTCTAACCTTAGACATTATTATTTCTTTCTTGTCTCTTTTTCAACTCTAGCTAGGTACCATTTAAACTTTTGAAAAGCTTTAGATTTTTCTTTTAAATACATTAGAGTCATCATTTTAGAATAATCACCAAAAAATAAAATGAAATAATTATCTCCACTATATCTTTATATGCCAATAGGTCCATAGAGGTCTCTATGAACTAGCTCCAAGATTTCTTCTAAATGATAGTTCTTTCTTTTGAAACTAGTCTTTCCCATCTTTCCAATTTGACAATTTTTGCATAGACCCATATTAGGTTTCCTCAAACTAGGAATACCTCTTACTCTCTTATTTTTTCTTATTTTGACTAGATTATAAAATTCACATGACATTTCCTTTTGTGCCATAACCATCTTTCTTCAACTTAAGCAATGAAACATTAACTTTCACTAAGATCTAGGTAGAATAAGTTACCTTTTGTATGATTACTAGACCCAACTAGATTTTATTTTTCATCTAGAATTTTGGCCTTAACATTCATGAATTCTACCTTGAATCCAATTTTATTCAACTATTTCACACTCAATAGATTATGCTTTAGTCCTTCCACCCAGTAGGCATTGTCACATTTGAGTTTATTGGTTAGTGAAATACAACCTTTTTCTTTTATGCAACAAGGTTCATTATTTCCAAATCTAAAACTTCCACCATCATAGTGTTCCATATGTTCAAATTTTGTGTTGTCACCAATCATATGGTGAGAGTAACCACTACCAATAATCCATGTATCATTCTTACTTACATGAGAAATAAGTGTCATCTTATCTAAGTCATCATCTGATTCATCTTTTACAACTATATAGACTATTTCACCATTATCACTACTATCAGAATCTTTAGCCATAAAACAAGATTTCTGACCTTTGTCTTTGTACTCCTTGTAGCTCTTGAATTCCTTCTTGCCTTTTAATTTATTTCTTTTCTTCTCTTCTTTTCTTTATTTGTTTGGACACCTAGCAGCAATGTGGCCAACTTCTTCACATGAAAAGCATATTATAGGAATCTTACTTTTGTACTTTCCTCTTCCTTTGGGATATTTCCTTGTAAGTAGGGCTTCAATAACTTCAAGATCACTATTAGAACTTTCTTCCTCTTCTTCACTTTCAAATTGTTTAGCTTTAGATTTTTCACTTTTCTTTTTAAGTGAAAGCTAGGCTTCAAATGTAGACTCAATACCTTTGGAACTAGGACCATAGTTATCATAGTTATCCATTTCAAAAGCTATCAATATTCCCAATAGAGCATCTAGATTTATCTTATTGTTTTGATTACATAAAAATAAGTTTTAAAGGACCCAAAATCTTTAAAAAAGTATTAGAGAAACAAGAGCATAAAAGTTTAGAGAATAGAAGGCCTCAAATACAAAATAAAATAGACAAAATAAGCCAAAAAAATAAGAGGCCAAAATACAACTATGCACTAAAAGGCAGTAAAAGAAAAGCAACAAGATAGCCCCTGGATAGCTACAGAGTCTTCAAAAGGTCCACTGCTTGGTTTGCCAAGATGTTCATGTTTTCCACAGGATCTTTCATGTCATTCAATTTTTTTGCTTCCACTCCTTAATTCTTCTTGGAATTATCCCTTGTGCACTTGCTTAGGCCCTGGTCCTCATTCATAGCATGGGAGTCTTTTCCTTTACTCTGTTCCAACTTCTTCAATAGGGTGTTGAAGTTGTTAGCCACAATGTTCAAAATAATGCAATTTTGATCTGCCAATTTCTTAACTGTTTTCTCCATGTTCCTCTAGTATCCAAACCATCCATCCTTTTCTAAAGACCTTTTTCTAACTAATCTAAGCTCCTATTCTTGGTTTCAATTGTTGGCACATGCTTCATCAAATTCTTTACCTCTTCTACATTGCCAATAATCTCAGAGAGTTTATCAATGTGTTGACCCAATGTTCTCTCCCCCCTTGCCATCTTGCTAAGCTGATGAAAGTCCCTTGATATATCCTACATTTTATGTTTTAGGGTACCAATGTCCTTCATCATTGTCCCCAAGTTACCCATGATTCCCTTTAGGAACCCCTACTCATCCTCATCCCTGTTATGCTCAAAGTAGTCCTCATACTTCCCCTATTTGTTCCTATCCAAATCCACCTCCTTGATATCATTCTCATCACCTACATCCTAAGAAATATCCTTTTTTCTTTTTCTTTCTACCCTCTTAATTATGAGTTCATCATTAGAGGGGATAAAATCTCTTTCAACATTCTTTCCCCTATTTCCTAAAACCTTTCCCACAATTCCTTTCTTCTCAAAACCCTTTTTTTGCTCCTCCTCATAATCACTATCTTGTTCCAAATTAGTCTCCTTTTCCTTCCTTTTCTTCTTGTAAGAGCTTCCAAGATCACCTTTTTTCCTCTTCTTTATATCAACCTCATCCTCTGTTTCCTCATCAAATTCCTCCTTAGAATCACTACCCTCAATCTCATAATCAAGAGATTTCTTACTCTACCTAGACCTACCTAACTTTTTTGACTTCAAAAGGTTCATTATTAAAACAATTAGCCCCTCATGGCAGGCATGATCTCCCTTGGGATCATTTTAAAAGGCTAAATTAAAATTACCCAGAGATTGCCTGAGGTAAAATGGTAAATTAATCCTAACCTTATGCCTAAAATGGTTAACCAACATGAAATAGTGACTATATATCTTAGTGAAATGACCATCTAAGGTAAGATACTCAATAACTATAAACATAAAAAATCTTTAAGGGCACAAAATGGTACCAAGGCTAAAGTAAGAATTACCTATTTTCACCAATCTATTGTGTTCCTTAGCCAAGTCTACAAACTCATCAATTGCCTAATCTAAGAGCTTCTTGTCCTTGTAGAAGTTAATACCCTCTGTATCAAGCCCCCTTTCTTTAACTATGATATCTTCATAAACCTCCATCCTCTAATTCCCCACAAAAAAACTCCTATCTTTACATGTTTTGGTAAATTTCTAGGTAATTATAGGGTTGATTCCTTTCACTTTTTTCATAACTAGTAAAATTCCCTTGCTCCAATATGTCCCAAATCTCAGTCTTCTTCCTCCACTCTTTGCAACTTGCTGGTTCAATTCTTTTTCTCCTTCCTCCCATCTTCTTGTCTCTAAAATGAAGATTCTCTCTTCTCAAAAAGCCGTTTGCAATAGAAAATCAGAGTCAAAATTGCAGCCAGGGAAATTTGTGGGAAAAAACCCACAATCCATGTGGTATTGAATGGTAATACACTATCCTTCTCATAATAACCTACCACTTCCCAAACCTACCCATATAATAATTACTCCTTACTAGCATATTCATCATTAATGAAACATTTTTTCTTACTTCTATCTTTTTCATGCTCAATCAATAAATACCTCTCAATAGGGATGTTATCATTGTGATTCCAAATTAACTTTTCATCACTCTCGCATGCCACATTAGCCATGTAATCAGCAACTTGGTTTGTTTCTCTATAGTTGTGAGTGACAAAAAACATTTCAAAGGAGTTTATTTGATCTATGGCCTTACCTATAATATTATAAATAGTCCAAGAAGGATTAGTAACTTTATTAAGATAATTAATTATATTAAGGGAGTCCCCCTCAAGCCATATCTTATTCAAATTCAATCTTTTTGCATGGCTAAGACCATAGAGGGTTGCACTTTCTTCTTCCATATGGATAGTTTGAACTCCAATAGGAATGGCCATTCCACCCACTCTATCCCTATTCATATTCTTAATGATGATACCACAACCAACAATTCCTAGGTTACCCTTCAAGGCCCCATAAAAATTTATTTTATACCAGTCCATTGGAGGACAATCCCATCTTGCTAGATCCCTAAGGTTAGGCCCATTTTGCACCAAACTAAGACCATTCAAATTCCAATTTTTAAACACTAATTCTTCCCAAACATTTTGAAGTTGGTGTCCTTTTTCATAGGGTTTGATATTCTCAATCACCATATTCTTAATCTTACAAAATAACTAACCTGGATTAGTTTCTATACCCCTAAATACCCTATCATTACATTCCTTCCAAACAACCCAACAAAGGAATAGGAGAATAAAATCTCATAATCTTGTAACCAAGGTATTAGTAGAGGGTGACTTCTAACCATTGAAAAATCTTGAATAGTAGTAGGGAAAACTGAGGTAATATTCAAAAAGCCACAAACCTTTTCCAATAATCTTCTAGTATATGAAACTTGAATAGTCAAATAATTAACTAATTCATCAACATTCTTATAGAGATAACATCTATTAATGATGTTGAACCTTCTCTTCAACAAGTTATCCATTGTCAAAATTTTATCCTATAGAAGGATCCAAAAAAATGTTAACTTTGGGAGTCATACCTTTAAACCAAGATTTAGCCCAGCAAGGCTCATGATGCTCTTCAAAAGTATTAGCATACATTGAGGACATAGAAATTAATTCATTAGGATTATATTTCCATATGAGAGCATCCTCCTCATGGCTTAAAAAGATAGCATTCAGAATCTTGTTAAGATCATTAAATTTTTTATCCACTCTATTGAGGTTCAACCAATTATTCTCCTCCTAATAGTCTTCTACAAAAATCCTAAAGAGATTCTTACACTGCTCCATAAAACCATTCCAATTTTGATCAGCACTAAGGGGGTGATCAAAAATTCAAATATCATCCTAGAAAAGAATAGTCCTCTCATTTCCTACCTTCCATCTGACCCCTTTCTTAATAATCTATTTATTTTTTTGTGCACATTTCCAAATCATTTAACCCCCTTGAAAAGTCTCATTTTTAAGGAGGTGTTTAAGATCTTGATTCTCCCTATTGTACTTATCATTCCAAATATCTCACCATTCTCCTTCCTCTTTATGCCATCTCCATAAAAACTTGGAAGCAAAGAATTATTCATAGTGGAAATTCTTCTAAGGCCAAGGCCACCTTTATTGAAAGGCATGCAAACTTTCTCTCAAGCAATCAACGCCAATCTTTTCTTTTTTTCCATACCCATCCATAAGAAAAGCTTCTGAATTTTCTCAATTATGAAGGAAAACTTTTGGATCTTAAAAACACTCAAGGCATACAAAAAAATATTCTATAATATGGATTTGAGAACAATAACCTTATTGGGCTAGCTAAGGAGGGATCCTTTCCACTCTACTAATTTTGAATGAATTTTATTAATTAACAAACTCCAAAAAATCTCAAGTGGGTCCATACAAAGGGGTAATCCTAGATAAGAATTCAGTAAGGTGCCAATTTCACAACCAATAATTTTTTTTAATTTTATTCTACCTATTATCATTAACATTGATGAAATATACCACACTTTTTTTTCAGTTGATAATTTGACTAGAAGCTTGCCCATAATCCTCTAAAGCATTATTTATATTTCTAGCATTTCTAACTAAAGCTTTTCCCATCACTATAAAATTATCCACAAATTTTTGATAAGAACAAATTAGCTCTTTAGACAAGGGTTTAAGACCAAAAAAATCTACAAATGACACCATTTTTTCCACAAATCTTCCCAAGCATTCGACCATTAGAATGAAGAGGATAGGAAAAAGTAAGCCCCCTTGGCTCAAACTATGAGAATCCCCAAAAAAAGGAGTTGGATATCCATTCATCAACACCAAGAAAGTAGCATGAAAAATTGACATAAGGATCAACTCCCTAAATCTCTTATTAAAACCAAAAGCTTCTAGCCCTCTTTGTAAAAAAGCCCAATCCACCTTGTCATAAGCTTTAGATAGATCAAGTTTAAGGAGGAACCCCTCTTTCTTGGATAAGGTAAGGGAGTGAATATTCTCATGCATCGAGATGATAGAATCCAAGATCTTTCTACTAGGAACAAAACCATTCTGTTTCCTGGAAATCAAATTAGGGGGAAAAGACACAATTATGAGAGTTAGCACTTTAGATATAACTTTATAAAAAGAATTACAAAGACTAATTAGTCAAAACTAGTCCATGCTATCAACATCTAATTTTTTTGGAATCAAAGAAAGGAAGATACCATTCATCTCTTTGAGAATTTTCCTAGATCTAAAGAACTCCTTAACCCCATTATATACATCTTCATGGATGATATACCAATACTTATGGGAAAACAAGGAAGGAAACCCATCTAGCCCTGGTTCCTTGTCTCCATTATAGGAGAAAACAACCTTGGTAATTTCTTCATTAGATTTATCTTATTGTTTGGATCACATATTATCTCTTGAATAGAAGAAACTCTAATTGCATATATAGGAAGAAGGGTTCTAAGTAATTTACTTATAAGTGTTTTGTCATCAATGTCTCCTCTAGAGGATTTGATTTCACTTCCATTTACTTTGATTCAGTCACCATATTTTGCAATGTTCTCATCCTCTCTCATCTTAATTTGATCAAACTAGCCTCTAAGAATTTCTTCTTTGGCTCTTTTTAGATTGTCGTCACCTCCATAGATATCCTTTAGTTTGGTCCAAATTTCATGAACAATAGAGAAATATTTAACTTCATCAAATTCAACATAGTTGAGAGCAGAAGCAATATCAATCATCATGATATTATGATTTTTCTTTTTAGCAATCTCTTCAACTATCAATGTTTTAGTAGGAGTCTTGTTTTTCTTATCAAGATATTTCAAGCCTAAATTGTTGATGGTTGCCAAATGCAACTTCATAAGTTCCTTCCATGCTGCAAAGTTATCTCTATTCAAATTGGGAATATCTCTTTTGTAAGAAATCTTGATCTTTAGCTTAGGTCCATGAAACCTTCTCAATAAGATCAAAAAGCTCTTATATTAATTGTTGGAAATATAAGAGGAATAACTAAGAGGGGAGGGGTGAATCAGTTACTACAAAAATAAATCCCAAATCTCTTAGATGTCAACACAACTTAAAACATAAACTCTGATAAAAAGTATTTTGCTATAACTCAACAAACACACAGGTACTTGGTTAATACTAGAAGATGTTGTAACTTAACAAATACTGAAAATCAATTGTTACTTGGCAATAACTGATCTTTAAGATGTTAACTATGATTAACCTTAATTAAAATTAGTTGCATACACATGAAAGTAAATAGAATGAACATAAGTGACACCAAGATTTAATGTGGAAAACCAATTTAGGAAAAACCACCAATTGTAGCTAATTACTAATTTTCACTCTTCTAAAGTGAGCCCTATTAGGAGCTGACCCTATTAAAGGTTACAAAACAAACTATTAGCTATGACCCTATTAAAGGATTTAATCTCCCTGTTAGGAGTGGCCTTGTTAGAGTTCTTTAGAAACTTCAATCTAGAAATGCCACCTTGTTAAAGGATTTAAAAATAGCTATTAAACCAACTCTATTAGGAGATTTAGATCACTGCTACAATGGCTAGAGAGTAATAATGAGAATGACCTAATTTATGATGCAAGTGAATTGTTGATTACATATCTCAATTTTGGCTTCAATACTTGATCCTTCTTGATCAAATGTATCTTTACAGCTCCACAAGGATATTATTCTTATCCTTCAAATTTACTTCCTCTAAGCATTCTTCTTCTTCTCACTCATACTCATTCAAATCCCACAACTTGACCTTACATTTATATCTTATACAATGTCAAGTTGGCTTGGATACAACTTACAATAATTAATATTCATTTTCTCAGTCGACAAAGACCATCAAACTTATTCATTTAACTTAATAATCCAAAACAAGAAAATCTCTTTTTAGCCAACCCTACTTGGTAGACACTAACCATAATATATTTTCCTTCATTAACCAAGTGAGCTTGGTTAACACTATTTTTCATGCCAACTCTCCTTGTCTCCCTAGTGAGCTTGATAGACACTATCTTCTATGAATTTTCTTTTGTAACCGAGTAAGCTTGGTTAACACTTGTTACCTTCCAAATTTCCTATGTCTCCTAAGTGAACTTGGTAGACACTATCATCTGAACTTGTCATACACAGGAATGCTCAGCAGCCATACAAAACTATCTTCATTAACCTAGTGATCTTGACAAACATTGACTAGTGAATGTATGACATTTTGTGTAACATCAAAGACAAAATAAAATTGAATGATTGTATCCAATAATGGCTAGTTTCTTTCTAAAAATATCTTCTATGATATGTTTTTGTAAAATTTCTTGCAAACTCTTCCCATTTTTCTTGGTCTACATTATTTTTTTGGAGGATCTTGAGGTAAGTCACTTAGCATAGGTTGAGTGAGTTTTATTGTTTTATTATTTGGATTCTAGAATATGTATGCAACTAGATCAATTTTTCTATTGTGCTAAGATCTAATAAGCACCTTAAAAAGTTCTCTAAATATACATGTTTGGAATTAAATATAAAGAGATACTTATTTAGTAGGAAAGAAATGAACATTTACATAGCCCTTGAAGAAAATAATAGAGCTAGAGCATGGTAATAAAATCATAGAGAAAAGACACACTATGAAAACAAAATCATAGAGAAAGGGCACAAAAATCACAAGAGTATGACATGGAAACAAAATTGTAGAGCAAGGGCATGACAACAAAATTATAGAGAAAAGGACACAAAAACCAAATTGCAGAGAAAGGGTACGACAAAAAAAAAATTATAGAGAAAGGGCATTACAACAAAATGCAAATATCACAGTAACAAAATGCACTGATCATAATGACATGTCAACATTCAAAGCTCTCCACCCTCTTTCACACGTAGCTCTCCACAATCAAAACAAATTGGGAATGATTTACGATATTTTTTATTTCTTTTTTTTGTCATACTCACGAGGGCATTGCAATTACAATGCCAACATTAGTATTGGAATGAAATTAGGGATAATTGCAAAAAAAATGAAAATTTCCACAAATTACTTCGCCATTACAAATTGTTGTCATAATTTGACCCCAAATATTATAGTATTGGTCCATATACCTTCTATAACTTCTAACAAGGTTGGAATCTCCTAACAAGGATTCAAAGTCTTCTAATAGGGACTAATATATATTGAATGTTGTTATAAGATCCTAATAGAGTCCATCCTATAACAAGTAATATTTCTATTAGTACATCCTATTATGGGTACCATCCCCACTAGGGTTTTCCCTCTAATCAAGGGTATCCCTAGTTAACATATCTAGTGTTATTATGTATGAATATCTTGTTGTGTTTCATATGGTTAAAGCATAATAAGGTTTATAATTGTGATAATAGTTAGATAACCAATTCACCACACCCCCCCACCCTCTTAGTTATATTGGTGGACTATATATTCAAACAATTGGTATCAATACAACAAGTCCTTAAAGAGAAAGATTAACAACTTTGGGAGATCAATAGTTAGTCATTTCAGAAAGGATAGTCCTAAGTTTGATGGAGTTAACTATGATAGCTAGAAAGAGAAGATGAAGACTCATTTGCTATGTATGGGACCAGGTTACTAGCTTTTGACAAAAGAAAACAGGATAATTATGAAAGAAGAAAAGCTTGAAGAATGTAGTGAAGTAGAAAAAAAATGTTAATGTGTAATATGCAAGCTATAGAAGCTTACTATTAGCTCTTCTTGACAATAAATATAGCTAGAAGAAGGTATCATTTTCCAAGAAGAAGTTTACTACTATAGAGAAGTTGGAGATTTTTCACACAAATTTAAGTGGCCCTACTAGGACAAGAGGATTCTATGGTGAAAGGTATTTTATGATTTTTGTTGATGATTTCACTAGAATGGCATGGGTATCATTTTTCAAAGAGAAATCAAAAGAATTTGAGAAGTTTAAGATATTTAAGAATAGAGTGGAGAATGAATCTAGGGTTAAGATAAAATGTTTGAGATCGGATAAAAGAGGAGAGTTTACCTCTAGAGAGTTTAACATGTTTTGTGAAGAGAATGGAATAAAGAGACAATTTTCTTCACCCAAGACCCCTAAGTAGAATGGGATTGCATAAAGAAGAAATAGATTAGTATCAGAGGTAGCAACAAAAATGATGTTTTAGAATGATGTATCTAATAAATTTTGGAGAGATGTAGTCAATAAAATAGTGTACACTATGAATAGAGTATATATCATGAAAGGTATGGATAAGACCCCTTATGAATTATGGTTTGGTCATTCACCCTCAATATAGTATGTCAGAATCTTTGGAATAAAATGCTATATAAAGAGAGATGATGAAGTTGGTAAGTTTGAACCAAAAAGTGATGAAGGTATATTTCTTGTTTATTCATTGAAAATTAAAGCTTAGATATGTTTCAATCATAGAACCAAGACAATAGATGAATGCAAAAATGTAAAAGTTGATGAAAAGTTTGGAATTAAGGAAAAGATGATGGATTATAATTCTAAAGAAGAAGAAGAAAATACTAGAATTGTTATATAGAATGTAGAAGTTTTCCTTTAGACTAAAAATTATGTAAAAATTGTTGAGAAGAGAGGAGAAAGATCTAAACTAAGAGAAGAAGTAAGAGTTGAGTTAGAAACTCCTACTTCTAATAGGAATCTAATAAAGAATCACCCTCTAGAGAAAATAATTGGAAGCAAAGACAAAGGAGTGATGGCAAGGAACAAATTTAATAAATAGATATGTTTGATTCTCATTTTGAACCTAAGAGTACATATAAAGCATATAGAGATGATCATTGGATTCAAGAAATGAAGGAAGAATTAGATCATATTATGAAGAACAAAAGATGGGAATTAGTTACAAGACCAAGAGATAGAATGTTATTGGAACCAAATGGGTATTTAGAATTAAGATGAATGAACAAGGTGAATGTATAAGAAACAAGGCCAAAATTATGTGCTAAGGATATTCCAAGCAAGAAGGAATAGACTACAAGGAGACATATGCACATGTAGATAGAATGGAAGCAATGAGAATGTTCTTGGCTTATTCAGCAAATAATAAATTCAAAGTGTTTCAGATGGATATTAAATCAGCCTTTTTGAATGGAGAACTTGAAGAAGAAGTATATATAGATAAGCCTAAAGGTTTCCTTCTAGCAAAAGAGAAAGATATTGTGTGCAGATTGAAGAAATCTCAATATGAAAGCAAGCACCTTGAACTTGGTATGCAAGGTTGGACAAGAATTTGGAAAAGATTGGATTTTCTAAAGGTATGGTGGATAGTAATTTTTGATTGAGAGAAATTGAGAACAGTTTGTTGATAATAGTAATATTTGTTGATGACATAATATTTGGAGACAATGACAAAGAAAGTGATTAGTTTTCTCAAGAAATGAAGAATGAATTTGAAATGAGTATGATAGGAGAAATGAAATTCTTCCTAGGTTTGCAAATTGTACAAAATAGTGATGGTATTTTTATTTCACAAGAAAATTATTTGAAGGACTTGTTATAAATATTTGTCTTGGAAAATTGTAAGCCTATTGGTACACAAATGATAACTAGTCACAAGTTATCTAGCAAAGATGAGACACCTATACTTGAGCAAATGAAGTATAGATCCATGATTGGAGTTTTTTAATATCTAACTCACACTATACTAGATATAGAAAATGTAGTTGGGATTGTAGCTAGATTTCAAGCTAATCCTAAGGAGTATCATTATGTAGTAGTAAAGAGGATATTTAGATATTTGAAGGGAATGTCCAACAATGGATTATTGTATGATAGATCAAGTGATTTCACTCTATGTGCTTATATTGATGAAAATTGGGTAGGTAATATGGATGATAGAAAGATCACCATTGATGGAGCATTCATTCTTGGAGGAATATTAGTTTCTTGGTTGAGAAAGAAACGATATTGTATTTCACAAAGTACAACAGAGGCAAACTATGTAGCAACAAAAAATAACTATAATCAAGTTATGTGGATGAAGAAAATGTTGAAGGAAATTGGAATAGAATTTGGAGAACCTATTATCATATACTGTAATAACACAAGTATAGTAAGTATGTCTAAGAATATTGTATTTCACTCTGAGACTAAGCATATATCTATAAAGTATCATTTTTTTAGATAGAAGGTAGTAGAAAAGGATATTAGATTGGAGTATATGAGTACAAAAGATTAGATTCCAGATATCTTTATGAAGCCCTTACCTAAAGATACATTTGAGTAATTGAGAGGTATTCTTGATGTTATGCCCCTACCTACTTTAGATTAGATGATATAGAGATTGTATTAGTCTAGTGGTACATAACACTATTGTTTGATTGGATTGAATATTGATGCTTCCTATATGAGGGAGTATCTATGATGAGAAGCTTCATTGAGGACTCCCTGTACTTGGTATTGAAAAGTGTCTTTGGACACTTGAGCTAGTCAAAGACTTGAAGTAGTAAATTGATATAATGAGGCCTTTTTCATTGATGTTAATGGGGGAGAAGAGTGCATGAAAAAAATCTCCTAAGACTATATGGGGGAGAGATAGTTTTTAGGGAGATTTAGAAAAATTCATGTACAAGAGAAGGAATATCTCTATGGGAAGATTGAAGCATGAAGAGTTAATAATGCCAAAAGGAAAGATAAGAGTATCATTCAATTGGGGATAAGCTATGACGTTGTTTAGTGTGAACAATTGTTACCAATCCTAAAGAAGTTGTAGAATAGAGTAGTGTTCTAGAGGATTTTAGATTTAATTGATGAAAAGGATTTGAAAATATGAGAACAATAGAAGCAATAGAGTATTGTTGGTATTTTTCAAACTTAGATGTTTTCATCTATGTTTCCAACAATACCAAAGGGGGAGATTGTTAGCATGAATTATGATGGTATTCCTCTAGGGGAGTATCCTAAGCATTGGTGAGCATGTGGTGGTATTGACATGTTGCATTCATGACTATGTTTGTCATTGATACCAATAGAGTAGTAAACCTATGAAGACTAGTAGAGTAGAAGATAGTGATCAAGGTTTTAGAGAAAGAGGTTTAATATTCTTGTAATGTGCGGCTAAGGAAATGCACTACACTATGTCCTAATGATAAGGTTCAATTCACATCAAGTCAAAGATGTATGGAAGATATACCTAATTTATAAAGAGCAATAAAAATATAGAGAAAATATAAAGAAATTTTTTATGATTATATTATATCTTCTAATAGAGATATAATCTGGTGATGCATAGTTAGACATCGATAGAAGAGAGTCTGATGGTGACATCAGCGAGTGTGAGAAGTTGTATAGATTGTGAGATGATAGTTCTATTGTAATTGGGTTTTAATTAATATCTTATTATAATTATTTAGGAAATCCTCAAGGAAAAATCAAGGAATTATTTTGAAGATACAGTATAAAGGAAAGATGTTTTCCTTATTTGTAATGAAATTGATTAATGATTAAATTTGAAGTAGTCAAGGAAGTGCTAAAAGGAGCAGAGTGATTTTTAGATGCAAGTAAGCAATGTAAGGGATTATTGGATGTGAGGTTTGTGATTTGGTAACAAGATCAGAAGGAGCAAAGGTCTGGTTGACAAGATTGAGAAAGAGGAAGAAGAAGTATAGTACAATTCTATTATTCTTCAAGGAATAATACAAAGATCATTTGGACTGTGGGTTCATCTACCTTCCACAACTCCTAATAGGGTTGGAATCTCCTAACATGGATTCAAAGTCTCCTAACATGGATTTATATGTACTAAATGTTGTTATAGACTACTAACATGGTCCATCCTCTAACAAGGAGTATTTATATTAGTACATCATCTTGTGGGTACCATCCCCACTAGGGTTTCTCTAGTTAGCATATCTCATGTTATTTTGTATGAATATCTTTTTGTGGTTTCTATTCATATGGTTAAAGATTAATAAGGTTGATAATTTTGATAATAGTTAGATAACTGGTTCACCCCTACCCCCCTCTCAATTATATTGGTGGACTATATATTATAACAGACTTTGTCATTGAACCCTTGAGATATAGTTTTTTATCACTAAGCATTTTGTTAAGGGCACCAGATGTCATACAACACCTACTAATATTTCTATTGTGTGGATATGAATATGACATTAGTCATAGTTTTGTCACAATAAGATGTAAGCATTAAGGCATGAAAAGCTAGCATGACCAAAATATCTATTCCTATTAATTTAGAAAGAAAACATAAGCATCAAAGAATAAATATTAGGATGAATAGAATGTTTCTTTTGTATAATCACACCATACATATGAGAAATACTCCTCATGCTAAGTAATTAGTAAGCATTTTGTCCTCTATGACCCTTGCATTCATAACCTAAGACAAAGTTTTACAAGTATACTCATAGTGACCTATATGTTCACTTTGCAAGATGAGCATCAATGCTTACTATAGCATAGAGAATTCACTCAAATAGACAAGGAAAAGAACCAACATCACCAAAATTTCCAAATAAAATAGTTGAGGTACATATGGCTATCCAACACAAGATAGAGGCTTTTATAGTGGACGCCCATTTTTTTTGGATCCTATAGATCATTGGAACTAAAATAAAAAATAGAAAACAAAAAAAAGATTGTGCCCCAAATCCTAGATCCTCTAGTCAAGATAGACATCCTAGAGTTTCTTGAAGGGGAATGTTAAAGACAAATAAAAACACATAAATAAAAGATCAACATAGCTCAAATAGTTTCAATTTCAAATTTCATTTTTAGTGTTAGTGAATTGATGCCATCTTTGAAGTTCAAATTGTTTGTGATAAATCTCATTAGTAGTAGGGCAACTGTATATAGATTCAATTAAGACAATCATTGACTGATGCACAAAAGAATCTCTAAGAGGATAGGAAAGTTCTTCTCAACTAGGTAGGTTGCACCTAGACTATAACCAATTTCAATCCACGTAGGTACAAGCAGTGTCTCAAAGATGACTGAAAGCTAATGCACACGTGAGAGAAACAAACTAAAGTAGGAAAATTTTGAAAGTAAAACACAAAAAGAAAGAAAGGGAACACTAAGAATGATTTTATAGAATATAGGAGGTGCATCACTAGATGGATCATTAGAACAAGAGGTACCTATTTACTAGGTTTTCACCTTTTTGGTAGAAATTCATTTTTTACTACCATGATGCCTGTTTGCCAGGTTTTCATCAATGGAAAATTTTCTTCTTTTTTAGTTTTTTGTTCTTATTTCTTTTTCAATTTTTTGTATGTTTCGATGTTTTTAAGTTTTTTTTTTAATTACAAAGGTTCCTATTGCTATGATTCCACCAAGATAAAAGGTTTTTTAAGGACTTTTTGTAAATTTTAGTAGTTTTTTCAAGACATTAGCTATGTACAAAGAGCTTTAGAGAATATTAGGTGTATAACCTTTTTAAGTGAAGGGTATTGATAGGCTCCTTGAGAAATCATCCTTTAGTAGTTGAGAGTTGATAAGCACTTGATCCAAACACAACAATGAAAATATACAGACCAAGCTAGCTTGGATCAGACTTTCCCTTTTATACCTGGTGTTACTAATTCTTTGGGTTCTCTCTTAGAATGAAATCATCCACTTGGAAGTCTTGTGATTTGATATTTTTGTTGTAGCTCTTGGAATTCCTCTTTTGATAAGCTCTAAAATGATTAAATTCCACTTGTTGATGCTCATCCAATAGTTCTAGCTCTTGTCACTAAGATATTCTATTTTTATCATCAGTGATGAGGTCTCTTAGAGAGACTCATAAAGAGGGAATATTGGCCTTGATTAGAAGTAAAACATCTGCTCCATATACCAAAGAAGAGGGTATTTCCCTAGTAGGTGTTCTAATAATTTTTTGATAAGCCCATGGAGTCATATTGATTTCAAGGTTCCAATACCTTCTAGATTTGTTGATTGCACTATGTAATATTTTAAGGATAGCCTTAGTGGAGGCATTCTCTTGTCCATTGCCCTTGGGGTTGTAGATGAAAGACCAATGCAGTATTATTTTGAACTTTGAACATAGCTCTTTTCAATCCTTATTCTTGAATTTCCCTTACTTTTCAATGATCATCAAGGAGGGTATACCATACCTACAGATGATATAGTTTAGGATGAGCATAGATACAATTTTTCCATTATCTTTAGTAAAAGGTACTACCTCCAACCACTTTGCAAAGTAGTGTGTAGTGGTGATGATGAACTTATGTCCATTCAAAGAAGATGGGTGAATCTACCCCACTAGATCAAAGGCCCATTTCTGAAATGACCAAAGTATAATGAATGGGATTAGCTCTCTTGTTGGAGAGTGAATAATATTACTATGAAGTCATTAAAATTTGTAATATTTAGCATATTTGATAGCTTCTTTCTCCATTTCTATCCAATCATAATCAACTCTATTAAGTTTGCAAGCTAGTTCCAATCCATTCAAGTGGGCTCCATGTATGCCTTCATGTATGCTAGCTACTACATATTTGGACTCTTCAAGTTCTATAAATATTAGGAATGTACCATCCAAACTTTTTTTATACAAGTTATTAGCTATGATCATGCATACTATGAAGAACTTTAGATAAGGTGATATTTTTCATTTTAGTTCACAATTTTTGAAAAATTATGGCCATATAAGAAATAGTAGATATGATGGTAGCAAGATGAATCCTATCCTATTTTAGAATAGATCATCTAAGATTAAAGAGATTCTTAGGCCAAGGTAGGGTAATGTTTCCACCATGAACTCATGTTTGAAGTAACTTTTTGGCATCTAGAGCATGGAAGCCAAAGTATCCATAGAATCACCTACTTTGTTATCTACTTGGGGAATCTTCTAAAATGTAACATGTAAAAAATTTTCTTTAGATCATCAACCATTCAATTGTAAGGTACCAATTTCTCATCCTTTATCTAAATAGATGGTGACCTAGTTGATTACCAACTGTGAGCCTCTGAATATATTTAGTTCATCCACCCTCAATTCAATGGAGATTTTCATTCCATTGATTAAGGCTAAATATTCAACAATTCTATTTGTACAAGGGAATAAAATGTTTTACTCCTTATGTAAAGAGTACTTTTGAGGTTTGATGAATACTAATCCAACACTTGATCCTTGCTAAAAGAATGACCCATCAAAGAACTTAGTCCATGTCAATTGTGTCAAGATCAATATGGACTTATTAGGAAACTCAATGTTTATGGGTTGGTGATATATTAATGGCTCTTCTTCGAAATGATCAATAATTTCTTATCCTTTGAGGGATTACCTTTCCACATACTAAGTATCATGACCCATTTTTTTAGTCCACTTGTGAGATTTCCCTTTATTAGTATATATTTAAATGGATCAATCTTCATAATTAGTCTCATAGCATGAGAAAACATGTAGTGTATCAAATTTTGGGAAGCAAAGAAAACTTCCAAACAAGTTTTTTAATAAAAATTTAATTCATTTCATATGAGACCAATGTGTGACTGATGTAATAAATGTCTCTCTATTTTTTGTTTTGGTCTTCTTGAGATAGTAGGATGCCCAAGGATGTGTTAGTTATAGAGATGTAAAAAATGAGTTTTCTCATGAATGGGAGGCATTATGACAGGTAGATTCATATATATTTCTTGATCTATGTTAAGCTCTTCTTGTATTGTTCATCCCATTTATACATCATGCCCTTATGTAGAGTGTTTGCGAATGGTTGTGCCTTGTCTGCTAGTTGTGAGGTGAATTGGTAAATATAATGGAGTCTACCTTGAATTCCTCTCATCTAACTAATATTTTAAGGTGGAGGAATTTCCATGATATCTTAGACCTTTTCAAGATCCACCTCTATGAGTTTTGTAGAAAAAATGTACCCTAGTAGTTTTCCCAATGTGACTCCAAATGAGCGCTTCTTGGGATTTAGCCTAAGAATAAAAAATTTCATGCAGTTTATTATAGGGCCCAAGTCATTTAGATGAGTTCTTTTCTGCATGATTTTAGCTAGAATATCATTAGCATAATATTCCATTGATTTTCTTGCATCATATCATGGAAGATTTGTTTTGACAAACTATTGATATGTAGCTCCAACATTATTTAAGCCAAATGGAATTACATTCAAGTAGAAAGTATCCCATTCACAAGTGAAGGTTATCTTTGATTGATCCTCAAGAACAATCTTAATCTAGTTATAGCCAAACAATTCATCCATTAGTGAATATATTTCATACCAAGTTGTCATATCTATGATCATGTCAATGTTGGGTAGTAGAAAGTCATCCTTTGGTCATGATTTGTTTAGATCATAAAAATTAGTGTAGACTCTAATAGATTTATCATGTTTAGAGATTGATACTATGTTAGATATCCATTTAGTGTAATCAATGCCTCAAATAAATCTATTTTTTAGGATTTTCTCCAATTCAAATTTGATCAAAAGTACCACATGTTGGTGCAACTTTCAAACCTTTTTATTTCACATGTTTAACACCTAGTACAATAGATAAGTGATGCATGATGAGATCATGGTATAGACCTAGTGTATATAAGTATGTCAATACAAAGTTTATTTTCTTCTCTTAGAAGAAAGCAATGAGCTCTTCTTTCTCTTCATTTGATAATAACTATACAAGATGTATGATGTCTAGATTTTCTTCATTACCCATATTTAATGATCATGTTGGTTCTATTAGAACAAATGACCTTTCCTAGAAATGACTTGGAATTGCATCAAATATTTCATCTTTTGGTGCTTCAGAGAGGTTTTCACCTTTAGATATGTCTTTTCTTTTTACTATTTTAGTCTATGATAGTACCAAAACATGGTTTTTTACCATCAGAGAACTTATTCTTTTTCTTTTTGATTGTGTGACCAATATATTTGATGTCAACTTTGACCATGTTTACATTATGTTCACTAGTGGAAGATATTACTAGTTTGACAATATTTAGGTAGTAGGCAAGACCATAGTCATTCTAAAATGTGAGGGCTTTTCTAGATGTAAAGTTGGAGTTCGAGTCTATTAGCTTAGGATAGATGAGTAGAAGAGAAGTGATTGGTTCAAGTGCATTCAAATAGTATAGCCAACAAAAGTATGTCATAGTAACTCAAGGCCTAGTACAATGTTTTCCAAAGCTATGTTCAAATACCTCTGACTCCTAATGACATCAATAAAAGATAAGTCAACATTAGTAGAGTTATAGTAGTCAAAATGAACCCTATACTTCTCACCTACTTAGTTTTGGTTTTCATATATGTACCATATCTATATCTTTGTCAAAAGTTGCATCTGATAGAGAATCAAACTCATAGTCCTGGGAATTAGTGCTACATGGAGGTAGATTGAAATATTCTCCCAAAATCATGGTTACCCACTCCCCACTTTTAGTGTCATCTTTTTTTATGTCAAATTCTTTCAACAATAAGATCTTGACTAGACTCATCTTTTTCTAGTTGGTTTAGGGGAGTAATGGTAACAATTTCAGTAGAATCACTCTTAGTTTCAGCAATACTAACACATGGTAAAAAGATATTTGGCTTTTGAAACAATAAAGAAAGCTCTATGGGAATAGGATAAGGAAAGTATCCTCATATTCAAGACTTTCATCTTGATTTTTAGACTTAGACTAATGTTTAGGCATTTAAGTTTGTACATATTTTTAGGCTCTCGTATGAACTTGTTAATTCCCAAATGAAATGGTACTTAAATAAAACCTAGGCCTACTATGTCATGAGGCCATCTAGATGTAGCTTTGGTTGGATCAATCAAGCTCTTTTTGTTTCATCCCATAGGACCATTCCCTTTATAGCCAATTCATTTCATATATTTGAGGCCATCTCCATATTTTTTAGGGGTTATTTCATGAGTTTGAGCTATGATCAACTATGATTTCTTCTTTATATAGCTAAAAAAAAATGAATATTTTCTTCCATGTATTCTAGAGGTATGATGGCCGATACAAAAGTGTCATTAAAGATAATATTAAGTAGTATAGAAAAGGTTCTTTTCTCTTCAAAATGTCTTCCATAGTGATGAGGAGATACAAGAAGAGATATTAGAGATAGCTCTCATTCCATTTGATACTTTCCCATGTCCTTTAGTTTGTTAACATTTTTTTCAATAGACTCTTGATTAGTTGGAACAAAACTATTAGTAGATTTTAGCATGTGGTGACTGTAGCTGACATTGGTGGGTATTATCACTTCAGCCCCTTCAAATGAGAACTTTATGCATTGGTGATGATGAAATGAATCGCTTGCATCTTGTGTGATGAAGACTATCATTACTTGATACTTGTAGACTATGTCTATTGTCTTCTACACACAACATATGTTATTCTCTAAATCCTTTGAGAGATGTCATATGATAAATAGTTAGGGTCATATTTCTCTTATTTATTGTTATTATTTTTTCTTTATTTATTTATTAATCTATTATATTCACCTATAAATCTAAAATATACAATATAAGTAATAATTTTTAGTTCAGTCCTAAAGAGTTTTGGCCATAGTGCCACCATTTGTGGGCTGATCCCTTTAAATGTAGTATAGAAAACTTAATGGCATCTTTTTCTATCATTGGACTATAAGATAGGTATGTGTCTAATTTTTGGACCTAGGCTTGAGCTATTTCTTCTCCTGAACCATCGAAGCATGGTTGTTTAACCTTATTTATCTTCCCTTGAAGGTTTTTATCCATATGATGTTTCTTACTCTTTTCCAAAAGTTTAGATTCATAGTACTCCTTAAAAAAATTAGTTGTCATAGGTGGGGATCCAAGTTAGCATACATTTGTCCAATTTCTTCGATGCTATGTGGGGTAGCCTCCTCTTCCCTAATAGTTTCTTCTTTGGGAATAAAAGATGGGAAGGTTTCTTGAGGTGTTGAACTCTGTGATGAAGGCTCATATTCCTCATGGGAAGAATGGTGATCTCTATGTAGGTTGGGCCTTTCATTATTACTATTACTCAATTTTTGTATTGTTTCAAGGATAATTCTATTAGATTTTTTAGTTCTTTCAATCTTTCATTGGTTTGTACTATGAAGTTTCTTAGTTCTTGAGCTATTTGCTTGGCCATTGCTGTTGTAGTCACTTCCCACAAGTAGCAGGACTAGGCTCTGATACCACTATAATGTTCCCACTAAATTGGTTGATTAAGGGCAAGTAATACCTGCAAGAAAAAATGTTAGAATCATAATAGCAATAATACTAATTATATTATTCTATCCTCTAAATTATTTCCCAATCTTAAGGACATCTCCAGATCGGGCTTCATAGCTCATATCTATTTTGCCGTCATTCCAAGAGTGCACCCCTTAATATTCTTCTTGGACGGGCATCCCCTATCCAAGGCTATTCACATATGCATATGTTAACAACTTCAAAATATTCTGAATATTGATTATCGGCCATAGCAGCTATGGAGATCTTAAATATCTCACATGTGCTATGCTATGATATCGACACTCGACCATGGCAGGAATGAAGATCTTAAATATCTCTTATCCTCCATGCTTAGAATATCAAATGGTGTTCATAGACTAACACCCAAGTCTTTATTTATCAAACTCAGCTATGGTAGGAATGGAGATCTTAAATATTTCTCATCCTCCATGCTTCAAGTATTAAATGGTGTTCATAGATTAACACCCAAATCTTTTATTTCTCACATATATTTGATTAATAATTTAATTTGATTCTCATTATGATCAATAACTTAAATCATGACGTAGAAAGACTTTGAATAAATATTTATATCTTTTAGGAAAAACAAATATTCTAATTATTATTATCTAACCATCATTATTATTATAACATATAACAATATAACTATTATCATATTTTTATTTATGAATTATAAACATTATAACTCATACTCACGTATGCAAAATTTATGCTTTAACCTAACCCTATTCCATGTGTTGGAGAATGTTGCTGCTATGTTGGATTGAAATCCTCTGCTATGAGTTTGTCATAGTCTTTTCTTGTTGGCATGATATCTACCTATGCCTTTACATTCTCGCCTCTCTGTCTGATCTCTCCACGCTGCCTGATGGTCTTTACCCTATTCGATCCTCTTTCCTCTCTTCTTCTACCATTTTATATGCCCATTTATAAGGTATGGAAAGCCATGTTCAAATGTTGCGTTAGTTTTCTTTAGCACAAATTTATTCAACTAAGTTTGTGTATTAAATGAATATTTGCTTCATCTTTGTTATTTTAAATTTAAATCAATAATGAATGAATTTCTCAATTTAATTCATAATTAATTTTAATAATTTAATAATTGAATGACTCAACTCAAAATTAATTTAATTTCTATGTGATAAAATAAATCTTTTATAAATAAATAAATGATTTTATTATTGTGTGATATGACATAATATTTTAGCTTAGATCCATTGCACTCAACCAACTATCTTTGGTCCCTAATTGATCTGCATGTAGGAATGAATATTGTGTAGGAATGTCAATGATGTCCACATGGGTAAGGGTTGTGCCTTGATATCTCCATCATCCATATTTGTTGAAGACTTCTTGGTCCATGTCAACCCTGCATTACAAGATGTATTTGTACTTGGGCATTAGTCACTTCTACGTTGCTATGTTAATCCTCCTTCCATACTTAGATACTATGGAGTCTATATTATAATATGGTTTTAATATTGAATCTCCTATTCCCCCCATTCACATGTCAAGCATGGTTAATATATATATGTTGGATATTTAATACATCCTTTAGAAGGGTCACACTCTTTATTTAGTGATTATTCTTTATTATTTTATATTTACATAATTGAATATTAAATATATATTTTAGTGCTAGATTAGTCATAAATTGGTATCATATTGATATTACTAATTACTTTGATTATAGAATCAATATTATATAAATACCAATTATTAATTAGTAATATTGTTAAAGTAATACTTACCTGAATTATTTAGAGATATTCTAGTACAAGACAAGGATGTCAATTATGATTGATATTAGATTTCATGATCAAGGGGGGATGTTACATCATATTACTTAAATAAAAAGTAATTCAAATAGAACTTAACTTGATATAGTGGAGCACTCTCAAGCTCCTTGATATGAATTGCTTAGTCGATTTTGAGTCCTGACGAGTAATTCTTATAATATTTGATAGAGAATATATCCCTTCCCAAATTTTATTAATACTCTTTTAGTATGAATTTTTAATCCTTAGAGAAGACTTTATCCCCTCCCTTAGGCCTCTATGGATATCACTTTAGGATTATCCCTCTTTATAATTGTTAGGAGAGACATTATCTCATCCCATATTTCTAGGGATTTCCCTTTAGGATTATCCCTCTCTATTTAATCCTTGGGAGAGACTTTATCCCTTCTTAGGCCTCTAGAATTGTATGGTCTCTGTAGCTTCCTATAGGGAAATTTTTGTGAAGCTTCAGAGTGTAAGTAAATTCAACTAAATATTTACATTATTTTGTTTGTTTTATTCAAATTTCTCTCTTCAATTTGGTAATAAAATGTTCACTATCTTATTTGTTGATCCAAAATAGTTTTCATGAACTACAATTGAATAAATTTACTAATTTCTTATTCCATCAATTTTTTTCCTTCTTCTCTAGTATTATTTACTAATTTTATCCTCAAAATTTATGTATCAAGTGTAATTTCTTCAAAATTCCATCGCTTCTCTCCTTCATTTTGCAATTAGTTACTATTGAGATCATATATATAATATCTTACATACTTATGAAAGCCTTCTACCTCTTTCTTGGATTTTGCTTCTATTCTATTGATTTGATTCCTCTTGCTACACTTGTGTCTTGATGCCCATGGTCCTCTACACCTAAAGCATAGGCATTTCTTCATTATGTCCTCTTTTTTCTTGAGAGTATCTTTTCCTTGGCATTGATGCTCAATAATCCATTGTCCTTTGCAGAAAAAACATTTTCTTTATTTTTTATGTTTTCTTCAGTAATTGTTTCTATGTTCTATCTTTTCTAAAAAAATCTTTGATCTTTCCTTTGAAGGATTTGATTCTACCATTTTTTTCCTTTCTAATGGCTTCTTCCAAGTTTTGTGTTCATGTGGTTTAACAAAGTGTCAGGTGGAGGCTTTTAACCCTTCTATAAACATATGGGTGGGTCTCTATTGGGAAAGGTTTATAACTTTAACTAAAAGCTCTTGGAATTTGTGAGCATATTTGTTAGCTATTCCAATTTGTCTAAGTTGAGTTAGTTCTTCGAAATACCACTTGATGTCTTTATCATCAAATTTGTTCATGAGCTTTTGGTAGAATTATTCATAGGATTTTATATCTTTATGTCCCAAGGAGATATGCACATTGGTCCACCAATCATGTGTTTTTTCCCTATAGATGCACTATAGCAAATTGCAAGGCATCTTCTTCTATCATGGGTGTTAGAATAAAAATGTGTTTGATTTTTCTAACCATTGGTGTGGTGTAATATTTTCTAACCCATCAATGTTTGGAATCTTTATCTTGTTTATTTTATGTTTGAGTTCTTCATTTACAAACCTTCTAAATGTCTCCCTTCATTTTTCATCACAAAAATTATCTAAATGATACCACTTCTCTAATGTTAGGTTCTAGAGTTGCATATGCCCTTGCAATAGCTTCAATCCTAGTCATTGGTTATTCTATTCACTCTTCTTCTCTTGGTAGCTCTACTTTATGTAAGAATGCTGGTTGTGGTATTCTAGTTGGAAAAAATACATTACTATTTTCTAAGTGAGTGGAGCTAGTCTCTCTTTCCTAGTTGGGTTGACCTCTCAAATTGCTGATAGAATTTCACTTATCTTGCAATGCTTGGAGAAGTGCATAATTTGGTTTTCCCATTTAATTCAATAAAGTTTGGCTATTTTGGTTATTTTTATACATATAGGATCTCACCTAATTTGCTAAGTCATTCACTGTAGTTTTTTTGTCCTCCTCTCACTGGATGATAAGATTATGCTTTGATACCACTATAATGTCCCCTAACTTTAACCCCTTAGAGTTTGGAATTTTCTACCAACTTTTCAATGGTAAGAAACTTATTTCTCTAGAAATATTTACAATTTCAAAACTAATATATATCATTAAGTCCAACACACAAGATTATGGATGATATTTTTGTATAAACCTTTATACAAAATGGAAGAAGTATATTTAGATTAATATATATCAATCCTCAACTATATTCTAGATCAAAATCTATATCGACCACCAACTATCTTCTCTTGATATTAGTGAGATATTGGTACTTTTCTATGATCCAACAAGACTTCTTGATATGCTATGATTATGAGTTTGATATCTTCAGTTATATTAATGATTATGTATGGTGGTTCTTCTAATACTTGTATACAAGCCTAACACTTATTTGGGTGTTTTCCTTCATCTTAGATTATTTTATGACATGATTACACTAATGTAATTTTTATATCTTTGAATTTAGAATTGTGTAGTTTGTATGATCTTCTTCCTTATATAATTATCCACTCAATATCCAAGATTTCTTCCCATCACTATTTCTCTTGACCTCATTGTCTTATCTTGTTATGTTCACATGGTATCTATCTCATATGGTAGATTTTAACTCTATCAAACAAAATAAAAATGACCTCCTCAAGGCTTCTCTCCAAAGTATCCCTACTTATACCCTCAATATCTTCAAGATTCCAGCCAAATATGCTAATTCTATTGACAAAATCCAAAGGAACTTTCTTTGGTCTAGTTCCGAGGAGAAGAAGAGAATGGCTTTAATTTCTTGGGATCAAATTTGTAAGCCTAAAATGGATAGTGGTTTGGGAATTAGGTCAGTGAGAAGTATGAATAAAGCTCTTCTTGCTAAGCAGGGTTGGAGAGTTTATCATGATGATAAGGAATGGAGTACTATTCAAAAACATATATACCTATTTAATGCTCTTTTTTTATTTGATTTTCTTTCTTATCCTAATGTTTTATCTCCTTTTTCTATTTGGGGAGTTGTGTAGGGAGCTAAAAACATTTTAATTAAAGGTTGTTCTTGGGAAGTGGGTAATGGGAAAAAGATTAGGTTTTGGGATGATGTTTGGATTCTAGATCATCTTGTGATTGAGGATTTTGAGGATAGAACTTAGATTGACAGATGTACAAAAATATTTGGTACTCTTGTGGAACATTACTGGATTAATAACAAGTGGGTAAACCTTGCTGAAAGTAATCAAGCTTTCCCTAATACTTAGCTAATCTTGAATGCCCTTAGCCTTTATCCCTATATTGAATATACAATGATTTGGGGTGCTGATGTAAGTGGTTTTTTTAAAGTCTCTTTTGTTTTCAGAATTGAGGAAAAGGGTCCTCAACCTTTGTGGAGAAAAGTATGGATAAAAGGTCTCACTCCAAAAATTAATATTTTCTTCTAGATCTTGCTTCAAAACAAAATTCTAACCATGCATAATTTGCAAAAAAGAGGAATCAATATGGTTAACAGATGAAACTTATGTAAAGAGGGTTATGAAGATAGCAATCATCTCTTCTTAAATTGTAGCTATAGCCAAAAAGTATGGAGTTACATTCTAAACTATTGGAATTTAGATTGGGTTCAACACAACAAAATTGATCATTGCTTCCAGACCTGGACAGGTCTATCTAAGGAAAGCAATACTAGTTTTTTTGTGGAAAATTAACTTGCCCCATCTTTGGTGAGGAATTTGGAAAGAAAGAAATAATAGAATATTTAGAGTCAAATAAATGCATGAGTGGGTTCTTGGTCATAACATAATCAGAGCTATCAAGGAAAACTTTAATTATTATGGAAAATTAAGTGATGAATTCCAAATTAATAATCCTATGCAGACTAAAGGTCTTAAAATTAAGATTAATGATCAAAGATAGAATGTTAAATGAAATTCTCCATGCATGGGATGGATTAAAGGAAACTTTGAAAGTGTCCTGGTAAAGCTGGTTGTGGAGGGGTGTTATGGGATGATATTTGTAGAATTGTTGATGCTATTGCTATTCCTAGTGGGATCTCTACTAGCCATAAAGCTGAGGCAACAATAGTGTTGTATACTATGAGGCTGGCTATGGAAATTAGTTATCAAAACCTTTGGATGGAATGAAATTCACTAAATATCATCAACATGCTCAATAACAAGAGTTTGATCACTTGGTCTATTGAAGATAGTTTAACATAAATCAAAAAATTAATGAAGAAATTTGATAATGTTATATTTTCCCATATTTTTTGAGAGGTAAATTCTATTGCTAACTAGATTGCTAACCAATATGTCTATTGGGAAAGTAAGTTGATGTGGTATGCTGATCTAAGCAAGAGTGTGGAGATAACATAGATTATTAATAATGATAGGACACACATGGGAGAAGGAAAGGTTTGCTAAGATTGGAAAATTTATGAAGCAAAGTGGTGGGTTTATGGAGGACAAATTGAGATTCCCAAGGAAGTACCAAAGAGCTATTATGATTTTCATTTGTCATGTAAGTATATTTATTAGCTCATGAGTGATATTCAATACTTTACTTCATTTTTTGGGTTGTGTTATGCTAGTATTCTATAGAGTTTTTCAAGTTTTCGAGATGGGTGGTGAACCAAGGAAGCAAGAGCTGAGCAATTGTAGGGCTTGGAAGGCCAAGGCTTCTATATGAATTTTTTTCAAAAAGGTAATGTGATGACCTATATAAAGAATCTCCATGGTTATAAACCTCATATTACAAAAGTGTTCTTCAAAAAATTGGTTTAAATATAGGGTAACTTTGCATGGGGTCATGGTGAATTTGACTGAAGATTTTATTGCTGAGGTTATGAGGCTACCAAATGAAGGGTTGAAATTTAGTAAGGAGACTAGTATCTCCAATATGGCCTTCAAGAAATTTCCAAAGACAAAAGTCAAAGAAAAGAATTTGGAGAAAAATGGGGATTTCTATGAACTGAAACAAATTAAAGTGATTTAGAGAGATGTGATGTCTTATATCTGTGAGTATTTTATTCTTGATGGTAGGGCTAAAAGGGTCCATAAATTTCACTTTGTTTTCCTAAATCATTTTATGCACAAAGATAGGATTTCCTCCCATTTTTTATGAAATATTCTCTGCTTCTAAGCCTTTATGCACATAGGAAAAAAGAGTCTCATCTAGTGTTGCATGAAGGTTTAATTTTACTTAAGGAAAAATATTGCAAAAGTAAGGCTATAAAGCCCTCTCTGATCTATGAGAAAAGAAAAGGGACTAGAAGTGAGACCCATCCTAAGAGAATTAAGGTTGAAGAAGGGGCAAGTATTAAAAAAAAGATTTTAAAACAGGAAAGGACTAAGAAACATGTTGAGGAAATCATGGAGTCTGAGAATTTGGACAATAATGAGAAGAAGGATACAAACAATGATGAGAAAATGGAAATGGGGGATTTTAGCTCTAACTTAGATGGGTACTCAAGGAGTAAAGGGGTGCCTATTGGTAAAGATAACATGGATGGAATTCATGAAAGAAATATGAGGTCGGATACCCATGGAGAGGATAATGATAAGTTGAGTGATCACCCTTCCCATAATGCCAGCGAGGAGGAAATGGAGGAGGAAATGGGAAAGGAGAATGAGGACAAAGACCCTATGGGTAAGGATAGTAGCTAGAGTAAAGGGGTGAATGAGGAAAGGATGGAGAATATGAACATAAAAATTGATACCATGATTAATATTGTTTCTTCCTCATAGCCTAGGAATGTGGATGATGGAAGGGATAATGCTAAGATCTCCTTTCTTCACACTGCAAAGCTCAAGGTAGAGACATCTCTTTAGGGTGATTCATGGATGTATAATGAATTAATGGCTCTCAAAAAGAAAATTGGGATAATACAAAGATATTTGGATGCTAAATGGGCTAGGATTACCTAGTTGGAAGTGTATATCAGTAACATTCTTGATAAGCTAAAAGAAACTCTATCATCTTATTAAGGAAAGTGGTCTAAAAATGGAACAAGTTACTTCCAGTCTTTGTGTAGTGGTGGCTAGATTGGGAAAGAAAAGAAATGAAGAAATTATGTTACCTGGTAATATTAGTGTGGGGAGTCCTAGTGAGCCTAGTAAGAGAACAAGGCAACTAGGAAAAAGGTTGCTTAGGCTATTGGGTTTCCTATTCCTTTGACTATTGATATCATCTAGGGTACTCCGAAAAAAATTAAAGAGGTGGAAAATATAATCAAGGAGCTTCTATAGGTATGGGCTATGGATCAAGCATGTTGGTTTCTAGTCAAGGTGGTTTTGCTGGTTTTTTCCCATTTGTTTTGAAACATTAGGTTCTAGGTCCTTGTAAAACCTAGTTGTTTTGTTTGGTTTAAACTCTTGGTTTCAAGTCCTTGTAAAACCTAGTAGTGATTTTAATGTTTATCTTTAGTTTTTTGTAAAGGGTTTTAGGTCCCTTGAAAACCTACTTTTACCGTAATCTAAAATAATGACCTCCTCACCCTTTTTTTCATTAATTATATGTCAATGCCACAATATTCATTTTTTTCCCTTTTTATTAGATTGTTAGCATTCTAATTAGAACTCTTTATACTTGTCTATGTGGGCACATATAGATTCATTTTTATCTCCACTCTTTAATATCATTCTCTCTTTATTTTTTGTTTGTGTTTTCCTATCTATATTTTCCCCCTCCATCAAACTCATTTGACCATCTTCTTATATCTTAATCACTGGATGACTAAACATATAGGAAAATACATGTTTGATAAGTTTCATCTTTAAAATATCACCAATATAACAAAATCATAGTTTTATTAATAATCTAGAAATGTTCAGTATTTTATTTCATCACATATGGTGGAAATTATAAAATGCTCATGTGATGAGGACTATAGCTACTTGAAACTTCTAGACTACATCTATTGTCTTCTACACATAGCATATGTTATTCTCTTAATCCTTTGAGAGATGTCTTGTCATAAATACTTAGGGTCATGTGCATCTTATTTATTATTATTATTTTTTCTTTATTTATTTATCAATCTAATATATTCACCTCTAAATATATAATATATAGTATTAGTAATAATTTTAAGTTCTTAACTATTATTATTATTTTCTTATTATATTTATAATATATAATTATAAATTAGATTTTAATGTATTTTTTTATTAGTTAATTTTAAATTTTATAAATATGGTGAGATGACATTGTGAATCCAAGGCCTATCCAACAATATGTTGTATGCCAAAGATGTGTCATTGGGAACCTAACATATGACATCTCGCTCTATATGTGCCTCTATGATAGGAAGCACAACAAGACCTTTGGATTTTCTCTCTTCTTTGTTGTATGATTTGATGGAGATTTTCCTATGAGGATTAATGGAATCCTTATCCTATCTCATTTCAGTCAAAAAACTAGTGGAATAGATGTTAATACTAGAACTATTTTCTATTAGCACATGGTAGACATATTTTTTATGGATCACAACTTCAATATGTAGTGGATGGTATTGAGGATGACTTAGAGAATTATTGTTCTCCTTAGACAAGGATAGGTAGTAAGGTGAAGTCCAGTGACCCACCGTGGATTGAAATAAATTGTGATCAAGATCCTTAGGTATGCTAGCCTCAGTAAGAGATTTATCAAGATTTTTCCTATGAGCAAGCAAGATTTTTAGCAATTCAAAAATGGTAATTTGAGAATTAGTTCATTGCAATTTTTCTAGAATGTTTTATTTTGTGGTGTTGGAAGATGTTATTAGTTTTGTGCTCTTGTTGGTCAAACTAGAATAAGTTTTAACTTTAAGTTATTTAGTTTTAGACATAGAAGGTGAAGGGTCTTTGAGTACTATTTTGGAATAGGACCTTATGATAGAGTCTATGTAAATTTTGAATTTCCCTTGATAAGATTTAAGAGGTGTAGCCCCTTTTAGGAGAAATGGAGTTTTTGGTTTTGCATTTTCACTTTTCCCTTTTATTGTGATAACATCATAGTATTCAAAACCCATGGGTTCAACCATGTTGATTACATTGTCATCATTAGTGTATGTGTAATTGACCTTGGCAATGTTCTTTTGTTAGGATGATTCTCCCTTTTCATGGGGGGAATGGCTCCTACAACTACATCACCATCATCAATCAAGTCTTGAATCTTGTATCTCATTTAGATGCATTTTTTGGTTTTATAAGTTTATTTTTTGTGGTAGTTATAGTATGAATATTCATCCCACCATGTAGTTCTTAATTGTGGATCATATGGACACGAATTGTCTAGAGGACTGATAATCTAATTTTGAAGCTTCTAGTAGACCACTTCAAGAGGTTCACCCAGAGGTGTGAAGTCACACTTAGGAATTATTGACAATATGGATAGGTTAGATAATTTTATTTTTTCATATATGAAAACATATTAGTCATATCAAGTGGGTAGATCATGAAGATGAAGAATTGGCATGTATACTTAGAAAATTATCAAAGTATTACTTAGTTTATCTGGCATAACAAATAAACTTTTGATTGACAAGCTTCGTAGGTTATCATGGAAATGTGAAAAGTTAGGTATGAATACCTAAAACTATGACAATTATTTATGCAAGTGTGTGGGATAGTAAAAATTGTACAGACATAGTTATGGTCAGTTTACCAGTTATAGTAGTATATAGGCATAACAAAGCATGGTAAAAAAAAGGGTACTTTGGGTTACAAAATTATTTTTTTTACAAAATAATTATTTAACTAATTAGGGATGACATCCTATATGTTAACCCTAGGAGGGAAAAAGTTAATTTTGTATTTTGTAAAGTGTATATGAAGACCGACTGGGTAGATAATTATAAATTAGCAAGGTATAAATGAAAGATTGTGAATGCAAAGTTGTGTGAAGTGAAAAAATGTAATGATTTATTGATGTAACAATATGTGATGTGAATTCTAATGTATGATCAAAGCAATCAAATTATATGATGAGAATCAAAGGGAGTATCAAATATTCAAGATATAAATAGCAGTGTAAATAGGTTTTTGTATCTATCTCTTTGTATTAAAGAACTACATTGTATATTTTATGTTTGGATAGTGGGATCATCTAACATAAATTGTGTATTTATATATAAAAAATCTTATTGGAGTTTAGACTTATAAAAAGGCTTAGGTCCTTTAAAATGGACCAAGATATTATATGGATGTAATAAATTCCTAACATGATCAATATCTTTCACAAGATACTTTTGATTAATGAATCGTTTTGGGGGTATGATCCCCATTGGGGTTTTTCCTTAGCCTTGTTGGATATAATTTTAGTGAATCATTTTTATTAGTTCTCTTATTGCATGCTTATGTTTATTGTTTATCAAAGTTTTTTTTCTTTCATATGCCAATTATAAGATTGATAATAATATCTAGTTTTGGGCTAAATTTTGTAAAATATTGATTCACCCCCCTCTCGCTCTTAGTATTTCCTATTTCTAACAATAGGTATCAAATAATTGTTATATAGAAGAGGATTAATGGATTTTGTAAGATCCCTATAGATATGGAACAATTATAGAAGAGCCTAGAAGTAGCTCTTGAGCATATTGACATTCTTACTAAAGAAAGAGATGCTTTGAAAGAAAGATATGAGGATGCAAAAGGTTACATTGGAAAGATGAAAGATAAGATTGATTATCTCAAATCTAAGAAACAACCTAAAGATCAAATCAATGAAAGTGATGAAGTTTTCGTATTGAAGAAAGAAAATGAGATCCTAAAGCATGAACTAAAGATCACTGATATGAAATTATGCCTAAAAAAAGATGATAGAAAAATTTAGTCAAATCAAAAATCTAAGAAGGCATATTTGAGATCTAAATTTACAAAAGTTACATCTAAGCTTGAATCTACTAAGTTGCAGTATGTGAAACTTGAGAACTACAATATCATTATGCATGAAGATTTAACCCAGACTAAGGAAAAACTTGAGAAGTTATATTCTAGTAGTGAGAAGATTGATGGACAAATTTCTTTTTAGAGACCTTCTTATGATAATACTAGTCTTGGATATTTCATTGGAGAAAAGTCACCTAAGAAATATAAGTAGATTTATTAGCCTTTACAAAATAAAGAAGATCTAAACAATATTGAGTCAAGTTAATCTGATAATTCACCTAAGGAGGCTGAGCAAGTCAAGCATCCTAAACAATTTGATGAACCTAAGCAACACAAGAAATTTGAATCACCTAAAGAAGTGAGATATGGATTCAAAGGTGGATTTTATCATGTAATGAGATTGGTCATACAAAAATGGACTACACAGGTAAGTCATTCAAAATAGTTACTAATTTTTATTGTTATAATTATAATGGTTTTTCTTATATACAAGTTAATTGTAAGAAACCTAGGTTTGATAATAGTAATAGAAATAGAAGAATTTTTAGAGGAATTAACCCTACAGGAAGAAAATACGACAAAGGAAACAATGGAATGAGAAGCCACATTATGTGTTACTATTGACATTAAGGTCAAAGTTTGTTTTATTAGTGACTCAAACTTAGTCAATTGGTTAAACTATAGTCGAGCTCTATAGTTGCTACCAAGCTTATCTTCTAGTTTGTAGTGTTAACCAAGTGCTATAGTTACTAATGAGATAAGTAGCCTATGTATATAGTAGCTACCAAGTTATATAGTTGTTATCAAGTTCTATAGTTGCTACCAAATTCCATAATCTTTATTTAGTATATGGTGAGCAATATCTACTAAGTTGATTCATGCTAGTGCTAATCAAGCTTCATAGTATTAACTAAGTTGCATAGTATCAACCATGCTCTATAGTACCTACCAAGCTCTCAGTATGAAGTGATTTAGTTTATATACTAAGCTTTGAGTGTTAGTGCTAACCTATCCAAGGTGTGTCAACCAAGTGATTCAGTTTATACTAAGCTTGCAATGTTAGTGTTGAACGAGTCATGTAGTGTCAATCGAGTGGCTCAGTTTATATGCCAAATTTTGTAGTTTTCACTAAGTCACTCAATGTTGACCAATTTCAAGCTATTTTGAAGTGATTAGTATGGATCAAGCTTCTACATCTACTAAGTGCATGATGATGCTGACCATTAACAATGGTTGTCAAGTATCAAAACATCATCGAGTCTATCTTCAGAACCTAAGTGCCAGTAGTTGGGCTATGATTTTTATGGAAACTTATATTGTAGTTGACTCTAATGAGTTGTGATTTGGATTTCTATAAATGTAATAACTTATATCATATCCAAGTGTGATTGTGTGAAGCAAATATGAAGAGTAGAAGTATGAATTGATAAGGCTACAAGTAGTATAAGGGATAACAAAGATTTATCCATCATAGAAAGGTGATCTTTCCACTACAAGGAATCTCAACCAGCAAATCAAAGTTGCAAATTAGAGATCATCCACTAGTTCATCCTAATAGGTGTATCAGTCTTTATCAAATCCATTTACTGAGTACATACTTCATTGTATGTTTTGTAAATCCTTTCACAAGGTGGATCTAGCAGTCCTTATTACTCTTAATAGGGAAGATCATTAGAAGTGATCAATTGTAAGCCTTAATAGGCCAACTTTATACTATGGTACTAAATCTTGTTGGTATCATCCCACCCCACTTTTACTTTCTATTTGGAAGGTTTCTGGATCACCATATCTTGTGTCAAAGTGTTATGAATGTTTTACTGCTTTCATTCTTTCATGCACACAATTAGATCATAACATTATATGAAGGATTAAATCATTAAATACGTTAAATTTTATTCCTGATTCACCCTCCCCTCTTAGTAACCTTGCCTACCTAATACTTCCAACAATTGGTATTAGAGCATTTGGTTCTCAAAGAAGAAGTTTAACAACTTGAGAAAATATTAGAGGTAATGGAGGTATACAAGCTAGAGAAGCTATTGAGAATGACAAGTTGGATTTGGAATTGGCTATTGGAAATTTGAAAAAATTAAAGGACCACCTTTATCAATCTCTTCAAAGAAGGAAAGAAATGGCAAGACAAACTAATGCTAATCTCTACATTGAAGAAAGAATTGAAGATATATGTCTTGAAAGAAACTCAAATGAAGCTCATAAAGCAATCAAAGATTTAATTGAGAAGAATCTTAATCTCCAAGAAGAAATAAGAAAGCTAAAAAGAGAACAAAAAATCCAATTAGTTAGATAATGTGAAGTCATGGAACAAAAGAACAAAGCCATAGAAGAGATAGAAGAAAAGAACAATGAAATCAATCAACTATCCATCTAGCAAGGAGATTTTATTGATCAACTCATTGGTGAAAATGAAGAACTCATGAATCTAATATCAGAGAATGAAAGATTATAGAATGATCTAAACACTAAAAAGCAAACCAATGAGAGAATGATAAAATCTCAAGAAAGAATGAATCAATTGAATGAGAAAAATCAATATAGACACAAAGGAAAAGCATGATTAGGTTATACAAAAGAAGGAGAATCATCCAAGAAAAAAGAACAAAAGGCCTACTTAAAATCATTGTAGTAAGACAAGTCATACATCAAACAAATGCTAGAGCAATGGTAAACCAAGATTCAATGGAAAGTGCTACAATTGCAATAAGCATGGACATAGAGCAAGTGAATGCAAGGAGAAATATAAGTTTAAAGGAAAGTGATAAAGTTGCAATAAAAAAGGACACAAATCCTTAGAGTGCAAAAATAAGAAATTGTATCCAACAGAACATATTGTAAAAGCTATATTTGGATGGGACTACAACACATGCTATAGATGCCACTACTATGGAGAGTTTGGGCACATTGGAGCAAATTATGTGAAACATCACATGAGGAAAAAGGACACCACCAGAAGATGTTTGATTTGTACAAAACTTGGACACCTTGCCAAGAACTGTATGAACACTAGAATAGTTGAAGATGAAAAGAAAGCCAAAGATGACAATATTAGGAAAAAAATGAAGCAAAAATAGATGCCAAAGTCTTTTGAAAATAAACATCCTAGTCATGAAGCAAATGTCACTCAAGAGTTGGGTGACTCAAGCACTTCAACTTGAATTCCCAAGGGAATAAATGGAACTAAGATCATGAAGTAGACATTTATCATTAATTCCAACCAGCTTGAAGAAAAGATCCATACTCACATTCAAGATGTACAAGGAACACTGAGTGGATGTAAAGATTCAAGACCTTACCAAGCTAGGTCGAGTTGCAAGACCCTATTGAGAAAGTTTAGGTTACACTAAAGTATTGTGTGTAGACTCTGAGTTATTGCAGACTATATCGAGAAATGTTGAGACTGTCAAGCTATGAATGTCTGCCAATCATTTAAGATAGAACTAAGTGGAAGACAGTCTGTCACCAAGAAAGTGATCATACCAAAGCATTTATGGCAATTAAAAAGTAAAAATTTGTTAAAAGTAATAAAATTGAATTCATTTTTTGTCGTGAATTTTTGAGAGCTATTTGTGAAGAGTGATTTTTGTGCTTCCAAGCTATCTATGTGTTTTCTATTGGAAGAATTCTTGAAACTTTCAAAACTCTACAAAGACCCTACCAAGCATGGTGTCCTCCAATAACATAGTGAAGAAGAGATCAAAAATGCTTGTTTGAGGAATAGAATGTGAGCTTCTAGTATTCAAGATTAGTCTAGCTATTGTTGAATCACTTGACCTAGTAGGTGCACAATCTAAAATTCCTTCACATGCATTACTCATGCACGAAACATGCTCTTATTATCAATATTCTATTCAAGAGCTAGAGATACATAAAATGCATGAAGCATTGAATGAGTTAAGTGTAAATGTGCTCTAAAACATGAGCATCTTCATTTGGAAGAAAAGGGTTTGACACATATTTTGCATATGCTAAGTGATTTTTAGGAAAAATAGATAAGATTCATCCTTAGCTTATTTCACAATGGAATTGTAGTTAGATCAGCTCATTTTGATCACAAGTAAGATGATTCATTGAATCACTAGTCTTCCAATCTTTAATAAAGCCAAGGTGACCAAAACCCTAGTTCGGGTTGAACTAGCAAAGAAAACTCTTGCCAAGTGGGATGGAAAAGGGGTGAAGATCAATGGTATCATAGAAATAGAATTAAAATTTGCAATTCATGTCATTGCCCACAAAATCTATAGCTCCAATCATCTCAATAGTGTATCATGTGAGGTAGTAGATTTGGCCTACAAGGTGGTGAAAAGAAACATAACATTTGACCTTGCCAAGTTGTTATTAAATCAATTCAATAAGAACATGGAAAGTATCAGAGGATCCAAGAATAATCCATGTAATTTTGGTTCACTCATAACCTATTTATTTTTATTTGTACAAAAATTCTTCCCTTCCAAAGGTACAATTGTATGGAGAAAAGATGTACCTATTCTATATTAGATTAATGAATACATAACAGAGATGGGAGAAAATTTTTATAGTATTATGGATAAATATTTTGATTCTTTCAAAGAAAAGATGAATAATAGATATAGAATACCAAAGAATATGGTAAAGGACTATAAAGATGATATCTGTTTCATGGTAGACTATGAAAGAGTCTATATTTAGGCAATCAGACCAAGGGTAGCAAGTGTTAAGCCTCTTGAGTATGAGGTTAACATTGATGATACAAAAGATATTATTGAGGCTCTACTAAATGAGCCCGTGGATCCAAAGGTACCATACTTTGTAACTTATGAAGAGGCCAAGGCAAGGATAGAACTTGAAATCAAGCTTCCTCAAGTAGTTAAAAAAGGAAGAAAGAGGATAGCAAAAATAAAGCAAGCAAGTTCTACTCTCCTGTTAACAAAGGGAAAAGGAGATGATGTGGAAGAAGATGATGCCAAAGATGAAGAAGAAGAAACCAAGTTTGAGGAAAAAGAGCCTCTAAAGAAGAAAGGTAAGGTTGTTATAACTAGACTTACTAAATCATCCACTATTGCATTCATAAGAAGAGCATCAAAATCAAGGAAGAAGTTGAAGTTGGGAGAGAGGAAGATGACAACCAAACTATATTTCTAAAGTCTCCTCCTACAATTCAATAAAGGTTGAAGAAGATGGAAGAAGGTTCTGGTATGAATAGTTTCAAATCTTTAAGGTATGAAACTAGGAACCCCAAGGAGAAGACACAAATTGAAGACATTCTATTGTCTAAACTAGGTAAGTGGAAGTACTTACCAGATGAGATTTCTCCACAAGTCCCTGATGCACTTCTTCAAGCCATCAAGCCAAAATGGGAGGATGCAAAGAAAAAATTCATGGACATCTATGAATAGATGCTAAGATAGCTCATGTTGAGTCTTAGCAATAAAACAATGAAAGAAGCTTTAAATAAAAATGAAAAGAAGCTGCACCTAAGTTCAACGCATGTCTTGTGTTGATGAAAGACATAGAATCTGTAATAAAATCTACCATTGCCACATGGAAGAACACATTTCAACTACATCAACCGAGTGACTTTGTTGTTCATGTTGATGACAAAGATGATGAAAATGACAAGGATGATGACAATGATGATGATGAAAAAGATGTGAAAACATAAGATCTAAATCTTGATGATAAGGAGGAAGAATAAGAAGCTACAGAGGAAAGTCTCCCTGAGATACATAATATTGAGAAAACTAAGCAAGAGAAGATTGTAGCTCTAGTGATGGCCTCATTTCCTCACTCTTTGAGAAAAGCTTTAATGCCATCAAGCTCTAAGAAAGCTTCTGCCAAGTTGGTTGTGGTAACCAATACAACACCAAGCACTCAACCAATCCGTGCACCTGTTCAGTTGAGTAGTGTATTGGCTAAAGTGACTTGTACTTCATGTACTAAGTAGCTAGTATCATTAGATCTAATAATACTAAAACCAAGTATTTCTACTATTAGTGCATTATCTACTTTTTTTGCTAGCCCCTCAATTTCCACAATTGTTACTATTCTAAATGTGTCAATAACAAGTACAATAATAGTTGAGAATTAGTCTCAACCAAGTACTAAAGTACTAGTCAAAGGTAAGAAAATTGTTTCTCCTACGTTGAAAGAAAAGGATGAAGAAGAGGAAATAGATTTAGAAGAGGATGTTGTTATTCCAAACTGGTTTATCACTACCCTCACTACCAACAAGATGAACATCCTAGGGAAACTATTGCAGAAGAGAGCTAAGAAAAAACTTCTTAGAGAGCATAAAAGAAAAGAGACACAAGTGCTTGAAGATATAAAATACATATTTATAAATGCACCGAGTATAGAGGTTGATAGTACACAACCTATTTTGGATCAATTGGTAGAAGTTGTCAATAAATTCAATGAAGGTATAAATGGACAAGATAAATTACTATAGAGAGTAGAAAGGAAATTTGAAAACAAGATATTAGAACAAGTAGCACAAAAAATTGCAATAAACTAGGTAGAATCATCGATTGTTCTTAATACATTGGAAACCTCTAAAAATAATGTAACTTCATTATTTAGAAAGTTATTTAATACATCTATCTTCACCCTACAATGGATCAAAGAAAAATTATCCAAGATAGATAAAGACTTGAAGGAAAGTACACACTAGTTCTCACTTGACACAAGCCATAGTTCTGCTGACTATTCAAAAATTAGATATCTAACAAATTTGCAAGCATAATTATTAAGGGAAGAAGCTAGGATTAGGGCCAAACTTGTAGAAATGCAAGGCATGATTCTTCCAAACATGGATGCATTACATAAACACAATGTACATCCCAAGACACTCATCCATGACAATAACTTCTTCATAGCTGATCACATGATGGAGTTATCGACATAAGTACAAATTGCATTACATGCCAGCAAAGTGTTACAAGAAAATTGGGACAAAACAATGGCATTGATTTTGAAGGTACATTCTAACTTCTTTTCACATTTTGGTATCAACATGTAAGATACACACCTTTGACATTCATCTCAAAAATGGGGAGAAGTATAATATAACGTATAGTATGACAAAGAATATTGGGGAGAAGAATATATGATCTATGTAAATACATGTATGGGGGAGCAATACTCTATATTTATGTATATAGATGAGATATATGTATAGGGAGAATCATAATACATGTACAGATAATTAGAAAACATATTTTACAAAAGAAATTTTGAAAATTCTCAAAAATAGAGTATGTTACCGAGTTGTAGACACAAAAAGAGGATAAAATAATATTTTAGCATTTAGTTTTGGATTGATAAGTGTTTTTGTAAATAATTAAAAAGGGGGATATTGTTGACATTGAGGTCAAATTTTTTTTATTAGTGACTCACACTTAGTCTATTAGTTAAACTACTATTGAGCTCTATAGTTACTACTGAGCTTATCTTCTAGTTTGTAGTGTTAACCAAGTGCTATAGTTACTACTGATCTAAGAAGCCTATGTATATAATAGCTAACAAGTTATATAGGTGTTACTAAGTTTTTTAGTTGCTATTGAATCCTAGAATATTTATTCAATATATGGAAAGCAATATCTACCGAGTTGATAAGTGTCAGTGCTAACTGAGCTTTATAGTATTAACTGAGTTGCACAGTATCAACCATGCTCTCTAGTATCTACCAAGCTCTTAGTATCAATTGATTCATTTTATATGTTGAGCTTAGATTTTTAGTGTTGATTGAGCCAAGGTGTGTCAACCAAGAAATTTAGTTTATACCAATCTTGTAGTGTTAGTGTTGACCAAGCCATGCAGTGTCAACCAAGTGACTCAGTTTATATGCCAAGTTTTGCAGTATTCACCGAGTCACTTAGTGCTAACCAAGTTCAAGCTACTTCAAAGTGATTATTATGGACCAATATTCTATGTCTCTTGAGTACATGATGGTTTTGAGTGTTGACAATAGTTGTTGAGTATTAGAAAATCACTAAGTTTGTCTTCAAAACTCGAGTGCCAGTAGTTGGGCTGACTTTATGATTTTTATGGAAACTTGTATTGTAGTTGACTCCAATGAGTTGTGGTTTGGATTTCTATATATGTAATAATTTATATCATATCCAAGTGTGATTATGTGAAGTGAATATGAAGAGCAGAAGTGTGAATTGATAAGGCCACAAGTAATATAAGTGATAGCAAAGATTTATGCATCACAACAAGGTGATCTTTACACTAAAAGGAATCTCAACCAACAAATCAAAGTTGTAGATCAAAGATCAGCCACTAGTTCATCCTAATAGGTATATTAGTTAAATCCTTTAACAAGGTAAATTTAATTGTCTTTGTCAAATCTCTTTACTAAGTGTATAGTTCATTGTATTTTTTGTAAAACCTTTCACAAGGTGGACCTAGTAGTCCTTATTGCTCCAAATAGGGAAGATCATCATAAGTGATCAACTATAATCCTTAACTAGACAACTTTATACTGTAGTACTAAAGCTTGTGGGTATCATCCCCACCCTAGCTTTACTTTCTATTTATAAAGCATATGGGTCACCATATCTTATGCCAAAGTGTTATAAATGTTTTACTACTTTCATTCTTTCATGCATGCAATTAGATCAGAACATTATATGAAGGATTAATTGGTGAAATAAGTTAAAGTTTTATTGGTTCCTAATTCACCCCTCCCTTCTTACTAACCTTTCCTATATAATACTTACAATAGTTACAAGTGTAGCCTGGACCCAGATTTGGAAATAATGCACTAGTATTCTAGTTATGAAACAACTTTGGTAATATAGAAAGATTCTATAAAATGGACTTAAGGAGCAATAGAAGGAATCTAGAATTTAGAAGGAACATGATGTAGGAGCATCTTGGGTGTAAGGGCAATTTGCATCACCCAAAAATATTTTATTTTCAGTCTTTTCTATTTTAATAAGGACTAGTAGATAGAGTGGTTACTATTTATGGGAACTTGCTATTTTTAGTAAGTTTTCCATATGATCTTAAAAGGTTCTCATTTTATATAGGAAGATTCATTTTAGAGATACAAGCCTGCCATAAAAATCTCATTGCTCCAACTTAAGTATCGGAGAAGTTATTGCAAATTTTTGGCAAAACAATTTATAGAAAAAAATCTTTAGGCTCATCATTGGAGGCCTTAGAGTGCTTAGATGAGATCTAAAAACTTGACAGAAGGTGTTAGTGTGGTTCCAAGTCTATAGATCATGAGTTGGCATTTTTGAAAAGTGGTTATAATAGCCAATCAGAGCAACAATTCATGAGTTATGGCCTTCCAAAGTTGGGCTACCTTAAACTTCTAAAATAATTGTCAAAGATGTATTTAACTAACTCTATATGTTTTGTTAGGGTATGAAAGCCCTAGATATTAAGTTTGAACATCTAGAACCTTCTCAGGTGGCATAAAACTGCCTATTTAAGAAAGGGTCAAACATTGTCTAGGACAACTCTGGGTGATAGTTCATAGTTTGTCTTGCAAATTATTGTATTGAAGGCTCTCATGTAGGTTAGCATATTGTACTTATGATTTTTTTAATTTTGCATTTGTGGTGCAAATAAGAAGTCCATATTTTGTTCTTTCATTTGTTGTTGTTTCTTTGTTTCTATTTCACATTTTTGGTGCAAATAAGAAGTCCATATTTTGTTCTTGCATTTTTTGTTGTTTCTTTGTTTCTGTTATGATTTTATGGTATTAAGGGGAGCACCCTGCATTAGAACATGAATAGAAATTCCAGAGGGAATGATAACAATAGTTATACTTAGAAAGATAGTATAAAAGAACGTGTAGAATACTTTAAAGAATTATTTGTCAAAGCTAAAAAACCATCAAGTTCACATGTGGTTTTGGAAGAAAATTATTAGTTCATATGGTGTTATGAGTTCTCTTATTGCATTCTTATGTTTACATTTCAACATAGTTTTTTTTTTTTCCATATGCAAGTTATAATATTATTAATAATATCCAGTTTTGGGATAAAGTTTGTAAAATATTGTTCCACCCCCCCGGCCCCCCTCCCCCACCCCCCCTAGTATTTCCTATTTCTAACAAAATCTTGAGAGAATAATTGATAGATAACCTAGAGAGGATAAACAAATTTAGGAACAACCAATTTCACTTGATTAAGAGATTTGCATTCTTATATGTGGCTAAGTTTCTTAACAATGACAAGTGTACCATTAAGAAGATGACCAACTTATAGAAAACACCTCATATTGAAAATATTGAGAGTAGTGTGGATCTAGTTTTGAATACCTTACAAGAAGAAATGAAGAAGAGGCACAAGATTTCACCCTTAGTTGTAAGGAAGTTCTGGAATGATATATGTTTTATGGTTGACATTGACTTTATCTATATAGAGCTAGTTGAACCTAGGATGTTATATGTAGAGCCTCTTGGTTATGAGGTCACTAAGGATTAATTTGAAGGACATATGGAAGTGATATTGGACTCAGTAGGAGATGAAGATTTCAATAGGTTTGGAACCTATAAAAAAGTAATGGAAATGAAAAATAAAGCTTAGCTTTAGAATTCTAAAACGAAGAAGGTAGAGGCCACCATGAGGAAGATCATGGAAGAAGCCCAAATGAATCCTAATGAGGTAGTAGTAGTAAGATAGATTGTAACTAGAATGAAGTAGAGTGGATGACAAGGTATCATGTAGTATGTGCCACCACGTATAGTAGCAGGACCATTAGAAGGTGTTACAGTTGTAGTACCATTAACACAAATACCTTATGGAATAGTTTCATAGGTACAACCCTAAGTCATACCTATTATCTAACTTGTAGAAGAAGAAGAAGAAATAGAATTTGTTGAGGTAAGATAGTTAGCAAGATTATCTTAAATTAAGCAAGATCCAACAAAACCTCTGAAACACAAAAGAGTAAAGAGAATGATAGCCAGGTTGGGTAAAAGGAAAAAATTCTTAATGAATTTTGAGGGAAATAAAATGTGAGGTCAAGTAGAGACACTTGAGAAAGGAAATAAAATTGAGCTAGAAAATCTAGAAGAAGAACAATCAAAGAGTGTGATCAAAGGAAGAAAGACTTGGAAGCATAACATTGAGAAAGTGAGTTATATGATCATTATTGAAGGTAATTTTGTACAATTATTAGCACTTATACATTGGTATTGAAAGATTAGATATTGAGAATGTCATTATATCTAATAAGAAATTTGAAGATATTCAAGATCAAATTCCTAAATATCTATATGATAGATTAAATAATAGAAAGAGAAGAGTAATTTATGAAGATAGGAAGATTAGATAAAATATGATAAGGAAATTGTGTGAAGTTAAGAATGATGAACATTTTGAAAATATAGTGAAGGGTACTAAGACCCTATTAATAAACAAGAGAAGATAAATTTTGATAATGGGAGGAATGTATGAAGAGGTGAAAAAAATTGGACAACCTATTATAAAATTCATGACCTCCACATCAAGCCAAGAATAGGGAGAAACAACAATAGTAGTAACAGTGTACAAATTAACTCAATAAGTCATTATAGGTACTAGAACTATGCAAGTGGATAGTATAAGGATCACTTTAGACACAACAGAGGATCCACTTAAGATTATGGCACACATATTAATAATTTGGTCAGCTATACGAGTTTAGAAGATGGGGAAGAGAAACAAAGAAAGGAAGGAATAGAAGAAGAAATGAAAAAGAATAGACTATAAAAATGAAGAATAAAAGAAGAAGAAGAAGAGAGGAGAAGAATAAAAGAAAATAAATGAAGAGGATGAAGAGAAAAATAAATTGGAAGAAGAGGAGAAAAACAAGAAAGAAGAATAAAAAAATAAGAGAAGAGAATAAGAGATGAAGAATAAGGAGGAAGATATGAAGAAGAAGGAAGAAGAGAATAGAAAGATAATAGAAGAAAAGATGACAAAAAAGGAAGAAGAGAACAAGAAAAAGGAGGAAGAAGAAAAGAATAAAAAGGAGGAAGAAGAAAATAAGGAAAGTGTACCTAGTTCTTCTAAGACACCCCTTGCACAAGCATCCTTAATAGGATCTAATGATGTTGATTAGATAGAGTTAATCTCATTACTCAACAAGATCATAGAGATGAAAAATAAGGTGAAGAGTTTACAGAGTTCACTAATGGAAATAATAGACTATAGAACACAATATATTTATAGATGATAGAGGAAAATCCACAAGATAGAGAAAAAATTGTAATCCAAGATTTTGATGCCGAGTTTAGAAATTTTTGTCTATAGAACAAATCAAGGAATTTTTTTTTCATGATGTGGAGATATTTAGAAATATGCATGATAATATCAGAAATCACTTGAAGAACCTTGATGAAAAGATCAAGGAACTAACACAATGCCTAACAAATGAAAAGATAGTATATGGAAGGTGTGTTGGAGCAGAAACTTTAATTAGGAATATATCAAATTAGTTGCACATTGAATTCAATGAAATAGAGGCACTTATGAATGAAATATAAAGTCACTCAGCTAAGATCATTGATCTTGAGAGAATAATTAGCAAAATTAATGATGATATCAAGCTTTCAGAGCTATAGAAGGAGATGAAGTTGAAGAGATTTTCATTTCTAAAGGAAAACCTTGCATTGAAGATTGGTCTTGTATAGATATAGAATTAGTAGAGATAGCATCCTATGATCTATGTAAAATGTTGTCTATAGTAGATGCAATAGGAAAAATGGGACATGGAGTTGACCATGTTGAAGAAATTTTTATGATGATTAAATCTCATGAATTACTAGCGAATAGAAATATTGAAGGAAATAATTTTTTTTTTGACTTGTATATAAGTTTTGACACCTTTTTCATTGATTTCAAAGGGGGAGAGATAAGGAAAATTTTGTGTGTGTGTGTGTGTGTGTGAGGGGGAGAGACAAAGTAAATTTCTAATAAGGGAAAGATCAGGTATAAGTAAGGGGAGTAACATAAAATTTATAGTTATAATCAAAGGAGGAGTTATAATTTAACTAAGAGATGTAAGGAAAGATGGTAAATATGTAATGATCCACAGTTTCAAAACTTTGAAATTTTGTAAAGGCCAATTTTGAGAAGTTTTTGTTTTTGAGACTTAGCCAATTTTCTCTTTGTTAGCATCAATGCAAAAGGGGGAGATTGTTGAAATTTTGGATAGGTTATACATTTTTGTGTTGTCATTTGTGGCAACATATTAGTCAATAAAAGTGGGCAGATCATGAAGATGAAGTATTGGCATGTATACTTAGAAAATTGTCAAAGTGTCACTTAGTTTATCTGGAAAAGTAGTTAAAATTTTGATTTATGACATTCACAAGCTTATCACAGGCATGTGAAAAGTTAGGTACAAATACCTGACAGTATGATGATGATATATGTGAGCGTAAAAGATAGTATAGACTCTACAAATAGTGTTATGACCAGTTTCCCAGTTACAACAGTATATAGAGATAACAAAGCATGATAAAGAAATGGGTATTTTGGGTTAAGGAATTATTTTATTTTAAAAATAATTAGGGATGACATCCTAGATGTTAACCCAAAGAGGGAAAAATTTAATTTGGTATTTTGTAAAGTGTATAAAGGTATTAAGGATGACTGGGCAGATAATTATAAATTAGCAAGATATAAAAGAAAGATTGCTAAACCAAAGTTGTGTAAAGTGAAAAATATATAATGTGACATTGATTTAATTCTTCTAATATAGATTTTGATGTATAATTAGAGGAATGTGAATTACGTGATGAGTAGCAAAGGTAGGATCATATATGAAAGATATCAAAAAAAGTGTAAAGAGAATTGTGTATCTATCTCAAGTTGTATTAAATAACTACATTGTATATTGCATGTTTGAGTAGTGGGCGTTAACATGAATGTTGATTATATTCCTTTGGGAGAGTATCCTAAGCATTAATGAGCATATGGGATATTGTTAGCATGATTGACATGTTGCATTCATGACTTTATTTTTTATTGATGTCAACATAGTAGTAATTTTGTGAAGACTAGTAGAGTAGCAGATGAGAGCGTGACAATATGGATAAAGGATTGATGCTTGGGTCAAGAATGGTTAAGGACATGTTATATACTATGTGTTGATGTTTAGGTTAAGTGCACATAACATAAGTCAAAGATGTATAGAAGATATGTTTGATTTATAGAGAGTAGTGCAAAAATAGAGTACCTAAAAAGTAGTTTTTGATGTGTGTATCATATCTTCTAGCTAAGATAGAATTAGGATATGCAAGGTTATATAGTGACATAGGACATTCTAATGATGATTCTAGAAAGTGCCCAAAGTATGTATTGGCACATGTAAGATTTTTTTAAGACTATGAGCCGACAATGTTGTGTTATTGTGAAATAATAAATTATCTTAATGAAATCCTATTATAATTAATTGGGAAAGCCTCAAGGATGACTGAAGGAATTTTTTTTAAGACATGGTATAAAAGAAAGATGTTTTCCTTATTTGAAAAATATGTGTGAATGAAATTATGATCAAGTAAGTGTGAACAAGAGCAAAGTATTTTGTGAATATGTGTAAGTGATCCAAGGGATTATTGGATGTGAGGTTAGTAATCTGGTATTGAGATCAGAAGGAGATAAAGTTTGATTGATAGGATAGAGGAAGAGGAAGGAAGAAGTATATTACAATTCTATTATTCTACAAGGAATAATATAGAGATCACTTGGACAGTGAGCTCATTGGTCTTGCTCCTAAAGCTATTTGAACAATGGATCCATCTACCCTCTACAACTCTTAATAAGGTTGGAATCTCCTAGAGGGATTTAAAGTCTCCTAATAGTGATTGATATGTAGTGAATGTATTTCATAGACTCCTAACAGGGCCCATCCTTTAATAAAATAATATTTATATTAGTACATCATTTTTTGCATACCATTCCCACCAGGGTTTTCCCTCTAACCAAGGGTTTCCCTAGTCAACATAACACATCTAGTGTTATTGTGCATGAGTATATTGGTGTGGTTTCTAATTATAGTGCTCATATGGTTAATATTTAACAAGGTTGATAATTGTGATAATAGTTGGATAATTGATTCACCCCCCCTGCCCCTCTTAGTTATATTGGTAGACTATATATTCTAACAATTGGTGTTAGAGAATTAGGTCCTTAAAGAGAAATCTTAATAGCTTTGGGAGATCAATGGTGAGTCACTTCAAAAAGGTTAGTGCCAAATTTGATGTGGTTAACTATGATAGCTAGAAAGTAAAGATGAAGACTCATATGCTATGTATGGGTCCAAGATACTAGTTTTTGATGAAGGAGAAAAAAATAGATTGTAGAAGAAGGCAAGCTTGAGGAATGCAGTGAAGTAGAGAGAGATCTATTTATGTGCAATATGTGAACTAGATAATCTTTATTGATATCTCTTCCTAATAATGAATATAGTTAGGTAAAGTCACTTGAAACATCTCATAAAATTGGAAAGCCTTAGAATCTTATTTTGAAGGAGATAAACGTACAAAAAGAATACGATTATAGAATTGGATATGTCTATTTCAAGATGCCAAGATGTTAGAAAATGAATCTGTAAGAAGCTATGCTAGTAGGATACCAAAGATTATTGCAAAAATCAAATTATATGGTGGATCCAAGATAGAAGATGAGATTGTATGGAAGATTTTGAAAACATTGACACCACTATTCAAGCAAGTAGCATAGATGATTGTTATTTTGATACTTTGTATAGATAATTTTACCATGGAAATTTTTCTTGAGAGATTTGAAGAAGTAGAAGAAATTTTGAGACAATCAAGAGAATTGACAAGAGTAGAGACAACTTTTAGTGCTTTAAGTGTTCATCTATGCTTATCTAGAAGATCAAGCATACATGGAGATTATGATAATAGTAGTAGAACTAGATCTAAAGAGGAAAAGAAGATTGAAGAAGGTATAGCCCTACTTGTGAGAAGAGAACCAAATGGTAAGAGAATATTTAAATGTTGGACTTGTAATGAATTTGGTCATTATGCATCTAATTGTCTTAAAAGAGAGAAAAAGTATTAAAATAATTCAAGTCTAAAAAACCTAGAGAGTGATGATGAGCTAGGATTTGTAGCCATAAAAGAAGATGATCTTGATAAGGAAATTAGAGAAGAAATTTGATTGGATCATTGATAATGGTTGTTCACATCACATGATTGCTAATATGAATACATTTTTTAAGCTTAGAGAGCATGATGGAGGTATTGTTAGAGTTTTTAACAATGTGGCCTATCACATCATAGGGATAGGATCTATTACTCTTTATGGAAAGACTAACATTGATGATGTTTACTTTTTTGATGGTTTAAAGCATAACCTATTGAGTGTTGGATAGTCAATGGATAAATTTTATTGGTTACAATTTAGAGAGGAGACTTGTATTATCAAAGATAAGGACAGTAAGCTGATTGGAATTGGTACAAGATCTAGAGGTAATGTATTTCATTTGGATCTTACTGAGATGACATGCTTGGTTGCAAAAGTAGATAATAGCTAGTTATGACATAGAAGGTTTTGTCATTTAAATTGTGATAACATTGTGAAAGCTAGTAATTCATTTTTAGTAAGAGATTTACCTAACAACATGAAGCCTACTAATGTTATTTGCAAAAAGTGTATCATGGCTAAATAGAAGGTCTCATTTCCAAGAAAGAAATTTACTACTACAGAGAAGCTAGAGATTGTTCATACAGATCTAAGTGGCCCTACCAAGACAAGAGGATTTTATGGAGAAAGGTTCTTTATGATTTTTTTGGATGGTTTTATTAGAATGATGTGGGTAGTATTTCTCAAAGAGAAACATTAAGAATTTGAAAAGTTTAAGATATTTAAGAATAGGGTTAAGAATGAATCTGGTGTGAAGATTAAATTTTTTAGAATAGATAGAGGTGGAGAGTTTACTTCTAAAGAATTTAACATTTATTGTGAATAAAATTGGATTAAGAGACAATTATCATCACCTAAGACCCCTACGAAGAATGGGATAGTAGAAAGAAGAAACAAAACATTTTCTGAAGCAACAATAGCAATTTTGTTTGAGAATGGTGTATCCAATAATTTTTGGAGAGAAGTAGTAAGTACTAAAATATACACTATGAATAGAGTACAAATCAAGAAAGGTACAAATAAGAACCCTTATGAATTGTGGTTTGGTCATACACCTTCACTAAAGTATTTCATTTGGAAGCAAGTTTTACATTAAGAGAGAAGAATATGTTGATAGGTTTGATCCAAGAATTGATGAAGGTATGTTCCATGGTTATTCATTGAAAAAAAAAGATTATAGATGTTTTAATTATAGAACTAAGATAATTACTAAGTGTGCAAATGTAAAAGTTGATGTAAATTTTGGAGTTAAAGAAAGAATGATTGACTATAACTCTGATGAAGAAGAAGAAAATACTAAAATTGTTAGAGAGAATGTATAAGTTTTCTTTGAGTTTACTAATAATTACTTGCAAAATGATGTGCAAACTTTTTAGAAAAGAAGTGAACAAATATCTGTACCAATTGAAGAAATAAGAGTTGAGATAGAAACTCCTACACCTAATAAGAACTTGATAAAGAATCACCCTGCGCATCATATGATTAGAAGTGGAGACAAAGGAGTGATAATAAGAAACAAAGTACATGAAGAATTGTTTTTTATTTCTCAAGTTAAACCTAAGAGCACATATGAGTTATGCAAAGAAGATCATTGGATTCAAGAAATACAAGAAGAAATAGATCAAATTATGAAGAATGACACATGGAATTGGTTCCTAGGTCGACGACAAGAATATTATAGGAACCAAATGGGTAAAAATAAGATTAATTATCAAGGTGAAGTTGTGAGAAACAAAGCTAGACTAGTATGTAAAGGTTATTCACAACAAGAAGGAATAGATTATGAGGAAACATATTCCCATGTAGCTAGAATGGAAGCAATAAGATTTTTTTGTCTTATGCAATATATAAGAAATTCAAAGTGTATCAAATGAATGTCAAATCAACCTTTCTAAATGGAGAACTTGAAGAGGAAATTTACATTGAGCAGCCTAAAGGATTTCCATTGACAAAACAAAAATATATGGTATCTAGATTAAAGAAAGCTCTATATGGTCTAAAGAAAGCACCTAGAACTTGGTATGCAAGGTTGGACAAGTATTTGACAAAGCTTGGATTTGCTAAAGGTGCGACAAATAGAAATTTTTATTTGAAAGAAAATGAGAATGGTTTATTGATAATAGTGATATTTTTTGATGATATAATAATTGGAGGCAATGATGAAGCAAGTGATAAATTTGTTGAAAAACTCAAGAATGATTTTGAAATGAGTATAATAGGAGAAATGAAGTTTTTCCTAAGATTGTAGATTGTCCAAAACAATGATGGAATCTTTATATCTCAATCTAAGTACCTAAAGATTTTTTGAAAATATTTAGCTTCAAAAATTGTAACCTATATGTACACCTATGATGAACTAGTCACAAGTTATCTAACAAAGATGAGATGCCTGCAATTGAGAAAAAGAAGTATATATCTATGATTGGAGGTTCACAATATTTGAATCACACCATACTAGATATAGGAAATGTAGTTGGGATTGTGGCAAGATTTCAAGATGATCCTAAGGAGGATCATTATTGAGCAATAAAGAGAATATTCATATATTTGAAGGGAACATTTGATTATGGGACATCGTATGACAAATCAAGTGATTTCACTTTATATACTTATACTAATTTGGATTGGGAAGACAATATGGATGAAAAAAAAAGCACCACTAGTAGAGCATTTTTCCTAGGAGGAAGATTAGTTTCTTCGCTAAGAAGGAAACAAGATTGTATTTCATAAAGTATAGCTAAAGAAGAGTATATAGAAGTAACAAACAATTGTAATCAGATCATGTTTATGAAGTAGACATTAAAGGACATTGGGATAAATTCTCACATCATATTTTCATACATTGTGATAAAACAAGTACATTAAGTATGTCTAAGAATCTTGTATTAAATTCTAAGACTAAGCACATATCTATTAACTATCATGTTTTGAGAGAGAAGGTTGTAGAGAAAGAGATTAGATTGGAGTATGCCAATACTAAGTAGTAGCTTGTAGATATTTTCACTAAGCCCTTGGCAAAGGATACTTTTGATTATTTGCATGGTATTCTTGGGATCATGCCCCTAGCTACCTCTGAGTAGATTATGTGGAAAGAGCATTAGTCTAGTGGTATAGAGCTCTATTGTTTGATTGGAATGAACTAAATGTTTATTCTTCCTATATGGGGGAGTAATTTAAAGGAGTAGAGTCATCTAGGACTCTTGGTAATTGGTCTTAAACAATGTCTTTGGATACTTGAGCTAGTTGAGGACTTGTAGTAGATGATTGACATAATGAGGCCTTTGTCATTGATGTCAATGGGGGAGATGTGTACATGAAAAAAATCTCTATATATATTAGGGAGATTTAGAAAGATTCATGTAAACAAGTATAAGGAATATCTCTATGGGGGAGATACTTGACATGAAGAATTATTAATGCCAAATAGGAAGACAAATATAGATTGATGAATGGGGGAGAGTTTGAGATCTCCTATGGAAATAAGAAGTACCATTGAATGGGGGGGGAAACTAAGAATTTTTTAGTTAAAAAATCATGATGTTAATCTAAGATGTAGAATAGAGCAATGTTCTAGAGGATTTCAAGTTTGATCAATGAAGAGGATTTGAAAAGATGAGAACAATAGCAATTTTAGAAGAGTGTTGATTGATATTCTTGGAACCTAGATTTTTTTTCATCTATGTCACCATAAATACCAAAGTGGTGGATTATTAGCATGAATATTGATGTTATTCCTTTGCTATAGTATCCCAAGCATCAATGAGATTATAGGAGATTATTAGCATGACTGAAATGTTGCATTCATGACTATGTTTTTCATTGATGTCAACATAACAGTAATTTTGTAAAGACTAGAAGAGTAGAAGATAGAGATCATGATCATATGGATAGAGGATTGATGCTCAAGTTAAGCATGGTTAAGGTCATGTTCTACATTATGTATTGATGTTGAGGTTAAGTGTGTATAACATAAGTCAAATATGCATAAAAGATATGTCTAATTTAAAGAGAACAATATAGAAAAAGAGTACCTAAAGAGTAGTTTATGATGTTTGTATCATATCTTCTAACTAAGATAGAATGAAAATATGTGTGGTTATACAGTAACAATGAATAGTTTGATGATGATGTTAGTAAATATGAAAAGTTTCAAGTCACATGTGTAATAAATTGCTAAGATTGTGAGCTAACAATGTTGTGTGATTGTAAAATAATTGATTATCTTAATGATGTCCTATTATAATTAATAAGGAAAGCCTCAAGGCTGACTCAAAGAATTATTTTGAAGACATGATATGAAGGAAATATGTTTTCCTTCTTTGAAAAAAGTGTTTGAATAAAATTATGATCGAGTAAGTATGAACAAGAGTAGAGTATTTGGTGAATGCGTGTAAGATATCCAAGGAATTATTGGATGCAATGTTAGTGATCTAGTATCAAAACTAGAAGGATATAAAGTCTAGTTGATAGGATAGAGGAAGAGGAAGGAATAAGTACATTACAATTCTATGATTTTGCAAGGAATAATATAAAGATCATTTGGATAGTGAACTCATTGGTCTTGCCCCTGAAGCTATTTGGATAGTGGGTCCATCTATCTTCTATAACTCCTAATAGGGTTGGCACAACTCCTAATAATGTTGGAATCGCTTAACATGGATTCAAAATTTCCTAACAGTGACTAATATGTACTGAATGTATTTCATAGACTCCTAACAGGGTCCATCCTCTAACAAGGAATATTTATATTAGTACATCATTTTATGGGTACCATCCCCACCAAGGTTTTCCCTCTAATCAAAGGTTTCTCTAGTCAACATATTTGCTATTATGCATGAGTATCTTGTTTTAGTTTATTAATATATTACTTATATGGTTAAGATTTAATAAGGTTGATAGTTGTGATAATAGTTGGATAATTGATTCATGCCCTCCCCTCCCCACCCCCCAAGTTATATTGGGGACTATATATTCTAAAAATTGGTATTAGAGCATTAGATCCTTGAAAAGAAAGCTTAACAACTTTGGAAGATCAATAGCGAGTCACTTCAAAAAGGATATTCCCAAATTTGATGGGGTTAACTATGACAACTAGAAAGAAAAGATGAAGACTCATCTTCTATGTATGGGTCCATGATACTAGTTTTTGATGAAGGAATACATTTAGGTAAAATATTTAGCAACATATTATCAAATTTGGAAAGTATTGGAATCTACCTTTTTAGAAGATAAACATATAAAAATGAGAAGATTGAAAATTTGGATATGTTTCTTTCAAGATGCAAGATGTTAGAATATGAATTTGTAAGAAGCTATGTTGGTAGGATACCAAAGATTGTTGAAGGAATAAAATATTGTGGTGGATCCAAGGAAGAAGATGAGATTATATGGAATTTTTCAAAGAATGTTTACACTAGAATTCAAGGAAGTAGCATAAATGATTGAGCTTTTGATACCCTATACTAAGAAGATTACCAGGGAAAATTTTCATAGAAAATTGGAAGTAGTAGAAGCAAGTTTGAGACAATTAGGATAATTGAGAATAGTGGAAACAACTTTCAATTCTTTAAGTGTTCATCCATGCTTATTCAAAAGTGCAAGCTCAAATGGAGATTATGTTGGTAGTAGTAGAACTGGATCTGAAGAGGACAAGAAGATTGAAGAAGGTATAGATTTTCTTGTGAGAAGAGAACTAGATGGTATGAGAATTTTTAGATGTTGGACTTGTAATGAATTTGGTCATTATGCATCTAAGTGTCCTTAAAGAGAGAAAAAGCATAAAATAAATTTCAAGTCTATAAAACCTAGAGACCATTTTTATGCTAATGAGGATGAAGAATTTGAAGAAGAAATCAAAATGAGATTGATTATGAGCTATGATTTGTATCCATAAAAGAAGATGATCTTCATAAGGAAATTAGAGAATAAAAGGCTCTAGTGTCTCAATTAGCTAAGAAATCTAATTGGATCATTGATACTAGTTGTTTAGATCACATGACTGGTGATATGTATAATTTTGTTAAGTTTAGAGAGAATGATAGAGGTATTGTTAGAATTGGTAACAATGTGGCTTGTCACATCATAGGGATAAGATCTATTACTCTTGAAAGACTTACAATGATGATGTTTACTTTTTATATGGTTTAAATCATAAGTTATTGAGTGTTCGATAGTTGGTGGATAAAGCTTATCAATTGCAACTCATAGAGAAGACTTGTACTATCAAAGATAAGGATGGTAAGCTGATTGGAATAGGTACAAGATCTAGAGGTAATGTATTTCAATTGAATCCTATTGAGATGAAATGCTTGGTTTAAAAAGTGGATAGCAGTTGGTTATGGCATAGAAAGTTTTGTCATATAAATTTTGATAAAATTATGAAAGCTAGTAATTGATGTTCAATTAGAGAATTGCCTAAGATCATGAAGCCTACTAATTTTTTTTGCAAATAATGTATCATGGCTAAATATAAGAAGGTATCATTTCCAAGAAAGAAGTTTACTACTACAAAGAAGCTAGAGATTGTTCATATAGATCTAAGTGGCCCTACTAGGACAAGAGGATTCTATGGAGAAAGGTACTTTATGATTTATTTTTTATGATTTCACTATAATGGTGTGGGTAGCATTTCTTAAAGATAAATATAAAGCATTTGAAAAGTTCAAGATATTTAAGAATAGGGTTGAGAATGAATTTGTTGTTAAGATTAGATTTTTGAGATTAGATAGAGGTGGAGAGTTTACTTCTATAGAATTTAACATATATTGTTAAGAAAATGGGATTAAGAGACAATTATCATCACCTAAGACCATGAGAAAAATATGATAGCAAAAAGAACAAACAAATCAGTATCCAAAGCAACAAGAGCAATGTTGTTTGAGAGTGATGTATCCAATATTTTTTGGAGACAAGTAGTAAATATTGTAGTATGCATTATGAATAGAGTACAGATCAAGAAAGGTATGAATATGACCCCTTATGAATCGTGGTTTGGTCATACACCTTTAGTGAATTATTTCAAAAAATTTGGAAGCAAGTGTTATATTAAGAGTCAAGATGATATTGATAAGTATGCAAAGTTTGGAGTCACATGTATAAGAAGTTTTTAAGACCATAAGATGATAGTGTTGTGATTTTGAAACACTTAATTATCTTAATAAGGTATATTATAATTAATTGGGAAAGCCTCAAGGCCAACTCAAGGAATTTTTTTGAAGACAGGGTATAAAGGAAAGATGTTTACCTTGTTTGAAATAAGTGTGTGAATGAAATTATGATTGAGTAAGTGTGAACAAGAGTAGATTGTTTGGATGTGCATAAGTGATCCAAAATATTATTAGATGTGAGGTTAGTGATCTGGTATTGAGATCAAAAGGAGCTTAATTTTGGTTGACATGATAGAGGAAGAGGAAGGAAGAACTATAGTACAATTCTATTATTCTACAAGGAACAATACAAAGATCATTTGGATAGTGAGTTCATTGGTCTTATCCCTGAAGCTATTTGGATAGTGGGTCCATTTTCCTTCTACAAACCCTAAGAGAGTTGGCACAACTCCTACAGGGTTGGAATCTCCTAACAAGGATTCAAAGTCTCCTAATAGGGATTCAAAGTCTCCTAATAGTGAATCGTATGTATTGCATGTATTTCATAGACTCTTAACAAGTTCCATCATTTAGAAAGAATAATTTATATTAGTACATAATTTTTTGGGTACCATCCTTGGTGTTACAAAATTTTGCACCCTTGTCCAAAGTTTTTTACTAAGGACAACCTTGTGAAACCTAGAAACAACCTCTAAGCTTTGGGACTTGAACTATGAGGTTGAGTCTATAGAGAAGGCTAACTTCCTTTATTATTAGGGTGCACCTAACTACACTTGGAAAGGAAAAGGGAGAAGGAATGCATAGAAAAAAAATATACCTACTCTAAGCTAAGGGGGTGATGTAGAAAAATAGAGTATTCAAACCAATCTCTACCCATAGATGCACACTTGAACCATCACGACACCAAAAGATATACACATCCATACTTTTTTTAATCTAATAATCACATATAGATCATAAACCCAAATAAATGACACAAGGAAGAAGATAATTCACTTATATATCATTTATAGGCCAAAAAGAGATACAGTCATGCACGATTGTAGAGATCCATAATACACTAATGAAAAGAAAATAGGTCTTTGCACAATGCATCAATGTCTGAAGAGATAAAGTAGATTTTTATATAGGTTCAGAGGTAAAGGGAATTTACAGTGAATTTTCAAAGCAATATCAAGAAAATAGAGAAAAGTTGACCTTAACAAAATTTACAAAAACTACCTTTATAGCTTAGGCATAACTGAGATATTTTCTATCCTAAATCAAACTCAACCACTACCATTTGAGTGCAGAGAACAATCATGTAGATTTGGAGAAAATTTGATCTTGGCATGGATTCAAATACAAAGAAATCCAACATTTTCCCAAATAGAGCCTTGAGAAGATAGAATGGTGCCATTAAATCACTCTAACCAAGTAGATGGATAAAACTAAAGATAGTGGAGTGTTTTCCTTCATTCACTAGGTATGGCATTCATTGGAAAGTGGTTGGAATCGATCATGAAGATCATATTGTGCAAGAAAATATTCCTTTCCCCTATTTTTGGGTCATGAATTAGTAAGGTCATCAGGTCAACCAAGTTCTACAACCAAAAAGTGCCATGTAGACCAATATTCTTTTATTTTTCTGCCACTTTGTGAGGTCTTCACACATTTGACCACAAAACCTACTAATTGCGCCAACCTCCAACTTAACTATGATGTCACATATAGTTAGCTTTAATTGTGATTGCCTTTCCTTCAATTGGGTCCATGAAGACACATGTCCTTTGAGTGCTTCCTCACAATTCCATGATGCAAGAAAATGTTGATTGTCAATCCAAGAAAGATTGATGATCAATAAAAAATTGTATTGTCACTATGCTTGACCCATTTAATATCTTAGGCCCACAAAACACTCAACATCAACCCAACATCCAATTGGTACCACATTAAACCCTAGTGGCTCCACTTTTCCACATGTCAAATAGGTCCATTATCACTTTCCTTCACTTCCACAATGCAGTGAAGCACCATCCATTAATCTTCTTGCATCTGATGATGAAAATGAAATTGGCCCACCAATGTGCCCTGACAACTAGAAAATGATTCCACATTGATTAAACAAGCAAGGTAATGAAATCAATGAATTCACATGTCAACATGATGCTTTACCACTTTGGTTAAAGTTTGAGTATTTTTATGAAGAAATAAAGCATAGATCGTCGATCTTCCAAAGATCAACGATAAAAAAAAATCTCATAATTGGTAATTCTTGCTTTAAGATTATGGACCCAGTAGTATAGATGTCATAATGACACTTGCCTACATTGTTAGAAGGTCTGACAAAAGATAGAATGTAGGAGAGCGATGACTAATAGATGCTTAGTCATATTCCAACTCATCAACTCATTAGCCCTCGATGAATCAAAATGAAGCAATTGGAACAAAATTCCACCTCAAAACCTACTTGGCCCGCTTCAAAACCACATGTTTCTCAAGTGTAAAATTGGAACCAAGAAAAATTCCCTTAACACCCTTACGAGATCTGAAAAATTTTTAACATCTTACATCTTTTCCTTTGGCCTTACGGTCCTACGACATCCTTGATCTTACGAGTGTGGCATAACATCATAAACCTTATGTTTCACATCTTTGACTCTATGCCACATTGTAGCATCAGAGGACCTTATGTTTCACTTTAATAATTCTATGATGACCTTTAACATCATTTTGATATTATAGTCTTATGGTGGACCCCTTGTCATAGCATCTTACCTTTATAATTTGGTCTCCCCGATCTTATGACCACCATAACGTCACAAAACTTCACCTTTCCTCATGTTTTTTACAACATTTCATAGCATCATAGGCCCTTAACTTTTGGCTCCTGACTTTACAACATTATATTTCCATGGTATTGAATATTTAAAAAAAACATGGGAAGTGGTAGTTTATCTTTTAAATTCAAATGTGGTGATTTTCGTGGGAAGGCAAATTTGGCCAACAATCCCCACCAGGGTATTTCCTCTAATCAAGGGTTTCCCTAGTCAACATATCCAGTGTTATTATGCACGAGTATCTTGTTGTGGTTTTTGATTATATTTCTTGTAGATTTAATAAGGTTGATAATTGTGATAATAGGTTGATATCTAATTTACCCACCCCCTCTCCTCTCTCAATTATATTGGTGGACTATATATTTTAATAGTGGGCTCATCTTGCATACATTATATATTTGTATATAAGAACTCCTAATAAGGTTGAGGCTTTTAAAAAAGCCTAAGTCCTCTAACAAGGACCAAGACACAATACAGATGTAATAGACTCCTAATATGGTCAATATATTTCACAAGATATTTTTGATTAGTGAATGATTTTCTAGGTACCATCCTCACTCGAGTTTTCCTTTGAAAAAGGTTTCCTTGGTTAAAAAAAATTGGTTTTATGAGTTCTCTTATTACATGGTTATGTTTACTATTTAGCAAAATTTGTTTTCTTTCATATGCAAGTTATAAGATTGTTAATAATGTCTAGTTTTGGGCTAAAGTTTGTAAAATACTAATTCACCCACACCCCCCAGTATTTCCTATTTCTAATAGGTATAGTAACCCAAGGTTTAAGTCTAGAATTGTTTCCAAGTAGTCTAGTGTCTACAATAGCCTATTAGTGGTTTTAGGTGCTTACATGTTGTTTGTAGGAATGAGTGCAACTTTTGGAGGTTTTAGAGTCATGTTGTCCACCACCTCATGATTCACAAAATCATGGCTCTTGTTAATGTACTTTACTTTATATTTGTTTGAGTTAGACCCTTATGTTTTTTTCTTTTTGTGGAGTTATCTCTCCTTTATTAAGCATGAACTCCTCTACGTAGATAACTTATTTAATCATATCATTAAATGACATGGGTCCCTAAAGTTGTAATTTATACCCAAAGTTGGGTAGAAGGTTATCCATGACTATGTCAAGCTTCTCATTTTTAGGTATCTTGCATAAATATTTTGTGTATAATTATCTCCATCTCTAGAGAAAGTTAAAAAATATTATCTCATTCTCTATTTGAAGTTACAAAGATCTATTATGTTAACTAGATGTTGTATGTTGTAATAAGAATTATATGAACATGTTCACAATTTCATCAAAGATTTTGATTCTAGTGGGTAATCTTGAATACCACTCCATGGCTTGTCCACCTACATTACATGGAAACAAACACATGAAATATGTTTGGTCATACATGAACTCCATGGACAAAGCACCAAACTCCCTTAAGTGGTCTTGGGGATCAATTCTGCCTAGGTACTTGTTTTATTTGGGTAGTTCAACTCCTTTAATAAAAGGAGCCATGCATCTAGATCCTTATCAAAATGAAATAGAAAAAAAGGTATCCACTATATATTATTTAACAGTTTTATCTTTATCTTTCATCATATGGAATAATTGTTCTTGCATGACCTGGATTTGTTTTTTAAGTTTAGACGTGTCAATCTCTTCATTTTTATGACAATAGTTTCCACATTATAGTTTAAGGGAAGTTTGGCTCCTACTTTAGCTAGTTTGATGAAGTATTTCTCCTTTTCATATTTTAGAATGAAGCTCATCATTTTGTAATTTTTTTTATCATTTTGTCATTCTTCAATTTCTTCTAGGGGTATTTCCTCATCATCCTCAAATTTGGGGATATGGGTATACTGATGTTTCTATTTGTTAGTTATTTTGTTTTATTCGTGGCTCTCCCCTCTACTATTTTCTCCCATGGTTTTGGTTTAGGTCAGCCATTTCATTTATGTGTAGACATAGGGTGTGTAGAGGTGTCGTATTGGAAGTTATAATTTTCAATGTCTAGTTTGTAGTGACAAACTTAGGTTTAAGAAATGATCCAACAAAAATGTCTATGGGATGTCATTAAATTACTAGATTCCAAATTTGAGTGTAATGTAGTAAAAATAAGCATTTGATGTAAGGCCTAATAGAAGGTGACATAGATCATGATGATCTCTCATTAGGTCTAATAGGTGAAGGAGGGCGTGAATATCTCCCAATGCACTTAGACTATGTTTAGAACTTGGAATGACCTCTACCTCTATCTCTTCTAGCTTGATGTAAAGGAAAATCATTTCCACTTTTAGTTGTAACAATCATAGACAATGACATGTAATAGGTTTAGACAAGGACTCAACTTAGAACTTCATCTCAAAATTGATGTAAGTGATAGAAAAGGTGATGTGCAATGAGGTATGATAAGTCAGAGTGGTGGCTAGAGAATTTGAGAGTTTGACTATCATTGCAATGAGATACAAAAATAGAGTAGACTAGTAGGAAAGAGAAGAGACTATTTAACACATGGGCCACAAGCATTTAACCAAGGAGATAGTTTCATTTTCACATTATTGTAGACATACAGATGGATAGGGGTTCCTAGACAGAGACCAAATCAAACCTAGATTAGAAAATAAGTTATTGTTTCTGACAAGGTGTAGACAAGTTTACATAAGAGAGTACCTATCATGGTGAGATTATGATAAGATCACATGAGTAAATGTAGAAGCTAGGAAAGACAATGCCTTTCCTAGTGATACATAGGATCACTCTGATAATTTTTACAATTTTTTAGGTAGTGATTGGATAAAGGCTCATGAAATGACATCAAGGTGTAGACACCTAAATTTGATTACACTATTTTAGTAATCCTATTTAGTTATCTAAAAAGGCATTATTAATTAAATTTCTATTTAATTAATCCTTTGTCATCCCCTAGTTGATTAATTTAATTAATCATCTATAGTCCTAATTGATAAATCAAATAATCTATTATTTATCAATTAAATCCTATTCTTCTATCTAATTCCAAAAATCCCCATTTATTAAATAAATCTATTTGATAAATGAAATCCTCAAATTCAAAAACCCCTAACCTATCTCTAATCCTCCATTTAGCCTAATCCACCCCCTCCACCCATGCTAACCAAGCTTAGCCACTAACTCACCCACCCTCATTAATGCCATCCACTTGCACATCTCTAACATCCCTAATCTAATCCTAAAACCAAGCCTAATCCACCCCCTAATGTTTTCACATTCCTTAAACAAGTTTAAGACTTTCCTAAACCAAACCAAAGTCTTCCCTCAAAAAACCCAACCACTAAGTCATGAGTGCTCTTACAAAACATAAAGACTCTTACAAGCCCACTCATGACTCTTACACCCATCTTCCACACTCTTCCCTCTTCCACACTCATTCCTCTTACATCCCTCTTACATACTCAACCCCACTCATCATGCCTTTAACCAACCCTTTACCCTACCCTCTCACACTCATCCTCCTTGTGACAAGTGTCACCTTCCCATTGGTGCTAAACAAGCACAATCCATGTGCTCTCCTTTGAGTGCATCCTAGCCCTCCTTAAGCCTTCATCCATCCTTGCATCTAAGCCCTCCATCCCTCTACCCCTTAGCCTATAAATTGAATCCCATCCCAAGCCATTTCATCAACAATCTTTGAGCTAAAGTTACCATGCTATTTTGAGAACCAAAGCCATCAACCATACCCTTATAATGCCAAATTGAGAGCTCACAAAGCTACCAATTTTTCATTACCCATCTCCATTGAAGCAGCTTTTGAGCATCTTGAGCATACATCCACAGCAAAAGGACACATCTACAGAATCAAGAAAGCATGGAGTGTTTTCTCTTGTGAGGTTTGCACTTCTTATTTTCTTTCTTAGTCTAAGCATATATGTGAATTTAGTTTTTGGTTTGTGAATGTTTACTTCATTTGTTAATGTTCTTTGCATACTGATTCTGGTTCTACATTTTGGCACGCCTGGTGGGACCCCACTATGGGTCATTTAATCATCTATTTTCATCTATATGTCATTTTTCTAACCATCTAATGTTTGTTGTTGTTTGAGTGTGCTGTGAGGGTGTTTTGCTTATTTTTGTAGGTTAAAGAACGCACTTAGGAAGAAGAAATACCATCTAAAAAAAAAAAAATTTGCATTTTTCAGCTTTTTTTAGTGCGGTTTTGGCGTCTGCAACCTGTTCTGTCTGCGAAAATCAACTTCTGCGAAAATCCGCGTCTGCGAAAATCAACATCTGCGAAAATCTGCATCTGCGCAAATCGACATCTACGAAAATCCGCGTCTGCAAAAATTGACGTCTGCGAAAATCCGCGTCTGTGAAAATCGACATCTCTGCTTGTCACCTGGGTTCTGTGCTGCAAATCTGTTTTGTCCTCTTCATATTTTGGCGCCTCTGTAGTTTAGCATCTTCGTATTTAGACCATTTTAAGCATTTTTACGTGTAGGAAAAACAACAAAAAAAGTTAAAAAAAAATTTCCCATAGTTAAGCTCTCATTTTTGAAGATTTTGGCTAACTAACTAAAATTGCTTTTTTTTTTTTTTTTGTCTCATTGCAGGTTGGAGCACATATGGAACCACTAACCATGTTTCTTGCAGGTTTTCATGTTGCTAAAAAAATGAACTTGAATGTTTAACCATTTGTCTTTGAATGCATGTTGCTAAAAAAAAAATGAACTTGAATGGTTAAACACATTTTTCATTGAATGAATGTTGCTCAAAAACACACTCTTGAATGTCATGGGTTAAAATCAAATTTCTTTGGAATGCATGCTTAAAACAAAAAAATCCAATCTTGAATGCCAAGGATCAATTAACCATTACAAATCTCTTTTTCACATGCAATCTAGGTAAAGTTGGATTTTTGGACATTTAAGAAACTTTGTTAAGTTAAAATACAAATTTACAAAAATCAATTTGAGTAGTTCCTTGGACTCACCTCTTTTCTAATCACCCATCAAATATTAACCATTGGTTGCAATCTCAGCGCCATTTATGGGGATGGGTCTACTTGAAAAAGGTGTTAAATGTTCCACAATCTAACTCACTCACTTGGTCTTTGAACGTTTGCTTTAACTTTATCAAAATTCTTAAATGGTCAAAACTCTAGATTAAATCGATCACACTTCAAGTTTGGGCACTAAAATTGAACAACAACTGACGTGGAGAGCCTCCGGGCGTGTGCTTGAAATCGAATCTCACACACTTTTGTTTTGGGCTTAAAACAAACTCACACTCAATCTTGAATGCCTTAAAGAAAATTAATCGATACTTGACGTGGAGGGCCTCCGGGCGCGCGAGTTTGCTTTTGTTGACCCTAACTCTTCTTATTGTTTGCATTCTTCGATCGATTTACTTTTGTTGGCGCTTCAAGTTGGAATTGAACATTGTCTCTTAAACATGAGTGCTTGCAAAGTCTAGATTAGAACACATAAGAGTCAGTTGGTAAAAGAACAAGCGTGTTTTTTAGCCCAAGGTCATCCAAGTCTTCTCTCCCCTTGTCGTCTTTCGAGGCCATCTTGGGTGCATAAGATTAGGATCCAAAACCTTGTTTCTTTTTAGGAGGCCTGCTTGGGAATTTCATCACCCCTTGGACGATCTCAACTCCAGCGCTCTGGCGGAGTATAAGAATCGGGAGGTGAATCGAAAGACACCTCTCTTGGGATCAAGATTTTGTCATTTGGGCTAAGCCTCAAGGAACTTTATACCCTTGAGAAGTGAAAGAGGAGAAGTGGGTTACCGCTCCTCTCGGCTGTGTGACATCCTTTTGGTCTCATCTACGGATTTGGGCCTCACGTACCTTGCGTATATCGAGGACTCCCTAGCTAAACCAATTGTCAGCCTTGCAGAAAACCATCTAGGATGTTAATGTGTTTGGAGTGACTGATCGAAACATTTGTAGAACATACACACTCCTTGGCGCAAGTATCACATTCTGAGAACCACAAACTTCTATCTGGGTGTTTCTATCTATTGCTTGTTTTTATTTTACTTGTTGAATGAATGTTTGCCAAACTTGGTCAATCCTAGCTTAGTGCACACTTAGCGTAGTCACTGCCTATTTTGGAAGTTGAACAAGTTGAAGCAAAACAACTAAGATTTTTCCCAAAGCCAAGCAAATTCAGGAATTTATGTCGGAACAACCCAAACCCAAATAGAAGTTTCACAAGGTCAAACTCAAGCCATCTCTAGCATACCAAGAACTTTCAGCCAAGAGAAAAGAAATAACACCAAGCCCACGAATTTCCAAACTCCACAAAGCAGAGGAAAAAGCTATCGACGAAGCACTTCAAGAGGCCTGGTTAGAGCGCACCATCAAATTTAGCCAACATCCAGGAGTTAATCCTGCTTATGCCTTACCAACTAGGCATGATTTCTATGATTAGACACCCTTGTTTCTCCACATCTTCTTGGATAAGCTTCACTCTAGAGTCATCTTTGTAGAAGAGCTAGCCATCTTAGCTTATCCCCTTAAGCATTATTAGCTCATCCATCTCATTTAGAATCATACCATCTAGCTAGTAATCAAAAATCTGCACATCTAAGCTTTCAAAATTGTTGTCACCTTGCTAAAAGTTTGCCATTCCTAAAATCTTTCAAATCCACCAATCTCACCAAGGTTATCCCTTTGACAGAGCTTTGTCTAGGGTAATCTAGCTTTGTCACTTGTTATCCCTCATCACCTTGAGCTAAAGGTTGGGATCCACAAGTGGTCAATCTCGTGTTCTTCCTAAAGGATCATCAGTCTATCCTTAAGTTGACACAATCACCACCAAGCTTGCACATAAGAAAGCAAACCTTTTGTACTTTGACAACATATCTTTGAAGTTAGAATCCCCAACCCAATCCTCCTTAGGTTTTGTCATATAGCTTTACCTCAACCTAGGAAATCATTTGCATAGAAAAGCCTTCCCCCTTCTGCATCCATCAGCATTATTGCATCTCATCCCTAGGAGCATTTTTCATGCCACCCGTCACTCGCTTAGCCAAGAAGAAAGAAACAATGGAGCCCTATCATTTGGATCGAACAGCCTCACCCCCCTTGAGCACTCAGCCATCCTTCAGCCCAGAGCAAGCTATGCCATCACCTACTAACATTGAAGCTTTCATGAACCAACCAGGAAATGCAGTATTGGTAAACGCCATTATAGACAAAAAGAAAGAGACAATCATGGCTAATTTTCGAAGGGACAATGTAGGAACCTTTGACTTTGGAAGACCCCCTCCATTATCAGATCCATCTCACCCATTGTTTGGGTAGCTGCCACCACCCATAGGCTCTTATGATCCAAATTATCCTCAATTTATTCCAAAAGAAGAGCCTCCAGCCAATCCATATGACCCAACAGACCCAAACATACCATCATCCACCCAAGTTGAAATCTCCATGCTGCAAGCCAACCCAGCCACCACCACTCCATCCTTGGTTCATACCTCTCTGCTCCAAACCCCCTTTAACCAAAACACCTCACCGTTCACCCCCTTCACTATTGCTGCTGCTCCCCAACCTAGCCTTCCCAATCCACCCATCTCCCAAATCAGTGCTAGCATCTTTGGCCAACCTCAGCAATATACAACAGGGATGCCACCCATGGGGCCAAGTAATCAACCTTTCATCACCCCCAGCTTGTTCACCACAGCCCAAAGCACAATCCCATCATTTCCGTTAGGTCTTGGGAGCTCAATACCACCAGCCACAAATCCACAGGCTACTACCTTCACTCCACAAAGCTATCAAAACCCACAAGCTACTGCCAATCTTCTACCAAGCTCCCAAGTGACCCTAGCTCCCACCACCACTCTACCAAGCTTCCAAATCCAGCCACAAAGCTATCAAACCCCATCAGTTCCATTCCCAAGTTTTCAATTCCCACCACCTCCACCATCAACTAATCCATTACCTCCAATTACCAACTACTTTTCAATGCCACTTCTAGGAGGTAATCCACCACCCCAGCCAACCACCAATTATTTGCAGATGCCATCCCAAATGGGGGCACAACCCACATATATTGGTCAAACCCCACAAGCCCTCCGATCCTTTCCCCAAGCCTCACAACCATCTTATACCTTACCTCCACAAAGCAATCCATTTACCCCACAGCCATCTTATGTTCCTCAATCCCAACCTCAAATCCCATATCAACAGCAAGCCTCGCAGCACATGCAGCAATATGCGCCACCTCCCCCTCAACAACCCGTCATCCACCATGCAGCTGCCCAAACAATGTACAATCCCTATCAGCAAATCCCTCATAACCATCCATATTCAATGGCCCCATCCAGCAGATACCTACCTCAAGGCACTCCTACATTGGGGGCACCCCAACCATCACCTATCAATTCAGAGTGGGAGCAAATGAAGACAGCTCTGAAAGCCATCCAAGAAGGGAATGATCCAAAGACATTCAAGTTTGAGAATGTGTGTCCTTACCCATTTGACAGAGCCATTACCACGACACCATTTCCCAAACACTTTGAGGTACCTAAATTTGACAAATTCAGAGGAAAATGAGACCCTGTCACACATATCAAATAATTTTACATGCATTGCCAGGACGTGGCATACAATGATGTCTTCCTCTTGCGCCTTTTTCCCAAAAGCTTGGCTGGACCAGCTCTTGAATGGTTTTATAGAATCCCCTATGGCACAATTAAAAACTTTGCTGAATTATCTGAGGCATTTGTAGCCCAATATGCCCATCTTGTTGAAACAGAGCTATCAATAGTTGATCTTGTCCACACCAAGAAAAAAGGTGGAGAAAGCCTTGCCGAATACCTGCAAAGATGGCAAACCCTTACCACCCGCATATCCTGCACCTTGCCAGAACGCCATGTGGTGAAAATGTTTATTGATAATGCACATCCTAGCTTGGCTCACCACATGACCATGAACTGTTTGCAGACCTATAAGGATATCAAAGAGAAAGGAATGATCCTTGAGCAAGAACTCATCAAAGATGGTATGGTAAAGATTTACAAAGAGGCCAACCAAAATCAATCACATTCCAATGACAAGTCTAGGTATTGGAACAAAAACAAGAATGTTGCAACAGATGGGGTTACTGACACCAAACATGTGAATATCGTTGGTCCTTCTCAAAACCAGTCTAACCCACCATATCAAACAAACAACCAACAAGCTACCAATTACCAACAATGAAATAACCAAAGCTATCAAAACCACAATACAAGACCCAACTTTCAAGGGTCTAACAATCAAGCTAATGCCATCAATGTAGCTACAGGGCAAAAGCCCAGATTCCAACCTGCACCTAGAAACTATACACCCCTTGGTGAGCCATTGGATGTTATTTTTGAGAAATTGGCTAAGGAAAACCTCATCAAATTTCCTCCTACCCAGCAAATTGATCCAAGCCAATCCAAAGCTGCATGGTACAAGGACAATGAGTATTGCAAGTTCCATAGGGTAAACGGTCACACCACCCTCAGATGCATGAAACTGAAAGACTATGTGCAAGACCTCATTGATCGGAAGGAAATCACTGTTGGTGCCCAAACCTCTCCCAATGCAGGCTTACAAATTTATCAAAATGCTTTTCCTCCACACAACGACCAAAATCTTGGAAAAGCACCTATCCAAAACAACACCAACAACCGCCATCCAAACCACAAACATGGGAAGAACAATGACCACACTTCATCCTATATAGACTATGGTAGCCTTATAGGTTGTATATCTGAGAAAGAGCCTTCTGTCAATGTTATCAATATCCGAGGACCAGACAATGAGTGTGCGGTCACCACTCGAAGAGCGCGATTTAACATCGCAGTCCCACCAGTTTCATCAACACCATCAACTCCATCAAAATGCCGGTACAATATCTTGGAACACCTTGGGAACATGCCAGCCCAAATATCCATTTTAGACCTTCTCCGCACTAGTCCTATGTACAAAGACATCCTTGACAGTGCTCTCATAGAATCTCGTGTCCCTTCTGATATCAATGCTATTAATTTTTGTAATCTTGTTGGACACCTTTCATCCTCATGTGCCCTATCTTTCAAACCCACCGACATACCTGCGGTTGAGCCAGATCACACCCTTCCACTTTGCATAGCCATCATGGTATCCAATTTTGCCATGAAAAGAGTATTGATAGATAATGGATCAGCCTTGAACATTTGCACCCTAAAATTCATAAAACAAGCTGGGTATACTGAGGCAGATATGATCAGTGAGGTTATCACCATCAAAGCTTATGACAACTTGGAAAGGACCACAGAAGGGACTATTTTGCTACCAATCAAGGTTGGGCCAGTCATTCAAGAGACAGTTTGCCATTTTGTTGATCTAAACCTACCATTTAACATCCTCCTCGGTCACCCATGGATTCATGCTATGAAGGCCGTTTCATCCACCTACCATCAGTGCATCAAATTTCTGCATCAAGGCACTGAGGTAACCATCCATGCCGATCCAGAACCCTTTACTTACTGCAACGCGGTTGAAGCTTCATATACAAACCATTGCCCTAGAATAGACATCGGCACAGCCATCGCTAGCTCATCCCACACTTGTAATGACGCAGAAACCATCCTTGCCTCCACCCTATCTACTGTAAAGATCAACAACAAAGGATGTGGAGAATATAGTCTATCAGATGCATTTGCTGTCGGAGCAATCCCACTTGATCCACATACCCATGGACGGCCAACATATCACAAAGCTAAGGAGATTCCACCTCCTCGATACAAACATTTTGGCCCAACCACCTTTGTGTCCTCAAAAACCCCTCTTCATGAGGAGCTCACTCCAGATATCAACAATTGGCTACATAAGGATGCACCTCCAAGAAATCAAGCACGCCTTGATCACTTCAGCCAGAAGTATCCCCAACAACATAAGCTCGTCACTGAAAAATGGAACTATCAAGGAGGTGGACTAGGACCAGAAGAAAGGGGCATGCAATGTCCCATCGAAGCACATGATTGGGAAATAAAGTCAGGTCTTGGCTTTGGCATACCCACAACTAGGGGCACCAACGAGAATGGTCACGCTTTTTTGAACATCCACCGTGACCTTTTCAAAATCGAAGACATTCCTGAGGAAGTTGAAAAGAGAGCCTACGATGATATCCCAGACCAAATCTTCCTAGGAGACTCTGTTCTCTGAGAACTATCCATCCATCTCATTGACCTACCACTTGCTCATCCACAACTCATAGATTGGGACCAACCAAGTGTCATACATATTGATGAGTTCACATCAGAGGAAGCGCTTCTAAGATTCATGGGAGCCGAAACCCCTCATAAGAAGACAAAGCCAGATTCTGCCTACATCTACAAGCTAGATCCCAAGGGGTATTTTGGAGAAAATCCCCAACCTAGTTTCGATACACCCAAAATTGGAACTAAGGTAAAATCGGGACTAGCTAAGGCAGCAAAGAGAACCCCTCGGCAAGAAAATCCAGAGCCACAAGCAGAACATGAGGATTTAGTATTGCCTCCTCAAGATAATCGACCAGAGGTGTCTTCTATTCTAATAGAGGATACTAGAGAAGTCAACATTGGTTCTTCAGAGATCCCTAAAATTGTTCACATTGCTGCATCCCTATCACAAGACCAAGATGACCTCCTCTTTGAGGTTTTACGAGAGAACATTGGCCGATTTGCATGGTCATATCAGGACATGCCAGGACTTGATCCAAAGCTTGTAGTTCATCATCTTGCAGTCGATCCAAAGATCAAGCTCGTCAGACAAAAGCTTAGAAAAATGCACCCCAAGGTGGCATTACTAGTCAAAGTTGAACTAGAAAGAATGTTAGCTGCTAAGGTTATCCGACCTATCGACTACTCAAAATGGATCTCCAACATGGTCCCTGTCACTAAGCCTTCTGGTGACATCAGAATCTGTACTGATTTTAGAGATCTTAACAAAGCTTGTCCAAAGGATGATTTTCCCTTGCCCAACATAGATATGATTGTTGATCTTATAGCTGGACATGAAATCCTGTCCCTTATGGATGGATTTTTTGGGTATAATCAGATCAAGATTGCAGAAGAGGATCAACATAAGACAGCATTCACTACCCCCTGGGGAACCTTTTGCTACACCATGATGCCTTTTGGCCTAAAGAATGCTGGGGCTACCTATCAAAGAGCTATGACAGCCATTTTCCATGATCTTATCCATAGCATTTTGGAAGATTATGTGGACGATATCCTAGTCAAATCTCACACCTTCATGGATCATCTTGCTGACCTGGAAAAAGTCTTTGATAGGTTGGCCCAATATTATCTCATGCTAAATCCCAAGAAGTGTGTCTTTGGGGTCACATCTGGCAAGCTTCTAGGCTTCATAGTTTCTAAATGGGGTATAGAGATCGACCCCAACAAGGTCAAGGCTATCTTAGACATGCCTCCTCCCCAGACACTGCGACAGCTTCGCTCTCTTCAAGGAAAACTTCAATCTGTCCGGCGCTTCATCTCCCAACTTGCAAATAAGTGTACACCATTTTCACACTTGCTAAAGAAGAATGAGAACTTCAAGTGGGATCTTTTATGTCAGCGCAGCTTCGATCAGCTCAAGCAGTATCTCACCAATCCCCCTATCTTGGTTCCACCAGTTCCTGGTCATCCCTTGATCTTGTATATATCAGCACCACCTACTGCTCTAGGGGCACTTCTAGCACAACATGATGATTATAGCAGAGAGAGAGCCATCTACTATATCAGTAGAACCCTAGTTGGTTATGAACTCAAGTACACTCCTATGGAAAAAGCTTGTTTGGCAGTTGTTTTCTCAACTCAAAAGCTTCGCCACTACATGCTAAGTCATACCATCCAACTAGTCTCCAAGATTGACCCTCTCAAGTATATGCTCTCCAGAACAGCACTTATAGGCCGTTTGGCCAAATGGGTTATGCTACTAAGTGAGTTTGACATCCAGTATGTGGACAGAAAGGCAATCAAAGGGCAAGCTATAGCAGATCACCTAGCTGATGCACCTCTAGTAGATGCATATCCTTTGCTCACAGAATTTCCAGATGAGCATATCTGCCTAATTGAAGAACAGCCCCCATGGAAGCTTTATTTTGATGGCTCATACACCTCTCATGGATCAGGGGCAGGAATATTATTAGTTACACCTCAAGGAGATTACATTCCAAAGGCCTTCAAGCTACAATTCCCTAGCACCAACAATATAGCAGAATATGAAGCTCTTGTAGCAGGATTAAAGATAGCTGCAGAATGGAATATCACTAAGTTACAAGTCTTTGGTGATTCCCAACTCATCATCAAACAAGTCTTAAATGAATATCAAACCAAAGATGAAAAGCTATTACCCTACAAAGAGCTAGTTGATCAACTGACCCAGCATTTTACAAAGCTTCAGTTTACACAAGTGCCTCGAATGCAGAACAAGCCAGCAGATGCCATGGCCACTATCGGCTCACTCTTGGAAATTCCCCAAGAAGCTACGCAGTATGAGTTTTTAGTTGAGCAGCTCCTCACACCTGCCTATGCAAATGAGGATTCAAACCGTGTTTGTATCTTGGTTGGTCCCCAATCCCCTTGGTACCATGAAATTCATGCTTACCTTAACGATGGTATCATATACCCTCACCTCAAACGTACCCAATTCCAGAACCTCATCCAAAAATCATCCCGCTATGTTATCATAGCCAATACCCTATATCGTCAGGGTTATCACGATACTCTCTCTCGATGTTTAGATGAAAATGAGGCCGCGATGGCATTAAAAGAAGTACATTCCGGACTTTGCAATGCCCACATGAGTGGTATTGTCCTAGCACAAAAAATCCTTAGAGCAGGCTACTATTGGCCTACCATTGAAGAAGACTCTTGTGACTTTGTCAAAAAGTGTCTCCCATGTCAGCAACATGCAAATCTTGTGCACGCTCCAGCACAGGATCTACAGCCTTTTGCTTGTTGGGGTCTTGATCTAGTTGGAACTATCACACCTCTCTCATCTGATGGACATAAATGGATAATAACAGCTACAGACTATTTCACTAAGTGGGTGGAAGCAGTCCCCCTAGTCTCAGCTACAGGAGTTCAAGTCTCCAAGTTCATCTTGTACCACATTGTTTGCCGCTTCGGCATCCCATCCACCATCTTCACTGACCACGGAGGTAATTTTGAAAATTTCAACATGGAAGAATTATGCACTTCCCTTCGCATCCATCACCGCTTTTCTAGCCCATATTTCCCACAAGGTAACGGCCAGGCAGAGGCAACTAATAAAACCCTCCTCAAAATCCTAAAGAAAGTTGTCAATGATTCCGGCTGTGATTGGCACCTTCAAATAAACCCGGCTCTATGGGCCTATCGAACTTCCTTCCGTACATCCACAGGCACAACTCCATACTCCCTAGTCTATGGTGCCGAAGCGGTATTACCTATAGAAGTTGAACTTCCCTCACTACGCATATCTTTGCGAGGGAAAATCTCAGATGAATAATACAGAGTAGCTCGACTCACCCAACTAGATCTCTTAGACAAGAAGAGACAACAAGCCTATGACCATCTCACAGTCTATCAAACTCGTCTCAAAAGGAATTTCAACAAGAAGGTGCTCCCACGACACTTTCAGCCAGGTGACATGGTCCTCAAAGAAAATATGAAAGTCCAAGCAGATCGAGAAAAGAAAGGCAAGTTTGAACCTACATGGCTTGGTCCCTATGTGGTTACTGCCTCCTTTGGCTCCGGAGCCTATCAATTATCTACACTAGAAGGAGAACTCTTGAATGATCCCACTAACATCATTCATCTCAAGAAGTTCTATGCTTGAAGATCCTTGGTATGCCCAGCTTTTCAAAAAATACAAAAAAAAAATAGTAAAGAGAAATAAGCGTCCAATGGTGAAAACTTGACAATTCAAGCGCCTTGGATAGGTACCTTGGTGAAAACCTGGTAATTTAGGCGCCTTGTGTGCTAAAGACTAATCCATTATCTATCACTATCCTATCCCTCATCCATCCACCCACCATCCCATAAAACACCTGCTTGTTCCCTTGGTGTTCCAATCAAATATCCAAAATCTGATGGAGCTTGTCAATACCTCCTGTACAGCTTGTAAATCTTGTACCAAAGCTTGTATTATACCTTGTAAATCTTGTACCATACCTTTTATATATCCAAATCTTGTCCAAAGCTTGTACCATATTCCATTTTGTAAATGATCTTGTATCCTAGCTTGTATCCTATCACATGCACACATAGAATCCCATTTTCCTTAAGCTTTTCACAAACCATCTACCTATCCACCTATCAACTATTATAGACACCCCATCCTTCACAAAAATTTCCATCTCACAAAAAACCAAAACATGAACAAACTTGTACATTTGTAACATATTTTGGTCTGTCAGCTTATACATCCTCTTTAGCTTAGTATCATTGTATCTATCCAACTTTCGTGTTAGTTCATCCTTGGTCAACATCTTGCACACATCGCACACCTTGGTTAGATATTCCAATGCATCCTTTAGCTAGATATCCTATCACCAAAGTGTTATCCTTCTTAGTTCAGCTTGCCAGACGCATCACTCATCCTGATCCATCAGCTTAGGTGCTCTCTGAAAGGTCCTTGCAGGATATAGCTTTCCTCATGTCTAATCTTGGTCCGTTAGTACCTCGTCCTACCCATCTCATTGGCAAACAGTTCTCTTTTGGATTTTTACTTTCTTTTTGATTTGGGATCTTCCCTGTTGGGTCTTGAAATATCTTTTCCAAGCAATCTCCTTGTTCCCTCCTCAAGGTTGCCATGATCTTCCATATCATGGTATGCTGCGAATGGGGCAATTAGAGCGTAAGGTCTTGATCAAGTCTTTTGCTTGTTTTCTTTTTCTGCTTGTGGGTTACCTAGTGTCGTTTCCACGCTGCTTCCTCTGGGATTCATGTGTGATACTGGGGCAATCCTTGTGTGTTTGTTTTGAGTCAGTTTGTCAGTCCTCTAGATGGTTGGTAAAAAGGCCTTGATGTTCTTGGTAACCCTTGCAATTAACCAACAGTCTTATAGCAAATCTAGTGCTCAACTACATGGTGGTACTTCTCTTTGAAGTATCCCCCCCGCTTAAAAAGCTTCAATGGATTCTCTTCATCTCCATTATCCCCCCCATCCATATCCTACATCTGTCGCTCCTACCCCAGCTTATGCATCAGTATCTCTTTGAATCACTCCTCACGCTTAGCTTTAGGAATCCACCAAGCCTCATCTTTCGAGATCCACAATCCTAGTCCTAGGGATCCCCGAAACCCATCTTCTGCCAATTTGAATCTTTGAAATCTTGTTGCATCAGCTTTATCATTCTATCATCCATCTCCCTACCATGGATTCCTTTTATAGCGCTCTGCTCCTCCATCTCCCCCGCCCCCCAATCCTGGAAAGTCTTAAGCTTGCTTTACTATTGTGCCTCTGATTTCCCTTTATCATTCTCCTGTAGTGAGAGTTTGAGCTAATTCAGCCCCTTCTCTTCGCCAACCTGCGTCTCAGCTTGCCTCAATTTCTTGTACTTTTCAAGAAGTCATCGAGCCTCATTTCTCTCCCCGTCGCCTTCTTGAGGGGGCATCATCTAAGTCTAGTCTCTCCTCTTCTTATCCGATACTGGGGCAACCTTGTTGCTAAAACATCTTCCTCATGTCGTCTTCATTCAAACTTCTTTGAAATAGTGTTGTCTCAACACTATGTCAAAGAGGGGCAAAATGTAGACACCTAAATTTGATTACACTATTTTAGTAATCCTATTTAGTTATCTAAAAAGGCATTATTAATTAAATTTCTATTTAATTAATCCTTTGTCATCCCCTAGTTGATTAATTTAATTAATCATCTATAGTCCTAATTGATAAATCAAATAATCTATTATTTATCAATTAAATCCTATTCTTCTATCTAATTCCAAAAATCCCCATTTATTAAATAAATCTATTTGATAAATGAAATCCTCAAATTCAAAAACCCCTAACCTATCTCTAATCCTCCATTTAGCCTAATCCACCCCATCCACCCATGCTAACCAAGATTAGCCACTAACTCACCCACCCTCATTAATGCCATCCACTTGCACATCTCTAACATCCCTAATCTAATCCTAAAACCAAGCCTAATCCACCCCCTAATGTTGTCATATTCCTTAAACAAGTTTAAGACTTTCCTAAACCAAACCAAAGTCTTCCCTCAAAAAACCCAACCACTAAGTCATGAGTGCTCTTATAAAACATAAAGACTCTTACAAGCCCACTCATGACTCTTACACCCATCTTCCACACTCTTCCCTCTTCCACACTCATTCCTCTTACATCCCTCTTACATACTCAACCCCACTCATCATGCCTTTAACCAACCCTTTACCCTACCCTCTCACACTCATCCTCCTTGTGACAAGTGTCACCTTCCCATTGGTGCTAAACAAGCACAATCCATGTGCTCTCCTTTGAGTGCATCCTAGCCCTCCTTAAGCCTTCATCCATCCTTGCATCTAAGCCCTCCATCCCTCTACCCCTTAGCCTATAAATTGAATCCCATCCCAAGCCATTTCATCAACAATCTTTGAGCTAAAGTTACCATGCTATTTTGAGAACCAAAGCCATCAACCATACCCTTATAATGCCAAATTGAGAGCTTACAAAGCTACCAATTTTCCATTACCCATCTCCATTGAAGCAGCTTTTGAGCATCTTGAGCATACATCCACAACAAAAGGACATATCTATAGAATCAAGAAAGCATGGAGTGTTTTCTCTTGTGAGGTTTGCACTTCTTATTTTCTTTCTTAGTCTAAGCATATATGTGAATTTAGTTTTTGGTTTGTGAATGTTTACTTCATTTGTTAATGTTCTTTGCATACTGATTCTGGTTCTACACAAGGTTTCTAGGAGATAAACTATATAGAGCTAGGAAAGTAAACAAAATAGAAAGTCCTAAGACCTTAACTTGCAAGAGATTTTGCATAAGACCGGGTGAGTTTAAAACATGACCAATTTTTAAAAAAATTTGACAAATTTTTTAGATTTTTGATAGGTTTTAGATAGAAATCTCATTTTTCTAGATAGATTTAATAGTTTCTCTACTTGATAAGTCAATAGGTTTTTTTTAATATTGGTGTAAATAGACAATACAGAAATAAGAAATACTTGCAATTAATTCAATTGAGGAAAAAGAAAATTAGAAGGATGGGGGAGTCTTGATAATTTTTGAATAGTTTTGTGTAAAAAAGGCACTCGTTATCCCTAGAAAATAAAATTGTTAGAGAAAACACAACCTTTTTCTCACAACTTATGTGTATGCATTTACCTCACATAGTCATACACCCCCTTGAGGGCACTCATATGTTTTTTATTTCCAAAGACCCAATAAGGGAAGAACTTTCTAGGTGAGACTATAATGCAATATATAGAAATGAAAAGTATAATGAAAAAAGTAACAAGAAATGGGGATAGAAAATTTATTTTTGGGGCCTCTAACTCATAAACACACTTCAATGTTGTCATTTCATGATGATTTTCATCTAAGAATGAACATCATATTATTTATCTTGAAGGACCCATGAAAATTTCTAGTTAGTAAAACCCTAGCCAAATCCTAACTAGTAAACAACAAGGATCCAAAAGTCAAAGATGAAAATCAAGCTCAAGTAGACATAAAAACTCCTATAAAAAAAACCCAATCAAAGCACCATTGAATGAAAAAATTCTAGTTAAGAAAAAAATGACCTATAGAATGGTAAAGCACTAGAAAATGATAGAATATCATCTGTAGATGAAGAAACCCTAGTTAAAGCACCATCAAGTGATAACACTCCATCTAAATTTAGGATTGATCTAGTAGATGAGGATGTACCAATGGATGATAGAGACCCATTTATAGATGGAAAAACCTTAGCCAAATCCAATAACACATAGCATATGATGAAGCTCCTACAAACATCAATGGACCCTTGGTCTACTGGTGAATTTGAATGGCTCATAATGAGCTGACTAGGGATTGAGTCTTATTGATTGCAAGGCTCTAACAACATAAGAGATAAGTCCAAGATTGTTCCCCAAGTGATTTTGATAGAGTGGATGCCCCTTAGTCTGTAGATCTAAGCCAAAGAGGTTTTAGGAACAAATGGGTCTGTATTAGGTCCCTAAATCATCTATGTAGTGGCCTTCATTGGGTTTTGTTGTAGGTTTGAACCCTCCATCAAAAAAAAAAATTAGAGATCATTGGAAGCCATCAGACCATGGCTTCATTGGGGAAGTGATGGATCCAAATATGGGTTGTCTATGAACAAGCACAATATTTGGTGGTCCCCCCAATTTTTTGCTCAAGGAATTCCACTTGCAAAAATTCAAGGTGCTAATGTGTTGCATTTTTAAAATGGGACATTAATACTCCCAAAGATCTATTTTCTAGAGTTTTCATGAGTCTCAGATCATTGGAGGATATGCATGTCTAGTTTTGGTGGACTTGCCCATATTGTCAGGCTTTTGATCTACTATTTTCTAATAGACCTTCCCATATGCATCACAAGTTGGGTATCGAGCCAACTGAGCCATGATTAAAGGACTTGAAACAATATCTATGTAGTCCTCTTATTAATTCCAATCCCAAGATGGGATACCTTTGGTTGGTGCCACATTTATATATGGTTGATACTCTACACCAATGTTGGCACCTCAAATTTTTGTAGTAGAATTGGAGGCAAAGGTTTAATATTGTTTAGAATGTCATCACCTAGTCAAAGATTGCACACTTTTCTTGTTGTGTCTTTTTCTAGAGATTGCCTCTAGGTCCTTAGCTCAAGCACTTGAGTATTCCTAATCCTTTTTTTCCCTTTTGTATGAAACTTGAGTCTTACATGCACATCTTTTTGTTGTACCATATATCCCAATAGTATTGGCTCTAGATTCATGATTTCTCCAAAGCCTTTGGGTCATAGCCTTTTTCTTGGCACATGGTTGTGCTAGGAGATTATCAAAAAAAATCTTCAAGTATATCAAGTTTGGCATGCATTTAGGATGGTGATAATTTTTAGTCTTCGAAAGTATAGGAATGTTGTTCTTTTCAATCGAAACTTTCTTGGTACAAATGTTTCTATATAGAGTAAATTTTGCATATGTAAGAATGTAATAATATAGATACAAGCTCAAGACAACAAGGTGTCTATTTAGGTGGCCCACTTATAGAATTTTCTTAATCACTGGGGCAATGCCCATGTATGGTTTCCTAGGTTCCTCTAGATTCTACCTCCATGGAGCTGTTAGAATGTAAAGTCCACCAAGAGAACCGAGGTAGGTGGGGTGAATCATTTATCCAATGAAAAACTATTTATCAACCTTATTAATCTGTAAGCATGTGAAAAATATAATTACAAACCATAAAAGATACTCATACACAATAACACTAGATATGTTAACTAGGGAAACCCTTGATCAAATGGAAAAGCTTGATGGGGATCATAGCCACAAAATAATGTACTAATATAAAAGTTCCTTGTTAGAGGATGGACTATGTTAGGAGACAATGCAATTTATTGAGTACATATTAGTCCCTTTTAGGAGAATTTGAATCCCTATTAGGAGATTCCAACCCTGTTAGGAGTTCCAAAAGGTAGGACCCACTATCCAAATAGCTTCAAGGGTAAGATCAGTGAACCTAATTAATCTTTATATTCTTCCTCATAGAATAATAGAAATGTATAGCTCCTTCTCTATCCTCTAATCAAACTTATCCTCTTCAAATCTCGATACTAGATTACCAACTTTACCAAATACTTCACATATCAAACACTTTAACACAAGAAAAATAACCTTTCTTTATACCATATCCTCAAAATAATTCCTTGAGTTGGCCTTGAAGACTTCCCAATTCATTATAATACAAACCCATTAAGATATTCCAAGACTTTACATCTTTTTGCAGTTACAAATTATTATCAGCTCACAATCTTTACAACTTCCCACACATGCAACCCCAGACCTTACACACTCATTGATGGCATCATTAGGTTGCCTACTAACACTTTTTAACTATGCCCATCATGATTCTATCTCACTTAAGATATAAAAATAAATCATTAGAAACCACTTATCATGTACTTTATCTGTTAATTTCAAATTGGTTTTTACAAGTGAGTGTCTATACACTTAAGTCATTTATTTATTTTGTGTTGAACAAGTAACATATGTTAAGAAGAACATATAAATTAGAGCATGTTGAGTAAATAGTGAGTGTCGAGTCACTCATATGTTGAGTCACTCAACTACCAAGTAGACAGTACATGCTAAGTGATTTAGGAGTTGAGCAAGTAGTACATGCCAAGTCATTTAGATGCTAAGTGACAACATTGAAGTCATAGTATGTGCTGAGCACTAGGGACTTCAGATGCCAAGTAACATAATTTTGTCATAGTTGTTTGTATTGGTAGAAACTACTATGTAAACCATTTTTTAGTGGACTTTAGGATTAAATTATGATATTTTTGTGATAAGGATAATCTTAATTGGGAATCCCTATGTATTAAATGTTTTCAATCAAGTAAAGGGAGGGTTTAAGCTGCAATACATATGAATCATAACCATTGTTTCATACCTAACCCTAAGTCACCTAGGTCTTCTTAAGGAGGACAAACCCTAAACTTCTTATGGTGGGAAAGGGAATGAATGAATGATCAAGGAGAGTTTTGCAAGTGCAAATCAGGACATTCATGGTGACAAAGTCATTATGATCTGAATTGAATTGTAGAATTAGTTAAAGGAGAACAAAAGAAGGAAATAGTGAACAACAGGGAGACATTTGATCAAGAAGGATCAAGTACACAACAAAATACAGGTGATCTATCATCAAGAAACAAATTTCTAATTGCAAGATCATTGCTAAGACACTCTAATAGGTGAATCAGTTAAATCTCTTAATAGAGTAGTTCTAATAGGCTATATTGAAATCCTCTAACAAGGTGCTTACTTAATTTTGAGTTGAATTCCCTTAACAAGAAACACTTTTAATAGGGTTTTGAAATCGTTTAATAGGGTGAACCTAATAGTCTTTGTAATCCTTTAATAGGGTAGATCATGTATCATGATAAAACATTGTAACCTTAATTGGATACACTTTATTACTCTAGTAGTGAAGATTTGTGAGTGTCATCCCCACCCCAGTTTTACCTTCTCATTGGAGGATTTCTAAATAATCATATATTGTGTCATGTATGTGTAAATGCTTACTTTTTTACATGCTTTAGATGTATATTCTTTACATGGTATTTCAGTTTACTTATTGAATATGTGAGATAGATGTGTGGTGAATGTTTTATCGGTCAATGTTTAAAGCACTGATTCACCCCCTCCCCCCCCCCCAGATTTTACCTTTCCCGTTGTAATTACAACAATTGGTATCAGAGCCTTGTTCTCTAAAAGTGAAGCTTTGCATCTTTGAGGAAAGATCTTGGAAATGGAAGTCTACAAGTTGAGAAAGATCATTGAGAACCAGGAGATTGAAATACAACTCATCCTACATTAGTTAAATGAAGTAAGAGATGATCTAAAGAAATCATTGAGAAGAAGGAAAGAAATTTCTATTGAGGAGAATGACACAAAATATTGAGAGATGGACACTACTGAGCTATTTACAAATGGAAACTCTAATGAATTTGATGCAACAAATGTAAATCTAATGGAAAAGAACATAACCCTAGCTAAAGAGATCAAAAATCTTAAGATAGAGGAAGAATTAGAAAACATATTAATATGTGAGGTGACCAAATAGAAAAATAAAGCTATGGAAGAAAAAGTCATGATTGAAGATGACAAAAGAGTTTTGACTAGTAGACTAGAGGAGAAATCATTAGAAGTATACAGGATTGCTCACATGCAATTGGAAACAATGATTCAAGTCATGATTGCTAATCATAAATAGTAAAGACATTGAAATAACAACACTAAAGTTGTAGAATGAACAATTGAACAATGATCTAAAAAGTGAAAAGGAGTTTGCTAAAAGTTTCAATAAACTAAATGAAGCTATCAAGTACTTTGAACAATTGAAGAGATCCCCTAGATCTAACAATGATACATCTGGATTGGGATGCATAAGTACTAAAGAAGGAGAATCATCCAAAATTGCTAAAGAGAGAAGTAAAAAAGGTAAGAACTCAAAACCTACTTGTCATAATTGTGGTAAGAAAGAACGTGTTTCTAATGTGTACAAGAGCAAGACTATAAATTAGAATGTTAATTAGAAGAGCATGGATCACTAACATAAGTGTAACAAACAAGGTCATCAGGCACATGAATGCACAACCAAGACCATGCACACTCAATGATTTGAAGGATATTGTTATAATTGTTAGAAGTATGGACACAGAGCTTTTGACTATAGATCCAAAGTCAAGTGGTCATCAAACAAGTAGAAAAAGGTAAAGAACAATGGTAACTTTTATAATTGGAATTATAACACAAGGTATAGTTGTCACTATTGTCAAGAGTATGGACATGTTCCTGAGAACTATATTAGAACAAACTTTAGGACTGACTAGAAGAGGTGGTTGAGTCAAAGCACATATTTTAGCTATTTGAAGACTGGTCACATCAGCTGATATTGTCCAACAAGGTCAAAAGTACCAAGTTGTGAGTTCAACAAAGGAAAAGGCAAGGCATATATTGAAAATGTTAGAGATGAGATGAATAAGACATGGAAAAGAAAGGGGGATTGTATTACATTAAGTGCAGATGGGATCACTTCCCCCAATGGGTCAGGTGATCACACCTCATCAAACTAAGAAATAAAGAGGTATGTGGGATTGATATTTAAAAGTTATACCATACATCAATTCCAAGGATCTAATTCTAAAAAGATTACATATGCATGAATAAAGATGCAAAGTGTTATTAGAAATCAAGGAAAAATCTTTAAAGTTTTGTTAGCTTTTTCATGTTACTGTCGAGCATGAAAAGTTTCTTATGGTTGTCAAGTAAAATATTAGTGTATGTCAAGATAATGAAATTGGTTAGTTGAGGCTGAGATCGCAATGGTTTCCAAGTGAATGGAAAGATATGTGAATATCAACTACGCTAGAAATTAGTTGATGTCGAGCTTACAACTGTATAAGCACTCAACATTAATTATAGTGTTTTAAGGGTTATTTGATCAATTTCTACTCATTTAACATCATTTGAATTTGAGAAAGAAGATGAAGAGCTAAAGGTGATCTGGAGAATTTTATTTGAGTGTTTGTAGGAGATTTGAGTGACAGTTCAACACCATTTCATCAAAATTTGTAAGGTATTTACTATATGCCGAGCTATGCAGTTTCAAATTTTTAAAACCCTAGACATATGTAATGGCATATAGTTATTCTAAATAAAAAGGTGTAGAGGGAAAAGAGGTTTTAAATTTTTAGTTAATTCTCAATAAGGTTAAATAACCTATCTTGAAGGATATTATAGATATAGCGTATAAGCAAGATCCCTGTGGTGCATTGTCTATGATACCACCATGAGTCTTAATGATTCAAGATGTTAGGAATTGTTATACTTTCAAGATTGGAAGCATAGGTGACATGAAAATTAGAGAAGAATATGGAAGACTATGTGAAAATGGATTATTGATGGAAGAATACAACATTGTCGAGAAGAAAGGGTTGACTCGTACCCTAGATTTTCCAAATGTCTTCAAAATTGAGTGGATTAAGATTGTCTTAAGAAAAATTAATGAGAGCTCAGTATGGTTAGAGGATGGGATAGCTAAAATTACAAAGAAAATTGTTCATATTGTAATAGGGTATCCAACCCTAGATTAGAAAAAGACTATGAGAAGTGAGTCAAAGGAAGTCATTAAAAAGAACATAGGGGATGTATGCAACAAAAGGGGAATGACTATTAACACAATCATAAATCCCTTAGTAGCTTTTGTAATGAGGGTAATAGCTCACAAGTTTTATCAATAAAGAAGATTAAATAGTGTACCTTATGTTGCAGTGGATGTGAGCTACAAAATTGTGAAGAAAGATCATACTTATGATCTTGCCGAGTTGTAGTTGCAACAATTGATTGAAAATTTGGGAGCAATAAGGAAAATAAAGAGTGCTCAGTGTAAATTTGGATCTATTTTGGGATATATTTTCTTCTATGTGCAGAATACATTTCCTACAGTTGGCAAGGTTGCATGGAAGACAAATATATCAATTACAATATAGATAGGAGAATTCATTGAACAATTAGGTGATATCTTTGAGTCAATAATGACTAGTTATTTTGAAGATTTTAAATAATCTATGAAGAACAGATTAAGGATACCAATCTCACTAGTGGAGAAACATTATGATGACGTTTTCTTCCTAGTTTACACTAATCATACATATGTACAAGCCAAAATTATTATAGTGAGATGGCTAAGGCCATTAGGTTATGAGATAAATTTTGATGAGGCTTCTACAACAATCACACCATTACTTATAGAAGAAGTGGACAAAGAAGCCAAAGCATTTGGTAACTATGAATTGTCCAAATCAAAAATCACTATGGAGTTGAAGATTACCTCTGTAATCAAGAAGAAGAAAAAATTGGTGAAGAAATTGGAGAAAAATTTAGTGAAGGAGTCAAGGAAGAGAAAGAAGAGGAAGAAGAAGAAGAAGAAGAAGAAGACACATAGGCTCAAGCACCACTAGCAATAACAAAAGGTTAGGGAGAGGATTAGCAAGAGGATGAAATCAAAGTTGTAGAAGGTGCTGAGGGAGAAGAAGCCAAGGAAGAACATAGTCCTACTGACAAAAAGAAAAGAAAGAAAAAGACATAAGCAATGACAAGACCGAAGAAGGTTGCAATACCAAGCCAACCCAAACCAACAACACCTACCACAAGGGCTAGTACAAGAGTCATGTTGGTTTTAGAATGATCTTGAAATTTGAGTGTCAACACACTTAACCAATTCCATCATATATGCCAAGTACACTATGTATGTTGAGCCACAGTGTGTGCCAAGCTAACATTTCAATAAGTGCCAAGTGACTTTAGGTGCCGAGTATTATATAAGTGCCAAGTGATATACAGGTGTTGAGTCATAGTTGATGCTGAGCAAGTTAGAATGTAGTATATGCCAAGTGAGCTAGAATCACATATGTGCTGAGCAAGATAGAGTATAGTTGGTGTTGAGAAATCTAGGATAGTATGTGTTAAGCACTAGTAGTCTAGTATGTGGCGAGTAACCCAGAATCATCATATGAGTTTGTGCCCTTACAAAATCACATGTAAACCATTTTTGGAGCTAACATAGAGATATTTCAAAGGAGAAAAAGGATAAGGATGAATCATTTATATTTCCTATGTGATCTGCATGCAACCAATCAAAAAAATGGAGAAGGCATGCAACCAATGAGAAAAGTGCAAGGTATGAGTAGGAATTTGAGATTCAATATGGATTGTAGATCCATACCTAACCCTAAGTCTTTGAAAACTTTAAAAGAGAGGTCAAATACTCTAACTTTAAAAGGGAGGTCAAATACTCTATCTCATATGAGGATGAGAACAATGTATGGGGAGATTATAGAAAAATTTCAATGAGAAGAAGGAAAGACTTAGAGGAACAGAGCAACAATTTCATATCTAGTTGATCATAATAGGCCAAGGGACAAGGAACACATGCAAAGATTAGATCAAGCAAGGATTAAAATAGTAAGAGTAGATCTAATACCTAAACCCAAAAATTAAAGATTGCACTCTATTAGGTCAAATGTTCTAATACTTTCTCACCATTGTATTAGATGTTGAAATCCTATATTGATAGGTTAGCTTAACAGCTAGGTAGGAGAACCTTTTGGAGAAGGTGATTGAAAATCTTATGTATTAGGTGGGTTTAACAACCTATTATAAATCCTTTAATAGGGTGACACTTCATGTAAAGTGTTTGTAAATCCTCTAACTAGGTAACTATTGACACAGTGTAAAGCTTTTAATAGGTTACGCCTTTCACGGGGCAGACCATCAGAAGTGGTTAAACATTGATTGCTGTAGTGATTTTTGTGGGTGTCATCCCCACCCTAGTTTTACCTTCTTATTCTTGAAGGGTTTCTAGGTTACCAAATCTCTTGAGTTATGTGTTGATGCATGGTTTCATTTCATGTTTGCTTATATGTTTACATGCATGTACATTGCTTTTAGTTATGTGTTAATGAAGGTTTAAAAGGTTAAAAACTAGTTACTTCTAATTTACCACTCCCCCCCTCTCAGAAGTACTCTTCCCATTTGAATATTCCAAAAATTGGTATCAGAGGTACTGGTTCTGACCAAGAGAAGCCTAATAGCTTGGAGAAAAAGATCAGAAGATGGAAGTCTTCAAACTTGAGAAGATTATTGACAATCAAGTGATTGATGTGCATCTAGCTCTACACAAGGTAGAGGGAGCCAGAGAGGAAATGAGAAAATCCTTGAAAAGAAGAAAGGAGATAGCCATAGCTAAAAATGACATAGATTACAAGGAGATTGACACCACACAAGTGTTTGCCAATGGAGATTCCAAGGAATTTGATGCAGCAATAGTAGAACTGATGGAGAAAAATAGAGCACAAGCTGAAGAAATCAGACTACTCAAGTTTGAACAAGAATCATAGGCCATAATTCATTGTGAAGTGACTGAACAAAAAAAAAGAGTTATTGAAGACAAGGCCATGATAGAAGATGACAAGAGAAATCTCACCAATAAGCTAGAAGAGAAGACAATTGAATTTGAAAAGATCTCAAACATGCAGCTAGACACCTTAAGCCAGATGATGAATGCTCATCATGAGCTAAACATGAAGGATATTGAGATCTCCACCTTGAAGATGCAGAATGAACAATTGTAGAATGAATTGAAGAGAGAGAATGAGATAGCAAAAAGCTACAACCAACCCAATGAGGCTATCAAGTACTTTGAACAATTACTGAAATCACCAAGGGTAGTAATGATACTTGAAGAATTGGTTACACTAGCACTAAACAAGGAGAATCATCCAAGGCTGTAGTAGAAAGGGTAAACAAAGGTAAGAACAAAAAACCCACTTGTCATTTTTGTAATAAAAAGGGACACATTGCTAATGTTTATAGGAGTACAAAGACCAATCAACATGACACATCCAAAAACAAAGGTTATTGTCACAAGTATAACATGCAAGGACATTCATCACAAGACTGTAGAACTAAGACCATGAGGACACAAAGATTTGAAGGTCGCTACTACAATTGCAAAAAGTATGGACATAGAGCTTTTGAGTGCAGATCAAAGCCTATGTGGACACCTAATCAGCCTGCAAGGAGAAACAACAATGTACATCACTACAATTGGGATTACAATACTAGGAAAAGTTGTCACTACTGTCAAGAATATGGTCATATTCCTCAAAACTGCATAAGAACACACTTCAAGGGGAATTATAGTAGGTGGTTAAGCCAAACCACATGTTTTAGTTTCTTGAAGATAGGACATGTCAGTAGGAATTGCCCAACAAAGGCCAAGGCACCCAAGTCAGAAGTCAACAATGGTCAAGAAAAAGTTGATGTGGAACACATCAAGACAGAAATGAAAAAGACATGGTAAAGAAGAGATGGATCAAGTTGATCCAATGGAGAGATCACTTCACCCAAGAGGTCAAGATATAACACCTCATCTAATTAAGAACAAGACAGGTACATGGAGCTGATATATATACAGATATATCATGCATCAGCCCAAAAGAACAAAGAAGTGCTACCAAGGAGAAATCTACATTAGAAAAGATGTCAAGTTAAAAATTGATAATTTTGTAGATGTCAAGCTACCTTTGGATGAGAGTGAGAATCTAGTATATGCTGAGCTAGAAATTCTAGTTGATGATGAATGAGATATGTTAGTGGAAGCCAAGTAAATGAATTACGATGGGATTTGAGTTATACTAAAACCTTTAAGTGCCGAGTGTACAACTATAAGCACTATGCAATAAATGCTAGGTTTTGTACCTAATAAAGTTGAAAATCACTCATTTTCAAGCCATTCAAACATAGAGCAAAAATGAGAAGAGAAAAGAGGTGACCAAAAAGAAATTTTGCAGCAATTTGCACCAATCTCAATAGCAATCCAACCCAAACTCTTCGATTTAAAGGTATTTTATCTAGTGTCGAGCTACGTAGTATTTGAAAGTTTATTTAATATTAAACCCTAGTTCGATCAAGATGGCATTTGGATCTAAAACCACAAAGGGAAAGGATGATCATGGGATTCAACTTGTTAGAAATGAAGTTAAATAGCCTAAATTTAGGTTAATACCTGAAGTTGCCTATAAAAATGACCCAATTGGTGCTTTGTCAGTCATTCTAGACAAAGTAGTAATGGTCCAAGATGTCAGGAAATGTTACAACTGTAAGAATAGAGCCATAGGTGACCTAGAAATTTTCAATGCCTTTGATAAGTAATGTGACAAGGATATATTGAAGGACGAGTTTCAAATTGTTGAGAAGAAGGGTTTTACTAAAGCCCTAGTTTTCCCCATTGTATTTAAGACTGAATGGATTCATATATTGTTGAGCCAAATTCATGATGGATCATTTTGGTTAGAAACAGGGCCAATGAAGATCACAAAGAAAATTGTTCATAGGGTTACTAGATTCCCAACCCTAGATCGGCCCAAGACCCTAAGAAGTGACAAAAAGGAGGCCATAGAGAAAAACACTAGTGCCAAATAGAACAATAGGGGGGTGACCATTGATACCATCATGGATCCCCTATTTGATTTTTTTGTTAGAATCATATCTCATAAATTCTATCAATCAAGAAGATTGAATAACATGCCATGCATAGTAGTAGATGTTGCATACAAACTTGTAAAGAAGGACCACATTTATGATTTTGTAGAGCTTATGCTACAAAAAATTAATGAAAATTTGGGAGCCATAAGGAAATCAAAAGGAGCTCAATGCAAATTTGGATCACTATTGGTCTGCATATTTTTCTGAATTTCCATCAATTGTTAAGGTAAGATGGGATCCAAACAAGAAAATTGTCACACAAGTCAATGAGTTTATTGAAAAAATGGGAGACAATTTTGATGCTTAGATGACAAGTTACTTTGAGGACTTCAAGAAGTCCATGAACCAAAGGATGAGGATACCAGTATCACTAGTTGAGCAACATGTAAATAATATTTGTTTCTTGGTTTCCATAGATTACACCTTCATCCAAGCGATGATGCCTAGAGTAAGATGGCTTAGGCCACTTGGATATGAGCTTGATGTAGACCAAGCTTAAGCTACAATTATTGCTTTAATTATAGAAGAAATTGATAAGGATGCTTCTCATTTTGGAACTTATGATATTGTCAAATCTAGGGTGGTAACAGATTTGAAGATAGCCTCTACAGTAAAGAAGAAGGATAAAATGGTAAGAAAAATAAAGAAGACATTTGAGGCAGATATTGAGGATGAAGTAGGTGAAGAGGAGGTAGCAGAAGTAGATGGTGATAGTAATGAAGAAGTTGAGCAAGGGAAAGAGCTAGACGAATTGACACAGGGCCTAGAAGAGGACAAAGAAGAAAGTGTTGAGGAAGAAGAAGCCAAGCAAGCACCCACCAAAGCCAAAGCCACCAAAAGGAAAGCCAAAATTCAGCCTATATCCCAATCCAAGGAAAAGAAGGGGACAAAGCCCATTGAGGTCAAAACAAAGAAGCCTATTACAAGGGCTACCACCAGGGTTGCAACTCAAAAGGAAAAAGATAAAACCAAAGAGAAGAAGAAAGCCACAATTCAAACTAGTGAAGAATCAAGGAAGTGAAGGAAATATGTTGCCCAACCTGACTCAAATGAGGAAAGAATAGAGTTAGATGATATCAACCAGTTTAAAGTGGTAAGTCATCCCACAAAGTCTACCATTGACAAGTTAAGTCTACCATTGAAAAGTTATGTGTAAATATTAGAAAAGAAAACTTGGATGGTTTAAAGACTATAGATTTCAATAAACTCAATAAAGAAGAGAAAACTAAAATAGAGGAATTAGTGTATGCAATGATGGCTAAATACAAACACACACCTCTAGAGTTAGATAGTTCAATGCCCAAAGAGTTATACAAGATAGTTGTAGATAAGTGGCATTTTTGTTTGTAAATGGAAAAGGAGATGAGAGAATCAACCCTAGCTACAATACTACTAGACTTGACTAAAGGTCAAATAGCTAAGGAAAATAAAAGGCACAATAGAAAATTTTCTCCTAAAAATAGAGCATTTTGCATTCTCCAAAATAAGATAGAGGATGTTGTAAATAAATCCACAAAATTGTGGAAGTTAATATACAAGTCAATTGATGATATATTTGACGAGGAATACAAGGCAAAGTCTAGCTCAAAGAGAAAAGAAGCAAAAGAGACAATAGAGAAAGTGGAGGAGAAGAAAAGTGAAGAAGAAAAGAAAGGTGATGAAGGAATATTAGAAGAGGAAGTAAATAAGGAGGAAGAAAAAGAGAATATAGCTAAAGGAGAGGAAAAGGCATTAGATGAACAGGAAGGAAAAAGTGTGCAAGACACACAAATGTCACTTCCTAGCCCTCCTCATGCCACCATCACACCTATGGAAACCATAAAAATAAAGGATGTTATTGACAATTCATGTCAAAATGTCAATCCTCTAACTATAGAGGATCTCTCAAAGATCCTTCACCAATCTACTCTAAAGGCACAGTTGTGTTCAAGCCCTATATTGGTGAGTGTAGATGAATTACAAAGAGTAGTAGCAACACCTCAAAGAGAAAAGGTGAAGCCAAAGGAACAACCTTTTACATACATTGCCACTAAAATCCTACTACTTCCACCACCATCTCCACCAAAAATAGTAAGTCATGCACTTTAGATGCCAAGTGCAAAAATAGGGGAAGATACAAGAAAACAAGAATAGTCAATAGGTTCACCCCCAAAAATTTTCAGTGATAAAGGGAAATCAAAAGAAAAGAAGGAAGAGACAAGAGATAAGGAGAAAGCTACAATACAAACATTGGTTGAATTACCAAAAAATGGTACTCCCACTCAGACTCTTCAAAATCTGAGCACTGATATGATATCAATGCAAGTTCAAACACTAGGCTCAAGCTCTAGGAAGGTAGCTAGGATACTTCACTATGGAGATCCTGAACTTGATGAAGAGATCATCCCCTCTTATGAATCTAGCACCCCCACCATAGAAAAGATAAATGAAATACAAGGTACACTGGATAGGAGAAAGAAACAAGAAGTATTAAGAAGAGAATACAAGTATAGGCAAGCATTGAATGAGATAAAGGACATCTTCATGGATGCCTTCAGCTTGCAGCGACTAGATGAAACAAGGCCTATAGTAGAACAAATATTAGATATAATTGACCAAGTGACTAATGAAGACCATGATACAAATGTAAAATTAATGAAATGGTCAAAAAGAAAGTTTCAAGGAAAGGCTAATGGGAAGATATCAAGTGGAATTGCACTTGAATAGGTAAAGTTGGCCAAGACAATAGATAAGGCAAAAATTGTTCTTGAAAATTTTTTTTCATTGTATAGGAAGTTGTGCGACTTTTCAAATTTCACACAAGAAACCAATCAAAGAATAATGAGCTTGGAAAGGAACTTGAAAATCTCTAGTATACAATTATCTAGAGATCTAGCTCAGAATGAGAAGCATTTTGCACAAATGCTTCACACACAAAGGGAATTAACTATATTAATAGTAGAGGAAGCAAACATAAAGGAAAAATTAGTCCTCCATAACCCCACACTTAAAGGTCCTCCATAAGGAACAAGCATATGCAAAAACAATCCTAAATAAAGATCCCAATCTTTCTACCCTAGATGGACTTGTACACCTTGCTGCAAGGATTGCCATCCAACACAAGTCTCTGGACATTGCATTGGAAAATTGGGATGCAACTCTGAAAACAATAATGGAGGTAAACAACAAATTTCTGGCTAAATATGGTATTTCTCCTTAGAAATCTTTGATATTAGTGTCAAAAAGGGGGAGAATTAATAAAGGGGAGTTTTATGATTTGAGGGAAATATAAGAAAGATATAAGATAGGGGAACAATACCTATAAATTTTGATAGCCAAGAGGGGGAGATACAAAATTTTGAAATTTTGGCACTCTTATGGAAAATAGCTTTGATGCAAATGTAGAAATTCCATAAGAAATAGATACAGAGACATAGGTATAGAATATAGGTACAAGGTAGAAGACAAAGAGTATCAGGCATAGTCAGCATAGAATTTTGATTGCAAAAATGACAAAGCACAAATTAACTTAGGGGGAGTTAAGATATTTTGAACAAATTTTCAACAATTTTTGAAATTTTGCATGTATGCTAAGCAAGAATAAAGAATGTACTCAATTAGATCAGTTCATTAATGCATAGTTAAGTGTTTTTGACACTCATGTCAAAGAGGGAGATTGTTGGTTTTAGAATGATTTTGACATTTAAGTGTCAACTCACTTAACCAATTCCATCATATATGTTGAGTACATTGTGTATACTGAGCCATAGTTTGTTTTGAGCTAGCATTTCAATAGGTGCCAAGTGACTTTAGGTGCAAAATAGTAGATAAGTTCTGAGTGATATACAAGTGTTGAGTCATAGTTGATGTCGAGAAAGTTAGAATGTAGTATATGCCAAGTGAGCTAGAATCACATATTATCTGAGCAAGATAGAGTGTAGTTGGTGCTAAGCAATCTAGGATAGTATGTGTCGAGAACTAGTAGTTTAGTATGTGTTGAGTAACCCAGAATTAGCATATGAGTTTGAGCCCTCACAAACTTAGGTGTAAACCATTTTTGGAGCCAATATAGAGATATTTCGAAGGAAAAAAAGGATAAGGATGAATCATTTACATTTCCTATGTGATTTGCATGCAACCAATTAGAAAAATGGAGAAGGCATGCAACCAATGAGAAAAATGCAAGGTATGAGTGGGAATTTGAAATTCAATATGGATTGTAGATCCATACCTAACCCTAAGTCTTTGAAAACTTTAAAAGGGAGGTTGAATATTCTATCTCATATGAGGATGAGAGAAGTGTATGGGGAGATTATAGCAAAATTTTAGTGAGAAGAAGAAAAGACTTAGAGGAACAAAGCAGCAATTTCATATCCAGTTGATCATAATAGCTCAAGGGATAATGAACACATATAGCAATCAGATCAAGCAAGGATTAGAATAGGAAGAGTATATCTAGTACCTGAACCCAACAATTGAAGATTGCACTCTATCAAGTCAAATTTTCTAATACTTTCTAACCATTGTATTAGATGCTAAAATCCTATATTGATAGGTTAGCTTAACAGCTAGGTAGGAGAACCTTTTGGAGAAGGTGATTGAAAATCCTATGTATTAGGTGGGTTTAACAACCTATTGTAAATCCTTTAACATGGTGACACTTCATGTAAAGTGTTTGTAAATCCTCTAACCAGGTCACTATTGACATAGTGTAAAGCCTTTAATAGGGCGGGCCTTTCATAGGGCAAAACATCAAAAGTGGTTGAACATTGATTGTTGTAGTGATTTTTGTGGGTGTCATCCCCACCCTAGTTTTACCTTCTTATTCTTGGAGGGTTTTTGGGTTACCAAATCTCTTGAGTTATGTATTGATGCATGCTTTCATTTCATGTTTGCTTATATGTTTACATACATTTACATTGCTTTCAATTATGTGTTAATGAAGGTTTAAAAGATAAAAATTAGTTAGTTCTAATTCACCCCACCCTCTCTCAGAAGTACTCTTCCCATTTGAATATTCCAACAAGTCATTGCATAGAAGGCTAAAGAGGTAGAAAATCCTAAAGAGTAGGAAGGTGGAGCATAGAAAAGCCCAAGAAGAAAGTATGTTGCTTAGGCTAAATCTGATGAGGAGAAGATTGAATCTAATGACAATAGCCAATCCCAAGGGGTTAGTCACAGTCCCACCTGAGACCTAGATAATTTATGTGAGAACATTAGAAATCATGTTAACTTGTCAAGTTTCTCTCAAATTGAATTTGATAACCTTGGAAAGATTGAGAAGAATCAAGTAGAGGAGGTAATATATGCCATGATGGCTACTTTTAAGAAAGCTCCTCTAGAAATTACCAACTCCATACCTAAGAGTTTATATGATAGAGTTTACAAAAAATGGCACTATTGTTTGGACACAAAGAATAAAATTAGGGAGATATCCCTTACTCAAGTTATGCCAAAACTTAGCAAGGCACAAATGTCTAAAGCCATAAAGAAATATGCTACGAGATTTGTACCTAAGTATAGAGCATTTAGCCTATTCTAGAACAACATTTAGGATATTGTAAAGAAGTCCAAACAAATGTGGAATTTAACATATGGACTAAAAACATCAAAAGAAGGTGAACAAGAACCTATTGAGGTAGAACATGATGATGAGGATAAGAATAAAGAAGGCACAATTGAGGGAGGCATTGATAGAATATTGATGATCAAGCAACAACTGAGGAAGAGCAGCAACCAGATCAAAGTTTACAAGATAAACAAATGCTAAGTGCTAGCCCTCCATAGGTGATAAGTGCAAACACTAAAACTATCATAGTAAAGGAAGTTTCTAATCCTATTGATCAAAATATCAATCCCCTAATAGAGGAAGATTTGAAAAGGATACTCATCTAATCTACACTATAGGCAAAATTATGTGACAACCCTATATTGGTAAGTGTAGATGAAATTCAATAGTTAGAGACTAAGATTGTAGGGGAGGAAGTGAAAACACAAGAAACACCTAAAATCACTCCTCAACTCACAAGTGTATAACCTTAACAACCCATAGTTGTATATCTAAAGAAGGAGACAATAGGTTGCATTGTTAGTACACTCATGGAAGGGAATCTAGTCTTAGAAAATGTACAAGAATCTAAAAAAGACAAGGTGGAATCACAAGTAAATGATGGTAAACAAAGCCAAACAGGTCATGCAGATGCACCTATACCTCTAGCACAAGATCAAGGTGCAACTGAAATAAAAAAGGTAGAAAAGGGAAAGTCTAAAGAGACAACTTTGACACTCAAACTAAAGGATCTAGTAGTAATTCAAGCACTGGTAACATTACCATAATCAAGAACTCCTTCTAGTAAAAATCTTCAAAGACTGAGCATAGATGCCACACCATTGCAATTCTTAGTACCGATTCCTAGCTCATCTAAGGTAGAAAAGATGATTACTTATGGAGATGTTAGCCTAGATGAAGAAATTGTGTTTCCCAAGATTAATTATGTAGCAATAAAAATTGAGCATATGTGTATACTACAAGAATCCCTAACAAGGAAGAAACATTAGGAACTACTCAAAAGGGAGCATACGTAGAAGAAAGCTTTGATTGAGATCAAAGACATTTTATTAGATGCATTCAGTCTACCTACTCTAGATGAAACAAAGCCTATCATTGAACAATTGACCAACATAGTGGAAAGAGTAAGTAATATAGACCTAGATACTAATGTCAAATTATTAGAATGGTTTGAGAAGAAGTTTTAAAATAAAGTGAATGAGAAGATATCTAGTGTTATTACACTAACACAAGTTGCATTGGCAACTAAGATAGATAGTGTGAAGAAGGTACCAGAGAAAATTTTCTCTCTATACACCAAATTGTGTAATCCTACACTTTTCACATAAGAGATAAGGAATCACATCCTAAGCTTGGAGAGTCAAATGTAGTCATCTAGTGCCAAATTGCTCGTGACTCTAGCTAAATGTGAGTAAAACTTTAGGACCCTTTTTCAATCCCAAAGTTAGTTAGCAACATTACATGTAGATGAAGCCAACATAAGGGCTAAACTAATTAGCATCAAGTCTACATTGACTCCTCACATGGAGACTCTAAAAAGGAGCTAGGTTATGTAGAAATAATTATGAATAAAGTGTTGGTCTTAGATTGGTTTTGACAATTGAGAGTCAACACACTTAACCAATTCTCAAGATGATGTCGAGTATAATACAGATGCTGAGCTATAGTATGTGTCAAGCTAGAGATTTAATAGTTGTCGAGTGAACTTCAGGTGCCAACCAAGATTCAAGTGCTGAGTAATAAGTGATGCTAAGTCACTATAGGTGCTAAGAAAAGTATAGATTCTAAGTGAAAAAAAGTTACTATAGGAGCCAGGTGAGATAGAATACCTATATGTGTCAAGCATCAGAAAGTAATAAGTGTCGAGTAACATAGAATTAGCATATGAGTTTGTATCTTCACAAACTCAAATGTAAACCATTTTTGAAGCTGACTTAGGATGAATCTCGAAGGATCTTGAAGATAAGATCAAATCTTTTGTATTTCCTACATGTAATCAACATGCAAGAAATAAGAAAAATGGAGAAGGAATGCAACCGATAGGAAAAGTAAATGAATTGAGCAAGAAATGAAGAATGAATATGGATCATAGATTCATACCTAACACTAAGTCTTTGAAGCATTTAAAAGGAGGAAAAATTCCCATTATGCAAGAGTATGAGAGAGTGCATGTGAGAAGTGTATGGTTGAATTATAGCAAAGTGCACAAGGGTTTAAAGAATTGGAAAGTGTAGAGAAACATTGTAGAAATTAGTTGATCAAGAACAGAGTATCAGAATTTTGAGGAGAGACATATCAAATCAGCAAGGATTAGAGAAAACAAATTAGAACAAGGATCTAGAATCAGCAATTGAAGATTGAAAATCATTAGGTCAAGACATTCTACTATACTTTCTAACCATCGTATTGTAAGAATGAAAATCCTATGATGATAGTTTGGCTTGACAGCTATATAGGTTTAATAGCCATATTGTAGATCATTAACAGGATTGTAAATCCTTTAACAAGGTAACATTCCAAGTAAATGTTTGTAAATCCTTTAAATAGGTCACTTTTAACAAGGTGTAAAGTCTTTAATAGGATAGGCCTTTCATAGGGAAAACCATTGGAAGTGGTCAAACTTTGTACCCTTGAAAAGTTACATATTGCTATAGTGATACTTTGTAGGTGTCATCCCCACCCCAATTTTACCTTCTCATTTTGGAGGGTTTCTAGGTTACCAAATCTTGTGTCATCTATTTTCATGTATGTCTTTACTTTCATGTTTATTAGATGAATTAGATGCATGTGAATGTTTTCAGCTAAAGGGTTTTGAAAAGGTTAAATTTAGTTACTTCTGATTCACCCCCCACCCCTAGAAATAAATCTTCCCACTTGTAAATTCTATCATAAAGACCCCAATGCTTTTATATTAGATGGCTTAGTACACCTCATTTCTGAGCTGGCCATCCAAATTAAGTCTTTGGAGGTCACATGTGATAATTGGGATGCATCTCTTAAAATTATACTTGAGGTCCAAAAATATTTTTTGGACAAATACACTATTAGTGTATAACCCATTGACATCAGTGTCAAAAAGGGGGAGTAAAAGCAATGGGGGAGCAAGAATGGGGGAGAAAGAATGGGGGAGCAAGAATGGGGAAGAAAGAGCAAGCGTAAGAATAAGTGGGACAGAAAGCAAGTAGAAAATAGAGAAAGAGTATTAGTTGAGACAAATCTATTCACAGGAGAAAGATTTTGATACAAAATATAGTACATAATAGATAAAACAGCTCAATGGGAGTTATAAGATTTTGAGGTATAAGTCATGTTGCAAAATTTTGATATTTTGGAATTTTGTATAGAAGCCAAATAGTCATTTATGTTTTTCTCATAAGAATAAGAGTATTAGTGTATGACCAAGTGTTTTTTACACTTATGTCAAAGGGAGAGATTGTTAATCTAAGATCAGTTTTGATAAGTGAGTGTCTATACACTTAAGTCATTTACTTAGTTCATGTCGAACAAGTAACATATGTTGAGAACAACATATAAATTAGAGCATGTTGAGTAAATAGTGAGTGTCAAGTCACTCAAGTGCTAAGAAGAAAGTATGTGCCGAGTGATTTAGGAATTGAGAAAGTAGTACATACCAAGTCATTTAAATGTTGAGTGATAATAGTGAAGTCACTATATGTGCTGAGTACTAGGGACTTCAGATGCCAAGTAACACAATTTTGTCATAGTTGTTTGTATTAGCACAAACTACTATGTAAACCATTTTTGAGCCAACATAAGGATTGGATTATGATATTTTGGTCATAAGGATGAATCTTAATTGGGAATCCCTATGTATTACATGCATCTAATTAGGTAAAGGGAAGGTTTAAGTGGCAATATGTATGAATCACAACCATTGATTCATACCTAACCCTAAGTAACCTAGTTATTCTTAAGGAGGACAAACCCTAAACTCATTATGGAGGGAGAGGGAATAAATGACTGATTAAGGAGAGTTTTGTAAGCACAAACAAGGACATTTATGGTGACCAAGGAATTATGATCTGAATTGAATTGTAGAATTAGTTAAAGGAGAACAGAGGAAGGAAACAGTGAACAATAGAGAGACATCTAATCAAGAAGGATCAAGTGCATAGCAAAATAGAGGTATCTGTCATCAAGCAACAAAGTGCTAATTGAAGGATAATTGTTGAGACATTCTAACAAGTGAATTAGTCAAATCTCTTAATAGATTAGTCCTAACAGGATGTATTGGAATCCTCTAACAAGGTGCTTACTTAATTGTAAGTTGACGTCCTTTAACCAAGAACACTTCTAACACAATGTTGAAATCCTTTAATAGGGTGAGACTTAATAGTCTTTGTAAGCCTTGAATAGGGTAGACCTTTCATAGGATAGATCATGTTTCATGATCAAACATTGTAACCTTCATTAGATACACTTTACTACTACAGTAGTAAAGATTTGTGGGTGTCATCCCCACCCCAGTTCTACCTTCTCATTGGAGGGTTTTTGGGTAATTATATATTGCATCATGTATGTGTAAATTTACTTTTTGACATGCTTTATATGTATATGCTTTACATGGTATTTCAGTTTAGTTATTAAATATGTGAGATGGATGTGTGGTGAATTTTCTATGGGTTAAAGTTTAAAGCACTAATTCACCCCCCCTCCCCCTCATAGTTTACCTTTCTTAATGTTATTCCAACATTGTCTACTTAATTTATTTTGTAAATAAATCATATCTTTGACTCTCTATATGTTTATTTAGTCCCATCATCAGGATATAGTGTAGAACACATCCTTAACTAGGCTTGACCATATCATCAATAAATAGTTTGTACGAGCTGATTTTTTCTATTACTATGCAAATTTTTATAGAAATAATGCTATGTTGACATCAATGAGAAACATAGTCATGAATTTAACATATTAATTACACTAACAATATCCCCAAGTTTTCTAGAAATGCTTAGGATACTTTCCCAAAGGAATTCCATCAGCATTTGTGCTAACAATCTCCCCTTTTTTCATTAATGGCAATATAGATGAAAAATATCTAAGTTACATGAATACCAATTCAAGATCTATTGTTCTTGTCATTATTTTTTTTCTCTTCTTTTCAAATCCTCTTCATCAATCAAATATGAAACTAATTTGAACACTTCTCTATTTGTGCTTTCTCATTCTTATGATTGGCATCATTTGTTCACACTCATAAACAACTTACATGGATGGAAATCAATTATTCACAACTTATAAACATTAATCTTGTTTCTCCCTATTGACATCAATCACTTTCAATAGTATTTCTCCCCCATTGTTAAAATCTCTCCCCCATAAGAGAGCTTATATTTTCCATCTACAATACTTCTCCGCCATACATATATAGGAGATGTTTTTCATGAAGTCTCTCCCCCATTGACATCAATGACAAAGGATTTTTTATTTTAATCATCTTCTCCAAATTATTCAATCATCTCAAGTGTCCAAAGAAACTATTCTATATCAACAACCAAGAGTCCTTGATGACTCTTCTGGTCATCAATACTCCCCATACAGAAAGCATCAACATTCAGTCTAGATAAACAATAGTGGTCTATACCACTAGACTGGTGCATTCCCGCACCATTTATTTAGAAGTAGACATGTTCATAACCCCAAACATGCCTTGCAAATACTGAAAGGTATCTTTAGGCAAGGACTTCATAAAGATATCTAAAATCTTCTCTTTTGTAATTAAATACTCTAATCTAATCTCTTTCTCTACAAACTTCTCTCTCAAAATGATACTTAAAAGATATATTCTTGGTATGAGAATGAAACACATAATTTTTACACATACTCATTGTACTTTTATTATCATGATATATGATAATAGTTTCTAAATATTCTATCCCAATATCCTTCAGTATGTGCTTCATCTACATGATTTGGTTACAATTATTTGTTGTTGTTGCTACATACTCTACTTCTTTTGTACTTTGTAAAATACAATCTTGTTTCTTTCTTATTCAAGAAACCAATCTTCCTCCAAGGAAAAATTCTCCACCACTAATTATGTTTCTATCATCCATACTGCCTACCCAATCTACATCACTTTTATGCAATCAAAATAAAATTACTTGATTTGTCATACCATAGTCCAAAATCACATGTACCCTCAAAATATTTTAATATCCTCTTTATTTCTACATAATTTGATTCCTTAGGATTAGCTTGAAATATTGCTACAATGACAACTACAATTTCTATATCTAGTTTTGTGTGAGTAAGACATTGCAAACCTGCAATCATAGATCTATACTTCTTTTGCTCAATTGTAGTTGTCTCATCTTTGCTAGATAACTTGTGACTAGTTATCATAGGTGTGCCAATAAGATTACAACTTTCTAAGACAAATATTTTCAATAAATATTTTAAATACTTTGGTTTTGATAAGAAAATACCATCACTATTCTGTACAATCTATCGACCCAAGAGAAATTTAATCTCACCAATCATAATCATCTCAAAGTCATTCTTCATTTCATCAGCAAACCTATTACTTCCTTAATCATTTCCTCCAAATATTATGTCATCAATAAATATCACAATGATCAACTATCCATTCTCATTTTTTCTCAAATATAATTTACTATCTATCGAACCTTTAGTGAATCCCAATTTTGCCAAATATTTGTCCAATCTTTCATATCAGATTCTAGGTGCTTGCTTTAGACCATACAATGTTTTATTCAATTTGCATATTATATCCTTTTATTCTATAAAATAAAATTCTTCACACTATTCAATGTAGACTTCTCCAAGTTCTCTATTCAAAAATGTTGACTTTACATCCATTTGATAAACATTAAATTTCTTTCTAGCAACATAAGCCAAGAACATTCTTTTTGCTTCCATTCTAGAAATAGGGGAAAATGTCTGTTCATAATCTATGCCTTTGTGATGTGAATATCCTTTGGAAAGCAATATTTCTTTATTCCTTGCAAATTCACCTTTTCCATTCAACTTATTTCTGGATACCCATTTAGTTCCTATAACATTCTTGTCTGTAGGTCTAGGAACCAATTCCAATGTCTCATTCTTCATAATATGACCTAGTTCTTCCTTCATTACTTGAATCCAATGATCATATTTACATGCCTCATCTGTACTATTTGGTTCAACTTGAGAAATTAAACATAATTCTTCATGTACTATGTTTCTTGTCATCACTCCTTTGTCTTTGCTTCTAATAATCTGATTAGCCAGGTGATTCTTTGTCAAATTCCTATTTGGTGTAAGAGTTGCAATTCTAACTCTCACTTGTTATCTTGGTTATGATCTATATTCTTCTTTGTGTTTAAAATTTTTAATATCATTCTAAAAAATAGTGTTAGTCTCAAAGAAAACTTCAATATTCTCTCTAACAAGTTCAAGATTATCTCCTTCTTCATCAAAAATATAATCTAGCATTCTCTCTTTAACTCCAAACTTTTTATCCACTTTCACATTTGCACATTCAACAATTATCTTACTTCTCTAATTAAAACATCTCTATGCTTTTTTTTTTCAGTTAATAACCAAGAAACATACCTTTATCACTTCTTACATAAAAATTACCATAAAAATTACCAATTACATAAAAATTATCACTTCTTACATAAAAATTACCAAAATAACCAAGAAATATACCTTTATCACTTCTTACATACCTTTTATCTATGCTTTGTTTTTCAATTAATAACCAAGAAACATACCTTTATCACTTCTTACATAAAAATTACCAATATCATCATCTCTCTTTATGTAACACTTAATTCCAAAACTTATGAATATTTTACTGATGGTACATGTCCAAACCATAATTCATAGGTTGTCCTTTTGTACATTTTTTTATTTGTACTAAGTTCATGGTGTATTATTGTGTTGATTACTTCTCTCAAAAAAATCTTGAATACATCATTCTCAAACATCATTTCTCTTATTGCTTTAGTTACAAACCTATTTCTTGTTTTAATAATCTTGTTTCGCTCAAGAGTCTTAGGTATTGATAGTTTTCTCTTAATACCATTTTTTCACAAAAGATGTTAAATTCTCTAGAAGTAAACTCTTTGCTTCTATCTGATCTCAAACATTTTATCTTTACACCAAATTCATTATTAACTCTATTCTTGAAAAACTAGAACTTTTCAAATGCTTTAGACTTTTCTTTAAGAAATGCTACCCACCTCATTTTGGAAAAATCATAAAGTACCTTTTGCCATAGAATCCTCTTATTCTGGTAGGGCTACTAAAATCTATATGAAAAATCTCCAATTTTTTTGTTGTAATGAACTTCTTGTTAGGAAAATAGACTTTCTTTTGCTTAGCCATAAAACATTCTTTGCAAACAACATTATTAGGTTTCAGGATTCTAGGTAAATCTCTAATAAAAAATGTACTGCTAGCCTTCACAATAATGTATTAGTTTATATGAAAAAATCTTCTATGTCATAACCAACTATTATCCACCTTTGAAACCAAATAAGCCATCTATGTAGGGTTCAATTGAAACACATTTCATTTGATCTTGTACCAGTTCCAATCAACTTACCATATTTATCCTTGATAATGCATGTCTTCTCTATAAATTTCAATTGATAACCTTTATCAACCAACTATTCAAAACTCAATAGGTTATGTTTTAATCCATCAACAAAACAAGCATCATCAATTTTAATCTTTCCATCAAGAGTAATAGATCCTATTCATGTGATATGACAAGCTACATTGTTACCAATTTATAAACTTAAAAAATGTATTCATGTCTCTAGTCATGTGGTGTGAACCCACTATCATTAATCCAATCATATCTATTTTCAACTTGTGAAACTAGGACTTTTTCTTCTCTAATTTCTTTTTTAGGATTCTCACCTTTTATAGCCACAAATTCTATTCATCATCACTATCACTCCAAGCTCTTTCATCAAAATTGTCATCTTCATTTGAATATAGACAGCCCCTAGTTCTTATAGACTTGAAATTCTTCTAATGCTTTTTCTCTCTTTTAGGAAACTTAGAAGTATAATGACCAAACTCAATGCAACTCCAACATTTGAAAATTTCCTTACCATCTAGTTCTCTACTCACAAGTAGGGAAATTCCTTCTTCAATTCTTATATCCTCCTCAAATTTTGATCTACTACTGCTAGCATAGTCTCCACATGTGCTTACACCTCTTGATAAAGAAGGATGAACACTTAATTCACTAGAAGATGTTTCTACTCTGGAAAATTCTCCAGATTTCTTCAAAATCACTTTTCTTTCTTCCAACGTTCCAAGTAAAGTCTCTTTGCTAAAATTCTTAGTGCAAGGTATCACTTGCTCAATTTTTTGTGCTCTTTTTCTGAATGGTGGCGTCAATATTTTTGAAATCTTCCATATAATCTCATACTCATCTTTAGATCCTTGACAAGATTTAATTCCTACAATAGTTTCAGATATTCTACCAACATAGCTTCTCACATATTCATCTGCCATCATTTTAGCATCTTGAAAAAAAGCATATCCAATTATGGAGTATAATTCTTTTAGCATGCTTATTGCATTCAAAAATAGATTCTAAGGCTATCCAAATTTTATGAGATTTCCCTAGAGGTTTTACATTACTCTATTTTTTCTTGGGAAGAGATGACAATAATGTGTCTTTGGCAAGCATATAGAACATAAACAAACATCTTTTAGCTTCACTACAAAATGATGTATTAGTAGAAAAACTCATTGTTAGAGGATTGAATCTATTAGTAGCCAATGAAATATATTCAATACATATCAATATCCCATCATGATTAATGAACTTAACAAACTTGTTCATGTCTCTAGTCATATGACATGAACAACCACTATCTATAATCCAATAATTTCTCTTTTTAACTTACAAAACTAGGGATTTCTATTCTCTAACTTATTTTTCAAGATTTTTTTTTTTATAGCTACAAATTCTAACTCATTTTAACTTTCACCATGAGATATTTCTTCAGATTGATCATCTTTATTTTCATACAAACAATCTCTAGGGTTTCTAGACTTAAAACTCTTCTTATACTTTTTCTCTATTTTAGGAGAGTTAGAAGCATAATGACCAAATTCATTGCAATTCCAACATTTAAAAACTCTCTTACCATCTAGTTCTCTCCTTAAAAGTAGGAAGATATGACAATAATTCTTCTCTTGCAAGCATATTGCACATAAACAAATCTCTTTCAGGTTGACTACAAAATGATGTACTAATAGAAAAGTTCCTTACTAGAGGATGAACTCTATTAGGAGTGAATGAAATACATTTAGTACATATTAGTCCCTATTAGGAGACTTTCATCCTGATTAGGAGATCCCAACCCTGTTAGGAGTTGTAGAACGAAGATGGACCCATTATCCAAATAGCTTTAGGGGAAAGACCATTGAACTCACTATCAAATTGATCTCTATGAGGCCTCGCCCTGACCCATCATAGCATAGTGATACATTATTATTTTGATACTCACGAATCGAGATGTTGAGACACTATTAGATTTTTTGAACATATTATACTATTTCATGTTGTGTGATGTTTACTTTCAGATATTTGAGTTTTTCATTTAATGCTTTATGAACATGTATGTTGGTGATGTAAATGCAGGATTAACACTTTGATTATGAAATTGTAATGATTAAGAATATGCATAGGGTGAGAGAAACCTTGATTGATTAAAAGATGTATGTTGTAATTTATGTGATCCCCTGATACATATATACATATGTGCATATGATTTTATGGCGCTACTAATGTGTGCAATGAGTTTGTAGGACATTTTAGCTGAGGAACCCAACAGAGGAACATAACTAATCCCTATGTGTCATTTGTGGAAACCTTGTTGTTCATAACGTAATTGTATTGTGAGATATATGAATGTATCTTTCTGTGATCAGTAAATGTGAATGTTTTGTAACTATGTTCTTATAGTGTCACTTGACACTCATGAATCTACTTATGCATTCCAAAAAGCAAGTTAGGGTTATCTATGTAACCTTTGGACCTAAGTCAGATTAAGTTAGTGTCATTCTTGCTAATTTGTTTCTTAATCAAGTTTAGTCACCCCTAATCTAGATTAGTGCTTAATCTACATTTTAGTATTGTTAGATGGTCCTAATTATTCCTAGCATTTGTTGAGTCCCCAAATCAGTTCCTACAGCCTTAAAACATGAAATATTTATACCCAAAGGGTATGGGTATGGGTTGGCGCATTTTCCACCCCCTAAGCCCCTTTTGTTGACTTTAGAGATCACTCAAAAAGTCTATTTTTTCCTTTGTGCAAAAATTGAAAGTGGTTACCAAGAGTTGCATAACCTCAACTCCACTTAGTGGTTAACCTTAGGCTTGGTTGAGTTAGAAACTTCTAGATTTTTAGGTGAGTGGGGGAAGTTATTACCCTTTTTGGTGGTTGAGTTTGGATATTATTTAGAGGGCCTTTTTGTAGTAGTTTGGTTGTTACCCAATCTCTACTTTTAGAGAGGAGTCTTCAAAGATTGAAGGCAAGGAAAGAAAAGCTCTTCTCAAATTGTTCATTTACCATTACCTCTTTGTGAAGGTAGCAGTTCTTCATCTCTGTTGTTTAGATTGTTCATGCTTGTTTCATGCTTATGCTATTGTGTTGTTATTTGGATGCTTGTATGTATGTTGGGTATGTTGGGAAGGATTGAAACCATGTTTCTTGAGTGCTTTTCTTTCATGTTTTTGTTTGAATTTCAAAGTTTTCTTGTATGGGTGTTTTGGCATTACTCACCCTTGGATAGGGTAGAAGTGGCCAATTTTGGGAAAGGTCTTTTTAGTTGGACTCCAACAGTATAGAGTCTCTTCTTAGGATGAGAAGAGGGAGAGAGGGTAGGGTGTTATGGGCCCCTACCTATCAGCACAAACCATGTATAATTTTTGGCATGTAAGAATGGAAGAACAGAAGTTCTTGAGTTATAGCCCCGATTGGGCACCTAGTTTGGTGTTGTGTTTGACATCTCCTATTGGAAAAATTCACCTTTCCCTAGTTTTGATTCATTGTGAATCTTGTTGTGAAAACCTTGTATGAATATGAATGTATGATGTTGTCTATTTGTTATGCTTGTTTGTCACCTAATCAGATTCTGTTCCATCCACGATCTCAGCAATGTATTGCAAAAAATGATATGGATCCCTTGATAAGGGACATGAAAGAAATCTATTGGATTGTTGAAATTTTGGGATTGGAATCCTATGTAAATTGTATTTTTTTTAACTTTTTTGTAATGGAAATGATGTCGGGTTTTCTTCCTGGTTCTTTCCTGGCTGAGCCTTTGAATCAGGTTGCAAATAAAAAAATAGTGATTGAGTATTATTGCTTCTCATGAGTTTTCTTTGTAATTTTTTAGTTATATGGGTGCACATCAAAAATAAGATGAAATGATAATGTTCAATTAGGCAAAATTTCAAGTTTCATTTATGTTAAAAATGAAAATTATGTTATGAACGTAGGTTCAGTTTCATGATTATTGAAAAACAAAACAATCCTTGCATTGTTGTTAAAATGGATCGTTCAAATTATTGCTATATTTAGTTTGTAACAAGACCTATCAGATTTATTTTGAAAAAAAAAAATCCCCTCTTGGTTAATAAATCAACTTCAAAATTTATACTTATAAATATAAGGGAAAAAAAATGTCCTAAGAGAGTAAAAACTCTCTAGTTTTTGTATGGGAAACAAATTAATTTTTCCCCTTACAACAGAAAATATTCTAAGAATCTTCTTATGTTTAAAATTAGAAATTAGAAGTAAATAATATCAAGTAGAATGTATAAGTTATTAAACCTTTATAGCTTAATATCCTAAATATCTATCATCTACCAAATAAACTTTTTTTTGCATTTACTACTTCCTTCTTGGTGCTAGCTCTTTAAGAAGGATATGATTTGTCTTTTTGAAAAGTCAAATTTAGCATGTTTAGGGTGACATCACCCTAGTTCCCCCATAGAAATTTGAAGCCCTTGCAAATCCTAAGATGTGACTTATTGTGAATGCATTGTTAGGAGGGAATTTGTTTCAAACTTTCTCCCACCTTTTTTAAACATTGGTCGCCACATCGCTTGTAAGTTTGTGTCATTGATTAATACTCTTCGGAGAAGCGCTTCTTATTTGATAAAGTGCTTGGGAAGCACATGGTTTTAGAAATAAGAACTTATGAATAAGTTTGGATGTGACATGGAGTGTAGGGAAGTTTGAAGGGGTAGCTTAAATGCATGCAAGTGGGTTAAGTTTAAAACTCTTCCTTTTCTTACCTTTTTCACCTATGAATTTCTTGGGTTGTGTCAATAGGATCTTGGTCAGCATAGGGGCATGTGGGATAGCCTTGGGGTGGGGGCTATGTGGGTGGGTAGAATTGGAAGTTTAGAACTAGTTTTGTTTGGTTAATGCTAGTTAGGTTAGTAGTTGTTTTTCTTAAAAAGTTTTAGGGTCATATTTTAAATAGTATATTTTGTTGTAAGTTTAGTGCATGTTAGTATTGGAGGAAAGTGTTATAGTGGGGTGTTAGTAAAAACTGTGGTTAGGATAATTTTTATTATGTTAATAATTAAAGTGTTAAATTTGTTTAATTTAGAATTTAGCTTTAATTAAATTTAGTTTTAGTTAAATTGTGTTTAGATTTGTATTATTTAGATTTTGTTTTAGTTAGTATTTTTAGACGAGTTTTTTTTTTTAATTTGGCTATGTTTTATGTATAGTAATTTTATTATAATATATTTAGATATTGGTTTATTTTCATGATGAGAAATTTAATTCAATTTTAGTTAGAATAATGAATTGTTAAGATTATATTTAAGATAGGTGTTTATAGACTTAGTTTTATAGTTGTTTGAACCTTAATATGTATCTATTTTAATCATGAATTTATAATGGTTAGTTTTGGTTTATTACTTTAATTAAAATTTTAAATTTAATTAAGTTTTATCTTGATAAGTGATCTTAATGTTGTTGGTTTTATACATTAGTATTATGATTAAGATTTGTAAAGTGTAGTTGAGATATTTTCTTGTGGCAAATCGATAAATGCTACACTCTTAATTAACGTTTAGTAAAAAAAATTAATTTAATGTAAATTTAGTTTATTTAAGAAAGTTAATATGTGTGTTTGTAAACATAACAAGTTATGTTATACTAACAGGATAATGTAATTTGTCTTGTGTAGTTAAAACTTAAACCAATTTATTTTGTTGTTCAGAAATTTCAATATATCGTTAGAATCTTAATGTAATAACAAACTAAATATTGATACAATTTAACCTTATCAATGTATTTCTTCCCATGATTATTAACTTTAAGATGAATGTAGTAAACCTATTTTTGCACTAACATATCAATCTCTTGTACCCTAGTGAACCTAGTAAGTTTAATTATTCTCTTTAAAATAAAAAATTAGTGTGTTTTTGCCCACGTATTTTGGGCATGAAAATCTCTATATTATTCCTTACAAAATAATAGAAATGTATAGCTCCTTCTCTATCCTCTGACTAGACCAAACCTCTTCTGATCTTGATACAAGATCACCAACTTCACATCAAATAATCCCTTTGATTGCTTACTTGCATTTAACAAATATTTCATATATCACAAACTTGGATACATTGATCACAAACTTCACCAAAAGGAAAATAACCTCCTTTATACCATATCCTCAAATAATTACTTGAGTTGACCTTGAGGCTTTCCTAATTAGTTATAATAGGACCTCATTAAGATATTCCAACACTTTACATATTTTCATAATTACAAATTATTGTCATCTCATAGTCTTTACAACTTCCCACATGTGTGACCTTAGACCTTGTGCACTCACTAATATCATCATCAGGCTTTCTACTATCACTATCTAAATGTTCTCATCATGATTCTATCTCACTTAAGAGATAAAAATCAATAATTAAAAACCACTTATTAGGTACTCTTTCTTCTTTTTGTCTTCTATAAGTCAATCATATCTTCTACATGTCTTTGACACTCTATATTCACACTTATCTACATCATTAGGATAAAGTGTAGAACACATCCTTAACTACACTTGACCTGCTCATCAATACAAAGTCCATACAACCTCATTTTTTGTCTACTACTTTGTCAATATTCACAAAAATAATGCTATATTGACATCAATTACAAACACAATCATCAATGCAACATGTCAATCATTCTAAAAATCTCCCCAAGTGTTGTAGAAATTCTTAAGATACTCCCCCAAAGGAAGATCATTCATGCTAATAGGACCAAAATCCACCATGTGGCTATTGGTGGGGACATGACTCCTCTTCTCATCACTCATGGATGACATGCTCTTAGGATCCTCACCTCTTAGCCTCTACATTATGAGGCTCTGGTTGGTCCCCATATTCTCCTTCTTCTACTCTTGCTAACTCTGGTTGGCCTTCTTCTATTAGAGACCCTAAATGGTCACTCCCTTTCCTAGACCTGGTAATTTCACCTCCCAGGGAGTAGGGAGAAGAAAAAGAAAAATATGTTCTTGCTAATGGGTGGGATTTTCCTAAGCCACCCACCAGCCCTACTAATGTATGGGGTTTGAGGATCATCATGATCCACCTCCCATGGTTGGCCCTTCTTTATTTGCCTGAGGGAAGTCTATATGTTTTCTTTATTATGAATAGTTGTTAGCTTTTTGGCTTTTCCATGTGAACTCTCACAGGGTGATTGTTGTATCCCTTGGTCCTTTTTTGAAAATATGTAACTTCAATATTTTAATTAATAAAAAATGGATTGTTCATCAAAAAAAAATTAAATTTTTAATAACATTTTAATTTGAAGAACATTTTTAGAATGTTCCTTCATTTCCTTTAAATAAGTGCATCTCATTTTTAATTTTTAATTTTCCAATATTTAAAAATTTAAAAGTTAAGGTCGAAAGAGTGAATTAGAAGTTAAAATTATTATTATTATTATTATTTTATTTTTATTTTTAAATTCATTTTTTGAAAAGAGGGGAGTAATTTTTTTTATTAATGATAATTTTAGAAAAGCAAATTGAAGGGGGGCAAGTTATCCACTTTCCACTCCTAGCTTATGCCCCAAAGTGTGCCTTTAACAAAAGGGAAAGGGAAGGGGCATTGTATTTTTTGCAATCCCCATATAATAGAAATTAGAATTTGATTTTTAAATTATGTTAATTTTAATTTTAACTATAGTTTATATTAATTAATACATGTTTAGTTTAACATTTAATTAAGACAAAAATATCCATTTAAATTATGTTTAAATTTTAAAACATAAGTTATTTGAATTAATATTGTTTAAAAAAAATTAAACATAACTTGTTTTACAAATTGATTTTTGTGAGGTTAAAATTTAATCTATATTATAACTTAATAATTTAAGTTTATTAAGTCAAATTTGTGTTAAGTTTCATTTAATAAACCAAGTTTGTTTGAAGTGTATATGTGAAAATGTGCCCTATGCTAACACACACACACTTCAACATGGTCCTTATTTGCAGATTCATCCCGAAATGAACATTGGATTGTTCATCCAAAAATCAATTGGCAAGGCAACCTGTTTCCTTCTATCTAAAGGGATTTTGCTTGTTAGATATCCTCAGATTTGAGGTGTTAAGGAACCAGACCCTCTAAGAACGAAGGATTTAGGAAATGAAATTAATCTATATGTTTATGCAGATTAATCTAGAATGAGAAATGCATTCTAATCTAGGAAAAAATGAAACAAAACTAGATTAACCTATGCATATTAAGCTAAATGAATTTAAACTAAGAATGCAAGATGTATGCAAAAAATGTGAGCAAATGTGAGCAAATGTGAGTATGAATTTCAACAGAAATTCAATGCAAATTCTATTCATCCTCCCAAAATGAAGAGATGAGGGTCTCTTAAATAGACTTTCCTGGAATCCATCAACGGTTGAGATTGATTTCAATCAATGGTTAGGATTGAAGATGAACTTTAGTCATAAAATGAAGATTCCCAAATTAAAGGGAGTTAACTAACTTAGATCTAAGTGTAAGAGGTAGTCAACTTAGATAGACTTTAGTGTAAAAGCAAGTGATCTAGGTCACTTCCAATTTGATCAGTAGTGAACTAGGAATTTCCCTTTTTGAACTAAAGAGAGATTTTGGAGAGATATTTAATTTAATAAAATGAGATATGCTCTCATAATTACCTTTTCTTATTTAATTAAATAATTCTATTTAATTAATTGGAGACACTTTTCTTATTTAATTAAATAACTTCATTTAATTAATTAGGAATGGCTTCCCATTAATTAAATAACTTTGCTTAATTAATTATAAGTAGCTTCTCCATTTAATTAAATAATTTTTTTTAATTAATTAAAAATAGGCATATTTATTAAATTAAATAAATTTAATTCTATAGTACATTAGCCTTAGGAGATAATTTAATTTAATTAAAGTATAAATACTTAATAATTAAATTAAATCTTAATCAATAGGTTTAATTTGACTAATGTGAGTCAATACTATAGGAATTAAATAAAGACTCTGATTAATGCAGATTTAGGTTTTCTGCATCTGACAATTAAGTCAAGTAGCGAGTAGCAGAATAAGAATTGCCTAGTGACATAGGACTTTAGAATCGATAAAAAATATACCAAAATTGGTGATCGTAGCAATAAGCCAATTTTGGGGTATTACATTTTGCCCCTCTTTGAATGAATGTGTGAATAGCATGTTCAATTCAAAGAAAATCAAAAAGCATGATGGAAAGATGAGATTGGTTTCGAAGTTGATGATATGAAGACCAATTGATAATCTTTTAAGGACTATCTCTAGAACAGAGCTTAATCCCAAGGAATCCAAACAGAATGCCTAGATACCTAAAATTGATAAGCATTAAAAAGGTTTCTTCAGAATGAAGTTTGACCTTTAAGGATCCAGATAGAACACCTAGATACCTGAGTTGATAAGCATTTAGAAGATTATCTCCAAAATAGAGCTTAACCTTCAAGGATCCAGATAGAACACCTAGATACCTAAGTTGATAAGCATTTAGGAGATTATTTTTAGAATGGAGCTAAACCTTCAAGGATCCAGATAGAACACCGAGATACCTGAGTTGATAAGCATTTAGAAGATTATCTCCAGAATGGAGCTTAACCTTCAAGGATCTAGATAGAACACCTAGATACCTAAGATTGATAGCATTTAGAAGATTATCTCCAGAATGGAGCTTAAGCTTCAAGGATCCAGATAGAACACCTAGATACCTGAGATTGATAGCATTTAGAAGATTATCTCCAGAACAGAGCTTAACCTTCAAGGATCTAGATAGAACACCTAGATACCTGAGATTGATAAAAGATGACAAGACCCAATCATGAGTCATAGAATCATCCTAAGAATGAGGCTTGATCCTTAGGAGTCAGGGTTTAGACTATCCCAATACTTGTCCATCAAACTCTGAGAAGAGCTATTATAAGGTTGATCAATTTGATGAAAATATAAGATAGATGGCAAAGATGCCAGATAAGAGGGAGCAAGATGCCTCGAGTGATGAGATGCCTCAAGTGATAAGGACATAAGATGGGAACTAGATGCCCCAAGCAATGAGATTGAGATTGAGTTACATTTAGTTCAATGATGTAATCATCCTGCCCCCTCAGGAGTAAAATCAAAAGATAACACCCTAGAAATATGATGTAGGCAGCATAAGAAGATATTGTAGAAATCCAAGATTCAGTAGGATATGGAAGAGATCACAATGATCAGAAGATGATTCAGACTTAGTTTAGCACATGTCTGAGGTCCAGATGACCAAGTTTGACCATTAGTTGACTAGAATTAAGTAAAGTTGACTTGAGTTGAAGATTTTCAAAATGAATTTTGCAAATATGAAGAATTGAGAATTGAAAGGATTTTAGGAATCCCAAGATATTAGATAAATTTAGACTGCACAAGCATTTGATCGTGTTGGTCCCAAAAACTTTAAAATGCATTTTTGAAGCATCCAGGTGTGTCAAATTTTGAATTCAATCCTAAAAATGGATTCAGAATGGTCCAATTAGCCAGGGGGTGATTTTTGCTCAATTTAGAGCACTTTGAAAAATTTGGTCAACAGCTATATAAGGGTCCAAGGTGTCATTTTCAAAATCATTTGTGCTTTTTTCTTGTAGTGATTTTGAGCTCTGAGAGAGATTTGGTAGTGAACATGAGATACCATTGTTTTGATTAGTCTAAACAACACAACCGACCAATAGACTACAAACCACCAATGAGTCATCGATTCCTTACCTCCATACTTTCACTTTCACGCTTTATAGGGTCATTTATTGCGTATTTTAGCATGTTTTTAGGGGGTCCAATCTTTCTTTGAATGAGACCTATCGACTCTCATGTGAAGATCTTCTTTGTTCGGATGAAGAAACAAGGTGCTCTGTTTCTTCATGAGTGGCAGGAGGGTCTTTGCACGGGAGGCATTTATCTCTCATGAGAAGAATGAGATTCTTTGCGCGAAGGGGATTCATTCTTCATGCACACGAAGATATTTTCTCACGTGACGATGTGATTTTTGGCATGATATTTGAGATCTTTGCATGAGACTTGGAGAACTTAGCATGAAATTTCACAACTTTGCGTGAGATTTCACAAACTTCGTGCGAAATGCCATGAAAGACTTGGAGAACTTAGCATGAAATTTCACAACTTTGTGTGAGATTTCACAAACTTCGTGCGAAATCCCATGAAAGTTATGCTTAAAATTTTTAATTTCACACTCAAAAATTGCATTTTAGTTTGTTTTGGTGTATTTTTTTGACTTGATACTGATTGTTTCATTTGTCATTTTTTGTTGTGCTTGTAGGAGGTCTTCGGTGATGTCACTTTCAGATCATACTACCCACCATATGGGGAGTTATTGAGGAGTCTTGATGATGCTGATCAGGTACACATTGCTCAATTGGGTTTTTACTTCATTATGTCAGATTCTAGCCATGATGGTGAATCACGGCTTGCTGATAGCTTTAATGGAGTGTTTCCATTCAGAGATGAAAACTTTTCATTTGCCAATGGGTGAGATGATGATCACCCCAGAGGATATTTGGAGTATACTGAGGATCCCCTTTCATAGTGCCTAGGTCATCTATGATACAGTGCCCAGAGTAGGTACAGAGGCACTATCTATTGTGTTTTGGAAAGAGCTTTCGAGGGGCAGGGCCATTAGCTGGGATGAGTTGATGTACACTTATGGACCGACGCATAGGCTGGCATCTATGTTGGCTATATTTTTGAGTTGTTTCTTATTCTTGATAGAGGGCAACATGGGTTGGAGTGTGGGTGGGGAGCCATGCTTCGTAGGATGTTGGAGGCACCCAAGATCTTTGGGTGGGGTTAGTGCATGTTGGCCCATCTTTTCCATGAGATGCACGAGGTCATCTTCCATGAGAAGAAGACGATGGAAGCTAGAGTAAATGTGTTGCAGATTTGGGCCTAGGAGCATCTTCCCATATGCAGGCCAATTTTTGAGGATGCTAGAGAGCCCATGGAGCCCTATATTTGTAGATATCAAGGGCATATTACCCAGGTCCACTTGGGTAAGAATGAGCAGTCGAGGATATGTCTTGATGACCTGGTGTCTATTGTATGACAACCCTAGTGAAAGACAGAGGACTAGGATGATGCCCCTAGAGAGTTACCATGGATGTTAAATTCTCAACATTTGGAGAGCAGGACCACATCAATCATAGAGAGATTTGTAATCTCTTGAGTGTGGCAGTAGTATGGCTGACCATAGGACATTTCTGCTAAGTACTACGCCTATGCCAAGTTGTAGAAGGATGTTGAGCAAGGATGGCTAGCACAGATGGATCCAAGGTGATCCATGATAAATATTTGCAGCCTAGCTGTAGTTCAGTGGGACTACCTGCCAGCAGTAGTAGATGTAGGGATGACACCTACATATCAGGCATTTCTGATCAGCCATCTGTTCCCATGGTTTACAGATCCAGTGGGTATGGTAGGGTAGGCACAAAGGTAGGTGCCCCAGTAGCAACAGCCACAACCACAGCTCCTAGGTCAGCCATAGTAGTAGTCACAGGTCTGGTACCAAGTATAGCAGATGCAGATTCCCCCATGTTAGATGGGATTAGACCTAGGTTCTAGGGGTAATGGGATAGGACACAGTCGGTGGCAAAGATAGAGGACAAAGGAGTAGGCCTCTTAGCAAGAGGCTCCACAGTAGCAGGTGCCACCATAGCAAGAGGCACCACCACAGCGGTAGGCACCAGAGATACTGGACAAGGATATGCCAGATCAGCTGGCAGGTGAGGTGTAGGACATGATACAATGGTACCGAGAGCAGATTCATCAAGCCTCTCGATAGTTGGGGGATCTGCAGATTTTAGTGGCAGTTTGGGATACACAGCTGGTGGAGAGACAGCGAGAGATAGATCGATGGAGAGAGCACACAGAGACTATGGAGTAGAGATTGGAGTTGGCATTGGATGAGGTCTACAAATGCTTTCATGAATGTCAATTATTGCATGTTTGGACTCTTTGGGTTCTAAACACCTAAGGAGTGTTCTATCAAGACCTCTCCTATACAGATCATCAGCAATAATGACATAATGTGAAGCATTACAAATTAGGTAACGTTTCTCATTCTGGGTCAAACCTTCTTGAATGGTTTGATTATGAAGGTAGGAATAGATGTGATGGTAGCGAGATGATTCTTGTCTTATAATGGAATAGATCATCTTAGAATTAGGGGTTTCATAGGCTAGGTAGTGTAATGATTCCACCAAGAACTCATGTCGGAGATCATTTTTTGACATTTGTAGCAAAGAGGTTAGGGTGGCCATGGCATCAGCCACTTTATTATCTGCTTGTGGAACTTGTTGAAAAGTGATGTGTGCAAAATACTTCTTTAAGTCATCAACCATGCACTTGTAAGGAATTAGTTTCTCATCCTTTGTTTGGTACACATCATTAACCTGGTTGATAACAAGCTAAGAGTCACCAAATATATCTAACTGGTCCACTCTCCATTCAGCTACAATTTTCATACCATTGATCAAAGACTCATATTCAGCAATGTTGTTTGTACAAGGAAACAAAATCTTGTATGCTTTGGGAAATGAGTATCTCTATGGTGTAATAAAGAGTAATCCAGCACTTGATCCTTTTTGTGTGAAGGACCCATCGAAGAACATAACCCATGTGTGGTGCATGAGTGTCAAAATTGACACATCTGGGAAATCAATATTCATTGGTAGAAGACTCTATATGGGTGCATCAGCCAGTTGATGTGCAATTGCCTATCCCTTAATAGCCTTGCATTCAACATATTGGATGTCAAACTCACTGAGTATCATAACCCATTTAGCTAATATTCCTATGAGAGCTGCCTTACTAAGCAAGTACTTTAGTGGATCTATTTTAGACACAAGCCTCGTAGTGTGGGTGAGCATGTAGTGTCTCAACTTCTAGGAAGCGAAGACAACTGCCAAGAAAGCTTTCTCAATAATGCTATAGTTCTTCTCATAAGAGACCAGCATCTGGATCAATTAAGAAATAGGTCTTTCTTTGTTTTCCTTATCTTCTTGAGCCAACAAAATGCCTAGAGATGTTTCAATGGATGAAATATATAAAAGAAAAGGCTTCCCATGAATAGGAGGCATCAAGATTGGTGGATTGACAAGGTATTGTTTGATCTATGTTAAGCTTTTCTCACAATCCTGGCTCCAATTGAATTTCACACCCTTATGTAAGGTCTTTGTGAAGGGTTGTGATCTGTTTGCTAATTGTTAAATAAAACTACGAATAGATTGAAGCCTTCCATGTAGTCCTCTCATCTAACTCATGTTCTGAGATGGTCGCATGTCCATTATTGCTTGTACTTTCTCCAGATCTACCTCAATTCCTTTTGCAGAAACAATGTATCCCAGCAACTTCCCTGATGTGACACCAAATGTGCATTTCTTAGGATTGAGTCAAAGACTAAATTTTTCCATATGATCTATGATGGGACCCAAATCTTATAGATGAGTATTGCGTTTAGCACTTTTGACCAAGGTATCATCAACATAGTCCTCCATGGTTCTATGCATCATGTCATGGAAAATCGTAGTAATAGGTTGCTAATACGTAGCACCAACATTCTTCAAACCAAATGGCATCACATTCCAACAAAAAATTCCCCATGCACATGTGAAATTTTTTTTCTCCTAGTCTTCTAGCACAATTTTTATCTAATTGTATCCAGAAAAACCATCCATAAGTGAATACATCTCATAGCTTGTAGTCATGTCTATGATCATATCACTATTAGGGAGTAGAAAGTCATCTTTAGGACATGCAAAGTTAAGATCATGGAAGTCTGTAAATTCCTTGATAGATTTATCATGCTTGGAAACTAGAACAATATTGGATATCCATTCAACATAATCAATTGCACAGATGAAACCAGCCTTTAGGAGTTTTTCCAGTTCTGCTTTGATGAGAAATGCAACATGAGGGTGCATTTTTCGAAGCTTCTATTTAACTGGTTTGATGCCTGGTGCTATGGAAAAATGATGCATGATAAGATCAGGATCCAATCCTGGCATGTCAGAGTATGTCCAAGCAAAATTTATTTTCTTTTCCTTGAAAAAGGCAATGAACTGTTCCTTCTCTTTAGGTGATGGTGACTGTGCCAGATGTATCATATGAGGATGTTCTTCTATGCCCAGGTTAATTGGCTATGTTAGCTCTATCAACATTGATGATATCTCCTAAAAGTGACTAGGAGGGACATCAAATATCTCATCCATGGGTGCCTCAGAGAGGTTTTTACCCTTGGATACATCTTTTGTTTTTACTTTTCTAGGTTCTAACACTACCACATTGTAGTTTTCACCATCAGACCTTTTGCATTTTTTCTTTTTAATTATGTGACTGAGATATTTGATGTCAGCCTCAGTCATGTTGACACTCTGCTCATTGGTGGAAGACATTACAAGTTCGATAGCATTTAGGTAACAGGTGAGAGCATAGTCATTCTGGAACTTGGGGACTTCACTAGATGTATTAGGGTTCTATTCTATAACCTCAAGATGTGTGAGTGAGAGAGTAGTGGATGGTTCAATTGCATTCATAGTATAGTCATTAAGTGCTTGGACTAGTAATTTGAGACCTACAACAACCTCTTCCATAGGTGTGTTCAAATGCCTTGAAGTATGAACATTAGTAATTGATGATTCTAAGACACTAGTTGGATCTGACCCATGTGACCTAACCCTAGATGTTCCACCCACTTCAATTTAGTTTTCATAGACATGCACTTGGTCAATGTCTTTATTAGTTGTTGCTTCTGAAAGAGATTCAAACTCATATTCCTTAGAATCAGTGCTACATGGTGAGAGATTATAGAACTCCCCAATAGTGATAGGGACATAGTCGCTTTCATCCTTTGGGTTATTACACAAATACTCAACATGATATGATTGACTAGATTCTCCCCTTTCTAAATGATATTGAATTGCTCAGTATTGTCCTTAGAAGAATAACTAGTATCATCCATAGTGCTAACATGTGGCACAAAGTCATCTGGCTCAGCAAATTATTTAGCAAGATCATAAGAGATAGGATGAGGATAGAAATCCTCATCATTAGATTCTCCCTCTTGAGTATCTAACTCAGCTTTTGACTCATTTTCAGATGAACTCTCAGGTTTGGGAATAAATTTATTTGATCCCAAATGGAAAGGGACCTTCTTAAACCCTAGGCTAGTTGTATCATGGTTGCTTCAAGCTCTTGCTTTGATAGGATCAATTAAGCCATTGTTATTTCACCCAATAGGGCCAGTTCCCTTGTAACCAAAATGCTTCATAAGCCTAAGACTAGGTCCATATTTCTTAGGAGTGATCTTGAGCTTGTTCTATTAGGTCCACTAGAGCCTCTTCTCTATAAATCCATGTAGCGATGGCTCTATTTTCACTTTCATCTTCTAAGGGAACTATAGCTTTGACAAAAGCGCATTTATACTTGGTTTGAGGTGTCAGCACGAATGACTTCTTTTCTTTTGAGGGTCTCCCATAATGTTGAGGAGACACTGGGAGAGATGTTAATGATAGCACTGGTTCAATGTGGTACTCTCCCATACCAATTTCTTTCAGTTTGAATGACTACTCAATTTTTTTGAGCTTATTATCATGATAATCAGTAGACTCACTGTTAGTAGGGATGAAAGTTTCAATAGCTTTGAGCACATTGCAGGTGTAGCTAGTAGTGGCAAGAATAGTAACTTCAGATCCATGAAATGGGAACTTGATGCATTGGTGGAATATGGATGGCACAGCGCGCATCTCATGTATCCATGGCCTTCCTAACAGAATGTTGTAGGCCAAGGGAATGTCAAGCACCTGACAAGTGACATCCCTTTCGACAGGACTGACGTGAATTGGTAAAAACTACAAGACCTAGAGACTTTTGTTCCACTTTGTCATATGCTTTGATAGTGATCTTTCATTAAGGATCAATAGAGTCCTCAAAATAATTCAATTGTCTAAGCAGAGCAGTAGAGATTATATTTAGGCTAACACCATTATCAATGAGTACCCAATGAACACGTGTCTAATGGATCATAACCTCGATGTGTAGAGGTTGATTGTGTGAGTGACTCGATGATTTGTCATCTTCCTCAGAAAAAGTCATAAGATATGGCAAGGTCAGGTGATCTACCATGGATTGGAATCACTCAAGATCAAGGTCTTGAGGAACATTTTCCTCAGCGAGGGCTTTATCCAGAATCTTCCTATGAACAAGCAAGATTTTAAGTAGCTCAAAGATGGAAATCTAAGCATTAGTTCATTTCAGTTGATTGAGAACACTATAACTGGTTGCAGTCAAGTTCATTATGGATTTTTCACCTTTGCCAGATGGACCAGCAAGGGCTTTGTCTTTGTGTTGTTCAAGATCTGAAGTAGGAGGTGCAAGGCCTTTGAGCACCAACTTAGCGCGTGAGCAAATAATAGCATTAGCACAGTGTTGTGAAGGTGTATTATCCATTTCATTGAAAGTAGGGCCCCTCAAGACAAATGGTTTCTTGGGTTTGTTATTATCTTGCTTGCTCTTAATGGTAATAACATCATAGTATTCAAAATCCAAAGGTTCAACCATGTGAATGACATTGTCATCATTGGAATATGTATAGTTGACCTTGTTGTAGGGTTATAGTTTTGAAGTCTCTCCCTTTTCATAAGCTGGGAAAGGTTCTTTAAATGCTTTGTGATCCAAGTTTTTGTTATGTCCATCTACCACAAGATCACCAGCATCAATCATGTCCTTGACTTTATGGTGCAAGTTTATACAGTTGCTAGTTTTGTGTACCTTGTTTTGGTGATACTCATAGAATGAGGTCTCATTCCACCATGTTGGACATGGTTATGGATCATAGGGACAAGGATCATCCATTGGTGAAATAAGCTTATGTTGTAGCAATGTTTTTTAAACCACATCCAAACGTTCTCCCAAAGGTGTATACTCTCATTTGGGGGGTGTTGTCCAAGAGTTTCTCAGTTTGTTCCTAGATGTCTTGTTGTCAGGAGGAGGTTTCTCAACATTTTTGGCCACTTTGAGGCCATCTGTGAGATTAAATGCAGCTTTAGTAGGTTTAGGTGTGATATTGTCAACAACTCCATCATGTACAATTTCTTAGTTCTTGTTGACATGTTTGGTTTTATCCCTGTTGGAAGTGGAACCTTGTTTTATGTCTCTTTGAAGAGTGAGTTCACCTTTCTTGACCATAAATTCTTCGATATGAATAGCCTATGTAATCATGTCTTCAAAGGTACATGAACCTTTTAGTTAGACTCTATACCCAAAATCAGGTAAGAGGTTATCAGTGAAAATGTCAAACTTCTTCATTTCTAGGATTTTATAAGAATACTTAGTGTATAGTTGTCTCCACCTTTGGAGGAAAGTGAGGAAAGGTTCACCAACCTTCTATTTAAGGTTGCATAGATCTCAAATATTGACAAGATGTTGAATGTTATGAGAATATTGCTAAACAAAGAGATTGGCAATTTCATCAAATGTCTTGATACCAGGAGGTAAATGTGAGAACCACTCCAAATCTTGACCACCTAGGCTTCTAGGGAATAAATGCATGAGGTAGGTTTGATCATGTATAAACTCCATAGACAAAGCACCAATTTCTCACAAGTGATCTTGGGGATCAGTAGTACCAAAGTACTTGTCATATTTGGGTAGTTCTATGCCTCATGGGAAAGGTGACATGTTTATGCTTTTGTCAAATGGAAATGGACAAAGAGCATCTAATGTGTATGTCTTTGTGGGTTTCTCTTTCTCATGCATCATTTGAGCCAATTAGGCTTGCATAATTTTCAATTATTTTTGAAGTTTAGAGGTCTCAGTTTCTTCTTCAGTTTTGACAATGGTTTCTACATTGAAATGAGAAAGTAACTTTGCTCCCTCTTGGGAAAGTTTGAGAAAGTATTTTTCTTTCTCTTCATTGAGTAGGATTCCCATGACCTTTTGGAATTTTTGGTCTCTTTGACATTTTTCTATGTGTTCAGGGAGTATTTCCACCTCTTCCTATTCCTCATCGGTGTCATAGTCTTTCTCTTTCTCTTTGTCATTTTTAGGTGTTTCTTGATGTCGACTATGACTACCATGTATAGGTTCACGATTAATCATTATAGGAACATGTTCAATTTCAGTCTGTTGTGTTTCAAAAGATCCTCTATAAAAAGGATCAAACATCATGTTTGGTAATACAGGACCTCTACCTATCTCAATATCCTCTTGGTACAAAGGATTCCTAATTTTTTGCAAATTTATGGAAAATGTTCGCTAAACTCGAGATGACCTGGTAGGTGAGGGAGATCGTGAAGATGTCGCACTAGCTTAACTAGAAACAGATTGCATAACAAAAGATAAGTGACCTCCTCCGTGATTACGACCCCTAGCACAACCACTTCTAAGATTATAAGGATAAAACACGTTGCCGCTTTTGGTTGCGACGACCATAGACAAAGACAAGAAGCTAGAACCTGAACAAGGACTACACTAAGATTGAGTCTCAAAAAGGACAAGATAATAGTAAGAATGTTGTTCACTAAAGCACAAATGGTCTAATTTAAAGGCTAGGATAGCTAGAGATTATGACCAATTTGACACAAAGTATGACAAGCATTAAGACGAGGACCAAAAATAACTTATGAGACGAGACTAGTCAAAGTGCAAGATACAAGCCTTTAGCAAAGAAAAGTGTCATTGTTTTAGGACTGTTCACAGATAGAAAGTGATAAACAAATGTATAAAAAGGCAGTGTATAGGCCGCAGATAGCTAAAATAGACCCAAAGTGGAAATGCTAACACAAGATTTTGCGTGAGAAACTTTTACAAGTTGTGCGAAGAAGTTTTCTAAGCCATGCAAAGAAGTTTCTGATCTCACGCGAAAGTTAGTGACAATGATTTAATTTTGTGCAAGGAAGTTCAGAGGTCATGCAAGGACTCATGATAGCAGTTTAATTTTGTGCGAGAACAAAATGATTTCGCGTGAGACTAAAAAAGTTTTCGCTTGAGAAAGCAAACCAGTTTTAGAATAGCGACTGAATTGGATAAGATCTTTGGACTTTTCAGACAGAGTAGACATATTTATCAGACAAATCTGATTGGATAGGCAACAAGGTTGATTGAGTAAGATGTTTGGACAAAGTTTCAAGTTTTCAATCTAGGCAAAGTGTTTAAACAAGACAGTGGGAAGCAAGCACTAATTCAAAATAGTCCTATTGAGGACAAAGCAACTTGATAGGATAAGGGAGTCTTGATCTTTGTTTGTTGTAACTGGTTTGGAGTTTGTTGATGACTTGATAAAAAACACACTTTATTGCTAGAAAGAAAAATTGGTAGAGAAGGTAAAATATTTGTCCCACATCTTATGTGCATGCGTGTACCTCACATAGCTATGTCACCCCCTAGAGGGCGCCCGTGTTCTTGGTATATTCAAAGGACTCAATAGTATATGTTGAATGAGCACCCTTGTGGTAGGGGATGAGTGCATATACCACCTTCAAACATCCAGTAACATGCCTATGGTGAGTTCTATAGGAGAGATTCTTCCCCCTCCTTGCACAAAGATTATGCCTCCTTTCAGAGGTGAATCGGGTGGCTTCTAACTAAGAGGTTTTTACTTGGCTTCCATTTGAATTAATCCTCGATGGCTCCGCAAGAAGAGTTGAGGCCAGCAACCCACACCAACATCTAAAAGTGCACACTGCTTGCTTAACAAGCCAGGGGTCGATGCCAACCAATGCACATACAGAGCTTCCCCTTGATATGCGATATCAAGAATTAAGGGGAAGAAATTAATTCAACTTTTGAGTCTTTTGCTCTACAAAGCATCTTGATTATAGTGAGTTGGAATCTTTGACAAAAGGAGTGTGCTCACTTAGGTCATTCCTAGAGGTTGGATCACTTCGGCAAGCCCTCTAAAGGATTGACATAGACTGGTGGTTTAGATCTAAGGGTCTGAGTTTTTGATTTCTCTCAAGGGGAAAGAGCATAATCCTCTACCTTATTTCCTCACCCAAACACGTAAGACAAGTTAATTACCAACTTGGCTTAATCAATCCAAACTCATTATTCCTTAAAGATTTTGATTCCCTTAAAGGAAATCATTGTCTTATTATAGAAGAGAACGAGCTTTGGAGAACCACCAAGCTACTTGCCTTCTTTAAAATGTCATCTTTCAGAAGCGTCTAGGTTTTTGATTCACTCTTGGTCATGACCTCCAAGAAGTGAAGAACATATTCCCCTATTCTTTCGTATTGCACCCTAGGAAGTTCACAAGCCCCTAATTAGACTAGTTTTGAAAGCAGGAAAAGAAGACACATTATTTTGTGGGTTTGAAATATGGTCTTTGATAAGCATATCTTCGACAAGCATTCTGCAAACAAATATTAAGTCCATTTTCAAGTGGATTTTAAAAGGAGTCTTTGGCTAACGTCCTACAAACAATAGTTAAGCTGCAAGAAATCCAAAGGAATAGATCAAAATGAGCACGTTAGTGAAATCAAACAATCTGAAGATCGAAAAATAATGCTTAAATCTAAAACTGTTGTCACAAGATTTCATGTGAAATCTCTAACAGAGTTGTGCGAAATTATTTTAGGCTCATGTGAAATTATTTTATAGCCTACATGAAGAAAACAGGTGCCGCGCAAAGTTTTGTGCTCTCAGGAACTCTCTCACGTGATACAAAAAGAATCTTCCCGTGAAGATTATGGATCCTCTCATGAAAATAAATAGTCTTGCATGAAGATTCCCAAATTTGTATGGAACAATACGGACAAAGAACATGAAAATGATTTTAAAAATGTAGAAAGAGGTCGAAAAAATTGATTTTTCTGCCCCACGATGGGTGCCAAAAATGTATATGTGAAAATGTGGCCTATGCTAACACACACACTTCAACATGGTCCTTATTTGCGGATTCATCTTAGAATGAACATTGGATTGTTCATCCGAGAATCAACCGGCAAGGTGACCTATTGCCTTCTATCTAAAGGGATTTTGCTTGTTAGATATCCTCATATTTGAGGTGTTAAGCAACCAGACCCTCTAAGAATGAAGGATTTAGGAAATGAAATTAATCTATATGATTATGCAGATTAATCTAGAATGAGAAATGCATTCTAATCTAGGAACAAATGAAACAAAACTAGATTAACCTATGCATATTAAGCTAAATGAATTTAAACTAAGAATGCAAGATGTATGCAAAAAATGTGAGCAAATGTGAGTATGAATTTCAATAGCAATTTGATGCAAATTGTATTCATCCTCCCAAAATGAAGAGATGAGGGTCTCTTAAATAGACTTTCCTGGAATCCATCAATGGTTGAGGTTGATTTCAATCAACGGTCAGGATTGAAGATGAAGTTCAATCATAAAGGAAGATTCCCAAATTAAAGGGAGTTAACTAACTCAGATCTGAGTGTAAGAGTCAATCAACTTAGATAGACTTTAGTGTAAAAGCAAGTGATCTGGGTCACTTCCAATTTGATCAGTAGTGAACTAGGAATTTCCCTTTTTGAACTAAAGAGAGATTTTGGAGAGATATTTAATTTAATAAAATGAGATATGCTCTCATAATTACCTTTTCTTATTTAATTAAATAACTTCATTTAATTAATTAGGAATGGCTTCCCATTAATTAAATAACTTTGCTTAATTAATTATAAGTAGCTTCTCCATTTAATTAAATAATTTTGTTTAATTAATTAAAAATAGGCGTATTTATTAAATTAAATAAATTTAATTCCATAGTACATTAGCCTTAGGAGATAATTTAATTTAATTAAAGTATAAATACTTAATAATTAAATTAAATCTTAATCAATAGGTTTAATTTGACTAATGTGAGTCAATACTATAGGAATTAAATAAAGAGTCTGATTAATGCAAATTTAGGTTTTCTGCATTTGACAATTAAGTCAAGTAGTGAGTAGCAGCATAAGAATTGCCTAGTGACATAGGACTTTAGAATCAATCAGAAATATACTAGAATTGGTGATTGTGGCAATAAGCCAATTTTGGGGTATTACATGAAGTAGTTTAACTGGGCTTATAATGCATTATAAATTCAAATGAATGATATTTATTTAAGTTTAGATTTAATTTTACTCAAAATGAAGGAATAACTTTTATGTGATATGGAAACCTAGTTTGGATGTTGTAGTGTAACATGAAACTCAATTTTTAAGCAATTAAATTGATGTTTTGTTTATTTTCTAGGAGATATTCATATGCTACCTCATGTCCCATTGGTGGCCTCAAGAGTTAAATTTATCTTACACCTACCCTATGTGCATCATTTTTCTTGAACTCCCTACATCTAAGCTTTGTTGAATGTTATCTTTGTTTGAGGGATAGGTCTCTCCTAGAGGTGTAGACTCCAAGAAAATACCCAAAGAATTTTTGGGGGGGATATACATGTGAAATATCCTAACCCCTAAATTGCCTATTGTGTTGAGTAGGGTTCTTAGATATCCTAGGTGAGAGGATCACCACTAGATTTGGGTGAAGGAGGTCAAAAGGATTACATTTAGGCAAGTTTGGAAAGGAAAAATAACATAATTCAAACTAGTTGGGGATAAGTATGGGATATATATATATATATATATATATATATATATATATATATATATATATATATATATATATATATATATATATATATATATATATATATATATATATATATATATATATATATATATATATATATATATATATATATATATATATATATATATATATATATATATATATATATATATATATATATATATATATATATATATATATATATATATATATATAATAAAGAAAAAAAAGATTGGTAAGTGGACTATAAGGGTTCTATTGGAGAATCGAGATTGTTGTAGTTATTAGGTCAGGTTGCATAGGGTACATGGTTGTTAGGGAGGATCCCAATACATTGGCCTATGTGATGATACTCACTTAGTCAAAATTTTAGGGAACTCCTCTCCTATGCCTTTATTTGTGTTGTTTGTTTCTTAAAGTGTTATTTCTATTTTAGATTGTTTCCTATCCTAAATTACCCTAGGTATCCTATGTTAATTGTGGTTCTATCTCCTTGCATGGGGAGTGGACCCTCATGGATCCACATGGTTGGGTGGTGAATATTTTTCAAGGTATTGATGGTGTTTTGGTTATTCTTGGAGTATTTAAAGTTATTGAAGTTATCACTTCTCTATGTTATATATGTGTACCATGTAAAGGGTAATATTGCAAAGAAATCCATATTATAAAGTGATATTCATTTTATGTAAGCCTTCAAGGCCATATATTGTAAAATATTTATTGAAATCAATCATGTCAATTGGGATCGGTATGTTTAGAAAAATCATGAGAAATGAAACTACTATGTAATGTTGTTATTAAAAGTTAATTTCGATTATGAATATAGAAATGTATTTTTTGAGAATTAAATATGTACCATTATTTTGTGTTGGAGAGAGAAAGGAATAAATTATTTTAAAAATATAGTATTTAGAAATATTTACTCTCTTTCTCATAAAATGAAATAAATGAAAGGAATTCTTACTTTTAACTTAAATTCATATGTCTAGGAATTAATATATGTGTTTAAACTTAAGGGGAAAAACTTGTAAGAGAGTTTGATAGGATTATGAATGTATGGAGAAAACTTCTATGGCAAGGCATGACATGGATTTTTATTTTAAAATGAATTAAATCTTTAATTCTACAATTAGATTTTTATTTAATTTATTTAATTAAATATGTCAAATATTTTCAAATCGTGGTTGAATGATAATCAAGTTGGCCAAAAGATCAAAATTAGCAAAATGAGAAAATGGGATGAGTTAGTATGAAAATGTGATTAAACCGTAGACACTAAAAAATGGTTCACGTCTATGGTTTAATCACATTTTCATACTAACTTGTCCCATTTTCTCATTCTACTAATCCTTATATTTTGGCCAACTTGATTATCATTCGAGCATGATTTGACAATATTCATCATCATTCATATGCTCTTTCACATCAATTGCAGATCATTTTGGAATTGATTCCTGTTTATCCAAACTTCATGGAATTGACTAAAAATCATTTCAACATCATTTAAATCAACCCTAATAAACTCAAAATCCTCCCAAAACAATTTGGAATCACTCCAAATCAACCAAAATCACCCCGGAATCACTCCAAATCAACCTAGAATCACCCTAAATAAGCTCTAATAAACCCAAAATGTGTCAAATTTCTCAAAACTATCATCATCTATCCAACCCTAGGAGTTTTCATGTCTCTCATTGCCTTGGAAACCTATCAAATTAAATTGTAGCTTTGTCATGTCCCTCAATGCTAGCTCAAACTGTCATTCAGATCATCTAATCATTGTCAATGATGAGTCCTCAGTGTCATGTCATGACATTATCAAATAAATTTATTAACATTAACAAATTTTTTTGATGTTATTGTGATAAATCTTATCAATCAATTTTGATCTTGTAGCATTTGCAATGTTCATTAAATGTTACATGCTCCTAGTCCATGTCATGTGATCAATCTTATCAATCAATTTTGATCCTGTAGCATTTGCAATATCTATTGAATGTTATGTGCTCCTAATCCATGCCATATTTCATTGGAATGTTATCAATCAATCAATTTGATCATGACTTTGATCTAGCTACATCCATCATCCTGGTTGATCTATGTAACCATCACATCTCATCATAAGGATAATCATGCATTTATCTAATCAAATTGGACAATCATTCACTAATTTATCCTATAGGATTAGATAACCCATAATCTAATCCTATGTCATTTCAATTATTTTCATTTTGCATTACTAATTATTCTCATTTGCCAAACATTCTCATTTAATTGATATTAATTAATTAATTGATTCATCTTCACAAAATATGGAAATTATTAATTTCCTAAGTCTTATTTTCCATCTCTAATTTCCATATACTAATTTCTATATGTGTGGAATAATTAATTTTTAATTCAAATATTCCACATAATCTTGACACATGGACATCTTACTGTAGATGCTCAAAAATTGTTTGTGTCTATAGTTCAATCACATTTCCATACTAACTCATCTTATTTTCACATTTTGTAATTTCAATATTTTGGCCAAACCTTATTATCATTTGAGCAGGTTTTGTTAATGTCCTTCATCATTCATATCCCCTTTCACATCAACTAAAGATCATTTTGGAATCTCATCTGCTCAACACAAAACTATTTCAACACCATAAGAATCATATCAAATCAATCTAGAATCATCCCAAATCCACACAAAATTATGTGAAATCAGTCCTAATCAACCCAAAAAAAGCCAAACATCTCAAATCTATCATCATTTGTCCAACCCTAGGCATTTATGTGTCTCACAGTGTCTTGGAAACCTATCAAACTTATGAAATTCAACCTTAACTATAAGGTCCCTCCTTGTATGTACTTATTAAATATTGATTTCTTTAGTAACTTCATTATAGGAGATTGGAATGGATATGAAGTAATGTTTTATGGTTTAGATGTCCTAATGGAAATTGAGATCAATTGATACGTCCATGTTTTAAATACTTCATGATTTGAGAACTACTACATTATCTCAACTATTTAAACATTAATTTGCACTAATGATGATATGAGGTGTTTCACTTTATGATGATGATGTTAATTATGGTACATTGATGATTAGGTTATATGCATTCAAATAGTTCAATAATCCCTATTGATGATGTTTATGATGCTTAGGTATATGCATTCTTAGTGATGATTATTCTAGTATTTCAATTCAAATTTATGAATAGGTTATGTTATATTGATTATGTAATTACTAATGGTTAAATGTGTGTAGAAATGAAAAGGATTATTTAAATGAAAGTTGATGTTTTAATTAATGTGATTATCCAAATGAGTTTTAAATATATGCATGCAATTTTTCTCGAGCTACTAATGTGTGAAAAGAGTGTGCATGATTATTAGCCAAGAAATCTAATGGAGAACTACTAATTGACCCTATGTACAATCTATGAAACCCAAGGTTAATTCTAATGAAAGATGTAGACCCCATTGTTTCGTATTTTATTTGCATCATAATTTGAATGTGTGTATCATTTTGTAATCATAAAGTGTTTAATTTTTTGTAACAATGATCTTATGGTGTCACTTTACACTTATAATTCATATATGTGTATTTACATGATAATTAGGGTTAGCTGACTAACCTGATAATCTAATATTGATTAAGTTAGTAACTAAGACTAATTAGTTGGTAACCTAGATTAATTACCCTAATTAGGGTTTAGTGGTAAGTTTTCATTCCTATGGTTTTTAGAAAGTTCAAATATGTTAAGCCAATTAATAGGTCCTAAAATGATCCTAGAGGTCAAATTTAATGCAAACCAAGTGCCTAGGGGGTATGTGTATGGGTTGGGGGCATTTTCTACCCCTTTAGACCCTTTTGTTGACTTTTATGACCACCTAAATATCTAATTTTTCCTTTAGTACGAAAATAACTTTTTCATGTGTTTGCCAAGTTTAAACTCCACCAAAAAGGTTTCCTTAATGGTAGGATCAAGTGAGAAGACCCTAGAAGGTCTTGGTTAGATCTGGAGTTATTGCAATTTTTAGGTGGGTGAGTTAGGAGCCTATTTAGTTAGAAATTTTAGGGTTGAAGAGTCTTCCCCCAACCTCTACATTTAGAGAGGGTAAAGCCGATATTGAAGGAGGAAGAAGGATGAGCTCTTCTCAAAATTTCATTTTCCATAACCATTTGTGAAGGTAGGAATCCTTCAAGTCCTTGTTCTTCATGTTGTGTTGTCAATTGCTTAAGTAGGCCTTTTCGCATGTGTGTGTATTCGTATGTATGATGAAACATGTGAGGGATGGGATATCATAGGTTTCTTAATTATTTTTCCTTTCATGTTTTACATTTTTTTTGGTGAGGAAAACTATAAAGGTTGTGTTGGCATTACTCACCCTCAGATAGGGCAGAAGTGGCCATGAATGGGAGGAAGACCTGAGTTGGACTCCAAGCCAATGTAGAGTCTCTCCTCATGATGAGGAGATGGAGAAAATTAGGATGTTATAGGCCCCTACTTTTCAATACAATTTTTTTTGTGTTTGGGAAGATTAGAAGTGTAAGAACAGAAGTTCTTGTGATTATTAGTCTCAAAAGAGACATTTTTTTTGGTATTGTGATTGACTTATCCTACCTTAAAAAAATCCACCTTCTCCCTAGTCTTGGTTCGATAAGGAACCTATTGTGCAAACCTAGGATTAGAGTAATTGTTTGAATGTGTCTATATGTTGAATTTGTTTTTCACCTAGTCAGTTTTGGTTCTCCATGGCTACCTTGATGTAAATTACAAACTTGCATAGTTAATACCTTGATACGAAGCCAAACAAGATTCTAAGTTATGGTGTTCTTGATTTAAATGTTATGGAGACTTCTCCTTGGAATAATGATCTTGATGTAAAATTCATTGTTAACTTTATATTTGAAATGATAACAATATCGGGTTTTCTTCCCTGATTCTTTCTCCATTGAATCCTTGAATTAGGTTTTTAATAAAATGATAGTTCCTTAGGGGAGAAAAGTTTCATTGTATTATTAAAATATTTCAATAGTTTTTCCATTGTAATTTTGTCTTCAAATAGAAATAAAAAGATATAGATTGTTTAACATTTGATTTATATCATATTGAAAATCCACCCCCTTGTAAGTGGTACCAATAATGAAAGAGAAAATGATTATTTTATTAAGCATTCTCATGAAATTGCAATGGGGAATCAAATTCAAAAAGAGAGGAAATTTAGTTCATGGTTCAATCCACATTTGAAAATTGATATACTGCATAGTATCCAATCTTATTTTAATTTAATAGATTCATTAGATAAATATTAGTTGATAAGACCCATATAGAATATTTGATTATAACACTTAGGAGACCATCCCTAGTTTAATCTTTTACCTCATGCATCAATACAATTGAATTAAATATGAGAAGATAAGCTCAATTACAAGAAGAAGAATTTTTTTAAAAAAATAAAAAAAGATAAACTTATAAATTTCACCTATTGAGAGAGAAAAATGTTCTCTAGAAAAACATGGAGTAAAATTTAATTCATCCAAAGAAAAAGTAACATGGAATATCATTGAAAAGATACTCCCTTAAATCCTTTTGAAATTATATATATATAGTAAAATAAAAATAAAAATAAATACCAAGTCTTCTATTTTAATTTCTCCTCCCCACAAAAATCCTCACCCATAATACTTTACGACATAACTCTAACATGTTTAAATCAATCAAAAAAAGTAATAATTTCCACCTCCACATGTGATGACATCACCTCCCTCTTCCCAAAAAGTAGGCATTTCATTTTTGCAAGAGGATTAAGACTTTATGTCTTTAAATCATGACATAGAAAAACTCATAGTCTTTAAACTTAATTTCTTTAAAAACAACAATCACATCTCCTTTTAAGCCCACATGAAGGCATCCATTCTAGAGAAAGGAAGGACTCATTGCCTTGGGGAGCAATTTTTCGGCCTTGAGCAGCGAGAAAATCACTTGGGGAAACCACCCATGTCAATGGATAAGGGGTAAGGTAAGGGTAGGAGTTAGTAAGTGAGAGTTAAAAGTTAGGTGGTAGTTAGGATTAGTTAACAGTTAGTTTGTTATTAGTATTAGTTATAGATTTTATTTTATAAGTTTTATTTCATGGAATTTAGTGTTAGTAAATAGGTGTGTATGAAAATGTTTTTTCTTTTTGAATATTTAATTACATTAAAATGAAGTTACTAGGTGTTATCAAGTTAGTTAGATTTTGATAGGAAGTTATTTTAGTGAGTAAAGTTAGGATTATTAGTATTATTTTATTTTTAATTTATTAATATAGTTAGTTGTTTAGTAAATTTAATATAAGATTTAGAGTTCTATTAATTAGAATTAGTTGGTTTAAGAAGGGGTTTAGTTGCTAAGTGAGTTGATAAGTGTTTAAATGTTTAAATGGGTAGTTTAGTAATATATTTTCTTAAGGATTGAAGTAATTTATTAAGTGATGTATAGTAGAAATTTGTTTAATTAAGGTTGATAATAGAATATTTATTTATTAATTTATTTGATTTAATGAATATATTAAAGTTTCCTTGAGTAATATATATCTAGGTAAAGTATTAAGTTAAATGGTAAATTAATAATGTATTGAAGGGTCACATTTTATAAGAGGTAGTGGTATAGGTTTTTATTATAATGTAAATGGATATTGAAATTGATTTAATAATTAATATTTAAATTTTATAATTTAATTCTAAATGGTTAGGTTATAAATCGAGATGAAGTGTTAAGGCATTGCTAGGGAAACCAAGTATGTAGTTCAGTACACCTATAGTTTTAACTTGTAAAATGAATATTGAAAGAACCTTAGGTTCGTAACCTAATAGAGCTTAGGAATATGATTAAGGGATGAAATAAATATCATGAATAATTTAATAATTTTAACTAGTTTAAAAGTTCATCTAAATAATGGAAATAGAGTATTAAGGTAATTAGATAGATTTTGTGAAATGATAGAATCGGTTCACTTAGGAGATTAAATTGACACACCAAATGAATATGAAATAACTTGATGTCCTATAGAACATATGAAACTTTATGCACTAAAATAACATGACTTATGGAAGGGTTAGATTAAGGTTTAGTCTACCCGAACTCAGTGTTCCTATAACACCATGACATGATTGTCTAAAATGCTTGGCCAACCTTCCGTAAATTTCAAGGTAACATGTATTAAACATAGTGGTTGTTTAACTTTTAAAAAAATGTTGTATTTTTGCCCTAATTTTTAGGCATGACATTATAATTGTCATGTACCTTAGTGCTATGTCAAATTTTCATTCACATCATCTTATCTTTGACATTGTCAAGTGCCTCAGTCTTATATTGTGAAATCACTAAATCAATTTAATAATATTGACAATTTCCATCGATGTTATTTTGATCAACCCTATCAATCAATTTTGATCCTCTAGCATTTACAATGTTTGTTAAATGTTACATGTACTTAATACATGTCATGTGTCATTGGAATATTATCAATTTTAATCAATCAATCAATTTGATCTATCCACCATCATCCTAGTTGGTCAACATAATCATCACATCTCATCAAAGGGATAATCATGTATTTATCTAATTGAATTGGCCAATCATTTACTAATTTATCTTATAGGATTAGATAACTCGTTATCTAATCCTATTACATTTCAATTATGTTTATTGTGCATTAATAATTATTCTCACTGACCAAGCATCCTCAATTGATTAATATGATTAATTAATTGATTCATCATTCATGAATATGGAAGTTTTCAATTTCCTAAGTCCCATTTCCCATCTCTAATTTCCATTTTACTAATTTCTATTTGTGTGGAATTATGACTTTTTAATTCAAATATGATACATAATCTTGACACATGGGCATCTTACGTCATAGATTCTCCATTTACACTTTGTTACAATACGTCATATTTGATATATTTGATTCCTTATGCATGGCTATAATAATTCTCCATAATCATAGATTCTTGGTTAAAAGTGGCTTTGGTGTGTCATGTAGACATTATAGATTCCCATCCACTTTTAACCATGTTGACTTCCATGCATCATAGAATCCCACATTTGACATATTATGTCATATGTGTCATAGATATTCTAAGGAATATCATGCCAAGTTGTACATTTGAGGTGAAAAGTGTCCATTCTCTCATTCAATTCTATTCTCTTGCATGTTGGCTATAAATTGAGCCACATTTCTCTGATTTTTTATCTCTTAGGCTATCTTAGAATTATTATTCTCACACCGTTCTGAAGCCACACTTATAGTACTCTCAATAGCATCATCATAGAATAGTAGTATTCTTTCAATTGTATAGGCACTATAGGAAATTGGAGCTACATCAAATGGAGAAGAAAGAAGGACATGGAAGCTACAACTAAATATTGAGTTTTACTTTGTGTTGCTTTCTTTGTTTTAGTTAACTTTCATGGTATATTAGAAGGGTTTAGTGTATGTTTATTGAGTTTTTTTGGTTGGTCATAGTATGTTAGGTTCTAACCTATTTTCTAGTCCTACAATTAGTGAACCTGATATGAAGATTATGCTTAATTAACTTGGGTTTCTTATTTTTGTGCTTGTAGGTGCAAGGAAGGAGCTCTCTTGAAGGGCTATAATGTCTATCTTCTATTTCTTATCAAATCTAGTCTAATTAGGGGGTCCAGTAATATGTTTTCATCTTTCATTTATGCATTTTTGTAGCTTGCTATCTTAGGGTGCACTCTACTTTGTCAGGGAACACTTGGGACCTTTAGGAAGATGTTTTAGGGGCTTAGGAGTCACCATAACACCTATTTGTTGTTCATGCCTAGCCAACTATGCTACAAAACCACCAAGTGCACTAGGGGCACACTCTAAATTGTTTTGGCTTCATCTCCCCACAAACTACTCCCAATCTCTAAGCTATGCACCAAAAGCATCAACTGTGCTCAAACTAGCCCTAATTACACTAGTGATGCAATTAGCACTATTTGAGCACACTTGCAAGCCTCCTGAGTCTTTTTAGTCTTTTGGGGCACAATCTAGTTTTCCAAAGTGTAGTTGGTTCACAAAAAGGTCATATTTTAATCAAAATCTACATTTAGGGTTTCAATTTCATTCTAGAACTTAGAATATATTCCTTTTGTTACTGATGATCTATTTGCAACATGTGGTGATCATTAGGAGAAGACATAATCATTGAAAACTAATAATTTTGGTTTGTATGATGTTGTCGAAGACCCATGTGTTTGTCCAAACTTTGTGTGTGGATTTCTTAGATTAGATGACACTTCATTTGGTGCACTAAAATGAACTTTCTTTTCTTATTGGCATCCATGCATTGTTTAGAACCCTAGAAGTTGCATGGACATAGCCTCTCTCATCACCATTCATGGATTTTAGGTGCAAGAGAAAGTCATGTAACTTCTTTAGAGAGGCCTACCTTAGACCCAAGACTCGCCACTTGGTGAGCCCTAGGGGACAACCTTGAAGTAGTAATGGGCTAAAGCTAGGTCAACATTCTTTCTTCTATAACAAACTTGATATAGTTAATGTTATGTTGGTAGTATTGTTGCATGATGCTCTCCTCCAATACCCTTATGGTGAGCCAAACCCCAGTTCTTAGGGCTAGAAGAATCCTATGAAAGTTTATCATTCACTTACCCAATGGAATACTTGAACTAAAAACCTTGTCTTAGAGGCCAAAAACATTTCTATCCACTAGCTCGAGGGGTCACCCATTCTTATGAAGACATCCCACATTCTCGTGGTCTTTAATAGAGACAACAGCCCCTTGGGAAGAACATCTTGGTAGCCCTGAGAAGTGGGTGCATTGTAAGGGGGAGCCTATGGTACCAAGATTCTAAGTTGTTCACTCTAGATAAGTGCAACTAAACTTGAGTTCAAGTGGGAATTTAGTTGATATAGTCTTAAAGCCTAGGTTGTGATGTGTTTGTTAAGTTTAACAACCATTATTCTTGTTTATTGTGTCTTGCATGTGTGAATAAAATTAATCAAGATAAAGAAAAATTTAAAAACTCACACCAAAACACATCTTGAACTTTGGACACTTCCAAACATTGTCAAAACATTTCAACATTGTTAATAAATTACAAACTTTTGTCCAAACACTTGAGACTTTGAAAACATGGATATTTGTAACCTTGGGAGTTTTTGGCATGACTTAGTTTTGACCTTTGCATAACATCCCCTTGAATTTTTCATATTTTTAGCTTCATACTTGCATTCCCTTGGCCTCATTTTTAATCCCCTATCTTCTATATTGCATCCCTTAGGCTTCATTTTGCACCTTCTAGTCTTCATCTTCTAGCCCTTAACCTACATCTTGCATCTACCAACTTGCATTATTGCATACCCTAACCACCATATTTCATTTCTTAACCCTCATTTCTAATGCCCTAATCAACATTTTTGATCTCCAATCTAATCATAACATTTTCCCCTACCAACTAGATCTCTAGAATAATAGTTTGGAAATCATATTACCCAAAATCGCTCTAGTTTCAACCCACTTTACCAATTGTGCTCTAAAACTACCAACTATCATCTAACTAGCCCCAAGTGCACTAGAGGCATAGTTGGCTCTATTCAAGAACATGTTGTTATTAGAGAACCCAGTTTAAACTTCCAGATAACATTTTAGGACCCTAGTATAGCCACTAGATGCCTAAAAAGGCCCTCTTTCTGAGCATGTCCTAAACCTCATCTTGCATTTCCTAACCTTCACTTTTCACATATTAGGCTTCATTCCCCATTTCCTAACCTTCATTCTACATCTCCATTCTAATCACACTACCATCTCCAACAACATAGCTCTTTGATATAATAGTTTGGCAATTACCTAGTCTAGGGTCAACATACTTTCAGCCCAATCTCCCAACTATGTTATTAAACAACCAACTTCACTAAAACTAGCCCCAAGTGTATCATAGGTGAATTTTGTGCTATTAGAGTGCACTTGGTTCTTTCATAGGACACTTGGTGACTAGAATACCCATTTTGGACCTCTAGACTACATTTTGGGACCCTAAAATTGCCTCCAAAAGCTTGCACAGGTCATCAATTTGAACATAGCCTAGAACATCATTTTTTATCCAAGAACCTTTCCATATTTCATATCCAATTACCATAATCCTTATTTTTATACCCGCTAAAGCTCATTTTGAACCCAAAACCCTTTGAACTTAGTCAAATTTTTGAGCAAAATATGAACCCTAGAGTATTTCATTATGTCAATGGATGTTCAATTTTGATCATAGTCTTTTTGTCCTCTTTTTTTTCATTTTCTTGGGTCAAACTCCATCTATGTCTTGATAGATTTAACCTTGTCATTTTTATCTCTCTTGGTCAAGATCTAAAATCCATTGTCATAAGGTTAAACTCTTAGGTAAATACTTTTCAATGATTTCTCCTAAGTTAAAACCTTGCATATACCCTTTCCATATCATTATCATATCTTGATTCTCCCTAAACTTCATTCTAATTAACCCTAGTTACATGATCATTCTATTTTTCATAGTCCAAAATCCTAATGTTCCCTCCAACTATCAAAATCCAATCAACTTGTCCAACTATCAACTCATCTACATCCTTGTCAAACCTATCAATTTTCTTATTCCAAATGTCATTATCAACCTTGAAAAACCTCCATTTTCATAATCCACCTTACATACATCAAACTTTGGCATCCTTCTTATGACTAATGTCCAACCCTAATCTCCATTTTTCATACCCTAGAGTCATTCTCATTCCCCTTAGTCAAAAATCAAGATGTCATTCAAATTTTCATTTTTGCATCATTACCTTAGATAATTTTCATATTTCATTACAAAACCCTAGGTTATTTTGCACTTATTTAGGTTGCATGATATTCCAAAAACCCTAAAAGTCCAAAAAACACTCATATCTTGGATACCCACATCCTAATTATAAAAGTTTGACATATTTTACCAATTGCATACCTTTAAGGCCCCAACTACACCAAGGGTGTATTTGGTACTATTGGAGTGCAATTGGTAGTTTAGGTGTGTACTTGGGAGGTAGAATGTTCATTTATAAACCCTTATTTTTGAAGTGTAAACACAACCAAGAGCATAACCTAAAGCTCATCCATTTAAAAAATAGACTAAGAAACCCCAACAAGAACTTGACATAGATCAAACTGAAGCCTCACAATTATTTCTTGTGGACCCATTGAGCATGTATCTACCAAACCCTAACTAGCAATAAATTACACAACCAACCCTTAACAACACATCCACCATGAAGTTCCCTTTAAACACTACCCCTACACATAAAATTTTTTAATGGAGCCTTGATTTTGAACCCATATTCATTTTGATACCACCTAGATGTGGAAGTGTACCAACCACACTTGAGGATGAAAAAACACACTCCTTCAAATTTAGAAAACCCAACACAATTACTTTCAATCCTTCCAATTTACAACAAGGTATTGTACACCTAAGTAATGATTCTAACATATATTATGGAATCACTTATGAAGAAATGGCTAGGGTGTGTCAAGATAAAAACTTCCCAAACAAATTTTAAACTCTTGGCAGCCAAAGAAATCATTAAATTTTATCCAACCTTGGAACGGCCTAAGTCCAACCATCAAAATGTCTTCATATTCTAACATATCCAACATATGATTAATTTAGACTTAGATAAGGGGAAACAACCTTTGGAATTTTTAAACATGAAGATAACACCCATGAGGTCTCACCAAGAATTCACCATAGAAATCCTCCAAGGTACTTTCAAAAATTTTAATATCAACCCCTTGTTCGATGAACCTCCATCAATCAATGACAACAAGACTCTTCTTAAGTATCCTAAAAGAACACTAAGAATTGATCTCAATCAAATAATTCAACAACAAGAGGTTCCTAAGGGGACTTGTGCCATAGGGATACCACACATGCCACCCTTGGAGGAAAATTAAAAAAAAGTACCTTTTCTCCTAACCTTACCAACTACCATTACATCAAATACTATCGAGCCTTCTATGACTATACCATGTGCAACATTACCACCTATGGAAAAAAAACCCTATTGACACAAAAAGGAGTCTTATAGACATTTCATCGATTCCCCAAAGGAATATGCCTCATTGCCGAATCAATATGATGTCCCAAGGTGAAATATCCAACACCCAAGCATATCAAAACAAGGACCCTAACTCAACATTCACCTTTGATGGAGATAATCAACTTCTAAGACAATAACAACATCACATAGATGTACAAGGACTTAACATCCCTAACACACAATCAAACTATAACCCACTTAGCACACACATGGAATATCAACATCCACAACCACAACAAAAAAAACCTCAAGTGGTGCAAGGACCTAAAATTTCTAACACACAACCCAATCTAAATCCACTTGAATTACACATAGTGTACCAACAATGGTTCCAATAACATCAAGCTATGTTTTCTAAACAAAAAGAACAACTCAAACAATAGTTGGACTATCAAAGACACCTAGAGAAATGTATTGCATATCAACAACAATTTTTGCAACAATAACATGTTCCACAATGAACTTAATAGATACCTCTACAACAACAATCACATGCGTAGCCTTATAATCAACAAATGTAGGTATCTCAATAGAAAACACAATAAATAACACAACAACTACCACAAGAAGTGATGCAACAAGAACCCATGGTACAAAAATTGCAATCAATACTACAAGAATTACCAAAATAATGACCTTTTTCTCTTTGAGGTGCAAACATTCCCCCACCTCCAAATGACACATCACCCAAGTCTTCAGATATAGAAATGTCAAAACCTAGTAGACATAGTTATCGCCATAGTAAAAGGTTTTCTCAGAGACATACATGACTCAAAGAAAGGACTATCACTCAACATTCTAATGAGGACTTGTTACAAAATATCAAGCAACTATCCAAACAAGTCAAGGTATTAGGAGTCCAAAAGAAATAGGCCCTATATAAAGATAGGGATTTACATCTAAATCCCTTCGACAAAAGTTTATATATTTCTCCATTCCCCAAACATTTTGAGGCACCAAGATTTGAAAAATACCAAGGAAAAGGAAACTCAATTGACCACATTAGAGAATCTTGTGCCTCTTGTACTAAACTTAGTAATGAGCCCACATATCTTATGAGACTATTCCCTCACTCTCTTGGTGGGCCAACTCTTGAATGGTACTCCAAATTGCATGGCAACGTTAAATCTTTGTCAAAATTGGTAGAAAAATTCATATCCTTCAACATAAAAAAATGAGTTGATGTTGTCTGATTTAAGCTCAACAAAACAAAATATTAGAGAACCATTCATAACATTTTTATTACATTGGAGAAACCTTGTTAGTCAATGCTAATTGGGCATTCCTAAAGAACAACAAGTCAATCCATGCATTGAAAACTTAGTCCTAGACTTGATGTATTAACTTAAAATCAAAACTCCAATTACCATTTCTAAATTAATGAAAATGGGAGAAAGTATTCAAGATGTCATCATTCATAAAGACATCCTTAACAAAAGGAAAACACCAATAAAAACTTGTCTAATGACTAGGGAAAGTTTTTCTCCAAGAACAAGAATGTAATCAATGATGGTATTGTGGACACATGAACAATTAGCATGACACAACCTCAATTGACCCTAAAAGGTGTGAACCCACCAAATCCACAAGTTCCTAATAAAATTCCACCTTAGTAATAGAAAACTGAGACTTCCATACAAGACAGGCCATGGAGATGCCCTAGAAACAAAGATAGAAAATTTACACCCTTGGGGATACCACTTGACACTGCACTTCAACAATTATTGAGAAATAACATCTTGCAGCTACCCCCCATCAAAGATGAACCATTAACAAAAACCTCTTGGTGGAATAAAAAAATTTGTGGTTATCATAGTACTAGAAGACATAAAACTGCCTCATGTTTTCAGTTGAACATGAAATGCAAGATCTTATTGATGACAATGTGGTTATAGTCAATCCTTCCTTACTAGCATCCAATTTTGATCATACCATCTTCAAAGATCCTTTGGGTAATCATGAAAAAGGGAAATCCTCTATTTCAAGCTCAAACTTGTAGGCTAATGTGAACTACACTTGCACTGGATATGATCACATCATAAATTGCTTCAATGAGTTTGACTCCCACATATCCACATTCACCTTAAAGGCTTTGGACCCTTGTTGTACTATCACTACACATCATACCAAGATCACTCTAGCTAGAGCCCTACTAGACCTATAGCCCCTACTAGACCTAATGCTCCTACTTCTTTTGATTATAGCCTTATAGACCAACTTGGAAAGACCCCCACACAAATATCTATTCTAGACTTACTGCATGCATCCCCCCAACATCATAATATCCTTGATCAATCTTTAAAAGAGTCACTAGTACCAAATAACATTGATGTTGCCCGGTTCTAAGACATGGTTGGGAACCTATCCACATCACAACATATCACCTTTTCACCCCAAGATGTTCCTAGAGATAGATCTAACCACAATTGCACCCTTCATCTTGAGGTCTTCATCCATAATGCTAAAGTCATATGTGTCTTGATAGATGGCGGAGAAGGACTAAACATTTGTATCTTAAAATTTGTCAAGGTTCTAGGTTACTCTGAATAAGATATGGATCCATCTCGTAGAATCACAATAAAAAATTATTATGATGGTGAGGACTTCTCTAAAGGAGTTGTCATATTACTCATAAACATTGGTCCAACTACTAATAATACATTATTCCAATTCCTAGTTATTGAAATGAATTGCAACATGATACTAGGATGCCCTTGGATTCATGCTATGAAATGGTGCTTTCTACATATCATTAGTTCTTGAAATTTTCCTATACAATGTGGAGGTTACCATCCCTAGTGATGCAAATCCCTTCCAATTCTATGCCAATCTTTGAGGAACCACTGTATGCCAAGTCTTAGTAAATAGTGAAGAAAAGCCACTTGATTCCTCCAAATATGTTGATCCTTCTAAATTAACAAATGAATTCAAGGGAAAGCTAAAAATTGAAAACCAAGGTTGTAGTGAGTACTCCATGTCATGGGCCTTTCACATTCAAAAATTACCCCTTTCTCCCAAATCATATGGAAAACCAAAACTTATGTAGATCAAACCTAAGTTCACATTATTGAAGAAACCCTCCACAACTTTTTCCATTGGAGGTGGCCAAGGAGCATGTTTATGAGAACACATCTACATGGATTGAAAAGGCTAAGGTAGAACAAGACCCTACTCCTATACCACTAGAAAAGTATGGGCCTAGATTTTATTATGCAGAAAAGGCTATGATGGATGTAGTGGCCTGGGACCTCAAAAAGAAGGCATCACTGAACCTATTATGATAGTAGGACATTCTCATAGCCTAGAACTTGGATTCAAACAATTTTTTTTAGGCCTTCCTAATACTAAGTTATCCTCTTCTAAGAATGTGAACACTTAAATTGATTAAAAAACATCTAAGAACACCCAACCTAACACGGAAGAAACTAATCCCAACATTGATGATATCAATAGCTCCTATGGTCTCAACCATATCTTTGATCTTGATGAGTTGCTCATATAGGATAAAGACATCACTAAAACTTCTCCTAGCCCCTCAACTCATTAAAAATTTTCTAATGAAATATGATGGGACCCAAGCCTGCCTACCTCTAAACATGGAGCCCATGTTTCTTATGATAGCAACACCCATATCTGTGTCTTGAACCAAATCTTTTTTAACACCAATGGTGGAATTTCCTTAGTCTACCTTGAACTTATTGATTGGGACTAACAAGGACCCCTGACCTTTGATCAATTTGAAAACTAAGATGCCATTGTGGAATTATTTAAACTTCATGAAGATATACCAAGCAGTGACCACAAATCAAGTTTCTTCATTGACTTAAACATTATGGAATACTTTGGGGAATCAAATCCATCTTCCATCACAAAATTAGAAAAATAGAAAAAAATGATAAAAGTAGATCTCTTGGTGAAAACCAAAGGCAACATTAGATTGTGAAAAAGTGAAAAACAAAGGATGTATCTAAGGGTGAAAACCTCTCTAAGGCACCTGAGGATGTAAAATTAGACATACCCCCACTAAAAGAGAGATCAACCTTTCTTGTGGAAATAGTAGAAGAGATAAATCTGAAAACACCTAAAAATCCTAAGTTCATACATTTTGTAGCCTTGTTATCAAAAGAAGAAAAAGATGATTTTTTTAGATTCTTCCTAGAAAGGTAAATGAACTTCTCTTGGTCCTATATAGACATGCCAAGAGTAGATCCTAAGTTACTACTTCATCACTTTCCATTAAAACTAGGATTGAAACCAGCAAAGAAAAACATGAGAAAGATACATCCCCAACTAGCTCTCATTGTTAAATCCAAATTGAAAAAACTATTGGATGTAGGCTTTATAAGACCCATTGATTATGCAGAGTGGATATCCAATCTAGTACCAGTAAGAAAACACTTTGGGGGCATCTGAATATGCACCAACTTTGGTGATCTCAACAAAGCATCTCCAAAAGATGATTCCTCGTTACCAAATATAGACATCATTATGGAAATGATAGGTGGCTATGAGATGTATCATTTTTTGATGGCTTCTTGGGATACTATGAAATCCAAATAGCTCCTAAAGATCAACACAAAAAAACTTTTACATGCCCTTGGGGAACATATTGTTGGAATGTCATGCATTTCAGAATTAAAAATACTAGATCAAAATACTAGAGAGAAATGCTTACTATCTTCAATGACTTCATGCACATCTTGATGGAATACTATGTAGATGACTTATTTTGCAAATCTCATAGCTGAAGTGATCATTTGGGCATCCTAGACAAAATCTTCAACAAAATGGAAGGCTAAAAACTTTAGTTGAATCCTTAAAAGTGTCTATTTGGAGTTGTTTTTGGAAAGCTCCTAGGTTATATTGTTTCTCAACAAGACATTGAGGTTGACCCTAAAAAAGTAAAAGTAATAGTTGAAATGCCTCCTCCAACAAATCTAAAAATATTAAGAAGTCTACAAGGGAGATTACAGTCTATCTATAGATTCATTACACAACTAGTAGCCAAGTGTCACTCCTTTCAACATCTATTACATAAAAGAGTATCCTTTCAATGGAACAACTAGTGTGTTGAGTCTTTTCAATAGCTCAAATACTATCTTATAAGTCCTCTAGTGTTAATGGATCCTATTCCAAGAAATCCTTTCATTTTGTACATCTCAGCTACAAAAAAAACATTAGGAGCTTTGTTAGAAAAAATTGATGAACAAGGGAGAGAGTGAGCCATTTATTACATCAACATAACACTTGTGGGATATGAACTGAACTATTCACCAATTGAACAAGCATGACTTGTTCTTGTCTTTGTAGCCCAAAATATAAGACATAACATGCTACATCAAAAAATAATGCATATCTCCAAGATTGACCCATCAAAGTATCTCCTAAGTAAAGCTTCTCTCATTGGGCACTTAGCCAAATGGATTATGATCCTTAGTGAATTTGATATAGAAAAACAATCAAAGGACAAGTGATAGTTGATCAATTAGTAGAAGCACCCATGATAGATGATCATCTTATCTTGATAGACTTTTTACATGAAGCCATTTTTAACATGGATATAGCTAATTGATGGAAGCTCTACTTTGATGGCTCACATACAAGAAATGGTTCAAAATATGGCATCATGTTTGTCAAATCTCAAGGAGACATAATCATCAAGTCATATCAAATAGCATTTAGCTATACAAATGACATAGAAGAATATAAGGAAATGATAACTAGATTAAAGCTAGCCATCCAATGGAACATACAACATTTGCAAGTATTTGGTGATTCTTAGTTAGTCATCTGGCAAGTCAACAATGACTATAAAACCAAAGATGATAAGTTGATGTGTTACAAATAGATGGAAGATTTTTTCAAATCTAAATGTGTTACTATCACTTTTTGTCAGCTCCAAAGAATACATAACAAGAAATCTGATGCGATGGCTACTATTTCTTCTATGATTGATATAACTCAAATGTGGAACATTATGAATTACTTTTTGAGAAAATATTGATTTTGGAATTCAAACTTTCTCAATTTGAGTTTGTGTGTGAACTTGTTGGTCCCAATTCCCCCCTCTATCAAGACATTTATGACTACCTACATACCCAAATTATCCCCCTACCTTATCTAAATGTGAGGGTTGAGCCTTTATCCATCAAGTTGCTAGATACATCATCATCAATGACACCCTTTACAAGAGAGCCTTTGACCAAACCCTTCTCAGATGCCTTGAATTGTAAGAAGCTGAAATTTCCTTACATGAGGTACATGAAGGTATATGTGGAAGCCATTTCAATGATTTGAGTCTAGCAAAGACACTTTTCAGATCTAGATTTTATTGTCCCACCATGGAACAAGATGCCCATGATTTTTCCAAAACATGTCATAAGTGCCAGATACACAATAATCTATTTGATCCATGCACCAATGCAAGAACTTTAGCTAGCTATCTCTCCATGGCCCTTTTCATGGTGGGAATTTGATCTCATCAAAGCTATTTCTCCTCCTTCCTCTAATGGCCATAAGTTTATTATCACAACAACATAATACTTATCCAAGTGGGTTGAAGTTGTCCCTCTAATTTTCAGTACTGGAAAGAAAATTTCAAGATTCATCCTAAATTATATCATATGTCATTATGGAGTCCCCTTAGCTATTATATCTGATCATGGTGTTTCATTTCAAAATAAAGATGTTGATAAGCTCTATGAGAACTACAACATCTACCATGGATATTCCAATATTTATTATCCACAAGGCAATGGCCAAGTAGAAGCATCTAATAAGACCATTGTCAAGATCATTAAAAAGACTATTAATGACTCTAGTCAAGACTAGCACTTACAACTGAATCTAGCTCTTTGGGCCCATAGAACAAGTGTGTGTCCTCCCATTGATGCAACACCATACTCTCTAGTCTATGGCACTGAGGCCATCCTTCCTATTGAAATTGAAATTCCATCAATGAGAGTATCCCTACAAGATATTCTAGATGATAAAAACTACAATGCCTCAATATTATATGAACTTGAAATGTTTGATGAGTGGAGGTGACCTGCCTTGACCCATGTGCAAATTTTCCAAAACCAAATTAGAAGGGTCTATAACAAGAAAGTTCAAGGTCGTCATTTGAGGTTGGTGACTTGGTCTTGAAAATGAACTATAAGACTTAGTAGTATAGAGAACAAATAGACAAATTTAAACCAAATTGGGAAGGGCCCCATTTCGTCACAGTAGCAAAAAGTCATAAAAAAGAAGCAAAAAATGAGAAAAAGTCATGAAAAAATGGATGCCTTGATGGAAACCTAACAAAAGGGCATCTTGGCATGAAATTTTGAGTCAAGAGAAAAAATTCATCAAAAAGTGAAAACCTGTTAAATAGGTGCTTTGGGAAAGTACCATGGTGAAAACTTGATAAATAGGCACCATGTGTAATTAGTTGTTGCTCATCCATCTATTAAGATTCCATCCAGATTTTCCCCCTTGTCATTCCCTAATCACATCCTTCATATTGCAAGACATTCTTAGTCCTTGGTCATGGCCCTCAAACTTGTTAATATCCATTGTTATCATACCCAAGTATCATGAGTCTCTACATACTCTGTCTTTGGCCTTTTTACATAGTTTGCATCTTGTTTGGGGGCATATTACCTACATAATGCATGAGTTTAAAATCAAAATGGGGGCATGTCCCTAAGCACACCTCATCCATTGGGCTTATCATATATTGTATTGGAGCTAACACTTGTGAATCCTTTATGATCCTAAAAAAATCCTAAAAATTTAGATACAATCTTGAAAAAATCCTAAAAATTCATATACGATCCTAAAAAATCATAAATATCCAAATATGATCTTGAAAAAAAAAACTAAAAATCATAAAACGTCATGAAAAAACCCATAAAAATATAAAATATCATGAATAAACCCATTAAAATCATAAAATGTCCTAACAAATTACTAAAAATCATATAATGTCCTAAAAAAACTAATAAAAAGCATAAAATGTCATGAAATAAACCTTAAAAATCATAAAATGTCCTGAAGAAATGGGTAACACAAAAACATCAAATATTCTAAAAAACCCTAAAAATCATAAAAACTCACCAAAATTTTGCAATAAACCTTGTAAATAGTCAATGTGGATAATCAACCCTTTTACTTAGCCACTTGCACTTTTGCAGACTAAAACTCAAAGCACTACACTTCAATGACAATCATACCTTGAACTATTACTTGAGCAACATGAACCAATACTCAATGCAACTTGTCACTATCAATTGAACCAAAAATCAAACCTATGACACCACAAATTTGACAAAACTCAAAAACATTAAATAGCAAGTAATAATGGATGAGAATAGTTATTGGATCATTTTTTTTAGTGAGTGATTAATTTTTTCTTTTTTTCTTTGATCGTGTTCCTATGCCACTTGATGATATAAACTAATCTATGAGGGTGGTCAGGATGGTCCATGGCCATATTTTTTTTTCTATCTATTAAATGTACCTTTGAGAGTCTGGGGCATGTATATATGTCTTAGGAAGGACAAGGTCAATTTCTATCTCCATTGTGCTTGTTTACACAAAAGATTTGCATTTTTTCTCTTAGCCATTTATGCCATGATGCATTGCATCCCCTTTTCTATATCAAAATAAAGCTCCTTTGACATATAGTACACTTTATGAAAGAAAATTCACATAATACTAACTATTCCTCACCTCTTTTGTCTTCTAGTGTCCATCTCACTCACCAACTCCATGGTCTCGTACTTTAATACACCAAAAGCATTGTCATCATGCATTCCTATATATGTCAAAAGTAAAAAAATACCAAAGCAATACATATATACATAAATATGGCATTCATATAATTTTTGTATTTAATTTGCATCCATTCCATATCATTTTTCATTTCATTGGCATCCATTTCATGAGAAACACATGGCAAAAAAATTAAGATATCATTTCTTAAACATAACATGTGATGAACCAACACATGATGTCATCATATAAAGTCCACATAGAAAGAATAAAATGCATCCATATAAAGCATAAAAACATGTGTATATTGTATCTCATTAAATCATCATTGTATGTACAAAAAGTTTCACACTTCTATAAATCATTATTCTTGAGAATACCCGTAAAAGAGGGCATCTCAAGAGGTAGCTTATAGCTCTCTATCTATGATGTGAAAAGGTGAAAGTATAGTATGGTGGCTCTCAAATGAACCAGATCCATGTAACCCTTGCAAGGTGCACCATAGAATGAGAGATTCAAAGAGTAGAGATAATGAATGCCAATATCCAAGATTCCTCAAATGGGTATGTATGCAAAGGAAAAGTAGACTAAATGAGATGCATAATGCAAGCTAACAAGTATGAAAGATTACAAAACCCCTATTTAGAATAGATTATTTAAGCTATAAGAATGGACATAAACTAGAATGAATGAGAAGCATGAAGAATGAAGAATATAGATAGAAGAAGAGAAGCTCCACAAGTATGAGATCTTCAATCCTGTAGGATAAAATTAGCAAAAGAGTGGAGTTTTTTTTAATGAGTAGAGAGCTCTCTCTTTTAAAGAAAAATGGATAGTAGAGATTAAAAGGAAAAAGAGGCATAATCAAGCAAGGAGAATGCATCTTGAGTGATCCATGTTCACAAGAAACTCCACCAATCACAAGCAATAGTTGACTTTTGAGAGGCTTTGAAATGTGTGGAGGAGAATTAAAGTTATTTTTAAAATAGAAGATTCCTCTCACATAGAAAATTGTGCATTCATGTGTAGACATAAATATCTTTTCTTCTTATTTTTAAAATAGGAATAATGCTTTGTGTGCACACATTTAGGATAAGTGGAAGTGAGGATTTTTATTTAATTAAAATGGAGCATGTTATTTTAATCAAATAAGAGACTTGGGATAAAGTGGTCACGCCATAGGTTATAATCAAATAAATAGATTTTTGAGGATTTGATCAAAGATAACCAATGGATAAATTTAAAAAAAATGCTAGAAAGGGGGCTCATAGTCCAGATGACCATTTTTGGGTGATTGCAATCATAACATAGTTGCATATCATAAATGTCTCAAAAAGTATTAGAGTACATGATCATGGTTTATATCAATACTAACTGCCTATAGGCATGAACCATGAAAGATAATAACAAAATAAAAATAAGCCTCTCTATACAAGAGCTTATCGATGTCACCCTATATTGTCCCTAGCCTCATGACCCCTATTTGGCCTCGAGGATGATCCATCCCCTATCTTTAGTGGCCCCATTAGTCCCATCACCCCTCCACTACTTTGTGTCCTATGTGTCATATGAGAGTGAGACCTTGTTGATTGATAGCTCTCTACTCTCTGCCTTGGTGCCACTATCATCTCATAATGATCCCTTCAATATTGTGCCTCTACATGTGACAAAAATGTCATCATAGAAATATCTCAAAACTATGGATCCCTGACACTTTTAGCAAAGTCTTGAGACTCATGGACCTCCCTCTCTACCCTCCACACCACTCTATCCCTCTCTACCATAGCTTGATCTTGCATATTTATTGCCACATCCCTCTCTACTATAGCCTAGTCTAATTGACTTTGAAGCCCTCTAATCACCTCCATAAGCTCTAACTTGCTAGGCCCTTCCTATACTAGTACTAGCATACTCCCTATGTCATCCATTGGATCCTCCTTTATGTCCATCATTAAAACATCCACACCTCTATCCCCCTCATCATCTCCCCTCCATCATCATCCTCCCTAGATTCATCCTCCCCTCCATCCTTCTTGTCATCCTCTCCGCCATCACCATGCCCACCCCTAATATCCCCAACCTCTTCATCATTCTCTCCCTGTCATCATCTCCCCTAACATCCTCATCCCCATCTCCCTCATCATCATCATCCCCATCTCTATCATTATCCTCTCCATCCTGCCCATCACCCACCTCCTCATCTCCCTCCTCTTCACCCTCACCGCCCTCATCCTCCTCTAAACTCTACTCTACATATATTCTCACTCGTGGTTTTGGCACTTCCATATTTTCCAATGGCCTTGGTTGATGCTAAGGAAACCATCTCTCATATGCTCCTACCATACCTCCATCTAACACATTTGTTGCTACCACCATAACCTAGGTTGCAACTCCTCTAACTGTGTATAAGCCACTTGTGTCCTAATCAGTGCTCCTTACTCTCTAATCTCTTCCCTCGATCAAGAAAATAATGCAAGATCTATCAGCACATCTTGCCTCTCACCAAATTATTGACATACTCGCTCTAGAAAATACATCTCAATCACCAAGTTTCCAATCATTGTGTGCCCTATCAGATAGCGCTCTTGCCTCCAGTATGGAATGTGGATCTCATCATCATTCCACCCTGAGAAATCTCTATAGGGTCTCCATATGAACTATGTCATAGTATCCATCTGATGTCTAAAGAACTAGGTGTACCCTAGTGGCCCCCATGCTAGTATCCCCTTGTAGTTGTACGCATAGGGCATATCCTCAACTAACTCTCTATCCACTATAGATACTAAAAAATGGTTCATGTCTATGATTTAAGCATATTTCCACACTAACTCGTCCCATTTTTCTCATTTCAATAATTCTGATCTTTTGGCCAACTTTATTATCATTTGACCATGATTTGACAATATTGTTCATCATTCATATCCTCTTTCACATCATTTGTAGATCATTTTTGAATCTTGTCTACTCAACCCAAAACCATTTCAACATCATCAGAATCATACCAAATCAACCCAAAATCATATTAAATCAACCTAGAATCACCCCAAATTAGTCCTAATCAACCCAAAACATGTCAATAGTGCCAAATCTATCATCTGTCCAACCCTAGGAATCGTTATGTCTCTCAATTCCTTGGAAACCTATCAAAACCTATCAAATTTATCAAATCAAACCTTAGTATTGTCATGTCTCTCAATGCTAGGTCAAACTATCATCCACATAATCTGATCTTTGACATTTTCATGTCCCTCAGTATTAGATAATGGAGTTATCAAGTCAAATTAATAACATTGATAGTGTTTGTCAATGTTATTATGATCAACCCTATCAATCAATTTTGATCTTGTAGCATTTACAATGGTAGTTAAACGTTATGTGTCCTTAATTCATGTCATGTGTATTTGGGATGTTATCAATTTTAATCAATCAATCAATTTGATCATGTATTTGATCTATCCACCATCATCCTAGTCAATCTATATAATCATCACATTTCATCCTACACTTATCTAATCAATTGGCCAATCATTTTACTAATTTTCTCTATAGGATTAAATAACCCATAATTTAATCCTATGTCATTCCAATAATTTTTATCATGCATTATTAATTGTTCTCACTAACCACACATCCCTAATTAATTAATATTATTAATTAATTGATTCAACATTCACAAACCATGGAAATTATCAATTTTCTAAGTCATGTTTTCCACCTCCAATTCCATCTTTACTAATTGCCATTTTTGTGCATGAATGAATTTTAATTCAAATATTTCATATAATCTTGCAATAATCTTGACATCATCATGACACATGAGCATGGCACATCATAGATTATCCATTTACACTTGGATAAATATGTCATATTGGATGTATTTGATTCCTTATTTGTGCCTATAATAAGCCTCCATCGTCATAGATTCTTGGCTACAAGTGCCATTGGGATGTCATATGAACGTCATAGATTCCTCTCCACTTTTAGTCATGTTGACTTTCACACATCATAAAATCTTACATTTGGCATCTTGTGTCATATACATCATAGATACTCAAAGGAATCTCTTTCCAAGTTGCACATTCAAGGTGACAAGTTCAATGCTCTCCTCTTGCATGTTGGTTATAAAATCGAGCCTTCTTGCTCCCATTTCTAATCCTTAAGGTCCTTAATCTTTAGAATCCTTGAGAGCCACATTCCTAGAGTCTTCATCTTTAGCATCTATTAGGATTGAAATCACTTCTTCTAGAAATCTTAATATCATCATCATAGCATAGGCTTTTTCTTTCAATTTTGTGCATTATAGGAAATTGGAGCTACATCATATGGAGAAGAAAGAAGGACATGGGAGCTAAAACTAAGGAGGGAGTTTTACATATGTTGCTTTCTTTGTTTTAGTTGGATTTTATGGTAGACTAGATGGTTTTTATTGTATTTTTATTGAGATTAGTGATTTCTCATAGTAAGTTAGATATTAACCCATTTTCTAGTCCTATATCAACAAGCGACTTGAAGATACCAATATGCTCATAAGCCCATATCTATAGTAATGTCCCTCAAGTACTAAATGTTAGTCCACCACTATACACCACTTGACGTAGATAGTATAATAAGATCCTCAACATGCAAGGTCCCCATGGAAACATGGTTCCATCCATCACCAACCTCTCTAACACTTAGCCTCATCTAACAAGGAATCCATGCCCCTTGTTTGCCTAGTATCAGCGATCCACCAACAACCCAACAAATCAAAACAATTAGATGCTCAAGATGTGCCACTAGTTTCTCCCATCCAATATCATAGTCTTGCATCCCTAGCTCTGCATCTCCACAAACAAACATCGAGTGTAATGTTTCCCACCTAGTAGTCAAATCATACATCATCAACTCCCCATGGATCAAAATTTGGAGGGTTCACCATACATCCTCTTAAATCATGATTGCCTCTCCTATGGGAATATGGAATGAGATAGTCTCTAAGTGTCATCTCTTTGTTAGTGTCATTAGAAACCCTTTTTTCCTTCTCACCTCTAGCATGAAGGTAATTTGGTACAATCTAAGTTTTGTCAGGATCTCCCACTCACTAGCAGTCATCTAGTGTTATAGTATCAGGTATTGAGGTCTATATCCCCTCATCCATAATAGGGTCAGATCCTCCTACATAATCATATGATCTATGTCAACCTTCTATGGCTTTTTACCAAGTCTAACCTTAGTTTGACCCACATTTGACTAGGTTTGACCAAGTTTGACCTCATTTTGACTATTTTTACCTAATTCTTCATATGTTTGACTAGGTTGGCCTATATTTTGAGCTCTTTCTAGGGTTTCAAACATACCAAATTTTAGATCATTCTGAGTTCATCTGCCCTATTTTTGACTGTATACCTACCTCTCTATCAATTTTCTCCAACATCTAACCTAGGTTTGACTAATTTTGACTATTTTTGACCATGTTTACCTCAATTCACCTATATTTTGAACTCTTCCTAGAGTTTTGATCATGTAGACCAAATTCTAGGTCATTATGAGTCTGTTTGCACTCTTTTAAGCCCTTTTCATCTCTCCTTGCTAGCATTCTACCAGGTTTACCCTAATCTAACCTAAGTTTGACCAAATTTGACCACTTTTGACCATGTTTGACCAAGTCAACTTATGTTCTAACCCTTTACTAGGGTTATGGATATGTGTCCCAAGTTTTGGACCATTATGGGCTTATCTTGACCCTTTTTGGAGCCCCAGAGTATCCTAGAGTGTAGTTGGGTCCCCCAACTACATTCAATGCATACTTGGCATGACCAAGTGTGCTCAATGCACACTTGGTATCAGTTTGAGTATAATTGAGGCATTTGGATTCCCTAAAATACCTCCAAGATCTTGAATGGGTCTCATTTAACCCCTAATTAGCACTGACATAAAAGAAAAACATGAATAGACAAAGGGGACCTTGATGTACTCACTAGTGGTCCTACATTTGGCTAACATTGATAAGTACACACTCATTCACTACAATGTTTCTCCCTATGTAGTTGGTCTATCTTCCTTGCTGTAGAGATTTTTTCTTCCAAATGTGAGGGTGAAAATGACTTCCAAACCCTCTTCAAGGCTTTTTATTGTTTGTTACTGCCTAGATGGACATGCAAGAGACATTTTCTATGTTGGTCATGATACTTTTATGCATCCTAGACCCCATAACTTTCATGTTTGAGCTTTGATATACAATCTATTAGTTGTTATGGCTTTATCTTCTTGTTCTCAAAAAATTGATCTATCATATGCCCATTTTGGTCAATTTCTTGAGGGGGTACCCATATATACCACCCTTATTGGGGCATACTTTTATACCTTTTTCATTAGTATTCTTTGATACAACACTCTAAATCACATTGCAGTATCAAAGAGGAGCAAAATGTAGACACTCAAAGATGGTTTGCATCTACAATTGAATAATATTTTCATACTAGCTTGTCCCTTTTTCTCATTTTGTTAATTTCAATTTTTTGGCCAAACTTGATTGCATTCGAGTAGGTTTTGATAATTTACTTCATCATTCAGATCCTCTTTTACATCAATTGTAGATCATTTTAGAATCTCATCCGCTTAATGCAAAACTATTTCAACATCATAAGAATCATATCAAATCAACTTGGAATCATCCTAAATCAACCCTAAATTACCCCAAATCAACCCTAAATCACCCCAAATTAGTCCTAATCAACTCAAAATGTGCCAAACATCTCAAATATACCATCATCTATCTAACTCTAGGCATTGTCATGTCTCTCAATGCCTTCAAAATATATCAAACTTATCAAATTTGACCTTAGCACTGTCATGTCCCTCAATGCTAGGTCAAATTATCATTCATATCATCCAATCTTTTACATTGTCGAGTCTTTTAGTGTTAGATTATGACATCATCAAATCAATTTAATAACATTAACAATATCCATTGATTTTATTATGATCAACCCTATCAATCAATTTTGATCATGTGCCATTTACAATGTCCATTAAATATTACATTTCCATAATCCATGTCATGTTTCCTTGGCATGTTATCAATTTTAATCAATCAATCAATTTGACCATAGCTTTGATCTATCCACTATCATCCTATTCAATCTACATAATCATTGCATCTCATCAAAGGGATAATCATGCATTTATCTAATCAAATCGGCCAATTATTTACTAATTTATCCTCTAGGATTAGATAACCCATAGTTTAATCCTATGTCAATTTAATTATATTCATTGTGAGTTACTATTTTTTCTCACTGACCAAGCATTTTTAATTAATTAATATTATTAATTAATTGATTCATCATTTATAAACTATGGAAATTTTCAATTTCCTAAGTCCCATTTTCCATCTCTAATTTCCTTTTTACTAATTTCTATTTGTGTGGAATTATGAATTTTTAACTCAAATATTCCACATAATCTTGGCACATGGGAATCTTACATCATAGATTCTCCATTTACACTTCACTAAAATATGTCATATTTGATATATTTGACTCATTACATGTGGCTCTAATAAGTCTCCATCATCATAGATTCTTGGTTACAAGTAGCTTTGGTGTGTCATGTACATGTCATAGATTCCCATCCACTTTTAGCCATGTTGACTTCCACTCATCATAGAATCCTACATTTGGCATCTTGTGTCATATGTGTTATAGATATTCTAAGGAATATCATGCCAAATTCAACAATCAAGAGGACAAGTGTCCATCCTCTCATTCAATTCTCTTATCTTCCATGTTGTCTATAAATTGAGCCACATTGCTCTCATTTTTTATCTCTTAGGCTATCTTAGAATCATTATTCTCACATCATTCTCAATAGCATCATCATAGCATAGTAGTTTTATTTGAATTATATAAGCACTGTAGGAATTGGAGCTACATAAAATGGACAAGAAAGAAGGACATGGGAGCTATAACTAAAGACAGAGTTTTACTTTGTGTTGCTTTCTTTGTTTTAGTTAGATTTCATGGTAGATTAGAAGGGTTTAGTGTATGTTTATTGTGTTTTTATCATTTCTCATAGTATGCTAGGTTCTAATCCATTTTCTAGTCCAACACTTACGTCATAGATTCTCCATTTACACTTGGATAAAATATGTCATATTTGATATATTTTATTTCTTACGCATGTCTATAATAAGTATCCATCATCATAGATTCTTGGCTACAAGTGATTTTTAAGTGTCATCTATGCATCTTAGATTCTCATCCACTTTTGGCCATGTTGACTTCCATGCATCATAGAATTTTACATTTGGCATCTTGTGTCATATGTGTCATAGATATTCTAAGGAATATCATGCCAAGTGTCCATCCTCAAGGTTTAAAGTGTCCATTCTCTTATTCAATTCTCTTCTCTTGCATGTTGACTTTAAATTGAGCCACATTGCTCTCACTTTCAATCCTTAAGAGCCATATCCTTAGACCTCCCATAAAGTTTTTGATTCTTAGAAACCATTAGGCTTGAACCACATTTCTAGTACTCTCAATATCATCATCCCATCATAGGATTTTTCTTTCAATTGTATAGGCATTATAGGAAATCATAATGGTTCGTGTCTATGCTTTAATCACATTTTAAGACTAAATCATACCATTTTTTTCATTTAGCTAATTTTGATCTTTTGGCCAACTCAATTATCATTCGAGCATGATTTGATAATATTCTTCATCATTCATATCCTCTTTCACACCAATTTCAGATCATTTTAGAATTGATTCTTCTTATATCCAAACTGCACCAAATTGAGTCCAAATCATTTCAACACCATTAGAATCAACCCTAATCTACCTAAAATCATCCCAAATCAACCCAAAATCACTCCAAATCAACCTGTATCACCCCAAATCAGCCCTAATCAACCCAAAATGTGTCAAATATCTCAAACATATAATCAACTATCCAACCCTAGGCATTGTAATGTGTTTCAATGCCTTGGAAATCTATCAAACCTATCAAATCCAACTATAGCACTATCATATCCCTCAGTTCTAGGTCAAACTATCATTCACATCATCTAATCATTAACATTGTCAAGTCCCTTAGTGTTGAGTCCCTCAATTTAATAATATCGACAATGTCTGTCAATATTCTTATGATTAATCTTATCAATCAATTTTGGTCCTATGGCATTTAAAAGGTCTATTAAACATTCTATCTTCTTAATCCATGTCATGTGTCCTTGGCATGTTATCAGTCTTAATCAATAAATCAATTTAATTATGGCTTTGATCTACCTATCATTTCCCTAGTCGATCTTCATAATCATCACATTTCATCATAAGGATAATCATGTATTTATTTAATCAAATTAGCCAATCATTTACTAATTCATCCTATAAGATTAGATAACCCATTATCTAATCATATGTTAGTTCAATTACTTATATTTCACATTACTAATCATTCTCATTTACCAAACATCTTAGTTAAATGATATTTATTAATTAATTGATTCATCTTCACAAACTATGGAAATTATCAATTTCCTAAGTCCTAGTTTCCATCTCTAATTTCTATTTTACTAATTTATATTTGTGTAGAATAATAATTTTTTAATTCAAATATTCCACATAATCTTGACACCTGGACATCTTACATCATATTTGATATATTTGATTCCTTATGTATGTCTATAATAATTCTCTATCATCATAGATTCTTGGCTACAAGTGGCTTTGAAGTGTCATATGTATGTCACAGATTCCCATCCATTTTTAGCCATGTTGAGTTCCATGCATCATATAATCTTACATTTGGCATATTGTGTCATATCTGTCATAGACATTCTAAGGAATATCATGCCAAGTTGCACGTTCAAGGTGACAAGTGTCCAACCTCTCATTCAATTCTCTTCTCTTCCATGTTGGCTATAAATTGAGACACATTTCTCTCATTTTTTATTCTTACAAGCCATATCCTTAGACCTCCCATAGATTTTTAAATTCTTAGAAACCATTAGGCTTGAACCACACTTCTCATAATCTGAATAGCATCATCCCATCATAGGATTTTGCTTTCAATAGTATAGGCACTATATAAAATTGGAGCTTTCATGGTAGATTAGAAGGGTTTAGTGTATATTTATTGAGATTTTATGGTTTCTCATAGTATGCTAGGTTCTAACCCATTTTCTAGTCCTACAATTGGTGAACCCAATGTGAAGATCATGCTTAACTAACTTGGGTTTCTTTGTTTTGTGCTTGTAGGTGCAAGGAAAGAGCTCGTTTGGAGAGGTATAATGTTTATATGCTCCCTCTTATCACACCTAGTCTAATTAGGAATCCCAGTAACATCTTTATTTCTTTCATTTATTTATTTCTATAACTTGTCTTAGTTGTGCATTTTTCTCTATCAGAGTGCACTTGGGGCCTTTAGGATCTTGGTTTAGGGGCCTAGGAGTCATTATAACCTATGTATATTGTCCAAACCTAATCAATTATGCTCAAAAACCACTAGCTACACCCTTTTGGGCCCTGAGTGTACCACAGGAGCACTCTATACTATCATAGTGCACTTGGTAGTATAGGTTTTAGTTTTGCATGTTCTCGATACCTTTTTAGCTTCATTTCCCACAATCTAAACCTAGTCTCCCAACTGGGCTCCAAAATAACCAACTACACTCTAACTAGCCCCAAATGCACTAGGGGCATATTTTTTAACTCTCTAAGCACACTTGGTGACCTACTGAGGGTTCTGGTCTTCTGGGGCAAAGTCTACACTATCATATCGTAGTTGGTTCATAGAAAGCACCTATTTTAATCAAAATATGCATCTAGGGTTTCAATTTCATTCTAGGACCTAGAGTAGATTTTTTTAATGATGATCTAGTTTATCATGTGGAGATCATTGGGTGAAGACATATCCAGCTAGTATAAAAAACTTGATATGGTTAATGTTGTGTTAGTGGTATTGTTGCATGATAACTCTCCTCTAGTACCCTTTTGTTGTGTCAAACCACTATTCTCAAGGCTACAGACCTTTTGCATAAGTTTATCATTTGCCCCTTGGGAAGTGGATCTTGGTAGCCCCGAAAAGTGAGTGCACTATAAAGGGGATCCTATGGTGCCAAGATTCTAAGTTTTCTTCTCTTGATAAGGGTGGCTAAATTTTAGTTCAAGTAGGAATTTAGTAGATACAATCTTAAAGCTTATGTTGTGATGTGCCTTTTAAGTTTAACAAGAGCTATTATTGCATATTGTGTGTTACATGTGTGAATAACATTAATCAAGATAAACCCAAGTCTACAAACTCACACCAAAATACACTTTGAACCTTGGATACTATCAAACTTTGTCAAAACATTACAACCTTTGTCAACAATGGAAAACTTTTGTCAAAACTACTTGAGACTTTGAAAACATGGATACTTTTAACCTTAGAAGGGCTTGGCATGACTTAGATTCCACCTTTGCATAGCATCTACTTGCATTTTTCATCTTTTTATCTTCATACTTGCAGCCTCATTTTGCATCTTAGTAGACCTTGTTTTACATCTCCTAGTCTTTACATTTCAGCCCTTAACCTTCATCTTACATCTACCAACTTGCATTCTTGCATAATAGTCCTCATTTTTCATGTCTTAGTCCCCATTTTCCATGTCCAAACTCATTCTTTTCATCCTCATTTTGATCATATCACTGTCCCTTGGCAACTAGGTCTCTTGAATAATAGTTTGCAAGTCACCAAGCACAAAATCACCTTAGTTTCAGACCACTTTACCAACTACAATCTGAAACTACCAACTATTCTCTAACTAGCCCCAACTACACCATGGGCATATTTGGCTCTATCTAAGTGCACTTGGTTTCTAGAATAGCTAGGTAGGCCTTCCAGATAGTATTTTGGGATCCTAGAATCTTTTACAAAATTCCTATATAGGCCATCCTTCTAACCATGTCCTAAACTTCATTCTCCATGTCCTAACCTTAATTTTTCTTATCTTAGGGTTCATTTCTTAGGTCCTAACCTTCATTATGCATCCCCAATCTGATTCTAACATCATCCCCAACCAATTATCTCTCTAGTATAATAGTCTAACAATCACCTAGTCTAGAATCAATAAACTTTTAACCCAATCTCCCAAATGTGCTATGAAACTAAAAACTACACTCAAACTAGCCCCAACTACACCCTAGGTTCATTTGGTACTATCATAGAATACTTGGTGTTTTCATAGTGCACTTGCTGACTAGAATGGCCATTTTGGGCCTTTAGACTACATTTTGGGACCCCAGAACTACCTCCAAAAGCTTGTATAGGTCCTCAGTCTAAACATAACCCAAAACATCAATTTTCATCCCAAATGAAATTTTGCATCCTAGGATCCTTTCATATTGCATAACTAATCAGCATAATCCCATTTTGATCCCTCTAAATCTCATTTTGAACCCAAAACACTTTGGACTTAGTCAAAAATCTAAACAAAGTATGAACCCTAGAGTATTTCATTGTGTTGATGGATGATGGATCTTGACCATAGTCTTTTTGTCCTTTTTCTTCATTTTCTTAGGTCAGAATCCATCTATGTCTTTATGGATTTGACCTTGTCATTTTTATCAATTTGATCTTTTCATTTTTATCTCTTTTGGTCAAGATCCAAAGTTCATTGTCATAAGGTTAAACTCTTAGGTTAATATCTTTCAAAGATTCTTCCTAAGTTAAAAACCTTACATACACCTCTTTCATATAATTATTATATCCCTAGTCTCCCTTAATTTCATTTTTCTTAACCCTAGTTGCATGATGAGTCCACTTTGCATAGTCCAAAACCCTAACATTCCCTCCAAATATCAAAATCCCATCAACTTGTCCAACAATGAACTCATCCAAATCTTTGTCAAACCTATCAATTTTATTATTCCAAATGTCATTATTGACCTTAACAAACCTCCATTTCCATATTCCACCTTGCATGCATCAACCTTTGACATCCTTCCCAAGTCTAAAGTTCAACCTTAATCTCTATTTTGCATACCTTAGAGTCATTTTCATACCCCTTAGTCAAACTCCAAAATGTCATTCACATTTGCATTTGTGCATCATTCCCTTAGGTCATGTTCATCTTGAATATCAAAAACCCTAGATTATTTTACACTTTCCTAGGTTGCATAACATACCTAAACCTTTAAAAATCCAAAAGATATTAATAGCTTGCATACCCACTTCCAAATTATCAATTATTTTTCTTATTTTACCAACTGCACCTTTGCTTTACCAACTATACATTTGAGGTGTGTAGTTGGTAGTTTCAGTGCATAGTTGGTAGTTTCAGAGCACACTTGGTAACTAATAAGTTCATCTTAAGTTCCAAAACCCTAAACTACATTATCACACCTTGTATTACATCCATAAACCCTAGAAAAAACCTAAAAACACTTAGATCATTCATAACTTGCATTTTGTCACCCAAAAACACCTCTTTTACCAATTGCATAGGTTCTGGTTACTAACTATATACCTTTTGGTCACCAAATGCACCAAGGGTGTAGTTAGTAGTGTTAGAGCATAGCTAGTAGTTTAGGTGTTCACTTGAGAGGTAGAGATTCCATTTTGACCTTTTCCTATTGGATCTTAATCCTTAGGTATCATGCCAGCACTTACAAGGACACAATTAGCCCACAAACTTATTCCAACCCTTGTTTTCTAAAGTGAAAACATAGCCTAGAGCACAACCTAAATCTCATCCATGACAAAATAAGACTAAGAAACCTCAACAAACACTTGACGTAGATTAGACTAAAGCCTCACAACCCTTGATTGTGGACCCCATGATCATTTATCTACCAAATCCTAACCAGAAAGAAATGACACAACCAACCCTTAACAACACATCCACCATGAAATAGTTCAACGGAGCCTTGATTTTGAACCCATATATGCTCCTTCAAATTTAGAAAACCCAACACAATTACCTTCAATCCTTTGAACATACACCAAGGTACTATATACCTAAGTGATAATTTTGACATAGATTATGGCATCACTGATGAAGAAATGGCTAGGGCTTGTCAAGATAAAAAAAATTAAAAGAATTTTAAACTCATGGGAGCCCAAAAAATTGTTAATTTTAATCCAAACTTGGTAGGGCCTAAGTCTAAACATCAAAAATGTCTTCATATTTGAACATATCCAACCTATGATTAATTTATACTTAGACAAGGGGAAACAACCTTTGGAGTTTTCAAACACAAAGATAACACCCATGAGATCTCACAAAGAATCCACCATTAAGATCCTCCAAATTACTTTCAAACACATTAATATCAACCCCTTGTTTGATGAGCCTCCATCAATCAATAGGAACAAGACTCTTCCTAAGTATCCCAAATGAACACTAAGAATTGATCTCAATCAAATAATGCAACAACAAGAGGTTCCTAAGGGGACTTGAACTATAGGGCTACCACACATACCTTGTTTGGAGGAAATTCAAGAAAATGAACCTTTGCTCCTAACCTTACCAACTACCATGACATCAAATACTATGGAGCCCACTATAATTATACCATGTCAAAGTCAACATTCATTACAAAAACCCCTATTGACACACAAAGTAAGGTTTTTATAGACATTGCACAAATTCCCCAAATTAATATATCCCATTTCCAAATATATATGATGTCCCAAGGTAAAACATCCAACACCCAAGCATATCAAAACAAAGACCCTAACTCAACATTCACCTTCAATGGACATAATCAACATCCACCACAACCACAAAAACAACCTTAAGTAGTACAAGGACCTAAAATTTCTAACACACAACCCAATATAAATCCACTTGACTTACACACATTGTACCAATAATAGTTCCAACAATAACAAGCTATATTTTCTAAACAACAAGAGCAACTCAAACAGTATTTGGAATACCAAAAATGCCTAGAAAAACACATTGCCTATCAACAACACTTGTTGCAACAACAACATGTGCCACAACGAATTCAACAGATACCTCCAAAACAACATTCTTATACATGGCCTTATGATCAACCAATGGAGGTATCTCAATTGCAACCACAACAAATGGAACAATAACTATCACAACAAGTGATGCAACAACAACCCATGGTACAAAAATCAAAATCAATACTGCAACAAGTACCACAACAAGGACCTTTTTTTCTTCAAGGTGCAAACATACGTCCACCTCCTAGTGACACATCACCTGAGTCATCAAATAGTGAAATTTCAAAATTGAGTAGACACGATTCTCACCATAGTAGAAGATCCACTCAAAGACATAAGAGACTCAAACAAAGGACTACCACTCAACACCCTAATGAGGACTTACTACAAAAATTCAAACAACTATCAAAAAAAGTCAAGGCATTAGGAGTCCAAAAGAAATTTTTCCTATAATAGAAAGGGATTTACATCCTAATCCCTTTAACAAAAGTTTGTATATGCCTCCATTCCCCAAAAATTTAAAGGGACCAAGGTTTGAAAAATATTGAGGAAAAGGTAATGCAATTGACCACATCATACCATTCTTTGCCTCTTGTACTAAATTGAGTGATGAACCCACATATCTTATGAGACTATTCCCTCATTCTATTGGTGGTTTGTCTCTTGAATGGTACTCCAAACTACCTCACAACATCAAATCTTTGTTAGAATTAGTAGACAAATTCATATCTCACTTCACCTTCAACATATCAAATGAGCTGATGTTGTCTAAATTATGATCAAAAAAACAAAATAATGAAGAACCATTTATAACATTCTTATTATGTTGGAGAAACATTGTTAGTCAATGCTCACTCAATATTCCTAAAGAAAAACAAGTCAATCTATGCATTGAAAACTTAGTCTCAAACTTGATGTTTAAACTTAAAATCAAAAGTCCAAATACCATTTCTAAGTTTATGAAAAAGGGAGAAAGTATTGAAGATGCCCTCATTCATAAAGGCATCCTCAAAAAAAAAAAAAGGAAAGCACCAATACATACTTTTCTAATGATAAGGCAAAGTTTTTCTCATAGAACAAGAATGTAACCAATGATGGTATTATGGATGCACAAACAATTAGCGCAACACAACCTTAGTTGGCCCTAGAAGGTGCAAACCCTACAAAACCATAAAATCCTAATCAAATGTAACCTTAGCAATAAAAATATGAGACTTCCATGCAAGATAGAACATAAATATGCCCCATATACAAAGACAAAAAATTTACACCCTTGGGAATACCACTTGACACTGCACTTCAACAATTACTAAGAAATAACTTCTTGTAGTTACCCACATCCAAAGATGAACCATTAAAAAAAGCCTCTTGGTGGGACGACAAAAAATTATATGATTATCACTGCATTAGAGGACACAAGACCACCTCATGTTTTTAGTTGGAACATGAAATAGAAGAACTTATCAATGATGGTGTGATTATAGTTGATCCTTCCTTACTACCATCCAATTTTGGTCATACCATCTTCAAAGTTCCTTTGGCTAATCATGATAAAGGGAAAGCTTCTAGTTCAAACTCAAGCTCATGGGCTAATGTGAATTACACATGCACTAGATTTTATTACACCATCACTTTCTTTAATGAGTCTCACTCCCACATATCCACATTCACCTTAAAGGCTAAGGACCCTCATTGTCTTGTCACTATGTGTCATGCCAAGATCACTTTACCTAGAGCTCCTTCTAGACCTACTACCCCTGCTATAATTGCACCTACTTCTTTTGATTATAGCCTTGTAGACCAACTTGGAAATATCCCCACACAAATATCTATTCTTCACTAATTGTGTGCATCACCAAAATACTAGAAGATCCTTGAAGAAGCCTTAAAAGAGTCAGTAGCAATAGATAACTTTAATGCTTCCAAGTTCCAGACCATGTTTGGGAACCTATCCACATCATAGCATATCACCTTTTCACCCTGAGATATTCCTAGAGATGAACCTAACCATAATGACCCCCTTCATCTCAAGGTCTTTATCCATAATGCCAAAGTTAGATGTGTTTTGATAGATGGTAGAGTAGGACTGGACATCTGTACCCTTAAAGTCATCAAGGGTCTTGGTTACTCTACAAAAAGATATGGATCCCTCCTGTAGAATCACAATAAAGACTTATGATGATGGTGAACGCTTCTCCAATGGTGTAATCATATTTTCCATAAGAGTTGGTCCAACTACTAAGACTACATTATTCCTGGTCCTAGACATCCAAATGAATCGCAACATGATACTAGGACACCCTTGAATTCATGCTATGAATGTGGTTCCTTCTATATATCACCAATGCTTGAAATTTTCCTATAAAAATGTGGAGGCTACCATCCTTGATGATCCAAACCCTGTCCAATTTTGTGCTAGTCTTAGACAAACCACTACATGCCAAGTCATGGTAAATAGCAAAGCAAAGTCACTTGATTCCTCCAAATATATTGATCCTATTAAACTCACAACTAAATTCAAGGGAAAGCTCAAAATTAAAGACCAAGGTTGTAGTTAGTACTCCATGTCATAGGCCTTTCACATTTTGAAACTACCCTTTGACCCAAATCATATGGAAAACCACAACTTATGTAGATTAGACCTAAGTTCACACTATAGAAGAAACCCTCCATGACTTTTATTAGTGGAGATGGCCTACATGAGGAGCATGTTTATGAGAACACATCTACATGGATTGAAAAGGATAAGGTAGAACAAGGACCTACTCCCATACCATTAGAAAAGTATGGACCTAGGTTTACCATCATGTGGAAAAAAGGCTATGATGGATGTAGTTGCCTAGGACCTCAAAAACAAGGCATCATTTAATGTATTACTACAATAGGATGACCTCAAAGCCTGGGACTTGGATTCAAACCATTTGTTTGGGGCCTTTGACATACTAAGTTGGCCTCTTCCAAGAGTTTGAATGCTTCAAAAATTGAAAAGGCATATGAGAAAACCCAACCTAACACCGAAGAAATTGATCCCAACATTGACGAAACTGATAGCCCCTATGGCCTCAACCACATCTTTGATCTTGATGACCTACCCATATAGGATAAATACATCATTGAGACTTCTTCTAGCCCCTCAACTCATCCAGAATCTTTTGACACAAGCTCTCTATCTCTACACGTGGAACCCATGATCCTTATGATAGCAATAACCATATATTTTCCTTCGACCAAAGCTTGTTTAACACTAATGATGGAATTTCCCTAGTCTACCTTGAAATTATCAATTGGGACCAACAAGGACCATTGAGCTTTGATTGGGTTCAAAATTATGATGCCATTATGGAATTATTTGAGATCCATGAAGATATACCAAGTGGTGACCAAAAATCAAGATTTTCCATTTACTTAAACATTATGGCTTACTTGGGTGAGTTAACTCCATCTTCAAGTCACAAAATTGGAAAAATAGCAAAAAAAAAAAAAAAAAAGTAGGTCTCTTGGTGAATGGAAAAAGGCACCATTAGACTATGAAAAAGTAAAAACAAAGGATGTATCCATGGTGAAAACCTCTCTGAAGTGCTAGAGGATGGAAGATTGGACATACCCTTGTTGAAAGAGAGATCATCCTTTCTTTTGGAAATGATAGAAGAGATAAATTTGCTAACACCTAATGACCCTAAGATCATACATTTTGATGCAGGAGAATTTGAGGTTCCCTTGTAATCCTACACTTTGGTCTTTCTTCCTTTGGTTGTCAAGTTCTTAGTGGATGCCAAGAATTTAGTTGATGCCAAGTCATTCCTTTAGTTGTCAAGTTCCTATGGTTGCCAAGTGAACTCTTTGGATGTTGAGTCATTCTTAGTTGCTATCGAGTTCCTTTAGTTACTAAGTAAAATCCTTTGTATGTCAAGTGAATCCTTTGGTTGCTGAGTGCCTTTGGTTGTCGAGCATTGGAGGATGCCAAATTCATAGTTACTGTTGAGTGATTCCTTTGGATGCTGGGCTCATATGGGTGCCAAGTGCCAATTTTTGTGAAGTCTTGATTTGCTGAGTTGTCTGTGTCTGGTTCTAGTTTGGGTTGACTTGGCTCACATTTAATTTTAGTAGGTAGTTTATATCTATTTTGGGCCAACTTGTGGCTTTCTAGAATCTTCTATAAGCTATTTTGGCAAGTATTTAAAGAGGTCTAGGTTTTCATTTAGGAGGTAGAGAGTTAGAAGGGAGAAGCCAGTCAATTAAGACTTAGAGGATTGAGTAAGAGGATGTGAACTTGAAGTTAGTTTTTTAGATTCAAATGTATTTGTAATTGGCCATAACCCAAAAGGCCTTATAGCTAGGCATGTATGCTGAATATTTGATGAATCAATAAAGATATTCTTGTTCTCTCTCTCCTTGGTGTTGTTCCTTGTGTTTTCTTCCATTGTGTTAACTCTTGTAGGGTGATTTGGATAGCTATGTGAGCCTTTGGTCCTAGTTATCCACCTCCTTGCCTACATCAGGTGGTATCAAATCATGAGATTTGTCCTTATAGAGATTGGATTGTGCAAAACCCTAATTTTTATTTGGTTGTAGGGTGGAAGATCTATAGATTTAACCTATAACTTGTAAAGTGTTACAATCTTGTAGGAACTTGATTTGTAAAGATGGTTCATGGTAGAGGAAATAATGTTGATAATGCTATATTGGATCAGTTGAGACAAATTGCAGCCAGATTAGATGTTGTGCAAACAACTGAGATAAGGGGAGCACATCTTGATGATGTAAGTAAAGATGAAGCAGAAGCACCAAACCCTAATTAAGAACCTAAGGAAGACCAAGATGAAGCTAGATTGTTGAGAGTATTTTCTAGAGAGAATTCAAAACCTATTGTAGAAGTTGTTCCTTATGATGGAAAATTGGATACCAATGTTGTGTTGGATTGGATCTCTGACATGTAGAAGTTCTTTGAGTACAAAAAAAAATCCTGATAATAGAAAGGTGAAAATTGTAGTTACTAGGTTGAAAGGTCATGCTTTGATATGGTGGGAGCACTTGCAAATAGATAGACAAAGGAGAGGAAAGGAGAAGATCAAAACTTGGCCAAAGATGGTACACAAGGTAAACAACAAATTCTGTCCTACTAATTGCCAAGTTAGCTTACTAAGAAAGATGAAAATTTTGAGACAAAGAGAGATGAGTCTGAAAGTATACTAAGAAATTCTATAGAGTGGACATTAGATCTGGACATGTGGATGATGATGTTGAGAAAATTGCAAGCTACATTAATGGATTGAGATCTAGAATTCAAGATGGGATAAGTTTTTTGAAGTTGGAAAGTGTAGAAGAAGCATATCAATATGCCTTGAAAGCTGAGGAGATCTTGACAAAGAAGCATGAACAAAGACAAAGAGGTAGAGGTGGTAGATTCCAGAGAGGTAGAGGTAGATCCTATGGAGAAAGTGGTAGATCTAATAATTTTGTATAGGAGAAAGGTAAATCTAAACGAAAGAATGATGACAAAGGAAAGACCGAATGGAAAAGTGGTAATTCTCATCGAAGAGGTACTAGTTCTTATCGAGGAAGAGGTAATTCTTATTCTAGACGTGGATTTCATTGTAATTGTTTCAGATGTGGTAAAGAGGGAGATATATCTTTTGAATATAGATCCTCTAAAAGTGGGCAAGGTAAAAAAAATGTTGTGATTCAAGGAGATGATGAGGGTTCACCAAGTGGACCTGAGGCTAGAGAAAATGTGATGGTGAGAAGAACCTTATGTAATAAGGGAAGTGATGAGGAACCTATTTTAAGGAGAAGTCTTTTCAAGACAAGATGTAAGATGGCTAGAAAATACTGCAAAGTGATCATTGATAGTGGAAGTTCTACAAATTTGGCATCAGAATATTTGGTTACCAAGTTGCAATTGCAAAGGCTGAAACATCATGAACCTTATCATGTTTCATGGATCAAATATGAGCATAAGATATTGGTAAGTGAGCAATGCCTTGTGAAGTTCAAAATTGGACATTACTTTGATGAAGTTTTGTGTGATATTATGCCCATGGATTATTGTCATATTTTGCTGGGTAGACCTTGACAATATGATAGATATTTTATACATGATGAAAGATTGAATCAATATACCCTTTGGGTGAATGGGAAGAAACAAATATTGTTGCCTCTAATTGAAAATCCAGATGAGGTCCCTTGTACTGCTATAAAAAAATTCATGGTAAATGGAAAGCAATTTGAAAAGGAAATGAAAAAGAAGCAAGTCTATTTTGTTATAATCCCTAGAGGACCGAGTGTTGGTAGTACCGACTGAGTAGCAGAAGCTAGTAATGACTGAGTGACAGTAGATAGTGATAGTCGAGTACCAAAAGAAATTACTAAATTGCTGAATGAGTATAAAGAGATTGTTGCTGAAGATATTCCTGATGGTTTACCTCCAATAAGAAGTATAAGTCATTGCATGGATCTAATTCCTAGAGCAATAAAGCACCATATAGATTGACACCTACAAAGAATGAAGAACTTAACAGACAAGTGCATGAGTTATTGTAGAAAGTTTTGATCAAAGAAAGCTTGAGTCCATGTGCTATACCTATTGTGTTAGCACCTAAAAAGAATGGAGAATGGAGAATGTGTACTGATTCTAGAGCTATTAACAAGATAACAATGAAATATAGGTTTCCTACACCGAGGATGGATGACATAATGGATTGTTCGAGTGGAGCAAAGTATTTTACCAAGATTGATTTGAAGAGTGGCTATCATCAAATCAGAATTAGAGAAGGTGATAAATGGAAGAATGCTTTCAAGACAAAAGATGCTTTGTATGAATGGTTGGTTATGCCTTTTTGTTTGACTAATGCACCTAGTACTTTCATGAGGTTAATGAATGCAGTTTTGAAAAGATTTATCGGTAAGTTTGTGATTGTTTATTTGGATGATATTTTGATATTCAATAGACTAAGGAAGAGCATATTGAGCATATTAGACAAGTATTGTAGAGATTGACAGAGGAAAAATTGTTGATTAATCTAAAAAAGTGTTCTTTTATGCAAGAGGAGATTGTGTATTTGAGATTTGTTATTTCAGCTTATGGTTTGAAGATGGATCCTGAGAAGGTTAAAGCAATTTTGGAATGGCCTACACCTAAGAATGTGGGTGAGGTAAGAATATTTCATGGTTTGGATAGTTTTTACAGAAAGTTTATAATGAATTTTAGTGTTGTTTGTAATGCCATGACTGAGACAATGAGAGGAGACAAAAATGAATTCAAGTGGACATATGGAGTTGATAAGAGTTTTGAAACTTTGAAACAAAATTTTGTTGAATTACCTATATTGGCTTTGCCTAATTTTAGCAAGGTATTTCAAGTTGAATGTGATGCTAGTGGTAGTGTAATAGGGGTTGTATTGATTCAAGAAGGTAAGCCTATTGTTTTCTTTAGTGCAAATTTGAATGATGCTAAAAGGAAGTATTCTATGTATGATCAATAATTTTATTCCCTTGTTCAAGCATTGAAGTAGTGGAGACATTATTTGATTCTTAAGGAGTTTGTGTTGTATATTGATCAAAGCCTTACAATACTTGGGAAGTCAACATAAATTAAATTAGAGACATATGAGTTGGGTTGAGTACTTGTAGAGTTTTACATTTTTGATCAAGCATAAGAGTGGAGTTACTAATACAATTGTTGATGCATTGAGTAGGAGACATTCCTTGCCGATAAAAATGAAGGTTGAAGTTCTTGGTTTTGATGAAATGAAAGAGTTGTATGATGTTGATCTTGATTTCTCTATGGTGTGGAGAGAGTGTAGAGTGCCAAATCTAATAGATCACATAAGTAAGTATGATGAATATTTCATTCAAGAAGGTATGTTGTTCAAAGGTATTCAGTTGTGTATTCCTAGAAGTTATATGAGGTTGAATCTGATTAAGGAAAAACATATTGGTGGATTAGCTAGACATTTGGGAATTAATAGGACATTGAGTTTGTTGAAAGAGAAGTATTATTGGCCACAAATGTATAAGAATGTTTAGAAATTTGTAAAGAGTTTTGGAGTTTGCCAAGTTGCAAAAGGAGTGAGTCAAAATACTAGTTTATATACAACTATTACTATTCTTGAGAAACCTTGGACTGACATCAGTATTGATTTTGTTCTTGAATTACCTAAGATAGTGAAGGGGTATGACTCCATTTTTTTTTAGTGGGTAGATTTTCTAAGATGCTAAACATGTTCTTGAACTTTTCTTTAAAGAGATATTGAGATTGCATGGATTACCAAGAAGTATTATTTTAGATAGAGACGATAAGTTTGTTGGTTATTTTTGGAAGACTTTGTGGAAGAAGATGGGTACTAAGCTAAAGTTTAGTTCTACATTCCATCCACAAAAAGATGGAAAAATTGAGGTTGTGAATAGAAGCTTGGGTAATTTTCTGAGATGTTTGGTTGGGAATAAGCCAAGTAATTGGGAGATGGTATTAGCACAAGTTGAATTTGTATATAATAATTTTCTAAATAGGAGTATAGGGAAAACACCTTTTGAGATTGTTACTAGAATGCATCCTAGAGGAGTATCAAATTTGAGAGATGTTGCTAGTGAAGAAACGAGAAGTGCTATAGGAGAAGAGTTTACTGATTTTATGGAGTCTTTGCATAAGGAAGTAAAGTTGAGGTTGGAACAAAGTAATCAGAAGTATAAGGAGAATGTTGATTAGTTTAGAAGACACCATGATTTTCAAGTTGGTGATGAGGTAATGGTTCACTTGAAGAAAGGTGGATTTCCTATTGGAAAATGTAGTAAGTTGAAGATGAAGAAATTTGGACCTTGTAAGATCTTGAAGAAGTTTGATAGTGGTAATGCTTATGAAGTTGAGTTACCTGTGTAGACACCTAAATTTGATTACACCACTTTGGTAATCCTATTTAGCTATCTCTAAAAGGCATCATTAATTAAATTCCTATTTAATTAATCCTTTTCCATCCCCTAGCTGATTAATTTAATTAATCATATATAGTCCTAATTGATAAATCAAATAACCCATCATTTATCAATTAAATCCTATTCTCCTATCTAATTCCAAATCCCAAATTTATTAAAATCACTTTAATAAATAAAACCCTCAAAATTTAATAAATCCCTAACCTATCCTAAAATCCTCCATTTAGCCTAATCCATCCCATCCACCCATACTAACCTAGCTTAGCCACTAACTCACCCACCCTCATGAATGCCATCCACTTGCACATCTCTAACATCCTTAATCTGATCCTAACCCAAGCCTAATTCCCCCCCTAACCTTGTCACATTCCCTAAGTGAGCTTAAGACTTTCCTAAGCCAAACCAAAGTCTCCTCCCTCAAAATATCCCAACCATAAAACTTTATCCCAACCACAAAACCTTCAATGCTCTTACATGCCCTTAAAAGCTCTTACAAGCCATTATGAGGGCCATTTAAGGCCTTGAGCCTCCTTTTTTGACTCATCCTTGCACTTTTCCTCCACCCAATGACCTTGTGACATGTGTCACTCCTTGATTGGTGCTAAATTTGAGTGCATCCTAGCCCTCCCTAAGCTTTCATCTCTCTTTGCATCTTAGCCCTTCATCACTCAAGCCCTTGGCCTATAAATTGGATCCCCTCCCAAGCCATTTCAATGACAATCCATCAAGTAAAGTTACCATGTTAGTTTGAGAAGCCAAGTTTATACCATTTTAACATATCCACACCGAAAATCCAAAATCCATCTCCACCATTGAAGCCACTTTTGAAGCTTAAGCATACATCCCACATCCACATAATAGACATATCTCGAAATCAAGTGATCATCCTCATTGAGAGAGCCCATCCATGGCTCATATTCGCATTTGACGACCTCACTTTTTCTATCTTAAGGTTTATACTAGTTTTGTTAGTTAATGCTTTTGTTTCTAAATAGATTAGTGTTTCTTGCTAACATATTAGTGTACACATTTTGTCTGACATGAATATATCTCCTATATTCAATATTGTTGATTTGTATAAGTTTCATGAGTCAGATGATGAAGTTGTTGTATTTGATGATTATCCTAAGAAGAAAACTAAAGAGGTTGAACAGATATTGGATCAAAGAGTTGATAAGAGCACAAGAGGAAAAGACTACTATGAATATTTGGTGAAGTGGAAGAATAGACTAGTTGAAGATGCTACATCGATTTCTCAATCTGAGTTGGATTCAACTCAAGTTGTGACACTTGCATGATTTAGGAGAATCATTTTTTTCTCCAACCTTGGTTGTTTGATGTAGGAACATCTGGGGTTCCCTTATAATCTTTCACTTTGGTCTTTCTTCCTTTGGCTACTGAGTTCTTAGTGGATGTTGAGTTATTCCTTTAGCTGTTGAGTTCCTATGGTTGTCAAGTGAACTCTTTGGATGCTGAGTTATTCTTAGTTGTAGTTGAGTTCCTTTGGTTGCCAAGTGAAATCCTTTGGATGCTAAGTAAATCATTTGGTTTTTGAGTGCCTTTGGTTGTCAAGTGATTTTATTTGGTTGTCAAGCATTGGAGGATGCCAAGTTTATAGTTATTGCTGAGTGTTTCCTTTGGATCCTGAGCTTGTATGGGTGTCGAGTGCCAATTTTTGTGAAGTCTTCATTTGTTGAGTTGCATATACCTAGTTTTAGTTTGGGCCAACTTGGCTCATGTTTAATTTTAGTAGGTAGTTTATATCTATTTTGAGCTGACTTGTGGCTTTCTAGAATCTTTTGTAAGCTATTTTGGCAAGTATTTAAAGAGGTCTAGGTTTGTGTTTAGGGGGTAGAGAGCTAGAAGAGAGAATTTAGTTAGATAAGGCTTAGAGGATTGAGTAAGAAGATGTGAACTTGAATTTGGTTGTCTAGATTTGAATGTATTTTTAATTGGTTGTAACCCAAAAGGCCTTACAATTGGGCATATATGCTGAATATTTGATGAATCAATAAAGATATTCTTCTTCTCTCTCTCCTTGGTGTTGTTCCTTGTGTTTTCTTCTATTGTGTTAACTCTTGCAAGGTGGTTTGGATAACTGGGTGAGCATTTGGCCCTAGTTATCCACCTCCATTCTTGCATCACATTTTGTAGCCTCTTTATCAAAATAGGAAAAGGATGAGTTTGTCAGATTCTTTCTAGAGAGGAAAATCAACTTTGCCTAGTCCTATGTAGACATACTGGGATTAGATCTTGAGCTATTCCTTCATCACTTTCTATTAAAATGAGGAGTGAAACTAGTAAAGAAAAGGTTGAGAAAGATGCATCTCCAAGTATCTCTCCCTGTCAAATCTGGATTAAAGAAACTATTGGATGCAGGCTTCATAAGACCCATTGACTATGTAGAGTGGACATCCAATCTAGTACCAATAATAAAATACTATGGCGGCGTCTGCATATGCATAGACTTTTGTGATCTCAACAAAGTGTGTCCCAAATATGACTTCCCATTACCAAATATAAACATCATTCTAGATATGATAGCTGGCTATGAGATATTATCACTAATGGCCATCTTTTGAGGATACAACCAGATATGAGTAGCTCTTAAAGGTCAACACAATATAAATTTCACATGCCCTTGGGGAGCATATTTCAAGAATGTCATTCCTTTTTTCCTTAAAAATGTTAGGACAACATATCAAAGAGAGCCCTAGGTGCCCTCCCCCTACCCCTCTTCCTAAGGAGTCTAGTGAGGAGTCAGATACAGAGTCGGAGGAAGTAGATTCGGTGGCAGAGAAGGAAAGTGAGTTGGAAGACAATAAGGAAAAAGATAATGACAAGAAGGAGGCAACCCCCTTGGTAACCCAGGATAACCCCAAAAAAATAAAATTGGACCAAACCTCTACCCATGATCATCTCAGCAATAAAACTGATTTGCCCCCCAGCCCCACTGTGCCCACCTCCCCCCTGGAGATCCCCATTTTGCCCCTAGAAGAGATGATAAAAATTATGGTTGAAAAGGGAGGGGAGGCCATCAGGAAAAATAAGATAAGAGCTTGGAAAAATTTCAATATGGATAGTGTTAGTATGGGCATTGTTAGAGAACCTGCTAAAATCTAGGTGTTGGGGGATCTCGACAGTAGCACCCACTATGACGAGCTCCTTGACCCAACTCTTTTGGTTCTCTCTGACAATGCTCATGAAATAGGTTTCAACTTCCTTAACAATGCAAAGAATAGCTTGATTGACAATTTCTACTCCATCAAGTGGCTTTTTCAGGAAATTGAGACTCTGAAGGATAGGTCCAACCAGACCAACAACAGGAGGGAAGTCCAGGATCATGAGGCCAGAGGCAGTAAAGACCAGGTGGGCAACTAGGGAAAAGATAGAAGCAAGGACCCCAGTGACAATCAGGAGGATAGAATCACCCGGCTTGAGCAGAAGGTCCAAAGGCTGGACTCCATCCACCAGGTTGTGACTAAAAAGATTGTGGATACCCTCGACACATTGAATGAAAACATTGTCAATCTGGGGGACTATCTGACCAATATCGGTCTTCTGGGGAATGTGGAGCAGAGCACAAAGAATAGAACTAGCCAGGAGGATCCTCAGAAAGAGTTTGGAATCCAGGAAAGCCAAGGGGATCAGTTGCATTTCCCCCCCCATGACCCAGGAGGAGGAGGCCATCCAAAAGGAAAGCGACATTGCAGAAATCCTACAGGCAATGGAGAAGAAGGGACACTAGTCTGCTTGCCAGGCTCATTTCCTGGCCTTTGTTTCCTTGGCTTCGGGCCTTTTTGATTCTAGCCTTCTGAGGCTATTTATGTTTTTTCTGACTTGTTATGCTTTAAGTTGTTTAATGCTATAAAACTTTGGGTTTTGAGATCCCCGTAAAACTTGTTTTCCAAATCAAAAACATATCAGAGAGAAATGAATACTATCTTCCATGATTTCATGCACATTTGGATGACTAGTAGATGATCCACTTTGAAAATATCCTAGAAGAAGTGATCATCTAGGAATTTTAGACAAAATATTCAATAGAATGGAAAGTTGTAAGCTCTAGTTGAATCCTAAAAAGTTTGTATTCAATTTTTTTTCTAGAAATCTCCTAGGGTATATTATTTCCCAATGAGGCATCAAGGTTGATCCTAAAAAGGTAAAAGAAATACTTGAAATGCCTCCCCCAACAAATCTAAAAATATTGAGAAGTCTACAAGGGAGTTTATAGTCTATCTATAGATTCATTGTAAAACTAGAAGATAAATGCAACTCATTTAAATATCTATTACGTAAAGGAGTATCTTTTCAATGGAACAACTAGTGTAATGAGTCCTTCCAACAGCTCAAACACTATGACTTCCTTGTTGAGAAACTCTTGATTCTAGGATTTGAACTTTCTCTAACTAAGTTTGTGTGTGAACTTGTTGGTCCTAATTCCCCCTGGTATCAAGAAAGTTATAACTACTTACATGCCCAAATTCTCCCCCTAACTTATCCAAGAAAAAACATCAAGCCTTTATCCTTCAAGTTGCTAGATACATCATCATTGGTGATACCTGTTATAAAAGAGCCTTCAACCAAAGCCTTCTTAGATACCTTGACTCATAAGAACCTAAAACTTTCTTATACAAGGTTCACAAAGGTATATGTGGAGGCCATTTCAATGGTTTGAGTATAGCAACAAAACTTATCAAAGCTAGATATTATTAGCCCACCAAGGAACAACATGCTTATAATTTTTCTAAAACATGTCATAAGTGCTAGATACACAATAATTTGATCCATGCACTAGCGCAAGAACTTCATCTAGTTATATCTCTGTGGCCTTTTCATAGTGGGCATTTGATCTCATCAAAGCTATTTCTCCCCTTCCTCTGATGGCCATAAGTTCATCATAATAACCACTAAATAATTTACTAAGTAGGTTGAAGCCATCTCTCTGATTTCCACTACTATAAATAAGATTTCAATATTCATCCTAAATTATATCATATTTCATTATGGAGTCCCCCTAAATATCATTTATGATCATGGTAGCTCCTTTCAAAACAAGGATGTCGATAAGCTCTACGAGAAGTACAACATCTACTATGGATATTCCATTATTTATCATCCACAAGGAAATGGCCAAGTAGAAGAATCTAATAAGACCATTATCAAGATCCTCCAAAATATTGCTAATGACTCTAGTCGAGATTGGCACTTGCAACTAAATCTAGCTCTTTGATCCTATAGAAAAAGTGTGCCTACTTCCACTTGTACAACACCATACTCTGTAGTCTATGGCACTAAGGTCATCCTTCCTATTAAAATTGAAATTACATCATTGAGAGTATCCATACAAGGTTTTGTTGATGATGAAAATTGCAATTTCCAAATTGCATGAACTTGAAATCCTTGATGAGAGGAAGAAAACCACCTTGACCCATCTACAAGCTTACCAATACTGACTTAAAAGGAATTATAATATGAAAGTCTAAGGTCATCATTTTGAGGTTAGTGACCTAGTCCTAAAAATGAACTATAAGACTCAGCAGCATAGAGAGAAACCTAGGAAAATTTAAGTCAAATTGGGAAAGACCCTATGTAGTCACTATGACATTCAAGCCTGGAGTATATCAACTTGTGACTCTAGAGGGTGAACCATTTCTCGTATCCATCAATTGCATGCATCTTTGTAAGTACTTTGCTTGACTCTATCTAAAAGTCTTGATAAAATATCAAAAGACTACCAAAAAGTCCTAAGGAAATATCAAAAAAATGGCAATAATTCATGAAAAAAATATTCTTAAAAATGAGAAAAATTCATGAAAAATGGATTACTTAATGTAAACCTCACAAACAAGTGTCTTGGCATGAAAATTTGAGTCAAGAGAAAAATTTCATCCAAAAGTGAAAACCTGGCAAATAGACACTTTGGGCAAGTACTGTGGTGAAAACCTAGAAAATAGGCATCATGTGTAATCAGTTGTTGCTCCTCCATCTGTTGAGATTCCATCTAGTTTTTCCCCCTTATCATTCCCTAATCACATCCTTCATATTGCAAGACATCCCTTGTTCTTGATCATGGCCCATGAACTAGTTGATATCCATTGATATCTTACCCAAGTGTCACCAGTCTATACATACTCTATCTTTGGCCATTGCACATAGTTTGCATCTTGTTTAGGGGTATCTTACCTACACATTGCATGAGTTTGAAATTGAACTAGGGGCATGTACCTAAGCACACATCATCCATTGGACTTATCGCATATCATATTGGAGATAACAATTGTGAATCATTTATGATCCTAAAAAAATCCTAAAAATTCATATATGATCATGAAAAAATCATAAAAATCATAAAATGTCCTGAAAAAATCACTAAAAATCACTAAAAGTATTGAAAAACTAATAAAAAGCATAAAATAACCTGAAATAAACCCTTAAAATCATATAATGTCCTTAAAAATTAACACAAAAATGTCAAATATCCTCAAAAACCCTAAAAAATTTAAAACCCACCAAAAATTTACAATAAACCTTATAAATAATCACTATGGATAATCACCCCTTTTGGCTTAAACACTTTCACTTTCATCAATTGAAACATAAAGCACTTCACTTTAATGACAATCAAACCTTGAACTATTACCTGAGCAATGTGAACCAACACTCAATCCAACTTGTCACTATCAATTGAACCAATAGTCAAACCTATCACACCACAAATCTAAAAAATCCAAAAATACTAAAAAGGAAAATAATAATGGATGAGAATAGCAATTGGCTTACTTTATTTAGTGAGTGATTTATTTTTTATTTATTTTTCTTTGATCATTTTCCTATACCACTCAATGATATAAACTAATCTATGAGAGTGGTCAGGATAGTTAATGGTCATATTTTTTTTTTTGTCTATTAAATATGCCTTTGAGAGTCTAGGGCATGTACATATGACTCAAGAAGGACAAGGTCATTTTCTGTCTATATTGTGCTTCTTTACGCAAAAGGTTTTCATTTGTCTTATGGCCCCTTATGTCATGATGTGTTGCATCCCCTTTTCCATATCAAAATAAAGCTCCTTTGACATATAGTGCACTTTATGAAAGAAAAAGTTCTCACATCATACTAACTATTCCCAATTTCTTTTTTCTTCTAATGTCCATCTCGCTCACCACCTCCATGGTTTCATACTTTGATACACCAAAAGCATTGTCATCGTACATTCCTACATATGTCAAAAGTGCAAAAAAACCAAAGCAATACTTATATACATTAATATGGCATTCATATCATTTTTGCATTTCATTTGCATCCATTCCATATCATTTTGCATTCATTTCATGAGAATAACATGTGGAAAAAATAATGAATTCATTTCCTAAGCATAACATGTGATAAACCAATGCATGATCTCATCATGTAAAATCAACACATAGAAGCATAAAATGCATCCATATAAAGCATATAAAACATGTGCATAATCTATCTCATATAGTCATAATAACATAGATGCATCTCATAAATGTCTCAAAAAGTATTAGAGTATATGATCATGGTTCACATCAATACTAATTTCCTATAGGCATGAGCCATGAATAAGAATAACAAAAGAAAAAATAGCCCCTCTACACAAAAGCATGTCTATGTCAACCTATATTGTCCCTGGCCTTACAGCTTCTATCCAACATCAAGGATGACCCATCACCTACTTGTGATGGCCTCATTAGGCCCATCACATCTCCACTGCTCTATGTCCTCTATGTCTACCAAGAATAAGACCTTGATGCCTGATAGCTCTCTACCCTCTACTCTGGTGGAACTACCATCTCATACTAATCCCTCTAATACTATTTCTTTGCATGTGATGTCACCATCATCGTGGCCAATTCTCAAAATGATGGATCCCTAGCATTGGTAGAAAAGTCTTGAGACTCTTAGACTACCCTCTCTTCCCTCTACATTTTTGTATCCCTCTCTACCATATCCTCATCCCATGTAGCTATTGTTGCATTCCTCTCTACTAAAACTTAGTCTAACTAACTCTAAAGCCCTTTGATCACCTCCATAAGCTCTAACTAGCTAGGCCATACCTATTATGGTACTAGCATCCCTATTTATCATCCACTAAATCCTCCTCTATGTCCATCACTATAGCATCCACACCTCTATCACCCTCATCATCTCTCCCCTTTTTGTCATCCTCCCCAACTTTTTCCTCCTCTCTATCCCCCTCATCATCCTCTCCCCCATCATCATCCCCACCCCCACTATCCCCATCCTCCTCATCATCATCTCCCCCATTGTTATCTCCCTCATCATCATCTCCCTCATCACCATCTCCCTCATCATCATCATCCCCATCCCCCTCCTCATCATCCTCCCCACACTTCTCTACTTGTGGTCTCACCTATTGGCACCAGTACTGTCGAATATATCAACGACCTTGATCAATGTTGGGAAAACCATCTATCATATGCTATAATTGTACCTATATTTTGTTTGACACTCCACACTCTCTGATGTCTTCCCTTGATTGAGAAAACAATGCAAGCCCTATAGGCACATCCTTCCTCTCACCAAACTATCGGCATACTCACTTTGGTAGGTACATCTCAATCATCAAGTGTTCAATCATAGTGCACCTTATCAAATAGCACTCTTGTCTATAATACAAAAGGTGGACCTCATCATCATCCCACCTTGGGCAATCTTTGTAAGGTCTCCATATGAACTATGTCATTGTATCCAGCTAATGCCTAAAGAACTGGTTGTACCCTAGTTGTCCTTCTACTAGTATCCCCCTGTAGCTATATGCTTAGGGCATATCTTCAACTAGCTCCATCTCCACAAGTGGCTTGAATACATCAATACACTAATAAGACCATATCTATAGTAATGTACCTCTAGTGCTAAATGTCAATCCACCTCTATATGCCACCTAATGGAGATAATAGTATTGCATCCCAAGTATGTAAGGAGCTCATTCAAGCATGATCCAATCCATAACCATCATCTCTAACACTCAGCCCCATCCAACTAGGAAGCAATGCCCTCATTTATCTAGTATTAGTAGTCCACCAATGACCCAATAGATCATAGAAATAAGATGCTCATGTCATGACACTTGTAACTCCCATCCAATCTCATAATATTGGATCTCAAGCTCCTCATTCCCACATCCAAACATCTAGTGCAATGTTGCTTGCCCAATAGTCAGATCATACATTGTTAGCTTCCCATTGATCAAAATCTAGAGGATGTGCCATATATCCTCTAAAGTGACTATGGCCTCTCCTATGGGAAGATGGAATGAACTATTCTTTGAGTTCTATCTCTCAGTCAACATCTTCAACAAATCCCTCTTCCCTCTCACCTTAGGCATTAATGTAATATGGTATAGTCCAAGTCCTACTAGGATCTCTCACTTTTCAGTGGCCATCTAATGACATAAAGTAAATATTTGTGGTCTATATCCTCATCTACAATAGGGATAGATCCTCCTATGTAACCATAATTTTTATGTCAACCTTTTATGGCTTTCTACCAAGTCTAACCTATGTTTGACCCAATTTTGTCTAGATTTGACCAAGTTTGACCTTATTTTGACTGTGTTTAACTAATAATGAACATGTTTGACTATTTTGGCCTATCTTTTGAGCTCTTTTTAGGGTTTTGAACATACCTACCAAATTTTAGATCATTCTAAGACTATCTACCTTATTTTTTACCTTCTACCTACTTATCACTTTTCTTCAACATCTAGCCTAGGTTTGATTAACTTTGACCATATTTTATCAAATCAGCCTATGTTTTGACCTTTTCCTAGGGTTTTGGGCATATGTTCCAAGATTCAAGCCTTTTTAGGCTCATCTTGACCCTTTTTGGAGCCCTAGAGCATCTTGGAGTGTAGTTGGGGCCCCCAACCATGCCTAGTGTACATCTGGATGCATTTTGATGCCCTAATCTGCCCCTAGGACCTCAAATGGGCCCTATCACATGATCCATAATTGACACCATCATGCATGCAAAGCATAAAATACACAAATGGGGCCTCAATGTACTCATCGACGGTCCTATGTCTGTCTGATGTCAACAGTTATGCACTCATTGACCATGATGTTACTCCCTGGGTAGGTTGTCCATCTGCCTTTCTCTAGAGCTCTTTTCTTCCAAATGACAACATGAAAATGACTTCCAAACCATCTCTAAGACATTTTATAGTATGTTAGTTCTCAAATTGATGTACAAGAGGCATTTTTTGTGTTGGTTTCAATGCTTTTTTTCACCCTGTGTTGGAAATATTCAAGACTGTGCTAAGTTATTTAGAGGGGAGGGGTGAATCAGTAACTTCTAAAACTTCTACCAATTTCAATTCTTAATCCAATAAACCATTTATCATTTAATTCATCACATTTGATCTAATTGCATGTATGAGAAACTAGAAACATAAAAGAATCCACAACACTTGAACACAAAGATTTGGTGACCCAAAAACCTTCCAAATAGAAAGTAAAATAGGGATGGGGATGATACCACAAACTTTAGTATTGCAACATAAAGTTGGCTTATTAAGGCTTATATTGATCACTTCTGATGATCTACCCTATTAGGAGCAGATAGGACTATTAGGTCCACCTTGTGAGAGGATTTACAAACATACAATGAAGTATGCACTTAGTAAAGAGATTTAAAAAATATTGTTAGGTCTACCTTGTTAGAGGACTTTTACTAGTTTACCTATTAGGATGAAGTAGTAGACATTTGATAGGTAACTTATTTTGTTGATAGAGATTCATTGGTGTACTGATCACCTTTCTGTGATAGATTTGTCACTGCTACTCCTTGCACTGATATGGCCTTTATAATTCTTTATCTGTTGCATACATTCACATATTTTCACTTGCATTACATATTCATTACATTCCATACATTGGATATGATACAATACATCACATATATATACCAATCTAATTTACAAAATTACAAAGTTGTCCATGACACAAGTTAACACAAAAATTACAAAGTCGGCCCACATGAAGATACTCAAGTTCTAAAGACTGACTCGATGAGGTTCTGATACTTGACATTGACTATCACTGCTTGGCATTATCATGCTCTTGGTAGAAATAGAAGCTCACTCCATACTAATCACTTTCAAGTAGTCTTGAACTCAGTCTACATTGATGACTTGGTAGATATTGTGTAACTTGGCAAACACTAAATTACTTGGTTACCATGGAGTGGCTCAGTTAAGATTTTCTTCACATTGCATGAACTGAGAACTCGGTAGACACTACAATGCTTAGTAACCATTGGCTTCACATCACATGAACTGCAAACTTGGTAACCACTGATCAACTTGGTATACACAAAACTATTTAGTTTGAATTGTTGAACTTCACACTAACTAAATCTGCTCGGTAACCATTGGAGCTGGTACAAAGGACTTGGTAGCAACTATAGAAGCTCGATGGCTATTTAATTACATGGTAAACATTGTAAACTTTTCAAAGAGCTCAGTAGTTGTATAGAATCTGAATAAGTGTGTCTCACTAATAACAAACTTGACTGATATGTCAACACCTTGGACCCCATAACTTTTACATTTGAGCTTTGATTTGTGATCCATTAGTTGTTGTGGATTTGTCTTCTTGTTGTCAACAAATTGACCTATAATATGCACTTTTTAGTCAATATATTGAGGGGGCACCCATATATACCACCCCTACTAGGGCATTTTTTTTATGGTTTTTTCATCACTATTCTTTGACACAGTGCTCTAAATCACATTGTATCAAAGAGGGGCAAATGTAGATGCTCAAAAATGGTTCACTTCTATGGTTTAATCATATTTTCATACTAAATCATCCCATTTTCTCATTCTACTAATCCTGATCTTTTGGCCTACTTGATTATCATTTGACCATGATTTTACAATATTCTTCATCATTCATATCCTCTTTCACATCAATTGGAGATCATTTTGAACTCAATTCGTAGATTTTTGGCTACAAGTGACTTAGAAGTCTCATATTTATGTCATAGATTCTCATCCATTTTCAGCCATGTTGACTTCCATGTGTCATATAATCTTACATTTTGCATCTTGTGTCATATGTATCCTAGATATTCTAAGTAATATCATGCCAAGTTGCACTTTTAAGATGACAAGTACCCACACTCTCATTCAATTCTCTTCTCTTGTTTGTTGGTTATAAATTGAGCCCCATTGCTCTCAATTTTTATCCTTAAGAGGCATATCCTTAGATCTCTTGTAGAGTTTTCAATTCTTAGAAACCATTAGGCTTGAACCATACTTCTAGTACTCTCAATAGCATCATCCCATCATAGGCTTTTTCTTTCAATTGTATAGGCACTATAGGCAATTGGAGCTACATCAAATGGAGAAGAAAGAAGGACATGAGAGGTATAGCTAAAGAGGGAGTTTTACTTATGTTGTTTTTGTTATTTTTAATTGGCTTTCATGGTATATTAGAAGGGTTTATTGTATGTTTATTGAGTTTTTGTGGTTCCTCATAGTATGCTAGGTTCTAACCCATTTTCTAGTCCCACAAAAGGTGGAGAAAACTTAACTAAGTTAAAAAAGAAAAAAATTACACTTTTCATTCATTTTGTCTTTTCATATTGGGTTTCATGGCAGGGCATGACATGGATTTTTATTTTAAAATGAAATAAATCTTTAATTCCACAACTATACTTTTATTTAAATCATTTTAATTAAATATACTTTTTTGATTAATCCATAATACTTATTATTCTAATATTTGATACTCTAATATTCATAAGATTCAATAATTACTATATAATAATTATTCTAAATAAATTTATTTCACCAAGTAGACATATGATCAAACTCACATGACTATACAAAATGAAAAAAACTCAAAAAGACTATTATGCTCAAGGTTAGGTTTATGAATTCACATCACCTTAATGATTATGAATTGGTAGTCAATCAAATACTTGTCCTCCTTCTCTAGACAATAATAGTCTTAGGTTGAGATTTAGACTTGAACATTATCTCCCTCTCTTTACACTGAGATATTGTGATAGGGAAAGATCATCCTAATAAATCAAGGAAGTCAATTTTTGGTACTTGTAAACCTACATAAAATATGAGCATGTACTACTATAAACTAACCAAATAGAGAATGACAAAGAGTGGTACATCATGTAGATCTGAACTCATATAAGAGTATGACTCCCTCCCATAAAACCACATTAGGCACATCAATCAAAAATGTAAAATAGGCATGCATACAATACACATGCAAGTAAGGAGTAAGTGCAACTAATAATCCACATATTAACAAAATTATTGCCCAACATATAAATTGTAAAACCATAAAGATAGCTATATTCATCAACTTAAAGAACATAGTATAACATCAACATAAAAATAACTTTAATCTTTAACCAAGAGCATACAAAATATCATTATTATACAAAAAAAATCATTAGTATCTACTAACATGATAAAACCAATTACTTTATATATCAAAGCACTGCATTCTAACTATAACTAACAACTAAAATGTTCATAGAAAGGCCTGGTATGGTTTAAAAATAAAATCTATAGTGATAGAAAAGGGTCATGTATCAAACATATAATTAGGCACAAAGAAGAGGAAATGAAAGAAAATAATTCTTAGAAGTCTCTATCAATCAATTCATCCCATGAAGAGGATATATAATCAATTATAATTGAAGGGAACCTATTACAACTAATCAACTCAAGTAATTTTTTATAGTTCCACTTGCTACCTACCTCAAATCTCAAGATCAAACTTCATATAAGAGTGATACAACTCAAAGGCGGTACCTACATAGAAAAAATATTCAACGCCAATCATCAAATTGCATATCCAATTTACCTTTTGATGCCTTACATCACAAGGAATGATCATGCCTCAAAGTGCAATATTACTCTTAAATAAATATTCATCTTGGTCTTTATTTTCATATTTTATATTTAGTGTTATCCTTATAGGGTAGTCAATCACCTCATAAAGTTAACTTGATAATAATACCTTAAAAAACATATTCCAACTAAGGTTTTGAATCCTTGCATGAATCCCATACCTTACTATTTTCACCATGTACAACACTACAACCAAGAGTTGTTCTAATGTAGGAGGTATTGAAAATTTGACTAAGTCATGCATTTTGATGTTTCCATTTATGGAAACATATTAGTCATGTTAAGTAAGGAGAGCATAAAGATGAATTTATGGTAGTTAGACTTAGAAAATTGTTGAAGTGTTATTAAATTTATCTGGGAGAATAGTTAGAGTTTTTATTGATGATCTTAATAGGCATGTTATGGACATGTATGGAGTTAGGTACAACTACCTAAGACTATGATGATGATGTGTGCAATTTTTCAAGATAGTATGGTTAGTACAGACAAAGTTATGATGAATTTACTAGTTACCATAGTGTATAGGAAGAACATAACTGTTGGAAATATAAGAGGAGTAACTAAGAGGGGAGGGGTGAATTAGTTACTACAAAAATAAATTCTAGATCCCTTTAGATGTTAGTACAAAATAATTATGTTGATGCTTGGCAAACAAAAGATGTTGTAAGTCAATAAATACTATAATTTCTCAATAATTTATTAGCATGAAAATCTTATGATGTTATCTATGATTAACATTACTTTAACTTAGTTGCAAACACATAAAAAGAAATAGCATGGAAACCCAATTTGGGAAAAACCACCAATTGCAACTAGTTATTGTTTTTCACTCTTCTAAAGTGAGCCCTATTAGAATTCAACCCTATTAAATGTTACAAAACACTATGAGGCCTCGCCCCGACCCTTTGTAGCCGTAGTTGATACTTTATCTTTTTGTTACTCATGACTCGAGATGTTGAGACATTATCAGATACTTGAACATATCGTATTATTTCATGTTGTGTGATGTTATTTTCAGATATTTGATGTCCATCATTAAATGCTTTATGTATATGTATGTTGATGAATTAAGTAAAATGTAGGATTAACACATTAATTTTGGAACCTTTATGATGAAGGATATAAGTAGGATGCAAGAAACCCTGATTGATGTATGTTTCAATTTATGTGAATTTCTGATACGTATATATGTACATGTGATTTTCGGGACTACTGATGTGTGCAATGAGTGTGTAGATATTTTTAGCTAAGGAAATCAATGGAGGAACTGAACTGATCCCTATGTGCCATTTGTGAAAACCTTGTTGTTCGTAACTAAATTAATTGTGAGATGTATGGATGTATCTTTCCATGTTCAGTAAATGTAAATGTCTCGTAATTATGTTCTATTAGTGTCATTTGACACTCGTAATTTGGTTATGTTCTTCAGTATGCTATTTAGGGTTAGTTGTGTAACCTTTGGACTTAAGTTGGTTTAGTTAGTGTCTTTTACTAATTTGGTTCTTAATCGAGTTTAGCCATCCCTAGTCTGAATTAGTGCTTAATTTGCATTTTAGAGTTGTTAGTTGGTCCTTAGTATTTCCTAGCTTTTGTTTGGCTCTAAACCTATTCTTAAGGCTTTAATCATGAAATTTTTTATACCCAAAGGATATGGGTATGGGTTAGGGGTCTTTTCCAACCCCTAAGCCCCTTTTTTTGACTTTTGAGGTCACTCAAAAAGTCTCTTTTTGCCTTTGTGCGAAAATTGACCATGGTTATCTTGAGTTGCCTCACCCCACCTCCTTTTAGTGTTTAACCATAGTGAAGGTAGAGTGAGGAGTTTCAAGAATTTCAAGTGGGTGGGAGAAGTTATTGATCCTTTTGGGTGGTTGAGTTTGAGGCTTATTTAGAGGCCTTTCTTGGACTAGTTCAGGTGGTTACCCAACCTCTACATTTTTAGAGGAGTTCTTGAAGATTGAAGCAAGGAAAGGGAAGCTCTACTCAAACTTTTTCATTGCCATTACCTCTTTGTGAAGGTTGGAATTCTCATCTCCCTTGCTCAGATTTCTTTCTAGTTTCATGCTCGTGCTACCTTATTTTTGTTTCAATGTTTGTATGTTTGTGGCTATGTTGGGAAGCTTTGAAAATCATGTATTTTTGGATGATTTCCTTTCATGTTTATGTTTGCAATTTTGAGAATTTTTTTCTTGCATGGGTGTTTTGGTATTAGTCACCCTTGGAGAGGGCAGAAGTGACCAATTTTGGGAAAGGTCTGTTTAGTCGGACTCCAACTAGTGTAGAGTCTCTTCTCAGGATGAGAAGAGGGAGAAAGGGTAGGGTGTTATGGGACCCTACCTGTCAGCACAAACCTTGTATGATTATGGTATGTTGAAATGGAAGAACGGAAGTTCTTGGTATATAGCCCCGATTGGGCATCTGTTTGGTGTTGTGCTTGACTTCTCCTGGTTGGAAGAATCCACCTTTCCCTGGTGTTGATTCATTGTGAATCTTATACTGAAAACCTTGTATGATTATGCATGTTTGATTTGTTTCTTGGTCATGCTTGTTATCACCTGATCAGATTTTGTTTCCTCTATAGTTCGTAGAAATGTGTTGCAGAATTGGATATGGAACCCTTGTTGAGGGTCATGAAGGAAATTTCATTTAAGTGTTGTAATTCAAGATTGAAATCCTATGTAATTTGTATCTCAAAACTTTGTTGTAATGGCAACGAAGCCGGGTTTTCTTCCTGATTCTTTCCTGACTAAGCCTTTGAATCAGGTTTGCCAATAAAATTGGTATTGAGTATAATTTTTTTTTCATGTGATTTAATCGTAATTTTAGTTTAGACGGATGCATATCAAAAATAGGATGCAAATGATGACATTCAATTATGCAAATTTTGAGTTTAAGTATGTTAAGAAAGGAAGATGGATATGATTAATTTTTCAATTCAATTTTGTACCTATTAGAAGATCAAATAAATATTGTATTGTTGTGAACAAACTATTGAACCTATTTTTTAAAGCCATTAAGAACATAAAAATAATAATACCTCTTTTAGAAACAAATCAAATACTTTGCTTGTAAATCTTCACTTAGGAAAAAAATTAAGTTAAAAAAAAAGTCTCCCCCAAGAGCAAAATGCTCTCTGGATTTTGTATGGAGAGAGGAAATTAATTCATTTGTAGCATAGAGAATATTCTCTGTTGATTCCTTGTTTTCAATTTTAAATTCAAAATAAATAATTAATAAAATAAATTTGAATGACTAAGGAAACATAAAACTAAGATCTAATATCCTATATCCTACCAAATAAACTTTAAAACATAACTCCACCACCCATAACCCCCTAAACCTAGGCGCAAAATTTGGAAACAAAGTCAGCAATGTACATTGGGGGGGGGGGGGTGATGTAACCCTATCCCCATGTCCCATCCACCCATTTCTCCTTAATTTGGAGCGCTCATTGTTTGTTGTTAATTCATGTTGATTTTAGCTTGTGGCATAGTGTTTTTTTTTTTGTTTTAAAGTTTTTGGGGCTTGCGATTCTTTTGGGCGGCCCTTGCTCAATCCTCACCCATGACAAGATGGGGGTACCACTGATGCAGGGTCAGTGAACTCGAGCAGCGTGCCAACCCTTGGGAAGTGCCCATTTGGGGAAGGCCAAGTCAACTTGGCTAGTGGCCAAGTGGGGTGGTCAGGTGTAAAGTAGGTTTGTTTTATTATTAATTTTTTTTATTATAGTTTAGTTTGTTCATAGTATTAGTTGTTAGTTTTATTGTGTTTGGTTATGTTATGTTTGTTAGTATTAGTATTAAGTTTAGATTTAGTTAGTTTTTAGTATTAATTATTCAGTAGTGTTAGGGAAAGTTAGTATAGGTTAGTTAGATTAGTTTATGTTAAGATAGTTATGCTACATTTAGTTAGTAAGTGGTTAAAAGTTTGTTTCAAATTTTGTTAATTGTTGAAAACTAATTAGCTTAAAATTAGTTAAGTTTAGAGTTATGATAATTTGTGTAATGTTAGTTTAAAGTTAATAGAGTTTTCTTTTTGTTAGTTTTAGAACTAAGTTAGTTTAACAAAAAATGTAATATAGTTTTAGATTTTAAATTAGTTAGCATTTTTTTTAATATATATATATATTGAAATATAATTGAGTTGCAATTATAGTTGTGATTTAGTGTTAATAGAATGTAGTATTTGATTTTGATTGAACTAGAATTAAAAATGATACGTTTAGTTTTGTTAGGAATTAAGTATGATGTTGAATTAATATTAATTTATAGGTTCTACCATCATTTAAATTAGTGTAACGTTAGTGCTATACTGATATGATTTTAACTAGTTTAAATGTATGATTGTTTTATATTTAGTTAGTTTTTATTTCATTAAATTTAAATTTAGTAGGATTTTGATGGTTTATTAATATGTTAAAAACAATTGAAATGTTTAAAGTTAATAAATTGGATATACATATATTCAGTTTTAATTCTAGTTAAATTGTTTTTCCTTAAAGTGACTTTTTAATATCGATTAATTTGTAAAGTGATAATTGTCTAAGAGTTTTATAGTTGATTTTGATTATATACTTTCAATGAATCTAAACTTGAATACATCTACATTGTCATTTCAATAATTGTTTCTTATTGTTGTATGTTAATGTAAGAACATAAGTTTATCGATATCAATCTTATAACAAAAGTTTCAAATCTTAATAATGTAATCATCCTCATGTTTATAATCTTAAGGCATAATGTAGAGAACCTGTACTAAAACTATTATCAATCATTTCAAACTTAGAGCATGTTTAATTATTAATCATTATTCAAAAAAATTTGTGTGTTTTTTCCCTCATAGTTTGGGCATGACATTTTGGTATCAGAGCTCATGTTTCAACACTAGGAACCTTAAACCCTTATGTTTTTGAATCTTAAAACTAAACATTAAATTGTGTAGGATGCTTCCTGTTACTCGAAGCAACCCACGAGGCAGAGGTCGTAGGGCGAGAGGTGGTAGAGCGGGACAAGGGGATGGACCACCTCCACCACCACTGAACCCAAACCAAGACATTATAGATGTGCTTCAGACTTTGATCAGTGTAGTCCAACAGAGAGTAGTACCTAGGGTTTAGCCAGTTCAGCAAATTCTAATAGTGGAAGAAGAGGGACCCGGAGGAGGCGGGCCCAGAGTCAAAGAGAGGACTAGGAGTCCCCCACCAAGATAGATAGAGGGTCAGGATAAGCATGAAGGTGAGTCAATACACCAGAGAAGACTCCCACTTGATAGACCTCCTAGACATGTAGGAGATGATATCAAGGAATTGATTCGACTTGGGCCACCATTATTTACGGGTTCCACTGAGGGGACAGTAGCAGAGGCATGGTTGTAGAGCCTACAATGGTGCTTTGGATTACGACCCTATGGGAGTAATCTAAAGGCACGCCTAGTAGTTCATCAGTTAAGAGGGGATGCCTCCAATTGGTGGCATCAGGAGGAGATCATAGGTGGAGTGAGGATGGATACCCTTACATGGGAATCATTCCTAGAAAGATTTCAAGAGAGGTACTTGTCAAAGTATTTTTGACAAAAATAGATAAAGGAGTTCCATTCTCTTTATCAAAGAGGTCTTATAGTTGCTTAGTATGAGAGTAGGTTTCTCGAGCTCCTTCCTTATGTGGAATACATGAAGGATGAGAAACTACAGGTACATCACTTTATAATGAGTTTGAATTTCTCACTTCAGGGTCTAGTTTGGATGGCCTTCCCTACCACCTTTAGACAAGTAGTGGAGATAGCACTAGTGGTAGAGGATACTTGGGGTAGACAAGAATCACGGGATCGGTCTTAGAACAAAAATTCTACCCGAAAAAAACCCCCTTGGAAAGAGAATTAGAACTATACACCAGGGTTCTCTAAGGGCCAACAGTCTCAACAATAGTAGGAACTCTCACAAGGTTACTAGGGCTCCAAGCCCAAGTAGTGGCAATTACAGCAGGATTAGAAAGTCCATACCCCACAGTCACAGTCAATGCAGACTCAGCAGTCTTCCAGGGGTGGATACAGTGGGTCTAGCAGGTCAGGAGGCCCACAGCAGTCTAGATCACAGGATACATGATCTTATACCCAAGGACCATGCTATACTTGTGGTGGCATGGGTCATTTAGCTAGAGAGTGTCCGCAGGGACAGTCATCTAGTGGTCAGAGAGGGCCTTTTTTAGAGCCAATAGTTGGAGACATGGGCAGGTTCCACAGAGTTTTTGCAGCGGTTGACAACTGCCAGATTGAGCATCAGGGTATAGTTATTAAGGCTATAGGTGGATTTGGTTGGCCAGTTAGTGCTAAAGACTATCCATTTTATTTCTCGATAGGCTCTAGCTCCTTGAGGTCGAGAGCTGGACCAAGTTAGGGTCTAGTAGGAATTGTACGATGGGGTCACGACTTCATGGAAGGATGTGCCACAGATGCAACCTCTATACCCTTATCTTTTGATGAACTCTAGGAGGAAGTTCATGCCTAGTGGGAGAGGATGTGAGGCCTCACCTCAACCCTTCATAGCCTTAGTTGATACTTTATCTTTTTGTTACTCACGACTCGAGATGTCGAGACATTATCAGATACTTGAACATATTGTATTATTTCATGTTGTGTGATTTTATTTTCAGATATTTGATGTTCGTCATTTAATTCTTTATGTATATGTATGTTGATGAATTAAGTAAAATGTAGGATTAACACATTAATTTTGGAACCTTTATGATGAAGGATACAAGTAGGATGAAAGAAACCCTGATTGATGTATGTTTCAATTTATGTGAATTTCTGATATGTATATATGTACATGTGATTTTTGGGACTACTGATGTGTGCAATGAGTGTGTAGATATTTTTAGCCGAGGAAACTGACGGAGGAACATAACTGATCCCTATGTGCCATTTGTGGAAACCTTGTTGTTCGTAACTAAATTAATTGTGAGATGTATGGATGTATCTTTCCATGTTCAGTAAATGTGAATGTCTCGTAATTTGGTTATGTTCTTCAATATGTTGTTTAGGGTTAGTTGTGTAACCTTTGGACTTAAGTCAGTTTAGTTAGTGTCTTTTGCTAATTTGGTTCTTAATCAAGTTTAGCCATCCCTAGTCTGGATTAGTGCTTAATTTGCATTTTAGAGTTGTTAGTTGGTCCTTAGTATTTCCTAGTTTTTATTTGGCTCTAAACCTATTCCTAAGGCTTTAATCATGAAATTTTTTATACCCAAAGGATATGGGTATGGTTTAGGGGTCTTTTCCAACCCCTAAGCCCCTTTTTTTGACTTTTGAGGTCACTCAAAAAGTCTTGGTTATCTTGAGTTGCCTCACCCCACCTCTTTTTAGTGTTTAACCATAGTGAGGGTAGAGTTAGGAGTTTTTAGAATTGCAAGTGGGTGGGAGAAGTTATTTATCCTTTTGGGTGGTTGAGTTTGAGGCTTATTTAGAGGCCTTTCTTGGAATAGTTGAGGTGGTTACCCAACCTCTACATTTAGAGAGGAGTTCTTGAAGATTGAAGCAAGGAAAGGGAAGCTCTACTCAAACTTGTTCATTGCCATTACCTCTTTGTGAAGGTTGGAATTCTCATCTCCCTTGTTCAAATTTCTTTCTAGTTTCATGCTTATGCTACCTTGTTGTTGTTTCAATGTTTGTATGTTTGTGGGTATGTTGGGAAGCTTTGAAAACCATGTATTCTTGTATGATTTCCTTTCATGTTTATGTTTGCAATTTTGAGATTTTTTTTCTTGCATGGGTGTTTTGGTAATACTCACCTTTGGAGAGGGCAGAAGTGACCAATTTTGGGAAAGGTCTATTTAGTCGAACTCCAACCAGGATGAGAAGAGGGAGAAAGGGTAGGGTGTTATGGGCCCCTACCTATCAGCACAAACCTTGTATGATTATGGTATGTTGAAATGGAAGAACAGAAGTTCTTGGTATATAGCCCCGATTGGGCATTTGTTTGGTGTTGTGCTTGACTTCTCCTAGTTGGAAGAATCCACCTTTCCCTAGTGTTGATTCATTGTGAATCTTATACTGAAAACCTTGTATGATTATGCATGTTTGATTTGTTTCTTGGTCATGCTTGTTATCACCTGATCAGATTTTGTTTCCTCCATAGTTTGTAAAAATGTGTTGCAGAATTGGATATGGAACCCTTGTTGAGGGTCATGAAGGAAATTTCATTTAAGTGTTGTAATTCAGGATTGAAATCCTATGTAATTTGTATCTCAAAACTTTTTTGTAATGGCAACAAAGCCGAGTTTTCTTCCTGATTCTTTCCCAGCTGAGCCTTTGAATTAGGTTTGCCAATAAAATTGGTATTGAGTATAATTGTTTTTTTCATGTAATTTAATCGTAATTTTAGTTTAGATGGATGCATATCAAAAATAGGATGGGAATGATGACATTCAATTATGCAAATTTTGAGTTTAAGTATGTTAAGAAAGGAAGATGGATATGATTAATTTTTCAATTCAATTTTGTACCTATTAGAAGATCAAATAAATATTGTATTGTTGTGAACAAACTATTGAACCTATTTTTTAAAGCCATTAAGAACATAAAAATAATAATACCTCTTTTAGAAAAAAATCAAATAATTTGCTTGTAAATCTTCACTTAGGAAAAAAATTAAGTTAAAAAAGAAGTCTCCCCCAAGAGCAAAATGCTCTCTGGATTTTGTATGGAGAGAGGAAATTAATTCATTTGTAGCACAAAGAATATTCTCTGTTGATTCCTTGTTTTCAATTTTAAATTCAAAATAAATAATTAATAAAATAAATTTGAATGACTAAGGAAACATAAAACTAAGATCTAATATCCTATATCCTACCAAATAAACTTTAAAACATAACTCCACCACCCATAACCCCCTAAACCTAGGCCCAGCATTTGGAAACAAAGTCAGCAATGTACATTGGGGGGGGGGGGGGGGGGGGGGGTGATGTCACCCTGTCCCCATGTCCCATCCACCCATTTCTCCTTAATTTGGAGCACTTACTATTTGTTGTTAATTCATGTTGATTTTAGCTTGTGGCATAGTGTTTTTTTAATTTTTTTTAATTTTTTGGGGCTTGCGATTCTTTTGGGCGGCCCTTGCTCGATCCTCACCCATGACAGGATGGGGGTACCATTGACGCAGGGTCAATGAGCTCAAGCAGCGCACCAACCCTTACGAAGTGCCCATTTGGGGAAGGCCAAGTCAACTTGGCTAGTGGCCAAGTGGGGTGGTCAGGTGTAGAGTAGGTTTGTTTTATTATTAATTTTTTTTATTATAGTTTAGTTTGTTCATAGTATTAGTTCTTAGTTTTATTGTGTTTGGTTATGTTATGTTTGTTAGTATTAGTATTAAGTTTAGATTTAGTTAGTTTTTAGTATTAATTATTTAGTAGTGTTAGGGAAAGTTAGTATAGGTTAGTTAGATTAGTTTATGTTAAGATAGTTATGCTACATTTAGTTAGTAAGTGGTTAAAAGTTTGTTTCAAATTTTGTTAATTGTTGAAAATTAATTAGCTTAAAATTAGTTAAGTTTAGAGTTATGATAATTTGTGTAATGTTAGTTTAAAGTTAATAAAGTTTTCTTTTTGTTAGATTTAGAACTAAGTTAGTTTAACATTAAATGTAATATAGTTTTAGATTTTAAATTAGTTAGCATTTTTTTTAATATATATATATTGAAATATAATTGAGTTGCAATTATAGTTGTAATTTAGTGTTAATAGAATGTAGTATTTGATTGTGATTGAACTAGAATTAAAAATGATACATTTAGTTTTTTTAGGAATTAAGTATGATGTTGAATTAATATTAATTTATAGGTTCTACCATCATTTAAATTAGTGTAACGTTAGTGCTATACTGATATGATTTTAACTAGTTTAAATGTATGATTGTTTTATATTTAGTTAGTTTTTATTTCATTAAATTTAAATTTAGTAGGATTTTGATGGTTTATTAATATGTTAAAAATAGTTGAAATGTTTAAAGTTAATAAATTGGATATACATATATTCAGTTTTAATTCTAGCTAAATTGTTTTTCCTTAAAGTGACTTTTTAATATCAATTAATTTGCAAATTGATAATTGTCTAAGAGTTTTATAGTTGATTTTGATTATATACTTTCAATGAATCTAAACTCGAATACATCTACATTGTCATTTAAATAATTGCTTCTTATTGTTGTATGTTAATGTAAGAACATAAGTTTATCGATATCAATCTTATAACAAAATTTTCAAATCTTAATAACGTAATCCTCCTCATGTTTATAATCTTAAGGCATAATGTAGAGAACCTATACTAAAACTATTATCAATCATTTCAAACTTAGAGCATGTTTAATTATTAATCATTATTCAAAAAAAAATTGTGTGTTTTTTCCCTCGTAGTTTGGGCATGACAAACACACTATTAGGTGTGACCCTATTAGAGGCTTTAATCACCCTATTAGGATTGGCATTGTTAGATGTCTTTAGAAAATTCAACAGAACTGCCACCTTGTTAGAGGATTTACAAATAGTTGTTAAGCCAATTGTGTTAAGATATTTAGATCATTGCTACAATGATTAGAGAGTAACAATGACATGACCTAGTTTAGATGCAACTGAATTGCTAATTACACATCTCAATTCTAAATTATACTTGATCCTTCTCAATTGAATATTTTTTTTTCTCCACAAGGATATTATGCTTATCCTTCTGACTTGCTCCTTCTCAGTATCATCAAATCTTCCATACTCTCACATAATTCTAAATCTCAACTTGACCTTATTCTTATATCTTTCATATTGTCAAGTCAGCTAGAATACAACTTAGAGTAATTAATACTCATCTTCTCAGTTGGCTGCAACCAATAGATATGTCAATTGAACTCAATATGCCAAAACAAGAAAATCCTTTGCTAGCCAACCCTGCTCAGTAGACACTAACTCAGAAATGATTTTCCTATGTTAAACAACTGAACTCAGTAAATAGTGCATACTTGCAAAATTCCTTTGGTAACTAAAACCTTGGTTAGCACTAGTTCTATCCAACATTTCCCTCTTTAATCGAGTGGGCTTGGTTAACACTCATCATCTGCAAACTTTCCTTTGGTGCTTGAGTTAACTCGGTAGACACTACCTTCTAAACTAGGCAAACTGTAGAACACTTGGTAGATAAAAAGAATTTTCATCAATGCCCGAGTGAGCTTGGCACCCACTAACTAGTAATGATATGACATTTTTTGTAACATCAAAGATAGCACGCAATTAATCAATTGTATTCAACACATAACATGATAAAGAAATGGGTATTTTGGATTAAAGAATTATTTCTTTAACAAAATAATTACTTAACTAATTAGGGAAGACATCCTAGATGTTAAACCTAAGTGGGAAAAATAAAATTTTGTAATTTGATAGTATATAAAGGTGTGAAGGTCAACAAAGTAGATATTTGTTAATTAGCAAAGTATAAAGGAAGGTTTTTAAATGTGAAGTTATTTGAGTCATGTGATATTAATGTTATGTTCATAAGATGAAAATTTTGATGCCTAATTAGAGGAATGTGAATTGTGATAAATTTTTGTGAAGAAAATGTTGAGATAATAGGTGTTGCACACATTGCATAATATTCTTATATTTTATTATGTAATGTTGTGCCTAGATGGACATGCAACATGTAAAGACTCCCATAGAATATTCTTGATAAGTTGTATTGTAACATTGTGATAATATTTCATGTAATTATTTAATATTGGGAGAAAGAATTAAATGCCCAATATTAAATGTGGGGTCAGTGGGTTAGGTAGCACATGGTTTATGTAATACCACTTGGTGGTTTTGTGGAACTTGCTTCTATATAAGCAGCCACAAGGGTAGTTGTTGTAGAGAGTAAGAGTGTGAGAAAGGAAAGAGTCGAGTGGGACAAGGCTTGACAGGTTAGCCAAAGGAGCATTTGTGAAGGTTGGAAGCATGGCATGGGATGTGTGGATTCATGCTTATTCACATAGTTTGCTCGGTTGTGGCTATGGCCATGAAGGCTTCCATGGTTGTATTGCAATGGTATTTTTGCTGAATAATACATGGTGATGGATGCTTTTGGAGGCTGGGTTTTTCCCTTAATGAGGGTTTCCCAGGGTATATCTTATTTCACATTTTGTGGGTATGTTGTCTATTCTCTTGCATGTGGATTTTAATTTCGTATTTATTTTATATATATTATGGGTTATGTGGAAATGGTTATATTCTTTATTGCCAAGTTTCCTTACAAGTGGTATTAGAGCTATGATTTTATTATGGTAACCCTAGATTAAATCCATGGGAATGCATGAGAGGATAAAAGAAAAGGCAAGATATATGAATGATTTATTGCAGATCTAAGGGTTTTTGGGTTTGCTATTATGATGGGATGTTAAAATATTTGGGCATGTGAATTTTTTTGGAGAAAAGGATTTTTTGGATGTTTCATTTAAATGAGGGTTTTAGGGGGAGCTTGCAGAAATGACCTCTTGGGTAAAAACAAACCTTACCATTGGATCTGGGTTGACATTTCCATAAATTTTGATATATAATATGCCCTAGTTTGGCCTTGTTAAGAGGAAATGAAAGAGTTTTTTGGTTTCAACCCATGATGGCCATCAAATTTAATCTATTCAGAATTTTCGTCACCAAAAAAAAATAAAAAATGAAAAATCACAATGAAAATGGTAAAAAGACAATCTTAGTAAAATGGCCATAACTTTCTCTCAGAATATCAAATTTTAGAGTTCTTATAGGCATTGGAAAGATAATTCAGAGCACTATAACTTGGCATAGGTTTGGTTCTATAATTTTGATATTTTGTTAGGTTTTAAGAGCCCTAAAGTCAGATGTTATTTATCTAGAGCACGGATTAGGGCATAACTTGGGCATACAGAGTCAAATTTTGGACTTTGAGTAGTCAAAAAAAAGCTCTTGGAGAGCTCTAGACATTGGTTCAGATTTGGTGTAGGTTTGGCATGATTTATTTGGTGATATATTGATTTGAACATTTTATAGATATATTTTGACTATGGTAACATTGTGAGTTTATGGCATTGGAGATTTAAGATTTGATGTCATTGTATGCTCAGTTCATCTTTTAGATTGGTCTCATGATGATATGGTTTTCAGTGTTTGGTTTGGATATGTATGATGTCTTGTTGGATCTATAAGTTGTGCAGTGTTGTAAGTGGTCTATACTTATAAGTTGCATTTATGGCTTGGTTATGGGTTGTCTTTGCCCATTGATCTTTCATTATTGATACATATTCAAATTGGTGGCTTAAATTTGGGTTGTCTATGCCCTAAGTTACATGATTTGCTAATTTTTTCTTCATGTAGAAGGGATGAGATGTTGTTACTAGGTACAGTCATGGTGGAGGATTATGGTTGACTATTTTATGCTGACCGGTTGGACATATTGAGAGCCAGATGCTCAGTTCATGGATGTGATCATGGTGCCATGGATTTTGGCATGACATGATTGGCTATACAAGTACATCTTTAATGTTCATTAGCTTGGATTTTTAATTTGGTTATGGTGGTATATTTTTTTGGTTTGAGGATGGATTCTCATCATTATGTCATGGATAGCTTGGATATATAGTTTAGTGGGAGCTTGTGATAGTGATGGGGTGACAGTGCAGAATTAGTTCTTGGTTTAGTTTGGATCTTCATGTAGGAGATGGATTTTATGATGCCATCAGTGACTTGGTACCATAGTTGAGTGAGAGTTGTTGGCATTGATATATTTATTGAGTGTTTATAGATGTTGGAGGTTTGTCTTAGATCCTATTGCTGCAGAAACATCTTTGAAATTTGCATGGTGCACTTGTTATCTTCATGGTATGTGGAGACGGTTCTTCCTGGTATGTGGAGATGTTTTTTTTTTTCATGGTGTGTGGAGATGGTTGCATCTTGAGGACTCACAAAGTTCTTGGCAAAGGTGTGGTTTATGCTTTTATTTGACATGTTATCCTTAGTATGAGGATGGTTTCATTATTATGTCATGGTATACTCTTGATACGCATTTAGAGTTGTGACATGTTATGGTATGTTCATGTGGAGCATGTTATCTCTTTGGTTGAGATGGTTTAGATCATGTTGTCATGTTTATGTTCCTGAGGCCATGGTTGGAACTTTAACATTGATCTTGATTTAGTTTCTTGGTATTGAGTACACTGATCATAAGATGGATACTTCATGATATTGCTATGTTGTATTTGGAGTTGGCATGGATTGATTGGTTATAGCTGCTCATGGATACTTAGAGATGGTGGTGATGCTAATTTCCCTTGGATTAGAGAAGTATTTGTTGGGATGGTTGATCATTTCAGTAGGAAGTCTGAGGGGTAGTCACCTGATATGGATTTGAGAGAAGATTGTTCTTAGATGAGTCTTGGTTGGAGACTTGGGTATCTTGATGAGCATTCTCATTTCCCACTTTTGGTCTAGTCGGCGGTTTGCTACTTGAGAGGTATAGCCCATTGTTTTTCTTAGGTGCCTTATATTTATCTTTCATGGATATGGATCTTGAGCTATGGTACATGAGTTAGTTCTAGAGGGTTCATTTGAGAGATGGTTTAGCATTGGTTATCTTCATGTGAATATGTTTTTATGTTGGTTGAGTTTGGAAGATCGTTTTATGTTGGGCATATTCTTTGGATTGGGAATGGTTATTCCTTGGTTTAGGAATGGGTTTATTGAGTTTGATCTTCTTGTGAGAGGCTTACATCATGATTAGTTATATAGTATGGTTTGGGTGTTGTTGAGGCTTCTTGTTGGAGTTTTATAGAGGAGATCATACTTGCACAATTTACATCTAGAGGTGTGTGTAGAAGGACATGATACAGGTTATGATTTGCATGGTTTCTCTTGGTCTTGGTTATCTTCCTAGATGTTCGGTTTTTCCTACATTGGATTTGAGATAGGTTGGAGATTGTGATCACTAGTTTGTGCTCATGTATGTCATGCGAGAGATGACATGGTTATTACTTTATCTCTTTCCTCTATTGGTTGTGGAGAACTTGGGAGAGCATTGGAGACTTGTTATGAGAGTTGTTCTTGTAGAATATTAATTTATGTATTGTGGATGTCCTTGATACTACATGGATTCACTTCTTTGAGATGTGTTGAGTGGATTGGTTATAGATTTGACATTATCTTTTGCAGTGGGAGATTCTTGGCATAGATGTGGCAAGTATTGCTCTTGAGGCTTGTGATTGTAGGTTGCAGATTGGATATGTCAGTCATATGAGATTCACTTGTTATACCTTTGAGGTATGGATAGTTGGATGGGTTTGGCACTTGTTGTGGTTGTTATTTCAGCTATGAATATTTTGACAACTATGGATACATGTGATTACCTTTGGATCAAATTTTTTTTGTGCTTGGAATTTCAGTTGGTACAGGATTTTATGATCTTCTAATGCGACAGGTTGGGTGGTTTTCTCTGTACATGGCTTCTATGTATGTCCAGTGGTAGTGGCATAATAGGAGGTGAGATCATTCATGTTTGAGATGCTGGATACTTTGATTTTGTTGCAGGTACCAAGATGGAGCACTTGGTGTATTTTGATCCATGATGGTGGATGTGTTGGGAGGGATTGTTCCCTTGTTCATTTATGTGGCTACAGATTGACCCTATGCAATGTATACAACATGTGGGAGATTGTTGAGATAATGGGTGTTGCACACATTGCATAATATTGTTATATTTTATTATTTTATTTTATTATGTAATGTTGTGCCTAGATGGAAGTGCAACATGTAGAGATTCCTATGAAATATTCTTGATGAGTTGTATTGTAACATTGTGATAATATTTCATGTAATTATTTAATATTGGGGGAAAGAATTAAATGCCCACTATTAAATGTGGGGTCAGTGGGTTAGGTAGCACATGGTTTATATAATACCACTTGGTGGTTTTGTGGAACTTTCTACTATATAAGTAGCCACAAGGGTAGTTGTTGTAGAGAGTAAGAGTGTGAGAAAGGCAAGAGTCGAGTGATACAAGGCTTGACAGGTTAGCCAAGGGAGCATTTGTGAAGGTTGGAAGCATGGCATGGGATGTGTGGATTCATGCTTGTTCACATAGCTTGCTTGGTTGTGGTCATGGCCATGAAGGCTTCCATGGTTGTATTGCAATGGTATTTTTGCTAAATAATGCATGGTGATGGATGGTTTTGGAGGTTGGGATTTTTCCTCAATGAGGGTTTCCTAGGGTATATCTTGTGTCACATTTTGTGAGTATGTTGTCTATTCTCTTGCATGTGGATTTTAATTCTATGTTTATTTCATATCTATTATGTGTTATGTGGAAACGGTTATATTTTTTATTGCCAAATTTCCTTACAAAAAAGACAATATCAGATATTGATGGTATCAATAGTAGTAGAGAGGTTTTTGTATCTATCCCTTTGTATTGAATAAGTTTATTGTACATTGCATCTTTGGGTAGTGGGCTAATCTTGCATACATTTTGTAATTGTATATAACATCTCCTAATAGGATTGAGGCTTATAACAAGTCCTAAGTTCTCTAACAAGGATGGACTTGCTATACAAATATAATAGACTCCTAACAGGGTCAACATCTTTAACTAGATACTTTTGATTAGTAGATCATTTTTTAGGTACCATCCTCACTAGTGTTTTTCCTTAGCCAAGGTTTTCCTAGTTAACAAAAATGGTGTTATGAGTTACTTTATTGCATGGTTATATTTACTATTCATCATAGTTAGTCAATTTTCTTATGTAAGTTATAAAGTTATTAAAGATATCCAATTTTGGGAAAATATTTATAAAATGTTGATTCACTGCCCCCCCACCCCCAATGAATATGGAACTATTTTAGAAGAAGCTCTTGAGAAGATTAATATTCTTACTGAAAAGAGAAATGCTTTAAAAGATATATATAAAGATTTTAAAGACTATATTGGAAAGTTAAAAGATAAGATGGATCATCTCAATTCCAAGAAAGAGCCTAAAGATCATATCAAAGACAATGGTGAATTTTTAAGACTGGAGAAAGAAAATGAGATCCTAAAGTATGAACTTAAGATTACAGATCTAAAGTTGAGCTTGAAGGATGGTACTAGTAAAGTTGAGTTAGATTTAAAGTCTAAGAATGAAAATCTATGACCTAACCTTACCAAAGTGACATCTAAGCTTGAGTCTACTAAGTTGCAGTATGCAAAACCTGATAAGTACAACACTATTGTGAAAGGAAAGTTAACCAAGTCTAAGAAAAAACTTGAGAAACTATATTCCAGTAGTGAGAAGCTTGATAAACAAATATTTATATAGAGACCTTCTTATGATAATACTGGTCTTGGATATTTCATTGAAAAAAAATCAACTAAGAAGTATGAAGCAAGAAAGGAACCAAATTTTTAAAATCATTAGCCTATGCAAGAAAAAGAAGATCTAAAAAGGATTGAGTCAAATGAGTCTGATGATGCACCTAAGAAAAATGAGTAAGCTAAACAACCTGAGGAAGTTGATAAACCTAAAAATCCTAAAAAACCTAAATCACCTAAATAAGTGAGATATGAATTCAAAGGTAGATGTCATGCATGCAATTAAATTGGTTATATGAAATGCAATTGTATAGGTAAGTCATTTAAACCTATTACTAATTTTTATTGTTGCAATTGTCATGGTTTTGGCCATTAAGTAGTTAATTGTAAGAAACCTAAATTGGATAATAATAATAATAGCAATAGTAGAATTTTTAGAGGTACTAATCCTAAAGGAAGAAGATCTAATGAAGGAAATAATGGAATAAGAAGCAACATTATGTGTTATAAGTGCAAGAATTTTGGACATGTTTCCAAAGATTATAGAGAACTTATTAACTAGCCTAGGCCTAGATTTGGAAATAATATACTAGTATGCCAATTATTTAAAAAAATTCTTCATATAGAAATATTATGTAGAATGTACATGAGGAACCCAAACTTGAGAAGGAACATGAATAGGAACATCAGAAGGAATGATAACAATAGTGATAGCTAGAAAGATAATATGAAAGAACAAATAGAATAATTTAAAGAAGTAATTTTCAAAGCCAAAGATCCATCTAGTTCATATGTGGTATTGGAAAAGTAGTCAAATGAAGAACCTAAAAGAATATTGAAGTCAGTAGTTGTATTTGATTCATCCTACTTAAATTGAACATTTTTATAAAGGAATTGGCATTAGAAAGCTAGAAAAAGTGTTAGAGGAAGAATTAAGGTATGCATAGTTAGTATGAGGTAGAACATTATTTTTAGAAACTATGGTTAAGTGTGGAAATGATTTGGAGTTAAATTATGGATACACAAAGTAAAACATGTCTCTTTGTAATCAAAAATGATTTTTATGTTGATTGTGTACTTGTGAAATTAATGGAGTAGGTAAATGGAAATGATTTAAGGATCTAAATCAAGATTTTGAGTATCATTTGAATGTGTGAACAGTTAAGGAGTAAATTAAGAGATAATAAAAGGCTATCAATACATGATTGAAGTGAGTTCACCGATAAACCCTATTTTTGTGAAACTAAGGTATTCTACAAATTTTGAAAGTTGAAGTTGAGAATTTGAGTTTAATATTTGTCATAGAGATGGATATGTCTTTAATTCATAATGTTAAGAATAAGGCAAAATCTAAGATGAAGATAAACCCCATTAAACCCCTTGAAGATAATTCTTTAGTAGCATTTTGGATAATTTTGGATAGAGTTTTACATTTAGAAAATATTGAAAGCTATGTTAAGAGAAAGTTTGAATCTTTGGGAGAAGAAAACATATCTAAGGAATTTGATATCATATACAATCAAGAAATAAGTTTCAAGAGTGGTTATGAACATCTGGAGTAGAATGAACTAATTAAGTACTTCATTTACCATGAATTGGGCATTGAAGATTTGGTCAAGATAATATTGAGCAGAATTCATGATGGACAATTCTGATTAGGAGAAAATGTGATAGATATATCAGAAAACCTCATTCAAAAAGTGATCAGTATATGTAATGAATGTTCAATACCTATTATTGAAAAGAATGTGGCAAAAATTATGTTGGAAAAAAAAATGTTTGAGTACAATGGGAGAGGAATTGTGATAAGCAATATCAAATGGCATGACGTAAGATTCATATGCAAAATCATGGAATTCAAGATGTGTTCTAGTTCAAGAGAAGATGATATGGTAGCATGCTTTATCCATGCAACCTACAAGATGTGTATTGAGAGATTAAAGGTGAACACATCTGAGATACTTAAAGTGCAATTGGTTGAGAATCTAGAAAGAATAAAGAAGGTGAAAAAAAGTCAATTCAAATTCAATTCATTGATAACCTATATTTTTTTCCACCTAATTAAAATATTTCCATTAATTTCTGTAACTAAGTTACTAAGCAATGATAATTGTACCATTGAAGAAGATAACTAACTTATATAGGAGATACCCTATTGATAAGATTGAGAATAGTGTAGAGCTAATTATAAACATTCAAAGTTTAAATGAAGAAGAGGCATAGCCTTACACCATCAATTGTAAACAAATTCAGTAATGGTATATGTTTTATGGTTGATATTGATTTTACCTGCATAAAAGCAATAGAACCTAGAATGACATATGTTGAGCCACTTGGATATGAAGTTTCTAAAAAACAAGTTGAAGGGTACATAGAAGTGATTCTTAAGTAAGCTACATATGAAGAGTTCAATAGATTTGGAACCTTTGAGGAGATAATGCAAGTTCATCTTGAGAAGTTAGCTAAGAAAAAGGTTGAGGTCACTATGAAGAAGATCATGGAAGAAGCCCAAATGACCCCAAAAGAAGCATCAATTGTGAGAAAAATATTGGAAGGAATTAAAAGTAGTGGACAATATAGAATTATATTTGTATCCCTACTTGAAAAAGCAAGATCTTTACAAACAAACCCCTTGACAGAAGGCATAATAGTTGTTGAGCCTCAAGAAATAGCATCATCTATACGATATGTAGTTGTGTCATAGGAGCAACCTCAAAAAGAGCCTATAATTCCATTAGTGGAATCTAGTAAAGAAGAAGAAGAAGTGGGAAATGTGGAAGTCAAAATAAAATTAGCTCAACTACAAGAGATTAAACAAGAAGAAGCCCAGACGACCCTAAAAGAAGCATTAACTATGAGAAAAATATTAGAAGGAATGAAAAGTAACGGACAAGAAGGAATTATATTTGTAGCCCTGCTTGTAGAAGCAAGACCTTTGCCAATAAACTGCTTGACAAAAGGCATAAAATGTGTTGAGCCTCAAGAAATAGCATCATCTATACCATATGCAGTTGTGTCAGAGGAACAACCTCAAAAAGCACCTATAATTGCATCAATGGAATCTAGTAAAGAAAAAGAAGTGAGCAATGTGGAAGTCAAAATAAAATCATCTAGACTAGAAGAGATTAAAAATGAACTAGTAGAGACTCACATGTAGAAGAGAGTAAAGTAGATGGTAGCTAGGTTAGGGAAGAGACTAAAGGTCTTAATGACCTATGAAGAAAAGAAGTGTGAGGTTAGAAAGAGACACTTGAGAAATCAAAGAAAATAGAAAAAGAGAAAAGAAAATCAAAAAGTATGGTCAAAGAGATAAAACCTTGGAAACCAAAGGTAGAGAAGTTTAACAACAAAATAACCAGTGAAGGTAATTGTTAAGTTGAATAAATTCTATGATTTGTACAGTAATTTGGGAAAACTTTAGTTAGAAATAGAACAATAACATATATAATTCTTAATAAGAATAAGTTTGAGGACCTAAAGGAATAGATCCCCAATGATCTATATGAAAGATTAGTGAACAAATAGGAGAGAGTGCAAGAAGAAGACAAACAAATTAGATAAAACATGATCAAAAAGCTATGCACAGTGGAAAGTGAGGAGAACCTGAAGAAATTACTACAAAGTTTTGAACCTTACTTAAGGAAAAAGACAATGAGAATTTTAATTATGGGAGGTAACTATGAGGAGATAAGAGAGGAAACTCAAGAAGTCATACTACATATGATGAAGAACATTAATCCCTCTAGCCCTTAAAAAAACAATAGCACATGTAGCAGAAAAAGTTCCACACATAATAATAGGTGTGGGTAGAATGCAAATAAATAGCACTAGTTTGTAACAATTAATACAATAGAGGATCCTTTAAGGATTTTGGAGAAAATGTTGACAATTTGGTAAGATATGTGAGTTTGAAAGATGAGAAATAAGTAGAAGAGGGGACAGTAGAAAAAGAAAATGAAAATGAAGAAGAAAGAATAAGATTAGAAGAAGAAAGAAGAAGAAGTTAGAAGAAGAAGAAAAAAAGAAAGAACAAAAGAAAGAAAAATGAAGAGGTACCAAAGAAGATAGAAGAATAGAAAAAAAAAAGGTGTAAGAAGAGAATAGGAAGTTAGAAGAGGAGAAAAAATGGAAGGAAGAAGAAGAAAATAAGAGAAAGGAAGAAGAAGAAAAGAAGAGGAAGGAAGTAGAGAAGAAGAGGAAAGAATTAGTGGAAAAGAAGAAAAAGGAAGAGTAGGAGAAGAAAAGGAAGGAAGAGGGGAAAAAAGAAGATAAAGACAAGTGAACCTAGTTCCTCTAGGTCGCCACTTGAGTCTACATTAGCAATTTTGTCAACAAATAATTTAGATAATGATGATCAAGTTGAACTAATCTCATTACTCAACAAATTGTTTGAGAAGAACATGAAGGTAAAGAGTTTATAGATCTCTTTGATAGAAATAACAAAGAAGTTATAGAGTGTAATATTTGAGAGGGTTACTTAAACTAAACCCTAGGACACAACAAAGGTAGTGATAAAATATTTTGACATTGAATTCATGCACTTATAGAAAGTGGAAACCACCAAATCTCAAACCTTACACGATGCAAAAATGTTTAGGAATGTCTGTGAAAATATTAAGGGAGATTTGGAGACTCTTGATGGAAAAATCTAGTTAGGAAAATATTCAACAAAAGGAAAGACTATGTATGGGAAGTGTGTTGTAGCACACAAATTTGTTAAAAATATTTTAGTTGAGTTGAGCGTTATGATAAAAGGTCTAGAGGCACTTCTAAATCAAGTGCAGAATCTCTTAGTTCAAATTATAGATCTAGAAAGAAGAATAAGAAAAATTATAGATGGAAGGAAATGATACTAGAGAGATTTTTATTCTTAAGGGAACACCTTACCTTGAAAATTTATCTTGTATAGAGACAAATGGAATAATGCCTATCAGTTAAGGCATCTTATGAGAAGTTTTTGTATACAGATTTGGAAGTAGTAAAGATTGCTTCATTTGCATTGTGTGCAATTCTTAGCATTTCAAATGTAAATGCAACTTATTGCAAACTTTTTTGATCATATCGCATGAATATCCACTTAGCAACTAGGAAGGTAATACAATCTTCACATGTGTATAGTTCATTTTTACACAAATATCATTAATGTCAAAGGGGGAGAGATAAGGAAAGTTGTATGTATATAAAAGGGGAAGAAGTGTAGAAATTGTAATAAGAATAATAATTATAATCAAAGAAGGATTTATAATGTAACTAGGATGTATAAGGAAAATATGGTTTATGTGATGATCCAAAGTTTTGAAGTTTTTGTGTTTGAAATTTTGTAAAGGCCACAAGTTTTGTAAATTTTGAAATCTTGAGAAGCCTTGTTTTGGGACTTAGCCAATTTTCCCATATGTTTCCATCAATGCCAAAAGGGGAAATTTTTTAAAATTTGGATATTTCATAAATTATGATGTTTTCATTTATGGAAACATGTCAATCACATGAAGTAGAGCATGGAGAAGAACTTATGGTGGTTAGACTTAGAAAAATGTCTAAGTGTTATATAGTTTATCTGGTAGAATAGTTAGAGTTTTTATTGGTGAGCTTCATATGCATATTATTGACATGTGTAGAGTTAGATATGAATGCCTGAGACTATGATGTGGATGTGTGTTACAATTTTGAAAGAGAGTACAGTTAGTGTGGATAAAGTGATGATGAATTTACCAGTCACAGATGTGTATAGGAAGAAGAAAGAATGATAAGGAAATGGGTATTTTTGGTTAAGGAATTATTATTTTTATGAAATAATTACTTAACTAATTAGGGATAACATTTGAGATTTTTTTATCACTAAGAGGTCAAAGCCAAGATTTATTATTATGTGTTTTGATTAGTTATTATTGTTTTTTATTTATTAACTCAAGTAGATTTGACCCCAAGACCTCCCATATAAGAGGCTCACAAATTACCAATGTGTTGTAGGATATTTCCTAATGACATCATAGATGTTAACCCTAAGTGGGAAAAAGTAAATTTTGTATTTTGATAAAATGTATAAAGGCATGAAGGTTACTAGATCAGATATTTGTTAATTAGCAAAGTATAAAGGAATATTTCTAAATGGAGATTTATGTGAGAGGCATGTGATATTGATGTGATGTTATGATGCATGATCAAAGGAATGAAAATTATGAAAAAAAATTGTGAAGAAAAAGAAATATTAGATATTGAAGATATCAATAGTAGTACAGAGGTTTTTGTATCTATCTCTTTGTATTGAAGAACTTTATTGTGCATTGCATGTTTGGGCAATGGGCTCATCTTGAATACATTTTGTAATTGTATATAGAAATTCCTAATAGGGTTGAGGATTCTAACAAGGCCCAAGTCCTCTAACAAGGAATGAGATACTATATGAATGTAATAGACTCCTAATAGGGTCAATATCTTTAACTAGATACTTACGATTACTGGATCTTTTTTTAGGTACCATCCTTGTTGAGATTTTCCCTTGGCCAAGGTTTCCCTAGTTAAAAAAACATGGTATTATGAGTTACTTTATTGTATGGTTATATTTACTATTCAAGATGATTAGTTCACTTTCTTATGCAAGTTATTAATTTGTTAAATATATCCAATTTTGGGCAAAATTTTGTGAAATATTAAATTTCCCCCTCCCTCCTCTTAGTATTTCCTATTTCTAATAGGACTCATCTTGAATACATTTTGTAATTGTATATATCAAGTCCTATATGGGTTGAGGCTTCTAACAAGGCCTAAGTCCTCTAACAAGGAATGAGATACTATATGAATGTAATAGACTCCTAACAGGGTCAATACCTTTAACCAAATACTTATGATTAGTGGATTATTTCTTAGGTACCATCCCATTGATGTTTTCCCTTGGATAGGGTTTCCCTAGTTAACAAAACATGGTGTAATGAGTTACTTTATTGTATGGTTATATTTACTCTTCAATATACTTAGTTCACTTTCTTATACAAGTTATAAAGTTATTAAATATATCCAGTGTTGAGGAAAAGCTTGTGAAATATTGAATTACCCCCCCCCCCCCCCCCCCCCTCTTAGTATTTCCTATTTCTAACAAGATCATCATTATGTTGTTGGCAATCTTAAATCCCCAAAAAGATATTTTATTTTTTTTCCTATTTTCTAGTTATATGCCTCATAGTTTCATTTGATGAATACTTGTTTGTCATTTCCATATTCCTCAAGCTTGGCTTCTTATTGTGGAACTATCATTGATCACTATTGTATGTTTGCAAAATGTAATGTTAAACTTGTTAGAAAGAAAATTCCACCAAGATAATTGAGAGGGGGGGTGAATCAGTTATCCAATCATTAAAATATTTATCTACCTTATTAATCCTTAGCCATGTGAACAATATAACCAAAAACTAAAAAAGAAACACATACATAGTAACACCAGATATGTTAACTAGGGAAACCCTTGATTAGAGGGGAAACCACAATGGGGATGATACCCATAAAATGATGTACTAATATAAAGTTCCTTGTATGAGGATGGACTCTTTTAGGAGTTAATGAAATACATTCATTACATATTAGTCCCTATTGGGAGACTTTGAATCCTTGTTAGGAGATTTCATCCCTATTAGAAGTTGTCCCAACCCTGTTGGAACTTGTAGAAGGTTGAAGGACCCACTATCCAAATAGCTTCAAGGGTAAGATTGCCAAAGTCACTGTCTAACTAATCTCTATATAATTCCTTACATAATAATAGAAATGAATGATCTTGAACTCCTCTATCATCTTGACTAGACCAATCCTCTTTTGATCTCAATACCAAATCTTTGAACTTTGCATCCAATTAATCCCTTGGATTTATGACACACATTTACCAACTGCACATATCACTTGCACAATTTTCACTTCACACACTTGCTCACATATTACCACAAGGAAATAACCTCCCTTTATATCATATCCTAAAAATGGTTCTTTGAGTCATCCTTGAGGCTTTCCCAATTTAATTATAATAAGACCTCGTTAAGATAAACAATCATTTTACAATTACACAACATTGTCACCTTGTCATTTTTACAACTTCTCACACATGTGACCTCAAACCTTGCACACTCACTAACATTGTCATTAGTTTTTCTTTTTTCACTTTCTAATTTCACTCATCAAAATTCTATCCTTGTTAAGAGATACAATCCAAACATCAAAAACCAAGAAGTGGTACTCTATGTATAAACTGTCCTCTATAATTTATGAATAACTCTCACATATCTTTGACTCTTTGTATGGGCACCTGTCTACTTCATCATGACATAGTGTCAAATATGTTATCAACTATACATGGTCAGATCATCAATATCTAATATGTACAACCTCATTCTTTGTCTACTACTATGCCAGTCTTCATAGAAACAATATTATGTTGACATCAATGAATAAAAAGTCATGAATGAAACATGTCACTCATGTTATCCATCTATCCAATGCTTAGGATACTCCCCCAAAGGAATACCATCAAAATTCATGCTAACAATACCCCTCTTTGGCATTAGTGGAACATAGATGAAAAACATCTACATTCCAAGAATACCAACTCAAACTATACTTTTTTTTTTATTCGTGTCTTCTTTTCAAATCATCTTCATCAATAAAAACTGAAATTTATAGGAACATTGTTTTGTATATGCTTCCTCACTCTTAGGATTAGCATTAGTTGTTCATACTCTAACTCATACAAATAACTCTTCATCTGTGCTTTCTTATTCTTACATGTCTGGAAATCAATTGTACACACTTCTCCCCCATTGACATAACTCATTTTTTCTCCTCATTGACATCAATCTATCCATGAAAAACTCTCCCCCATAAATACTTATCCCACATACTATTAGAAAATTATTTTCATGTACAATTCTCTCCCATTGACATCAATGAAAAAGGCTTCATTATGTAAATCATATGCTCCAAGTCGTTAACTAGCTCAACTATCCAATGACACTATTCTATACTAACTACCAAGAACCTTGATGAATATTCTCATTATAGATACTCCCCCATATAGGAAGCATCATCATTCGGTCTAGATAAAAAATAATGCTTTGTACCATTTTACTGATGCACTTTCTACATCATCTACTCAAAAGAAGGTAGGGGCATAACCCCAAGACTACCTCATAAATAGTCAAATTTATCCTTGGGAAATGGATTCGTAAAGATATTTTCAATCAATTATTTGGTACTCATATTCTCTAATCTGATTTCTTTCTTTGCAATCTTTTTTTATCAAAGTGTGATACTTAATGGATACCTTTATCTTAGAATGCAACACAAGATTCTTAGACATACTTACTATACTTATATTATCACAATGTATGATTCTGACTAGGAAATGTGGGTTTCTATGATTCACACACACCTTAGCATGATCATTATCTGAAGAATCATCCTAGAATGAACATGGGATTTTCCATCTAAGATAACCAATAGGTCCATTAGTTTCCTTCTAACTAGAATTATTTTGCTAATTGCTCTTAGATTAACAAGCTAGCAACCAGACATGTAGAATGAAGGATTTGTAAAGCTAAATAAAATATGCAAGATTAATCTAAATGAGATACAAATTAATCTAGAAATAAGAAATAATAATTAATCTAAATGAATGCATATTTAACTATATGAGATTAATATGCAAGAAAATCAATGCTATGAATGTAAATGAAATGAATAACTATTTCAGCATAAATTCAATGTAATTCACTTGCAACATCTAGAATGAGGAATTGAAAGCTTCTTAAATAAAATTCCAAAATTGATCAATGGTCAAGATCAACTTGGATGAACAATTGAGATTCGAAATGAGATTCAGTTAGAATGGAAACTTCCTTGTACAGATGAAGTTAACTGATTTAGTTCTAAGTGTCATGGAGAGTTAAGTAATTCTCTTCTAAGTGTCAGAAGGAGTTAACTAAATTAATTCCATTTCCAATTCTAGTTCACTCAGAGTTTACATTTCTAAGCTAAACAGTAAATTTGGAGAGTATATTTAATTTTATAAAGTTAAATATGACCTCACAAATGTATAATCTTAATTAATTGAATAATTAAACTCAATAATTAAAATGACGATATATTTAATTAAATCAAATACATTTAATTCCTTAATATATATTAGCACAAAGGGATTTGATTTGATTTGATTAAAGTGCCATGACTCATAACTAAATTAAATTGATTAATAGGTTTACCTTTGCTAATTCAATTAGACTTAAGAATCAAATGGAATATGTAATTAATGTAGATTAGGGATTTTCTGTACTTGATACTTAGGTCAAATAGTGATTATACAGATTCAAAATTTCCTACTAAAATAGGACTTTAATATTGATTAAATAGACCAAAATTGGTTTAGCATGGCAATGTGCCAATTTTGGGGTATTACATTTGCCCCACTTTGAATAAATTTGTGACACATTGATTCAAAGAAATCAAAAGTCTGAAGCATAGATCAAGAAATGAGATGGGTTTCAAGATAGATGACATAGAGACCAATTGATAAGCTTTTTAAGGTTTTTTTCCTAAACAAAGCTTAATCCTTAGGGAATCCAAATAGAACACCTAGATACCAAAATTGATAAAAGATGATCAAACTTCATAGAATTGTTCCTAAAATGAAACTCAATTCTCAAGAGTTGGGGTTAGACTATCCCTATACCCGTTTATTAGAAGTTGAAAGATTAATCACAATTCATAGAATTATCCCCAAAATAAGGCTCAATCCTCAAGGTTCAGGGTTAGATTGTCTTGATACATATCCATTGAATAGTGATTGAAAGCAAGAGCTTAGAATTGTCCATAGAATAAGGCTTAATTATTAGCAAGAGTTAGATTATCTCCAGAATGAAGCTTAATCTTTTAGTTACTAGATAGAACACCTTAATATTAGTCCATAAAAGATAACAAGATCCCATCATGAGTCATAGAATCATCTTATAAGACTATCCTGATACCTATCCATCGAACTCTAACAAGACATGTTATAAGATTGATTAGCCAATCAAAAGATGAGATAGATGACATATGATGCCTGATAGAGGGGGACAAGATGCCCTAAGTTATGAGATGCTCCTAGCAATGAGGACATTGATTTTAGATTATATTGAAGAAAGATTTGACTAATGTAGAGATGTGTTCATCCTGCCCCTTTAGGGGCAAAATCAAAAGATGACACACCAAAATAGTGATGAAGAGCAGTATATTGAAAGATACTAAAGAAATTTGAGGATTAGAAGAATATAGAGGAGATCAAGAAGATTTGAAGAGAATTTTGAGTCAATCCAAAGTGATTTTGAGGTCCAAAAGAGCAAGTTTGACCAAAGTTTGACTAGAGTTGACTTTTTCCTTGGAAATTTTGAAGAAAATGTGATTTGAAAAGATCTAAAGATTCACAAAGCATTAGAAAAATGGACTACACAAGTGTTCAATTACATTGGTCCCAAAATTTTAAAATACAATTTTGAGTTGTTTATGTGTGTCAGATTTTGAATTTGATCCCAAAAATAAGTTCAGAGTAGCCAAATTAGCCAAGGGTTGATTTTTGTGTCAATCGGAGCACTTTGAAAAATTAGGTCAAAATCTATATAATGGCCCAAAAGGTCCTTTTAATTTCATTTTTGCCATTTGTCTTTTTTGAAGAAGGAGTTCTAAAGAGAAAATGGTGGTCCCCTTGCATAGGCATCGATTCAAGCACTCTAGATGACACAATCGGCCAGCAAACTATGGACCTCATGTAAGTAGTAAATAATCTCACCTTGCATTTCAAATTTGATGCTTCTTGATCATTTTTTCATTAGTTTTTATCCATTTTCAAGTCACTATCTATGGGCTTTCATGTGGAGGCCTCATTCTTTGTGCAAGCCTATATGAAATTTTTTGCAAGGAAGTACCATTTTGGTACTTCATCGAACATGGGGGTTTCTTCATGTGGGAGGTACCCAACTCTTGCATAGGAAACCCTCAAAATTTTTGATTTTTCATGTACTATATTAGGGTTTCTCATGCAAAGATTTGAAATCTCGCATGAAGAAGTGAATTCTTGCACAAGAAAGTGAGATCTCACACAAAAAATTGGTGTTAAAGGGAAAAAATGTTAGAAAATTTGATTTTTTACATTGTCATTTTTGCATGTTAGATATTAATCATGTGCATTTTGTTTTCATGTTTGTAGGTTACATTTATGGATGTATCATTTAGATCACACTATAGCACCTACTAAGCACTAATTAGACAGTTGGATGCCATAGAGCTAATACACATTGACTCTCTCAGCCTATCATATCTTTGTCATATTCCCATGTTATTGGTGAATCATAGTTTATTGACTACATTAGTTGAGCATTTCCATTTAGAGATGAACACATTTCACTTGTCATTGGGAGAGATGACCATCACACTTGAGGATATATACAAGATACTCTAGATTCCATTCAATGGGCCACAAGTGGTGCATGAGACACAAACATAGCTAGGGACTATGGCACTAAGGGCCATCTTTCAAGAGGATCTCATCATGGGCCAAGCCATCACTAGGATGATTTGGTGCACACATATGGTCCTAACCACAAGTTGGTAGCAGTACTCAAGGTATTCATTGGCTTTTTTCTAATGTCAAATAGAGGTCAACACGAAAGTATAGATAGGGGTGAATGCTATAGAGGATTCTAGATGAGCCCTCTCGATTCAAATGGGGTTAGTGTATGCTAGCACATATGTACCATGAGATGCATGAGATAGTATATCATGAGAGGAAGAGCATGGCCACAAGCATCTATGTTCTTCAAGAATGGGCATGTTACAATTTACCCATTATAAGGCCCATTTGTTCTGATGGGAGGTAGGACCTAGAGCCTTACATATTCAAATATTGAGGATAGATGACAGGAGGGATGACTCCAGCATATCATGCACATTTTATGAGTCATCCTTTTCCTTGATTCACAAACTTTGTGAGGATGGCAATGCTAGTATAGCCATTACAGTACCCACAGTAGCAATGACAACACCCACCACAGTAGCAGCAGAGACCTAGTGAGTGCATAGCACAAGTGCCTATTCCTTCCTGACAGACAAGGGATGATCCAAGTGTTGGTGCTAGTGGGATAGGTCATAGAAATCCATGAAATGAGGTGGGTACTTTGGGTACCATTGGCAAAGACACAAAGAGGTAGCAATTTCAAGCAAGAGTAGCTAGCTGAGTAGCTCGAGCCCATGGTAGGCGATGAGGAGATGCAAGATTAGACTACACTATATCCACAATAGGATGCTCTGAGGAGGATATGAGAGCAACTAAGAATTATACAGATGTAGATTCAGCTGGTGGTGTGATATATGTGTCTGGGAGATCAAGAGTGAGTGATCGAGAGTCTCCACATGAAGCTAGAGCATTAGTGGGAGGAGACACAACATTAGAGTGCCCGATCTGCTTACTATTATGTTGGGTATATTATAGTAGTACTTAAGTTAGTTGATTAGATGCCCTAATTCTTAGAGTATGCTAGAGCATCAGATGGCATTGATTTGAGTATCTTCACATGTGTCACTTTTTTTGTTATAGTTTTTCATACATGAGATGTTCATGTTATGATTGATTGAATGCAAATTGGATATGATGTATGTATTTAGTATAGATGAGATGAATATGAAAATATGTATGAAATGCAAAATGTGAATGAATTGACATCTCATACAGCTTGCAATTTTTTGATCAGTGATAGGTATCCCATGAGAATTGAGAGGATGAACCAAAGGACCGAATACTTGTGCAGTTGTGAAGAAATGTGATACTTTGAAGAAACCAAAAACCCTTCAGTTTAAAGGATGCAAGTAAAGCAGAGATCAAACCATGTACTTATGCAATGCATCCCTATGCTAGATGCAACCCTAGGTCTGGTTACTAAGCTCATAAATTATCACCACTGAGCATTTAGCTAAATCCACAAATGCCATATAGTTCCCACTGACATTGCAATAATGGAAATATGAATATGACACATGTTCTTATTTTGTCAAGATTAAACATAAGAATTTGAGGGACAAGAAGCCAAAATGACTAGAATATTTGTCCCTTTTGATGTAGCAAGAAAACATAAGCATCAAAGCATAAATTCTAGGATGACTAGGATGTTTCTTGCAGGAAGACACACTAGACACACAAGAGATCCTTCTTATGCTAAGTATTCAATGAGTATTTTATCTACAACAACCCTTACATTCATAACTTGAGACATAAGTGTGCTACATATAGTTGTAGTGACCCATACATTTGCTTAGCAAGACGAGTACCAATATTATACTATAGCATAGAGAATTCACTCAAACAAACTAGGAAAAGAACCAACCTCACTAAAGTATCCATATAAAAGGATTCAAAGTACACATGACCATCTAATACGAGATAGAGGCTCTTATAGTGGACACCCCTCTTACATGGATGTTTCAGATCATTGGAGCTAAATCAACAAGCATTAAACAAAGAAAAGATCATGCCCCCAATCCTCACATCTCTATTCAAAAGAGACATCATCAAGTTTCTCATAGGGGAATGATAAAGCAAAAGCAAAAACAAAAAAATAAAAGCTTAGCATATCCTAAACAAGATCAACATTTTCAATTCAATTTTTGTGTCATAATATTGATGTCGATTATTAATGTTCAGAACATTTATGAAAGAAATCTCTTCAGTAGGGCAACAACAATAGATGGACTCAATTAGGACAACTAGTGATTGACATCAAAGAGGAATCTTCAGTGAGAAGCACCTTAGTAGGAAACTAAGTGACAGTAAGAAAATGTAGTTAGGACAACTGGTGACAAACACCAAAAAGATTTTCTTCAGGAGGAATCTGTAGAGTGACACAAGTGACAGTAGGCAGATGTAGTTAGAACAACTAGTGACTATCATGAAAGGGACTCTCTATGACACTGTAGGGCATTGCCCCTGAGACTATGATAACATTTAATCCATGGATACATGAGCAAAAGCACCAAACTAAAGAAGGAAAAGAAACTGTACAAGAGCCAGAAGATGTGTTGCAAGATTTAACATATGGAATAAGAGGAACATGTTTACCATGTTTTCACCTTCTTGGAAAAGATTCTTTTCTTTGCTACCATGACACATATTTGCCAGGTTTTCATCAATGGCACATTTTCTTCTTTTTCAACTTTTTTCTTTTTCTCTTTTTTGTATTTTTTATTTTCCACTTTTTTTTTGGTATTACCAAGGTGACTATTTCTAGGTTTTCACCAAGATAATGATTTTTGTAAGACTTTTAAGTATATACAAAGAGCCTATGAAAGCAAGTCAGCTGTAGAACCGCTTCAGATGGAGAGTGTTGATCGGCTGCTTAAGAGACTTTTCTTCGGTTGTTGAAAGTTGATAAGCCCCAGATCCAAACATTGTAGTAACTATGTATGAATCAAGCCACTTAGGATCAAACTTTCCTTTATAGACCCTTTGTTTCTAATTCTTAGGGTTCTCCCTTAGAACAAGATTACCCACTTGAAAGTCACGTAGTTTTACTTTCTTGTTGTAGCTATTAGACATGTGTTTCTGGTAAGCTCAAAGATTATCACACACCACTTGTCAATGTTCATCTAACAATTCTAGCTCTTGAAGTTGAGATATTCTATAGTCATCATCAATAATGAGGCCTTTCATAGATATTCTCAAAGTAGGAATCTCAACCTCAATTAGAAGCATAGCATCTGCTTTGTAAACCAAAGCAAAGGGCATTGTTCCCATTGGAGTTCTAATACTAGTTCTATAAGCCCATAAAGTCAGATTAATATGAAGGTGCTAGTCCCTTCTAGATTTTATGGTTGTGTGATGCAATATCTTAACGATAGCTTTGTTGGATGCTTCTACTTGACCATTACCTTGGGGGTAATAAATAGAAGACCAATGTTGTGTAATTTCAAACGTTTTGCATAACTCTTTAAGATCCTTGTTCTTAAGCTACTCCCATTATTAGTAATAATGGAGGAAGGTACATCATACCTACATATGATGAAATTCATAATAAATAGAGCTATAGTTTTTCCACTTTCTATAGAGAGAGGGACTGCCTCTACCCATTTAGTGAAGTAGCCTATAGTTGTAATGATAAACTTATGTTCATTTGTGGAAGAAGGGTGAATTTGACCCCCTAGATTGAAAGCCCATTGTTGAAATAGCCATAGTATAATAGATTGAATTAGCTCCATGGCTAGAGTGTGAATCAAATTCCCATGGAGTTGGTACTATTTGTAGGACTTGGCATATTTGATTGGTTCTTGCTCCATATTTGACCAATAGTAACTAGCTTTAATAAGTTTATGAGCTAGTATCAAGCCATTAGAGTGAGATTAAAAAATACCCTCATGTACATTGATTAATGCACATTTGGACTCATTGAGTTCTAGACACCTACGGAGTGTTCCATCAAGATCTCTCCTAAACAACTCATCAATAATGATAACATACCATGAAGCACTACAAATAAGGTGACATTTTTCATTTCAAGCTAGATTGTCTGGAATTGTTTGGTCATGTAGGTAAGAGTATATATGATGGTAACAAGATCAGTAATGTCCTATGATAGAATAGATCATATAGGATTTAGGGGAATTATAGGCAGGTTAGAGTAATGTCTCCACCAAGAATTTGTGTCGAAGATCATCCTTAGGCATCTCTAGCATGGAAGCAAGAGTAGCCATTACATCATCCACTTTGTTAGCCACCCAAGGAATTTTTTGAAAAGTGACATGAGAAAAATATTTCTTTAGATCATCCACCATTCACTTATAGGGTATCAAATTTTAATCCTTCATCTGATACACATCATTGACCTAGTTGATTATGAGTTGTGAATCACCAAAGATATTCAATTGATCCACTCTCCATTCAACTACAATTTTCATGTCATTGATTAAGGCTTCATATTCTATGATGTTTCTTGTACAAGGAAATAGGATCTTGTATGACTTAGATAATGCGTACTTATGTGGTGTTATGAATAAGAGCCTAGCACAAGATCCTTGTGTGAAGGAACTGTCAAAGAATACCATCTAGGTTTGATGCATTAGCATTAAGATAGATTCATAAGGAAATTCAACATTTAGTGGAAGAAGACTTTGTATTAGTGCTTCTACTAATTAATCATCAATCCCATGTCCTTTAATAGCCTTTATTTCAACATAGGTGATATCAAATTCACTTAGTATCATGACCCATTGGCTAACCTTCCTATCAATGTTGCCTTGCTAAGTACTTTGGTGGATCAATATTAGCAACTAGTCATGTAGTATGAGAAAGCATGTAGTGTCTCAACTATTAAAAAGAAAAGACCACTACCAAGCAAGCCTTTTCAATGAAATTTTAGTTCATCTCATAAGAGACTAGTAAATTACTAAGATAATATATGTCATACTCCTTATTATCATTGTCTTCTTGAGCTAGCAAGATGCTGAGAGATTATTTTGTTGCTGAAATATACAAAATGAGAGACTTCACAAAAATAGGATGCATCAAAATTGGTGGATTAACAAGATATTGCTTGATTTGCATTAAGCTCTAATCATAATCTTTGTTCTGATTGTATTTTATACCTTTATGTAGAATCTTAGTGAAAGGCTATGACCTATCCACCAATTGTGAAATTAATCTACAAATGGACTAATGTTACAAGGTGGGGGCATCTCCATGATTTCTTGAACCTTTTCTTGGTCAACCTTGATTCCTTTTGTAGAAACAATGTAGCCAAGTAATTTCTTGGAAGTGACATAGAATGCACATTTCTTGGGATTTAATCTAAGATTGAATTTTTCCATGCAATCTAGGATAGGTCCTGGATCTTGCAAATGAGTGTTGCACTAATTACTCTTGACCAAGGTTTCATCAACATAGTCCTCCATTTTCTTATGCATCATGCCATGAAAGATTATTGTAACCACCCTTTGATATGTGGCACCAGTTTTTTTTAGACCAAAAGGCATCACATTCCAATAGAAGGTTCCCCATGCACAAGTAAAAATAGTCTTCTCCTAGTCTTCTGGCATAATTTTGATCTGATTATAATCAGAAAACCATCCATGAGTGAGTAAATATCATATCCTATTGTCATATCCACTATCATATCAATGTTGGGAAATGGAAATTCATCCTTTGGACATGCTAAATTTAGATCTTGGAAATCCATACAAACCCTTATAGACTTGTCATGTTTGGAGACTAGAACAATGTTTGATATCCATTCAGCATAATTGATAGCATGGATGAAACCAACTTTTAGAATCTTTTTCAATTTAGCTTTATCAAGCAATGCAACATGAGGATGCATTTTTCAAAGCTTTTGTTTAACCAGTTTTACTCCTTGTGCAATAGATAAATGGTGGATTATGAGATTAGTATCCAAGCCTGGCATGTCAAAGTATGACCATGCAAAATTTATCTTTTTCTCTTGGAAGAAGGCAATAAATTCCTCTTTCTCTTTTGCAAATAAAGACTATGAAAGATATATCATGTGAGGTTTTTCCTCTGTTCCCAAGTTGATTGGCTATGTTGTCTCTATTAGTAATGATGATCTTTCTTGAAAATTACTAGGAAGTGCATCAAATATCTCATCCCTAGGCACCTCAAAGAGGTTTTCACCTTTGGATACATCTTTTATTTTTACTATTTTACATTTTGATACTACCACAATGTGTTTTTCACCGTCAGACCTTCTTTTTCTTTTTTTTTTTATTGTGTAACTGAGATATTTGATGTTATCTTTAGTCATGTTAACACTTTGTTCACTGGTGGAGGATGTTACTAGTTTGACAATGTTTAAGTAGTAGGCAAGAGCATAGTCATTTTAGAATATAGGGACTTCATTAGATGCATTGGAATTCTAGTCTATGAGCTTAGGATAGGTGAGTGAAAGAGATGTGGAGGGGTCGATGGCATTCATGCTATAGTCACATTTCTCACAATATTAATTGAATACTTGTTGACACTAGTAGGATGAGACTCATCTGACCTAACCCTAGACAATTCACCTACTTCTACTTGATTTTCATAAACATAAACTTGATCTATATCTTTGTCTGAGGTTGCATTAGAGAGAGAACCAAACTTGTACTCTCAAGAATCTATGGTACATGGAGACAAGCTATAGAATTCCCCAATACTAATAGGGACCCATTCTCCCTCATCATCTAGATTTTTACAAAGTTTCTTAGCAACTAAAGTATGACTTGACTCTCCTTGTTCCTATTGAATGAGGGGAGGATCAATAGTGTTTTCATAAGTATCACTATCAATAGTGCTAACACATGGTACAAAATCATCTCGTCCTACAAATAATTTAGCAAGATCAAAAGTGACTAGATAAGGATAAGTATCCTCACCATCAAAACTATCCTCATGATTATCAAACTTAGTTTGTAACTCATGTTTAGAAAAACTTTCAAACTCTGATATAAACTTGTTAATCCCTAGATGAAAGGAGATCTTCTTAAAACCTAAGCCTACTATATCTTGAGACCTTCTAGATACTACTTTTATAGGATCAATTAAGACATTATTGTTATGTAAAATTAGACCATTCCCTTTATATCCAAAGTGTTTCATGAGTTTAAGACTTGGACCATACTTTTTAGGAGTAGTCTCATGAGACTATTCTATGAGATCCACTAGAGTTTCCTCTCTGTATATCCATGTAGCAATGGCTCTATCTTCATCTTCCTCTTTTAGAGGCACGGTAGCTTTGAAAAAGGTACTATTGAACTTAGTCTAAGGTGATAACACAAAAGGTCTCTTTATTTCAGATGGTCTCCCATAATGATGGGGAGACTCATGAAGAGATGTCAAAGACAAAATAGGTTCTATGTGATATTCACCCATCCCAATTTCTTTCAGCTTGAGTGACTTCTTGATTTGTTTTAGCGTATCATTGTGATGATCCATAGACTATTTATTAGCAGGTACAAAGCTTTCAACATATTACAAGTGTAACTATTATTAGCGGGTATGGTGACCTCAGAGCTGTGAAATGGAAATTTGATGCATTGATGGTATGTTCAAGTATGCTAATGGCATGTCAACAACTTGATAAGTACCATCCCCTTCTATAAAACCAACTCATAGAGGCAACACAACAAGACCTAGGGATTTACACTTGACTTCATTGTATGCCTTGATGGTGATTTTATGATGTGAATCAATTGACTCTTTAGAATAGCCCAATTGCCTAAGAAAATTGGAAGAATAGATGTTTAAGCCAACTCCATTATCAATGAGCACATGAAAAACACACTTTTGATGTATCATAACTTCAATGTGCAATGGTTGGTTATGTGGATGACTTAGTGAAGTATCATCGTCTTTAGAAAAGGACAACCAATGAAGTGAAGTAAAGTGACCCACCATAGATTGGAACTTGTCAAGATCAAGATCTTGAGGTACATTTTCCTCATTGAGAACTTTCTCAAGAATCTTCCCATGAGAAGGTGACATTTTGAGTATTTCAAAGATCATTATTTGAGCACTTTTCCATTACAATTGGTCAAGGATACTATAGTTAGTAGTCACAAAAGATGTTGCAATTTTCATACCTTTGTCAAATAGACCAGTGAGGGGCTTGTCTTTCTATTGATCTAACTTGGGAGTAGAAAGTGTAGGGCTTTTAAGTACTATCTTGGCATGAAAACATGAAACAGCATTGGCACAAGATTGTGATGGTTCTTTATCAGATGTAGTAGATGTAGCACCTCTTAAGACAAATGATGTCTTAGGTTTTGAGTTGTCTTGTTTTCCCTTAATTGTGATAATGTCACAGTATTCAAAATCCACAAGTTCAACCATGTTTATCACATCATTTTCATTAGTGTATGTATAGTTGACCTTGTTATGTGTTTTCTATTTAGATTTTTGTCCTTCCTCATAATATGTAAATGGCTCCTTGAAATCCTTGTGATCCATGTTCTTGTTATGTCCATCCACAACAATTTCACCAGTGTCAATCAAGTCTTGGACTTTATGATGTAAGTTGATACAATTGTTCATCTTATGATCCTTGTTTTATGGTATTTGAAAAATGTAGTCTCATTCCACCATGAAGGTCATGGTTGTGGATCATATGGACAAGAGTTATTCAATGGAAAAATAGTCTTGTTTTGCAGCAAGATTTTGTAGACCACCTCCAGAGGTTTGCCAAGAGGTGTATACTCTCATTTTTGGTGTGTAACCCAAGATGGGTTATTCATTTTGTTTCCAAATGCCTTGTTATCAAGAGGAGACTTGTCAATATTTTTAGATGCATTAAGATTGTCTATGAAATTGAATATTATTTTGACAGGTTTAGGAGTAATGTTATCAACTACTCCATCATGTAGTACCTCTCGATTCTTATTCACATACTTGGACTTATCCTTACTAGAGGTTGATCCTTGCTTAGTGTCCTTTTGAAAGGTTATCTCACCCTTTTTTACAATAAATTCCTCTATTTAGATAGCTTGTGTGACCATATCTTCAAAGGTGCATGGACCTTGAAGTTGAACTTTATACCCAAAGTCAAGTAAAAGATTGTCTATGAAGATGTCAAGTTTTTTTAGTCTTAAGAATCTTTCATGAGTATTTGGTGTACAATTGTTGCCACCTCTAAAGAAATGTGAGAAAAGGATCCCCAACTCTTTGTTTGAGGTTACACAATTCACATATGTTAACTAGATGTTGTATGTTGTGTGAGTAATACTAAACAAATAGGTTAGCAATCTCATCAATGTTTTGATTCTAGTAGGCAACCTTGTAAACCATTCCATGGCCTAACCACCTAGACTTTGTGGGAATAAACACGTGAGATATGTCTGATTATGTATGAATTCCATAGACAAAGCACCAAACTCCCTCAAATGATCTTGGGGATTAGAGGTTCCAAATTATTTGTCATACTTGGGTAACTCAACTCCTCTAGGAAAAGGAGGCATGTCTAGACTCTTGTCAAAAAGAAGTGGACACAGAGTATCTAAGTGTATGTTTTTGTTAGTTTATCCTTGTCCCGCATCATTTGGGCTAACTATTCTTGCATGAGCTTTAGTTTTTTTTGTAACTTGGTTGTTTTAGTTTCTTCTTCATGTGTGAAAATTGTTTCAACATTAAAATGTTGAGGGAGTTTTGCTCCTTCTTGAGTGAGCTTAAGAAAGTATTTCTCTTTCTCTTCATTGAGCAAGATTTCCATTATCTTCTGGAAGTGTTTATCCTTACAATATTTTTCTATGTCTTTGGGAGACATTTCTTCAATTTCTTCATTCTCATCATTGTAAGATTCTTTTTGTCTTTCATTCCTTTGGTGATCTTGATCAGCCATCCTAGGAATGTGGTATGTTTTAGTGTACTTTGGTTGAAAAGGTCTTCTGAATAAGAATTTAGATGTTTTTCTTGGAGACATATGTTTTTTTCTAGCTTCAAGATTCTCTTGATATAAGAAACTCCTAAGTTGTTGAAGATTTATGAAGAACATTCTTTGTACATGAGGTTGTCTAATAGGTGAAGGAGATCATGAAGACTCCTCACTAGACTCACTTGATCTAACTATGTATAAACTAGAAAGTGACCTCTGCTATAATTTCAACCCCTAGCTCTACCTCATCTAAGTCTATGGAAAGGAAACACATTTCCACTCCTTGTTGTAATATTCATAGGCAATGATAAGAAAAGAAAAGATTAAACTAGGTCACAATAGAATGTAGACTCAAAGTGAGATAAGTGTGTTGTATACCTAGGTATGAGCCATTTGAGAAATGGCTAGAACAGCCAAGAGTTAAAACTATCATGATGCAAGGTATGATGAAAACAAGAGAACAAAATAAGAAAGAAGTTAGAGTTGGACACTATTGCAAATAGAGGAATGACCAAGTGTTTCAGACATAGTGTGACTTGGATCATATTTTTAAGAGGGAGCTCAAAATAGCTCACTATTTTTGACAAATTTGGATAGACTTGCATGAGGAAATGACTCCAAGGTGAGGAAAAATAGACAACCATGAAAGATGAAACAAGTGGCAGAGAAAATTTGACAGCTTTAGGATGAGACCTCACATGAAGATTCACAGGGAACTACATGAGAAAGTACAAAGAACCAAGTGAAGTTTTAGAATATAAATTTTAGACTATTTTCTCATGTGAGGACTTACACAAAGCCATGTGAGGAAATTATAGTTTGACTGAAAAAGATAGATTTTGGCATAAAAAGACTGTGTTTGTAAATGTGTCATGTGAAGATTCAAAGAGAAGCACACGAGGTTCCACAAAGAACCCCGCAAGGAAATCCAGACAAACAATATTCTCACATGAAGTTTTGTAGAACTAGACATGAGAAAAGGATAGAATTGACAAGTTTTGACTAAACTTGAATAGATCTTTAATGATTTGAAAATTTTTGAATAGATGACTGACAATTTTTACAAGTTTTAGGCAGATATCAACATGTTTTCAAATTTTGGACATCATTTTGGTTTATAGGTACATAGTTGTTTTCAAACATGGGAAGCAAGCAATAGTTGCAAACACTCTAACTGAGGACAAAGAAACTCAAAGGGATGGGGGAGTCTTGACCTTTTTTTTGTTTGGAAGATTTGGACAAATTTAAAGACTCAAAACAAACATGCTTGATCCCTAAAACCAAAAATGGTAAAGGAAGCAAAACCTATCTCACAACTAATGTGCATTCATTCACCTCACACAGCCATGTCACCCCACTAGAGGGCACCCATGTTTTGGGTGTATTCCATGGACTCAATAACATATATGCTAAATGAGCACCCTTTTGGCATGGGTCAAGTTCATATACCACCTTCCAGCATCCAAGTATGTCATGAATCCTGCTAAAAGGGAATCTTACCATTATAATGGAATAAAATTATATAATTAAAATATATATTATCTTTGATTGTTCACAAAAGATAAATATTTATTGTCTATTTATTCTACTTAACTATTTAATAATAATATAAATTGATATTATTCATAATAATAATAATTACAAACATTATACATTAATGTCTATATATATATATATATATTATAGACATTTAAATATAATACAAACAAATTATACCTAAATCAATATACTAACCAAGCACAATTAATATACAGATCCAATAAATAAACCTAAACTAACTAATATCTAAATATATATTATTAATGTAACAAATCATATATTAATAAAAAAATTGATGAACATTACATAATCTAACCCCCTTTGATCATGTCAAAGGACACATCTACTTGCAACCGAGTCAAAGGTATTTATGGAATTAAATATGATTGAGTTTCATATTGGAAAAAGCAAAGGTGGAATATCCCATTCACAAAAAAGGTTGATGAGCACATGTCATGCTATGCACAAAGTGATTAAAGCAGTAGCTCAGGAGGAATGACATAATACATTCTAGTCATAGTCAAGATGTGAGTGAAGGGTGTGATAGGACCGGTATTGAGGTGGGACAAAGACATTCATCGAAATCCACATGGTGTTTTGAATACATTACAATAGTGCTCAGTGATGTGGATGCCAAGTATATAAGGAATTGGACATACAAATAGCAGCACCGAATATTCTATTTGTAGTCAAGGACGTGGAATAAGGCCGAAGGAGGGAATCAGGGTCAGCAACAAGGCATTATTATCAGATGTCACATCGACATTAATATAAAGGACATGGAATAAAGGTAGAGAGTATATCCAATATTGTGGGTGAAAATAGAGAAATATGCAAGATTGAACATATTCACAAAGCCCCGATAATAAATTTGCTAATAAGTAAATCACAATAATTTTAGGGGAGAATTGAAACTATTGGTGTTTGAAAACGCTGGAGGGTTTTCAATTATCCCAATGAGATTATGACATATCTAGGGGCAACTAACTCCCATTTTCAACATGTCATTTTAGACACCAGGCCAACTATAAGGTTTGACCCTTCTTCTACTTTAGGCTCTGCAAAACCTAGGCTGGTGGACCTGAGATTCAATCGATACCGTACCAGTGCAAAAACATATCCCTGAATCTATTAAGCAGATGAAAACCCTTATATCTCCTAATGGCTTAAGAAAAGACACAGATCTACAATAGCTAAATGAAAATTTATGAATCTTAGAAGTTGAGTGGGGGCATTACATTTAGGTCCTTCAACATGAAAGGGAAAGATCGTTTGATTAAAAATGTTGAATTCAACAAACCCTTATATATGTAGAAGTAAGACTTTAATGATCCTGTAGCTAACCAGTGCCTAATCCATTGGGAAAATCCATGAATCAAATGCATACATATGGATATCTGATACTTATTTATATATTTAGATATACGATCTATCTATTTACCTTGTAAATAAACATTTGTTCTCAATTCAAACCTCATTCTTAAATGATATCCTTCTCAATAAACTTGCAACCCTATTGATTCACTAAAGCATTTACATAACCCCTTGAGTTACAAGCAACAATAAGACAACATACAGCCTTAAGGGACTACAACTACAATCTAGGCTCTTTGTTCAAAGATCATAAAACATTGAAGTTTACTGAGATAGGAGACAAGATTCAAGATGAAACTCAATGAATTTCTTGCTCATTTGTATTCATTTCCTTGAAACAATACAACCAAATGCATGAAATTAACTCATAAAGAACCTAATAGATCTTAACTATCTATATTTATCATCCTACTATTGTTCATACAAGAAGAATTATGCTAAAAGAATGGTGTCACAATCAAGGAAACATGTCAAAAGCTGGAACCAAAGGTCTCACAGTGAAAAATTGGAACCCTCAATAGTATCACAGCAATGAACTTTTTTTTTCCAAAAAATGAAACCCTGCTGGTATTACCTAGAGAAAACAGCAAACACCCAATCAAAGAAAGAAAGAAAGATATAGGAAAGAAAGATGAATTCTTAGATCTAATCTATGCCTGACATGTATCCACTTAGAATTCCATCTCCTAGAGTTACAAAACCTCTCTCTACCTTCTCCCCTCAACTGCTAATCATATCATTTCTGTTTTGCCTCTTCAAATGCAAAATATCTCAACAAAACATAAAAATCTACTAACTGAATCCGGATATGTGCCAATTTATCAAAATTTTAGCCAAAACACCACAAATATTAAAATAATTAGATAGAAAGGTCATTGAATGTGTTTTAGGTGTTTTTCCACTAAATTTTGCAACTGATGACTTGAAACACCTAATTAAACACACAAACTAATCTCTGATAGAAAACCCCTGTAGCATGAATCAATGGTGTTCTGTGCAAAAACTAACTCCATATTTGCAAAATTCAAATTCTCTCGATTTCGGCAATATATAAAATTGCATATTTTTCTTATCAGAAACCTCCAAAATCTCATTTCGAAAAATGCTCCCCTATTACAAAGCTCAAGTCTACATATATTTAAAATTTAAATTTTTCAAAAATTTAAATTCGTCTAAAGTCTGAACTATAGAAAATATCATTTTGAAAATTTAAAAGTCTGCATGTTTGAAAAAATAATTTTTAAAAGAAAAATTTTTTAATTATTTTTTCATTTTTTAGGCCTCTCCCTTGAATTTAGGGGTCAACTAGGTTTGATGAGTGCCATATGTCACTGTCTGATTGGCTGCTCGAACATGCATCTACCACATAATCACTAGGCAAGCCCACTTCCACATGTCATTAACCCACTATCCCACTTTCCTTAACCACCCTACATATTTTTGCAGACATGCATCATTCATTGGATCTACCACATGGCAGCATCCTATGTGTCACATCTGAACTGCTCATCTATGCCACCTCATCGACAGTTGGGACTCACCACCATGTGTTAGAATCCCAGTTTCCCACAATAGTTAACTAGTGAGAAACTTGTTTTTTGTGGGAATGCATGCACTACATGATTTGGACACTTGGTGAAATCTGGTTGCATCTGCATCTTTGGTGCCACATCATAATTCTTACAGGTTTGTTTAAAATATCTTTCCAAGTGACCTGCTAGCTATCCTCTATGTCCAAGCTGAGCCATGGGGGCCTCATGCACAAGTAGCTTTTCAAAAGGCTCTTCTCTTCAAGACATGATGTTTATTGTGTTGACTTTTATTTAAACTACAAAAAGCTTCCTCACCCACCCAATATGGGATTAAAACTTTGGAAGCACTCCTCTGTAATAAGCATGGAGTTTCTATTCTTCTTCTCAACATTTGCTTCAAATAGATTATTTGTAAAAATATGAAGTCATTGCAAAGGAAAATTCTTCCATCAAGCTAAACATCTCGAGAGTCATTTTCTACACTCAACTTGCAACTGTCAGCATAATCCATCATCGCTTCAGAAATGATGTGTGGTTCTACAGTTTTTTGTGTTGGCAGTGGAGACATGGGACAAATGTGAATAGGATTCAAAAGATGTTGTTGTCATTCAGAGTTTGGACAAAATGAGAATGCCCAATTTGCCAATTTGCCATTGACATTTTTTTTTTACCTTTGCAAACTTGAGCATAGCTCATTGTCGATGGGCTACGTCTTTAATTAGCAAGATATCGAATGCATTTGGGGCAAGCCTTCCACACTACCACTACCTTTAGTGAAATTTAATCCTATCTTAATGCCTCCTCTAGATCTAATATAGCATGAAAGCTTATTTGAATAGGTGTGGATCTCTCACCTCTACTACCTTTTACATGATTTAGCTATGCTTTTGACATGGCGTGAGATGTTTTTTATTTACATGTGGGTTGCCTTTGATGTCGGCTATAGATTCTTGTGTGGGCATCTTCTTCTTCAACATATGCTTGTGACTTCCCTGCCATCTTTTTTTGTTTTCTCCCCTTCAATCGCTAATCTCCATAACTTGGTTTGTTTTCACGTGAGCTGCTCCTTTTTGTTGCGCAGGGTCTTGTTCCAACATTTCCTTCCTTTTATCAAGCATGGATATTTTGCTCTACTGTCATGGGCATTCCTTATCCAGCTACATGTGGAGCTCTTCCTATTATATCTGTGGATCTACTCCATTCCATTTTGAATGGCATGGTCTTCTACTCAAGCAACTTCTTTTCCTTTGCATGGCATGAAGATCAACTTCCTCTATCTGCAGCTGCTCTCCTCTCATTTCCATGTGTGGGCTTACTCTACCTCCTATGCAATGCATAGGTTATGCCTTCTCTCCTATCACTGCATATTTAGGAAGAAAATTTTATGCCTATAACTCTTGGATTCTTGCATAGGTTATCACACATTAAGACAATCAAAATTTAAAATGTCCCCTGCTCCAAAAAAAATAGGCATCTTTAGCAAGGATGTGAAAATTCTTGAATGCCTACTAAAATTTGTCTCTGGCCATGTAATCCTTCAAAATGTTGCTGAGAGTAAATTTTTTTTAACTATGGATGTATATATTGCATTGAAAAGCCTTTTCAAGAGTCAGCATCTGGTCCTGGCAATCAATTTGGGCAAGAGCAGAGTATGTCCAATTTTAGCTGGCAACAAGAATCAACAACTTCCTTCTTCCAATGTGATCCTCACTCCTCTTCACACTTTTGAGCATTACATTCCTTATTTAAATTTGTTGAAAGAACATCCCCACATGTATCTTTCAAGCTTGCCAAAAGTCGCATTCAAGTGTTAGTTATATCCATAAGCCTTTTTTTTAGTTCTCACAATAGATTCCACTTTTAGGAGTATGTCCTCCATACTTGTCCTCTGCTATTGTAACTTAGATTATCTTAGGTTTGGATCTTAGACAGAAACATTTGCACGAGGAAAGCTCACACCCCAACCTTGCAACAAGAAGTGAGTGTAATCCTTTATTCTCTCAATGCTTAAAACCCCCAAAAGTGTTATAACAATTTCAAAATCAGAAAGATTTTAACACTACATTTGCTAAATCCTTGTGGAGTGGCAAAACAATTGATAATAGCACATTCTCTAAATTCTTGCCCATTCACTTTCGCATGGAGCTCCTTCTCATCCAACTCGTTTATTGAATTCTTGGCTCCATTCTTTAAAGTGACTTCACACATGTTGTATAGTTTCAGAAAATCTATTTGGCCTTACCACTAACAAGCATTATATGTCTCAAGACTACCACAAAACCTCTAAAGTTCATATAAAAATTCTTCGAGGATACTTCATTTTGACCATCTATGAATTTTTTAAGTTGAGGTACATATTTCTTTATACAACTTTCTCTTGGTTAACCCATGCTCCAATGAAGTTTAGTCATGCCCCAAAGTGGGTCCGGCTAAAAAAAAATTTCATTTTTAGATGCCTGACTTCTCAAACTAGCCTATTGAAAACATCAAACTAATTGGAACTAAGTTCAACCACTTATCAATCAATTGAAACTCTTTTAACAATTGATCTGCAAACTGTCACTTTTGCATCAGGAGGTCCTTTGACTGGTCTTAAAAACTGATCCAAACACCTGTCCAGGCCCTAAAATTTGACCTACTAAATCTCTATTATGCACACTTGTAGCATGTCAAATCTCATCTCATGAAAAATTTGAGGTCAAAAGATATTCACTGTCAAATTTGACCTCTCAAAATTACTTGCATGTAAACATGTCAAAGAGCAATAAATTGGGTTTGAATTTGGCTTTGAAAACTGGGAAAATGGACACTTGGGAAGAAAAAAAAGGGGGTGTTGATTCTCTATTATGAGGACATTACAAATCTGCAATTTGGGCTCATGAAGAATAACTAGGTGCAAATGGCGAGCTGTCAAAGTAGGCTACTTGGAAATAGTATACTAGAAACATTGATAGATAACATTTTTTGCAAATGGAATTGACCTGGGAAAGTATGCAAATGGATTCATCATGACCTAAAAATTGACACACTTGGACAACATGATGGTACAATCCATTTGATCTAGGCAATCATGGATCTCAAGTTATAACATCACGAACAAGGGTTCCAACAAATCTGCAAATGCTGACACCAGTAAAAAGATAAAAATTGCATTTGGAATCGCATTTGAAAACTGATCAAACGGATTCGTCAAAAGCTGAAACTTGAAACATAACAATTTTTTGATATCTACAATGTAACGCAAAAGGAAATTTAGCATTTTAGTCAATTGGGTCAAAGATATAACTCTGCAAACAAGGCTTCCTAGAATTAAGTGCAAAGTGCATCAGCATGAAAACAATAACTGACCAACTTTGAGGGATTCAAAACCTAGTCAAACTTACTTGAAATGACTCAAAATCTGAAACATAGGCTTTTAGATATGGATGCTAGATACTCCCAAAGTTTTGAATCACAAAACATTTCTGGGTGTGAGATATTTAGATGCAAACATGGCCTCCTATCACTGTTTGACACTTCGGTGAAAAATGCAGATTTGACAAATGCTCAAAATAGAACTTCATGAAATAGCTTGGAATTTCAATTTAACTTCATGGAACATGTGGACATGCTGAATGGAAGGTGTTAGGAACATTAAACTCCTCATGGGTTTCAAAGGTACAGATGGGTACATAGGCATCAAAAAGCATTTATAAGGCTTAAATTTCTCAACGGTGCTCAAAATCAGGGCTACAATTTTGTGTGCCAACAGAAAGAAAAATAAATCAATAAATAAGAGAAGAGTACAAGGAGAGATTTCAAATTTTAAATATATTCTATCTTATACACAAGGTTATCATTTATATATAACTAAAGAATTTGGATATTCTTGGAAATAAATACAACTTCTATATATTTCCAAGTATAGAAAAAATACTTGGAGTCATTCATAAGACTTTAAATTCAAAAAAAAGAGTGATTTGAAGGAGACGAAAAATGGAACATTACAAGAGGTATCAAAGCATCTTTCTTGCTAGCCTCTGGAAAGTAGCTAATGCAAAAATGTCAAAGAGATCAAAGAGCGTTAGAAAGGGAAGGAAGGAAATAGTCCACCAGTATGAACAACCAAATAAGCAATGAATTGAAAGATTTCATGGAAAAAAAAAATTGAACTACTCAAGAAATCATGGAACAAACTGAAAGAAACACTTGAGCTATAACCGAGCAAAGTGAAACAAATCAACTTCTCCTAGAAGCTATCCATAATATAAACAAAAATGGGAAGGATACAAATTCTCACCAATCTAAGAATGATGATAATGATAATAATCAATTACATAAATTAGAACCAGAGTGTAGACCCACAAGACCCACCTTCCTACTTGCAGAAGAATAAGGAGATGAGGATGGGGTAAATGAAGTAAATAATATAAATGACATTATAAATGAGTACTCCAAAATTGATCCTGGACTCAGAAGGGAGATACCATTTAAAGACTATTGTGATGCTCAGATGAAGTCACTATCTAATAGAAAGAGACAAATACACCAAGAGAAGGGACTAAGAGAGGAAATAAATAAAGTGAATCTCCCAAAATTTGACAAATCAAAAAAAACTATAGCACACTCATGGGTACAATTGTTGAATACATATCTTTCCTTAAAACCAATGATAGAAAAAGGTGCTATTCAATTTGTTGTCCTTTATTCAAGAGGAGTAGCACAAGATTGGTGGAAATATGGCCTTAACAACCAAGGACATAAACAAATTAAGACTTATGATGAATTCACCCAAAAACTCATAAAGCAATTTGATCAAATAGACATGGAATGGTACTTCAAAAGATTAACCCAACTTAAACAAGAGGGATCAGTGATGGAATTTGCTAGTGAATTTGAAAGGTTATTAGCCATAGTACCTAAAATATCACAAAAGAGGCTCACCTATTTATTTATAGATGAATGAAAGGAATTGATCAAGAGCACAGTGGGAGAATGTGAAACAAAAAAAATTAGAAGATTCCATCCTAAAGGCATTAAAATTTGATAAGCACCAAATGAAGGATAGGTCCAAGAACCATGCACTAAGCACACATTCTGGACATTACAAAAAGGAAATAAATCACTCCAAAGAATTTCAAAAAAATGAGTTATGTTACCATTGCAAGGAACCATGGGAATGTGGCCATAAATGCAAAAGGGAGCTCAAGAACTATCATGATGAACTAAAATGAAAAAAATTGTGCTTTCATTGCAAGGAAAGTTGGGAACCAAGACACATATGTGGAAAGAGAAGCCAAGTTTGAAAGATGGATGCCATACTTGATGATAAAGTAAAGGGAAAAATGAACAAGAGACCTAAATATAATCCAAGGAGAAATGTAGATGCGAAGGACTGATAGGAACTAGATGAGCTGCAATTTTAGTAGTGATTATATATATGTAATAAAAAGGATTATAATAATTAGTGAATCAAATTACCTCCTAAGGAGGGAACCTTGATGGATGCCAAGGTGCTACCATCAAGGCCGACAGGGCCAAAGTTTTTCTCTTAGGCTTAGGTAGGATATTTAAGAAGGAAAAGAATTTTCATCTAAGTAGACCACCTTGATGGATGCCAAAGTGTTACCATCAAGGCCAAGAGGGCCAAAGTTTTTCTCTTGGCCTTAGATTGGGAAAAGAATGTTAACATGGACATCTAAGTAGACCACCTTGATGGAATGGTACAATATTTTCATCAAGGCAAGGAGGGCCAAAGTTTTTCTCTTAGGCTTAGATTGGTCAAGTTAAGAAAAAATTGACATCATGTCAACTTAATTTAGTTAAGAATCTGCCAAGTAGACCACCTCATTGGCTGAATGATATCTTCCATTAAGGCCAAGGGGGCCAAATTTTTGCTCTTAGGCTTGATAGGATATTGGTTTAGAACTAATTTATCATGACTCATCTTTACTTTGGAGATAATTTTGCATACTAATGATTACTTGTTCTTTTAGGATTCATGGTCAATAAAATGTACTAGGAAAGTATGTTTGTAAATCATTCCCTTTACTCCATGTCATTGTGAGAAACTAATCAATAAATAATATACGATGTGTCTGCATCATGTTTGCTTCATGTTTTCATCTATCTACATCGTGTATACTTCATGTCTTCATAGATTCATGTGAGTACCTTGTGTTTTCTTCATGTTTTAATTCGTTAAGGATGTTTAACTCAAAAAAATCTTTTAAGTCTTTGGTATGTAGATATATTTTGTGTCTATTAAGGAGTTGTTTATTGCTTGAGGACAAGAAATTTTGAGAAGGGGAGATTGTCATGACCCCTCCTAAAAGGGAATCTTACAATTATAATGGAATAAAATTATATAATTAAAATATATATTATCTTTGATTGTTCACAAAAGATAAATATGTATAGTCTATTTATTGTAATTAACTATTTAATAATAATATAAATCGATATTATTCATAATAATAATAATTACAAACATTATACATTAATGTATATGTATTATAGACATTTAAATATAATACAAACAAACCATACCTAAATCAATATACTAACAAAGCACAATTAATATGAAAATCCAATAAACAAACCTAAACTAACTAATATCAATATGTATATTATTAATGCAACAAATCATATATTAATAAAAAAAAAATTTGAACATTACATAATCTAACCCACTTTGATTACGTCAAGGGATATGTCTACTCATAGCTGGGTCAAGGGTATTTATGGAATTAAATACGATTGAGTTTCATATTGGAAAAAGGTGGAGGTGGAATATCCCATTCACAACAAAGGTTGATGAGCAATGTCATGCTATGCACAAAGTGATTAAGGTAGCAGCTCAGGAGGAATGACATAATACATTCTAGTCACAGTCAAGATGTGAGAAAAGGGTGTGATAGGACTAGTATCGAGGTGGGAGAAAGACATTCATCAGAATCCACATGAGGTTTTGAATACATTGCAGCAGTGCTTGGTGATGTGGATGCCAAGTATATAAGGCATTGGTTGTATGAATAGCAGCACCGAATATTCCAATCATAGTGAAGGATGTGGAAAGAGGTTGAAGGAGGAAATCAAGGTCAGCAACAAGGTATTAGTATCAGATGTCACATCGACATTGATATAAAGGACATAGAATAAAGGTAGAAAGTATATCCAATGTTGTGGGTGAAAATAGAGAAATATGCAAGATTGAACATATTCACAAAGTGCTAATAATAAACTTGCTAATAAGTAAATCAAAATAATTTTAGGGGAGAATTGAAAGAAAAATAAATCAATTAATAAGAGAAGAGTACAAGAAGAGATTTCAAAATTTAAATATATTCTATCTTATAGACAAGGTTATCATATATATATATATATATATATATATATATATCTAAAGAATTTTGATATTCTTGGAAATAAATACAACTTCTATGTATTTCCAAGTATAGAACAAATACTTGGAGTCATTCATAAGACTTTAAATTGGAAACAAAGAGTGATTTGAAGGACATACAAAATGGGAAATTACAAAGTACATGCCTATGGTGAGTATTTACAAGAGAGATTATTCCCCCTCCTTGCAAAAAGATTATGCCACCTTTAGGAGGTGAACTAGGTAGCAACTATCTAAAAGTTTTTACTTGGCTTCCATTCACATTAATCCCTAGTGGCTTCATGAACAAAGTTAAGGCTAGCAACCCACACCAGCATCTAAAAGTACACACACTTGATAAGAAAGATTGGAGGCAACACCACCGAATATAGCAGCCAGAGCCTTCTCTTGATATGTGATATTAGGAATCAAGAGGAAGAAATTAGCATGGCTTTGGAGTCTTTCGCTCTACAAAGCTTCTTTATCACAGTGAGTTGGAATCATCAAAAAAAGGTGTGTGCTCACTTGGGTCATTCCTGGAGGTTGGATCGCTCTGGCAGGCCCTCTAAAGGTTGACTCAAACTAGTGGTTTGAATCTAAGGGTCAAAGATTCTAATTTCCCTTAAGGGGAAAGAGCATACTCCTCTACCTCGTCACCTTACCCAAACATGTCGAACATGTTCATCACCATGTTAGCTTATCAATCCAAACTTGTCTTTTCTCAAGATTTTGATTTCCTAAAAGGAAGTCATCATCTCCTCATTAAAAAAGACTAATATAGGAGAACCACTAGCTTTCTTGCCTCCCTTGGGTACTGTCTTCCAAAGGCATCTAGGTTTCTAATTTACTCTTGGGCATCACTTCCAAGTAGCAAAGAGCATACTCACCTATTCCTTTGTCTAGAGCCCTACAAAGTTCACAAGCCCTATTAAACTATGTGTAAGAAAAGGGTAAAAAGACACAACATTTAAGTGCATTTGAATTCATTCTTTGACATGTGATTCTTTGATAGAACATCCTAAAATCAAATTGTTAGTATTGTTTGTGAGTTTCTAACAAGGTGTCTTTGACAAGCGATCTGTATACCAAAGTTAAGTTGCTTGAATAAAATGCTTCAAAGACAAATGTTAGATTTGATCATGATGATTAAAATAGAATTGGAAAATTGTATTTTACTTTATTGGTTCCAAATTTTGTACAAAATTCTATAGAGACTCGTACGAGAAAATGGTGTCTACCATGCAAGAAATTATGTAATTATACACTTTTTGTGTTAGGAAATGCAGAACAGGGAGTGAAACCTTAGTTTCTTCACACAAGAATGAGATTTTTCATGCAAGAAACCAAGAGAATATATGGAAAAAAGTGACAGAAGATCAAAAAAATGTAGAATAAAGAATAGATGAGGCCAAAAACTTGATTTCTCAACCCCACAATGGGCACCAGAAATGTGAGTGGGAAATGTTGCCCTCCATGATTCACACACACCTCAACATGATCATTATCTAAAGAATCATCCTAGAATGAATATGGGATTTTCCATCCAAGATAATCAATAGGTTCATCCATTGCCTTCTAACTAGAATTATTTTGCTACTTACTCTCAAATTGAGAAGCTAGCAACCATACATCTAGAATGAAGGATTTATAAAGCTAAATGAAATATGCAAGATTAATCTAAATGAGATGCAAATTAATCTAGAAATAAGAAAGAACAATTAATCTAAATGAATGCATATTTAACTATATGACATTAATATGCAAGAAAATCAATGTTATGAATGTAAATGAAATGAGTAACTATTTAAGCATAAATTCGATGCAATTCACTTGCAACCTCTAGAATGAGGAATTGAAAGCTTCTTAAATAGAATTCCAGAATTGATCAATAGTCGAGATCAATTTAGATGAATGATCAAGATTAGAAATGAGATTCAGTTGGAATGGAAACTTCCTTGTGTGGATGAAGTTAACTGATTCAGTTCTTAGTGTCATGGAGAGTTAAGTGATTCTCTTTTGAGTGTCAGAAGGAGTTAACTAAATTAATTCCATTTCCAATTCTATTTCACTCAAAGTTTCCATTTTTGAACTAAAGAGAGAATTTGGAGAGTATATTTAATTTAATAAAGTTAAATATGGCCTCATAAATGCATAATCTTAATTAATTGAATAATTAAACTCAATAATTAAAATGATCATTTATTTAATTAAATAAAATACACTTAATTAATTAATATATATTAGCACAAAGGGATTTAATTTAATTAAAGTTCCATGACTCATAATTAAATTAAATTGATTAATAGGTTTACCTTTGCTAATTTGATTAGACTTAGGAATTAAATAGAATATGTAATTAATGTAGATTAGGGATTTTCTATAGTTGACACCTAGGTCAAATAGTGATTATTAGGATTTAGAATTGCCTAGAAAAATGGGACTTTAAGATTGATTAAATAGGCCATAATTGGTTTAGCATGGAAATGTGCCAATTTTAGGGTATTACAATGATAAATGGTTCTGAAAACTCTATCCCAATATCCTTAAGCATTTTCTTCATCCACAAAATTTGATAACAATTTTTTGTTGCTACTACATACTCTTCTTTTATTGTACTCTATGAGATACAGTCTTGTTTCTTGCTTAGCCAAGAAACTAATCTTCCTCCAAGGAAAAATGCTCCACCATTGGTGTTCTTTCTTTCATCCATACCATCTACCCAATCCGCATCAATATATTCAAATAAAGTAAAATCACATGATCTATCATACCACATACCAAAACCAAGTGTACTCTTCACATATCGAAATATTATCTTTACTAATGCATATTATGCTTCTGTAGGTTCTTCTTCTAGTCTTGATACTACACAAACTACATTTTCTATATTTTACATGGTGTGGGTTAGATATTGCAAAGATCCAATCATAGAATTGTACTTCTACTCAATTGTAGGTGTCTTTTCTTTGGTAGATAGCTTGTGACTAGTTATCATAGGTGTACCAACATGATTACAACTTTCCAAGACAAATCTTTTTCACAAGTGTTTCAAATACTTAGCTTATGATTGGAAAATACCATCATTGTTTTGCACAATTTGTAGACCTAAGAAATATTTCATCACACCAATCATACTCATCTCAAACTCATTCTTCATTTTATTAGAAAATTTTTCAATTGCTTCATCATTACCTCCAAATATTATGTCATCCAAAAAATATCACAATAATCAATAATTCATTCTCAATCTCTTTCAAATATAAATTTCTATTTGTCTAACCTTTAGAAAATCCCAACTTTGCCAAATAGATGTTCAGTCTCACATACCAAGTAATAGGTGTTTGGTTTAGTCCATACAATTATTTCTTCAATTTGCATATCATTTCTTCTATCATGGGAAATCCTTCAGGTTGCTCAATGTAGACTTGCTCTTCAAGTTATCCATTCAAAAATGTTGACTTTACATCCATCTGATACACTTTGAAATTCTTACTTGCTGCATAAACCAAGAACATCCTTACTACTTACATTCTAACAACAAGGGAAAATGTCTCTTTATAATCTATACCTTCTTTCTATGAATATCCTTTGCATACCAAAATTTCTTTATTCATCACAACACCACCTTGTGCATTTATCTTGTTTTTGAAAACCCAATTAGTTCCTATAAAATTATTGTCTTTAGGTCTAGGAGCTAATTCCCATACCTCATTTTCATAGTCTAATCTAGTTCTTCCTTCATATCTTGAATCCATAGATTATCCTTACATGCCTCATCTACATTCTTTGGTTCAACTTAAGAAATCAAACACAATTCCTTATGTAATTTGTTTCTTGTCATAACTCTTTTTTCTTTTCTTCTAATAATCTAATTAGCATGGTGATTCTTTGTCAAATTTTTTTGGGGTGTACGCATCATTGTTTCAACTCTTACTTCTTCTATAGGTTCAAATCTTGGTTCTTCTCTCAATTCAATAATTTAAACATCATTTTGAAAATCATTGTTAGTCTCAAAGAAAATGTTAACATTGGTTATCTTCTTCTTCATTAAAATTATAATCCAACATTCTTTCTTTAACTCCAAATTTTTCATCCACTTTTACATTTTTGCACTCAACCATAGTATTAGTTATTTGATTGAAACATCTATAAGATTTTATTTTCAATGAATAGGCAAGGAACATACCTTCATTGCTTCTTCCATAAAACTTACCAATATCATCATCTCTCTTTATGTAACATTTACTTCTAAAAAGTCTAAAATTATTTACTAAGGGTGCATGTCTAAGCCATAATTCATAGGGAGTCATGTTTGTACCTTTTCTAATCTACACTTTATTCATTGTGTATACTAGTGTTGTATTGATTGCTTCTCTCCAAAATGTCATGGATACATCATGGCTCTTGTTGCTTCTATTATAGACCTATTTCTTCTTTCAACAATCTCATTTTGTTCAGGCGTCTTAGGTATGGATAGTTATCACTTGATGTCATTTACTTCAAAAAATGTGTTAAACACATTTGAGGTAAATTCTCCACCTCTATTGGATATTAAAATTTTTATCTTTACTCCAGATTCATTCCTAAATCTAATTTTAAACAACTTGAACTTTTCAAATGCCTCATACTTTTCTTTAAGAAATGCTACTGATGTCATCCTAGTGAAATCATAATAAAAATCATGAAGTACCTTTCAACATAGAATTCTCTTGTTTTAGTAGGACCATTAAAATCTATATAAACAATCTCCAATTCTTTTGTGGTAGTGAACTTCTTCCTAGGAAAGAAAAATTTCTTCTACTTAGCCTTAACACATTCATTGCACACAACATTAGTAGGATTCACAATTCTAGGTAAATCTTTGATAGAAAATTTACTACTAGCCTTCACAATATTATCAAAGTTTATATGACAAAATCTTCTATTTCATAACCAATTGTTATCCACCTTTGCAACCAAACAAGTCATCTCTGTAGGGTTCAATTGAAATACATTACCTTTGGATCTTGTACTAGTTCTAATCAACTTACCATATTTATCCTTGATAATGCATGTCTTCTCTGTGAATTGCAAATAATAACCTTTATCAACCAACTGTCCAACACTCAACAGGTTATGTTTTAATCAATCAATAAAAGAAACATCATCAATGTTAGTCTTTCCATCAAGAGTAATGGATATTATTCTCAAGATGTGGCTGTATTTTTTATTAGGAAGAGTTGACATTAATGCTTCTCTAGAGAGCATATTGAACATAAACAAATATCTTTTAGCTTTACTGCAAAATGATGTACTAATTAAAAGATCCCTATTAGAGGATGGACTCTTTTAGGAGCCAATGAAATATACTTTGTACATATCAGTCCTTGTTAGGAGATTGCAACCTTGTAAGGAGTTGTGCCAACCCTATTAGGATTTATAGAAGGTAGATAGACCCATTATCCAAACAGCTTCAGGGAAAGACCATTGAACTTACTAATTAACTAATCTTTGTATTATTATTTTTAGAATAATAGAAATGTATAGCTCCTTCTTTGTCCTCTGATTGGACCAAACCTATTTTGATCTTGATACAAAATCACTAATTCACATCTAATAATCTCTTGGATCCCTTACCCACATTCACCTCTAGATCTTGAACCAGTGTCAATCAACTTACCATCTTTATAGTTGATGATGCATGTATTCTCTATGATTTGCAACTAACAGCCTTCATCAACCAACTGTCCAACACTCAATAAGTTATGCTTTAATCCATCAAAAAAATAGACATCATCAGTGTTAGTCTTTCCATCATGAGTAATAGATCATATTCCCATGATATGACAATTTGAAATGTTACCAATTCTGAAAATCCCTTCATCATGATTAATGAACTTAACAAACTTATTCATGTCTTGAGTCACATGATGCAAACAACCACTATCTATAATCCAATAAGTTCTCTTTTCAACTCATGAAACCAGGGATTTCTCTTCTTTGACTTCTTTTTTTAGGATTTTCTTCTTTTATAGCTACAAATTCTAACTCATTTTCACTTTCACTCTAAGCTCTTTCTTCACACTCATCACCTTCATTTTCATACAAAAAATCTCTAGGCTTTCTAGACTTGAAACTCTTCTTAAACTTTTTTCTCTATTTGAGGACACTTAGAAGCATAATGATCAAATTCATTGCAATTCCAACATTTAAAAATTCTCTTGCCATCTAGTTTTCTCCTTACAATTAGGGAAATTCCTTCTTCAATTCTTCTATCCCACTCAGATCTAGGTATGTTTCTTCTAGCATAGTCTCCACTAATGCTTGCACTTCTTGATAAATAAGGATGAACACTTAATGCACTAAAGGTTGTTTCCACTTTGGGAAAGTTTCTAGATTATTTTATGCTCACTTCTACTACTTCCAATCTTCCAATAGTATCTCTCTGGTAAAATTCTCATTATAGGGTATTACTAGCTCAATCATTTATATTGTTTTCTTGAATGGTGGTGTCAAATTTTTCAAGATCTTCCAAATAATCTCATCTTCAATTTTATATCCATTGAAAGACTTAATTCATGCAACAATTTTTTATATTCTACCAATATAGCTTCTTATAGATCCATCTTCCATCGTCTTAGAATCTTAAAATAAATATATCCAATCCTATAATTTGATACTTTTAGCATGCACATCACCTTCAAATATAGCATTTAAAGATTTCCAAATTCCATGAGATGTGTCTAAGGATTTTACCTAATTGCATTCATTTTTAGGAAGAGCTAACAATAATGCTTCTCTAGCAAGCATATTGCACATTAACAAATCTCTTTTAGCTTCACTATAATCCATAATTTTTCTTTCTTCCACAATCTTATTCACATTCTTTATCATTAGCCAATACCCTAGGCCCACACATCATAAATGAGTCTTCATCTTCATATTCTAGCTATCTTATTTAAATTTGTCAAATTTAGGACTTTCTTCTCTAGAGTGACCCACCATTGATCTCCTTAAGTTGTTAAGCTTGTTCTTCAAGGACCTGATGCTCTAACACTAATTTTTAGAAAGTAAAGTCCACCAAGATAACTAAGAGGGACATTGAATCATTTATCCAAATATTAAAACATTTACCAATGTCATTAATCCTTAACCATGTGTAGAATATAACCAGCAACCATAAAAAGATACACATACACAATAACACCAAATATATTAACTAGGGAAACTCTTGATCAGAGGGAAAACCCCAATGGGGATGGTACCCACAAAATGATGTATTAATATAAAATTTCCTTGTAAGAGGAGGGACTCTATTAGGTGGAGTAGATTCCCCAAATTATATCAAAATTTGTCCCTTTGGGGTGCACAAAACCACTTCCCCAATACAATCTAGGGCTCTTTCAATGGTTTCCAAAAACCCACAATATATAGACTAGATCCACTTCAAAGTCTAGAAAGCTTTTAAGTCTTAATAAGACACAATATTAAGACCAAATCTTTTAGGGATGGAATATGGTCTTTTTCAGCACTAAGATTCAAATCTCAAATGTTAGAAACACAAACTCCACAAGAATAACTTTTTAAATTCAAACAACACACCCAATCCTCCGAATAGGGATACAAGGAGAAATCTTGGATTTATTAAGGTAGCTTACTTGGATCTCTACCACATAAAGTCTTAACCACCTCCAGACTCTTCAATCCACTAATCAACAACCCTTACTAGGTTAGGACTCTTGACCAATCCCCTAACTCAAGTTGCTTACAATTCTCTCCGCGGCCTAAAAGGGCTATTAGGTCACTTTTACAAAGAAAGTACAAAAATTTAAGAACATCTTTCAAAAAAAAAAATTAATACTTTAGGAATATCAAAAAAATCTAAATCCAAGGATTTAGGTTCCTACTCCACCCTTGGGTCAAGTTGTGTCTCAAAAACCTAATTCTAGAGAGTCACATTTAGATGTATGTCTAAAGGGTTTAATGTTTTCTCTCAACATCATTTGCCTCTTGATCTAAGACCCAAAAAATATTAAAATATATCCTCTCACATTCCTTTCCACCAAGGCTCAAATTTTTCCCATGGTGGAATCTCTAGGAGAGAGAGAGGGAGCGGGGGGGGGGAGAGATTTTGTCTTGAAACCCTAGTTAGGACCTTCCTGAGACCAACAAGCACACAAAATTGAATAACTTTCATTGTACCCAACTTCAAAACTTCAAATCACTTGGAAAAAACTCATAAGAAACCATACTAACTATTCCAATCCTTCAATATAAGTTCGTACAATTGATTATTTAGACAATTTCAATAGGAAAACAACAAGATTTTATTGATTTCATTCAAAAACATACATTAGATTTTACTCCTATAGTAGAGAAAGGTTTCTCAACCTTATTTATAACATTCCCAAGTAGTTCCAACTAACAAAGATGGTTGTGAACATTGGGATTCAAATCTTGAACTTTTTGCAAAAAGTTACATTATGCAACATTAACAACTTTTTGAAAAAGTTGTCAAATATTAACAAACATTATAAAACTTCAATCCTAGACTCTACCCAGGAACCTAGAAAGGTTATGATCACATTTTAACCATTACTAAACCTCCTAGACTACTTTTACCCATTTCTAACTTAGAAATTCTCCAAAAATGACTAAGGTAGACAACTAGGTTTATAACACACCTAATGTCACCTTGCTTTACAAGTAGGACATTATTTCTAACATTGGACTCAAGATACAACTACAACCCTAACCCTTTGTCTTTAATCCTCCTGATGTGCTTGCAATGGATGTATTTGAAGGTTCCCCTACACCATACTCCTAGGATGCATTGATCTCAAGTCCTCTTGAGATAAGGTCTTGCAAGGTTAAGTCATGCTTCTGGATTTCTTGTTTATCCATCCATACAGACTCTTCTTTAGGACATTCATGCCATTGAACCAAATATTTCTTGTACATATTCTTCCTAGTTTGTTTGATGATCTCTGTGTCCAAGATCTTATCAAGCTTCCTTGGTTCAAGAGCTGGTATCCTCGTAACATCTTCTTCAAGCTCTCGAAGATGCACTCTTGAACCTACATTCACATCACCTTTGTATGGAATTGGATCACAAATATTAATTATGGGAGAGATACCAAGATGTGAGGTAAATTCTATCACATAAGCATTCATTCCATGCTTCTTCAATATCTGACAAGGTCCTACTTTCTTCATAAGTAGCTTAGTATGTGTGTACGTGAAATGTTGGCCTCGGATCCTCACACACACTTCAATGCGGTCATTATATGTGAAACCATCCTAAAAAAAAAATTCAATTGTTCATCTGAAATAGTTTGACAAATCGACCTATTTCCTTCTAACTAGAAGGATTATGCCTTTTCTCTCATAACAAGAAGCAAACAACTAGACCTCTAGAACAAAGGATTTTAGTTAAATGAGAATGCAAATTACACTAGATGGAATACAATTAAGCTAAGAAATGAAAGAGCATAGTATTCTAAATGGATGCATATTTAAAATCTAAATGATATGACAATGCAAGATATAAAGCTATGACAATGTGAGCAAGATGAGCAAGAATTCTAGCATTAAGTTTGATGCAAATTCCAAAATTCTCCCCAATGTAATGAAGAATGGAAAGCTTCTTTTATAGAATCCAAAAGATGATTGACACTCGAGATTAGTTGGAATGGATGATCAAGATTGAAGAGGAGATCTAGTCATAAAGGAAACTTCCTCAGGAAAAGGGAGTTAACTGGTTTCCTTTGAGTGATAAAAGGAGTTAGCTAACTGCCTTTTAAGTGATAAAAGGAGTTAACTGATTCCTTTTTGAGTGATAAAAGGAGTTAGTTGATTTCCTTTTGAGTGATAAAAGGAGTTAATCCTTTTTTGAGAATATTTAATTTAATAAATTAAATATGACCTCATAAATGAATATCTTTAAATAATTGAATAATTAAATTCAATAATCAAATAGAGGAGATATCTTGTTAAATTAAATGTATTTAATTCCCTCATACATTAGCGGAAGAGTTCATTTTAATTTAATTAAAGTAGAACACTTATATTTAATTTAAATTAAATCAATAGGTTTATGTATCTAATTTGAGTCAATACTTAGGAATTAATTAAATAGTGTCATTAATGCAAATTAGGGTTTTCTGCATTTGACACCTAGGTCAAGTAGTGATTATCAAAATTAGAATTGCATAGTTAAATAGGACTTAGGAATAGTTGAATAGAACAAGGTTGGTTGATATAGCAATGTGCCAATTTTGGGGTATTACATTTTGCCCCTCTTTGAATGAATGTGCGAGTAGCACATTCAGTTCACAGAAAATAGAAGTATGATGCAAAGATCAAGAAATGAGATTGGTTCTGAAATTGATGATACATAGACCAATTCATAATTTTTTAAATTTTATCTTTAGAATGAAGCTTAACCTTAAGGGATCCAGATAAAACACCTAGATACTAAGATCGATAAGATTTTAAAGGTTATCTCTAGAACAAAGCTTAACCTTAAGGGATCCAAATAGAACACCTAAATACCGAAGTTGATAGCACAAAGATTTGTCAAATTTCATAGAATTGTTCCCTAAATGAGACTCAACTCTCAAAATTTAGGGTTTAGACTATCCCAATACATGTCCATTAAAAGATGACAAGATTAAAGATGATTCATAGAATTATCCTCAGAATGAGGCTTAATTCTTAGCAAAAGTTAGGATTATCTCTAGATTGAAGCTTAATCCTTAGCAAGAATTTAGAATTATCTCTAAAATGATGCTTAATCCCCTAGAGTCCAAATAGAACACCTAAATAATAGTCCACAAAAGATAGTAAGATCTAATCATGAGTCATAGAATCATCCCCAAAATGAGGCTTGATCCATAGGAATCGAGCTTTAGATTGTCTCAATACCTATTTATCAAACTCTAACTAGAAATGTTATAAGATGTGATTAGTTGATCAAATGATGACATAGATATCAAATAGAATGGAGCAAGATGACCCAAGTAATAAGATGCCTCGAGTAATGAGGACATAATTTTTAGATTGAGTTGAATTTCAAGAATCAATGATGTAATTATCCTGCCCCCTCGGGAGCGAAATGGAAAGATGACACACTAGAAATGTGATGTAACATAGTGTGTTAAAAGATACTAAAGAAATTTGAGGTGTGAAAAGATAAATAAATGATCAAAATGATTAGAAGAATTTTTCAAGTCAATTTGAAGTGATTTTGAGGTCTAGAAGACCAATTTTGACCAAATTGGATCAAATTTTACTTATACCAAAATTTTATTTGAAAATTTAAAGAAAATGTGATTTGAAAAGATTCCAAGATTCACTAAGTATAAAAAAAAAGGACTACACAAGCATTCGATTGCATTAGTCCCAAAAAAATTAAATGCAATTTTGAGTGGTTTAAGTGTGTTAGATTTTGATTTCAATCCCAAGAATGGACTCAAAGTAGTCAAATTAGCTAGGGGCTAATTTTCGCGTAGATAAAAGTACTTTGCAAAATTAGGTCAAGAGCTATATAAGGGCCCACAAGGTCATTTTCAAATCATTTACACTTTTTTCTTTAGTAGAGAAGAGAGCTATGAGGCAAAGATGGTTGTCCCCATGTCTTCTCATCGATTTGAACACTCTCAATGACATAGCTGGCTAGTAGAGTATAGACCTTCAATGAGTAGTCAATAACCTTACTCCATAGTAACACTTTTATGCTTTATGATATATTTTAGCACCTTTTTCAAGCCTTTTAAGCTTTGCTATGTCGGTCCTTGTGTAAGGATGTTTCTCCTCACATGGACCCTATCTCTTCTCATGCAAAGAACCAACATCTTTGCCTGGTTTAGTGGGGATTCTCACATGGGAGATACCCTCATGTCACATGAGGAGCCCTAATTTTTAGGCATTTTTGTTGAACACTTAATCACTTTTTGCATGATGAATTGTTCCCTCGCGCAAGGATGTACAATCTCACGCGAGGACCTGTGATTTCGTATAAAATCCTAGTGTTCTTTGCAAATTTTAAAGTTCAAATTTTGATTTTTTGTTGCAATTTTTATGCTTATTTTTGTCATTTTTTTTGTTGAGTGGAGATTGATCATTTTCATTTTGCGTTTGTTCGTGCATGCAGGTTACCTTTGATGACATCAATTTTTGATCACACTATCTGCTATATGGAGCTTTATTGTGATAGCTCACTGATGCTAATGTAGCTCATATAGATAGACTAGGTTTGTCATATCTATGTTGGATTCAACTAGTTTTGGTGAATCACAGCCTTCTTACAACACTAGTGGAGCATTTCCATTTAGAGACGAACACCTTTCATCTTCCATAGGAGGAGATGACTATTACCTCGAAGGACATCTATCGGATATTGAGGATCCCTTTCCACAAGCTGAGAGTGGTCTACGACATAGCTCCATGAGTAGGTACAAAGGTGATGTAGGTCATTTTTTAGCAAGACCTAATTATAGGCAGAATGATCACGTGGGATGAGCTAGTGCATACATATGGTCCCACTCATAGATTAGCATCAGTTTTGGGGATTTTCATTTGTTGTTTCTTGATGCTTGACAGAGGCCAGGATGGATTAGAGTGTGGATGGGGCAAGATGCTCTAGAGGATGTTAGATAACCCAAAGAGATATGGGTTGGGACAATGCATGCTTGTACACATGTATCATGAAATGCATGAGATAGTGTATCATGAATGGAACAGCATGGCTATCGAAGTCTATGTTCTCCAGATTTGGGCATGGGAGCATTTTCTCATTATAAGGCCCATTTTTTAGGATGAGAGGTAGCTAATGGAGCCCTATACTTGTAGATACAAAGGCTAGCTTACCCAGGTAGCTCTAGGGAAGATTGAATAGTGGGCATGTCTTGATGACTTGGTATCCATTGTATGGAGGCCCTAGAGAGAGATCAAAGACTAGGATGATGCACCCTAGGAGTTGAGTTATATATTTGCATCATGACCACTGATAGGTTATTTTGTATAGATAGTGGAGAGATTTCCACTTACTTGCATGTGGCATTGGTATGGGTGTCCTCAAGACATCTCCTAAGAGTACTGCTCATTTGCATGAATGGTGAGAGATTTGGGTCGTGGGTAGTCACAAAGGTTGGATCTAAGGATATCCATGATAGATGTCATCAACTATGATTTGACACAGTGGGACTACTTCTATTAGTAGCAGATGGAGGGATGACACTGGCTTACCAAGCATATTTTGTGAGCCATCCCTTCTCGCATTTTACAAATCCTATGGGGATGGTAGCTCCCAGAATATAGGTACTACCATAGGTACCACTTTAATAGGTGCCATAGTAGCCATCTTAGTAGCCACCATAGGGACCACAACAAGGACCACAATAGGTTAGACACAAGATCTGACAGGTGTAGATCCCACCTTGATAGATGGGTACAGATCCAGGTGTAGGTGGTAGTGGGACAGGTTAGATTCTATGGTAGAGACCCCACGCAAAGGAGCAACAACTAGCTGAGTAGTAGGTTGAGTTAGATGAGGAGATGTTGGAAAAGCCTACTATAGGGAATTAGGATGCTTTGAGGAGGGCCAAAGAGTGGATACAACAAGCCTCTTGGTAGTTAGGAGAGCTACAAATTCAGGTAGCTAATAGGGATAAGCAGATAGCTAAGTAGGATCGTGAGATCTGTGAGCTACAAGAGCAACTAGAGATTGCCAAGAGGAGATTAGAGTAGTAGTAGGATGAGATTAAACTACAAGCACCCCAAGCAGCCTATTATTTTGTGGCATATGCATCAATCATGCAAGATGAGGCTGAGCAGGTGCCTCAATTTTCTCAGTATGCTTGAGAGTCAAGAGGTGCGTTCCCTACAGCGAGGCCAGATATGCCTCCTCCACCTCCTCCTCCTCCTCTGCCACTAGAAGGTGAGGGGGAAGGAGAGAGTTAGATTTTTTTTTACTCTAATTTTGATCTGGCTCTATATCTATTAGTGTTCCAACACCATTTTGTATCATTTTTTGATCCATAGCACTTGAGTAGCATACAGTTTTTGCCCTGCATGTACACTTTTGAGATATATATGTACACTTTTGAGATATATATATATATATACATATATATATATATATATATATATATATATATATATATATATATATATATATATATATATATATATATATACACATATACATATATATATATATATACATATACATATATATATATATACATATACATATATATATATATACATATACATATATATATATATACATATACATATATATATATATATATACATATACATATATATATATATATATATATACATATACATATATATATATATATACATATACATATATATATATATATATGTATATATATATATATATATATGTACACACACACACACACACACACACATATATATATATGAGATTTTGATTTGAGTACCACCACATGTGTCACTTTCTATCTTTATATTTCGTTGTTCATGAGATGTTTTTTCTTATGATTTATGAATGCAAATATGATGTGATGTATGAATGTAATGTAGATTTAATATATGAATGTAGTGTAGATGAGATGGATTATGAAATTATGTATGAAATGCAAAATGTGAATGTACTAACATCTCATGTAGTATTCTATGTTTATTGTAAGTGATAGGTATCCCATGAAGATCAAGAGGACAAACCAAAGAATGAACACTTGTGCAGTTGTGAAGAAACATGATACTTTTAAAGAAGCCAACAATTCCTCATCATGAAGAATGCAAGTAAATCAATGATCGAACTTATGTGAGTAGAACATGTAATAGATCCATATGCTAGATGCAGCCTTAAACTAGATGCAACCCTAGGTCTAGTTACCAAGCTTTGAAAATTTTCATCACTAAGCATATAGTGAAACCCCATATGTCATACAATTCCCACTGACATTGCAATCATGGAAATATGAATAGGGCATCTGTTCTAGTTTTGTCAAGCTTAAATGTAAGCATTTGAGGCACAAGAAGCCAAAATAACTAGAACATTTGTCCCTTTTAATGTAGCAAGTTAACATAAGCATCAAAGCATAAATGCTAGGATGACTAGAATATTTCTTGCCTACAAACACACTAGATACATAAGAGATCCTTCTTATGCTAATTAATCAATAAGTATTCTATCTACAACAATCCTTATGTTTGTAACCTGAGATAGAAGTGTGCTAAGTATACTCACAGTGACCCATACATTCACTTAGTAGGATGAGTATTAGTATTTACTATAACATAGAGAATTCACTCAAACAAGCAAGGAGAAGAACCAACCTCACTAATTTATTCATATAAAAAGAGTTGAGGTACACATAGCCATCCAATACAAGATTAAGGCTCTTATAGTGGACACCCCATTTATATGTGTACTTCAAATCATTGAAACTAAACCACAAATAGAAAGCAAAGAAAATATCATGCCCTTAGTCCTTGCTTCTCTAGTCAAAAGTGGCATCATTGAGTTTCTCAAAGAGACACGATAAAGAAAAAATCATAACAAACAAAGAAAAGATCAACATATTTCAAATAAATTCATTATTTTGAGTTCAATTTTTGTGTTATAGGATTGATGTCAATCATCAATGTTTAGAACATGTTTGAAATAAATCTCTTCATTAGATTGACAATAGTAGAAAAACATAGTTAGAACAATTGGTGATTAAAGCCAAAGAGGAATCTTCAGTAAGAAGAACCTTGGTAGGAATTGAGTGAGAGTAGACAAATATAGTTAGAACAACTAGTGACTGACATGAGAGAGATCTTTCATGAGAGGAATCTCAAAAAGTGACACAAGAAATAGTAGGTAGATGTAGTTACAACAACTAGTGATTGGTGCTTAAGAGATTATCCATGAGAGGAATCTCAAAAACTGACACTAGCAATAGTAGGTAGACATAGTTAGAACAACTGGTGGTTGATGCTTAAGATAGATCTTCCATGAGAGAAATCTCAAAAAAGTGACATGAGCAATAGTAGGAAGATGTAGTTAGAACAACTGGTGACTGAAGCTTAAGAGCTTTTCCATGAGAGAAATCTCAAAAAGTGACACAAGTGATAGTAGGTAGACATAGTTAGAACAACTAGTGACTGATGCTTAAGAGATTATCCATGAGAGGAATCTCAAAAAGTGACACTAGTGATAGTAGGCAGACACAATTAGAACAAACGGTGACTGATACTTAAGAGAGATCTTCCTTGAGAGGAATCTCAAAAAGTGACACTAGTAATAGTAGGCAGATGCAGTTAGAACAACTGGTGATTATTGTGAGAGATTATTTTGATATTGTAGGGTGTTGCCCTCGAGTTATGACAAGATTCAATCCATGGATACATGAGCGAAAGTAGCAAACTAAAGTAAGAAAGTAATTGTACATCAACCTAAAGATGCACTGTAAGATATAGCATTGGGAACAAGAAGTGCCTATTTTCCAGGTTTTCACCTTCTTGGTAGAAATTCTATTTTTGCTACCATGATGTATGTTTCCAAGTTTCCATAATGGCACTTTTTTTTTTCAAATTATTTTTTTTTGTATTTTTCTCTTTTTTTGGTATTACCAAGGTGCCTATTGCTAGTTTTTCAACAAGGTAACAATAATTTTTAGGATTTTTTGCAATTTTTAAAATATTTTTAGGACATTTAAGTATTTATAGAGAGATTCTAAGATCAAATCAGTTGTAGAATAGCTTCAGGTGGAGAGTGTTGATGAGCTCCTTGAGCACCTCTCCCTTAGTTGTAGAAATTTGGTAAGCACCAAATCTAAACACTACAGTGATTATGTACAAACCAAGTTAGTTGGGTTCAAACTTCCCCTTTTGTACCCTCTGTTGTTGATTCTTAGGTTTTTCTCTCAGGACAAGATCACCTAGTTGGAAGTTGCATGGCTTTACTTTCTTATTGTAACTTCTAGACATACACTGCTAATAAGCTCGAAGATGATCAAATGCCACTTGCCAAAATTCATCTAGTAATACTAGCTCTTGAAGCTAAGATATTCTATATTCATTGTCAGTAATGAGGCCCTTCATAGAGATTCTCAAAGTAGGAATCTCAACCTCAATTGGGAGCACAACATTCACTCCATATATTAAAACAAAGGGTGTTGTACTCGTTGGAGTTCTAATACTTGTTCTATAAGCCCATAAAACTATATTACTCTAAAGGTGCTAGCCCCTTCCAAATTTACTAACTATGTGATGAAAGATCTTAAGGATCACATTGCTGGATGCTTTTTCTTGACCATTATCCCAGGGGTAATAAATAGAAGACCAATGTTGCATGATTCTGAACTTCTTACACAACTCCTTAAGATCCTTGATTTTAAACTATCCTCCATTAACAGTAATAATAGAGGGAGGTACACCATACCTACATATGATGTAATTCATGATGAAAAAAGCTACAATTTTTCCATTTGCTATGGAAAGAGGGACTGTCTCTACCCACTTAGTGAAATAGTCTGTAGCGGTAATGATAAACATATGTCCATTTGAAGAGGATGGATGAATTTGACCCAAAAGATCAAAGGACCATTGTTGAAATGGCCATAATGTAACAAATGGAATTAAATCTATAGCTAGATTGTGAATCAAATTCTCATGGATCTGACATTACTTACAAGACTTACCATATTTGATCACCTCTTGCTCCATATTCGGCCAATAGTAACTAGCTCTAATATGTTTATGAGCTAATGTCAAGCCACTTGAGTGGTATCCACAAATGACTTTGTGTACATCTATTAATGTGCATTTGGTCTCATCGGGTTCTAGACATCTAAGGAGTGTTCCATCAAGACCTCTCCTAAACAAGTCATTAGTAATAATAACATGTCGTGAAGCATTATAGATAAGGTGACATTTTTCGTTCAAGGTTAAATTGTCTGAGATGGTTTGGTCATGTAAGTAAGAGTATATGTGGTGGTAGTGAGATGAGTTGTGTCCTATAATAGAATAGATCATCCTAGATTTGGGAGATTCATAAGCAAGGTAGAGTAATGTTTCCACTAGGAACTCATATCAGAGATCATTTTCTGGCATTAGTAACAAGGAAGCAAGAGTAGCCATGGCATCAACCATTTTTTTGTCTACCCAAGGAATCTATTGAAAATTGATATGAGAAAAGAATTTCTTCAAATCATCCACCATGCACTTATAAGGAATTGATTTCTCATCCTTTGTCTAATATACATTGTTGACCTGATTATTTATAAGTTGTGAATCACCAAAGACATTCAATTGATCCACTCTCCATTCAATTGCAATATTCATTCCATTAATAAGAGATTCATACCCTATGATATTATTTTTATAGGGAAATAGAATCTTGTATGCCTTAGGTAGTGAATACCTCTATGGTGTGATGAACAAGAGTCCAGCACTCGATCCCTATTGTGTGAAGGAACCATCAAAGAATATCACCCAAGTTTGATTTTTAATCATTAGAATTTATTCATCAGGGAAGTCAATGTGTAAGGGAAGAAGACTCTTCATTGGTACTTCTACTAACTGATCAGCAATTGCTTTCCCTTTTATAGCCTTTCATTCAACATACTGAATGTCAAACTTGCTTAGTATCATGACCCACTTAGCCAAACTTCCTATTAGAGCTACTTTGTTGAGTAAGTACTTCAGTGGATCAATTTAGAAACCAATCATGTAGTATGAGTGAGCATGTAGTGTCTCAACTTTTGAGAAGCAAAGACAACTACCAAGCAATACTTCTCAATTAATTCATTTCATAAGAAATCAATGTGCGACTCAGATAGTAGATAGCTCTTTTCCTTGTTATCATTGTCTTCTTTTATCTTCTTGTGCTAGTAAGATACCCAAAGATGATCCTATTGCTGAAATGTACAAGATGAGAGGTTTCATGTGAATAGGAGGCATCAAGATCAATGGATTAGCAAGGTATTATTTTGATAAGTAGGAGATAATTTCCACAGCAAGTCAAATTGTGATATAGCTATTAGGATTTAACTGTGTGATTTTGAGTCAAACTCATTGACCCATGTTTCATGAGTAGTGATTCAACATGAATCCATCTCTCATGAGAATAAATGGAACACTTAGCACTCATTGGATCTAGGTGATTCTCACAAGAGTGAAGCATTGAGACTTCCTGGGAGGTCACCAGGAGGTATTATTTTATCTGTTTTAAGCTCTTCTCACAATCTTGACTCCAATTGTACTTCACACCTTTATGCAGTGTCTTGGTAAAAGGTTTTGACCTATCTGCTATTGTGAGATGAATTTTTGAATGGATTGAAGTCTTCCTTGTAAGCCCCTCATCTGACTAATATTACGAGGTGGAGGCATGTACATGATTGCTTCAACTTTCTCTGGATCAACCTCAATTCCTTTTGCAGACACAATGTAGCCAAGTAATTTCCCAGATGTCACACTAAATGCACACTTCTTGGGGTTAAGTCTCAAATTGAATTTTTCCATGTGATTTAGGATACGTCCCAAATATTGAAGGTGAGTATTATGTTTTGTGCTCTTAACCAGTGTATCATCAACATAGTCCTCCATTGTCTTATGCATCATGTAATGAAAAATATAGTAACTACCCTTTGATATGTACCACCAACATTTTTCAAGCCAAATGGCATCACATTTAAACAAAATGTTCCCCATGCACAAGTGAAAGTAGTTTTTTCCTAATCTTCTGGTGAAATTTTAATTTGATTATAAATATAAAATCTATCCATGAGTGAGTACATTTCATATCCTACTATCATATTCACTATCATATCAATGTTGGAGAGTGGAAAATCATCCTTTAGACATGCTAAGTTCAGATCTTGGAAATCTATATAGACTTTGCTAGATTTTTCGTTCTTGGAAACTAGAACAATGTTTGATATCCATTCTACATAATCAATAGCTCTGATAAAACTAGCTTTCAAAAGCTTTCCAGTTTGTTTTTGACAAGCAATGCAACATGAGGATGCATTTTTCTAAGTTTCTGTTTAATTGATTTAACTCCTAGTGCAATGGACAAGTGATGCATTATGATATTAGGATCTAATCCTAGCATTTCTAAGAATGTCCACATGAATTTTATCTTTTTCTCTTGGAAGAAGGCAATGAATTCCTCCTTTTCTTCTGGAGATAGCGATTGTGCAAGATGTATCATGTGAGGATTTTCTTTTATTCCCAAGTTGACCGACTACAGTGGCTCTATCAATACTGATGACCTTTCCTAAAAATGACTAGGACATGCATCAAATATCTCATCCACAGGTGCCTTATAGAGGTTTTCACCCTTGGATACATCTTTTATTTTTACTTTTTTAGGTTTTGATACTGCCACAATGTGGTTTTCACCATTGAACCTTCTATTTATTTTCTTTTTGATTGTATGATTGATATATTTGATGTTATTTTCAGTCATGTTGACACTTTGCTTGCTGGTGGAAGATGTTACTAGTTTGACAGCATTTAAGTAGCAGGCAAGAGCATAGTCATTCTGGAATGTAGGGACTTCACTAGATGCATTAGAAGTTGACTCTATGAGCTTAGGATCGGTGAGTGAAAGAGATGTGATGAGTTTGATTACATTCACGGTATAATCACTAAATTCTTGGACAAGAAATTTGAGACCTAGAACAACTTCATCTATAAGTGTGTGAATATCTCTGAGTTCTAACATCATTAATCAAAGAATCAATGACACCCATTGGATAAGACTCATCTGACCTAACCCTAGATGCTTCACCTACTTTGAGGAGGTTTCCATAGACATGAACTTGATCTATATCTTTGTCTATAGTTGCCTCTAAGAGAGATTCAAATCCATATTCCTTAGAATCTGTGTTACATGGTGACAGACTTAAAATTCCCCAATAGTGATAGGGATAGACTCTCCTTCATCATCTAGATTTTTATAGAGATACTCAATGTGTAAAGCATGACTAGACTCTTCTTTTTCTTGTTGGATATGATGTGAACCAGTACTATCATCAAAATAAACACTATCACCATCCATGGTGCTGACACGTGGTACAAAATCATCAGGATCAGCAAATAATTTAGCAAGATCATCAAGAATGGGATAAGGATAAGGATCTTCATCATCAACATTGTCTTCATGGTCATTAGACTCAGCTTGTGACTCTTTTTTAGATGATTTTTCAAGTTTTGGTACAAATTTGTTGATCCCTTGATGGAAGGGAATCTTCTTGAAGCCTAGACTAGATGTATCCTAGTTCCTCCTAGCTATCACTTTTATGAGATCAATTAGAGCATTTTTATTGCATCCAATAGGACTAGTTCCCTTGTAGCCAAAGTTTTTTATGAGTTTAAGACCTAGACCATACTTCTCTTGAGTAATTTCATTAGATTATTCTATGAGGTCAACTGGAGTTTCCTCTTTGTAGATCCATGTAGCAATAGCTCTATTTTCACTTTCCTCCTCAAGAGAGACTATAGCTTTGAAAAATGTACCATTATACTTGGTTTGAGGTGTCAACACAAAAGGTCTCTTCACTTTAGATAGTCTCCCATAATGATAAGGAGATTTAGGAAGAGATGTCAAAGATAGAACATGTTCCATTTGATATTCACCCATTCTAGTTTCTTTTTGTTGTAGTGACTATTCAATTTTCTTTAGCTTGTTATCATGGTAATCTATAGACCCTCTATTCATAGGTATGAATTTTGTAATAGATTTAAGCATGTTATAGGTATAGCTAGTACTTGTAGGTATAGTGACTTCAGAGCCATGAAATGGGAACTTTACACATTAATGATAAGTGGAAAGTATAGCATGCATCTCATGTATCCCTAGTCTTCCTAGTACAATATTGTAAGATAAGGGAATGTCCAAGACTTGACAAGTGACATCCCTTTCGATAGGACCAACCTGAAAAGTAACACAACAAGACACAAATATTTTTGCTTGACTTCATCATATGCTTTGATAGTTATCTTATGACAAGGGTTAATAGAATCTTCAAAATATTCTAATTATCTGAGCAAAGAAGTAGAGAAAATATTAAAATTAGCTCCATAATCGATAAACATGTGTCAAACACATTTCTGGTGTATCATGACCTCAATGTGTAGAGGTTGATTATGTGGATGATTTAGTGAATTGTCATCCTCCTTAGAGAAGGACATATATTAAGGTGAAGTCAAATGACCTACTATAGATTGGAACCTCTTAAGATCAAGATCTTGAGGAATATTTTCTTCAGTGAGGGCTTTGTCGAGAATCTACCTATGAGTAGGCAAGATTTTAAGCAGTTCAAAGATAGTGATTTAAGAATTTATTTGTTGTAATTGATAGAGTATACTGTAACTAGCAAGTTTTTTTCCTTTGCCACATAGACTAGCAAGATGTTTGTCTTTGAGTTGTTCTATCTTAGGAGTAGAAGGTGCAAGGTCTTTGAGTACTAACTTGGCACAAAAATGTGTAATAGCATTGACACAAGTTTTTGATGACTCATTGTTAGATGTGTTGGAAGCAGGACCTCTTAAGACAAATGATGTCTTAGGTTTAGTTTTGTCTTGTTTACCCTTGATGGTGATAACATCATAGTATTCAACACTGACTTTTTCGACCATATGGATTATCTCATCATTATTGTTAGAGTATGTAGAGTTGACCTTATTGTTAGGTTTTGGTTTCAAGTTTTCTCCTTTTTCATATTTAGAGAATGGCTCCTTGAAATCCTTATGATCTAAGTTCTTGTTATGTCCATCGACAACAATATCACCATCATCAATTAGATCTTAGCTTTTGTGATGCAAGTTCATACAGTTGCTGGTTTTATGTTATTTTTTTTGGTGGTATTTACAAAATAAAGTTTCATTCCACCATGGTGGCCATGCTTGCGGATCATAAGGACAAGAATTATTTAATTGAGAAATTGTTTTGTTTTGTAATAAGGTCTTGTAAACCATGTCCAAAGGTTCACCAAGAGGTGTAAAATCTCATTTAGGGCATGTAGCCCATGAGTTCCTTGGTTTGTTCTTAGATGTCTTATTATCAAGAGGAGGTTTCTCAACATTCTTGGATAATCTAAGATTATCTGTAAGATTGAACATTGCCTTAGCAAGTTTAGGAGTAATGTTGTCAACAACTATGTCATATACAACCTCTCAATTTTTGTTCACATACTTGGACTTGTCTTTATTAGAGGTTGACCCTTCTTTAGTGTCATTTTGAAGGGTTATTTCACCCTTTTTGACCATGAATTCCTCTATCTGGATAACTTGTGTGACCATGACTTCAAAGGTACATGGACCTTGAATTTGAAATCTATATCCAAAATTAGGTAGGAGGTTTTCCATAAAGATGTCAAGTTTCTTAATTTCTAGAATTTTGCATGACTATTTAGTGTAAAGTTGTCTCCATCTCTGAAGAAATGTGAGGAAAGGTTCCCCAACTCTTTGTTTAAGGTTGCACAAGTCTCAAATATTAACCAGGTGTTATATATTGTGAGAGTAATGTTGGACAAAAAAGTTAGAAATTTCATGAATGTTTTGATACCAATAGGCAAATGTGAGAACCACTCCATAGCCTGACCACCTAGACTTCTAGGGAATAGAAGAATGAGATATGTCTGATTATGCATAAATTCCATAGACAAGGCTCCAAATTCCCACAAATGATCTTGGGGATTCGTGGTTCCAAAGTATTTATCATACTTAGGTAATTCAACTCCTCTTCGAAAAGGAGGCATGTTTATACTCTTGTCAAAGGGAAATGGACAAAGAGCATCTAAGGTGTACATTTTTGTAGTTTTGTCTTTATCACTCATCATTTGAGCTAACTGGTCTTGCATGATTTTTAATTATTTTTTCAATTTGGAAGTCTCATTTTCCTCTTCATTCATAATGATGGTTTCAACATTAAAGTGATGAGGTGGCTTGGCTCCCTCTAGGCAAAGTTTGAGAAAGCATTTCTCTTTCTCTTCATTGAGCAAGATTTCCATGACCTTTTGGAAGTTTTTTTCCTTATGACATTTCTTAATATGATTAGGGAGTACTTCTACCTCTTCTTTATTCTCATCAATAAAGAGAGGTTCCTTATGTCTTTCATCCCTATTTTGATCTTGGTCTCTACTTTGTTCTCCATTTTTGATTTCTTGATCAGCCATAATAGAAATGTGATAAGTTTCATTATATGTTGGTTGAAAAGGTTTCCTAAATAAAATTTCAGCTATATTGTTTGGAGACATATGACCTTTGCTAGTTTCAGGATCCTATTGATACAAGGGGTTCCTAGTTTGTTGTAAGTTTATAGAGAACATTGTCTAAACAAGAGATAATCTGATAGGTGAGGGAGATCATGAAGATTCCTCACTAGATGAATTAGAGATAGACCATGGATGAACTAAAGAGTGACCTCTTCTATGATTACTACCCCTAGCTCTATCTCATTTAGGTCTTCGAGGATAAAATATGTTTCCACTTCTTGTTGCCACAATTATAGACAAGGACAAAAAGTAAAAGCTTAAACAAGGACCACACTAGAATGTAGTCTCAAAAAGAAAGATAAGCATATTGTATACTAAGGTATGAGTCATCTGAGTAATGGCTAGAAAAACTAAAGATTATGACTATCATGACACAAAGTATGACAAGCACCAAAGACCAAGGATAAAGTAAACAAGAGTAAAGACTAGTTTGGCATGTAAGTCACAAGTCATTCACTAAGTAAGAAGCCTCTATTTGACACTATTTATAGATAGAGAAGAGGTAACAAGTTGTAGGTACAGATTAGATTTAGAGTGTAGGTAGCTCTGACAAAAAAAATGTATAGTTGATAGGCACAATTATGCGCAAGGATTCATAGGGATCCACGCAAAAAGACACAGAGACCTAGGAAAAGATTCAAAATGGTAGATTTTACAAAGGTTTCTCATGCAAGGACTTGTACAAAGCTACATGAGGATGTGCTAAACTAACAAAAGTATAGGGTTTTGACAAACAAGATAGATCTGCAAGATCTCAAGCAGAGATTCTTACAAGGCCATGCAAAAACTTGGACAAGACCACATGAAGAAACATAAAAAAAAAAAAGAATTTTGCATGAGATTTTGGAAAATTGGGTGCAAAAATAGAGACCAGACTGACAAAAGAGATTGAATTTCAAAGAGGTTTTTCAAGTTTTAGGCAATTCTAGACAGATTGTTGGTTGAAAGCAGTAGCTCCAAACAACCCAACTGAGGACAAAGAAACTTGAAAGAGTGGGGGAGTCTTGACCTTAAGTTTGTTTGGCCACTTTTAACAATTTTTAAAGACTCGATAACAAACATGCTTTTATCTATAAAACAAAAAATTGGTAGAGAAGGCAAAACCTTTGTCCCACAACTTATGTGCATGCACACACCTCACACAACCATGTCACCCCTAGAAGGTGCTTGTGTTTTTGGTGTATTTAAAGGGCTCAATATCATATATGTTGAATAAACACCCTTTTGGTAGGGGTCAAGTGCATATACCACCTTCCAAAACTTAGTTGCATGCTTATGGTGAGTTCTATAGGAGAGATTCTTCCCCCTCCTTGCATAAATATTATTCCTCTTTTCAGAGGTGAACTAAGTAGCAACTAACTAAGAATTTTTTTCTTGGTTTCTATTCATACTAATCCTTGATGGCTTTGCAAGTGAATTTAAAGCTAGCAACCCACACTAGCATCTGTAAGTGCACACACTTGACTAGCAAGACTAGGATTAGCATCAACCAGTGCAATTTATAGACCCTCTTCTTAATATGTGATATCAAAATGAAGAAGAGGAAATTAATATGGCTTTGGATTCTTTCACTCAATAAATTTGCTTTATTATATTGATGTGGAATCTCTAGAAAAAGGAGTGTACTCACTTGGGTCATTCCCAGAGGTTGGATCACTCCAGCAGACCCTCTAAAGGATGACGCATACTATGGTGGTTTGAATCTAAGGGTCTAAGTTTCTGATTTCCCTCAAGGGGAAAGAGCATACTCCTCTACCTCATTTCCTTGCCCAAATATGCAAGACATTTTAATCACTGAGTTAGCTTAATCGATCCCACTTTGGCCTATTCCAAGACTTTAATCCCCTAAAAGGAAATCATCATCTCTTCATTAAAGGCTTCATTTGGGAGAACCACTAACTTGCTTGCCTCCCTCAGATGTCTTTTTTTAAAGACTTCTAGGTTTTTGATTTACCCTTGGTCATGACCTCCAAGTGGTAAAGAGCATACTCCCCTATTCCCCTATCCTACACCCTATGAAGTTCACAAGCCCTATTTATACTATGTGTGAAAAGCCATAAAAGAAGACACAACATTTAAGTGGGTTTGAAATAAGTCTTCATCATGCATATCTTTGACAACCATCATGCATTCACACAATCAATATATTTTTGAAATGTTTAGATAAAAAGTGTCTTCATCAAGCATCCTCCAAACCTTGGTTATGCTATAGAAAAAGAGAAATTTGAAAAAATTCTTCAAAGGAAAACTGTTAGTCAAACATCATTAAAAGTTATAATTTGAAAAGTGTTGTAACAAAATTTCATGTGAAATCTTGCATAGACCCGCGCAAGGAAATGGAGTGCACCATGCAAGAAAACATGCCTTTATGCATTTCTTCACATGAGAAAGTGTAGAGGAAGATGCAAAATCTTCAGGTCTTCATGTGAAAAATGAGATTTCTTATGCAAAAATCTAGAAACTTGTATGAACAAATGCAACAGAACAATAGTAAATGCAAAAAAATTAGAAAATGAGGCCAGAAAAATTGATTTTTTTGTACCCCACGGTGGGCACTAGAGATGTGTATGTGAAATGTAGGCCTCAGATCCTCAAAAACACTTCAACATGGTCATTATATGTGAAACCATCCTAGAATTAACATTGAATTGTTCATCTAAAATAGTTTGACAGATTGACCTGTTGCCTTCTAACTAGAAGGATTATGCCTTTGCTCTCTGAATGAGAAGCAGGCAACTAGACCTCTAGAATGAAGGATTTTAGCGAAATGAGAATGCAAATTACACTAGATGGAATGTAATTAAGCTAAGAAATGAAAGAGCATAGTATGCTAAATCAATGCATATTTAAAATCTAAATGATATTACAATGCAAGAAATAAAGCTATGACAATGTGAGCAAGATGAGCAAGAATTCTAGCACAAGTTCAATGCAAATTCCAAAATTCTTCCTCATGTAATGAAGAATGGAGAGCTTCTTTTATTTCAGTAATGAAGAATGAAGAATGGAGTGCCTTGAGTAATGAGGACATAAGATTCAGATTGTGTTGAATTTTAAGAATCAATGATGTGTGTACGTGAAATGTGGGCCTCAGATCCTCATACACACTTCAACACGGTCATTATATGTGAAACCATCCTAGAATGAACATTGAATTGTTCATCTAAAATAGTTTGACAAATCAACCTATTTCCTTCTAACTAGAAGGGTTATGCCTTTTCTCTCAGAATGACAAGCAGGTAACCAAACCTCTAGAATGAAGAATTCTAGCTAAATGATGATGCAAATTACACTGGATGGAATGCAATTAAGCTAAGAAATGAAAGAGCATAGTATGCTAAATGGATGCATATTTAAAATCTAAATGATATTACAATGCAAGAAATAAAGCTATGACAATGCGAGCAAGATGAGCAAGAATTCCAACATAAGTTTGATAGGAATTCCAAAATTCTTCCTCCTGTAATGAAGAATGGAGAGCTTCTTTTATAGAATCCAAGAGATGATTGACTAATGAGATTAATCAGAATGGATGATCAAGATTGAAGAGGAGAGCTAGTCATACAGGAAACTTCCTCGGGAAAAGGGAGTTAACTGGTTGCCTTTGAGTGATAAAGGAATTTAACTGACTGCCTTTTGAGTGATAAAAGGAGTTAATTGATTCCTTTTTTAGTGATAAAAGGAGTTAACTGATTCATTTTTTAGTGATAAAAGGAGTTAATTGATTTCCTTTTGAGTGATAAAAGGAGTTAATCCCTTTTCAAGAATATTTAATTTAATAAAATTGAATATGACCTCATAAATGAATATCTTTAGTTAATTGAATAATTAAATTCAATAATCAAATAGAGGAGATATCTTATTAAATTAAATGTATTTAATTTCCTCATACATTAGCTAAACAGGATATTTTAATTTAATTAAAGTAGAATACTTATAATTAAATTAAATTAAATCAATAGGTTTATGTAGCTAATTCGAATCAATACTTAGGAATTAAATAAATAGTGTGACTAATGCAAATTAGGTTTTTCTACATTTGACACCTAGGTCAAGTAGCGATTATCAGAATTACAGTTGCCTAGTGAAATAGGACTTAGGAATAGTTGAATAGACCAAAGTTGGTTGATATGGAAATGTGCCAATTTTGGGGTATTATACTATGCTTTCCCTTTGGCAACCTCTCCTTCATCAAATATTTCCAAACCAAGTCTCCAACCTACAACTAGACATATCTCTATTCTTTTCATTTGTTTGTTTATATTTCTTTGCACTCTTCTCAAATGCCAATCTCATTGAGTCATGAATCTCCTTCATACTTTATGAAAACACCTCTCCATGAGCATTGATTGAAGTGTTTGAAGGTTATTGCTTGAGTTCTAAAATTCCTCTTGGATTTTTCCCATATACAATCTAAAAGGGACTCTTCCCTATACTCTTGTTGATTGAATCATTCAAAGCAAACTCTTCTTGTGATAGGATTGATTTCCACTTGTCTCCATATTGTTTTATCAAGCACCTAAGAGGATTTCCAAGAGATTTATTGACCACCTCTGTCTTTCCATCCATTTGTGGATGGTAGGTAGAGCTAAAACTCATATTGGTTCCCAACTTTTTCCACAAGGTCCTCCAAAAGTGACCAATAAACTTTACATCCCTGTCTGATAGTATAGTCTAAGGCAAACCATGTATCCTAAAAATTTCTTTGAAATAAAAAATTGCAATTGTTGATGCATCATTAGTACTTTTACAAGGGATGAAGTGGGTCATTTTACTAAACATGTCCACTACAACATAAATGTTATCATTTCCCCTTTTTTTTCTTGGAAATCCCATCACAAAGTCCATGATGCAACTCTCCTAAGGCCTTTTAGGAATAAGTAAAGGTTGATATAGTCATGCATTTGTGGATGTACCCTTGGCTCTTTGATAGATTATACATGTCTCTACAATCTTCCTTACTTCAATATGAAGCTTTGACCAATAATAGAACCTTCTTACCTATTCTAAGGTCTTGTTTGAGCCAAAATGTCCTCCCATGTTTCTTGTGTGTTTCTCCCTAATGATGTTCTCCCTCATTGAACATTGTGGAATACAAAGATAGTGTAATTTGAGTGGTAGTCCATTTTAAATCAAATACTCTAAATATTTAGTATGATAAGCCTTAGAAAAGTCAAAGCATCCTTATAGATATCTTTGAAATCACCATCATCTTTATACATGTCTTTTAAAGAGTTAATCCCTACACTTTGGAGTTGGATTTCTTGCACCACTAGATCCCTCCTACTTAGTGCATCTGCCACTTTATTGTGAACTCCCTTCTTGTGTCTTATTGAAAATTTGTAGGCTTGAATTGATTCTGTCCATTTCATGTGTTTGTGGCTTATTTTCTCTTGACTATTTAAGAATCTCAAGGCTTGATTGTCTGTGAAGACCAAAAACTCTTTTAGAGTGAGGTAGTGCCTCCATTTCTTCAATGATTGTACTAGGGCATATAGTTCCAAGTCATGAGAGGAATACTTCCTCTTTTCTTCATTCAATTTCTCACTGAAAAAGGCTATTGGCCTACCCTCCTGGCTCAAGATAGCCCCTATAGCTAGTTTTGAAGCATCACATTCAATAGTGAATATCTTATGAAAATTAGGGAATTTTATGATAGGTTTCTCCATTATACTTTTCTTCAGCATTTGGGAATCTTAATTTGCATCCTTGTTCCACACAAACTTTTACATTTTCCTACCCTTGATGGTCTCAAGGATAGCAGCACACAACTAACTAAATTTTCTAATGAACCTTCGATAGAAACAAGCAAGTCCATGAAATCTCCTACTTCAATCATGGTCCTAGGAGAAGGCCAACTCAAGATGGCTTCCACCTTCTCAAGATCCATTTTCATGTTCCCTTCTAAGATTAAAAATCCCAAGGAAACAAGTTCTCTCTACATAAAAACACATTTTTCCAAATTTACGAAAAAAAAATTTCATGTAACCTTTGCAAAACCAAGTTAAGATGTTCTAAATGATCCTCCTCACTCTTACTAAAAATAAGGATGTCATCAAGGTACACTGTGAAAAATTTCCCAAGAAATGGTTTGAGCACTTCATTCATGAGTCTCATGAAGGTGCTTGAAGCATTTGATAGACCAAAAGGAATTACTCTCCATTCATTAAAGCCCTCATTGGTTTTAAATGCAATTTTCAATTCATCACCATCCCTAATCCTTATTTGGTGATAGCCACACTTCAAGTCTATCTTGGAATATTACCTTACTCTCCCTAGTTGATCCAAAAGGTTTTCTATTCTAGGCATAGGGAACCTTTACCTAATTATGATTATATTTATGGCTCTAGAATCAGTGCACAATCTCCATATGCCTTCCTTCTTAGGGGCTAAAAGGGTAGATATTGCACAAGGGTTGAGGATTTTTGTTATCAAAACCCTCATCTAAGAGTTATTTTATTTATCTTTTCATTTTCTTATTCTTCTTTAGAGTCAATTTGTATGTTTCTTTGTTAGGAAAGATTTCTCCTGGGATCATATCTATGTTGTGACTTATATCTCTAATTGGGGGCAACTCATTTGGCAACTCCTTAGTGACAATGTCCTTATACTAGTTGAATAGGTCTACAACTTCTTTAGGACCTACATGTCTCAAGGGTTTTACTTCCTTCACAACCTTCTTAGGTCTATCATACTTAGGTAAAATCACTATGGCATATCATGGAGCCTTTTCCTACTTCACAGTTTTTTGAAACTCTTTTCCATGTACAAACAAAAATTTAGGATCCTTTTGTTCTTTTGCAAAATTTGGTAGGGGTAAGAGTTTTACCTTTTTACCTTTGTATTTGATTATGTATGTGTTCAACCTTCCATCATGATGAGCCTCTACATCATATTTCTAAGGTCTCCCTAGTAGCAAATGTTAGAGTGGGCTTGTTGTTGCACCAAAATATTGATCTGTCAATGCCTGATACAACCACTCAACTTATAGTAAAAAAGAGGTGGTTAAGCCCTTGTCATGAATCTCGAGGGGAATACTAAACAAATTTCCAACAATCTCCCCCTCAGCGTTACCTAAGGGTCTGAGGATTCAAACTTGTAACCAAGATCTACTACCACTTGTTAGAGTGGGGTTGTCATTGCACCAAAAGATTGATCTATCAATGCCCTATACAACCACTCAACTTATAGTACACACAAGAGGCAGTGAAGCCCTTGTCACAAATCCTAAGGGGAGTGCTGAAAAAATTTCCAATAGAAAATGGAAAGCATCCATTGGAACAATATCATAGAGGACTTTTTCTTTATATTTTCCAAGTTGGAATTCCACCCAAGGTTGCTCCTCTATGACATTTTGTTGCTTCTTTATGAACCATGACACCTCATAAGGGTTTGGATGTGGCACCCTTCTCAACTTAAATTTCTTTACTACTTCTTCAGACACCAAGTTGTCTATAGACCCACTATCAATTAGGGGCTAAAAGGGTAGGTACTACACAAGGAATGAGGCTTTTTGTTATCAAACCCTTATCTAAGAGTTATTTTTTTTATCTTTACATTTCCTTATTCTTCACTAGAGTCACTTTTTATGTTGCTTTGTTAGGCAAGGTTTTTCCTAGCATCAAATCTATATTGTGACTTATATCTCTGATTGGGGGCTACTCATTTGGCAACTCCTTAGTGACAATGTCTTTATATTGGTCTAATAGGTCTGCAACTTCTCTAGGACCTACATTTCTAAAGGATTTTACTTCCTTCACAACCTTCTAAGGCCTATCATCCTTAGGTAAAATCATTATGGCATATCATAGATCCTTTTCTTGCTTGACAGTTTTTAGAAACTCTTTTCCATCTACAAACAAAAATTTAGGATCTTTTTGCTCTTCTGTAGAATCTGGTAGGGGTAAGAGAGTTACCTTTTCACCTTTTTATTTTATTGTGTATGTGTTCAACCTTCCATCATGGTGAGCCTCTACATCATATTTCCAAGGTCTCCCTAGTAGAAAATGTTAGAGTGGGGTTGTTGTTGCACCAAAAGATTGATCTATCAATACTCGATACAACCAATCAACTTATAGTACATAGGAGGAAATTAAGCCCTTGTGATGAATCTTGAGGGGACCATTGAATAAATTTCCAACAATCTTTCCCTTAGCATACCCAAGGGTCTAAGGATTCAAACTTGTGACCAAGCTCTAACACCACTTGTTAGAGTGGGGTTGTCATTGCACCAAAAGACCAATCTATCAATGCCCAATACAACCACTCAACTTATAGTACATAGGAGGTGTTTAAGCCCTTTTCATGAATCTTGAGGGGAGTGTTGAACAAATTTCCAACAGAAAATGGTAGGCATCCATTGGAACAATATCATAGAGGACTTTATCTTTATATTTTCCAATTTGGAATTCTACCCAAGCTTGCTCCTCTATGATAGTTTATTGCTTATTTATGAGCCATGACACCTCATAAGGGTTTGGATCTAGTATTCTTCTCAACTTAATTTTTTTACTACTTCTTTAGATGCAAAGTTGTCTCTAGGTCGTCTATCAATTAGCATTCTACAGACTTTGTCTCCATACTTGTAGGTGACTCTAAATAGATTCTTTCTCTAAGGTGGTTCATGAGTGCTTGAAGCATTCAATATAGTCATCCTCATCATAAGAGCCTCTCCCTTCTTAGGAATTGGATAAGATCCTTGTATATCTTCCTCTTGATTGGCTTCTTCTCTAACTATATTTTCCATCCTCTCAGTTTGATTCTTTTCCTTTTTTGGAGACTTTGATGCCAAGTGTGTTAGGATAAACCACGGATAGAAATAAAAAACTACATGCAAATATAACCAATAACAAAAATAATAGAACACACAGAAATGAACACAAGGCACCAAGATTTAACGTGGTTCACCCAATCCCTAGGCTACGTCCACCAAACAGCAAGTCCGATCTTATTACTATCCAGTGATTACAACCTGATTACAATCCGTAATCCCTTACAGCTCAATACCGCCGCAAGAACCAATTTCGTATCAACACACATATAAAATACCCAACCCTAAGCCCTTTTTATACAAGTATTAAACCGCTTTAGGGTTATAACATGTCAGCCATATGTTGGCCATAATATGTCGGCTACCATGTCGACTACCATGTCAGCTACTTCCAAAAAAAAAAAAAAAACCCCACTATTTATGAAGTATGTACAGTACTTTCCTGATCAGTCACCATAATCTAACAATCTCCCACTTGGGGACTGATCAGGCTCCACACTAAACAACAATCTCCCACTTGGAGACTGATCCTGTAGCAATACAACTACCGCATGGGGCTCCCACTAGATCAAACCACCCTAGACTCTGCTGTTCTTTTATTCACATTTAGTCTAAAAGACCAACTGAAGTTGAAGAGGAGTTCAGCTTCTCCCTTGTGACAACCTTTGTCAACATATCTGCTAGATTTTCATTGGTATGTATCTTCTCCAGCTTTAACTGTCCATCCTCCAAAACTGACCGAATGAAATGGTACCGCAACTGTATGTGTTTGGTCTTAGAATGCAAAGCTGAATTCTTAGCAAGATGAATGGCACTCTGACTATCTGTGAACAAATAATTATCCTTCTGAGAATGTCCCAATTCTTCCAAGAAGAACTGAAGCCATATCATCTCTTTGGTTGCCTCTGTAGCAGCAACATACTCTGCCTCTGTAGTGGAGAGAGCATTAATCTTCTGTAGCCTAGAAACCCAGCTCACGGCTGCCCCACCAATAGTAAAGACATAACCTATAGTACTCCGCCTGGTATCAATATCCCCAGCCAAATCTGAGTCAACATAGCCCTGTAAATCAGTAGTAGAGTCCCCAAAGTGTAAACACTTATTGGATGTTCCTCTCAAATATCTGAGAATCCACTTGACAGCATTCCAATGCTCAAAACCTGGATGACTCATATACCTGCTAACAACTCCCACTGCATGTGCAATATCTGGCCTAGTGCATACCATAGCATACATCAAACTTCCTACAGCTGAAGCATAGGGTACCTTGGACATCTTATCCTCCTCTTCCTGTGTCTTGGGACACATCTCCTTAGTCAATTTCAAATGACCAGGTAAAGGTGTGCTGACAGCTTTAGCAGTCTCCATAGAGAAATGTTGCAACACCTTCTCAACATAATCAGCTTGAGATAGCATCAATGTTCTGTTCTTCCTATCTCTGCAAATCTTCATACCAAGGATTTGTTTTGCTGCCCCCAAATCCTTCATAGCAAATGCATGTGCTAACTGGCATTTTAGCCCCTTAATATGATGCATGTTAGACCCAGCTATAAGCATATCATCAACATATATACATAAAATAATGTAGCTATCATCATCCAACCTCTTAAAATAAACACAGTAATCTGAATGACACCTGTTATATCCATGCTCATGCATAAAACTGTCAAATTTCAGATACCATTGCCGAGGTGCTTGCTTCAGGCCATATAAACTTTTCTTCAATTTGCACACTAAGTTCTCCTTACCTTTGACCTCAAAACCCTGTGGCTGAGCCATATATATTTCTTCATCCAAATCACCATGAAGAAAGGTTGTTTTAACATCCATCTGCTCTAAATGCAAATCTTTAGTAGCCACAAGACTTAAAACAGTACGAATAGAAGTCATTTTAACAACAGGAGAAAATATCTCATCAAAATCAATTCCCTTTTTTTGTGCAAATCCTTTTACAACTAACCTGGCCTTAAATCATTTCTTACCTCCTTCCTCTTCTTTCAACCTGTAAACCCATTTATTCTGTAAAGCCTTTTTACCTACAGGCAACTTGCACAAATCCCATGTCTTATTTTTCAGCAAATAGTCAATTTCATCTTTCATTGTAGACTCCCACTGAATCTTAGTATCCACCTGCACAGCTTCATCATAACTTTCAGGTTCACCAGCATCAGTAAGTAAAATAGAATACAAAGAGGGAGAAAACCTTTGTGGAGGTCTAATTGGCCTTGTTGACCGTCTAACATTCACTGGTGTGTGTGGTATTTGTTGTTGTAGTTGTTGCACATCATGAGGAATGGCTGGAACATCAGCTTTTGGAGTATCATCCAACACTACATAATCATCTTCTTTCTTCTCATGTTGCTGCAACAGATCTTTGTACAACACTTTTTCATTGAATATGACATCTCAGCTTCTTATAATTTTATGATTTTCAAAATTCCAAAGCCTATAGCCAAATTCATTAATGCCATATCCAACAAAGACACATTTCTTTGATTTCGCTTCTAGCTTGGTTCTATTTTCAGAGTCTATATGAGCAAAAGCTTCACAACCGAAGGTCTTGAGAAAAGAATAACTCACCTTCTTACCAGTCCATGCTTCCTCTAGAATACCACAGCCCAAAGGAGTAGAGGGACCTCTATTAATCAAATATACTATAGTATTGACAGCCTCCACCCACATGTGTAAGGGCAACCCAGCATGCAACCTCATGCTCCTTGCGCACTCCATTATAGTCCTGTTCATGCGTTCAGCCACTCCATTTTCCTGTGGAGTCCTTGGAACAGTTTTTTGTCTACGAATACCATTAGTGGAGCAATAATCTTCAAATTCATGATAGCAATACTCACCACCATTATCAGATCTGAGACATTTTAGTTTCTTACCAGTCTCATTTTCAACCAAGCATTTCCATTTCTTAAAAGTTTGAAATACATCAGATTTTTGTCTAAGGAAATAAACCCATACTTTTCTAGTTGTGTCATCAATAAATGTAACATAATAATGAGAGCCACCAAGGGAAGATACCTGAGCCGGTCCCCATACATCTGTATGCACAAGCTCTAATTTCTCCTTTTTGTTTTCCTTCCCTGTCTTTACAAAACTCACTCTCTTTTGTTTTCCATACACACAACTTTCACAGAAATCCATATTCACACATTTTAGACCTGGTAAAACTTTCCTTGAATGAAGTACTTTCATACCTTTCTCACTCATGTGCCCAAGTCTATTATGCCACAACACTGTATCAGAATCTATAGTAGCTATTTGTTCTCCCTGCTCAACTGTAGTAATTGTTCCTGAATATTCATTTTTCTCTGAAACAATCAAAGTAGAAGGAACAATATGACCTGTACAAAGATATAAGGTGCCTACTTTCACACCTTTTGCTACTACAAGGGAACCTTTTGAAACCTTCCAATTTTTATCATTAAAAGTAATTACACAACCCTCATCACCGAGTTGCCCTGCTGAAATTAAATTCCTACTCAGCTTTGGAACATGTCTTACCTCATGTAGTAGCCAATGATTCCCATTCTGCAACTTAATCTTAATTTTTCCCTTTCCAACAATCTGACAGGGTTCATTATCCCCCAAATAAACAAGCCCAAAATCCCCTTGGACATAATCAATGAAATAACCTCTATGAGGTGTAGCATGAAAAGAAGCACCAGAATCTAAAACCCATGAATCATCAACACTCTCTAAAGATAGAAGCAAAGCATCCTCTTCGGATTTATTACTTACCACATTTGCCTCTTTGTCTCCATCTGATTTATCTCCTTCATTTTTCTTTCGAGTCCAGCAATCTTTCTTTTTGTGCCCTAGTTTCCCACAATACCAGCAATCATTTGGTCCTCTCAATTGAGACCTCCTCCCCTTTGACTTTCCTCTTGATTTCCCACGATTTCCAAAGTTACTTCCTCTTTCAATCATTCTGCCCCTGCTTTGTGCATTTAAAGCACTTCCTGATGTAGATCCACCTGAGGATTTTCTATGAGTTTCCTCACTTAAAATAACACCGATCACATCATCATATTTTAGGGTACTTGATCCAGGAACAGAATTACTCACCGTCATTACCAAGCCATTCCAGCTTTCAGGAAAAGAACACAAAATCAAGAGAGCCCTAATTTCTTCATCAAAATTGATACCCACAGAAGATAATTGACTAGTAATAGTATTAAACTCATTTAAATGATCTGCAACAGATCCACCTTCTGCCATTTTCATATTAAATAAACGCTTCATGAGAAATACCTTATTTGAAGCGGAGGGCTTTTCATACAGTGTCGCTAGGGTTTTCATCAAATCTTCTGTCGTCTTTGCTTTTGTAATATTAAATGCCACCGATGGTGCCAAGCATAACCGAATGCTTCCGAGTGCCTTTCTGTCCAAAAGATCCCATTCAGCCTCTGACATAGTTCCCTGATTCTTGGCTTTTCCTTCCAACGGCTTCCATAAATCCTTCTGATATAAATAGTCTTCCATTTGCATCTTCCATAACTGGAAGTTTTGCCCATTAAACCTATCAACCCTCAGCTTACCATCATCTGCCATTGCTCCCACTCAACCGTGAGACTCCCACTTAACCGTGAGACTTTCCTGTAGAGGATAACTGAGAAACAACTAGGCTCTGATACCACTTGTTAGGATAAACCATGGACAGAAACAAAAAACTACATGCAAATATAACCAATAACAAAAATAATAGAACACACAGAAATGAACACAAGGCACCAAGATTTAATGTGGTTCACCCAATCCCTGGGCTACATCCACCAAACAGCAAGTCCGATCTTATTACAATCCAGTGATTACAACCTGATTACAATCCATAATCCCTTACAGCTCAATACCGCCGCAAGAACCAATTTCGTATCACCACACATATAAAATACCCAACCCTAAGCCCTTTTTATACAAGTATTAAACTGCTTTAGGGTTATAACATGTCGGCCATATGTCGGCCATAATATGTCGGCTACCATGTCGACTACCATGTCGGCTACTTCCAAAAAAAAAAAAAATTTGGGGCAATGCCCTGAACCCCACTATTTATGAAGTATGTACAGTACTTTCCTGATCAGTCACCACAATCTAACAAAGTGTCTTGGTTGGTTATATCTATAACACCTTGGAGGTCCTAATGATCTCCCTCCAAATCTTTCCCTTGAGTCTCCTCTTCTCCCTCTATGAGATCCCCTAGAATTATTCTCACCAAAGAAATTCTCTTGACTAGTCTCTCTAGAGTCTCTAAGAGTTTTTCCTCTGCTACTACCTAATCCTCTTCCTCTATTGCCAAAGTCTCTCTAGCCTCTTCCTTTTCCTCCTTCAATTTGCTTCCTCTTAATCTTTTCCTCCACTTTTTGATGCCAACTGAAAGCATTTCCAAACTATGTTAGGAGAACACAAACTTAACTCATCTTAGATATTCATCCTCAACCCTTGCATATATCTAGCAAGTTTAACACATTCGGGTTCCACCAACTTAGATTTCATAGTAAGTTTTTGGAATCCTTAGTGTAACTAGAGATGTCCATCTCCTTTTTCCTTAGACTCTATCTCTTCTTATGAAGTAGAATCTCATAGTCCTCAAGTACATAGGCTTCCTTCACCAAGGTCACCATCCTCTTCCATGTATTTATCTATTTTTTCTCCATCTTCATCCTCTCTACTTGAGTGAAATTCTACCAAGATAGGGCTGACCCCTTCAACTTCGATTTAGCTATCTTAACCTTCAAATGCTCTGTTATCTCCTCATAGACAAAGAAAATAGGGAATGCATCAATCTAATACAATACTTCTTTTGGATCCATCTTTCCACTATAAATAGGAAGATCAAGTTTAGTGTCCATGGTCCTTCTCTCCATGGATTTCAAAGTCTTTGGGAACAACCTCTTCTCTACAAGAATATATTCTTCCTCCTCCTGCCAAGGGGTCTCTTCATCACTCCCCTCCTCCATCTTAGACTTAGCACTGTATCCCTTCTTGTCTTTCTCTTTAATTTTTTCCATCTCTTTCCTCATCAACTTTCTTTATACATCCTTCTCCTTCACCACCCTCAATAGTTTATCATTTTTCATTCTATTAGGAAGTTCATTATCATCTCCCTCTTCTGACATGGTTGCAACTTTATCTTTCTCCAAGATCTACTAGTTTCTCTAATAACACTTTGAGTGGAGTCCCCAAATTATATTAAAATTTTCACTTAGAGATGCACAAAACCACTTCCCCAATACAATCTAGGGCTTTTTCAATGGTTCCCAAAAACCCACAACAATATCTAGAGTAGATCTACTTCAAAGTCTAGAACAACTTTAAGGCTCAACAAGACAAAATCTTAAGGCCATATGTTTCAAGGATGGAATATGGTCCTTTTCAAAACTAAGATTCAAATCTCAAATGTTGGAAACACAAACTCTACAAGAATAACTTTTGAAATTCAAACTACACACTCAAACCTCCAAATAGGGCTACAAGGAGAAATCTTGGATTTATGAAGGAAACTTACTTGGAACTCCCCCATAAAAAGTCTTAACCACTTCTAGACTCTTCAATCCACTAATCAACAACCCTTTCCAAGTTAGTACTCCTGACCAATCCCCTAACTCAAGTTGCTTACAATTCTCTCCTAGGCCTAATAGGTCTATTAGGTCACTTTTACAAAGCAAGTAGTATAATTTAAAAACATCTTTCAACAAAACTAATTGGAATAATTTAGTAATATCAAAAATCATCTAAATCCAATGATTTAGGTTCCTACTCCACTATTAGGCCAAGTTGTGTCTCAAAAACCTAATTTTGGACAATCACATTTAGATGCATGTCCAAAGGGTTTGATGTTTCCTCTCCACATCCACTACCTCTTGATCTGAGACCCCAAAAATCTTAAAACACATCCTCTCACCTTCCTTTCCACCAAGGCTTGTATTTTTCCCATGGTGGAATCTTTGGGAGAGAGAGATTTTCTCTTGAAACCCTAGTTAGGGCCTTCCTACGACCAACTTCAAGACTTTAAATAACTTGCAATAAAATCATAAGAAACTAGAAAAACTATTCCAAAACTTTAATAGAACAAGTTGATCCATACAAGTCCGTACAATTGATTATTCAAACAATTTCAATAGGAAAATAGTGGGATTTTATTGATTTCATTCAAAAACATATGTTAGATTTTCCTCCTTTGATGGAGAAAGGTTTTTGAACCTTATTTATAAAATTCCCAAGTAGTTCCAACCAACAAATATGGTTCTGAATGTTAGGATTCAAATCTTGCACCTTTTGCAAAAAGTTGCATTATGCAACATTGAAAACTTTTTGAAAAAGTTATCAAATGTTAACAAACTTTCTAAAACTTTAATCCTAGGCTCTACCTAGGAACCTATAAAGGTTATAATTGTATTTTAACCATTACTAAACCTTCTAGACTACTTTTACCCATTTCTAACTTATAAATTCTCTATCAATGACTAAGGTAGACAACTAGGTTTATAACACACCTAATGTCACCTTGCCTTACAAGTGTTCGAGTAATTATTTGTTTACACTTATTAATTAAATCACTTTGATTTCATTAATTAAGTTGTTTAGTACTCTAGTTACTTAAGCTTACTCTTAGTTGCATATAATTAATATTTCATATTAATTATAATGCGCAAACCTAGTTTTATTTCCCTTTAGGGTTTTGTTCACCTTTAAGGTTGAAGTTTTGTACTTTTTGTTTTCATAACTTGGAATACAATTTTTCTCTCAAACTTTTGAGATTTTTCAACCTCTACTTTTTCATTTTATGGTTTCTCTTCAGTGCAGGTTATTTGCATGTAGGTGTTCTTGGTGATCTACGAAGTTGGTTTTCTCAACTTCTACATGGTATCAAAGCATCCCTGTTGCTTCCTAGTCTAAAGATTCTTGAAGCCATGATTCAGAGATAGAAACCCTAGCTTTTTCAAAGTTTTTTTCTTCAATAGGTAGCAGGGACCTCATGATGAGTCACATTTTTTTCATAAGAGATTTGATGGCTATGAGAAACAAATTGTGGATTTGCAAGCTCTTCTTCAGAAGAGCACTATTTCCTCTCCATCCTCTTCTACCTCATAGGGGTCTATCTTTCAGCCTTCTTCCATCTCTTCATCATCTACACTAGATTTTGGATAGGGTCATGCATTACAAGCTTCCATTGAATCCCTTTCCCAGGTCCCTTGGATACTAGATTTAGGTGTTTCTCACCATACAACATCTTCTCAAGGGGTCTTCTCCTCTATTGAGGCGTCTCCCATTCCTCATATTTTCATGGGGAATTACACTACCCTAACAGTTTGCAAGAAAGGTTTAGTTTGCATTTAGGATGGCATATTCAATGATGTATTTTATGTTCCATCTATGTCTACAAACCTTCTCTTGATTTCTTAAATTACACACAGTGGATCAAGGAAGACAGTTGAGTTCACTATAGATTCAGTCTTCATTTGAGATAATGCAATAAGAGGCCTTATTTCTATATGAATAGTTGATCATACAACCCATCTCTACACCTTCTCACACTTTGGTCCACCATCTCCATTGTTGAAACATAGCTCTCCTCTTTCACGAGAGCATCATGTGGTGCAGTCAGGACACTTGAATCTTTGTATTGTTCCCGAGATTCCTATTTTGACTACCACACCACATCTAGTTGAGGTATTTTCTCTTCAACATGATTCTTCTTTAACTCTACCTAAACCTCCAGTTCCTTTTATCAAGCCTTTGGGTGAACTTGTTGAGGATTCTATAGAGGACATTCATCTCCTCCTTCATGACAATTGTAATACCCCAAAATTGGCTCATTGCCATCTCAACCAATTCTGGTCTATTTCTGATCAATCTTAAAGTCCTATTCTAATAGGCAATTCTCATTCTGCTATTCGTTACTTGACTTAATTGTCAGATGCAGAAAACCTAAATCTACATTCATCATGCTTATTATTTAATTCCTATAGTATTTACACATATTTGTCACATTAAAGCTATTGATTAATATTTGATTTAATTATTAAGTATTTATACTTTAATTAAATTAAATTATATCCTAAGGCTAATGTACTATGGAATTAAATTTATTTAATTTAATAAATATGCCTATCTTAATTAATTAAATGTAATTATTTAATTAAATGGGAAAGGTATTTCTAATTAATTAAAAGAAATTATTTAATTAAATTAGTACTTACTTCTAAATAATTAAACAAAGTTATTTAATTAAATGGGAAGCCATTCCTAATTAATTAAATGAAGTTATTTAATTAAACAAAAGTGTCTCTAATTAATTAAAGATTATTTAATTAAATAGAAAAAGTAATTATGAGAGCATATCTCATTTTATTAAATTAAATATCTCAACAAAATCTCTCTTCAGTTCAAAAAAGGGGAATTTCCAGTTCACTATTGATCAAAAATGAGTTAAATCAGTTAACTCCTTTTTCTACTCAAATTACAATAGTTAATTCCTTATTTTACTCAAATTAAGTCTGTTAACTCCCTTTAATTTGGGAATCTCCCTTTATGACTGAACCTCATCTTCAATCCTGACCGTTGATCTGAATCGATCTCAACCGTTGATGGATTCCATGAGAGTCTATTTAAGAGACCCTCATCTCCTCATTTTGGAGGATGAATTTGGAGAATTTGCATCGAATCGCTGCTGAAATTCATGCTCAAGTTTGCTTACATTTCTTGCATACATTCTCATTCTTAGTTTAATGTCATTTTAGTTTAATCATGCATATGCTTAATCTAGTTTGCTTTATTTGTTCCTAGATTACATTGCATCTTTCATCTTAGATTAATTTGCATTCTCGTTCTTAGCTTAATTTCATTGTCAAATCCTTCATTCTTAGAGGGTCTGGTTGCCTGCACCTTGATTCTGAGGATATTAACAGGCAAAATCCCTTTAGATAGAAGGCAACAGGTCACTTTGCAGGGCAAATTTTGGATGAACAATCCAATGTTCATTCTGAGATGAATCCGCATGCAATGACCGTGTTGAAGTGTGTGTTTTAGCATAGGCCACATTTTCACATATACATTTCTGGCACCCACCGTGGGGCACGAAAATCAATTTTTTTGGCCTCTTTCTGTATTTTTTAAATCTTTTTTCGATTCTTTGTCCGTACTGTTCCGTACAGATTCGGGAATCTTCACGCGAAACTGTTCATTTTTGCGCAAGGATCTAGAATCTTCGCACGAATATTCTTTTCGCATCGCGTGAGAAAGTTCTTTAGCGTGCAAAACTTCACACGAGACCTGTTTCTTCGCGCAAGCCAATTTTCATTTCGTGCAAGCTGAATTTAATTTCGCTCAAGCCGAATTTAATTTTGCGCAAACCAAATTTGATTTCACGCGAGCTGAATTTAATTTCGTGCAAGTGGAATTATATTTCGCGCGAGCCGTAAAACTTCTTCACGTGGACTATTAGGAATTTCATGCGAAACTCTGCTGACAGAGGCAAATTTTTTGCATTGATTTACGTGCTTTCTAATTTTTCTGCTGACTGTTCACAATTTCTAGTGTTTTTGTGTTTTTTGATTTTTTTTTAACAGCATAGCAGCGGTTTGTGGAATAATGGGAAAAGCATGCTAAAGTTGTCAGAAACAGGTAAAAATCTACTAAGCACGTTGCGAGGATCACCAGGTAATCTTCATCAGCTAATAACACTTCATTTGGATCTAAAACAAACATCTTTTTTGTTGAGCTTGTGTGTTTCCTTCTGTATTTTCATTTTACAACACATGCATAAATTGATACTAGGGTGTGATCTCTGTTAGTATTCATTTAGCAGGCTTAGTCTTTAGTGATAGATCTAATTGGCTATCTTGGGTTATTGGACTCGCTAATCTATTGGCCCCTTGTTCCACCCTGTGGTTGCAAGCTCAGCACCACGTTAAATAGAGGAGGGGTCTACAGGACATAAGCGTTAAAGGTTCCACAAGGCAACCCTTTTGTGCTTTTTAGAACTCACTAATTTTTGAGTTGTGGACTCATTTTGGCTTGTGTGAGGGGTTAAATTTTCCACATCTTTGGACTCACCTCACATTAGTTAAAGTGTTAAGTGTACCACCTTGTGCTTTTTGATTTCTTTTAGATAGATTTGTTTTCAGGAATTAACATCTGTACACACATAGTAATTAAGCCCCCATGAACACTATTCGTGGATCTTGAGGGAGTGGGTTCCTAGTGAAACTCCTCTCTAAGACGGATTCCTTATGGGTGGGGAGGATACTTTGAGCATCTCATAGATAGATGAATCTTTGACTTGTTGATTAAGGCATCCTTTCTTCGGAGAGGTTGATAGATCACAGGAAGATGATATCATAGATCTTTAAGAGATAATCTTAGTTTAGCATGTCAGATTAATCTATTTGTTTTGCTTGGGCTAAAGGTGAAAAGGTGTCAAAACCTTGAATCTAGAAGCTAAGTCCCCTTGTGGTATACTATTGTGAGTCGATCACCTTTAGAGAGGGTTAATCGTAGCAAACAATCCCTCTACAGGGAAAACTGTGATGATGGAACCTCAAGTGGTAATAGCCATTTTTTCCATGGTAGTGACAACCACTATATAAATGTCCTTGTGGAAGAAATCTCCATGGGTGTGGTTCATTATGGGTTGTCAGATCTCCCTAGCAACTCTTGAAGATTAAGTTCTCGGACTGTGTCAAAACCTCAGTGCGTCAGGATTGGAGGTCACCCCTGTGAGTCATAAAAGTTGCAAAGTCAAACCATTACTAAATACCTTAGAGAAGCCAACTTTTATTTTCTAGGAATGTGTGCAATGATTGCAAAACCTTTTGAAAATGTACACAAATAGCTCTCTTAGGGATTAGCACAAACTATGTCACTTGATTGTTCATGCGCAAGGTTGCTTTTTCCCTTGCTCATTGTTTTCAGACGTGCTTGAAATCACTTGCTTTTTGTTCTACGTGCCTATTTATTTGCCTGGTTATTGGATCGATCAAAAAATTTGTCAAAATCAGTCACTGTTGTGAAACTGTTCTATCCTTTCATGCAAAATCATTTTGGTCTCACGCGAAATTATTTGTCTCTCACGCGAAATCATTTGGCTCTCGCGCGAAGCCATTTTGTCCTCGCACAAAATTAAAGTTTTGTTGCGCATCTTCACGCGATCCAGAAAACATCCTCACATGAAATTAAAAATTGTTGCTGATTTTTCGTGCAAGATAGAAACATCTTCGCGCAGCCCGTAAAACTTCTTCACGCGGCCTGTAAAGATTTTTTACGTGAGATTTTGTATCAGCATTTACAATTTGGGTCTATTCTAGCTATCTGCGGCCTGTACGCTATCCTTTTCTACGTTTGTTTATCGCTCTCTATTCGCAAATAGTCCTAGAATAGTGACACTTCGCTTAACTGAAACTTGTGTCTTATGCCTTGACTAGTCTCGTCTCATACATAATCTTGGTCCTCATCTTAATGCTTGTCATACTTTGTGTCGCAGTGGTCATAATCTCTGGCTGTTCTAGCCTTTAAATTAGACCATTTGTGACTTAGTGAATATCATTCTTGCTACTATCTTGTCCTTTTTGAGACTCAGTCTTAGTATAGTCCTTGTCCAGATTCTAGCTTCTTGTCCTTGCCTATGACTATCACAACCAGAAGTGGTAACGTGTTTTATCCTGATAATATTAGACGTGGTCATGCTAGGGGTTGTAATCATGGTAGAGGTAGCTTATACACAATCTATATCCAGTTTGGCTAGTGAGGCATCTTCACGGTCTTCCTCACCTGCAAGGTCATCTCAAGTTCAACGAACATTTTCCAATTTGCAACAAATTAGGAATCCTTTTTACCAAACGGATACCGAGATAGGTAGGAGTCCTGCATCGTCAAACACAATGTATGATCCTTTCTCCACAGACCCTTTTGAAACACAACATACAGAAATTGAACAAGTTCCTATAATGACTAATCGTGAACCTGAACGGGGTAGTCATAGTCGATATCAAGAACAACCTAGGGATGACAAGGAGAAAGAGAAAGAAAATGACACTAATGAAGAACAAGAAGAGGTGGAAATCCTTCCTGAACACATAGCAAGATGTCGAAGAGACAAAAACTTTCAGAAGGTCATGGGAATCTTACTCAACGAAGAAAAAGAAAAGTACTTTCTCAAACTCGCCCAAGAGGGAGCTAAACTTCCCACACATTTCAATGTGGAGACCATTATCACATGTGAAGAAGAAACTAAGACCACTAAACTCCAAAAACAACTGAAAATTATGCAAGACCAATTGGCTTAGATGATGCATGAGAAAGAGAAACCCAAAAAGACATACACATTGGATGCTCTTTGTTCATTTCCATTTGACAAAAGTATAAACATGTCGCCTTTCCCAAGAGGCGTAGAACTACCCAAATATGACAAGTACTTTGGTACTATTGATCCCCAAGATCACTTGTGGGAATTTGGTGCTTTGTCTATGGAGTCTATACACAATCAAACATACCTCATGCGTTTATTCCCTAGAAGCCTAGGTGGTCAAGCTTTGGAGTGGTTCTCACATTTACCTCCTGGTATCAAGACGTTTGATGAAATTGCTAATTCATTTGTTCAGAAATATTGTCATAACATTCAACATCCTGTAAATATTTCAGATCTATGCAACCTTAAAGAGAAGGTTGGTGAGCCTTTCCTCACTTTCCTCCAACGGTGGAGACAACTTTATACTAAGTACTCCTGTAAAATCCCAAAAATGGAAAAGCTTGACATTTTCACTGATAACCTCTTACTTGATTTCAGGTATCGAGTTCAACTACAAGGTCCACATACCTTCGAAGACATGATTACACAAGCTATCTGTATCGAAGAATTTATGGTCAAGAAAAGTGAGCTCACTCTTCAGAGAGACACAAAACAAGGTTCCACTTCCAACAGGGATAAAACCAAACATGTCAACAAGAACCGAGAAATTTTACATGATGGGGTTGTTGATAATGTCACACCAAAACCTGCTAAAGTAGCATTTAATCTCACAGACTGGTTCAAAGTAGCCAAAAGTGTTGAGAAGCCTCCTCCTGACAATAAGGCATCTAGGAACAAACCGAGAAACTCATGGGCAGCACGACCCAAGCGAGAGTATACGCCTTTAGGAGAACCTTTCGATGTGGTTTACAAAACATTGCTGCAACACAAACTTATCTCACCAATGGATAAGCCTCATCCCTATGATCCACAACCACGTCCACCATGGTGGAATGAGACCTCATTCTGTGAGTATCACCAAAATAAGGGACACAAAACTAGCAACTCTATAAACTTACATCATAAAGTCCAAGACATGATTGATGCTGGTGAACTTGTGGTAGGTGGACATAACAGAAAATCAGACCACAACGCGTTCAAAGAGCCTTTCCCAGCTTATGAAAAAGGAGAGACTTCGAAACTAGAACCCTACAATAAGGTCAACTATACGTATTCCAATGATGACAATGTCATTCACATGGTTGAACCTGTAGATTCTGAATACTATGACATTATTACTATAAAGGGGAAGCAAGATAACGATAAACCCAAGACACAATTTGTCTTGAGAGGCCCTACTTCCAATAACATGGATAATGCGTCTTCACAACATTGTGCTAACGCTGTTACTCGCTCTCATGAAAAATTGGTGCTCAAAGGCCCTACACCTCCTACTTCAAATCTTGAACAACACAAGGACAAAGCCCTTGCTGGTCCATTTGATAAAGGTGCAAAACACATGACGAACTTGACTGCAACCAGTTATAGTGTTCTAGATCAATTGAAACGAACCAATGCTCACATTTCCATATTTGAGTTGCTTAAAATCTCGCCTGCTCATAGGAAAATTCTGGACAAAGCCCTCACTGAGGCAAATGTTCCTCAAGATCTTGATCTTGAGTGATTTCAATCCATGGTAGGTCACTTGACCTCACCTCATCTTATGACCTTCTCCGAGGAGGATGAAAACTCACTGAATCACCCACACAATCAGCCTCTACACATTGAGGTCATGATCCACCAAACACGTGTTCATCGAGTACTCATTGACAATGGCACTGGCCTAAACATTGTTTCTGCTACTCTGCTTAGACAATTGGATTATTTTGAGGACTCTGTTGATCCTTGACAAAAGATCACTATTAAAGTGTACAATGAAGTATAACGAAAGTCACTAGGTCTTGTGACTTTACCAATTCGTGTTGGTCCTGTCGAAAGGGATGTCACCTGTCAGGTACTTAACATTCCCTTAACCTACAACATTCTGTTGGGATGGCCATGGTTACATGAGATGCACGTTGTGCCATCCACATACCACCAAGGCATCAAATTCCCATTTCATGGCTCTGAAGTTACCATTCCTGCTACTACAAGCTATACTTGCAATATGCTCAAAGCTATTGATTCTTTCATCCCTACTAACCGTGAGTCTACTGATTGTCACAACAATAAGCTGAAACAAATTGAGAAGTCATTTAAATTGAAAGAAACTGGTATGGGAGAGTACCACATGGAACCAGTGCTATCATTAACGTCTATTCCAGAGTCCCCTTGACATTTTGGGAGACCCTCAGTAGAAAAGAAGCCATTCATGTTGACACCTCAGACCAAGTTTAATGGCTCTTTTGCCAAAGTTACAGTTCCCTTAGAAGATGAAAGTGAAAATAGAGTCATTGCTGCATGGCTTTACAAAGAAGAGTCTCTAGTAGACCTAACAAAACAAGCTCGAGAAATCACTCCTAAGAAGTATGGACTTGGTGTTAAGCTTATGAAGCATTTTGGCTACAAGGGAACTAGCCCTATTGGGTGAAATAACAATGGTTTAATAGATCCTATCAAAGCAACAGCTCGAAGCAACAGTGACACAACTGGCCTAGGGTTCAAGAAGGTCCCTTTCCATTTGGGATCCAATAAATTCATACCCATACCTGAAAGTTCATTTGAAAATGAGTCACAATCTGAGTCAGGTACTTGAGAGGAAGAATCTGATGATGAGGATTCTTACCCTCATCCTATTCCTTATGATCTTGCTAAATTATTTGCTGAGCCAGATGACTTTGTGCCACGTGTTAGCACTGTGGATGATACTAGTGATTCTTCTGAGGACAATGCTGAGCAACTCAAATATCATTCAGAAAAGGGAGAATCTAGTTAGTCATGCCATATTGAGTATTTGTGTAAGAATCCAGAGGTTGAAGGAGAGTATGTCCCTATCACTGTTGGGGAGTTCTATAGTCTCTCACCATGTAGCACCGATTCTCATGAATATGAATTTGATAATCTTTCAGAAGCAGCTACTGATAAAGACATTGACCAAGTGCATGTCTATGAAAATCAAATCAAAGTGAGTTAAACGTCTAGGGATAGGTCACAGGGGTCTGATCCAATTAGTTTCCTAGAGTCATCAATTACTAATGTTCATACTCTGAGGCATTTGAATACACCTGTGGGTGAGGTTGCCGTAGGTCTCGAATTGCTGGTCCATGCATTTAATGACTATACTGTGAACGCAATTGAACTAGCCACTACTCTCTCACTCGCACATCCCGAGCTTATAGACTGGAACCCCAATGCACCTAAGGAAGTCCCCACATTCCAGAATGACTATGCTCTTGCCTGTTACTTAAATGCTATTGAACCTGTAATGTCTTCCACCAATGAGAAGAGCATCAACATAAATGAGGCTGACATCAAATATCTCAGTCACAAGATTAAAAAGAAAAAATGCAAGAGGTCCGATGGTGAAAACCACATTGTGGCAGTGTCGGATCCAAACAAAGTAAAAACAAAAGACATATCCAAGGCTGAAAACCTCTCTGGGGTGCCTATGGATGAGATATTTGATGTCCTTCCAAGTCACTTTCAGGAGAGATCATCAGTGTTAATAGAGCCAACACAGCCAATTAACCTGGGCACAAAAGAACATCCTCATGTGATACATCTGGCACAGTCATTGTCGCCTGAAGAGAAAGAACAATTCATTGCCTTTTTCAAGGGAAAGAAAATAAATTTTTCTTGGACATATTCTGACATGCCAGGATTGGATCCTGATCTTATTATGCATCACTTTTCCATAACACTAGGCATAAAACTAGTTAAATAGAAGCTTCAAAAAATGCATCCTCATGTTGCATTGCTAGTCAAAGCCAAATTGGAGAAACTTCTGAAAGCTGGTTTCATTCATGCAATTGATTATGCTGAATGGATATCCAATATTGTCCCTGTGTCCAAACATGATAAGTCTATCAGAGTTTGTATAGATTTCCATGATCTTAACTTGGCATGTCCTAAAGACGAATTTCCACTCCCTAATATTGATATGATTGTGGACATGATGGATGGCTATGAGATGTACTCACTTATGGATGGTTTTTATGGATACAATCAGATAAAAATTGCACCAGAAGATCAAGAGAAAATAGCCTTCACATATGCATGAGGAACCTTTTGTTGGAATGTGATGCCATTTGGATTAAAGAATGCTGGAGCCACATATCAGTGGGCTGTTACTACAATTTTCCATGACATGATGCATAGAACTATGGAGGACTATGTTGATGATACTTTGGTCAAGACCACTAAACACAATACTCATTTGCACAATTTGGGACCAATCCTAGATCGTATGGAAAAGTTTAGTCTTCGGCTCAATCCTAAGAAGTGTGCATTTGGTGTCAAATCAGAAAAACTGTTAGGATATATTGTTTTTGCAAAGGGAATTGAAGTAGATCTAGAAAAAGTACAAGCAATAATGGACATGCCACCACCTCGAAACATTAGTCAGATGAGAGGACTACAAGGAAGGCTTCAATCTATTTGCAATTTTATTTCACAATTGGCAGATAAATCACAACCCTTCACGAAGACCTTACATAAGGGTGTGAAATTCAATTGGAGCCAGGATTATGAGCAAAGCTTAACACTGATTAAACAATATCTTGTCAATCCACCAATCTTGATGCCTCCTATACATGGGAAGCCTTTTCTTTTATACATTTCAGCCACTAAAACATCTTTGGGGATCATGTTGGCTCAAGAAGATAATGATAACAAAGAAAGAGCTATTTATTACTTGAGTTGAACATTGGTCTCTTATGAGAAAAATTATAGCATTATTGAGAAAGCTTGCTTCGCAATTGTCTTTGCTTCCCAAAAGTTGAGACACTACATGCTTGCCCACACTACACAACTTGTGGCTAAAATAGATCCATTAAAGTATTTTCTCAGTAAGGCAGCTCTCACAGGAAGATTGGCTAAATGGGTCATGATACTAAGTGAGTTTGACATCCAATATGTTGAACGCAAAGCTATAAAGGGACAAGCAATTGCAAACCAATTGGCCAAGGCACCCATACAGAGTCTTCTACCAATAAACATTGATTTTCTAGATGAGTCAATTCTAACACTCACTCACCATACATGGGTTATGTTCTTCGATGGATCCTTCACACAACAAGGATTAGGTGCTGGATTACTTTTCATCACACCACAGAAATACTCATTGTCCAAAGCGTACAAGATTCTGTTTCCTTGTACAAATAACATTACTGAATATGAAGCTTTGATCAATGGTATGAAAATCATAGCTGAATGGAGAGTAGATCAGTTGGATATCTTTGGTGACTCTCAGCTTGTCATCAACCAAGTAAATGATGTGTATCAAACAAAGGATGAAAAACTAATTCCTTACAAATGCATGGTTGATGACTTGACAAAATATTTTGCACACATCACCTTCCAACAAGTTCCACGCCCAGATAATAAAGCGGTTGATACCATGGCCACTCTGGCCTCCCTTCTACAAATGCCAAAAAATAATCTCCGACACGAGTTCTTGGTGGAAGTGTTACACTACCCAACCTATGACACACCTGATTCCAAGATGATATATTCTATTATAGGACAAGAATCATCCTGCTACCATCACATCTATTCCTACCTTCATAATCAAACCATTCTAGAAGGTCTGACCCGGAATGAGAAACGTTACCTAATCCGTAACACTTCACATTATGTCATTATTGCTGACGATCTATATAGGAGAGGTCTTGACGGAACACTCCTTAGGTGTTTAGAATCCGATGAGTCAAAATGCGCACTAATTGACGTTCATGAAGACATTTGTGGATCTCATTCCAATGGCCTAACACTAGCTTGTAAACTCCTTCGTGTTGGTTACTACTGGCCTAAAATGGAGAAAGAAGCTATTAAATATGCTAGGTCCTGTAAACAGTGTCAGCTACATGCGAATCTCATTCACGCTCCAGCTAGAGAGTTGATTCCCTCTACTACAACATGGCCATTTCAACAATGGGCCTTTGACTTGGTGGGGCAAATTCACCCAACCTCTTCTAATGGACATAAGTTCATTATCACCACTATAGATTATTTCATGAAATGGGTAGAGGTAGTCACTCTCACAATTGCTGATGGCAAAGCTGTAGCGCTTTTTGTTACAAACTACATCATCTATAGATATGGTATACCGTCCTCAATCATTACTGATAATGGAGGACAGTTCAAAAATAAAGACCTTAAGGAACTATACAAGAAATTCAAAATTACACAACATTGGTCTTCCATTTATTACCCCCAGGGTAATGGCCAAGCTGAGGCATCCAATAAGGCGATCCTCAAAATTCTTCATCACACAGTTAGTAAGTCAGGTAGAGACTGGCATCTCTAGATCAATCCAGCCCTATGGGCATATAGAACAAGCATTAGAACTCCAACAGGCATGACTCCTTTTGCGTTGTTATATGGGTCGGATGTTGTGCTTCTGATAGAGGTCGAGATTCCTACCTTGAGAATCTCTATGAAAGGTCTTATCACAGATGATGACTATAGGATAGCTTGGCTGCAAGAGCTTGTGTTCCTGGATGAACGATGACAAGTGGCCTTTGATCATCTACAAGCATATCAACAAAGAATGGCATGAAGCTACAATAGGAGAATTAGGCCACGTGACTTCCAACTGGGTGATCTTGTCCTGAGAGAGAATCCTAAGAATCAACAACAACGAATGCAAAAGGGAAAGTTTGAACCAAACTGGCTAGGTCCTTACATCATTACTGTAGTATATGGATCTGGCGCCTATCAACTTTCAACAATTGAAGGAGAAGTGCTTAAAGAGCCTATAAACACTCTCCACCTGAAGTGGTTTTACAGTTGATTCAGTCTCAACAAGCTCTCTGTACATATCTAAATGTCCTGAAAAAAATTTTAAAAATCAGAAAAAGTCCTGAAAAAATTGTTACCCTGGTGAAAACCTAGCAATAGGTGCCTTCGTTACACCAAAAAAATTGAAAAATCTCAAAAATACCAAAAAAAAAAAAAAAGTGTCATTCATGAAAATCTAGAAATAGGCATCATGGTAGCAAAATAAAAAAGGAAAATCCAAATCCTGCCAAGAAGGTGAAAATCTGGTAAACAAACACCTCTTGTTCCCAATGCTCCATCTTGCAGCACATCTTCTGGCTACTCTGTATAGTCGCTTTCATGCTTTTGCTTTCCTACTTTTCTTGCTCATGTATCCATGGATTGAGTCTTGTCATAGCTTGGGGGCATTCCCCTCTAGTGTCACTCATCTCGAGATTCTCCTCATAGAATCTCCTTTGTGACAGTCACCAGTCATTCTGACTGTGTCTGCCTACTGTCACCAGTGTCACTCTTTTCAAGATTCTTCTCATAGAATCTCCTTCGTGACAATCACCAGTCGTTCTGACTGCGTCTGCCTACTATCACTAGTGTCACTCTTTTCGAGATTCTCTTTATAGAATCTCTTTCGCAATGGTCACTAGTTGTTACAGCTGTGTCTGCCTATCATTGCTCAGGTCATGTCTCAAGATTCCTTTATGGAAGATCTCTTTTGCGTCAGTCACCAGTCATCCTGGTTGTGTCTATCTACTGTCACTTAGTTCTTTTTAGGTTCTTCATCATGAAGATTCCTCTTTGATCTCAATCACCAATCGTTCTGACTGCGTCTGCCTACTGTTGTCACCCTATTGAAGAGATTTCTTTCTTACATGTTTTGGACATTGACACTTGACATTAATCCTAAAAACATTGAACTCAAAAAAAAAATATATATATATATATAATGATATACTTGTTTGGATATGCTGAGCATTTTCTTTGTTTTATTTTTTTTTCTTTATCATATCTCCTCGAGCAACTCGATGATGTCATCTTCGACTAGAGAAGTAATGACTGGGGGCATGATCTTTTTCTTTGCTTTCTGTTTGCAGTTTAGTTCTAATAAGTTGATCTATTCCTATAAGAGGGGTGTCTACTATAAGAGCCTCCATCTCGTATTGGATGGTCGTGTGTACCTCGACTCGTTTTATACAAATACGTCAATGACATTGGTTCTTCTCCTTGTTTGTTGGAGTGAACTCTTCATGCTACAGTAAATATTGATACTCGTCCTACTAAGTGAACGTATGGGTCATTGTGAGTATATCTAGCACACTTCTATCTCAGGTTACGAATGCAAGGGTCATTGCGGACAGAATGAATACTGAATACTTAGGATAAGAGGGATCTCCTGTGTGTTTGGTGTGCCTGTTATGCAAGCAACATTCAGGTCATCCTAGCGTTTATGCTTTGATGCTTATGTTAACTTGCTACATTAAAAGGGACAAATGTTCTGGTCACTCTGGCTTCTTGTGCCTCAAATGCTTACATTTAATCCCAACATCCCAATAATTTATGTTATATTCATATTTTCATGATTGCAATGTCAGTGGAAATTGTATAACATACGAGCTTTATTTTATATCCAATGATGATAAATCATCGAAGCTTGGTAACCAGACCTAGGGTTGCATTTAACATAGTCTTGCATACTTCACTTGCATTAGCACATGATTCAATGGTAATCCTGTTCATACTCCACATGCATCAGATTCCTCCACGGCTGCACAAGTGTTTGGTTCATCGATTCTCGCTCCTCAATGGAATACCTGTGACTCTCAAACAAAAACACAAAACACTACGTCAGATGTCAGTTCATACATATGCATTCTATCTAAACATACATCTCATGTACATCAAAGCAAAAAAAAATAGACAATGACATGTACACAAGAATACTCGGCTCAAAATCTTGTATATATATATATCAAAGAATGGGTCAGTACAAAAAATGGGCGCTACTTGAGCGCAATCAATCAAAAATAATACATCTGGTGCTAGCACACCAATCGATACATAGCCAGGGATCAAAATTAAAAATCAAGCACAGAGCATCTAACTCTGTCCTAAACTCTCACCTCCAAGAGGAGCAAGAGGAATAGGGGCAGCAGGTGGCAGAGGCGGTGGTGGCATATCCAGCCTGACAGGAGGTCATGCACCTCCAAACTCTCATGCATACTGCAAAAATTGCTGCACCTACAATGTCTCATCTGGCATGGCACTGGTGTATGTAGCATAATAATATGCAGCCCGAGCAGACTGGAAGCAAATATCATCTTGTGCCAGCTCCAGCCTCCGCTATGTAGTCTCTACACGCTCTCTCTGATGATCTATCTCTCGCTATCGCTCTACTAGCTACCCATTCCTGACTGCTAATGCAATCTACAACTCTCCCAACTATCGGGAGGCCGCATGAACCCACTCTCGGTACCGCCGTACCACATCCTATACCCCACTTGCTGGCTGATCTGGCATATCCTCATCAACCATCTCTGGTGGAGGTATCTGTGGCTATGGAGGCACCTGCTGCTATGGGACCTCCTGTTGAGGGGCCTGCTCCTCTGTCCTCTGCCTCCTCCGCCGACTATGTCCTGCCCCACTACCCCCAGCACTTGGGTCTGATCTCATCTAACGTGGAGGAATAGGTATCTGTTGTACCTGGTGCTGGACCTGTGGTGGCACCTGTGGCTATGCCTACTGCTGCTGAGGTACCTATCCCTGCCCTTGTACCTACCCTGCCATCCCTAGTAGATCTATGAAGCGTGGGAATGGATGGCTCATCAAAAATGCCTGATATGCAGGCATCATCCCGGCATCTACTACCTCTGGTAGGTAGTCCCACTGAATTGCAACTAGGCTACGAATATCTATCATGGATCATCCTGGATCCATCTATGGAGGCCGTCCCCACTCTATATCCTTCTGTACCCTGGCATAGGCACAGTATTCAGCTAAAATGTCATGTGGTCGGCCATACTGCTGCCACACTCGTGAGATGACAAATCTCTCTATGACTGATGTTGTCCTGCCTGCCAGTGGTCGAGAACTAAACATCCAGGGCAGCTCTCTCTAGGCATCATCCCAGTCCTTTGTCTCTCTCCAGGGTTGCCATATAACAGACACCAGGTCATCGAGATGTGTCTGCCAATGCTCAGTCTTACCTAGGTGGGCTTGGGTAATATGCCCTCGATATCTACAGATGTAGGGCTCCATGGGCTCCTGAGAATCCTCAAAAATTGACCTACATACAAGGAGATGCTCCCAAGCCCAGATCTGTAGCACATACACACCCACTGCCATGGTCTTCTTCTCGTGGAAGATGACCTCATTCATCTCATGAAAAAGATGGGCCAACATGCACTGACCCCACCCAAAGATCTCAGGTGCCTCAACCATCCTACGGAGCATGACACCCCATCCATACTCGAATCCATGCTGTCCCCTATCAGGACATAAGAAGAAGCTCAAGAAAATACCCAGTACGGATGCCAACCTGTGTGTAGGTCCATAGGTATGCATCAACTCATCCTAGCTGATGGCTCTACCCCTCGGTAGCTCTCTCCCGAATACAATAGAAAGTGCCTCTGTCCCTAATCGAGGCACTATATCATAGATGACCCGGGCACCGTGAAATGGGATCCTCAATATCCTCCATATATCCTTTGGGGTGATCATCATCTCACCCATAGGAAAATGAAAGGTGTTCATCTCCGAATGGAAATGCTCTACCAATGTAGTGAGAAGGCCATGATTCACCATCACGGCTGGAATTCAGCATAGTGAAGACAAACCCAATCGGGCAATGTGTGCCCGATTTGCGTCATCCAAACTCTGCAATAACTCTCCATATGGCGGATAATGAGATCTGAATGACACGTCTCTGAAGACCTCCTATACGCACAACAAAAAAATGACAATCAAACGATTAGTATCAAGTCAAATCAAAGCATCAAAACGAAATAAAGTGCAATTTCTAAATGTGAAAACATAAAATTGTTGCGAAATTTCTTGCAAAATTCGTAAAATCTCACGCGAAGATGTTCAGTTTCATGTGACACTAATTTTTCTTCACGCAAAGAATCTATCCTTCGTGTGAAAAAAGATATTCTCATTCGAAGATGGATCTTCCCATGTGAGAAAAGAGGTTCTATCGCGAAACATGAATTGGCTCACGTGAAGAATCTACACCTTCGCGTGAAACCAAAATCGCCCCGCGCGACGATATTTCGGCCGCGCGCGAAGAAATAGTGCACCCTATTTCTTCGCGTGAAGAAAGAATATCTTCGCTCGAGAAGAGATCGCTCTCACACGAAGAAAGAATTGAACATCCTAAAACATGCTAAAAATGTGCATAAATGAACTCGAAATGCGTGAAAATGAAAGTACAATGATGGGAAATCGATGACTCATCGGTGGTCTGTAGTCTGCTAGCTGACTGTGTTGTTTGGAGTGCTCAAAATGATGATATGTCATGTTCACTACCATGTCTCTATTAGAGCTCAAAATCACTACAAGACAAAAAGCAAAAATGAATTGAAAATGACCCTTCGAGCCCTTATATAGGTGTTGACCAAATTTTTCAAAGTGCTCGAATTTGCGTGAAAATCGCACCCCTGGCTAATTGGACCATTCTGGATCTATTTTTGGGATCAAATTCAAAATCTGACACACTTAAGAGCCTTAAAAATGCATTTTAAAATTTTGGGGACCGATGTGATCGAATGCTTGTGCAGCCCAAATCTTTCTGATACTTTATGATTCTTGGAATCCTTTCAACTTTACATTCTCCATATTTTCAAAATTCATTTTGAAAATAGTAAAACTTAAGTCAACTGTGGTTGAATCTGGTCAACTTTTGGTCAAACTTAGTTTTTGCGACTTCGCAATCATTTCAAATCAACCCTGAATTTTCTTTAGATCGTTCTGATCTCTTCTACCTTTTGCTCAATCTCAAATTTCTTCTATATCTCCTGATGTACTGCTTCAATCATATTTTTGGTGTGTCATCTTTCGATTTCACTCCTAAGGGGGCAGGATGATTTCATCATTAAATACTTATTGCTCGGGGCATCTAGTTCCCATCTTATGTCCTAGTCACTTGGGGCATCTCATCACTTGGGGGTTTTATTTCTCGTTTATCTGGCATCTTTGCCATCTATCTTATCTTTTCATCAATTGATCAACCTTATAACAACTCTTCTCAGAGTTTGATAGACAAGTATTGGGGCAATCTAAACCCCTTCTCCTGAGGATCAAGCCTCGTTCTGAGGATGATTCTACGACTCGTGATTGAACCTTGTTATCTTTCTTTTATCAATTTTGGGTATCAAGGTGTTCTATCTGGATCCTTGAAGACTATGCTCCGTTCTAGAGATAGTCTCCTAAATGCTTTCAATATCAGGTATCTAGGTGTTCTATTTGGATCCTTGAAGATTACGCTCTATTCTGGAGACAATCTTCTAAATGCTATTATTCTCGGGTATCTAGGTGTTCTATCTGGATCCTTGAACATTATGCTCTATTCTAGAGATAATCTTCTAAATGCTATCGATTTTAGGTATCTAGACATTCTATCTGGATCCTTAAATATTACGCTTCATTTTTGAGGTAGTTTTTTTAAATGCTATCACTATTAGGTATCTAAGTTTTCTACTCAGATCCCTTAGGATTAAGCTCTGTTCTAGAGATGGTCCTTAAAAAGCTTATCAATTGGTCTCCGTATCATCACCTTCGAAACCAATCTCATCTTTACATCATGCTTTCTGATTTTCTTTGAATTGAACATGTTGCTCGCACATTCATTCAAAGAGGGGAAAAATGTAATACCCAAAATTGGCTCATTGCCATCTCAACCAATTCTAGTCTATTTCTGATCAATCTTAAAGTCCTATTCTAATAGGCAATTCTCATTCTGTTATTTGTTACTTGACTTAATTGTCAGATGCAGAAAACCTAAATCTACATTCATCATGCTTATTATTTAATTCCTATAGTATTTACTCATATTAGTCACATTGAACCTATTGATTAATATTTGATTTAATTATTAAGTATTTATACTTTAATTAAATTAAATTATATCCTAAGGCTAATGTACTATGGAATTAAATTTATTTAATTTAATAAATATGCCTATCTTAATTAATTAAATGTAATTATTTAATTAAATGGGAAAGGTATTTCTAATTAATTAAAAGAAATTATTTAATTAAATGGAGTACTTACTTCTAAATAATTAAACAAAGTTATTTAATTAAATGGGAAGCCATTCTTAATTAATTAAATGGAGTTATTTAATTAAACAAAAGTGTCTCTAGTTAAGTAAAGATTATTTAATTAAATAGAAAAAGTAATTATGAGAGCATATCTCATTTTATTAAATTAAATATCTCAACAAAATCTCTCTTCAGTTCAAAAAAGGGGAATTTCCAGTTCACTATTGATAAAAAAATGAGTTAAATCAGTTAACTCCTTTTTCTATTCAAATTAAAATAGTTAACTCCTTATTTTACTCAAATTAAGTCTGTTAACTCTCTTTAATTTGGGAATCTCCCTTTATGACTGAACCTCGTCTTCAATCCTGACCGTTGATCTGAATCGATCTCAACCGTTGATGGATTCCATGAGAGTCTATTAAAGAGACCCTCATATCCTCATTTTGGAGGATGAATTTGGAGAATTTGCATTGAATCACTGCTTAAATTCATGCTCATATTTTCTTACATTTCTTGCATACATTCTCATTCTTAGTTTAATCTCATTTTAGTTTAATCATGCATATGCTTAATCTAGTTTGCTTTATTTGTTCCTAGATTAAATTGCATCTTTCATTTTAGATTAATTTTCATTCTCGTTCTTAGCTTAATTTCATTGTCAAATCCTTCATTCTTAGAGGGTCTAGTTGCCTACACCTTGATTCTGAGGATATTAACAGGCAAAATCCCTTTAGATAGAAGGCAACAGGTCACTTTGCAGGGAAAATTTCGGATGAACAATCCAATGTTCATTCCAAGATGAATCCGCATGCAATGATCGTGTTGAACTGTGTGTGTTAGCATAGACCACATTTTCACATATACAATAGTGTCAGCGCACCTGCATTGGGGATTCCCTTTCCTGATTCTCATGTTTTCTCATTTGAGCATCAATTAGGCCTTCTAGTTATTCAAGGGTTTCCATGTTCTATGTCCTTGTTTCTTTCGCATTGGAGTTCCATTGGTTTGATCCTTTTTATAGGGGCTCTATTATTCTGGGGGGGGCTTTGGTGTCTCTTTCTTCTCTCATGGGGGGGTTGGTTGTACTTATGGTTTTGAGAGAGTCTCTTGAGCCATTTCCTTCAGTTGTTTATTCATCTCTTTTTGGAAAGGATTTTCTCCCGCTGGGTTTTCTCCTTTGTCTCTAGTTTATAGAGGTTTCCTTGTATTGGGTACGTGATCAGGCCTTATTACCAGGACCCTTTTTTCTTGCTTTCATAGTTGTGCTAGGTTAGCTTACCTCTTGAGCTTCTCTTAAGGGGGGGTGTTAGAGTAATTATTTGTTTACACTTATTAATTAAATCACTTTGATTTAATTAATTAAGTTGTTTATTATTCTAGTTACTTAAGCTTACTCTTAGGTGCATATAATTAATATTTTGTATTAATTATAATGCGCAAACCTAGTTTTATTTCCCTTTAGGGTTTTCTTCACCTTTAAGTTTGAACTTTTGTACTTTTTATTTTCATAAATTGGAATACAATTTTTCTCTCACACTGTTGAGATTTTCCAAGTTCTGCTTTTTCATTTTATGGTTTTTCTTCAGTGCAAGTTATTTTCATGCAGGTGTTCTTGGTGATTTGTGAAGTTGGTTTTCTCAACTTCTACAACAAGTAGGACATTATTTCTGACATTGGGTTCAAGATCCAACTACTACCCTAACCCTTTGTCTTTGATTCTCCTAATGTTCTTACAATGGATGTATTTGAAGGTGCTCTTGCACCATTAGGAGACAATAAAATGCATTCAATATATATCAGTCCCTATTAGGAGACTTTGAATCCCTGTTGGAGATTCCTACCATGTTAGGAGTTGTACCCATCTTATTGGGAGTTGTAGAAGATAGAAGGACCCACTGTCCAAACAGCTTCAGGGGTAAGATCACCAAATTCACTGTCCAATTGATCTCTTTATTATTTCTTGTAGAAAAATAGAAATGAATGATCTCAAACTCCTTTTTCCTCTTGACTAAACCAATCCTCTTCTGATCTCAATACCAAATCTTCGAATTTTACATCCAAATTATCACTTGGATCTCTTATACACATTTACCAAATTTATATTTCACTTGTATAGTTCACACTTCACACACTTTCTCACAAATTACTACAAGGAAAATAACACTCCTTTATATTTTATCCTCAAAATAATTCTTTGAGTTAGCCATGAGATTTTCCCAATTTAGTTATAATAGGAACTCATTAAGATAAACAATCATTTTTTACAATTACACACTATCATCTCACAGTCTTTACAACTCTCACACGTGTGACCTTTGACCTTGCACATTCACTAACATCATCATCAAGCTATCTTTTATCACATTATAAATTTTCTCATCATGATTCTATCCCCATTAAGAGATACAATCCAAACATCAGAAACCAAGAAGTGGTACTCTATTTGCACACTATTTGTCTATAATTCATGAATAACTTTCACATGTCTTTGATTCTTTGTATGCGCACTTGTCCACTTAATCAAGACATAGTATATAATATTTTCTTAGTTGCACATGACCTAATCATCAATATGAAATCCATATGACCTTGTTCTATTTTTTTACTCTGTCAGTCTTAACACAAACAATACTATATTGACATCAATGACAAACACAGTCATGAATATAATATTTCAATCAGGTTATCTATCTATCTAATGCTTAGAATACTCCCCCAAAGGAATACCATCTATATTCATGCTAACAACACTTAGTTTAAGTTATGCTTCATCTTCTCAAGTGTTGATTTCCTATGTGGTTCTTCATATGATGTGTGGTATTTGTTATGATGAGGTTCTATATTTAAGAGTTAGCTTACACACTCTTGGATCTAGATGCTTGGATAACATGTGGACCTATATGTAAGGCTATCAAAATTAATTGATGTATTATGTATTTGGTCATCAACTCATTGAGGTTCGGTTCTATATTTTATAAAACATTTTCTATTATTGGAGATTGTGGACTCTAAGATGACTTGTGTGTTCTGGTGGCTATATATGTAATGTAATTGTGTCTATTGAGTACTAGGAGGAGAGGCATAGAAGGAGAGAAAGAGGATATATTGAGAGTTAGGAATTTGGTATGTAATATAGAATGTAATAGTTGTAACTTGAAAGGCCTTACAACCCAACATGTATACTATTCAATTGATGTAATTCAACATTTGTTGTTAATAAAAGAGTTTTTTGTCAATTGTATCTTTTTATACTTTTGTTGTGTTGTATTTTTTAGAGGTTTGGGCATCTCCTCTAGGGATACACTAGCCTTATACTACATCAAATGGTACCAAAGTGAAGGTAGATCTAGTTATGACTTATCTAAGTGTGATTAAGCTTGATGGACTTGTCAAGACCTGGACTTCTTTGTTGTGAGGTGATGGATTGTGGTTTTGGCTCACAATTTAAGAGGAATTATGCAAGTTGTAGACATGTTGAATTATTCTTGGTGGAACGATTGTTCAAGATTAAAGTTGTTGGACCTTGTTTTTATTCAGTATCTTGCCTCAAAGGATGAATCCTAGGAGGTTGGAGCATATGTTTAAAGAATTCAAGGTAGAGATAAGGAATAAGATCCTAAATGTCTTGAATATCTTGAGAAGGACTCCTAAAATAGAAAATGAATATGTGGAAGTTGTTGAAGATCTTGAAGTACATGAAGTAGAGATCCCTACAGAAGAAGAAAGATTGTTGAAAGATATAGAAAAATTTGGTAAGAGTCATAGAATGGAGGCATTAAATTATTAGGTTATTTAGATCCTAAGAAATTGATACATTGGATTAATTAACTTGAGAATTATTTTGAGCTTCAAAATATTGTAGATCCACAAAGGGTTAGGTTAGCATAAACTGAGTTGATAGGCCATGTTTCCTTGTGGTGGAAACAATTAAAAAAGGATAAAAAAGATAATGATGAACACAAGATTAGTAGATGGAAACCTAGGGTTTCCAAAATGAAGACTAAATTCATTCATGAACATTATGAACATGGATTTTTTAAGAAGTTGTAGAGCCTAAGATAGGAGGATATGTCTCTAAAGAAATATACTAAGGAATTTTACAAGGTATGAATTATATTTGGACATTATGAATCGTCTAAGGAAAAGGTTGCAAGGTATGTTAATGGGTTGAAATTCAATATTCAAGATGAATTGAGTATGTTGAATCTTAGTTCATTTGAGATGTTATTAATTATTTTTTAGGATTTGATTGTGTAAACAATTTTTATCATCAACATTTTGAATGACAGTACATCATCTATCATTGGGATCCTCTCTGCTTCTCTTCTTTTGCATGCATCCTGGTGATAGATCACGCAATGTCATCTGAAACATTGAGGACAAAAATTGTTGACATAATCAAATCCAAAAGAAAATAACATTGATGGATCATGGAAATCTAATATCTCTAATGAGTTAAAGATGTTTATAAATATGCATTGAAGGTAGAAGATAAGTTAGTATGAAAGCAAGGTAAAAATTTGAAAAAAGTGGACAAGGGTAAACAATTATATTCTAATAAAAAATGTGTTCAAAGGTACTTGTTTTAAATGTGGTAAAGATGGACACCAAGTGTTTGAATGTCCTAGAAGAAATATTGATAAACAAAAACTAGTAGTATATGAAGATAAGAACATGAATACTTCTAATATTGATTTTGCTTCACCTAAAGTTGGAGAATATTTTTTGATGAGAAGAATCATTTTGGCTAAGAATGATGAGGAACCAGTGCAAAGAAGGGACTTATTCATAACTATTTGTAAATCTAGAGGTAAATGTTACAAGGTTTTTATACATGGAGGTAGTAATGATAATCTTGTATATGAGGAAATGTTTAGGAAACTTGGATTGTAGAGATTGAAACATCCTACTCTTATGGTATTAGTTGGTTTGGAAATGATCATTGGGTGCAAGTTAGAGAATAATGCTTGGTTAATTTCAGTATTGGACCTTCTAAGGATGAAGTCTTATGTAATGTGGCTAACATTAGTGCTTGCCATGTTTTACTTGAAAGACCTTGGCAATTTGAAAGAGGGGCTATACATGATTGTAGAAATAATATTGTTACATTTGAAAAGGATTACATAAAGTTTTTTTTTATTACTTTAAAGGATGCAAAAGGAGGAAAGGTAAAGAACCTAAGTATTTTTAAAACTTTTAGTTTGAGGATAGTAGAACTAGCGGTTAAGGTTATTCTTGAGGAAGGTCAGTGTGACTTGAAAAAGTTATCTAATCATGTGATTAAAAATAAAAGTAAAAGAAAGAAGACTTATAATTAGATACAGCTATGCAATAGGTATGGTTCATTTGATCCTAGAAGTAGTAGTGGTAGCAGATGTGGGATATCTAATGGAATAGTATGTTGCAATAGTAAGTTTGAGGAGACTTTTGTGTTGGTTGGTAAAGAGGTTTTATGGTTAAGAATAAGCATGGGGGTTATGTCTTGAATTATTTTATATGTTCATAAGTCTTTATGGAACATCTTTTTACATCTTGGGTGTCTAATGAAAGAGCATCCTTAGGTTGTTGGTAATCTTGTGACCCCCAAAAGATTTTTATTTTTTTGGTTTGTTTTCCAATCATCTGTGTAACAAATTGATTGACAAACACTTGTTTGTCCTTTTTAGAGTCTGCAGGCTTGGCTACTTATTGTAGACCTATCATGGATCACTATCCTATGTTTGTAGAATTTAATGTTACACTTGGTTGGAATTATGCATCATCTTCTCAAGTGTTGATTTCCTATGTGGTGTCTCATATGATGTGTGGTATTTGTTTCGGCAAGGTTCTATATTTAAGAGTTAACTTATGTTTTCTTGGGTCTAGATGGTTGGATAACATGTGGACCTATACATAAGATCAATGAAATTAATATGATGTATTATGTATATGATTATTAATTCATTGAGGTTCATTACTATATTGTATAACATATTTGATATTATGGGAAATTGTGAACTACAAGCAAACATGTTTGTCCTGATAGATATATATGTAATGTAATTGTGTCTTGTAAGGCATAGGAGGAGGACAGAAAGAGGATAGATTGAGAGTTGGGAGTTTGGTCCCTAATCTGGAATTTATTAGTCATAATCAAGAAGGTCTTATAGCTCGAGAGGTAAGTTTATCAATTGATGTAATTCAAGATCTGTTGTTAATAAAAGAGTTTGTTTTTAATTGCATCTCGTTATACTTCTATCATGGTGTATTTTTTGGGGGTTTTCTCATATCCTTTGGGGATACACAATCATTGTATTACATCATGTTCTAACGTCCAACTAAAATAAATAGATTTTCATGTCATATCATCCCTAATTTAAAATAAAAGGTTAAATAACCACCACCACAAGTTAATTCTTCAAGTCATTTTTATGAAAATAAAGTGAATGTTTCTATAATGAATACTAAAATAAGAAATTTCATACATGTAATCAATAACTCCAAGGTTATCCCAAAGCACTAGTACCACTCCGTTATCATTTTTGACAACAAATTAAAGGTCCAAAATCATCAAAGAATCCATCACCAATAGTTGATTTAAAGTCAACAAGTCTTTCCTCTCATAGAAATTTGATATAATCATTACAAGTAGTATTATGGAATTCATTATGCAATGTCCCCAAATATACAATCTCCTAGTTAGCATATAAAGATACATGAACAGTAATACCAGATATGCTAACAAGGAAAGTCCTCGATCAGAGGGAAAACCCCAGTGGGGATGGTACCTACAAAATGATGTACTAATATAAGTGTTCCCTATAAGAGGATGAACTCTATTAGTTCATGTTAGGATTAACCATAGACAAAAATAATAGTTACATGAAAATATAACCAATATTAGAAAATAATAGATCACATAGAAGAGAACACAAGACACAAAGATGTAATGTGGTTAACCCAATCTCTAGGCTACATCCACCAATAGCAAGTCCAATATTATTGTTATCCAATGATTACAGTCCATAATCCCTTACAGCTCAATACCACTGCAAGAAGGTATAATATCACCATTACATTATGAAATCCCTAACTGTAAGCCTTTGTATATAAGCATTTCACTGGTTACAAAATTAGGCCTGGAATAATAGAAAAATAGCATTCGATGTCTCTTACAATATAAGGTCATTTTTGGCTTCAAGGGTGCTACCCTTGAAAACTCGTGCAAGGTTATTGCCCCTCAACCCCACCCTATATAGTGACAAGGAGTGCACCTGGGGCATTGCCCCAGGACCCCACAAGGACGCTGCCCCTTGACCCCATAGAAATAATCTGGGGAGATTTTGCATCAAATAAATCTCCAAGTCTAATTAGGCTCCACATCACAACAATCTCCCACTTGGAGACTAATCAAACTCCACAATAATAACCTCCTACTTGGAGATTGTTCATAGCATCACTAAACCTTTAGCTCCCATTAGAATATCAAACCACCCTGGACTCTATTGTTCTTTTATTATGTTTAGTCTAGAAGACCAATTGAATTTGGAGAGGAATTTAGCTTCTTCTTTGTTATTGCCTTGGTAAACATATCTGCTAGATTATCATCAGTATATATCTTCTCCATCTTTAACTATCCATCATCCAAAACTAACTGAATGAAATGGTACTGCAATTGTATGTGTTTTGTCTTTGAATGTAGAGTAGAATTCTTCACAAGATGAATGACTCTATGGCTATCTATGAACAAATAATTTCCCCTCTATGGGTGTCCTAGTTCTTCCATGAAGAACTAAAGCCATATCATCTCTTTGGTTTCCTTTGTAGCAAAAACATACTCTACCTCTATAGTGGATAAAGCATTAACCTTCTATAACCAAGTCACTATTCTCCCAAAATAGTAAATACATAACCTGTAGTACTTCACCTAGTATCAATATCCCCTGCCAAATCAAAGTCAACATAGCCCTTTAAATCAATAGTATATCCCCCAAAATATAAACACTTACTGGATGTTCCTCTCAAATATTTGAGAATCCATTTGACTGAATTTCAATGCTCAAGCCCTAGATGACTCATATACCTGATAAAAACTCCCACTATATGTGAAATATCTAGCCTAGTACATACCATAGCATACATCAAGCTTCCTACAACTAAAGCATAGGGTACCTTGGACATCTTACCCTCATCTTCTTATGTCTTTAGACACATCTCCTTAGTAAAATTCAAATGACTAGGTAAAGGTGTGTTGATAGCTTTAGTATTCTCCATAGAGAAATGTTGCAACACCTTCGCAATATAATCAACCTGAGATAATGTCAATTTTCAGTTATTTCTATCTCTACAAACCTTCATACCAAGGATTAGTTTTGTTGCCCCCAAATCCTTCATAGCAAATGAATGTACTAACTTTTCTTTTAACCCTTAATGTGATCTATGTTAAATGCAACTACAAGCATATCATCAACATATAAACATAAAATAATGTAGTTGCCATCATCTAACCTCTTAAAGTAAACACAATGATCTAAATGACACCTCCTATATCCATGCTCATGCATAAAACTATCAAATTTCAAATACCATTGTTTAGGTGCTTGTTTCAAGCCATATAAACTATTTTGCAATCTACACACTAAGTTCTCCTTACCTTTGACCTCAAATCCCTATGGTTGTGCCATATATATCTCTTTATCCAAATCACCATGAAAAAAGGCTATTTTAATGTTAAGCTACTCCAAATGCAAATTTGTAGTAGCTACAATACTTAAAATATTATAGATAGAATTTTTCCTAACAATAAGAGGAAATATCTCATCAAAATCAGTGCCATTTTTCTGTGCAAATCCTTTCACCACTTACCTAGCTTTAAATCTTTTCTGTGCAAATCCTTTCACCACTAACCTAGCTTTAAATCCTTTCACCACTAGCAAGAAGAGTATCTCTAAGGCTCATCTGAGAGCTTTCTTATTCTTGAAATATACTCTCTTTCACTCCATGGATAGGGAGCTCTAAGCCGGCATTCGAACATTCCAAACTCATGGAATCATTTAGATAGAAGGGTTTAGAGTGTGACACTTTCGAGTGTACATTTTTGGCGCCCACCGTGGGGCATGAATCAAGTTTCTAGCTCCATTTGCTTTCATTTCTCATCTCTATTTTTTTTTACAGCAGCATATTGGATCTAATCAAGTGCTTTTTTAGAATTATCACTTAGATTTTAAGGCCAACTCATAAGTAGATTGGTTTGAAGGCCAAAAATCTAGTTGATTTAAAGATTTGATCATATCTTTTAAACCACCTGGATTTTGGTTCTAAATTTTTTTTTTCAATTTTTTTATGTGTTCAAAATGTCCTAGGCCGATTTTTAGAGCATTTTAACTTGATTTGTGGAAGTTATGATATTTTATTTTATTTTCATAAAAAGTCATTTCTGGTCGCACATCAACATATTTTTTAGAAAAACTTACATTTTCAGAAAGATTTTTTAATTATAATGGGTGTTATTTCTTTGTGTTTTGAATTTTGAGGTCGTATTAAGGATCAAAAACTCGATTTGAAAAATTTTACCTGTTTTGACAAAATCAATCTCTAGAGCGCAAATGAAGAGATTTTTTTAAATTTCTTGCATTTTTGGAAAGCTCTCTGATTTTTAATAAGGGTATTTTCTTTTCATTTTTATTTTTGGATACAAAATCATAGTAAACAAGTCCAATCTTGTTGACCAGGTCAAAAGCAAAGAGTAAAAATGAGAGCATTTGTGATTGGTTTGCACTTTCTTTGCATACACTTGATTGGAAGATAACTTAGATATTTGAGGCAACTAACCACTTTTTATTGTATTATTTTATGTTATTTCACACTAACTTGTGGTGCTAACAAGTTTTGATTTTAGGTTGCCATCCTTGTGAAAAAAATTTGAAACATTGCATAAAAAGAACGATGTCAAAGCTTCAAATGCGCAAGGGCTACTAACATTGTTTGCAGGGCTGCCAAAAGCATAAAAACTCAAAATTTCTTTCTTTTTTGTTTTCATGTGTGGCATTGACTAATTTTTCATTTTTCATAGGCACATAAAACTTGTGATTGCAGTCTTTTGGTAATAGGAGAGTATGCTCTTCACCTTTGTGGTGAATCAGAAATCTTGACTTGCCATTTGGTTTCAAAAGCAATGGGTAACTGAATCTTCTTGGCGTGTTTGGGAGAAAATGATTGGAATAGGAGAGTATGCTCTTCACCCTTGTGGTGAACCAGAAATCTTGACTTCCAAAAGTTGATCCACTTTGTGTAGTTAGAATCCTTTAGAGGGCCTACTCTCGGACAACCTGAGAGGAATGACCCAAGTGGGGACAAGCAGATTACCTGACTCTTCCAACCCACTATAAACTCAAGTCTATCAAGGACACAAAACCTTGGTAGACGTACTATTTTTTTTTTCCTAGTATGATCGCTTATGGGATTTCGACCATAGGGAGATCACTAGGCAAGAATGCTTAAGGTACTCTTGTGGTCGCGAGATCGGTTACTCATCGCAAGGTGAGGTGTCCTGTAATTGGGAGCAAGAAGAACACTATGAAAGGAAGCCCTATCTAAACACCCTAAGTTAGTAACTACCCTTTTTAGCCCTCAACTTCTTAGTGCAAAGATTGATCCTAGTGGACTACCCGGATCACCCCAAGATTTACACTCACCATATGTGTTCCCTTGGTTATGCTTATGGCATTTCCATGACAAAGCCAATATCTCTTGTGGGCAACCACTTGGTCTGAGGCAAATGAGCATTAAATGTGGGCCAAGTTGTTGAGTAATGAACGATGACTTTTAGGTAGATATTGCTTAATGTGTTCTCAAATGTGCTAAACTTGTGGAAATCTTTGGAACATACACATGATGATAGTTATACGGCTTTCTTTTAAGAACTCACATATGCTTGTATCATGCAAGGTTGCTTTGTCCCTTGCTTGATTGTTTGAAGACTACTCCATGTGTCACTATCTTGCTTAGAAAGAAATTGCTTTTAAACATCAAACTTGCTATGCTATCAACTATTGTCAAACTTTGTCAACCAAGTCAAAATGTCAAGTGCAAACATTTTCTCGTGTTACCTACTAAGGGGGGTTTCATCATTTGACTTTGATTTGCTATGTCTCTAGTTTTTGAGCATGCTTAAAGTGGCTCTTTGGTCTTAGTGCTCTTGGTCTTTCTATCTTCATGGTCTATGTCCACTTGCTAGTTATCTTTTTGCTGAAATGGTTGCCTTGATTTCTTGACTACACTCTTGGGTTGGAGAGTTGTTCACTTGTCACCCTGCTTGCTCTATCTATTTGGCTATTTGGGCATCTTGCCTAGCTATTGACTTGAGTCATTCATGTCGTAAGTTTCTTGGACATATTTTTTGACAAGTCACTTTAATCTCTCTCTACTATCTTGGCAAGTGAACACTCTACCTCCTATAGTTTGAACATCAAGTTATCTTCTAGACTATTTTATGCTTGGCTTTGCATCTAAAACTATGGGATCTAAACCTTGTGCTACCAAACTTTAACCAAATCTAGATAATCATGATATCCTCCATGTCACTAAAGAGTTTCAAGATCTATATGCACAATACAAAGAACTAGAAGAGACAAATGATCTTTCTTACCTTCATTTCTCTAAGCACATGACAAAAATGAAGTCTAAACTTGAGAAAAGGTTAGAGGAGAAGATTGCATCATTACATGAATCTTCCTTAAGGTCTTTACATGCATGTAAGTCACCTTCTTTGAGGTCATCCTCTTCTTCTAGGTCTACATGCTTTACTTCAAGACATCAAATGTCTTCATCTTCTAGATATAAAGACCTCTTTAGAGAACAAGCAAGTGATACCTCCTTTGGGCCTATGCTAAAATTTTATGATGGACCTATCTTTGACCAAGATAATAATGAAGACATGGATGCATTCTATTCACTTGAGAAACAACAAGAAGATCCTAGACATATTTTTGATAGAACTTTTGCTCCCTTGGAAGATTCTTATGATGACACTTTGCAAAAACTTATTGGCAATAAGATCATCATGTTACCTAAGTATAGCTCATATGGAAACCCATTCTTGGATATCTATTGTACTTATCATCAATCTAATGACCATGCTACTTCAGATTGCATTGAGCTAAAACATAAAATCCAAGATCTTATGGATAATGGAATTATTGGAACCTCTAGTGACCCATGTGCTGAGGATACTTCTCTTGAGCAAGATTACGTTGATGAACCTATGTCTAGTTGTGGCTCCATTACATCTTCCACTTCTTCCAACACTCATGAATCTCCCAACACTTCAAAGCTTTCCAACATGCCTCCATCAAATAAAGAACCTAATGCTTTCCACATTGACTACATGTATCCTCAAGGGTTACCTCTAAAAGAAACTCAAGCTAACCTTCACTTGGCTGCAAACCTTTTCCATGCTACTAATCCTAAACATCCTCAACCTTCATGCACTACTATGCCTAACCCAAGCACTACTCCATTCACTCTTCATTCTCCCTTGTCCTTAGAAGTGGCTCCATGTCAAGAGGACTCTCAAAAAGAAAAAGCTATAAATGTCAAGCAAGATCAAGATCAAGCACCCTTTCATCTCTTTCAAGATTTCTCCCCTCCACATCCTATAACTTGTCCACCTCCTAAGTATGATGAAGATACCACTTCCATTATCTCTCTTGAGCTTACTGAAAATTATGAGAAAAGTTCTCTTCATATGCTATCCAAAGCTACTTGTCAAGATCAAAGCATTGCCTCATGTTCTACTTCTCCACATCCACTTCAAAATTGTGCTCAAGCTTCAAGTGCTTCTATTAAAAATGTTGTTCCTATCAAAGGTACTCATGAGTCTATTGATGGCTTTGACCATGTTTCTCACTCTAAAGATGTTGATATCCCTTCCCACTATCCCTTTGCATCTTCTAAATCTATCCTTGGTCCTTATCCATCTAAGCTACAATATTCAAACCTTCCATCTATTTTGGGGCCTTATGTTCCTCCATCTCCTACATTCACTCCTAGCTCTCCCATCATACCTCAAGATCAACAAAGACACTCATCCTTGATAACTTTTCACCCATCTATCCATCTAAACCAGTCATATCATCCTTATTCATCTACAAATCCCAAGTCCTTTGGAAGTGAGAATAAACATAAGAATCCACTGAAAAATGAAGATCACTATGTCCCATATAATAGACATGTGAAATCTAAGGAAGGACAAAAATTCAAGAGACCGCAAAGGTCCACTATTAAGAGAGCTAAATCAAAAAAAATATGGGTTCCTAAACCCATTATTGAAGAAATGTGTTTTGAAGTATCCAAAGGAAAATCTAAAGCTATATGGATTCCCAAGTCTCTTTTAGAAGACTTGAATATTGAAAATACCTCAAAGTTGACATTCAAGCTTCCAAAGGCTTCCATTCCATCTTCTTCAAAAAATCTTCCTAAAAATATTCCAAAGCCTTCCACTCCACTTTTTCTCAAATCTCTTCTACCACCTCATACATCTGAATCTCAAGCTATTTCATCCATAATTCCTCCATTGTTCCAATACCCTTCAAGGTGTGTGTCAATGTTGATCTTGTCCAATATTTTGGCTACCCACATGAAATCCTCTAAAGCTTACACCTCCTTTCTATACATGAACTCTTATCCTTCATATATTCTTCCTACTACCATTTCCCTTTCATCACCCTATCAACATCTTTGAGCATACCTTTCTATGGTCTTGACTTATCATGGCTTATCTTTCCTATAGGAGAACTATCTACATTCAAAAAGGTTGAGCTCTTTCTAAAAATTCAAAAAAATGAAAATGTGCCTTGGTGAAAACTACTTCTTGTGGCACCTTGGTAGCAAAAGTAAAGAGAAATAAATTTATCCTATGGTGAAAACTACTTCTTGTGGCACTTTGGATAAGTACCATGATGAAAACCTGGCAAACAGGCGTCATGCATAATTCTTCCATCATCCATCTATCCCCTCTTCTCTCTTTGATCTTGACAATGTTGAGCTATCTTTGCATATTGGCTATCTTATCCATGAGATTTTCTATTGTGCTCTCCCATTCACTCATAGCCTCCATCTTGAGCTTTATTTTTATTGCTCTATCCCATCGCTATCCTATCTAATTGACCCCTTGGTCTTGATCATAATAAATGAAATATGGTTCTCATAGGTCTCTTGACATGGCTACTCTTTTGGACTACACTCTTCATGCTATCGCACTTGTTGGCTTCACCACTTATCCTACATGCTATCTTTCTCATTACTTCCATTTCTTATCCAAAACATGCTTCATATGACTATTTCACCTCTTTCCCTAGCTTGGGTACTCTTGAGGAGTCAATCCTTGAGGATCACTTTCACTTGCTTCATACTCCTTTTTCATCCATCTTTGCTTATCCACTAGCTCGTTGCTCCATCATATCCTATACCTTGCTAGACATTGGGAGAAAATGATGTGATCTTGCTTGAGAACTAGTAATCTCTAAAAACCTTCTAAAAAAATCCAAAAAATCATATATGATCCTAAAAAAAATCCTAAAAATTAGAAAATGTCCTGAAAAAAATATCTTCTTAGTGTAAACCTAGCAATAAGCACTTTGATGTATCACCAAAAAAATAAAAAATACAAAAATGCAAAAAAATTGAAAAAAGTCTTACAAAAATCTATCAAGTGGTGAAAACCTGGAAACAGACACTACTTGAAACCCTTGCACCTATGTCTATCAGTCTCAATCACCTATTTTACTACACATTTTCTAGCTTGGAATTTTTTCTGTCCTCATCTCGAGGGCATAGCTACTTAGCCTATTGAGGTATTCTTGTGCATTAGGGTTTCTTTGACAACTCACAAAATAGTGTTTCTCAACACTTGCCCCACCTTGACATCAAGTGTTTTTCAACACTTTACAGATAGTTTACCTCCGGTCTCCGATGTCACGATATTTCTCACTATCAGAATCAAGTCTGGAAGAAATGGCCGAGTGACTTACACACACACGCACTTTAACACTTAAACAACTGAGCTATGCTGATCTTTATCTACTTTCTGTGCTGTCTATGATGATTTCTTTGCCATGTGTTACCTCCCTAATAGTCTTTCGAGGATGTCATTGACTAGAAGACTGGGGGCATGGGGCATGTCTTCTTGATTTCTGCTTGTGGGTATACTTTGTTTGTCTATAGTGTTGTAAGCATTTATGCTGGTCCTATTCAACATGTTGACTTACAAATGTATCATCCTTGACTGTTTCACAAGATCGCACTTGGGGTTTATCCTGGCACTTGTGCCTTGATATAGGTGTAATCTTGCTAAATTAAACTTAGGGAATCTAATCGTGTAGTTATCTTGATTTACATGTCTCTGATGCTTAGATTGGATTTCCACATACCTATCTAATATCGATCATATTCATATCCTCATAGTTATACTAGTGATGGTTGTATGATCTCATGATGTCCCTAATAAATGCTCAATGATGAAATTAAGAGTCTAAATGTTATGCAGTTCTTGCTAGTAAACCACTTTTCATATTAGCTTGCATTTTAGGTTCATTTTCTAGCTTAGTCTTGCATTCTTTCATATGGGGAGAGCTCTCTCTTCATCTTTTTGTGGACATATCAGCTAACTCCTTTCATATATTTCTTTACTTTCTTCTTGTTCATGTCTTTTCACCTTCTTAATCTTTCGCTTCATCTCTTTTCTATCTTGTCATAACATTATATAAATTCTTGACCTCTTAAATAATTTTGATGTCTTAGATTCATATTTGGGATCGAAATCCAAATTCGAGTTCATCTTGATGGTCAAAATTGTCTTTTAAAATTCTACTTTCTTCTGAGCAGTTAGCTGACCTTTTGAGTTCTAATCTTTGAATCATCACTGGGGCATCTTCATTTCCTCATTTCTTCATCATTTCCATACTTCATATCTACTTAAATTCACTATTTCATGTCTAAAATCACCTTTCTACTCATTTCGACCTTATTTTTATGCTATATCCTTCAAGGTCAACTCTAGTCAAACTGGGGCATTTTATCAATTTTTTTATATAGTCATTCTTGGGTTCTAATCATCTATCTATCATCTTGGACATTTCTATATTCTAATTTTCTCATTTCTAGCCAGTTTTGGCATCCCCTTACCTCATTTCAATTTTGATCCCGAGGGGACAGAAATACTCTATCACTGATTGCTACAACTATCTATTTCTTAGGAGCATTTGTTTGATCTTCTCACTTGTTCTCGATCTATCTACTTTGCTAAGTGTTAGCATTCTTCTTGAATTCTGACATCATCTTTTCCTAGTGTTCAGTACTACCGCTATCAGGCTGTGCATTTAGGACTTGCTATCTTTTTCTACATTTCGTTCTTCAAAATCAGATATCTATATCTATCACCGTCTACTTGGCTTTCTATTTTATTTGACATAATGTGTTCCCAGATTGATCACGCATTAGTCAAAGAGGGGCAAATGTAATCACCTAAAAATGGTCATCTAGACTATTAGCCCCCTTCTCAGCATTTTGGCTAAATTAATTTAATCATTTATCTAGACCAAATTGCTAATAATCAATTTATTTGATTATAACATATAGTTTGACTATGCTATCCTAAGTTCATTATTTGATTAAAAGAACATGTCCCCTTTTAATTAAATAAAAGACCCCATTCTTCTAACCCACTTAAAGTGCACACATAAAGTCCTTTTTCTATTTTGCAATTAAAAGAAAAGGCTTTGTGACTTTTGTCTTATATGACAAGTCAACTAATATTCTATTGGTTGACTTGTGTGTGCACATGGATCACTCCTATTTTTGAATTCAACCGTTGATCATCCACCATCTTCATCTTGATCTCCACCGTCCGTACATCTTTAAAAGGGAGAGAGCTTTCCCCCTCAATCCATCCATCTTTTGAACATTGTTATGCTACAGGTTTTCTAACAGGTTTCTTTGGAGCTTTGTGGAGAACTTCTATTTCTTGTCTACATTCTCTCATACCATAGCATTTTAGCTTAGATTCATGTTGCATGTTAGTTTAGTTTCTATTTTGCAATAATCTATCTCACATAGCTTAATATTTGGATTGTAACACTCTCATCCATGCTTATAATAGCTGCACTTTTCATATTCATGCTAGCTTAATCTTTAATTGCATTGCATTCTTGAGGAACTCCTTGAGACATTTGCATTCTTGCATCTTGTCTTTGGAACCTCCCATTGCATGGTTTACTAGCAAGAAGAGTATCTCTAAGGCTCATCTGAGAGCTTTCTTATTCTTGAAATATACTCTCTTGCACTCCATGGATAGGGAGCTCTAAGACAGCATTCGAACATTTCAAACTCATGGAATCATTTGGATAGAAGGGTTTAGAGTGTGACACAAATCAAGTGTACAGTATGCACAAACTCTAATTTCTCATTTTTCTTTTTCTTCCCAGTCTTCACAAAACTCACTATCTTTTATTTTCCATACACACAACTTTCACAAAAATCCATATTAACACATTTCAAATGTGGTTAAACTTTCTTTGAATGAATTAATTTCATACATTTCTCACTCATGTTCCCAAGTCTATTGTGCCATAGCGTTGTATTAGAATTTACAACATTCGTTTGTTCTTCGTGCTCAACTGCAGCAATTGTTCCTTAACATTCATTTTTCTCAAAAACAATTACAGTGGAATGAATAGTATGACCTATACAAAAATATAAGGTGCCTACTTTCACACCTTTTGCTACTACAAGGGAACCTTTTGAAACCTTCCAATTTTTATCATTAAAAGTAATGACACAACCCTCATCACCAAGTTGTCCTACTGTGTCTTACCTCATGTAGTAACCAATGATTCCCATTCTACAACTTAATCTTAAATTTTCCCTTTCCAACAATCTGACAAGGTTTATTATCACCCAAATAAACAAGCCCAAAATCCTATTGGACACAATCAATAAAATAACCTCTATGAGGTGTAGCATGAAATGAAGTACCATAATGTAAAACCCATGAATCATCAACACTTTTTAAAGAAAGAAGCAAAGCATCCTCTTTGGATTTGTTTTTGATTACTTACCACATTTGCCTCCTTGTTACCATCTAGTTTTTCTCCTTTATTATTCTTTTGAGTCTAGAAATTTGTCTTCTTATGCCCTAGTTTTCCATAGTACCAACAATCTCTCAGTCCTCTAGATTGAGACCTCTTCCCCTTTGATTTTCTTCTTGATTTCCCACGATTTCTAGAATTAATTCCTGTCTCAGTTGTTTTGCCTCTATTTTGTGAGTTCAAAGCACTTCTTGATGTAGATCCACCTGAGGTTTTCCTACGAGTTTCCTCACTCAGAATAACACTAGTCATATCATCATATTTTAGGCTATTAGATCCAGAAACAAAATTACTCACAACCATTACCAAGCCATTCCAGCTTTCAAGAAAAGAACACAAAATCAAGAGAGCCCTAATTTCTTCATCAAAGTTAATATTCATAGAAGATGACTGACTAGTAAAGTATTATACTCATTTAAAGGATTTGTAATAGATCCACCTTTTTTCATCTTCATATTAATTAAATACTTCATTAGAAGTACCTTGTTTGAAGTAGAGGGCTTTTCATACAGTGTCACTAGGGTTTGCATCAATTTTTCCATCATCTTCACTTTTTTAATGTTAAATGTCACTAATGGTGCAAGCATAATCAAATGCTTCCAAGTGCCTTTCTATCTAAAATCTCTCAGTCCCCATCTATCATAGTTCCATATTTCTTCAATTTTCCTTCTAATGGCTTCCATAAATCCTTATGATAAAGATAGTTCATTTGCATTTTCCATAACTGAAAGTTCTCCCCATTAAACTTGTCAACCTTTAGCTTACCCTCATCTGTCATCGCTCCCACTCAACTATGAGATTGTCACTCAACCATGAGAGTTTCCTATAGAGGATCACTAAAAAAATAAAATAAGGAAGATAGTCTGGCTAAAAAAAAGATGAGAATATGACTCTGATACCACTTGTTAGGATTAACCATGGACAAAAATAATAGTTACATGCAATTATAACCAATATCATTAAATAATAGATCACATAGAAGAGAACACAAGACACAAATATTTAATGTGGTTCACCCAATCCTTAGGCTATGTCCACCAACAGCAAGTCCAATATTATTATTATCCAATGATTACAATCCACAATCTGTTATAGCTCAATACTGCCACAAGAAGCTACAATATCACCATTACATTATGAAATCCCTAACCCTAAGCCTTTTTATACAAGCATTTTTCCACTTACAAAATTAGGGCTAGAATAATAGAAAATAGTAGTCAACATTATTTACAATATAAGGTCATTTTTAGCTTCAGGGGCACTGCCTCTGAAAATTTCTGCGAGGGTGTTTTCCCTCAACCCCACCCTATATTGTGACAGGGAGAAGACTTGGGGTATTGCCCCAGGACCCCACAAGGGTGCTACCCCTTGACCCTATCTTGGGGGCACTACCCCAAAACCCCTGTAGAAATAATTTGGGGAGAAATTGTGTCAAATAAACCTCTGAGTCTAATTAGGCTCCATATCACAACAGTCCAATCAAAAAAATACATTTAGTACATATAAGTCCATGTTAGGAAACTATGAATCCTTGTTAGGAGATTCCAACTTGATTATAAGTTATAGAAGGTGGAAGGACCCACTATCCAAATAGCTTCAGGGGAAAGACCACCAAACTCATTTGCCACCTATTCTCTATAGTATTCCTTTCAAAATTATAGAAATGCAATTTGATCTCAGCAACTCAAACTCTTTCTCTGTCATCTTATTGTGCTAATACCACACCAAGTACTTCTTAGATCTCAATACTAGATCTCCAAATTTGCATCATAATGATGCCTTTTATCACTTACTCATATTTACTAACTTTAAATATTACTTTCACAAATCACTTCTTACTTGTCATCACAAGGAAAATAACTTTCCTTTATACCACGTCCTCAAAATAATTATTGAGTTGGCTTTAAGGATTTCCCAATTAATTACAATAGGACCTCATTTAGATAATACAATTCATTACATCTTTTCATAATTAAAAAATATTGCTGACTCACAATATTCACAACTTCTCACATGTGTGACCTAAACATTGTGCACTCATTGATTTCATCATTCATTTGTCTTCTATCATTGTCTAACTGCGCTAATCAAGATTTTATGACTATTGGAAAATACAATCTGAACACTAGAAAATACTTCTTAAGTACTTTATCTACAATCTATCTTCTATAAACCATTAATAACTTTCAAATGTCTTAGACTTTCTACACACGCACTTTTCACATCATTGGGACACACCATAGAACATATCCTTAATTGTGTTTGGTCTTTTATGATCAATACTTGAACTGTAGGACCTTGTTCTTTGTCTGCTACTTTGTCAATCTTCATAGTATGTTGACATCATTGACAAACATAGCCATGAAGGCAATACACAATCATGTTAATGGTCTCTCCATTGCTCTAGCAATGCTAGAATAATCCTCCATAGGAATATCATCAAAATTCATGCTAACAATCTTCCCCTTTAGCATTGATGGCACATAGATGAAAAACATCAAAGTTCCAAGAATACCAAATTCAACTCTATTTTTGTTCCTGCTCTTATCTTTTCAAATCTAAAACTCTCAAAAACAACTACTACCCTTCCCCCTACCCATCCCCCCATTAATATTTTCCTTATTTGCATCAATATAATTCTCCCATTCACAGGAGATGTGCTACTTCTCCCCCATTCTGAATGCTTTTCTTTCCATGTATTCTCTCCCCAATATTAAGGAGATTTTTTTCATGCATTCTCTCCCTCATTTACATCAATGACAAAGGCATTATATCAATTAGCTACTCAATGTCTTCAACTAGATCAAGTATCCAAAGACAATGTTCAATATTATCTGTCAAGAGCCCTTCATGACTCTACTTAATCACAAATACTCCCCCATAGAGGAAGCATTAGCATTTAGTCCATATAAACAATAGTGATATGTACCACTAGACTGGTGCAATACCTACATCATCTACTCTAAAGTAGACAAGGGCATAACCCCAAGCACACCTCACAAATATTCAAATGTATCCTTAGGCAAAGGCTTCATAAAAACATATGCAATATTGTCTTTTGTATTAACATAATCCAATCTAATCTCTTTCTCTGCAAATTTCTCTCTCAAAATATGATACTTAATTGATATGTTCTTTGTCTTAGAATGTAACACAAGGTTCTTAGACATACTCATTGCACTTTTTTTATCACAATGTATGATAATAGGTTTTGAAAACTCTATCCCAATATCCTTCACATATATTTCATCCACATGATCTAGTTGTAATTGTTTTTTCATGCTACATACTCTACTTCTGTTGTATTTTGTGAAATACAATCTTGTTTCTTCCTTAGCCAAGAAACCAATCTTCCTCCAAGGATAAGTGATCCACCACTTGTACTCTATTTTTCATTTATACTATTTTCTCAATCTGTGTTAGTTTATACACATAGACTAAATTCATTTGATCTATCATACCATAACCCAAAATCAGGTTTACCCTTCAAATGTCTAAATATTATTTTTACTATTGCATAATGTGATTCATTAGGTTTGGCTTGAAATCTTGCTAATATTCTAACTGCATTAGCTATATCTAGTATTGTGTGAGTCAAATATTGCAAACCTCCAATCACAAATTTGTACTTACTTCTTCTTCTCAATTGTAGGTGTCTCATCTTTTGTAGATAACATATGACCAATTATCTTAGGTGTACCAATAGGCTTACAACTTTCCAAGCCAAATATCTTCAACAAGTATTTCAGATATGTGGTCTATGATAGAAAAATACCATCACTACTCTGCATAATTTGTAGACCCAAGAAATATTTCATCTCACCAGTCATAATTATCTCAAATTCATTCTTCATTTCATCAACAAACTTGTCACTTGCTTGATCATTACCTCCAAAGATTATACCATCCACAAATATCACAATAATTAGCAAACCATTCTCAATTTCTCTCAAATATAAGTTACTATATGCACTACCTTTATAAAATCCTAACTCTGCCAAATACTTATCCAACCTTGCATACTAGGTTCTAGGTGCTTTCTTTTATCCATACAATGCTTTCTTTAATCAAAGGAAATATTTTGGGCTTCTCAATATAGACTTCTTTGAGTTCTCCATTTAGAAATGTGGACTTCACATCCATCTAATACACTTTGAACTACTTATATGTTGTATAAGCCAAGAACATCCTTATTGCTTCAATTTTGGCAATAGGAGCGAATGTCTCTTCATAGTATATACCTTCTTGTTGTGAATATCCTTTACATACCAATCTTGATTTGTTTCTCACAACCTCGCCTTTTTCATTCATCTTGTTTTTGAAAACTCACTTAGTTCTTATAACATTCTTATCTTTAGGTCTAGGGACCAATTCCCATGTCTCATTCTTCACAATCTAATCTAGTTCTTCCTTCATTGCTTGAATCCAATGATCATCCTTACATTCTTCATCTACACTCTTTGGTTCAACTTGAGAACTCAAACATAATTCTTTGTGTACTTTATTTCTTGTCATAACTCCTTTTTCTCTGCTTCTAATAATATGATCATCAAGGTGATTCTTTGTCAAATTCTTGTTTTGTGTAGGTATCATTATCTCAACTACTAGTTTTGGTCTAAGATCAGATCTTGGTTCATCTCTATGTTCCACAACTTGAATGTTATCATGCAAATCATTGTTATTATTATAGAAAGTCTCAATAGTTTCATCGATAGGCTTAGGATTAGCCTCTTCATCATTAGAATTATAATCAAGCATTCTTTCATTAACTGCAAACTTCTCATCCACTTTTACATTAGTGCTTTCAACAATAGTCTTAATCCTTTAAATAAAATATGTATAGTCTATACTTTTCAATGAATAACCAAGGAACATATATTTTTTACTTCTGACATTAAACTTACCAATTTCATTATCTCTCTTCATGTAATATTTATTTCCAAAAATTCTAAAATACTTCACTAATGGTGCATGTCTGAACCATAATTCATAAGGTGTCTTGTTTGTGCCTTTTATAATTCTATACTATGTTCATTGTATACACTACTATATTAACTACTTCTATTATAGACCTATTTCTTCTCTCAGTAATTCCATTCTACTCAGGAGTCTTAGGGGTTGATAGCTACCTCTTAATTTCATTCACTTCACAAAAGGTGTTAAACATTTAATCTTCAATCCAAATTCATTCTCAACTCTATTCTTAAACAACTTAAAACTCTCAAATGCTTCAGACTTTTCTTTAAGGAATGCTACCCACATCATCCTAGTAAAGTCATAAACAATAATCATGAAGTACTTTTCACTGTATAATCCTCTTATCTTTATGGGACCACTCAAATCTATATAAACAATCTCCCATTCTATTGTTGTAGTGAACTTCTTGCTAGGAAAATAACTTTTCTTCTGCTTGGCCATAGCGCATTCCTTTCACACAACATTAGTAAGCTTCTCAATTTTTGGTAAATACCTAATAGTAAATGTACTAATTGCTTTCACAATATTATCAAAACTTATATGACAAAACCTTATATGTCACAACTAGTTGTTATCAACTTTAGCAACCAAACATGTCATCTTTTTAGGGTTTAGCTGAAAAACATTACCTTAATATCTTCTACTAGTGCCAATCATCTTACCATTCTTGTCCTTGATAATGAATTTCTTCTTTGTGAACTATAACTAATATCCCTTATCAACCAGTTATCCAACACTAAATCTATTATGTTTTTAATCCATCAACAAAGTAAACATCATCTATGTTAGTTTTCGCATCAAGATTAATATATCATATTCCCTTGATATCACAAACCACATTGTTACCAACTCTAAAAATTATTCCATTATGACTACTGAACATAAAAAATTTACTCATATCACCAGTCATGTGATGTGAACAACCATTTTCTATGATCCAATCAGCTTTCTTCTCAGCCTGTGACTCTCGAGTTTTTTCTTCTTTGATTTGTTTTTCAAGATTCTCCTCTTTTATAGCTACAAATCCTAATTCATCATCATTTTCACTCTGAAATCTCTCATTAGACTCATCATCATCATTTGCATACATACATTCTCTAGGCCTTCTTGACTTGAAATTATTTTTGTACTTTTTCACTCTTTTAGGATATTTAGAAGCCTAGTGACCAAATTCATCACAAGTCCAACATTTAAAGATTTTCTTACCATCTGGTTCTCTCCTCATAAGAAAATGCAATTTCCTTCTTTAATCTTTCTTTCTTCCTCAGATCTATATTTTATGTTGCTAGCATAATCTCCACTAGTGGTTGCACTCCTTGATAAGGAAGGAAAAACACTTAATGCACTAAAAGAAGTCTCCACTCTAGGAAAATGTCCAAATTTTTTCATACTTAATTCTACTGCTTCCAATATTCCAAGAAGAATCTCTCTATAAAAATTCTCAGTACAAGATATCACTTGCTCAATCATCTATATTTTTTCCTTGAATGGTGGTGTCAAAGTTTCCAAGATCTTCCATATGATCTCATCTTCATCTTTTGTTCCATTACAAAACTAAATTCCTGCAACAATTTATGATATTCTACCAATATAGCTTCTTATATATCCATCTTGCATCATTTTAGCCTCTTGAAATAAACATGTCTAGTTTTGCAATATGATTCTCTTAACATGCTTATCACCTTCAAAGGTAGATTCCAAAGTTGTCCAAATTTCATGAGATAATTTAAAAGATGTACCCAATTCTACACATTTTTAGGAAGAATTGACAAAAGTGCTTCCCTGGAAAACATGTTACACAAGAACATATCTCTTTCATCTTCACTACACTCTTCAAAATTGTTTTCTTCAACCACTGTATTTTTACTCTTTGCAATCAGCCAATATCCTAGACCCATGCATAGCAGATGTGTCTTCATATTTTCTTTCTAGCTATTATAGTTAACTCCATCAAACTTCAAACTATCCTTTCTGAAATAACCTCCCATTGATCTCCTTAAGTTGTTAAGTTTTTCCTTCAAGGACCTGATGCTTTGATACTAATTGTTAGAAAGTAAAGTCCACCAAGATAACTTAAAGGGGGGCTCAGGTGGGGGAGGAACCGGTTAGCTAATCAATACAACTTTTATCAAAATTATTAAACTTTAAACATGTGATCAATATAAAAAACAACCTTAAGAACAAACACATACACATTAACACTAGATAAGTTAACTAGGGAAACCCTTCATCAAAGGTAAAACCCCAGTGGGGATGGTACCCATAAAATAATGTACTAATACAAATGTTCCTTGTAAGAGGATGGACTTTGTTAAGAGTCAATAAAATACATTTAGTACATATCAGTCTTTGTTAGGAGATTCCAACCCTTTTAAGAGTTGTAGAAGGCAGAAGGACCCACTATCCAAATAGCTTGAAGGGAAAGACTATCGAACTCATTGTTCTACTGGTCTCTATATTATTCTTTTCAAAATAATAGAAATGCAACTAATCTCAGCAACTTGAACTCTTGTTTTGTCCTCTTACTGTACCAATACCACACCAACCACTTCTCAGATCTCAATACTAGATCTCCAACTTTGCATCACAATGATCTCTTGGTTTGCTTACTTGCACATTTACTAACTTTGCATCTTACTTTCACAATTCACTTCTTACTTGTCATCACAAGGAAAATAACTTTCCTTTATACCATGTCCTATAAATTATTTAATGAGTCGGCCTTGAGGCTTTCCCAATCAATAACAATAGGACCTCATCAAGATAATACAATTCATTACATCTTTCTATAATTACAAAATACTGTTGACCCACAATCTTCACAACTTCTCATATTTGTGACCTCAAACATTGTGCACTCGTTGATGTCATCATCCGGTTGTCTTCTATCACTATCTAACTTTTCTCATCAAGATTCTATACATGTTAGGAGATACAATCCAAACACCATAAACCACTTCTCAGGTATTTTGTCTACAAACTATCTTTTGTAAATCATTAATAACATTCACATGTCTTTGATTTTCTACACGTGCACTTGTCCACATCATCAAGACACAATGTAGCGGGTAAAAGCAAAAATTTGTGTCACCTTTTATAACGAAATAGGATATTAGAATGTGACAGTTCAACATTAATAACAAAAAAAATGGTATTTTTGTTTAGAATGTGAAAATGATGTAAACTGATGAAATGTTAGAATTGGATGAATTTTATGCCTATAAATTTTACAAATTTTTTGAATAAGAATTTATTCATTTTATTTTATTTTGGAGTTCACTTTTTAACTATAAAAAATATAGGGTGTAGTTCCCGTCAAGCAAGTATATGCAAATCATCATTTTTTGTTCTAATTTGAAAACATCTTATAGATGACATGTATAGAGAGGGAACAAAAAAAGAAATAATTATTTTTGATGTATATTTTCTTTTTTATAAGTACTCAAGCTAGACATTATTAGAATCCAATTTTTTTTCCCTCCTGTCAAAACTTCCCTATCAAATCTACACCTTCTTGAAAAAAATTGTATATTCATGAAGATGAATCTCTCCTCTAGAGATAAATTTTTTTATTTTTTATTTTTAATATAATTTGTAATTCTTTTCCTTTATAGATGGAGAATCTTTTGAAATTTTAAAATATTAACTTATAATATTTTAAAATTATAACATATTATAACTAATCAAAACACTCAAAAATTTATATAATGATGATATTGAATCTGAGATTTATAAAAGGGTATATTAAGTTTTTTTTTTTTAATTGAGTTTTGATAGAATGAGATTTAACCAAAATGGGTTTTGGTATCCTAAATGGTGACATGGATCTATGCTTTCACCCTAGAACATATCCTCAACTGTTCTTGACCTTATGATTAGTTCTTGATCCGTACAACCTTGTTCCCTATTTGCTACTCTACAAGTCTTCATAGTCTGTTGACATCAATGACAAGCATAGTCATGAATGCAACACACAATCATGCTAACTATCTCGCCACTACTCTAGAAATGCTAGAATAATCCCTCATAGGAATGTCATTAAAATTTATGCTAACAAGAACTATCTTAGTCAAGTTGCATTAGTTTCAAATTTTCTTATTTCCAATTGAACCTAGAGGCAAATAAAAGGTCACAGTTTTACTATCATCTGAAAAATATCTTGTTTGTTGAGGAAATGTATTGTTGTTGTACATATATTTTACTATATGTTGGAGAAAAAATAATCAATCTCTTTCAATATAGGAAAATTAGCATTTCAAAAATTGTTGAGCACATCAAAAATTTTGGAGTGAATTGTGCAAAAGTTAAACTCTAGCCAAGGCTATGAGTGAACTATTTGGTAAACAATCTCCAAATAATAGAAAATTGGCTCAAAATTGTAGATGATATTTAAGAATAGTTTTAGTAGAATCACTAAATATATATGAAAGTGTTTCTAAAGTTATTTTTATGTCATTTTGATGCAGGAACATCTTGAGCTCACTTGCAATCATGCATGTTTGGAGGGATTTTGGCTTAAAGTTGTGGAGTTTAGTAGATATTGGTGCTCAGTATGGTATGTGGAACTCTGAATGGTCTTTGGAGCTCAACATGGTCTCTGGAACTCAACATGGTTAGTGGAACTCAACAATGCTTGGGAACTTACTGGTGTTCAGCTTGGTTTTGCTAACACTCCACTTGGTTTCGGTTCCTATTGGTGCTGAGTTGTCTGTGAGCTGACTTTTAGTATTTAATCTAATTTGTAGCCGACTTGTGGCTCAACATATATTTAATGTGAGGGATTTAATTTAGTTTTTAATGAATTGGGCTGACTTGTGGCTTAGTTGGGTATAAGTGGGAGGTTTTGTGGAGTCCTTAGGCATTATAATTATTATCACCTAGCATGGAGAAGGGGATGAAGGGTAGATGTGAATTTTAAAGAGCTAGTAGCTACGACTTGAGAACCAGAAGATTGCTTGGTGGATTTAAGGGTACAAGTATGGATTCTGCTTGGTGATCTTATCTAGTTGTAGATCTGAACTAGCTGAGATTGGATTTTATGTTGTGAGTTCGATCTTGTGGGATCTTGTAGAACTGGTATTATAATTGTTGTTTGAATTTGGCCCTAATCCAAAAGGCCTTAAAATTGCACACATTGCATGTAATAAGTTATTTTATGAATAAAGAAGAAGTGGTTTGGTATCAGATCTTGCATTATTGTTGCTTGTTGTTGTGTTTCCATTGTGTGGTTATTTGATGAGGGCTAGGACATCTCCTTTGGGGATTCTCCTACCTTGCATTACATCAGGTGGTATGAAAGCAAAGGTTGTTCATGTGTGTGTTGAGAAATCACCAAAGCTGAGGTAGTTTACACTAGGATTGTAGCGAACGTTGATCTTGTGGAGTTGATTGATCATTTGGAGTTGTGGATCTATTGCTTAGGGTTTGTGAAAATTTTGGAAGATGCCTCCAAGAAGATTGGACCCTAGGGAAATTGATTATCTTGGTGATGTCATGGAGAAAGGATCTTAGAGAAGATTAGAGTAGAATTCAGATCTGAGATTGCATTGATGAAGAGTGACATGATTGTTGAAATTGTAAGTGCTTTAGGTGGTGTATCTACACATGTGGGTACTAAAGGTAGTTATGAGGAAGTTTTTGAAGATTTTGAAGTTACTAGATGTAGTGGTGAGGACAGAACTGATCATTTGGAGAGACCTATTGGAACTAGGGTTGGTCGGTTTGCTAGACCTAGATCTTAGTTAAAGCTGAAGTATAAGACGGATGTTTCTAATTTATTAGGCACTTTGACTTCTAAAGACATGATTGATTGGATTGGTGAATTGGAAGACTACTTTGAGCTTAAGGATATTGAGGATCCACTTAGAGTGAGGTTGGGGCAAACTAAGTTGAAAGGACATGTTGCTCTTTGGTGGAAAGAATTGCAAAGAGACTAAGAAGAAGAAGGTGAAATGAAGATCACTAGATGGAGATTGATGGTGACTAAGTTGAAGGCTAAGTTTATTCCTACTAATTATGAACTTGAATTGTTTAAAATATTGCAAAATCTAAAATAGAAAGATATGACTATGAAGGATTATACAAAGGAATTCTACAAGTTGATTATTCGGTTTGGGCATAGAGAATTGTCAAAGGAAAAGGTAGCTCGGTAAATTAATGGTTTAAGATTCAATATTCAGTATGAGGTTGGTGTGTTGAATATTTCTTCATTTGAGGATGCTTATCAGTATGCCCTAAAGGTATAAGATAAGTTGAAGAGGAAGAGTCAAGGTATTGCTAGAGGGAAGGAGAAGAAGAATAGCTCGGCACAAGCTAAACCAACAGTGGAAGGTGAACCAAAACTTGTTGATCAAAAAAGAAGAATAGGTGGAGGTGGATTCAGAGGTAATTGCTTCAAATGTTGTAAAGGAGGGCATAGATCTTTTGAATGTCCAATCGGTAGGACAGTTGCTCTTGTGAATGAGGTTGCAGTCCAAGACAATCAGCCTAAGCAAGGAGAGAGTTTGTTGGCTCAGTGAGTACTAGTTGGTCAGAGGACATTAGATTCTTGTCAGAGGACTAGTTTGTTCAGGACTTGTTGTAAGTCTAATGGTAAAGTATGCAAAGTGATTGTGGATGGTGGTAGTACGAAGAAGCTTGTTGCTAAGAAAATGGTTCAGAAACTTGGTTTGAAGAGAGTGAGACATCCTTATCCTTATAGGATTGGTTGGTTGCAAGGTGAGCATGCTTTGGAAGTGAGGGAGTAATGCCTAGTTGATTTCCAGATTAGGTAGTATAAGGATCAAGTGTTGTGTGATATTGTGGACATGAATAGTTGCCATGTGTTACTTTGTAGACCTTGGCAGTATGATTGCAGGGTTGTACATGATTGTGTCAAGAATGTGTTTACTGTTGAGAAAGGTGGTAAGAATTTTTCCCTAATTCCTTTGTAGAATGAAGAGCTCAATAGGAGGAACTTGAGTATTCACAACTGGGTTGAGTTGGTAGATTCTAAGAAGGTTGGAAATCAGCATAGAGAACAGACCTGTAGCACATCGAGGATGGATATGAAGAAGCAGAAGAAGAACAAAGGAAAGAGTGTACAAGTTGAAGACATGGAGGATATGTTTGTGAAGAACCAATTTAGAGTTTATGTGTTGAATCCCAAAAGATGTTCTTCCAGCTTCTAAGAACATCTTTTTGAACCTGAGGTATTTGATGCATGAGCATCTTGGGCTTGCTTGCAATCCTATATGTTTGGAGGGATTTTGGCTTAAAATTGTGGAATTCAACAGGTCTTTGGAACTTGACATGGTCTCTAGAACTTGACATGGTCTTTGGAACTCGGCATGGTTAGTGGAACTCGACAATGCTTGGGAACTTACTGGTGTTTGTCTTGGCTTCACTAACACTTAGCTTGGTCTTGGTTCGTATTGGTGTTGAGTTGTTTGTGAGCTAACTTTTAGTATTTAATTTTTGTAGGGGTATTTAATTTGTGTTGTAGCCGACTTGTGGCTCAACATATATTAATGTGAGGGATTTAATTTAGTTTGTAATTAACTGGGCCAACTTGTGGCTTAGTTGGGTATAAGTAAGAGGTTTTGTGGAGTCCTTAGGCATTATGATTATTATCATCTAGTGTGGAGAAGGGGATGAAAGGTAGATGCAAATTTTGAAGAGCTAGTAGTTGTGTCTTGAGAACCAAAAGATTGTTTGGTGGACCTGAGGGTACAAGTATGGATTCTTCTTGATGATCTTATCTAGTTGTAGATCTAGACTAGCTAAGATTGGGTTTTTTGTTGTAAGTTGGATCTTGTGGGATCTTGCAGAACTGATATTGCAATTGTTGTTTGTAGTTGGCCCTAACCCAAAAGGCCTTATAGTTGGGCACATTGCATGTAATCAATTATATTATGAATCAAGAAGAAGAGGTTTGGTATCAAATCTTGCATTATTGTTGTTTGTTGTTGCATTTTTGCTGTGTGGTTATTTGTTGGGGCTAGGACATCTCCTTTGGGGATTCTCCTACCTTGCACTGCATCACATTTTCTTCACACACAACCTCAACTACATTAGATGTATGCATGACCAAAGAGTCATTCTAAAGCTTTGTCACATAGTCCTTATGAACCACAACACGATCTCCATCTGAGTGTCCTGCCACAAGCCTCTTTTCATTTTTTGTTTCTCATTATTTCTTGCATTAAAAGAATCTCTTTCATATGCTTCTGTTTATTTGGTTTGTTTCTAAAAAGACAAATCAATCAATCAAGATGCCCAATTGCATATGCAGTTCTTTTAAATTCTTGTTATAATCTTGAGAAATTTTAGTATAAGTTTGATAACTTCACTTCAATTCTATCAATCCTTCTGGAAGACTCCCTTCAAAAGTCTTCATCTTTTTCACTGGACCCTTTAGTATGGGGCATACACCCGCTCTAATACCACTGTAGTGGATAACCTTGTATGCAACATTTTCTTTCTTTCTTTCTTTTTGCACTTCCCCTCTTCTTAATTGCTTGGGAATTATGTAAAACAGTTGGCATATTCAATGGTAAAGAAGATTGTTTGACTGGCTATGGAAAACACAAAACCCAAAAGGCAAAGACAACTACAAGGATAGAGAACCTAAAAATGGGGACATTACATGAATCCATTCTACTTCACTAGATTTCAAGGTATTATCTTTTGGAAGAGGAACACACAAATAATGTTCAACACATTATAGCATAAATAGAGAGAAATTCACCACGGAAAGGCTAAGAGATCTCAATTGCTAACCATGAGTATTGGGTAATTGTTTCAAAAAATGTGGGGCTAACACTCCTTAGGGAGACGATGCATGTAGATCGAAACTAGAGTCAAAGAAGGTGTTTCCTCTAAGGGTTTGAATCCTACAGGCCAATATATCATGAATAGTCTAGCAATTTGACATAACTAGGTGTCATCTATGAAAGTACATTTTAGTTTGTAATGCTGCAAATTAGGAGAACCCAAATTTTATTCTAGATTGTAATTTCTATATAAAAACAAGTAGGGTTAGGGGCACCTATTTTGCTTTGATTAAGATCCCACAATCGAGTTAGGAAACATTATGATCATAATTCATGATCAAATTAATAGATTTAAAATGTAAGAAGTCTCAACCATAAAAGTGATAAGTTAGGGTGATTTGATGAGGTTCTTGTGGGACACGACTATCCTCCCATAAAAATGTGCAATTGACCAATTTTCAAAAGATCAGAAACATCATGAATTTTTTTGAAAATTTCAGCATTTGATCTTCATGATCTGCATAGTTTGTAGTCAAAAAAAACAAAAAAATTGGAAAAAAATCACTATGTTTTCTTGAATCTGGAAAAAAAAAGAAAGTTTTGACTTTGTTTTGTCTTTGGTACTTTTTTGTGGAAGATTAGCTTGTCCTGTTCTTGTGAGACTCCCTACCCTAGGCTTAAGAGAAGCTATATCATTCCTCTTGGCTTCATGTGGTCTTCTCTATCTAAAACCTAAACTAAAATGTAAATCTTACCTAAGGTGACACTTTTTTTTCAAACTTCCAAGTGTCCCCCTTGGTAAGATTTACATTTTAATTTTAGTTTTAGCCAATACCTACGTATTAAGTGGTGTGGTGTGCCTAGTGGAGTGTCCTATCAACATTTTCCTCATCTTTGTCACTTTATCTCATCTTGAATGATTGAACTTGAACATCCCTATACATTTGTTCACCATAATATAAGTCACGAAGAACATTCATCACCATTTTCCCTCCCTCCTATGACTAGGGCATTTTCACTACCACAGTTAATTGCAGCAAATAGAAAATATACATGATATTTTACACATTAATTCCATCTTTCAACATCCATATATATATTTCCTATATTATTTTTGCATGAGAAACACACCTATATATATTAGGCAATGTCTACAGTCTACTAGTTTATGCAAAAATAAAAATCGCATAACTGTTAATGAGCTAAGATCAAACTTCAACAAGGACGGAAGGAGAAATTATTAATTTCCTAATCAAGTATCATTGAACCTGTTCAGGGTTATGAAATTATCTAATTCATTAGCATAGATGGCACCAAAATATCCTTTAGCACAAATTTATAACTTAAATTTTACCTTATGTTTTTTATTCTTACAATCCTAGAGATATGGCCCTTCCAAAGGCAGTAGCTACATGCTAATGAATTTGCAAATCAAAATCCTTCCATGTAAAGAAGCCACATTCTTTTGAAATTCATGGGCATCAAACTTGATGATTGGAGAATCATTTAGAACTCACATGCACTAGTTCAATTTACTTACCATGAGATGAAGATCCAAAACATGTTAGCACATTCTTGAAAGAATGATGGGGGAATAGATACCCCTAGTTGGATCCATGTAGGGTAAACAGTAAACCAAAAGAAGGAATACGTGTACGTGAAATTAAGAATGTTGAAGAGAAAAAGAGAAGTTAAAAATCACAAAACCCCAACAAAGCTCATTTCCTTTTGATTCTTTAAGGCTTAATTTTATTAAAAATATATTCAAATTATAAAGTGAAGATTCCTAGAACTTTATCAATATTTATTAGCAACCTAGCATCCTATTAAAAAACATATAGTTATAATTTGAATTTTAGCTACTAACATTATCCTATGTTCATGTTTTCCTTAGTTATTAGAAACCTAGCATTCTATTAAACAATATATTGTTATAATTTGAATTTTAGGTGCTAACATTAGCCTATGTTCATGTTTTCCTTTTGGAATGCAGTCAAAGTGGGTCACTCTAATAAAGTGGTACCAAACACGTACATGATTTACATTAATAATTCAATTTGATTATACAAGGTAGCACGGAAGAGAACCCAACTAGAGGAGTTAATGGGAAATTCACAACATCAAGAGAGATTTTAGGAGCTCATAATATGATAATTCTATGCATTTTGAACCTTTTTAAACCATTAGACCCCATGAATATAATTCTCCTCACATTGTTGATTTTTTTGAACCCAAATATGTACTTACCCGCAAAAGACCAACATATAATAGATCACTACAAATCGTTCTGGCTAATCTACAATTCAAGTGGTCATTTTTTGGCATGGTTACAACAAGAAGTATATGATCAAAGGCAATACACTCTAAATCCACACTAGACACAAATGATGCCCAGTTTAATTAGAGATAGAAAAGTGCTAATAATTTAGTACATATTTATTGAGAAACATATAGCATGCATAGAAACAGAGTCATAATATTTTCTGCTGAAAGATCAAAACACTCTACAACTTCAAAATATAGCCAAATTTCATTATCTAACGTATCTTTGACTTCAAACCTGAAGCGTTACATCCCAAATTTTTGATCTAATTTTAAACTTTCTCATAACCATTGGATTTAATGAATTTTTCTTCCATTATCATGTGAAGTAGGTAGTTATTTATATCCATTGTATTAACTGTTAATGAAGATGGCCGTTAACCATTAACTATTATATGATTTTAGCAGTTTGCTTGCTTTTAGAATTATGATTAATAATTTAAAGTCTTATGTCATGTCCCCTTTTCAAATAATTAAAAATAATAATCTTTGCTAAGGCAGGTAGGCCCAAAAAGGTGAAGTTTCAGCAAAAGGGGATAATCTTTGGAAGTGAATGGACTAATAAATAAAAATTATTATTAAAATGTATTTTATTAACCCCTCTTGGATGTGAGTTAGGGTTATGCCTTCTTTTAAGGGGTTTGGAGGCATTCTAGGCTCATTCCAGAACTTGATTTTTGCTCATTTCTTTGTTATTCTTCAGAGGCTGCCAAACCTGTGGAGAAGGAGACCCAAGAACGGGAGTTTGAAGGTTTCCAGGGAGACCCAAGAATGGGAGTTTGTAGGTTTCCAGGAAGGCTAAGGATGGGAGTTTGAAGCCATTCCATGTGCATACTCATGCAGAGTTTTCCTTTGTGCTGAACAGTGCAGATTTGTGGGTTTTCGGGTGTATATTTTGTAAGAGTTTGGTGTTTCTAGTTGAGTATTTCATATCAGTTTGGATTGATGTTGTATATCAGACTTTTAAATATCAAAATAGAGCTGAATATATGTATTTAGATATGATTATACTTCTGTGATAGATTATTAAGTTTTTGTGGTGATTCTGGGCTATTTTGTGCTATTTTCAGGAGCCTGATGAGCATTGTTTTTGTCCTCCATTTGGGAGCTATTGTGTGCATGTTATATAGATCTAGAAATGTCATTTTATAGGCTGTTATGCTGCTCAAATTTCTATAAAAATGTCCACTTTCAGATTTATTAATAATTAGGTGAAGGTGTGAAGCTTTTGGCACTATTTCTAGCATACCCGATTTGGGGTTTCTTGAGAAATTTGGTGGATCTTTGTGATATTACTTGTTTGATCTTGAAAATCTAATTAGAGGCGTGAAATATCATATAAAATCAATAAAGGGACATTTCAGTGGTATCAGAGCCATGATCTTGCCAGCTTGAGGGTTTGTAGAAGTTTGCATGTCAGTTTTGACAACTACCCAGATCTTGCATGTCAGTTTTGACAACTACCCAGATCTTGCATGTCAATTTTGACAACTACCCAGATCTTGCATGTCAATTTTGACAACTACCCAGATCTTGCATGTCATAATTTATGGTTGCATGTTGCTTCTAATCAGTTGCATGTCAAAATTTATGATCGCATGCAACTAAGTGAAAGAGAAAAAAGATATTTGCAGCGAGAAAAGAATAAAGAAATTTTGATCAAACCTCCAGTTGAAAGTAAAAGTACAAAATCCAAGGAAGGGAAAAGTATGGCTGATCCAGATGAGATGGCAAAGAAATTCTTCCAAGACATCCAAAATACTTAGAAGCAAACAGTGGATAGTTTGGCAGAAACTAGAGAGGCTTTGCGAATATTGACAGAAAAAATACAAGGAGTTGCATCTATTAATGAGAAAGGGAACACTTCAGAGGAGCCAAGAAATCTGAAATCCACACCATCTAAATCAACCAAAACTATTTTCTTGCCTATAGATGAGCCACCAATACCAAATCCAGCCATTAATCTTGTGGAAGAGGTTACAGGTAACTTGATTACATTAAGAGCTACTTACAATGGCTTAGATGATGACTTTCCTAGTTTGGTTCCTTTTAGAGAATATGTGGATATGATGAACACTTTGATGCCCAAGAAAGAGTACAGAAGGGAGCATGACATAAGTGGAAGAGAGCTCAAAAATAAAATAAGCAAGTTTATAGCACCTACTTTTGATGGAACAAATAAAATTTCAACTAGAGCATGACTACAAAAATTATAGACCTTCTTCACACTTAACCCCATGAAGGAGAGTGATGTTGTTCAAATTGCAAGTCTACACTTGGAAGATACAACCTATGATTGGTGGTATCATGGAATGACTACTCAAGGTCATGATCGGGTAACTACATTTGATGATTTTAGTCAAAGAGTGAATAATAGATTTGACCTCAAGGATGATGATTATGAGGATGTTGTTGTGCATGATGGTGAGATACCTGGTAGAGATGAGCGGACATTGAGCATTCATGACTTTTCTGAGAGAGAGTACCAGACACAGTTAGATGCTTCGTCACATGAGGTTGAGGCTAGTAGTACTTCACATGATTTATCCCGCCAGCTGAAGGTGAGTGAAGACAGTATTGTGACTACATTATCTCATTATGACAAGTATGTGGAGTTAGTTGGTATTGGTCATATTATTCAGGTGAGGAGTTTTCTTGAGTTACTAGCTGATTCTAGTTTACGGATATGGACTCGAGATTGTTATATTGGTGTTTGGGATTCAGTTGACTGGAAATCTTTAACACTTTTTGGTAGCAATGTTTGTTTGGGTGCTATCATGGATTTGATTAGTAGATTGCATGGTGTTGTATTTTCTTGTGCTAGCAGCTTGTCCGATGTTGGTATTAGTTTTTATACACCGGTGTTGGGCTTTGTTCATATATCCAGTTGACCATACTTGCTGGAATGTGTTGATGATCTTTCATATTTGGCAGTGTGTACAAACGAGTCCCAGGATCATATTGGTATTGATGACATCCAGGAGGATGCAGTGGGTAGTTTTGAAGACTTAGTTTCCTTGGGTACAAAGGAGTTGGACAGCAGTGCTACAGTTTTTGATACTCCATTTGTTGATATGAGCTTTAGAGTTGATTCACAGGATATGGATGGTAATACTCTAGAGACTAGTAACTTTGAGGATACTCCTTTAGACAATGCATCAGAGGAGGTTTGTAGGAGACAGTCAAGCCAGTGCCATCATGTGTCTAATCAGTTGAGAGTTAGTGAGCAAGACATTGCTATCGCTTGCCAACATTTCGATGCTGCTCGTCAATTGTTAGCAGTTTATGGATGGGGTTCTCGTACTAGTGATGAGCAGGGAGGCAATTATCTTTCCTTGACAAAGTTCCACTCTTTATGGGAGGCTATCCAGATTCTGAGACATGATTATATGCAGTTGGTAGCTGACAGAGATTATCTTATGGAGTGGGGCAGTACAGCATATGATGCATTGTTGGCCAAGGAAGATGAGGTGAGTGAGCTTACTGAGCAGCTTGAGGTGACTTCTAAGATTCTTGGGAGTACACAGTTGGCTTTCAAGTAGTCACAGTTTCATTTGGCTAAGGTGACCATGGAGTTAGAGCGACTACAGTCTTTACCTGATTCTATACAGTCACAAGTTGTGGTGTTTGGTGATCCGAGGATGTCCATGGCTGAGATTGTCAGAGACAGTGGAGATGGGGATGCATCCATACTTGATACTAACATTGGCATATCAGGTTCATTCCCACTAGATTCAAGTTCAGTTGAGTTGGGTGTTGTAGCAGATTGTTGTATGCCTGACATGGTGGTGGCCTCTAGTACTGATGGCACGAAGACTAGAGATGTATCAAAGATCATGTGTGATGTTGGTGAGTTAGCAGTTGGCATGGTTCCTGCTAGTAATACTACTCCCTTGGTGATATCTTCAAAGGTAGTAGTCAGTTCCAACTTGGTTAGTGATCGATTGCAGTTAGTTACATTTGGATTGCAGTCTGAGCCACTGACTGAGATTGGTGCATTCTATTGGCATTACACTGTGAGGTATGCTCATCAATCTACCTTTGATGACCATGTTGATGAGATGATGATACAGAGATGTACTTTGGTTCCTAGTGCTTATCATCAGTTATGGGACAGTTTGATGCCTCAAGATGAGAGTTGTGATGGGCATGACATGGTGATAGGTTCTGCAGTTGACAGCTTGATAATATGTGACTTAGAGCAGGAGTTTGGGAGTGATGCTTCAGTGGGTGTTGTTATTGATTCTACTCCTTTGGCTATGACATCTCCTGACTTAGCCAGTGATTAGTCATAGTGGGTTGTATCACTTGTTCATGGTGAGCTATTGACTGAGGTTGGTTTTTTTAATCAACATTATATTGCAGGGTATGTACATCAGTTAGCATTCGATCCTTGTGTTGAGGAGTTGATGGCAGGAAAATTTGGTTTGGGTTCCATTTCTTGTTGTTTATCTTGTGATGGCTTTTCACCATCAAGGGTGCATGGGAGTTATGGTTATGAGATAGTGGCCGATGATCTACAGAGTTGTGTTGACTGCAGGAGTTGTACAGTGTGTGGATTCTCCATACTTGGTATAGTTTCATTTGAGAGTGTTCGCCATTGTTGCAGAGTTGGATTGTACATTCCGTAGAGGCCAGTGGGATGCGTTGATGGTATTTATTGTGTTGGTAGTTTGATTTATCCACTTTACGTGGGTTCTAATGTTCTAAGAGTTTGTGTCTCGTGGGTTTCTAATTGTGGTAGTGGTGATTTTGGAGTTTGGTTGAGCTGTAATTGTCAATTTGATTATGGATTCCTCTTGGTCATATTGCAGAGGGTATTGCAGGAGCCTATGTTATTTGGCAGTAGTATAGTTCATGACTACATTTGGGATCCAGGTGGATTGATTGGTTTATTGTTCAGCCATTGCTTGAGGACAAGCAATATTTGGGAGGGGAGGACTTGTCATGTCCCCTTTTCAAATAATTAAAAATAATAATCTTTGCTAAGGCAGGCAGGCCCAAAAAGGTGAAGTTTCAGCAAAAGGGGATAATCTTTGGAAGTGAATGGACTAATAAATAAAAATTATTATTAAAATATGTTTTATTAACCCCTCTTGGACGTGAGTTAGGGTTATGCCCTCTTTTAAGGGGTTTGGAGGCATTTTGGGCTCATTCCAGAACTTGATTTTTGCTCATTTCTTTGTTATTCTTCAGAGGCTGCCAAACCTATGGAGAAGGAGACCCAAGAACGGGAATTTGAAGGTTTCCAGGGAGACCCAAGAACGGAAGTTTGCAGGTTTTCAGGAACACTAAGGACGGGAGTTTGAAGCCATTCCATGTGCATGCTCATGCAGAGTTTGCCTTTGTGCTGAACAGTGCAGATTTGTGGATTTTCGGGTGTATATTTTGTAAGAGTTTGGTGTTTCCAATTGAGTATTTCATATCAGTTTGGGTTGCTGTTGTATATCAGACTTTTAAATATTAAAATAGAGCTGAATATATGTATTTTGATATGATTATAATTCTATGATAGATTATTAAGTTTTTGTGGTGATTTTGGGCTATTTTGTGCTATTTTCAGGAGCCCGATGAGCATTGTTTTTGTCCTCTGTTTGGGAGCTATTGTGTGCATGTTATACAGATCTGGAAATGTCATTTTATAGGCTATTATGCTGCTCAAATTTTTGTAAAAATGTCCACTTTCAGATTTATTAATAATTAGGTGAAGCTGTGAAGCTTTTGGCACTATTTCTGGCATACCCGATTTGGGGTTTCTTGAGAAATTAGGTGGATCTTTGTGATATTAGTTGTTTGATCTTGAAAATCTGATTAGAGGCGTGAAATATCATATAAAATCAGTAAAGGGACATTTCATCTTCTAAATGTTCATATGAAAATTATTATAGAAATGTTATTATGGCGGAAGTGTTTTTCATGGGTCATCGCAGGAGAAGATGAAAGGGGGAAGCATTGCTAAATAAGATCATCATAATGAGTTGCTCGCTTAGTTCAGTTAGCAAAATTGATAGGTATGACCTTAAACTTCTTTAGTAAGGATTTAATGACTTGAACACAGGATACATCTGTTATTTAAATAAATAATTTGAGAAACATAAAATAATTGAGTTAAAACATAAAACGTACCTTAAAAGATTTTAAATGATCTTTCACCATATTATTATAATATATATGTATATACATACATATAGATATAAAAATAAAATGGCACCATTATATTATAATTATTTAATAAAATGATGTCACCTCATTAATATATTCACATGTACATATATAGATATAAAATAATAATAATATTCAAAATATAATAACATTCGAATTATAATCTTTCAACTCTAATTCCAATTTTATTCTTTCTTGCTTTTAACTGATTAAACACTTGGCATGGTAAATTGGCAAATAATCTTTTAACTTGCGGAAGCCAAGAAGTCACAATTTGTTCTTTTAATATGGAAGCTATGAGAATAGACATACATCATATTTCATACACCCGACTATCTTCTTCTACTACATTTTCCAATAATCTCTCCACCCTCCATAACACCCGACTTCCATATATTTCTTGTGCGGAATTCTCTATTATCCCAATTTGCACTTTCCATTCACAAGTAGTGCCTTAAAACTCTATCGTATGTGATTCAATCATCATTGAAGACTAAGTATCTTTGCATTTTGGATACGTCCACTACAACTGAAGGAGAGCTAGTTACCAAGTCAATTTGCAAATACTTCAGGACAGACCCAAACTTATATCAGGTCATGTGAAAACCATTCCAGTTCATATTTTTCCCATGATATTTATTTTTACAAGCGTTTTCATCGTTGCAGTTGTAGTGTACCATCACTTATAACTAAATAACTTTAGAGAGTTGCTTAACAATAAGCATATTGTTGTGTTATAACTTGGATTCATAAACTATTTGCCAATAAATTTTAAAGTTGACTGATAAATATTTATGCAAGTCTCTTTTTTTTAAAAGAAGATTGTGAAATGTTGGAAGATTGCAATATTCATGAATCAATAAGAGCCAGATGCTCTAAAATTCCAAACACTTAGGACTCACCGACTGTTAAGCCATAGAAAAGGTGAAGAGGTGAGATGAAATTCCGCAAGGATAAGAGAGTAAAATCAGACTTGATACATTAAAACAATATCAATAAATTTTACTTAATAGCTCATGCTCGTCCCTAATAATGTAACCTATTATCAAGTCGAGCGGTGGTGATCGAGTCATTGAACCCATCAAAAATCGTTGGCCAAGATAGTTTAAAGGCATATTTGTCATCTAATGATTACTTGATGTCAGTGGCACCAGTTATGCAAGCATGTCTGTTTCATAACTGTGCGGACATTATAAACATTGGGATGCTCAGATGGTTGCACTAAGTACATCCCAAGCCCGATCCCAAGGTAGGGAGGGTTTTTCTAATTTAATAGATTGTGCAGGGATAAGTATGGTCCAAAGTTGGGAGGTTAAGCCTATGTCAATGTTTCTCCCCTCACCAAAGTTGAGGCTTGCACAACTAGCTAAAGATCCTTTGGATGATTCTTATGTTCTTTTCTTCTTTCTTGTTAAACATTTACCCACTTGTATGAAAATCGTTAATCTAGTTATTTTCAGTTGATTGTAAATACAATTACTTTCAGTTGATCATAAATGTAGTTATTTTCAATTGATCATTACTCTAGTTATTTACAGATGATCATAAATATAGTTATTGTTAACCTAGTTATTTTCAGATGATCATAAATACAATTACTTTTAGTTGATCATAAATGCAATTATTTTCAGTTAATCGTTAATCTAGTTATTTATAGATGATCATAAATATAGTTATTTTTAGTTGATCATTAATCTAGTTAATTACAAAAGATCATAAATATAGTTATCTTCAGTTGATCATAAATCTGGTTATTTCAGTTGTTTGTTAAAATTGTTATCTATCAATGAATGTGGGTAATCTTTATTTAAACTATCCTTATTTTCGAAATGAAAAATTGTTTGTTACATGAAGAAGGCCTTTTTGGGAGATTTCTTAGAAAACAATGCCAAGGCCATGGAAAATGCCCAAGAAATGTCCAGAAGGAGCCATAAAAAAGTTTTCAATTTATATTAGCATAGAAATACATAATTGTCTCCACTTTAATAAATCGTAGCAAATTAATATACAAGCTCCCCAGAGGCCTACACCAAAGTAAAATCATTTGAAAAACAAGCATGCACTTATATAATTTTAGTCATATTAAAGTGTTTTAAAAAGCTTCACATATACCAGCTAATTAACAAACTATTGCTTGCTGCAACACTGTACCTTTCATGTGCTACATTAGGATACAGATTATTAGTCATCTATTTGCCTTCAATAGAAGCATTATGTGCTACCACAAGAAGCAATAACTAGAAAAAAACATCAATTGTAGCTTGCGCCTTCTACTGAATAGATAGATAGATAGATAAAATTTTAACGTCCACGAGGCCAAAAATAGCCTATGGGACAGCAAGACAACTCAAGCAGACTTAAGTAGCGCTGTTCGCCTCTTGTGTAGACTAATGATGAGCCCCCCCAATTGCTCAATGTACTCTTCGTTGAACAGGTTATGCCAAGAACTGTCACATATAGTATCCGCAAACTTATCCCTGCTATCCTTGTAGGCCTCACATTCTAGAATAAAGTGTTGTTCAGTTTCCACTTTCCCAGAATTGCAAAATCTGCAAATTCTCTCTTCCCAAGCCTCCTTTGGCCTCTTCCAACACCCGGTCTCACAACGAAGTTGGTGAGAGTTGGTTCTCAGCTGAGCAATAAGAATTTTAGCTCTCCAAGAAATGTTGGCTCCTATGTACACTTTTTCGAGTTGATCACAAGTGGGGTTGAACTCATTTATATAATATAGTTTCTTCCTCCCAATCTCGCTTCCCCAATTTCTCTTGTAGAATTTCTCCATAACAAAGACCTTTATTTCTTTATTACTTGTGGGGCACATATTGAAATGAATATTCCATTTACTCATCCACTTGATGTTTTGTTGCATCCATGTCCTTTTTCGCTTACATAGTGTGTCACTAAAGACAACTTTCAGCCATCTATCCTCTTCCATTTTTTCGATTCTTTTTAGATAGCTTAAAAGGCGAACCATAGCAAGTCCCTCAATAGGCGCAGCCCCCATTTCACTTAGCATGATGTCATATGGAACAGTGCTTTTAATTTTAAACTTGCTTGTAATCAAGCGCTTTTGGATTCCTTCGATTTGTTTCCATTGTGCTATAGTAGTGCTGCTGGCCCATAATTCACACCCATAAAGAACAACTGGCAGCACAAGAAGACCAAACAAGGTTTGAATAGTTTTCCAATCCCACAACTCCGCTTCACGGCACCTATTCTGAAGAGCGTAGAAAGCCTTCCATCCACCTAATGTCCTTTTATACCTGCAGCTAGACCAGCTTAGTTTTTTGTTGAAATCGATGCCAAGGTATTTATATTCCGCAACTTCTTCGAGAACACTTCGATTGTAATAAAATTCATGTTGATGCTGTTTTTTATTATTAGAGAAAATCATAACCTTGGTTTTGCTGATATTGACTTGCATCCCCACCATTCTACAAAAGCGCTCAAGAGAAGATAGATGGTCTTGCAAACCACAAGCAGATTTGGCAATTAAAATGAGGTCGTCCGCATATAGGAGTAGCTTTATAACAAATTCCCCTAGCTGAATGCCTTCACGCTCTTGCGTGTTTAACCACTCTTCCAGTTTGTCAATATATAAACCAAATAAAGTAGGGGATAAAGGGCAGCCCTGTTTGACCCCGATATCGCTCCTAAAACATTCTGAAATGCCATCTGAAGTTCTGATTTTGACTTTCACCTCTTCGTACATTCTATGAGCAGCAGCTCTGAGATGCCTAGGAATCCCCAATTCTTCCATCCTCAACCAAAACTTGTCTCTCGGAACGGTATCAAAAGCCTTTTTGAAGTCAACAAAGCAACAAAAAACCTCTTCTTTTTTCTCCCACTCTTTTTCAATACTGTGTCTCAGAGTGACACAGTGATCCACTGTCGAGTGCTTTGGCCTAAAACCAGCTTGCCCTTTAGCACGTTTATGATTTTCTTCTGCCCATTTGCTGATCCTAGTTTCTATCATACTGCCAAAAAGTTTAGCAAAGAGGGGATTGATCATTATAGTCCTGTAGTTGGAGGGATTGTTAACATCACCACTCTTAAAAAGTGGTATTGCAAGGCTGATTGTCCAATCTTTCGGAAACCCTTCCTGGCAGATTTTGTTGAAGATTTCAGTGATGTGCGGTGCAAGAGTTTTCATACCCCACTTCAAATATTCAGCTTGAAGCGCAACAAGGTCTTTTGCTTTGCCTCCACCCAACTTCTTAATCCCTGTCTCTATCTCTTGCACAGTAAAAATATTTGTGGTATCATTGACCAAAGGTGGCTGTCCCACTCCACCCTCTTGTTCATAAAGTTTCTTAGCATAATCAAACCATTGGGTGGCAGTAATATTATTTTCAGTTTGCTTCCTCCTTGGTTGGAGTTCTTTCCAAAAACGTTTGGGGTTATTTCTGCCCAAGAAAATTAGCTCCTCTCTCCTTGTGGACATAAAATCGATTTTTTTCTTCTTTAGGATCTGTTTGTAGGTCTTAATGTCAAGGTTAGTTTTATTTGACTCCCTTAGATTTCTCCTAGCCCTCTTGCATTCCTTATCAAACCATGCATTGGCTGGAAAACAATTAGTTTCAGATTTTCTATTTTTTGCTCTCTTGCATTTTGAAAGAGCCTTGTGAATCAGATTTGATAAATCATGACTATTAACACCATGCTTATACATAGGGTGTCCCATACAAAGTTCCTCAAGAGCAGCCCTGAAAGTGTTACTATTTTCTGAAGTTAACAAAATTCTGCCCTGAGAAGGTGGGTGTTGAGGGCCTTGGATTTTTGCCCCAATCCGTCTATCCTTTGCCCAATACAAATTTACGTACAGTGGTCTATGATCTGATTTGAGATCCCAAATATAATTGATATAAGAAAGGAGGAAATATCAAAAAGATAGATACAATGTGACATATTTAATTTGATATTTTCTTATTTTATGGAAAATGCTCCATGGCGTTAAAGTTGCTCACAATTGTAAAGACCATAATGAATGCTAATGCCACATCCATATACGTTCAAGATACAAGAACCAAAGTCTTGCATACACAATTAACTGATATTGTCAGAAGTGTTAAAAAAGACTCGTGCACATAATATTCATCAACAGAACTTTCGAACAGCTGTAATGCAAGTCTAACGGCTGGCTATTAAAGAGACAAGCAAAGGTTTTCTACTATATCCACCTCTAAGCTACTGCTGAACCATCATCAAAGAATTGCTAGCACAAGATATGGATCTTCAGGTACCATACAACCTCAAGCGTGTTGTGATGCGGGCACGACAGATAGGACAGTTCGACAAATTTTGGCTGCATTCCCTACAGGTCTGTTACATGGCGTCAAGATCATTGAGAAAAGCTTATTTCAATAATCTAGCAAGTGCTTCCTTAAAAATTAAAAGTAAAGAAAAATCTGAATCTGGAAAATACTCACCATATGTCCACAACCAAATGCCATATTTTTAGAATTGGTCAAGCAAATGGGGCAAACCTGAAAGAGATAAGGTACACAGTTTTATGAACATTTCCAGCAATTCCATACTGAGACAGAAATATAAACAAAAGATTCAGAGGGAGAAAAATTACAACTCATGCATAAAGAATAAATTGTCCAAGGAGGAGAAATCTCTACCTGTCTCTCACCGTCCAAGTTTGTTTCTGGCTGAGAAATCCTTACCAGACTGGTGCTGTCCAAAGCTCCAGGCTGGGATATTGATGGCTGGCGGGAACTTGAGAAAGAAGCATCTTGTGAAATCACCGATAATGGAGGACGAAGTGGCACTATACTTGGAATCTTTCCAACTTTTCCCCTATAGAGATACGACAGTAAATGTAGTTCTGCTATTAGGAAACAAGCTAATGTCATCATTCAGAAGAATTGGTCTGATTGACACAGTTTGAAGTAGTCAAATACCCCAGAATGTTGAGTTCTATTGTTGCTTTATATTGAAATGGGGTTTCCATAAGTGCAGCAAGGGCAAACTCAGCTTCCTTCTGAGATTGCAATAGGTTACTTGACATAAGTTTTGTGAAGTTCACAAACTGCAAGATGAATCCAATCTAATAAGATGCTAGCATAAAGACCGGCATTATATTCCAATAATATTGACAATATTGACAATACATGAAAATCAAACTCATGACTAAGTCTACCATGCAGAAGATAATAATTAGGATCATAAGTGGCTACTTTGCAAAAGCCCTCACTTGAAATTCTATTTCTATCTGTTACTGAGAATGCTACTATTTTCAGTGTCATGCATTGTGAGCCCTTTCTAGCTTGTGGTCATTATCTATGCAATGTCTATAACTTACAAGCTATCTACAATCTGATGCATCCTTATATTAGGATTTAGTTTTACATTAATACTGTACTGCATATTTCTAAAACTGCTGCTACCAACCACTTAATGACTTCAAGAATATATGTGGATCCACATGAATTTTGAAGGATATATACAAGATGAAGAATGAATTAAGGTTATCTGAAAAAAATTGTAACCTGGAAATTGTCAAATGAACGTCGAGGGATTTTATCATCAAATTCCTGCATTGTTTCCCACGGCCCATCACCAACTCCGACCAAAACTATTGATAGTGCATATCTACTGCGCATTGAAAGGTGTAAAGATTAAATCATCAACATATCATCGACATATCATATAAGAACTACCCTGTATGATGCATATAGAGTATCATACCTTGCAGAAACTATAGCATCTATTGTCTTCTGTTCCTGTGGGCTTAACTGCCCAGGCTTTAGATCACTACTCTTGCTTACCTATGGAAGTTAGAGAATCATAGAAAGAGTTCAGATATGAGAGTTATTAAAATAAATATATCATAGCACATCACCAAAGCAAGAAATTACAAGCTCAAATAAATTTTGAAGAATTATATGCTATAGAGTGACTTGGGCAGGCCAAAAGAAAATAAATGGAAAACTTATTACCTGTCCATCGGCAACAATAACAAGAACATGATACTGACCACCATTCTTCTCTACAATATCCATTGCAACCTCAATAATTGGAGCAAAAGAAGTTGGACCTGAAAAAAAGTTGTACAAAAAAATACATGTTAGATCAAAAACTATATAGAAATCATGTTTTCATTGACTATGTCGATGAACAAGGAAACTGGAAATTCACACACACATGTATTCACTATTCATTGGCTCAGATTATAAATAAAAAAGTAAATACACAAAACTATATCATTTATTTGTCACTACATGCCTTGATCACTCTCCACAGTTAATGAATTACCAACAAAAATTCAATGCATGTCATTAAACTAAGAGAAATTGTATCGTGTATATTACCTTGAAAACATGAAGTAAGATTAAGCATGATAATAGAGAATAAAAATAAGAGAATAATACTTCTTCAAATCATTCCTGGATCGGTATTACATTTAAAACTAAAAGCATTCTTCATCAAAGGAATCTTGCCATTATCAATTGTCTCTATTAACTCGTAACAAACTCATCACTATCTTAATTAATTTCCCTGTGGCATGTCAAATTTATTAAATTACCTTTCCCAGCTCACCATATATGAGACTATGGAAAACTTATCTCTAACTGAATTTATCAGTTCCAAGAGTTGTCACAATGTGAGCTGTTCCCTCCAACTTAATATTTTGCAAGTTGGAAACATAGAGAATGTCGGTAATAAAGAAAATTTAGGTGTTCCATTAGAATACATGGAGTACATTAGTTTACCCATCTAAAATATCCTTTGATTATTACAAGCAAAAAAAGTTGCTTCCTTTCCCACCTTCTTGCATATCAGCAATTAACCTTAGCCAAACCACTTCACATTAGTCCATGGACCATGCAACAATACTTAGATTACACTTTTGCTTCTGTAGAAAAGAAAACAACCATTTGTTTCTTTTTTCCCATTAATGTTTTAAACACAACTTGTTCCCAAAATGTAATGTTACCTTCTAGAATTTACCCTAGTTTACACCCTACAAACAAAACTGCAATAACTGAGGTTAGACAGCTGTCTTACCAAGTAAGATCTTTCATCCATTGTGCACCGCACACACACACACTAGTTATATTGTTAATTTATTATAATCTGCCTTGAGCTTTACAAATTGATAATACAAGGAGATATACAATCATATCTTCAAGACAGGAATCATATCTTCAAGTTTGTAGAAGAGACCCTTGATGCACTGAAAGGAAAAGAAAAAGAAGTTGAGAGTTGACCTTTGAGATTAAAGTGACAAGCATATATTATAAAGTGTCTGAATGACACTTCAAGAATCTAAAAATAAGCTTGATGTTGCAAAACAATCAAAGGAGTAAGAGAACGAGGGAAGTGCTGAAGGAATCTGGATGCAAGGGGTGGATAAATCCGAATTTAAGACCTTAGGTAGCTTGGTAGTTGAGAAGAAATATCATGGTAGTTGAGAAGAAATATCATAGGTTGAAAACATTAAAAGCTTTGAAATCTGAATCCAATAAAGATGTAAATCAGCACATGAAACTTTCACATCCAGATGTTACTTATATAAAATACAGATTTAGAGTTAAGGCTTAGTTGTCCTCTAGAAGTGATACTTGTCAAGATCTCAAGAGTTCCAAGAATAGCTATATATAAGAATCAGGGAAACTCTTGATTTAAGTGCTGCTACTATCACTTAACATGGTCAAAACTGAAATATGAAATAGATCTAATTGAATTTGACCCCTTAGAAAGTCCAGATCTCAAGAGATGGAACAAACTAAAATATGATAAGAATGCTTTGGAGGGATGAGTCTGGTAAAACATGGAATCTACTTAAAAGTGAACACTCATTTCAAATCTAGAAAAGGCACATGAAGGAACTGAATGATAAAACTTGGTTGATAAAAACGATAAACCAGCAATACAAAAAGGCCTTTGGATCCAAGGAATTCTTGGAGGATAAAAATAGAAAATACTAGATTGAAGGCCTTAATAACTGGACTTGACAGAGCAAAGAAAATAGATTAAACCAAATTTGGATGTTTGAAGTTTGAACAGAGTGGCCTAATCTAGAGTAGAAACATTAACCAAGAAAGCTCAAACCAAGCAAACACAAACCTAAGAAAATGATTTGCCTAACTTTAAAACTACACATAACAATTATCAACCAGACAAAACAAAGGAATGCAAAATTAAGGCCAATAATTACCAAAGACATAAGACGAAGGGAAATCAAGAGAAAAGAATAACAGAGGTTTTAAAATGAATAAGCATACATTAGGAGCAATGCATTTGGAGGTGCATACTAGGAAATTAGAAATAAAATCCAGGGGAATAAGAACTAGTGTTACATGGACGCTTTGTGCTCATGCAAGATGGGCTCTTCCAAACCTCTACTCACAAAAATTTGGGTCAATTATTTTGACTCAAAAATTATGCAGTTGAATCCCAAATAAACATTGCATGAACTAGGGGGGTTCCCAGCACATATTGTCATCAAGATTTTCATCCCTAATGGGGGTCTCTGGTTCAAGACAAATTGGGGTGTGTCGTGGCAATGTTAGGACCCATTCAATGAGGGAATGGAAGCTACTTTGATGAAACCGATGAGATAGTTTAAAATGAAGCATTTTCATAAACTGAGATCCATGAATCTGTTTTTAGCATTTGATTCTCAAATTAAAAAAACACAGCCTTTAGACACAACCAAAGCCACCACGGCAGTCTACACAAAGAGATGTAAAGCTATTACTGTCTAATCTTTAAAACACCACTTGGTTGATCTATAGAAGTTTGCCTACAGTAAAGTGAATGAAGCATTGTTGGAAGATGAAGTAATTTATCTTCCTGTGTACTGAACCACTGGATTGAAAGTTCTTGCCAATAGGCAACAAAATCACAAAATTTGTTAGTATAACAGATTCACCATAATTACCACTTGATGAAATTGGAAACAATGTTCTTGAACTGGTGATAGGGATTGTTTCTCCCAGTTTGACCCGTTTCTGTCAAAATTTTGCATCCATGACTACTTTTTCAATGATAAATTCAAACAAAATCACTGAAAATAAAAATTTCATTTATTCTATCTCCGAGAAGAATCATTTTTTCTTCTCCAATGTCTCAATTATGGGAAACTTAATGTAGATAGAGAGAGGCATTGTTTATAGGATACCCTGGTAACAACAAGGCATTAAGATTAAACTTCCTGCTCCCATAGATATTTGGTGAGGAATGGAATCAAGCAGACGTGTTTACATTGAGAGAGGAATTGATGCAGTCCCATTAAAGAGTTATTCTCTAAAGAAGATGTGTGCCATGCTATACTTGGTCATCTTAATGCCAAGGCTGTCCTTCATGTCTTTCACCATGCAGGCATCCTAAGGCAACTTGTGAGACAAATCTTACCATATGAAGTAATACAATATCTATGAAAAAAGGTATGTCGTGTCCCAAAATTTGTTTATTTTGCAAAAGATTTATCCTTATTTCATTCAATCTGCATTCTTAATTGTACTTTGTGACATTCTACAAACCTGACAGTGACAAATGTGGAACAATCTGCTGGTAACGTGATAGTGCTTCTTCAAGCCCACAGCAGGGTCGATGATCCTCATAAAAGCTAAACACGGTATAATCATGTGTTGATACTATGCCATGCAGAAATGAACATTAGTAAGTCAGTTACCTTTGTGTAACAAAAACTGAATATGATCATGCAAAGAAAGTGAGAATATCATAAGCAAAATGCACAAGAGCTAAATAGTTGCCAACCATCACCAAAACCAAAACAAGGGATTAGATTGTCCTCATCAAAGGGTGACAAAGTACGCCCAATGATAGAAATAGCCTGTTCATAGGGATTTGGAATGTCGCCAATTGCATGCAAGTTCCGTCCATTGAAAGAGTGTTTTCCTATTGGCAAAGGGAATTATGAAATTAACATTTTAAGGCTCAATGATGTGACAAAAGAAAGTTTGCATCTGTAGACATCTAATCTTCCTTTCTCATGAATGTGTGGAAACACCACAACTACTAGTTTTACCAGACCACTCATTGCTCTTAGTGAAGTCAATACCAACAATCAAGTTCGAGGCCTCAAGCCCGGACTCTCTCAAGGCATTAGTCACCTGTAATCAAATTAAAAGATATCTCTCTATTACCTTATATTGCAAAAATCAAGCGATTGAATAAAAAGCTATATTAAAATTTAATACAAATAAAATATACAACTAACAACTAATAAATAAAAGAAACAAAATATAGTTACAGAAAATGAAATTTTATAAAGCTAAAGCTAGCCTAAATGTTAGTTTGTGAAAGAAGATTCGTGTCTAGAAGCTTGCATCAATGCCATTTTGAGTTTTCCTAGAAATAAAAAATCGAAAGTTATAGTGTTCCATTTGTTGTCCCTATGGAAATAAGAAAATAACCCTTTTAATCAAGTTTCAAATACAAAGGTTTACTTTTTCAAAAATTGAGAGCGTAGAGGTATTAAGAAATGACGGTGGCATCAGTTACAGTTTACAGAGGGTGAAACTCATGAAATATTCATCAACGTTTTTCCCAACAGATAAGACTCTAGACTCAGAAAATTAAATTGTCACTTGAAGTTGGTAAAAGTTGCATATGAAAATCTAATTAGGCTCTCAAGGACATAAAAAAGACCGCTGCATTTATTGTTGTTAGAAATAATGTCATTGGTGTCAAGATTGCTAGATCTTTTCGTTGATGTCAAACATGAGAAGTTGACTAATATCAATTACTATATATTGACTAAGATGATGACATAAACATTACTATATATCAAACGTATGATCTTACATATCCATATTCAAGGTGTGACACATTATAATCATAGTAATGAACAAGCATATAGATGAGGGGAGCATGTCATAAGGGAAGCAACATGGACAAATGATGAATATAAAAGTAATAAATGATATTGCATCCATCCTTGGAAGAATTATAAGGAGTTCATACATTGACACAAGTAATGAAAAAGCACCGGAAGGAGTAGAATTAATGAAAGAGAAACAATTCCTTATTAGGAAAGAAGTAAACAGATAGCAATTAAAGTTCATATGCAACAAGCCAAAGTGAACTTTATGTGTGCAAGTCTGAAGAAAGAAAGCAACGGCATCAGCAAAAATAGATGTGGAGGCAAACACCCTTTCTTTACAAGAGAGAACAAAGATAATATGGCTGATGCTCATAGTGGATAGGTGTGGAAATGAAAGCATGGTCTCAGAAGACTTGCAGATGGCCTACCACGAGGTTAAGAAGGTTGACAGCACTGCACTATCATACAAGTTTTCTGGATTCGATTGTGTGTTTATTTTTTGCATCAAATAAACACACAATTGAATCCAGAAAACTTGTATGATAATTATAATGGATTGTGGAAATCTGATATCTCTGAGCACTACACTACTCAAGGATGTGCTGCACAAGCTTGAGACCAGGCTTGGCCCCTATTCTTAGTTCTCCCTCACCAATGAATGTGACTGAATTGATGTTAAGCAAACAAAATGATAATCGACTAAGCATTGATTTATAAATAAGAAACATGGTTATACTACTAAACATTGATGGAAACAATATAATAAGGTGATCATATCTCTGAGCAGGGAAGGTAATAAGCAGATCACAAAGGTGTGAAAATACAATAAGTAGATGTATTTTCAACCAACAATTGAGCATAAAGCAACAATAATCAATGAGATTAAAAATTAAATTTGAAGCATGGGTGTGAAGGCTTCCATGAAATCGGTTCAATATTGTAACGAATATAACGAGTATGTTGATGGTCATTTAAAGGGAAATTTGTGAGAATCATGCATGCCTTAATCAATAGTATTTTGGAAGCTGCTAAATGTTATTGTTCAGGTGAATATATATTCATCCCAGGGTTTTTACTTTTGCTGTTAGGAGCCAGTCTATGCCTGTTCGATTCTTCTTTCTACATATAATATGGTCAGGTTTGCTTAGGCATACTCCTTGTTGTATGAGATTCAAGATATGAGTTTCTTTGTACTAGTCCTCTCCATGGCATAAGCTTTAAAAAAAGCATGAACAAGCATAAAAGAGGGATCAGTTTGATCACTTTCATCATGTGCGATATGATTGCCTAATGCAGCAGCAAATAAAAGAAGTGAGTTGTATATTCTATAAATGACAGCGATCAAGCAAACGTAATTATCATTACGGAGGTGCAATTTGAGGAATAATTAATTAAAGGTGACAGTGTTGGTCCCAACCGGTACTGAGAGGGGGGATTGAATCAATACGAATTCTCCAACCAGTCTGGTGAACTATTGTTCTTACAAAACTAAACAGTTTCTGCTTAACTGATATAACAATGATAAATGCAGTAAGGTAAAAGTGTACAATCTCTTTTACAAGTTGTCTTGTCTATCTCGATGCTTTTCTTCAATATTTTGAGCTTCAGGATTGGTTACTTGTGGTTGCTATGTATCCGTGACAAGTGAGTTTGTAGGAGGTGTCGGTGCCTCTCCAGGACTTAAATGTTGCTTCTTCCCAACTGAAGTATAGTCCCTTTCGAGTGACTTTTCATCAATTACAGTCTCCACTGTCTCTGTTGTTAAATCCCTTCATGGATTTATTAGCTCTAGGGATTTCACCTTTTCCGGGACTTCCATGCTATAAGTAGTAGTGTGTGCCTCACTCCTTGGTGATGTGAGTGGGTTATAGTTAATAGGTATCTCTTGTAGTTCTTCTATTTATCCCTTTTCTTCAGATATTTTGTTGGATCCAATTAGTTTGATTATCTCTGACGTTTCTTGTTGCAAAATTATTTTCCCTTTAGGATCAATTTGTTAGGATGATTGAGCTTTTGATTTCTCTTCTTTTTTGTATATAGTATTCCCCCAAGTGTGCTGTAATTGTTTTCCAACAATTTATTGCTTTTTCAAAGGCATCATTTTCTCTTCCTGTTATCACCAGCGCAATGTTCTCTTGTGAGATGAAATCATCTTTGTGTGCCTCCACAAATGTCATCACAGGTGGTGAAAATTCTGGCCTGTCCTTTGCCAGTGCATCATCCAATATCTCTTTGAGCTTACTAATTCTAGCTTGCCATCTCCTTTGGATGATTTGTACCATTTCATTTGGCAATTTATCTTTAATCTTTATTGGGGTTTGTTGTATATTCTCAAACTAATTAGTACAACATTTGTCACCTTATTCTTGTCTTCCTCACTCATTAGTGAATACATACACCTTATTGTATTGCAATTTCCATTGGGTACAATATCTTCAATTGAAAGTGGAGGAGGTGGGTTCTTACATTTCTTCACTAGTTTGGATGTTCTTGTTGATGATTCTCCAATAGATGGCTTGTCTTTTTGAGGAGTGGAGAAGGTTTCTTCTTTGCTTCTTCTTGTCCGTTCTTCTTCCTTTTGTATGTCTCTACTTTTGTTAATTGAGCAGTTTGGCTGCCCGCTTACTAGTATCCTTCATGATCATTTTTGGTTCTTGTGAGGACTCTCTTCCTAAATCAATGTTTATTTCATTGTTCCCTTGTCATTGCAGACTTGTTGATGCTTCACTGGTGAGTTCGAACTCTTCTTCCATGTTAATCTCTTCATTCATACTAATTTGATCTTTCTTTGTGTTTTTCTTCTTACCGGACTTTCTTGCATTTTTGTGTGTTAGTTCTTTGTCTTTCTTTAGTCTGATGAGCGCACGCCTTCTCATTATGCTCATGCCGAGCTTTGGCAACTTTAGGTCTACTAACATTGACAATAGCAAGTCAATGGAAGGTCTTGCTTCTCCTTCTGTCACCTTGTACAGGAATATTGTTAACCAGTGCATTCTGTTGGTACAACTAACTGGCAGACAGACTAGTAGAGTCAATTATCAAAAGTGTTGTCATTGATCTCAAGGAACACGAAGGAACCAAGACCAGCAAAGAGGAACGACTGGCAAAGAACATAGATGTGCAACTCTAGTTCACAAGGGTAATCATAGAAGAGAAGAAGTATGGGCCCAACGGAGACGATGACAGAGGTGATCCACTTAGACTAAGTATGCTATGTGAAGTTTGTGTGAGCAAAAGGATGCCAAGCAGAAGACAGACCAGTGAGTTGATTTGGCCAAGTTAGCAAGGTGAGCATGGAGCAAAAGATACCTGTGAATACCTAGTGATGAAGAGAGTAGGAGTGCACTCAACGTTACATTTAATGGTGATGGGGGAATAGATCATGGAACAGTTGAAAGAATTCAAATTTGGATTCTTTCCAACAAGAGCAAGTCATCAAAGACACATGAATCCCATGACTCCTATACAAACACAATACATTTAACAAGAGCAAAGCACTATTACAATGGGAAGTCAAGCTAGTAGTAGGGATGAGAATTCAAAGTGTGAATTCGCAGATTAGGGATTCCAAGTGAAGTTGGAAGAAAGTATAAAAGGAGACAGAGTTCAAAGAGGAAAGGTTAGATTGTTGAGTGATTAGCCAAAGAGCTAGAAGAGCCAAGCTAAGTAAAATCTCAAGGTATGAAAGAGAGTGACAAGAGTGAAGTCACCTTCGAAGTGTTGTCATGCTGAGGAAAAGCGAGTAAGCCTAAACAACACAAAGATATTGTGTGCAAGATCAAGGAGAGCCAAAGGCACAAGTGATCGAGGTCTAAAGTTCCAGAGCCAAGAGAAGGCAGAGCATAGTTCCAGATGGGTCAAGAGAGAAAAAGAACGATTTATTTCAAGCTAAGTGTAGTAGTTATTTGTTAGATCATTACGTATTGTTTACTAACCTTTGCAACAGTAAATCCCGTCGAGGGTAGAACCTAATAGGTTCTTTGTACGAATCCCCTAATAGGGTGATACATTAACTTGTGTTCTAAAGTTCTTTGTAATCTTTGTAACCGGGTGGCATGTAACAGTGTCTTTGTAATCTTCTAACAGGGATAAGCTCTTGAACAAGCGCACTTGAGAAGAGTGCAAGCTTTGTGAGGATCGACTCACACAATGTAGTTTTTAACCCTAGTCAGGTTTCCATGAGATAAATATTGTGTTACTGTTGCTATTTTCATATTCCTTGTTTTTGTTTAGTCCTGACTAGTCAAGTTATAGCCAGCACAAACCCATAAATAAGTGTGAAGTGTGATTTAGAGTAAAAAGTTGAAACTAGTGAGTATACTGATTCGATCCTCCCCCTCTTAGCCTACTGACCTATAGTAGGACCAGCAATTGGTATTAGAGCCTAGGTCCTCAGGAGACAAGAGCTTAACAGCTCGAGGAAAAGATCAAGATGTTTAAAAAAGATGCACCAAAGTTTTCCAAGGAAAACTACAGTTCATGGTGTAGGAAGATGCGTTTGTATCTAAAGACTCTTAGAGATGCTTACTAGACCCATATAAAGGTCAAATATGTTGAACCAGCTGGGCAATTCAGCCCAAACCAGTTGAAGGAGAAGAAGATACGCACAACCACAATGGATGCTCTAGCGAGCACCCAGTCCTACTCCGAGTACAAAGATGTGGAGGAGCTGGAGACAGTATACGAGATGTGGGAGAAGTTGAAAGTCGTATATGGTGGTGAGAAGCATGTCATGAGGGCTAAAGTTGAAATCCTAAGAGGAAAGTTTGATGACACGAGGATGCAAGAAGTTGAAGAGATTGAAGCCTATGGTGAGTGGATGAAGGATGTCATGCTAGCCATCAGAGCATGCAGAGGAGTATTACAAGAAGAAGAGTGTGTGAGTAAGGTATTGAGAACCCTGCTACCCAAATATGTCATAAAGGTGTCAACCATTTAGGAGTTAAGAACAATAGATAAGATGGAGGTATCACTTGATGCCTTGATAGGCAAGCTCACTGCATTTGAGCTTAGAAACTTCAACAACAGTCAACTACCCAAGGTTGAAACGGCATTCAAAGCCTCTCTATTGCACCGGCTGCAACACAAAGAGAAAGAGGAGAGGCAAGCACATCTAGATACAAAAGATAGAGATCCTACATGCCAAAGAAGCCGAACAAGAAGAGATGGAGGCTTTGTTTGCAAAAAGAATGGTCAGAGGCAAAGGGAAGTACAAAGGTAAGCTTCCTTTCAAGTGTTTTAATTGCAAATAGGACATTATGCTGACAAGGAGCAACAACTGGAGAGAAATCAGCAAGATGTGGTCAAACTCCAAAGAAAATGAGAAGCAATGTTTCATTGTTGAAGAAGTTGTGACTGATGAAGAGTCAACTAGTGATGATGATGAGGGCAAGGATGAAGTGTCCTTTGTTGCTATCACAAAAGAAAGGGTGGAGAGAGCCCTGATAACTAGAACCACTATCCACAAGAACTGGATAATAGATAGCACTTGCTCACACCACATGTCTAGTGATAGAAGCAAGTTCCACGAGGTCGAGGCCTATGATGGAGGGATGGTGAAGTTCAGGAACAACCACCATGCACAGTGATAGGTAAGGGTATTATAGCCCTAAATGAGTCCACTACTTGTGAAGATGTATCTCTAGTGGAAGGATTAAGATATAACCTGTCGAGCGTGACCTAGTTGATGGAAAAAGGTTATAAGTTTGAGTTTACTAAAGGGTCTTGCAGAACATTTGACAAAACATGCAAACACTTAGCTACTAGAGAACAAAGCAGAAGCAATCTTTTCTACCTCAATATTTATGGTAATGCTTGTATGGTACAAAAAATGATAATAGTTAGTTGTGGCAAAGAAGGCTATGTTAAGTGAATTTTGAAAGTATTGTCAAAGTACGAAGGAGGAACTGTGTAAGGGGTTTACCCCCTATTACTAAACCTAACAATGTTATGTATAAAGATTGTGAACTAGAAAAGTTGGCAAGTTCAAGTTCCTCTAGCAAGTCACTTACTTCTGAACATGTACTAGATCTAGTTCATACTAAATTGTGTGGTCCCATGAGAACGAAGAGTGTATCTAGTGACAGATACTTTATGTTGTTTATTGATGACTTTTCTATAATGAGGTGGACGGTTTACTTGAAAGAAAAGTTAGAAGCCTTACACATGTTCAAAGTCTACAAAGTGAAAGTGGAAAGGGAGACCAGTAGAGTATTGGAGTGCTTGAGATCAGACTGAGGAGGTGAATTCACCTCACAAGAATTTGAAAGATACTGTGAGGAGAATGGGATCAAAAGTAAAATGTCAACTCCCAGGACATCTCAACAAAATGATGTAGTAGAGAGAATAAAGAGAACCCTCATAGACTGTGCTAGAACATTGATGATCCAAAACAATGTTGCACAAATATACTGGAGAGAGGTTGTAAGCACTGTTGTACACCTTTAACAGGGTACAAGTGAAGAAAGGGGCAAAGAAGACTCCATATGAACTGTGGTTTGGTCACACACCATCAGTCTATAACTTCAAGGTATTCGAAAGAAAATGCTACATCAAGATGAATACCAAGGAAAGATTGAGCCCAAGAGTGATGAGGGTATCTTTTTGGGATACTCTACCAAGAGTAGAGCATACTAGTGTCTGAATCTCTAGACAAACAAGATTGTGGAATCTTCCAATCAGTGTTACAGGACTTGGCGAGTCCTTTCCATACTCAACGAGTCCCAAGGCAAGTCAGGCAAAACAAGGCTAATGGCCTCTTGCCTCGGACTCAACCGAGTCCTAGCCTAGTCTTGGCTGACTGGCTGAGTCAGCTGACTCAGCTAACTGGCCGAGTCCCATTAGCCTGACTCGGCCAATGGGCAGCCTCTAGAAATGACAAAAAAAATTAAAATTGTTTTTCTGGGTTTGTTAAGTATGAGTAAGACCTAAAAAGGTCACTCTATCACTTGCAAACAAAACGAATAGAGAAAGAAGAGTTGAGGGAAGAGTATTGGGGTTTTGGGATCTAGTAGTGGCGATGGTAGTGGAAGAGGCTAGAGCACAAGGAGACCCAGTATAGGACCCTGAGGCTGAGAGTGATGAATCTGACTCCAATGGTGAGGATTATGAGGATGATTATGAGGATGAGGATTATGAGGATGAGGATGATCATGATGAGCATGTCACTGAGGTTCAACCTCGGACACAGGGAGAGAGGATGGCTCTAGAGTCTTCCATGACCTATCTTAGGCGTACTTGTAGGAAGACATAGGCTACTGTGATCCTTTCTTTTGATATATGTTTTGAACTTTTGATTCCATGGATTGCATATTCCATGGATATTGTAGACATTTGACAGTTACACTATATTTCAGATTTCTATTTTGTTATTTAGTTTAACTTTAAGTAATTTCTTTAAAAAATCTGAATTTATACTAACGTAATGTATGAAAAGTTGCAATCTATTTATCTCAATTATTGTGTATTTGATGTTAATTGGCTAAATGATGCATGAAATAAACTTAAAATCCTTATGGATCTTTGAATTTTATAGGTTTTTTAATTTGTTAGGTCCTTGTCGAGTCCAACTACTGAGATCGAGTCCGAGCCCAATCTGGGCCTGACCGAGTTCAAGGCTGGTAACACTGCTTCCAATATAAGGGTAGATGAATTCTTAGAGAAGAATGAGGAAGACATCAAGAAAGGACCAAAAGATTACAAGCAGTTTGAGTACATCCCACTAAGTGATAAAGTGGAGAGAGTATCGATAGAGGTGGAACCCGTACAAGAAGTTGTATCGGTTCAAGCAATAGAAGCTCAACATGAAGAACAAAGAGAAGAAGCAGTTGAAGGGGAACCAGTGCTAGCAAAATATGTAAGGAGGCACCACTCGGTAGACCAAATCATTAGAAGCTAGGAGTGATAACGAGGAGAAAGGCGAGAGAGACAGTATGTCTGCTCTCACACATGGAGCCTAAAGTTGTAGGGGAAGCTTTGAAAGATGAAGACTAGAGAAAGGCCATGGAGGATGAATATGATCAAATAGTGAAGAATGATGCATGGATATTGGTATTCTGACTAGATGACAAGAATGTCATTGGTACAAAATGGGTGTTTTGAAACAAGATGAACGAAGATGGTGAGGTAGTCAGAAACAAGGCCAGACTTCTTTGCAAACGTTATGCACAAGAGGAAGGCATGGACTACAGAGACCTTTGCACCAACAGCGATATTAGGAGTCAGAATGCTCCTAGCATTTGCAATCACAAGAACTTCAAAGTGTATTAGATGGACATGAAGTCTGGGTTCCTAAACAAAATTCTAGAAGAGGAAGTGTATATTGAGCAACCTAAAGGGTTTGAGACCAAAAAAGGCAAAAATCAAGTATGTAGATTGAGAAAAGACATGTATGGACTGAAACAAGCACCAAGAGCATGGTATAAGAGATTGTAATCATACTTGATAAAGATTGGGTTCATAAGAACCAATGACAACTGCAATCTATAGATGAAGCAAGAAACAGTAATAAGTTTGTTGATTATGGGAATCTTTGTGGATGATATCATCTTTGGAGGAGATGATAAGCTAAGTGTTGAGTTTGCTGAAGCCATGAAGGAGTTTGAAATGTCCATGATCGAAGAAATCAAGCTCTTCATTGGACTTCAAGTGTCCTAGTTAAAAGGAGGAATCTTCGTAGGGCAAACAAAATATGTGAGATAAATATTGAAGACGTTCAGTATGGAGGAAGAAAAACTAGTAGGCACCCCAATGGTGATCAGTTGCAAGCTCTCAAAGAAGGGTGAAAAACCCTGAAGTGAATAAAATGCTTTACCAATCTATGATTGGTAAACTACAGTATTTCATGCATAGCAGACCGAACATAGCACAAGCAGTTGGCCTGGTGGCTAAATTTTCCGCAAACCCAAAGGAATCACACATGGTAGTTGTGAAGAGGATCTCCAGGTATCTAAAGGGTTCCTGCAGAGTATGACCTATGGTATCCTCGAAAAGGTAACTTTGAGCTTAGTGTCTTCACTGATATTGATTGGATGGGGAACATAGATGATAGAAAGAGCACAACTGGTGGTGCATTCTTTCTTGGAGGAAGATCGGTTGCATGGACCAACAAGAAACAAAATTTCATATCGTAGTCAACAATTGAAGTGGAATATGTTTCTGCAATAACAAATTGCACTCAAGTTGTTTAGATCAAACAACTACTTGAAGGAATTCAAGAGAAAATGGAGCAACGATAGTTATCAACTATGATAATACTACTGCAATCAATATATATAAAACCCCGATGATGCACTACATAAAAAGCACGTAACCATCAAGTACCATTTTCAAAGGGAGCAAGTGCAGGCAAAAGAGGTTAGGTTGGGATATGCGCCAACCAAGGAGCAACTGGCTGATATCTTTACAAAGCCTCTTCATAAGGATTATTTTGAATATCTAATAGAAAGGTTAGGGATCTTACCCCTATCCAGCCTGAATTAAGCACGGATAGGCATGCATCAATCCATGATCAAGAAATGAAGAAGTCTAAAGGTGGATTGATGAGAACAAGGGACTATTCCATATGGGGAGCAATCGAGAGAACAAAAGAGAAGAAAGATGGTCACCTTTGGAATTGTTGTCAAAGGGGGAGAAGTTGTGAGGAATAGAAGAAGAGGAAGAACAAAGGGGGAGCACAAAAACAAAAGAAGCTCAAAAGAGCAGGTGTGGGAAGAACACAAAATAGATGGTGAAAGAAAAAATGCAAGAAAACGCAAGGCAACGGTCAAAGCATGTGGATGGACTATCTCAAGGGGGATGATGAAAGAAGAAATACAAGCTAAGGTAAGGCACCAAAACAGTGAGTGCTAAAATGACTAAGTGTTGCCATCAATGCCAAAGGGGAGATTGTTGGCATAACTCACCAGTAGATAGGCAAGTAGACTTTGTTATCAAAAGTATTGTCATTGATGTTAAGGCACATGAAGGAACCAATACCGGTAGAGAGGAAAGACCGGCAAAGCACATAGATGTGCAACTCTAGTTCACAAGGGTGATCAGAGAAGAGAAGTGTAGGCCTAGCATTTAATGGTGAAGGGGGAATAGATCGAGAAACACTTGAAAGAATTCAAATTTGAACTTTCCAACAAGAGCAAGTCATCAAAGACACATGATACCCATTACTCCTGTATGAACACACTGCATCTGGCAAGAGCGACACACTACTGCAACGAGAAGCCAAGCTAGTAGTAGGGGTGAGAATTCAAAATTTGAATTTGCAGATTAGGACTTCCAAGCAATGTTAAAAGAAAGTATAAGAGACAAAGTTGAAAGAGGAAAGGTTAGATTGCCAATTGATTAACCAAAGAGCCAAAAGAGTCGAGCTAAGTGGAACCTCAAGGTGTGAAAGAAAGTGACAAGAGCGAAGTGACCTTCGAAGATTTGTTGTGTTGAGGAGAAGCAAGTGAGCTTGAGCAACACAAAGATTTCATGTGCAAGAGCAAGGAGAGCCAAGCACACAAGTAATCGAGAACTAAAGTTGCAAAGTCAAGAGAAGGTGGAGCATAGTTCAAGACGAGTCAAGGGAGCTAAAGAAGGATCTATTTCAACCTAAGTATAGTAGTTATCCGTTAGATCATTCCCTGTTGTTTATTAACCTTTGCAGTAGTAAATCCCATCGAGGGTGGACCCTGATAGGTTCTTTTTACGAATCCCCTAATAGGGTGACACATTAACTTGTGTCCTAACGTCCTTTAACCAGGTTGCTCCTAACAGGGAAAGACTTTAATAGGTCTTATCAAAATCCCTTAACCAAGTGGCACCTAACAGTGTCTTTGTAATCTTCTAACAAGGATAAGCTCTTGATCGAGTGCACTTCAAAAGAGTGCAAGCTTTGTGAGGATTGACTCACATTGTGGTTTTTACCCTGGCCAAGTTTCCACGAGATAAATATTGTGTTATGTGTTGCTATTTTCATGTTCCTTGTTTTTGCTTAATCTTGACAGGTTATGTTATAGCCAAGACAAACACATAGATGAGTGTGAAGTGTGATTTAGAGTAAAAAGTTGAAACTAGTGAGTATATTGATGAACCCACCCCTCTCAGTATACTAACCTACTAACCTGTGGTATGACCAACACGTTCTTGGTTCAACAACGTATATCATATAGTAGTTCGTGCATGCTAGAAAACATAGTTCATTTTTGTATTCCTCAACTAAGGTAATGGGCATTCTTTCCCTTTGATGCATGTCACTTTGAAATTTGTTGAAGTATGACCTATATAGGTCCTCTCTTTTATCTTCCAATCGCATGTACATTTTGCAAACTTTCTCTCTTATAGGCATTTCCTTTGACTAGTTGATGTCTTGGAAATTCCCTCTTGAAATAGAAAAATATAAATACTAGTATAGCTTTGTATTTTAAAGGCCGTATCTTATAGTTGCCCCTGACCTTACGTAGATTGATCATTAGTTGCTCATGAAGCCATCCACTTAGGTCAAGTGTGGCATGGTTATGAATGATTTGATATGCATCGTATGTTGCTCCACTAGGTACACTATTCTCCCTCCTCGAGTAATAGATTATGTATACGATCACCATTTCAGCAAACCTCATTTCTGGTCAAGAATGTCATCGATAGTACATGCCTATCCATCTTTCCATGCTCTTGTCAATCTTATTGAGATGACTAGTTTGATCTTTCCTTGGATCTACAAACCTCAACCTTGTGGTCATACGTGTTACAAGAGTAACAGTATCCATCAAATCTTCTCTCATTTCGATGAAATCGACGCTCTTGTGCCATGTGACCATAGCGGTGGCAGTTGTGACAATACCCATTGAAAGTGTTTTGAACAAGTGAAATCTTCCTATGCCAGCATACATTAGAAGTGTGACCTATTTTACCACAACAATGACAGGTTGGTTTGTTAGGTTTCTTACCTTTAGACGATGTTTTCCCTTGTCTTTTGTGATTCTAGTCCTTGCTTCTAGAAGACTCACCAACTTTAGTTTTGTTATCGCTTCATAGCCAAGACCGATTGTGCTCCTGGTCTCTCTTTGAGCTTTGAGTTGCTCGTCTATCTTCTCAGAGCCATCATTGAACTTCTTCAACTTTTCATTTCTCTCATTTGTGCTCTTCAGTTCCTCAGTTAGTCTATGGATTCGTTCATCTTTTTGTCTTGCATCCTCCTCAAGCGTTCTTTTCCACTTCTAGTGCTTCTCTTCATGCATCCTCAGCTTTCTCTATTGCTAGTGCAACATTGCCTTTTTCATTTTGCGCTTGGCTTAGCTTTGCAGAAGTTTCTTCTAGCTCTTTCTTCAGACGTAAGATTAGTTTTCTTAGCTATTCATTGTCAGTCATGAGATTAGTGATAGTTTCTTTAGATTCATCTATTCCACTATGTTCTTCCATTTTCTCAATAATTTCATGACTTCATTGAGTTTCTTTCTTTTTGACAAATATACTCTTAACTTTTCTTTCGAATCCTCAATAGTGTCAAGAGCTTCATCAAGTTGCTTTTTGTATTTGATGGTTGTCATTTGATCTTCCCTCAAACTGTCAGGCTTGTCACTACTAGGCTCTAAGCTTTGATACCGATTGTTGGTCCCATTCGATACTAAGAGGGGGTAAATCGATATGAATTCTCCAACCAAACTATTGAACTATTGTTCTTATAAAACTAAGTAGTATCTACTTAACTAATATAACAATGATAAATGCAGTAAGGTAAAAGCATACAATCTCACACACAAAAGCAGACATCAAGTGACACAGATTTGTCTGTGGAAACCCTCGACGAGAGGATCAAAACCACAATGGGGATAATATAGCCACTAGCCTTTTACTGCAGATAAAGGGTTGCCCGGTTAGAGGCTACGACTGTGCCTTCTGGGAACACATCCAATTATGAATGCTTGCAATCTATTAGGATTACATGAGCTTGTCAAAGATACCTTATTAAAGGATTTGAACACTCCTTCTGGGAGGTACCTTGTTAGAGGATTTACAATATGCTTACTACTAAAGCAAGCCCAATTAAGAGCTTACATAAATTACTATGGTAAGAAAGCAATCAAAGGTTCATCTAAACTATATGGCACACTTTGTCATGTAGATGCTAGTGTATATCATGAGGACGTCTAGATCTCCTATCGTTGTGTCAGGGTTTACTGTGATATTTGTCATATCATCACTTCACTTCTTTGCTTTGCCCTGTTTAAAGTGCACCAGTTTGCCTTGGCTTGTTGTTCCCTTTTGTTCTGTATTCACACAACACTTCTCTCAATCCAATCTCTTTCTACTTCACTCGCATATCTCTTGTCTCCAACTCTGAATATTAATGTTTTCAAGCTATAATATGTCTTCATTCCTCTAGGTGTTGAAACCCTAAAAAAATCTTGTTCAAATTCGATGCATTCAAAATTTGAATTGTATGTCTGAGTTATTCATGAAAACCCATGACACGTACTTCATAGGGTCTAGGTTGGTAACCCTGCTAGTCCTGTGCTAGGCCTAGGTATAGCCTCTGTGTCTTTCCTTCTTTCCATTGTTTCATCTGAACTTCAATCACATCACGGTGCAGACGTGTCTTCTCTTTCGTGTCACGTCAATGGTGACTCATCATGCTAATTGTGACTCACTGCCTTGCCTTATTACCATCTCCACACTCGATCCGACCAATGTAGATGTCTACTAGTAGTTGTGAGATGGTATATCTTCTTCTTGTTTACTAGTTACCAATCATTGACAACACTTTGGTGTGCTAAGTTTTAGCGTCACCGGTTACTTTACTCAATGCCATTGAGACTTGTAGGATCAACGGACAATTTACATTAAAGTTACTTACAATGGGTCACCTCACTTAAAGATACATATCTTATAAAGAGGGATGACTTTCAAAGGCTGCCAAACGTTTTGAGAAAGGGGTGTGTGTGTGTAGGTTTATGAAGTGCATTGAGAAGTGTGTGTGTGGTGTGAGATAAAAGAATATATCTATATCATTTATGCATAAGTAGTTTTAAGAACAAATCCGTGCAGATATATAAGGACAATTATGCAGAAATAGAAGAGGAGAAAAGATATGAAAAGTGTTTCAGATTCATATTGAGGAATATATGCAGTCCGTGCATAAAGAATACATGCATGTATATGAAGAACATGTGTTTTTTTTTCAAACACACATGCTCCATTGCAAATGGGAGCCCCCTCTTTTTTCACTTAGTGACTTGGTGTTTATCTTAATTTGTTGTAGGTGGTGTTAGTTATGGTCTAGCTTGTCAGTAGTATGTGTATCTAAGTCCCCTAAGCAATTGAGAATTCTTGTCAAGACTGGGTGGAACTTTGATCAATTTGTGGAAAAGTATAGAATTGAAAGGTTGTGATAGCCAGAGGTAAGGGAGAAGTTGTGAAATTTCTTAGTGTAAAAGTTGTCAAGGTAAGTTCTGAAATTTTTCTTCATATAAAAGTTGTCCAGATTGAAGGTGAACTTTACCAAGAAAGGTCAGACCTAAAGTGCAATCTAGAATATTAGATCAGATTTGAGCAGACCCTAGCAAGTTCATGGCAGAATTAAAACGAATTTGATAAGAAAAATGCAGATTTAAATCAGAAGAGGAGAATTACTTCAACAAGTTAGACATTTCCCCAATTCATCAAGTGTTCCAAAAGGGTTTCATGGAAAATTTTCCAGACTGGAGCAAAATCAGAATAACAATCTGTGATTGATTCAAAATTCAAGATCCCTTTGTTTATCATGAAAAATATCTTAAACTTGCATTTCAATTCTTATTTTTTGCTTTGATCCAAAGTGCTTTCTTGTTCTTTATAGGATTGATGCAAGGATCAAGGATGGAACAATCAAGGACATTTGAAGATAGCGGATAAGACAACCTAAGAAATTTCAACATAGAATTCAAGATCAAGTACAAGGAAGGATAGCTCTACAATTGATGAAGGTTATGACAATCTTGGATTTCCTTTAAAAATCCAAGATCGACATTAAGGAACCCAACTAGCACAAGAAGGTCACAGAGGATCAAGACATCAAGATAAGAGCAATTTCAAGAAGATTTAAAAAACAAAGATGATGAAGAACATTCACAAAGATGGAGTAATTTGGGAATATGATCCAACAAAATCATTCACAAGAAGATGATACATTCAATCAAGGATAAAGATGTACACATCGAGGTCGTGCCTACTCATCTTCAACCAATCAAGTGACTCCAAGTCAACATGTCCAAGATCATCTGATCAAATTCATTCACAAGTGGACATGTGTAAGACATTTAATGAGTTACTACAAGCAACTTTCTCATTGGTTCATCCTTAAAAGGATATGTATTCCAAAGCAATGTAATATTCTCATTGGATGACTTTAAATGATTGTAAACAATGGTTATAACTAGCCCTAATTGTGGTGGTTACAACTAACCCTTATTAGGGTTTTAGTAAATTATCTTGGTTGTTGATTTCAAATCAATCTAGGCCTTTCCTTGTAACTAAGAGATCTGTCAAAGGCTTGGCCTTCTCATTTCTAAGGAATGAGTCAGTCAATTAGTAGATGGTAGAATAGAGTAGCAAGAGTCAATGACAAGAAATTGTCACCAAGATTATGTCAAAGTTAATACATTTTTTTATTGAAGATATGGTGGATTCTTGTGTTGCTTCGACATTTTGAACAGTTTCTACTTAAATTTATCAATTAAAATGGAGAATGCTAAGATGTGCATTGAATTTTGTGTTCATACCTTTTGTTACTAATTGATTGAAAGTCACAATGCAAGGTTACTTGAACTTGATCAAAAACTAAGTTTGATAGTGAATTTTCATCTGGATTATGTTACTATTTGGTATTTTGATGAAAATATTGGCAATATGAAAATCCTTCATTACCTTTGGAGATTGCATCATCTTTGTGTAGTTGTTTCATTTGGCAAAGCAAAGCTTGGTTATAGGAATTCACTCATCCAAGCATCATCCATTGATATCATTGTCCTTAGGAATAGCTTATATTTCTTTATGCCCTTTCCTTTTCTATCTTTATTTGAAGTTCAAGTTGAGTTCAAGTTGTAGTCAATTTGAGGGAAAATAATTGATAAAGTCTAGGAAGAATAGCATATGTCTCTTTGTGGTTACCAAAAAGATCGCATTACATAAACCGAGTAATATCCAACATAAAGAAACTAGTATGAATTGTAAACATCGGGATTGCTTCATTTGACCATGCATTGCCATGTTGTTTAGCATTTGAAATTTCCTTGTTCAAGAGAGGCTATAATATTGGGTATTTTATTCTACAGATTGAAGTGGTCATGAAACTCACATCAACGATATGTGATGTATACAAGCAGATTTTGAAGGAAGGCAACAAGTTACTTATTATCGTCTTGTGAAAGAAGATTATGCATGATTATATTCAGACTTGTGAGAAGAATTGAAAGCAGAGTACATTGTATTAAAATATATCTCTGAGATAGCAACTTGTTATGGTAAATCAATATTATATTAAAGAGAGGAAATGAAAGCTCCTTATATAGAATTTACAAAGGCGATGTTTTCTAAAAGAAACAATCATGAACTAAAGACAAAATGAAATTATCTAATAAACTAGAGACTAACTCAAATGACCTTTAAAGAAACACTACAATATTCCAATACCCTTTGTTAATGGTCATCATCTAACTACCTTAAAAATGACTTTATATGTCTTGTGTTCATAAATTATTTAGAACATTATGTTGTTCTTGAGACCCTCTTTGGATTTGTAGAATGTTAATGACCAAGTGTAGCCAAAATGCGTCCAAATAAAAATAGAGAAGATTGCCCTCTTCTTTAGAATGCTCTGTAACAAGAGACAAGAGCCTACCATAAACTCTGCCCTTAACCCTCTCAAAAGCTGCAAACCTTTTGACCAAAAATCATCAAAAAATGTCCAACCTAATGTTCGATAACACATTTGTCCCTCTCTATAATCAAAGACATACTAAGAGCAATTGCCACAACTTTTTGGAAAAATTGGCAAACCCTCAAAAAAATTGCAAAGAGCACAACGCCCCAAAAATAGACTACAAAAATGTCATTATTTTTTAGGAAAATATTGCCAAACACAAGATTACAAATCATTTTTGTTTTTGGAAAAATAGTAAAAGCCCACAAAGGAATCCCACACATCTTTGTAAGTTACAAAATCAAAAACAAATTAAGAGAAAACCCATCAAAAATCTTTTAAGGGAAAAAATTAGGAAACCCATCCGAATTTTTTATAAAGGAAAAAATTAAGAAAACTCATCAAAAAAAAATTTAGGGAAAAATATGAAACCCATCAGAGAAACCTTCATGTCAAAAAACACAAAACTTTATGTGGTAACATAAAATGCAAATAACATGCAACTCATGAAAAGAACATTCAAACAACAACCTTCAAAAATCCAAGACTTTTTCTCAAACTAGGAAATTGCATGATTAAAACCCTCAAATAGGCTCATGATCTTTAGCAAAAATGTTCAAAGATAAACCACAAAATTTTCATAAACTACCTTCAATGATTTTTATTTTAAAAATTCAAAAAAAATTCTAGATCAAATTAGGCTCAAATTTCTCTTAAAAAATTCAACATTTTTTTTGAAATCCCATTGACCCACACTAATACCATGCTATGGAAAACCGATGTTATATTAAACTAGGGAGATGAATGCTCCTTATATAGATTCACAACAACGATGTTTCTAAAAGAAACAATGTTAAACTAAAGACAAAAAGACAAACTGCCTAATAAACTAAAGACTAAGATGGCCTTTAAAGAAACACTACAGTATTCTAATACAACTTAAGTTATCCATTACCCATTGATGAAGAAACATATTGAAAGTGGAACCATAATTTGGAGCTTGGTGCTCACAAACTAAGTTTGGGTTCTGAGCCTCTAGTACGGTAGTCCCAATAGACATTAACCTCTGCCGCCCACGCTCCACTGTGACCCGCCAAACTCACGTATCAACAATAACCCTTTTATCAACAATACATTTAATTATTGCAAGGTTGAGACACCATTTTCCCAACACTATTTTACATTTCAAATTTTTGATTTTTCACAACCATTAGTACAAGAGTATGGTGTTGCTAGAGAAATTAAGTGAGTAGAAACTTGTTTGAAGCTGAAGAATATACAAGTTGTGATATTCACCAGTGAGCATCATATATTTCTTTCTATCATTCCATTGCTTCCAAATCAGCAAAGGAAAGCATTTAAATAAATGCTTTTAGAATCGTCTTTGGAGAGCATATTTTAGCATGCAATGGATTATGCGCACACTAATCTTATCTCAAGTTCTGATTTGGCATCATGCTACTCTCAGTCACAGATTTGCTAGAAGCATATAAAGTATGAGTTGTTTCCTTATAGAGTAACATTCCAATTCATGGTGATTCTGGTCAGAGATTTATGTTGTTGATATCTTGATCTCCAACAAGTTTTGGAAAGATTCTTAAGAGTACTCAGATATATCTATGGGTTTATTTCAGCAACACAAGTTCTTTTATAAGGCAACTCCCTGAGAGATTGATATCACACACATGGGACAGGACATTGGCATTAAAAAATATGAGATACGATGAGAATATTATCTTTTAAAGGAAATTAATTTGTTCAACAAGCATACTCTGAGGAGATGTCCACTATACATAATAGCACTTCATAATCCTTGTGTAAATCTTTTCATAGGGTGGCTGATTTTGAATGGTTGCAGTAATATACAATTGCTTATAGGGGAATATTTAATCATTGTATGTTTAATTCAAGTTTCTGTATGGCCTATTTTCTGGTTTACAAGTGCTATGATCCATTTATGTTGATGATCATGAAACTCCTTGATGCTGGATGGTTTATTGCATTCTTGCACACTTGCATAGGAAATGATATGTATGATGAAGACAATTTTCATTGTTGTAGCTTATTTTCCACTGAACATTTCAAAGACGGTGAAGAATATTTTCAGATAGTGGTTACTCTTGAAGATTTTGCAGCTGCTACATGGTTTCTCATGCATCATACAAGGGACACATCATGGTTTTCTTCTCAGTTTGGATCAAAACAATACTGGCAGTATGGTGTGGTAAGGAAGTTTTGAACGATGTTTGAAGAATTTAAGGATTATATGTTTCTCTAATTTGGTGCTATTTGGCACTCCTCCACTGAATTCTTGCTGTTATAGATCAGTCCATGAAGATTGCATCTCTTAAGTTAGAGTAATGCATGAGTGTGTTATTGAACAATTTGGTATTATGCATTTCAACAATGTAGGAATGAAAAAAGAAATTTTATCCCACATGTATAATTGATGTTATCAAGGAAATTGAATGTTATTACATTCCATTTGGTTGCATAAACCATATATATATCACTAGCAAGCTCAAAGGATTAAGAGTCTCTACATCCTTAAATTCGCCAGGTTATCATAGCAGTTCGATAACTTTGTAAAACACCAATCGCAAAAACCGATTCCTAGACCATAATTTCATAATTTCTGAGTTTGACTATGCAAAACCTTTTCTATCAAGCTAAAAAGAAAGAAAGTTGTGCAGGCCTGTTGAGTATCTAACTTGTTTAGGGAATTCAACTGTTCTCGAGTAAAATTAACAATGCCAGATCTCTCAGTAAATTTAAGCTGTTGCCATGATGTGTTGCAGGCCAAATCCATTGCCGGCGAGTGCAGTTCAAAGAGAAATTATTATCAGAAAAAGGCATAGCTCAATTAAAGGGGGAGGCCATATGACAGTAAACATTTGTTAATGCTCTTGTAATAGCAAAGCATAAAAACATACCTGATCAATAGTTTGAAAGTTATCCCCAATTAAGGCATATTTGTGCATTGCTGAATTTTCTGGAGCCGCTTGTTTAAATGCGGGTTGTGGTTCAGACCCTACTGCTGGCCCTGGATTGTCTTCAGGCTCGTGAGTGAGCGGTATTCCGGCACAGTTCCCCATGATAATAATTATAACAACAACAAAATTATTTGCAAACCTTCTCACCAACGAGATTTTTATAGACACGATCTCTAAAATGGTTACCAGTTTCTACATGAATTTACAAGAATCGCCCTTGGAATTTTGAAGAACGTTTGTTTTTTCTTTGTCCTATAGATTGATCAATCGTCTGGACGTTATTATTATTTTTTATATTTTTAAAAATTTAACTTTTTAATATTTTACAAACTTGCTGTTCGTAATGTATTTCGATGAGATATTTTCGAAAAGTTTCGTATTTAAAAAACTATTTTATATTAAGATACGGAAAGTAACGGTCCTCGCTGCAAACCTTCCCTATTAAGATTTAAAAAGGGAGAATATTTTTACATTAACTCTTTAAGAATCACAACTTATGCTTGCTTAAGTTGATTTGCGTAAGTTGATCAATGTCAGCTTTATTTTTGTGAATGTCGAAGAAAAAGAATAGAATAATCTTTTAAAGAAAAAGTAAAGTAGAAGTCAAGAATATAAAATGTAAAGAATACTCTTTTATAATGGAAATCAAGATTTGTGTTTGTTGCATTTTATTGTAATGGTAAACCTTATAAATTAAGATTATTTTAGCTAATAAGTATTTTTTCTAATTAAATATATATTATATTATAATAGAAATATATCTTGAAATATATAGATAAGAAAAAGATTTAAAGAGACAAATAATATTATCAAATTGTTATGTTGTAAAAGTTATAGAATTAGATACAAATTTTAAAAAGTTATAGAATTAGAGGGAAGATTAGATGGTTCTCTAAATCATTTAAGAGGGTTTGGTCATGAGAAATTGGTTGTCTTTCTATTATAATATTTTCTTTTGTCTCATTCGTAATAAGGAGCATTTCATATAATAGAGATGGATAAATTCAACCAAGGGATCCTACTATTAGGCCACCTAGATGCCCCCAACCATGAGGATGAGAATCAACAAAGGATACACATTTTTGTTGAGACCATCCACATCCTCATTGTTAAGAAGAAGAGTGTGAATTAACATGACCATTGTGGCTATAGTCATATCCATCCCATGCTTAGGAAGACTTTATAAATATGCAACTTCTCAACAACTTGTGTTATCAAGCCATTGATTTTAAAGAAAAATATTACGATGAATGATTGGTAAGTTCACAAGGAAAAATTAGAGTCAACAAAGACTCTTGAAACAAAGGTGAACTTCTGTATTTCTATATGTTCTCCAATTTTTATTCATGTCAAATTTAGATGAACTTAAGCAACATTTTTGGTAAAGCCAAGAAAAGAGCTCAAGTTTAAAGGTCTTCAAACCTAATATAACCCACTCCATGCATCTTGAGCCCTTATGCAAGTAAAAAAGGTAGTTAAGATTTTTAAACTGACCACGACAAGAATAATGGGGATGAGAAACATCTAAATAGGTCATTTAAGATATAATGTGGTGACCCTAATAGAGAATACATAAAGAAAATGAACTAGTTTGGGTTCCAAAATGGTCATACAAATTATATGAAATATTTATTGTCCCAAATCCACCATGGAAAGCACATATATTGTTGGTCTTTTGAATATGAGGTGGGTGCAGAGAAATGGTTTTGAATGCAATAAATTTTTTATATGTGGTATATTTTTGTATCCTTATCTTATCATCACATATCCTTACAGGCTTAATCTTTAATACTAAGATTCACCCACACCTTGGATTAGATCTATGTGTATGCAAAACTTTGACTTGGGTCATTTCTACAATCATTGATCTAAACCTTTAAAAGTATTATTTAAAATTTAATTACAAATAAAATCTTATTGATTCTTCTAATAATGATTGGTAGCTACCTTATTGTGTGTCTGCATTGATTTTTATATTATATTTGGGTATTATTATACTATCTTAAATTGGAAACATTCCAATTTAATGATGGTTTAGCACCCATTTAATGTGGTGTCATCATTCATTTATATTTCTCCCCTTTCTTCTCATTTCTCCTAGAGAGATTTAGGGTAGGAACTAATAGATCATCTTTAAGTATTCATATTTCATGTTGCAAAACTTGAGGTAAGATCTATCCACTTGGGTAGTCCCTTGCCATCCTCTGGTGCAAAGCACCTCCCTTTTTGGTTTTGGAGTTGTTAGGGTGTTAGTTAAGAGTCTTGTGTGAATCTAATAAGTTCCAATGGTCCTTGGAATCCAACTTGTCCCAATCTATTTGTAAAAAGCAAAAATTGTTTACAAGGTTCTAGAATGGGCAAATGTTGTCAAAAGTTGTCAAATGGGTAAAAAGTTGCTAAGGCAGGTATTTGGTCACTTATAGGTTCCTATGAATCCTAACTAAGGTCCTAAAATAGGCCTAGAGACACCCATTTGCTCAAAACTTGAAAAGAGCAAAAATTGCTAAAAAGTTATGAAATTGCTCAAATTTGCAAGAATATTGCAAATGAAGGTTTGGGCGGTTGTAACCAGCCATGCTTGGGTATTTGAGCATGGGATGCTTTTTTTTGAAAGTTAGAATGATTTTTAGTTGCATACCACATGCATGAGTAGACTGTATGAACATTTTCCTTTTTTTTTTATTGTTTTTATAGAGTGTATGCCTTTCTACGATTGTGTACGGATTGGGATGCTTGATCTGACTTCATGAACTTATAGGTTATTGACTTAGTTTTCTTTTGCATACTCAAACTTGATCTCAAGTTTCTAGGTTAAGGAGTTGTTGAAGTTTTTCAAGTGATTGGTCTGTGATCTTCATTCATAGGATTGTTGACACAAAAATGGCTCTAACATGATCATCCATGGTTGAAATTGTATGAAATTGTGTGGATAGGTTAGACCTTGTATATATTGGTTTTTCTTTCTTTTGCATTTTTGTGACTGATCTTCTAGGTGTGGAATGATGTCCTAGGCTAACTGCTAGGAGTAGGTGAGCCAGGACAACAATTTTGCTCAAAACTTGAAGAGAGCAAAAATTGCTAAAAAGTTGCAAAATTGCTCAAAAGTTACTTGAGTAACTTTTGCAATTTTTGCAAGGTTGTTGAAAATAAATGTTTGGGTCATTGTAACGACCCATGCTCTAGTATTTGAGCATGGGATACATATTCTTTAAGGTTAGAATGGCTTTCAGTTGCATGCCACCCACGTGAGCATATTGTACTGACATTTTCCTATGTTTTTCATTGTTTTTATAGAGTTTTATGTCTTTGTACGACTATGTACATATTGGGATGTGTGATCTAACTTCATGAACTTATAGATCATTGACTTAGTTTTCTTTTGGATACTCAAACTTGATCTCAAGTTGGTAGGTTAAGGAGTTGTTGAAGTTTTTCAAGTGACTAGTTTGTGATCTTCATTCATACAACTGTTGACACAAAAATGGCTCTAACTTGATCATCCACAATTGAAAATATATGAAACCTTATGGGATGATAGGTTAGACCTTGTACATATTTTTTTGCTTTCTTTTTCATTTTTGTGATTGATCTTTTAGGTGTGGAATGATGCCCTAAGCTAACTATTGGGAGTAGGCGAGCCAGGACAACAATAAGAAGTGTTTGTAGAGCACACCCATGATCTGACATGGGCAATCTAATGGCATGGTTTGAAGGTTTCTAGGAAACTTTTGTGAAAACTGGTCCAGAGGCCTAAAAGATAGCCTAGAAACTAGGGCTTGTGAGTGAACAAGGTTGTGGGTGATTTGGGACACTGTGATTTGGGATTCTAGAAGTACTAGATGATATATTTTAGAATCACATGGTCTTCCATAGGGTTGTGTGGAAGAATTGGGAGTAATTGGTTAAAATAGTGAGACTAGACCTAATGCAATTAGGCCTAATTAGCCTTATTTGTGGATAGTGACATTTTGGTGGTTGTTAATATGACCAGAGTTATCAACTAGGATTAAGAAGGATATGGTGGATATCTACAACACCATAAAGGGCCTAGGGATGGTGAGAGTAAGATCCTAAGCAAGGTTTTAGAGTTCTAAGGGAAGGAAGGGCTAGTAGGACTAGTTCCTTAAATAAAAAAGATTAAGTTCTATCATCAATCCAACTATTCCTTTGAGGAAAGTTGGGAAGGGGGTCTTGGAGGCCAAGATTGGTGGAAAGAACAAGGAAGCAAAGAGCCATTGGATGGATCAATGATTAAACCATAAGTAGAGTTGGTAAAGTGTTAGAACACTAGACCCCTTGCATCATCCTCCCATCACTCATAATCTATTTTTCACATTTAAATTGACTTTTCTAAAAAATTGCACCTTATTTCTGACAATCTAGACCTATTTTGGGACCCTAAGGGAATCCTAAAGCTTTTATGGGCTATGTTGGCAAGGACGCAATATCTACTTGCTCAATCAGAGATGTAGTTTGTACCTACTCAATTAGGGATGTATGTATTCATGATTTCCTAATCAGGGATGTAGTGTGTCCTTGTTTGGGACCTACTTTGGGTCATCTTCTCAAGCCTCGAGTCTAGGTTAACTCAAGGTGCAAAATTCAAGGTCAAATTGGCCAATGAGAGAAATTTTTATGAGCCCTTTATAATTCCATCCATTTTCCTCATTTGGCATCATACTTTCAAAAAATCATTTCATGCGAACTAGCAATCAAGAACTCAAGTCTTCAAGTCTTCAAGAATTCAAGTGTTCAAGCATCCAAGCTATCTTCAAGTACATTCAAAGAGATCCTTTTGCAATCCATTGGAGAGGAGATCTCTTGTATTCAAGGTGCTTTCAAAGAGGTTTAAAGATTTCATTTGTAGGCTTCATCATCTATCTTTTATGTTCATGCTACAACCTTTCAAGATCTAGCTTCCTTTATTGATGATAATGGAGCTTGTCATCAAGAGAGGTTTTTTACTTACATTCATGCTTCTTCCATATTTACATTCATCTTAATCCAATTAATTGGTAAAGTGAGCTCATTTCATTTGATTTGAAAGATCCTACAATTGTAAGGTTTTGATTAAGTAAAAGCAAGTTTTAAAGGACCTGAAACCTTTTTACAAAATACAAAAAGTCTAGATAGAAATTGAGATAACAGTTAAGAGAAAACATGAAACAGACCTCCAAGGAGGACAAAAAAGAGGTCATAAAGAGATCTGCTGAAAAAGATAGCAAAAAGCCAGCAAAAAGATAGCAAACGAGATAGCAAAGAACCAGCTAAGAAGCCTTGATCAGGTCCAACGCTTGGTCCACCAGAATCTGTATGTTTTTAGCCACTACCTTCACCTCATCCTTTTTTCCTGTGTCTTCAGACTTCTTGGAGTGAGCCCTGGTATGCTTGTTGGGACCTTGACTTTCCACAACCTGAGGAGAATCCTAACCTTTCTTTGTCTCCAATTTCTTCAATAGAGTAGTGACATTGTCAGCCATTTGTTTAATCAATTTTTCAAGGTTGCTCATCTTGGATTCCATTTTTGTGATCTTTCCCTGGTTGGTAGTAAAATCTTTGTCCATTGCCCTATTCTTAGCCTCCAATTGCAGGATCTTCTGCATTAGGTTTTTGACATCCTCAACACTTCCGACCACCTCCATTAATCTATCAATATGTTGCCCAACTTCCAATAGGTTTTTGACATCCTCAGCACTTCCGACCACCTCCATTAATCTATCAATAGAGTGCGTTCTCCACGGGCAATCTTGCAAGCATGTCTAACTTCCTTCCTTAAAGCTTCCATATCCCTACCAAGTGTCTGCATTTGATTTTTCATTACCCTAATTTCTTTTACAATAGTGTTAGGGTTACCATACATCCCTTTCAAAGCCCTTGGAGTACCACCATACTTCTCACCAGAAATGGGGAGGGTCCCCTATTCCTCAGAATCCTCATCTCCTGAGTCTCCTTTATGTCCCAAATGCTTCTCAAGATGTCTTGAAGGAAATCTTTTCCTTTCCAACCTGCGAGCTAAGGTATATCATCCGAGGGGGAAGAATCCTTCCAATTGAACTGCCCTTAATCCGCTTACCCTTAATCTCACTTTTTGATTTATAATCTCTCACCAATTCTTCTACAAAATCACTCTCCTTCTTAGAATTAGAGTGACCAACCCCTCTTTTCTCCTTTAGTGAACTGCCCCTAGTGCCCTTGTTCACATTCTCCTCACCCCTAGAGTCATAACCCTTCTCCTGGATGCTCCCCTCCGTATCATAATCAACATCCTTCATGCGGCCTCTACTCCTTACTATCCTCTTGGATTTTAAAACATTCATGATGAGGACCATGAGGCCCTCATGAAAATCATGTTCGCCATTCAGGTTAATTCATGCATTTATTTTACATTCTTAATTTTTCAATTATTTCAATTTCAAGGTGTATTCCTAAACTGTGATTTGACCAAGGAAAGCCCCATATTAACAAAACAAAACAATTTTATTGCAAGTTACATATCTCAAAATGAAATTAGGTTGTAAATTTAGATACCCTTTTAATTATACTTTAGAGATTTGGAAACTATTTCATAATCGAACATTGCTAAGAAGAGATGCACTGCATCCCTACCAAGTCGACCTTGCTGACAAAATTTGACTCTTCCACGAAACTAAATGATTTTTGGGCTCTAAAGATCTCATAGTTTCAGACTATTCACTGATTGGAGTTGTACAAACATTAGAAAATAAGATTCAATATTCTTCCTCACTTTCAATGTGAGTCATTTAATTACTTTCTTTATTTTAGTGTATCTACTTTCTAAATATATAGTCTTAATCACATTTCATAGCTCTTTCTACATTGGGGCTATTAGGGTCTTTGTATTCTTTCTTCCATTCTCTAATTATTAGATCTTTGTTTGCATTAGTGCTCCTTCATCATTTGGTTGGTGTTAATCTCCTCATATCTAATTACATTAGAATTGGAATTGATAGTATCGGTCTCTTTAATTTCCCTTTAAGATACAAGGTCAATCAACCCCCAAAATGTGAAGTATTTTACCCCTTTATGATTGCTTCACATTTCATCTTGTGCATTTTTGTGAGCCCAAGATGCAACATTCCCACTTTTGATTTTAACTTTAGCTTCCCCTTTTCCTTTTATTGGAGTGAGATTGTGTGTTCACACTATAAATTTTGGTGAATCTAAGATGCAACTTTTCCACTTTTTAATTTTTTCTTTAGCTTCCCCTTTTCCTTTTATTAAAGTAATATTGTGTGTTCATACTATACATTTGGGTGAACCTGAGATGTGACATTTCCACTTATGGTTCTGGCTTTAGCTTCCCCCTTTCAATTTGTTGGAGGGACATTGCATGTTCACCTTGTACATATGGGTGAACCCAATTATCGACATTTCCACTTTTGATCTTGGTGTTAGATTCCCCTTTACATTCTATTGCATGTTCACCTTGTACATTTTGTTGAACCTGCTCACCTTCCCTCCTTTATTTGATCTTGGAGTTATATTTCTTCTTGGTGTATCTACATTTTATTTGTATGCTATTGTTTACATTTGTGGGATTGATACATCCTTTGGCACTTACATATAGATTGCATTTCATATATTTACATTGTGAAAATACGAAAAAAATTGCATCTAGTCATTGCATTTCTTTTCAATGGGGTTGTTACCTTTATTTTCAAGTTCTCTTAATTACATTTTAGACATTCCATTTAATGCATATGATGATGCTTCAGTTTGTTTTTTCATTGAGACTCATTTTTTAAAGATGACCCTAACCTTGATAATGTCACTATTGGGGATGACCTCTAGATGATAATGTTGATTACTCTCTTCCTCATGAAAAATATCACATTATTCACTCCTTTTCTTTTTAACATAACTTTTCTCCTCAAGTATACTTTCCTTTGAGGGACATTTTTTCTCCTTGTAGAGATGAAGTATTAATGGAATATTACAATCCTTATCCTGTTTCTTCTAGAAATAACCCTATGAACAATCAAGAGCTTCATCAAGTTAACTTAGTCAATATTCATCACCCTCTTACTATGCCTCTTCCCGTTGTTAAAGGTTATTCTCAAATCACTATTAAGGGAAAATCTAATAATCTTTTGGATTATCATGCAATACCTAACACATTCGTACAAGGATTAATTCTCAACCTACTACTTCCCTTCTAGCTTCTCAAACCATTATTCGTCCTCCACCTCATCTTTCTCAAAATCTTAGGATGGGTTATGATTTGGTATCATAATTGCATAATACTCCTTGCATGATTTCTCTTTGGGAACTTCTACAAACATCTCCTACATATCATGAAGCCTTGAAACGAGCTTTATCCAATCTCTCAATTCCACCTCCTAATCAAGATAACATCAATGTCTTTTTACAATGTATGAATGATACCCTTGTCCGGCCACCTCTAATTATGTTTACTCATGATAATTTTACTCTCAAGGATATTCAAGATCGTTATGAATTTCTTTGGTATTTGTGTCTATTAATAAAAATACCATATGTCAGACATTAATTGATAATGGCTCTAGCTTTAATGTTTGTAGTATGCATATGTTAAAGGCTATGAATGTTTATCTTACATGTATTAAGCCTTATAACAATCCTGATAGAGGATTTGATAATATTGCTAAGAGAACTTTAGGTATTATAACACTAACTATTAAAGTGGGTTCAATGATATTAGATGCTCCTATACATGTTATGCCTAGACCCCTCAATTATAACCTTCTTGTAGGAATACTTTGGTTGCATTCTATGCATGTTGTTCCTTTGACTCTTCATAGTAAGGTCAAGTTTATTTATAACAATATTATGCATATGCTTCATGTTGATGATGTGACTAATCCTTTATTAAACACAAAATATGCTCACAATGAACCTAAAAAAAAGAAGAACCTTCCTCTTCTTCTCTATTTGAAGATGATTGTGATCTTCAGAATTCACATCAACATATATTGGAGAATATAAACTTAATGGCCTTTCATTCATGAAATCTTGACCTACTCTTATTTCTAATAATTGTGTTGCTACTTCCACTCATGATGAATCTCTCAATGATATGGTTTCTTGTTATGAACATCATACACCCTTCGAAAATGAGATGCATAAGTGTTCTTTCAACACCACTATCGATCAAACATTAGGATGTGTGCCACAAAGTGTTGGATCTTGTCTTTTTCCATATCTTCTCCTTTATCATCTAATACTAATCTATACATTTTGCATACACTTCTTTATGCTAAGGTGATTACTAGACCTAAATGTAGAAAGAAACATAAAAAACAACGTATGAGTCTTCCATTTTGCATGTATCAGTGTTATCATGACCATTCTAAAAATGATTGTCAAGCTTTACATTACAAGATTAAACAACTCATTAATAGTGAGGATATTCACATATCTCCTTATGATGATCTATATTTCAATCCTACTTTTTTTAAATAACATTTAGGTCCCTATTATTTTTATCCATGACATGTAACATTATTACCTATGATTGGGGTGCTCATTGTCACACGTGGTCTGCTTTATTAGAATCATAATAGGTCCCATTTTCCCTTTGTTCCTACAATTGTGGGGATAGGAAAGCCTATCCATCTTTCTCATGTTCTCTAGGACCTAATATTTTTATTTGGTTGTGTTTTATTTGTTTATCGTGTGAAATTCAATCTTATATCATTTGCAATTGGATTTTTGTGGTAGATAGATCACTTACCTTGGAGCCTTATAATAATGTGTTATCATTTCCAAGGAATTAATTTTAACTTCTTGTATGGGTCTCAAAATACTCTACCCTTCTATGACCTCATAGGAGTTGTCACCTCTTTGGTTTGGAATGTGTGTTGCTTGTGGATAATATTCTAATGTTGAAATTGCATTATCCTTCTTCATCACTTCCTTAAGATGTCGAAATAAGAAATTATATTTCCATCTTAAGGGGGAGAGGGAATACATGGTCCCCTTATTTTGATTTCAAACAAAACATATAGAGTACACTAGCATAAGAAAAGTTGATAGGGTCAAATGTTGGACTAAGCTACATTGACTGGGAAAAATGGTGAGAGGAGAACTCAAGTATTGATTAACTATGAAATTTTTTCATTGATTAGAAATTGGTTAAGAAGAAGTGATGAAGTGTTGTAAGTGCAACCACTGGTAGACATGTATGAGTCATGACAAAATAATAAGGAAGATATGGAATATTGTGTCATGACCTAGTCACCATTGATGTGATGATACAAGATAAGGGTTGAATGGGATATGGCATGCATGCAGAGAGAAGGAAAAAAAGGTAAAGCATGCAAGGTCTTAGGCCTAGATGTATAAGGGAGATGGATAGAATGGCCTACAAAGTATAGGCATCTATGAATAGGTAGTCACAGGTGTCTTGTGACTATGCTCACTATGAGATTCAAATTTAAAATTTGTAGTTTGAACAAGATAAGTTTTAGGGTTTCCATTTGTAAATAGTGAATGTAATTTAAAGATCACTTGGAATTAATTTTGGAGTGGGATAGAAAGGAATATTAGAAGGTTTTTTTCAAGAGTGAAGAAAAATTTCATTGATTATTACTGTAACTATGTGAAGCAAAGATCTATGAAGGCATACGAGAGCAATTGTGAAGAAATAGTAACAGTGAATAGGTATGAAAAGTATGAGAAGGAGAAAGGGGAAGCGAATAGAGGTATTTCACCAAGCTAGAATAGAGGAAGAATTTTAGACCATATTTGGGGAGTTTTAACAGAGTGTCTACCAAGCAAGGTGTGTCAAATATTTAGATCTAAATCCTAGTTTTCCTTCTAACCATTACAACTATTGTAAGCCTTTAACATGGAGGGATTGTACCTCTTAAAAAGAGATTGAAATTATCTAACAAGGTATCCTTTATAGGCTTTTGTAATCCTAACATGTTACAAGAATTCCTAATAGGATGCATTCACAGAAGGAACAAATGTAAGCCTTTAATAGAGAACTTTTTTTCTTACAAAGAAAGGCTAGTGGGTATATTACTCCCTTTGTGGTTTTCTCCCTCACATTGAGAGTTTGCACATAAGAATATATGTGTCAATGATGTATGCATTTGTGGATGATGTTGTATGGTTTTACAACATACCTTTTGTCATTTCCTTAATAGTTAATGTCGTAGTAACCAAGTGTGTGTTAAAACTAGTTGCATTAACCAGTATATTTTATTAAAGTAAGCATACTAATTCACCCCCTCCCCTCTTAGTTGGACAAATATTTAGTATCAAATAACAAACCCTAGTAGTAGTGAGCTTGAAATTTTAAGGGAAGATCAGATGACAACTATCAAATACAAGATGCAGCTTGAAGAAGCGTACAACACTATGGAATATCTAAAAGAGAAGTTGGGAGAATCCTTAGCCACAAGGAAGAAGGTGATGAAAAAGATGGGTAAAATCCAAGAGATGATATAAAATATCAAAAAGAAAAGTGGCTCTAAAGAATCAAAATAAGCAATCTCAGAACTCATGGCTGAGAATGAGAAACTAATCAAGAAGATCAAAGTTCTGAAAAAATGAGTAGGAAAAATCTATAGTAAGACTAGGTGAATTTATGAATGAGAAAGGAAATGTCATCCTAGCAAGAGATAAAGCCTATGAGGAACTCATACTAGCTTAGGAAGTAGGATATCAAGCATAGGATTTGTCGAAAGAAAAAGAAGATGAGATAACTCTCATGGATGAATAGCACTAGTATATTATGCAAGAAAGCAACATCATACTTGAGCATGATTATGAAAAACTAGGACAATTGAATGCTCTAACTAAGGAATAAAGATAGATGGATAAGTAATTTTTCCAACTAATGAATGAACTCAAAATAGTGAATGACAACTATGAAAATATTGCAAAGCCAAACAAAAACACTTGGAACATAGAAGAGAAACCAAACACTTGAAGAGAGACAAAAAGCTTGACTGGTTTAAGATTCAAAGGAATCAACATGATTGAGAAAGGAGAGTCTTCAAAGGAAAAAGACACAATGTCTGCAAAGAACAATAAAATAATGAAGAAAGGTATGTCATTGAACAAACCTACTTATTTTCACTATGGTAAAATAAGACACAAGTCAAATGTGTGTTGACATAAGAAAGATGAAATAAGTAATCTAAACACTTATAGAGGCTATTGTTACATATGTCATTGGTATGTACATAGTGAGTATGAGTGCCGAGATCTTACAAATGAAGCTAGTGTAGGAGGCTATTACTATTACTATAGCATGTATGGTTATAGTGTGAAAGACTATGAATCAAGGGATGGATCACATTAGTCATCTCTAAGGAGAAGGAGATGGGTTTTCTTCACCTATAAAAATGATGGTCACATTGCTTCCCAGTCTAAGTAGTGGATAGGTCAATGGAACCATGCAAGACCATAAAACAACACAAGAAGAACATGCTACAGATGTCACAAGATGGGTCATGTAGTCAAGGATTGCTGGGCCAAGAGAAAACCCAATCAACATCACAATGACAACAAAGGAAAAGAAAAGGTCATTGATGTTGGGCAAGTCAACAAGGAATTTATTAAAGTATAGACTAGGAAAAGGTTAGAGAATATTGGAGTAAATATTAGAGAAGCAACAAGCTCAATGGAAAGTTGTGTCTTCCTAACCAAGTTAAGCTAAGAAGAGCTTAAGAGGGGTTAGGCAAGCGAAGTGGGCATTGCACCAATTCCTAAATTCAAACTAGTAAGTCACAACATGTGACTGAATGATAATTAAATGTGCAACTACTAAAAAGATAAGATAGGTTGTCTCCAAATTCTAATCATTGGATGAATTATGAGAGGTCATTTATTGCACAAAGGTAGAGGTAAGTAAGAGACAAGGTTATCATTAGAATCTAAGAGTTACTTTTTGAGGCCTAATTTATAAATAGATGCATAAGTCATTTTCACAATATTAAGATCTGAAGAACTTTTGTTTGCAAAACCCTAGCTATCAAAGGAGCATACCTTGCGCAAACCAAAGTTGTTAGTTAATTTGCAACACTAGAAGTAACCTAGTAAAGTAGATTGTGCACATATAGACCATTTTGGGATTAGATATCATAATAGCACAATATGATGGTCTATTTAAAGTTGAATTATTCAATGGACAAGAACTAGAGCTACATATCTATGAGCCCATCTTGCAAAGCATCAATGGGAAGGACATGATAGGAGTGTTATCCTCACTCCAAATTAGTGTGTTTTGATTAAAGATATTGGCAACCACATCAAGGAAAAGGTCATGAATGTAGGAGATGTAGAGATTTGATGGATGTATGAGAATTTTTGTGATCATGACAAATCAAAATCTATCTAAAAGGAAATGGAGAAACCCTAGCTTGTGTAATAGATATCCCTAACTTCTGTAGGGAAGAATGGGTAAGATTTGTGCTCAACATGGTGCATGGTGATTATATGTGGCTAAAAAAGCCATACACGATCATAAAGGAAGTGCCTGAAAGGGTAACAAGGTTTAGGGGAGTAGGATAAGAGATGACTACCCAAAAGCACAAACTAGTAGCAATAGAAAAGTTGATTGGATGCTACCATGACGATAGAATGTACTTGTTGAAGGATATCATTGACCAAAAAATGTAGTTGGTTGCAAGGGTAATATCACACGGGTTCTACTAAAAAAGTTGACTAAATAGTCTACATAGTAAAGTGATGTATAGAGTAGCCTAAATAACAACAAAGAAAATCATGTTTAACCTAAGTGGGTGGTTGTGTAAATAGCTATTGAACAATGTGGATAAGATAAAAAAGGACAATAATGTGCATATATTTAAATTTAGCACAATATTGGCAAGCATGTTCTTCTACTTCAGAGAATAACTCCCAGGATACAAGAAATTATGGTGGACATCCAAGAACATCATTACATGTTAGATAATTAGTACACACAATGGGATGGGAAGCAATACTCTATAAAAGCTTGATAAGTATTTCAATAAATTTCAAGGAGATATACAAAAGAGGAAGAGGATACCTGTCAACTAGTAAATGATTGCAGAAGAAGCATTTTTTCTTCTTGAAAGGAAAACACAAGTTCATAGCCCAAGTGGTTGACTAGCTATTAGCCATAAAGATAATTGACTAGTTATTGGCAATGGTTATTGACAAGGATCGATAAAAGTTTGGCAAGGCCAAAAAGAAGAGAAAAGGATTGATGGAACATCAAGAAGAATTTTCAAAGGAGAAGTAGTGAGAGAGAAGAATCCCACAAAAACCAAGCCTCCAATAGTGGAGACCTATAAGATGAAAGAAACAAAGAAAAGCAAGAGGAAACCTCATGTCCATTTAGACGAAGAAGAGTCTGAAGAAGAAGAGACCAGCACTCAAAGTCTTGAGTCACCAAAGGATAGTTTAAAGCTTTCACTCAAAAATATTCTCGAGGATATAGAAACCAATGGAAATTGTAGTACATTTGTGTTGAAAAAGAAGATTGTTGAAGTATAGAAATTAGGAAGATTGTAGAAACCTATTATGGAACAATCATTATTGGTCACCGATATCAAACCTACAACTTGCTGGTAAGACAATTGCTAACTTTGGTCTAAATGCTATCATTCGATTGATTGATGAGGGTTTGAAAAGAATGGATAACAAGAGTACCTAGAGAAAGTTTGGTTTATGTATTGTATAAAAGGAGCACTAAGACCAAGTAAGACTTTGATGATATAGTGTATTGTTTATCTACTTAAGGCTAAAATGAAAGGATACTTAAGCAAAGACAAGAAGAAGACTATGCAATAAAATATGTCTACTACGCCTAACCAAGAAAATTTAGTATATACCAAGCAAAGTGAAGTTTAGTATGTGCCAAGAAAAGGAAGTTTAGTATGTGTTGAGAACAAGTAAAATATAGTATGTGCTGAGCATTAGAGAATGGCAGTAATGATCAAGAAAATACTTAGTTCATGTCAAGAAACCTAGTGTTGACCAAGCATTAGAAGACTGTTATTTCCGAGTGACAATATAAAGAGTTTGATAAAAAAATTGATGAATCTAAGCCGATAAAGTTGATTTCCTTAATTGTGTAAAGCATGTTGAACATAAGTATGATGAGCTAGTGGTACATAATTCAAGATAAACTATTTCTAGTCAAATTTAATGAGGATTATAAGATGAGTTTCTAGAGGGAACAAAATGGAAAGAATAGTGGATTCAATGAATCTAACCTAACTCTAAGATGGACAATCAAGATTAAGTGGAAAAAGATCAAAATTATCTATATAAGGGGATACAAGGCGAAAAGAAAAATCTCAGAGTGTGAGCTAGAGAAAGACAATAAGTTTGGAGTTGTTGCTTCATATGGTGGCTGAAGGAATGGATCTGCAGTTGGTATACTAAGAAAGAAGTCTTAAGGAGGCGAAGGTTTGAAGGGTGAACAAGAAATCAAAGACAAAGGGGAATGAATGCCAAGAAGAATGGAGAACTGAATGTGAGATCTAAAATCTACAAGTGAGTTGTTTTGTTATCAAATCAAGTCTTTCTATTACTTTCTAACAACTGTATCAGTCTAGATAAATCCTTTGGATTAAGTTTGACCTACCAATCATGAGTAAATCCTTTTGACATTCTCATGTGATGTTCTAAAGTCCTCTAACAAGGATTATTTTTAATAGGGTGATTGAAATCCTTTAATCAAGGTCACATTTAACAGTGTGTATTATAACCTTTAACAGGGTTGGATCCTCACAAAGCTCACTTTAGAAGAGTGAAAAATTGGTAGCATGTTACTGGTGGTTTTTCTCAAATTAAGTTTCCATGTTAAATCCTTGTGTCAAATTGTGTGATTGATTTTGTGTTAACTTATGTTTACATTTTTGCAAAGTTCATTTGACCTAGGATAATAATTTACAAAGGTTTAAGATATTGGATGATCTAACCAATGCATTCACTTGATATTTGTTTAGTATTGAATTTTTTTGGGTACATTTGGACCTTGGATAACTAATTCACCCCCTCTCCAAGTTATTCTAAATTATTCCAACAATTGGTACTAGAGCTCTTGGTGCTTGTGAAGAAACAATTTGAGGGTACTTGAAGCTAAAGATCAAGATGTATAGAAAGGAGGTGCCTGAGCTAAACAAGAAAAAATTTCATGCATGGAAAAGTTTGATGAAGGTACATCTAGATGGACTTGGAGATTTTGCACATTAAACTATAACCAAAAAGTATGTTGAAGTAGTTGGACCCCTTATTGCTCAACAAGTGAAAGAAAATAAAGAATACAATCATGCAATGTTGGAGATTGCATCTTCCCTAAGCTATTCAAAGTTTGAAGATATCAAAGCATGTACTGCTAGTAAAGGAATGTGGGATTCTCTACAAAAAATCTATGAATGAGACAAGAATGTGCTGAGAGCCAAAGCAGAAAGTCTAAGAGGAAATTTGATGATATAAAAATGCAAGAAGGTGAAACTATAGTTCAATATTGTGGAAGAATCAAAGATGTTGTAAATGCAATTAGAGGTTTAGATAAGAAGATTGAAGATTAGACTACGATCAACAAAGTATTAAGAATCCGACTGCCTATTTATACTTTTAGAGTCTCATCTATACAAGAGTTGAGGTGTACTCCTAGTAGTGATCTGACCCTTGAAGGTCTGGTTGGTAAACTTACAACTTTTGAATTTTCAAAATTTGATAATTTTAAATCTGAGAATATTGATTCTTCTTTCAAAGCTAAATTAACACTCAAAGAACCTAAAGATAAGAAAAAGAAAAAGGTCAAAGTTGTTGCTAGTGATAGTGATATAGATGATGAAGATATAGAAGAATTTGAGGCACTATTGGCTAGAAAATTTTACAAAGGCAAAGGAAAATACAAAGGTAAGTTACCCATCATATGTTTTAATTGTAATAAAGTTGGTCATATTTTAGCAAGATGCCCTAAGAAGACAAACAACAAAAATGAAGACAAATATAGAAGTAGAAAAGATGAGAGCAACAAAGGCTATAAAGGCAAGGGAAAGATTTGCTACATTGCTGAACATGAATCTGATGGTGGATCAGATGATCATGATGATGAAGTTGTCTATGTTGCTATGAAAGATGATTCTGATAAAGATAAGGCAACTGCACTAGTATCTTATGTAACCAAAAGTGATAGATGGATCATTGACAACGAATGTTCTCATCACATGACTGGAGACAAAAGTAAGTTCATAACCCTTGATCATTATAATAGAAATAATGTTAGATTTGGTAATGATGCACCCTTACTAATAAAAGATATAGGATCAATAAGTTTGATAGACAAGATCATGTGTGATAATGCTTACTATGTGGAAGGACTTAACTATAATTTGTTTAGTGTGCCACATTTGAATAGTTCAGGATGGAAAGTTGAATTTGGAAATAGGAAGGCCAAGATCTATGAAACTAATGGACAAATCATTGGAAATGGTGATCAGACTAGAGGTAATCTATTTTATCTTGACACGAATGAAGAAACTTGTCTTGTTGTGCAATTTGATGATAAGTGGCTATGAAACAAAAGGTTATGTCAAGTAAATCTTGACAACTTGGTTAGTATAAATAAGATGACAAGAGTCAGAGGTTTTCCAAAATTGAAGAAACTTGATAATGTGGTTTGCAAAAAATATCAGTTAGGAAAGATGACAAGATCTAGTTTTAAGAGTAAGACTCAAACTTCAAATGAAATTCAACAATTAGTTCATACTGATCTATGTGGACAAATCAATATGCAATGCTACAAAGGTGACAAGTATTTTATTCTATTTGTTGATGATTACTCTATACTGATGACAGTGATGTTTTTGAGAGAAAAATTTGATGCTTCTCAAATGTTTAAGTGGTATCTTGCAAGAGTTGAAAAGGAAAATGGTAAACACTTGAAATGTTTGAGATCTAATAGAGGTGGAGAGTTTACATCAAATGAGTTCAACAATTTCTAAAATGATAGAGGAATCAAAAGGAAAACATCTATGCTAAGGAACCCTCCTAAAAATGGGATTGCTAAAAGGAGAAATAGATTTGCAATGGATTGCACTAGAACACTGATAATGGAGAAGAACGTTGCTTTGAAATAATGGAGAGAAGCATTCAATACAACTATCTATACCTTGAACTAAGTACAAGTCAAGAAGAAATACATGAAGATGAACTACAAAAGAAAACTGAATATTATAAAACCTTTATGTACCATGATGAAGACATTTTTGATGATATTGAAAACCAAATTGCTAATCAGCGAGAATCAGTGACTACCAAGTCAAATACAATGGTTGTTGAGCTACATTCAAGATTCAAGTTATAGTTAGAAGATGAGGTACATTCTAATGCCAAGATCACTTTACAAGAAAGGAATGTTGAGCTACATGATAGAGAAGTGCACAATGAACCTAAGATTGAACTTCATGAATGACCTATTATTGATGAAAGAAGAATAGAGCCAAGATTATCAAAATATGTTAGAAGGCATCACATTGTTGAACAAATCATTGGAGAAAAGAAAGATGGACCAATGACAAGGAATAGATTGAGAAATGAAACATGTTTGTTAAGCATGCATGAACCTAAAATAGCGAAAGATGAACTAGAGAGTGAAGATTGGATTCAAGCCATGAATGAAGAAATTGATTAGATTGAGAAGAAAAAAACCTGGACACTGGTACTTAGACCAGAGAATAAGAATATTATTGGAACAAAATGGGTGTATAGAGACAAATTGGATGAGAATGGTGAAGTAATAAGGGACAAGGAAAGATTATTCTGAAAAGGTTATGCACAAGAAGAGGGAATTGACTATGGAGAGACATTCGCCTCAGTTGCAAGATTGGAAGGAGTAAGATCTCTACTTTCTTACTCTACTTATAAAGGATGTTAATTTTATCAAATAGATGTTAAGTCATCATTTCTAAATGGTATACTGGAAGAGGAAGTTTATATTGAAAAACTTGAAGGATTTGTTGTTCCAAACAACAAAACCATAGTGTGTAGATTGCACAAAGCTTTATATGGTTTAAAGCAAGCTCGTAGAGCATGGTATGAAAGACTACACAATTATCTTGTCAAGATTGGTTTTGAGAAGATTGATGATAACAACAACATATATTTGAAAACAAAAGGAGGTAAAGGAATTCTACTAGATAATATGTTTTTTGATGATATCATATTTGGAGGACCAAATGCATTATACAAGACATTTGCAAATGAAATGATGAAAGAATTTAAGATGTCTATGTTTGGAGAAATAAAATTCTTTGTTAGATTATAAGTATATTAGATGAAATATGGTATTTACATTACATAGTCCAAGTATGTAAAGGAAACCTTGAAAACTTTTGGTATGGAAGATTCAAGACCAATTAGTACTCCCATGGTGACATGACACAAACTATCCAAAAATGATGATTCTAATGACGTAAATCAAATATTGTATAGGTCTATGATTGAAAATTTACAATATGTAGTTTGCAACAGACTTGATATTGCTCTAGTTATTGGGATTGTTGTAAGATTCTCTACAAATTCTAAGGAGAATCACTTAATGGATGTTAAAAGGATTATGAGATAATTGAAAGGGACAAAAGACTATGGTTTATAATACAATAACAATGACAAGTTTGACATGAGAGAATATATAGATGTTGATTGGGCTCAAAACATTTTGTAGTACCTCTCGTGTTTGCAGTTTGTGCATTGTCTATTTTGATTTGAGAGATACTTGATACATATATTTTTTGTACTTTGAGATGACCTGAGGGTCAGATGTTATACTTTGATTTAGTATCATAGATGATATGCTGCTATGCTATTCAGTTTATCATATTTAAATGTTGATGCCATTTTGAGATGACAATAGATCTATGATGATATCTGATTATCTAGTATTTGGATATATTTTTTGATTATGTTATATGATGGATTTTATGCTATGGTGATTTACTTCATTCTTGTCTCTTTATGCTTTATGTGAGTGTTAGTGATGTAAATGGATTAATTAGGTATTTAATGCATCATTGCTTTGGCTATGATATTATATGCAATTGCACTTGATTGTGTGTTTTCATGTGCAGGAATTATATCCTTTGCAGTGGCACATGGAGTTAGTGATTCAAATATTCATATTTTACCAATGTCATCCCTGTATAGTTGACGTATCCTTAATTTAAGCTTTCGGTGATTATTAAATCCAAACTCATCTATAAAATGTGATTAGACTAGTGAGCATGTCTGTGCATTTAGTGGTTCACATTGTTGTGAAAGTTGTTAAGTGATTTTCTGTGATTTTAGGTTTTTGGGCTTTAAATCTTATTAAATTTAATTTCTGGTAGCTTTGCCTTAGGTGAATTCCTATTATGAGGAATAACCTATTTTTGTTTGGGTTGATTTGGAGTCTAGCTAGCCTAACTGGCTATTTGCCCTGATCAACTATTCACTCAAAAAGCGAATAACTATTGAAAAAGGGATTTGTTTTCTGACTTTTCAATTTTACAATTTGGAAATTGGAGAGCCTTTTTGAAATCCACTTTTTGAAGGATTGGATTTCTATTTGTTGTAAGAGCTATGAGCATGAGATTTTCACGAGAACAGTCTTATTGGATCTGACTTAGGCAGACCTTGCTTTCTAGTGATTTTTGGCAGATTCAATGGGTGATTTATTTTATTGAGCTTATTTCAATTTTGGCCCCTTTTGCTATTAGGTAGGGCTTTCCATTTTTCTTGTTTCTACTTCATTTTACCTTTTGTTTCTGGTAGCAGTTTGTTAAGAGGTTGAGAACTAGTGTTCCCCTCCATTTCTATTTGTTGGTTTTGCCCAGTTGGTTGGGTATGAAAATTTTCCCAATTTTTGGGATGGGGATTTGGCGTTTCACACCATTATGCTGGTTGTTTTTGCATACAATGTCTAAACCCAAATATTATTGAATTTTTAGGGTTTTTGTACCCAAGTACCAAATGGGTTTTAATTTCAAGGTTTTCTAGTTTTTGGGGGGTTTTTACCTCATTTTGTGTGCCGCCCTATTTTCTCAAGTTTTCTTGGCATGAATTGGTCATGGACCTAGATAATCTATTTGGATGTTAGTCAGACCGTTGTTGTACTTTTTATGTTGCATTGGGATATGTGCCACATCTATCCTCCTGAGTCTATTTTTGGTTGAGTGACTTTCAACATTGTGTTCTCATCTATCTCATAGCCTAGTGATCATTGTGCCTAGAGGGTTGGTGAAGGACATTTTAAATAAGTGATAACTAAATAATACACTGGGTGGTAATAAAACTTAAGATAATAATTTGTGCTAGAGCCTTTCCATTGAGGGAGTTGAATCTGTATGTTCCATGCTTGGGCTTGTTGATGCCAATCAAATCTCCATGATGTTAGCCCCTACTTAGTAGCCCATTGAGTGTCTGACTAGGACCTATAGTTTATGCATTGTCTATGTCTTGATTTTAGTCATCATACTATCTAGCATGAGTGTTATTTATGGACGTTTTCTTTGTATGTGTTTGTGGTTGGATCATTATCTCCATCAACATGATGGGAGTGGGGTTGCAGGTTCTACATGATTGGGAGGCATAGCTACCTATACCACTACTCGAGATTAGTGTACAGAGATGACCTATTGTCCTAGTGTGACCATTGCTGGATGTTTTCACTTGGTACTTCAAGTTCCAAAGTATGCTTTCTTGTGATTAATGCTTTCATTGGAATGCTTGTATATCATGTTTAAATGATGTTAGTTGTTAACGTATTTCCTTATTATGATGATTAGCATATGATAGATGATGTTATGTATATTTGTAAGATTATCTTATGCTTTACTTCTAGCATGTTAGATTTCCTTATGCTTATGTTGTAGCATGTTTTAGTAGTGGCATCATTATATGATAGTACCAACAATTTGATTAGTAGCTTGGGATGTTACATGTGAGGGATGGCTAGGGTCTGCAATGGTCTTATCATGCTATTATGGTTGGGAGGAATCGTGTACTTAGTTTTCTTCTACTGTTCATTTTGATGCTATCTCTATCTATTGTGATGTTGTTTTAGTACACTGTGATATTACCTTCTATACTTCCCTTCACTGCTATGTTTACTCATTAGATTCATATTCTAGTTTTTTGTTTTTCAATTATTGTTCAAGTGTCCTTGCCTCAAGATGTGGATCTAGTACTCCCTAGTGTGGAGGAACTTTATTTCTTAGCATTTTACCTTTTTGTTTTCTAGCTTTCTATCTTGGAATCTCATGTAAAATCATACTTTCTCACATGAGAATGCAAGATCTGGCATGGTGTGTTGGGCTTCCTTGCATAGCCTTTGGCACTTTCTTACGCAAAACCTAACACCAGTTTTGGGTGTCTTGGCTATTTGGCCAAGTACTTTCTCATTTTGTTTGGTGCACATCCTCACATGGAAGGTATTTCTTTGTGTGGCATGCTATACATTCTCACACAAGAATTTGTCTGCTATTATTCCTCATGCAAAAAATAGGGGGCATCTCCACTAGTTTTTGGGGATCAATTTTTGGTGATTCTAGTACCCTTTGGGTTTACTTAATTTTCCACACCTTGATAGATCTTAGATTCTTTTTGCTATTGTAATTTTGGGTTTCCATTCTTGTTGTGTGTATATCAATTTGGGTAGTGGCATTTGGAGATTCATTAGTTGCTAGGATGGTGGTTAAGTCTTCCATTGCAATCTATGTGATCCATGTATGATGTTGTCATGTGCACTCATACTTGTTCAATTTTTTTATTATCTCAGCTTGTATTTCATCCTTGTTCCAAGGATCTCCAAGTAGGGTATTACATCTAGTATCAAAGCCCATGTTACAACTTTCAGATCTCTATGTTATGATTCCACTATGGTTTTGTTTTTTGTTGTGTATTATTATGTTATGGTTTCTATTTTTATATCATTATAGTTCATGGTTTTGACTCTTATGCTCATGACCTATTTGTTCTAACATTGTCTTGTTGTTCCTATAGTGATGCCTCCTTCACATAGACCTAGTGGTTGGGGTGGTACTTGTGGTGGTAACCATGGGAAAGAACACTAGGAAGAGGGATTTTAGGAAGGAGAGAGAGAATAGGGTAATACTGAATAGAATAGTGTGGGGGCATTGAAGCTGGTGCTTTAGGAGATTCTTGCTCAATTGGGCCCTCATGTAGAGGAATGCTAATAGGATCATGACTAGGAAGAGGGATCTCATCATGTAGATTCACATCATTCAAAGCATAGAGAGGAGGTGCATGAATGTGAGCTTTCTCGTACTCCACCAGGTGGTTGAAGGCACCGTTAGGGTGGTAGGGATTGCAATAGTGAAGATTCCATCAAGCTAGATGTCATTAAGTCTTTTCATCAAACCAAATTTCCATTGTATGATGGTAAGGGAGGTGGCCTCAAGGGAAAAACTTGGTTATTGGACATGGAGGTGTTGCTTCACCATGTACCTAGATGTAACCAATTTGAAGGCATGTTGCATGATTATGTAGTTAAGGGACCACACATCCGTATGGTGGAATATTGAGGGATGGGAAATCTAAATCAGCATTGCAAATCTCACTTGGGAGATTTTTGAGGAGAGGTTTCGAGAGAGATTCCTATCTCCTTAGTTCAAAGAGGCCCGTGCTCATGATTTCAATGCGATCGAGCAAGGGAACATGACAGTGGATCAATATGAAATCTGATTTTTGAGCTTTGAAAGTATTCATGTTACAACCATGATGACTTTCTCGTAGCTCATCATTTCATCCAAGGCCTTAAGGATGCCCTAATTAGAGAAGTCTATATGCATCAACCTAGGACTCTTATTCTCGTTGTAGAGAAGGTACTTATTGTAGAGGAAAATCTATCTAGAGGTTTTAGTAGCAAATGTGGTTCTTAGAACCAAAGTGCTTGAAATTTAGGGCAAGATGCATAATTCACTCAATGTTCTAGAAAGGGCCAAACCCAATTAGAAACCTCTTAGGGTCTTTATCACCATAAGAATAAAAAGATTTATTGGACCAAGGGTGAATAGTATTCTGGTACCTCAAGAAAGGAGATAATTGGAATCAAGGAAAAAAATCTCAGCTGGATCATCCTCCTTAGATTGTTCAACAGAATTCTAGCAAGGGTAGTGCACCTTATCCTAGTGCTACTTAGGGTGGTTGTAGAATAGGTTCCAACTTTGGAGGAAACTATTATTCTTATGGCCATCCTATCCATAAATCTTTTGAATGCTCCATCAAACCATTATCAAGATCTGGTAAGGGCATGATTAGATCTGAGCCTATTGTACAAGATGTTGGTAGGAATCACAAAGTCTTTGTAGTGGTTGACAACCATCAAGTGGATCATCAAGATACAATAGTTGAGGCTATAGGCACGTTGCATGGCATTTCATCTTCAATTTTATTTGACTTAGGTGCTTTTTATTCTTTCATATCACCATCTCTTGTTCAACAACATGGGCTAGTGGTAGTGTGTTAGGTCAATAGGTGGCAGGTTGAGTTAGCCATGGGGTCCAAAGTGGCTGTAGACTCATTATTCAATGGTTGTATTTTGAATTTGGGTACCTTCACCACCACAGTGGATCTACACATTCTACCTCTGGGATTATATGATATCATTTTTAGCATGGATTGGTTAGCTACCCATCAGGAAAATATTGATTAATGTCGCAAGACCATACAATGTATTGATGACACAGGAGGGCAAGTGGAACTTTTGGGAGTTTAGAGACCAGTCTCACTTCAAATGATCTCAACTAATCAACTAAAGTGGAGTGTATAGAATGGTTATCAGTTGTTTCTTGTTTTTGTTAGTGATCTTGAGGAAGTCAAGAGTCATACAATGACACTTGATGACCATCCACTCCTTTGTGAATATGCCAATGTGTTTCCTAATGAGATTCCAGGTATGCCACCGTAGTGTGACATTGATTTTTAGATTGATCGTGTACTAGGAGCATAGCCAATTTCACAAGCTCCTTACAACATGACTACTCAGGAGTTGAGTGAGATCAAATTGTAGTTGGAGGAATTGTTGGCCAAGGGCCACATTTGTACTAGTGTATCCTTGTGGGGTGCACTAGTCATCTTTGTAAAGAAGAAGGATGGTTCTTTGCATTTGTACATTGACTACCACCAGTTGAATAAGGTGATAGTGAAGAACCATTATCCTTTTTAGAGGATAGATGACTTGTTCAATCAAGTAAAGGGAGCACAAGTATTCTCAAAGATTGATCTAAAAGAAGGATACCATTAGCTTCGTATTTAGGAGGTTGACATTCATCAAACAACTTTTTGTACATGATATGGGCTTTATGAGTTCATGGTTGTACCCTTTGGGTTAAGCAATGTGCCATCAATGTTTATGGGTTTGATGAATGGTATTTTGCACTTACCTTGATCACTGTTTCATTGTATTTTTGGATGACATATTGATTTATTTAAAGATTGTGAAAGAGCATGAAGTCCATTTACATTAGGTATTACAATGCTTGAGAGACCATCAGTTTAATGAAAACTTGAGTAAATGTGGGTTCTTCCAGTTAGAGGTGAAGTATTTGGGACACATCATCATTGGTGATAGAATTGTAATAGATCTAGAGAAGATTCATGCTATCATGGATTGGCTGGTACCCACTAATGTCTCAGAAGTTCATAGTTTCATGGGATTGGTGGGTTACTATTGTCACTTCATGAAGGATTTCTCATGAGTAGCTCATCCCATCACTTCTCTTCAATGGAAAGGGAAGAAGTATGTTTGGTCATATCAGTGCAAGGCAATATTTAATGTTATTAAGGAGTGTTTGACTAGTGCATCAGTCCTTGTAGGTGATTTCATAGTTTTCACAGGTGCTTTGTTAGAAGGCGTGGGTGTGTTGTTGATGTGAGATGGTCAAGTGATTTCATACAAGTCTAGAAAACTCAAAGACCATGAGCTCAACTACCCCACTGATGATTTGGAACTCATGGACATGGTGCATGCCCTAGTCCATTGGAGGCATTTTCTTTTGGGACATAAGTTTGAGTTGCATAGCGATCATAGAAGCTTACAGTATATCTTTACTCAACCAAACCTAAATGCACGATAGCATCACTAGATGGAGTTCTTGTGTGAGTATGACTTTGATGTTCATTACATTAAAGGGAAGGAGAATGTCATTGTAGATTCCTTGAGTAGGAGGCAACATGAGGTATTAGTGATGTCATTGGGAGTGGATTTGCAAGGCCATATTTTGGGGGCTTTGCCCAATGACACTTGGTATCAGGAGTTGAGGGTGGAGATCAAGTCTTGACATACCCTTAAGTGGAGGTTTTTAGGTTATTTTCTTGAGTCTAATGGACCACTGTGACACTTGGGGCATATCTATATACTTGTGTTGGGTGATCTTTGTACCTTGGTTTTGTTAGAAGTGCATCATGCACCATATTCTATAAATCTTGGTGTCAAGAAGATGCATGCTGATCTTAAACAACTGTACTTTTGGGTAGGGATGAGACATTATGTTGCTGATTTTGTTGCTAGATGTCTCAAGTGCTAGAGAGTGAAGGAAAAGAATCAACATTCAACAAGTCTTTTGCAACCACATACCATTCTAGAGTGAAAATGGGATACGATATTTATAGATTTCATCACAAGGTTGCCTATGTCATCATAGAGGCATCACTATAGTATGGTGACCCTAGACAAGTTGTCCAAGATAGCACATTGTTCACCCATAAGAGCATCCTTCACAAATTCTTCTATAGTGAATGTCTTCTTGGAAGTTATTGTTCATTTTGCATGGGATCCCTCGTCATATTATTTCAGATAGAGATCTAGTGTTTACTTCTGCACTGTGGATGTCTCTCCAACATGCTTTAAGCACACAACTCAATTTTAGTTTGATTTATCACCCAGAGATTGATGGTTAGACCAAGAGAGTGAATTAGATTCTAGAGGATATGCTTTGCATGTATGTTATGGATAGGCAGGTGAAGTGGGAGGACTATTTGTACCTTGTTAAGCTTGCATACAATAATGGGTATCATAGTTCTCTTGGCATGTCACCTTTTCAGGTCTTATATGGTAGACCATGATGTACCCCTTTGAGTAGGAATCACTCAGAGGACTGAGTTCTTTTAGGTCTAGAGATGCTTTAGGATATGGAGCTATAGGTTTTTTTCATTAAAGAGCATTTGGTTACTGCCCAGGATAGGCAGAAGAAGTATGCAGATGCCCATAGGTTGGATCATCACTTTTCTATTAGTGATAGGGTATTTTTAAGAGTGCGGTTGAGGAAGAACCCCATACATTTTGGAGAAGGCTCTAAGTTGATGCCACATTTTGTCAGACCATTTGAGATCATCGAGAGGATTGGCCCTATTTCTTATCGAATAGTGTTGCCACCTAGCCTATCATGCATCCACAATGTTTTTCATGTTTTTGTTTTGAGGTGGTATATTCTAGATGTGACCCACATTCTTGATTAGGATGCTTTGTAGGTAGTGGACAAGCAGCTTATTTTGGATCCCATTCATACCCTACAACACTGGAGGGTGACCTTGCGAGGTCAAGACATCAAGAAGGTAAGGGTCCAATGGGACCTAAGTGATGAGACCTCTATGACTTGGGAGGATGCTACATGATTGAGGGGATTGTAACCCTATCTTTTTGTTGGCTTCTAGGAGTAAGCCTATGCTAATGGGGGAGGATGTAGTGCCTCTTGTGTTTGTAGTATGTACCTTGTCTATTTTGATTTGAGTGATACTTGATACTCTTATTTTATGTACTTTGAGATGACTCAAGGGTTGGATGTTATACTTTGATTTAGTATCATATATGCTATACTGCTATGCTATTTAGTTTATCATATTTCCATGTTGATGCCATTTTGAGATGATAGTAGATCTATGATGATATCTAATTATTGGGTATTTGGACATATTCTTTGATTATGTTATGTGATGGATTTTATGCTACGATGATTTACTTAATTCTTGTCTCTTTATGATTTATGTGAATGTGAGTGATGTAAATGGATTAATTAGGTATTTAATGCATTATTGCTTCAACTAAGAGATTATATGAAATTGCAATTGATCATGTGTTTTAGTGTACATGAATTATATCCTTGGTAGTGGCACATGGAGTTAGTGATTCAATTATTCATATTTTACCAATGTCAGCCTTGTATGGTTGACGTATCCTTATTTTAATTGTTTAATTTAACCTTTTAGTGATTATTGAATCCAAACTCATCTAAATTATGTGATTAGACTAGTTAGTGTGTCTATGCATTTAGAAGTTTGCATTGTCACAAAAGCTGTTAAGTGATTTTCTATGATTTTGGGTTTTGGGCTTTAAATCTTATTGAATTTAATTTCTGACAGCTTTGTCTTAGGTGAAATCCTATTATGAGGAATAACCTATTTTCATTTGGGTTGATTTAGAGTCTAGCTACTCTAACTAACTATTTTTTCTAATTAACTATTCACTCAAAAAGTGAATAAGTATTGAAAAAGGGATTTGTTTTCTCACTTTCAATTTTTCAATTTGAAAATTGGAGAGCTTTTCTGAAATCCTCTTTCTGAAGGATTGGATTTTTGTTTGTTTTGAGAGCTATAAGCATGAGATTTTTGTGAGATTAGTCTCATTGGATCCAGCTTAAGTAGACCTTTCTTTGCCATGATTTTTGGTAGATTCAACAGGTGATTTATTTTATTAAGCTGATTTTGATTTCTACCCTTTTTGCTGTCAAGTAGGGCTTTCTAATTTTCTTGTTTTTGTTTCATTTTAGCTTTTGTTTCTAGTAGCAGTTTGTTAGGAGGTTGAGAACTAGTGTTCCTCCCTATTCCTATTTGCTGGTTCTACCCAGTTGGTTTGGTATGAATATTTTACCAATTTTTGGGATGGGGGTTTGGGGATTCACACTATTATGCTAGTCACTTTTGCATACAGTGTCTGAACCCAAATATTATTGGATTTTTGGGGTTTTTGTACCCAAGGATCAAATGGGTTTTAATTTCAAAGTTTTCTAGTTTTGGGGGGCTTTAACATCATTCTATGTGTTGCCCTATTTTATTGGGTTTTCTTGGCATGAATTTGGTCATGGACTTGGATCATCCATTTTGATGTCAGTCAAACCATTGTTGCACTTTTTATGTTACATTGGGATGCATGCTGCATCCATCCTCTTGAGTCTATTTTTGGTTGAGTGACTTTCTACATTGTGTTTTCATCCAGTTCTTGTGTTATGATCTTTGTGATGGTGGTGTGAGACACATGAGTATGTGAGTGTACATTTGTTGGGTGAGTTGTGAAGCCTAATCTTCCATAGTACTTTTAGAAGTTATGATCATTAAGGTTGGGTTGGTAATTTACATGCCTACAAGCACTCATCATTGGATGAGTATGGGTAGGGTAAGGTAACATATGGAGGGGGCTTCTATCTCATAACCTGGTGATCATTGTGCCTAGAGGGTTGGCAAAGGAAGTTTTAAATAAGTGATAACTAAATAATACATTGGGTAGTAATAAAACTTAAGATAATAATCTATGATAGAGCCTTTCCATTGAGGGAGTTGAATTTGCACATTCTGAGCTTGGACTTGTCAATGCCAAGCAACTCTCCATGATGTCAGCCCCTACTTAGTATTCCATTAAGTGTCTAACCAAGACCTATAGTTTATGCATTGTCTATGTCTTAGTTTTAGTCATCACACTATCTAGCATGAGTGTTAGCCATGTATGTTTTCTTTATGTGTGTTTGTGTTGGATCATTATCTCCATCAGCACGATGGGAGTGGGTTTGTAGGTTCCACATGGTTGGGAGATATAACTACCTATACCACTACTAGGGACTGGTGTACAGAGACAACCTATAATCCTAGTGTGACCATTGCTAGATATTTTCTCTTGGTTCATCAAGTTCTAGAGTATACTTTCTTGTGATTTATGCTTTCACTAGAATGCTTGTATATCATTTTTAGATGTTGTTAGTTGTTGACACATTTTATTATCAAGATGATTAGCATATGATAATGATGTTATCTATATTTGGAGGATCATCTTATGCTTTACTTCTAGCATGTTAGATTTTCTTATGCTTATGTTGTAGCATGCTTTAGTAGTGGCATCCTTATATGATAGTACTGATGATTTGATCAATAGCTTGGATTATTACGCACAAGGGATGGCTAGGGCCCATGATGGTCTTATGATGCTATTATGGTTGGGAAGAACCATGTACTTAGTTTGGTTGTATAGTTCATTACGATGTTATTTTTTTTTTTTGTGATGTTGTTTTAGTAAATTGTGATGTTACCTTTTGTAATTCCCTTTATTGCTATGGTTACTCATTAGATTCAAATTTTGGTTTCTGTCTTTTAGTTATTGTTCAAGTGTCATTGCCTCAAGATGTGGATCTGGTACTCCCCAATGTGGTGGAACTTTATTTCTTAGCATTTTACCTTTTTATTTTCTAGCTTTCTATCTTGGAATCTTATGCAAAATTGTATTGTCTCACGTGAGAATGCAAGATCCTACATGGTGTGTTGGGTTTGCTCATGTAGCCTTTGGAACTTTCTCATGCATAACCCAACACCAATTTTGGGTTTCTTAGCTATTTGGCCAAGTACTTTCTTGCATCATTTGGTGCACATCCTCATGTAGAAGGTATTTCCTTATGTGGCATGCTGCACATCCTCAGACAAGAATATATCTACTATTGGCCCTCATGCAAAAAATAGGGGGCATCTTCACTAGTTTTTTGCAGATTAATTTTTGGTGATTCTAGTACCCTTTGGGTTTACTTAATTTTCCATGTCTTGATAGATCTTAGATTCTTTGTGTTGTTTTCATTTTGGGTTTCTATTTCCTATTGTGCCTGTATCAATTTGGGTAGTGGCATTTGGAGATTCATTCATTGCTGAGATGGTGGTTAAGTATTCCATTGTGATCTATGTGATCTGAGTATGATGTTGTCATGTGCACTCATACTTGTTCAATTTTTTAAAAAAAAATCTTGGCTTGTATTTCATCCTTGTTCCAAGGATCTTTGGGCAAGGCATTACACATTCATGATAGGAAAGCACAAGTGGTGGGGAGAATTTTTCCTAGGAAAAATATTAGTCTCATGGACTAGTAAGAAATGTAATTGTATTTCATAATATACTTTTGAAGCTAAATATGTGGCTACTATAATGAATTGTAAAAATATAGTATGGATCAAATAGTTACTCAAAGGAATGAAGGAAAAAATCACTAAACTTTTGGTAATCTACCGTGACAACACAAGTGCTATAAACATATATAAGAATCATGTGATGCATACAAATACAAAGCACATTGCAATCAAATATCATTATTTGAGAGAGTTGGTTCAAGACAAAGAAGTGATAAAGGAATATGTGAATATAAAGGAATAGATAGATGATATATGTACACAGGCTTTACTTAAGGATGCACATGAATATCTTAGAGGTAATCTAGGGGTGATACACCTATCTCAAGCTACTTAAAGAAGTAAGAGTAGTGCCTCACATCAACTGAGTTGAATGACATACTTTACAACTTGATGCAATGGATCTTACTTTAGGAACCACCCAAAGTGAGGAAGGAGTTGAAACATAATATTTACAGTCACAAGCAATGTGACATAGGGATAATCTTATCAAGAGAACCTAAATTATAGATATTTACATGATAAGATGACAAGTATTTGAAATTGTTGTAAAAAAGGGAGAGTATTATCAAAATTAGAAAGAGGGAGAATATATAAAGATTGTTGTCTAAGAAGAAGAGTTTAAGAGGAAGAGTTTACATTGATTATCCAAAAAAGAAGAGAGATTGCAAAGCAAATAGTGGCCTATATAGAAGAAAGACAAATACTGATAGAGGGAGAGATTTCAATAAAATGCATTAAGTTTCATTTTGGTATTGGTTTGCCATCAATGCCAAAGAGGGAGATTGTTGAAAAATAAGATTGTTGAAGTATAGAAATGAGGAAGATTGTAGAAACCTATAATGGAAAAATCATTATTATGTCACTAATGTCAAACTTTCTACTTGTTGGTATGAAAATTGCTAACTTTGGTCTAAATGCTATCATTTGATTGATTGATGAAGAGGATTTGGAAAGAATGAATAACAAGAGTAACTAGAGAAAGGTTGAGTTACATGGTGTATAAAAGGAGCATTAAGACCAAGTAAGACTTTGATGATATAGTGTATTGTTTGTCTACTTAAGGATAAAATGAAAGGATACTTAGCAAAGATAAGAAGAAGAGTATGCAATAAAATGTGTTTGCCAAGCCTAATTGAGAAAATTCAATATGTGCTGAGCAAAGAGAAGTTTAGTATGTGTTGAGAAAAGGAACTTTAGTATGTTCTGAGCACCAATAAAATACAACATAGGCCGAGCATTAGAGAATGGTAATAATGACTAAGCAAACACTTATTTCATGTTGAGCAACCTAGTGTTGACTGAGCATCAGAAGATTGTTATTGTCAAGTGACTGTATAAAGAGTTTGATCAAAGATTTGATGAATCTAAGCTAATAACATTGATTTCTTGAATTGTATGAAGCGTGTTGAAGATAAGTATGATGAGTTGGTGGCACAAAATTCAAGATAAACCATTTTTAGGAAAATTTAATGAGGATTATAAGAGGAGTTTCTAGAAACAAAATGGAAATAAGGGTGGATTTGATGAATCTAATGTAACCTAAGATGGATGGTCGAGATTAAGTGGCAAAATATCAAAATTCTCTATATAAGGGGATACAAGGCTAGAAGCAAAATGTCAGAGTGCAAGCTAGAGAAAGACACAAAGTTTGGAGGTGTTGCTTCATATGGTGGCCAAAGGAATGGATCTACAGTTGGCATACTAAGATAGAAGGCTTAAGAAGGTGGAGGCTAGAAGGGTGAACAAGCAATCAAATATGAAGGGGAAGGAATGCCAAGTAGAATGGAGAACTGAATGTGAGATCTGAAATATGCAACTGAGTTGTTTTATTATTAGATCAAGTCCTACTATTACTTTCTAACAACTATATTAGTGTGGATAAATCCTTTGGATTAAGGTCAACCTAATAGTCATGAGTAAATCCTTTAACTGGGTGACATTCTAATGGGATGTTCTAAAGTCCTCTAACAAGGCTCACTTTTAATAGGGTGATTGAAAACCTTCAATCAAGTTCACATTTAATAGTGTTATTGTAACCTTTAATATGGTTGGCTCCTCACAGAGCTCACTTCAGAAGAGTGAGAAATTGGTAGCATGTTACTAGTGTTTTTTCCCAAATTGGGTTTCCATGTTAAATCATTGTGTCAAATTATGTGATTGATTTTGTGTTAACTTATGTTTACATTTCTACAAATTTTATTTGACCTAGGATAGTAATATATAAAGGTTTAAGATATTGGATGATCTAATCAATGCATGCACTTGATATTTGTTGAGTAGTGAAAAGTTTTTTTTTATATTTAGACCTTGGATAACTGATTAACACCCCCCTTAACTATTCTAAATAGTTCCAATAATTAGATAATATATTTTTAAAATTTACTAAGGAAAATAGGAATAAGATTGTGAAAATTTTACTAGTAAGTTTGAGAGTATTCACTTGAAAATTGATAGATATTGAGTCACAGGTACCTAGTGAACTCTTTGTGACAATCAAAAAGATATGGTCAAGGGTCATACTTTCCTAGAAGAAAATGCTAGAGGATTCCCTAGCAAAGATCATATCTAATATAAGCAATACAGATTTAATAAAACTCATGGAATCATGCAGAAGGAATACAAGTCCACGAGAAAATATAGCTTTGATAACCACAAGTGTGAAAAAGAGAAGCCTTTGCAAATGCCAATAAAAATTGACATCAACTGTATGAGGAGGAAAAGGAAAGTTTAAAAAAAAAGGAAAGAAAAAGAGGTAGAGGTAAATCCCAAAGAGAAAAATAAAACAAGTACAAGGAGCTCCAAGAAAAAGACCATAGAGAGATTGACAATATAGGTCAAGCAATAAATGTAGATCATTCTAGATCTAAACAAAGAACCCAAGGAAAATGGAGAGAAACAACATGCATCCATATCACCACCAAAAGAAGAGGATCCATAGAAGTATGATACTTAGTCAAGTGCAAATCATCCAAGCATCATTGATGTGACCATAATGGACTCAAGTCCAAACAATGGAGGAGGTGAAGGTCACAATGCAATTGATCAAGTAGAGGCTAAGAAATAAAGAGAGACAAAAGGAAGAAGAAAGGAAAAAAATAGATGATGGGATGGGTGATACCTAAATAGCCCAAATGGATATTCTATAGAAAATAGAGATGAATAGGAAAATGGTACTAAAGAAATGTAGAGGAAAGAGAAATTTCCATCTACTCAGTAGGAGAAAATACCCATAGAGTCTAGGCCATCAATGCCACCATCAAAAGGGTAGAGAAGTGTGAATAAACCAAAGAAGGCCAAAGATATTAGGAAAAGAGATCTAGAGGAATTTGACAACAAGAAGAAGAGTAGAGGGATATGAGAATCCCCAGAATTAATAGACTCATAAACATTGGAAGATAACGGTAATCTCTATGATATTGATGCAGTGGAAGGTATCAAAATGCACAAGCTTAGAGAGTGACTTGAAGAGATAGAAAATCAAGTTCACAAGATGAAATCCAAAGAGTTGAATAAATATGCTCAACTCATGGAAAAATATAAAATAATAAAATAAAATGGAAAGAGGTACAATCAAGCTACCACCTTGGTAAGCACTTGCGATACTCTAAAAGGCCTTGCTAAAGGAGCATCCTACAAGGAGGATGACGATTTGATCAGTTAGATCATGGATGTCATAAGACATCTGAGTGAGAAGACAGGTAAGTTTCCAATTCTAGTAGAAAAATAGGTTCAAGGAAGAAGTATTGAAGAAGAAAATAAGATGATTAAAGAGAAGAAGATATAAATAATACACTCAAAGGAGAGTTGTATGAAGCACTAAAAGACATAACCCTAGTCTTTCAAAAAGTAGGAATCTCACACACCTTGACAAGTGATCTAGAGAAAAAAAGAATGAAGACTCAAGAGGAGCATGATGAGGTTACTCAATCTCAGGATTAGTCATAGATCATAGCACAAAGATCCAAGATACAATGTATTTGACACAAAAACTATGAGTGGAATAGGAGAATAAGCTATCCAACTAATGGAGCTACAATGTTTTCTAAAATCACTAACAAGGATCATGAATGCTCCTCTAAATGAAGTGGACACTCAAGTTTCCACACTATCGATAGAGAAAAAAGATGTAGTCTATAGGAAACTAGCAAACATTAGGAGCACAATGTTGGTGCTTAGACAAAGGAAAGAACCATGAGAGGCTCTAGTGATCCCCACATGAGAAATATACAAAGACATCTTTGAGAAGTTGTAAAGAAGAAAAAGGTTGAATCCAAACATCTCAAAGGGAGAGTGTACCCAGAAGAGAGAACCTACTAGTACCCCAAAGCTACCCATTGTCATTGATGACAAAAGTGGGGAGAAGTAATAGATTAAAAAGGAGGAGAAGTAAAGAGAGAGAAGATACTAAAGAAAAGGGGGAGAAGAAGAAACAAGGAATGGAAAGAAGAGACCCAGGAAGATGTAATGAGATAGAGAAAGACTCAAAAGGTATAAGGCTATAGATAGGTAGAAAGGACACAAGTTAGCTTAAAATTGTGAAGCATTATAAGTCTTGTTAACCTATTAAATTTGGATCTAAGTGTAAAGGTTTTGCCATCAATTACATTGATCGAGAAAAATAGTGAGGGGAGAACTTGAGTATTGAATAAATATGAAGTATTATCATCAATTATCAATATGAAGTAGGACACACCTCAAATTTAGACAAAAATGATGAAATGAATATGGAGAATGAGGAGAATATGTATATGGGGGACTTTAGTTCAAACTTGGAGGGTTACACTAGCAGCAAAGGTAAGCCTAGAAAGGACGAGGCTGAGGAAAGTTATTACAAAAGTATAGGGTCAGAAAATATTGGAGAAGAGGATAATAACCAAAGTGAGCAACCCCAGGGTGAGCAACCCTAGAAAGTTAGGGAGGAAAATTTGGAGGAAGATATGGGGAAGGAGAATGATGACCTAACCGGTAAGGGTGATATGCTTATGGAGGAAGATATGGGGAAGGAGAAGGATGACTTAATTGGTAAGGGTGCTATGCTTTCTTTCCTTCACACTGCTAAGCTCAAGGTAGAATCTACTCTCTAAGGTGATTCCTAGATATACAATGAGTTAATGACTCTAAACAATAGAATGGGAAAGATGCAATAGGACCAAGAAACTAATCAGGCTAAGATCATCCAATTGGAAGTTCAAGTTGGCAATATCGAAGAGAAGTTAAAGGAATATAAACATGAGCTCCATCTTTTGATTAGAGAGAGTGGTAACAAGATGGAATAGGTCATTTCAAGGATTTGTGAGGCTACTACCAGCTTAGGTAAGAGAAATAATGAGGAAATCACGTGTCTTGGAAAACCAAGCAAAAGAACAAGACTAAGTTCAAGGAAGAAGGTGACTAAGGTAATTAGGGGATCTGGCTTCTCTACTGCTAACATTATCCAAAACACTGTGGAGGTAGGCAAGGAGGTGGTCAAAATGATCAAGGAGTTGCAATAACTACTAGTGGTTGTTTTGGTAACTGGTCTCTAGTCTGGATTTTTTAACTAGTTTTTCTTTCTTTTGTTTAAGCTCTAGGTTCCAAGTCCTTGTAAAACCTGGTTTCATTTTCTAGTCCTTTTTTGTGGTTTCAGGTCCCTGTAAAACCTAGTTTTGTAACTATCATACTGCAATTTTTAGGTCCTTGTAAAACTTGGTTTTGCTTATTTGAATATCTTTTTTTTTTTTCTTTTTTCTTTTTTGCTAAGGGTTTCGAGTCCCTTCAAAACCTATTTTTACCTTAATCTAGAACAATCATTTAATAAGAAATGATGAATTATTGTAAGTGAAACCATTGGTAGACTGGCATACCAATTGTTGGGACTCAAAATTGAAGCCCTAATGTTGAGTACCATCCTAATAATTGAGCCTAATAAGTGCATTTTAATGCATGTGTACCTGGTTGTTACTTCAAGGCTTATGAGGTATTTTATGTTTCTAACATCCTTAATTCAGTACATGCACATGTCCTATGATGATAAATTATCATTCCAAGACATTTCATGAATTTCCATTTTAAGCATTGTTCAAATCTACATTTTTTCCTAAGTGTTAAACAATGATAGGATGCCTAGTTTGCATTTGAATATCTTGCACTTGGTTATGTTTCATGACTTGACACTTTGGGATTGTTTAATATGTATAACAAGGAGTCTATGTTTCAATATTCAAGTCATTTTGATATGTTTTGACTAGGTTTTCAATCCCTCAAATTTGGTTGTTTATTGTTGTCATGTTGATGCATATTTCTCAGAATTCTAGGAAACCCTATTTGACCAATTATAACATTGACCCAGTTGAGCCTATTGAGAAAATTATTCTTGCATTTCATTCCAGGGGCTAGAAACTTGATATGTTCAATATTTGAGCCTATGAAGAATCATTTTCAAACGCAATTCCAAATGCAATTTGTAAAATTTTATTAGTGTCTTAAAGTGTAGATTGATCAGTAGCCTTGTTCGGGATGTCATAAATTTGAATCCATGATAGATGAGACCGAATGGATTGTGTTTTTGTATTTTGCTATGAAAATAATTTAAGTGTGCCATTTTTTGAGTCTTGACTAATCCATCTACACACTTTCCTAGGTCCATTCTGTTTGTGAAAATCACTATTTTGCCAGTGTTATCGTTTCTACAATTCTAAGTATCTAACTTCGAACACCTGCCAAATGTGCCTAGTCATTCATCATGAGCCCATGAAAATAAATTAATGCCCCAGTTTTTGTGCTACCAAGTGTTTGTTTGACCTATTTTTGAAGCCAAAACCAAATGCACTTATTATTTTCTGATATGTTTGCTTGCAAGTAGTTTCATGAAGGCAACTTTGATGGTCAATATCTTTTGACCTAGAAGTCATCATCAGATGAAATATGAAAGGGTAAGAGAATGTGGAATAGAGAATCAATGTGCTTAGTTTCATGGTTAGATTGTTCATTTTAGTTAATTTTTTAAAGCTGACTCAGAGGCCTTCTAGGCAGAAAATCACAGTTTGCAAAAATAGGGTAAACTCAATTTTAAATGATCAATTAGTGGTTGATATTGATTTTTAATTAGGGAAAGGTGATTGGTTGATTAGATTGAGATATCAGGTCTTTCAGTTTGAATTTTTTTTTAGAGGGCTTTGGGGCCCAACTGATTTTGTCAGGTTGATAAGATGAAATGTGTATCAAAGCATTTTGAATCTTGCAAAGGGGATGCTTCATTGGAGAATTGCTTAAATGGAATATTATAATGAATTTAAGGTTCTTCCTTTAAGGATAACATGTTCTATTTTTTATTGGTTGGATGTAGTTAGATTCTAAAAGGTAGGAATGTATTGCTATGATTGTCATGGTGCCAATCGGGCATAATTTTGTGATAACTAATTTAGGCTTAATTTATGAGGCTGAAGGGATTGCTTAATCCTAGAGAAGTAAATATCTTGAGATGGAAGGATATGTTTTGGAATAGTTATATCATCTTGTAAAGAAAGAATATGTAGATGCAATTGAAGGTGCATGTATCATGTCAGAAGTGCTCAAGTATTATTTAAGGAACTTGCATTATTTAAAGAAACTGATGGCTTTAAGAGCTATCATTTCCAATTTTATTGGTATGTGATTAGTGTGAAACCATATAGTTTAAAAGGCTTCGTTTGACTTGATGTACTTAAGAATGTCACCAAAAGATAGGTTTTCCTACATATAAATTAAAAAGTCTGAATGCTAAAACCTCAAATAGGGTGTTTTTGAAATAATGTGATGAATGCTTCCTTAATGGAGACCAGATGGAGACATGTATGTTTTGCATGGACATTTTTATGGTTTCAAATCTTTTACATTTTTTCAATGGGGTGTTGTTGATAAGTAAGATGTGTTGACATTCTAGTCATGTTTGTTATTAGTGACATACACTTATTCAGATTGTAAGCTTATACTAAGCATTATTAACCAAACATTTCAATTGTTACCAAGTTCTATAGTTGCTACCAAATCCTTTGGATAGATTTTTGTTTGCACCAAGCAGTTACTACTATGGTGATGATTAGCACTGTAAACCAAGCATCTCAGTATATGTCAAGTTTACCAGTGCAAACTGAGTTGTGCAATGTTTATCGAGCTCATAGTGGATGTGATGCAAGTCTAGTGTTAACTAAGCCACTCAGTGTTAACCAAGTGATTTAGTTTATACTAAGCTCAAAGTGATAGCATTAACCAAGCTATGTACTTTGAATCAAGTGATTCAATTTATATGCCATGTTTTGCAGTATTCACCAAGTCACCAGTATAGACTGAATTCAAGACTACTTGGAAGTGATCAGTATGGACCAAGATTTTACATCAACCAAGTGCATAATGATGCTGAGTATTGATAGTGGATGCAAAGTATCAGAACCTCACTAAGTCAGTCTTCAGAACTCAGGTTTCTACAGTTTGGACGACTTCATAATATTTGTGTAAACTTGTATTGTGGCCAAATATGTAATTATGTAATTGGATTGATATATATGTAATGTATTCTATCACATCCAAATAATCAAAGAAAATGAATGTAATAATTAGAGAAGAGTGAATTACAAAGGCTACAATAGTATAAGGAGCAACAAAGATATACCTATCACAACAAGGTGATTTGTACACTCAAAGGAATCTCATTTAGCAAACCAAATTGCAGATCAAAGATTAGCTATTGCTTCATCCTAATAGGTGGATCAATCAAATCCTTTAATAAGGTAGACCTAACATTCTTATGCGAATCTCTTTATCGAGTGCATACTTCATTATATATTTGTAAATCCTTTTTCAAGGTGGACCTAGTAGTCCTTATTGCTCTTAATAGAGTAGATCATCAGAAGTGATCATTATAAGCCTTAACAGGCCAAATTTATACTATAGTACTAAAGCTTGTGGGTATCATCCCCACCCTAGTTTTACTTTCTAATTGGAAGATTTTTGGGTCACCAAATCTTGTGTTAAAGTGTTATGTATGCTTTCATGTTTTTAGTTTCTCATGCATGCAGCTAGATCATAATTCACATAAAGGATTAATTGCTAATTGGGATAAAAGTTTGATAAGTTACTAATTTACCCTCCCCTCTCAGTAACTTAGCTTGTCATAATATTTCCAACAATTGGTATCAGAGCTTTTTTGGTTCTCAGAGAAAATTTTAATAGCTTGAGAAAAGATCAAAGGCAATGGAGGTATTCAAACTTGACAAGGCTATTGACAATGAGAAGCTAGATTTGGAATTGGCTATTGGACAATTCAAGAAAGCAAAAGAGAAACTCTCTCAATCCCTAAAAAGAAGAAAATTTCTTGCAATCCAAATGAATGATTCAATCTACATTGAAGAAATAATTGAAGACATTCATTCAAGAAATTTAGATAAAGCTGATGAAGCAATCATAGAACTATTGGAAAAGAATGGTTCATTACAAGAAGAAGTAAGAAAACTAAGAAGAGAGCAAGAAATTTAGTCAGTAAGATTGTATGAAGTCATGGAAGAGAAAAACAAGATAAGGGAAGGGATAGAAGGAAAGAACAATGAAATGCAATACCTATCCCTTCAGCAAATAGAATTCATTAATCAACTAACCAATGCAAATGATGAAATCATCAATCTAAGATCAAAGAATGAAAGATTGTAGAAGAATCTAAATGTTGAAAGGAAAACCAATGAAAGGATGATGAAATCCCAAGAAACCATGAATCATTTGAATGAGAAAAGTCATTTTAGACAAAAAGGAAAAGCGAGAATTGGATATATAGAAGAAAGTGAATCATCCAAGCAAGGAGCTCAAAAGAAAAAACCTTCTTGCATTCACTATAATAAGATAGGTCATACTTCAAACAAATGTTGGAGCAATGGGAAAGAAAAATTCAATGGAAAATGTTACAATTGTAATCAGCATGTTCATAGAATAAATGAATGCAAAGAAAAACCAAAAATTGAAGGCAAGTATCACAAATGTAAGAAGCATGGGCACAAGTCATCAAAATGCAAAACTAAGATATTGAATCTAGTAGAACAAATTGTGAAAGCTATATTTGGTTGGGAATATAACACTTGGTGTAGATGTCATTTCTATGGAGAATTTGGACACATTGGAATGAATTGTGTAAAACATCACACGAGGAAAAGAGATGCTACCAAAAGAAGTTTCATTTGTATAGAACTTGCTCATCTTGCCAAGAACTATATGAATATTAGAAGAATAGAAGATGAAAAGAAGGCAAAAGCTAATGACATCAGAAAAGAAATGAGACAACAATGGATTCCAAAGTCTACCAAGAATGCAAGTTTGAGCAATGATGATCAAGTCACTCAAGAATTGGGCGACTCCACCATTTCCACTTGATTTCTCAGAGGAGAACTAGAACTAAGATACTAAAGAAGACATCTAAATTAGTTCCAGTTGGCAAGACAAAAGATCCATATCATCATTCAAGATATAAAAGTGATCATCAAGTAAGAATTACCAGTTACTATTGAGTTACCTTCCTTACCAAGCAAGGTTAGGTCATAGATTCTATTGAGCAAGGTCAGTAGAAACTAAGTCTTATATGGTTATTGAATTATGGAGACCCTACTGAGTATTCAATGATAGTGAAGTGGATGATAGCCAGTCAATTTGAACTAGGCATTTATGGAAAAAATTGGTAAAAGGAATGAAATCAAAGTCATTTTTTCACTGTAAATTTTTTAGACCTAATTGTATAGAGCGATCTTCAAGAGAATTCAAGCAATTTGAGAAAATTGTCACCAAAAGTTTTAAAATTCTCTCAAACCCTATCAAGTGAAGATGGTAGCCACTAGCATCAAAGTGAAAAGAGGTTTATACATGTTGGTTCATGGTGTAGAATGGAAGGCACCACATTTCAAGTTAACTTCTACAGTTGCAAAAACCCTAGATCTAAGTGGGGCACAGTCCCAAATTCCTCCTAAGGTACTATTGATTAATGATATCCATTCTCATTTCAAATGTGCAATTCAAGATATTGGTACACTAGAGATGGATGAAACCCTAGAAAAGCTACATGTTAATGGTGTGTTAGAATTGAAACATCAATATTTGGAAGCGAAAGGTTTAACACATATTCCTCACATGCCATGAGATTTCCAAATCAAATGGATACGATACATCCTTAGTCATGTGCATAATGGTCAGTTATGATTGGAGCAATTGATTTTGATCACCAAGAATATGATCCATATGATCACTAGTCTCCACATGCTAGCTAAAGCTAAAATGACTAAAACCCTAAGTCGGGTTGAATTAGAAAAGAAAACCCTTGTCGAATGGGATGGAAAGGGTATGAAAGTAAGAAATGTGACCAACATGGAGCTAAAGTTTGGTATTCACATCATTACGCACAAAATGTATAGCTCTACCAGATTGAATAGTGTGTCATGTAAAGCTATAGACTTGGCTTACAAGGTAGTCAAGAATGATCTTTCTCTTGACATTGTCGAGTTACTATTCAACCAATTCAACAAGAACATGGTAAAAATTAGGAAATCAAAGAACAATCCATGTAAGTTTGGCTTATTATTGACATGCTTATTTTTCTATGTTCAAAAATTATTTCCATAAAAAGGTACTATTGTTTGGAAGAAAGATGTGCTAGTACTCTATCATATTAATGAATACATTGCTAAAATGGGAGAAAATTATATTAGTATCATGGACAATTATTTTGATGCATTTAAGGAGAAAATGAATAATAGATACTAGATTCCAAGAAAATTAGTTGAAGATTATAAAGATGATATTTGTTTCATGGTTGATAGTGACAAACTATACATTCAGGTAGTTAGGCCTAGAATTGCATGGGTAAAACCTCTAAGCTATGAGGTCAACATTGATGAAACAAAGGATATAATTGAAGAATTAATAAATGAACAAGTTGATCCTAAAGCAACCTATTTTGGCACATATGATGAGGCTAAGACCAGGATAGAATCGGAGATTAAGCTCCCTCAAGCAGTTAACAAAGGCAAGAAGAGGATTGCCAATTTGAAAACAATTTCCACTCTCTTATTGACCAAGGGAAAAGATGAAGATGAAGAAGCAGAGGATGAAGAAAAGTCAGAGGAAGAAGAGCCATTGAAGAAGAAGGGTAAGGTAATCATTACCAAACCTACCAAGCCATCCACTGCTATATTCACAAGTAGGGCTTCAAGGAAGAAATTAGACAAGGAAGGAGGAGACATAATTTTTAGAAAACTTCAAGGCACTAAAATATGAAATCAAGACTAAAGAAGAGCAAAAGAAGATTAAAGACTTGGTCATATCCAAGATGGGTAAATGGAAATACTCAACTGATTATGTTGTACTTTAGATTCCTAGTGCTTTGATGGATAAGATTAAGCCAAGATGGGAATTTCCTAAACAAACTGCAAAAGATATATATGAACAAACCCTTAGGCAACTTATGCTAAGATTAATTGACAAGGAGGTGAAGGAATATTTGAAGAAAAATGAAGAAAAGTTAACCTTTAAATTCAAAACCTATATTGTATTGATGAATGAAATTGATCATATTATGAAGAACACTACAAACACATGGAAGAATATATATCTTCTTCATAAACTGAGCAATTTTGTTGTCACTATAAGTGATAAGGATACTGATGATGATAAAGAGAAGAAAGATGAAGTGGTAACTCATTTTGATAATGAAGAGGATAAAGAGGAACAAGGGCATGAAGATATTGAGGAAGATGCAAAAGAAATAGAGGAGACTAACCTAGTAAAGATTGCTATAATAGTCATAGCCTCACTTCCTCATTCTCCCAGCAAAATATTGACAACATCAAGCTTGGAGACAACCTTAGTAGGATTGATTGTGACCAGCAATGTGAACATAAGCACTCAATCAATCTTTGCACCATTCTAGCTCAGCACTACATTGACTAAAGTATCAAACAATTCATCTACCAAGCCGTAGACTCTTCCCTCTACATTAGTTTTGGATACATTTGGTATTTGTACCACTAGTATTACAATGAGTGTAGTATCCATTTTTGTAGTGAGTCCCACAATTTCTACAATTGTTTCCATTCCTAGTACACAAGTAATAAGTGCAAGGAAAGTTGAGACCAAGCCTCAATTGAGCACAATTTTTTTGGCTAAAGGAAAATAAAAGGAGGAGGATGTAGATATTAATGAGGAAATTATGATTCCAAACTAGGATATTTCAAAACTCAACCTTGATCAGATGTAGACCTTTAGAGAATTACTCCAAAAGAAAGCCAAGTAGCAAAGGCTAAGAGAGCTAAGAGACAAAGAATTTAATATTACTGAGGATGCCAAGATTATTCTATTAGAGACTCTAGGCATAGAGGTTAATACTTCTCAAAACAATTTTGTATCAGTTTGAAGAGCCAATCCACAAATATAATGGAGATTTAGATGGATAGGAGAAATTATTGTAGAAAGTTGAGAAGAAGTTTGATAATAAAGTTTTGACACTTATTGCTTAGCAAATTGCCATTCATCAAGTAGAACTATCTACTATCTTAGGCTCTCTAGAAACCTCCTACACAAATATAACTCTACTTTTTGGTAAATTATGTGATATTTCAATTTTTACAAAGGAAATAAAAGATAAATTATCAAAAATTGATGAAGATTTGAAGGCAAGTGCACAAAAATTACAACTTGACTAGAGTTCTAGCTATGATCACTTCAATAAGATCAGATTTTTGACAGATATGCAAGAAAAATTTCTCAAAGAAGAAGCAAGAATCAGATCAACTTTGATAGATATTCAAAATATGATTCTCCCTAACATGGGTGCACTGCAGAAGCACATTGTACACTCAAAAACACTCATCCATGACAATAATTTCTCTATTGTAGACCACATGATTGAATTGTTAGTAGAAGTGCAGGTTGCATTACACACATGCAAGTTCTTGCAAGAGAATTGGAACAAGACTTTGGCACTTATCCTAAAGGTACATTTAGATTTCCTATCTCATTTTGGCATTACTGTGTAAATATATAATATAAATCTTTGGCATTAATGTCAAAAAGGGGGAGAAGATGTAAAAAGTTGTAAGGAAAATGGGGGAGAAAGATGTAAGAAGATAGGGGGAGAAGATTGAAAGGGAAAGAAGATTAGAAATTTTTAAAGAAAATGTATATTGTATAAAGGAGAAGAGATATATTTAGATGTACATATCATATACTATATATTAAACTATGGAGGAGCATTACCATGTATAGAAATGCATCCTTTACAAAACCAATTTTGAAAAATCTCAAAAATAGTATACTCTACCAAGTTGGAGACATAACGTGATGGATAAAGATGTTTTTGAACATTCTTAAAATTTAGTTTTGACTGATAAGTGTTTTTGTCACTAATGCCAAAGGGGGAGACTGTTGACATTCTAGTCATGTTTGTTATTAGTGACATACACTTATTTAGATTGTAAGGTTACATAGAGCATATTATATAGTTAACAATATTAACCAAGGATTTTAGTTGTTACTAAGTTCTAGAGTTGCTACTAAATCCTTTGGATAGATTTCAATTTGTACCAAGTAGTTCCTACTATGGTGATGATCAGTAGTATAAACTGAGCATCTTAGTGTATGCCAAGTTTACCAGTGCAAATTGAGTTGTGCAGTGCTTACCGAGTTCATAGTCAATGTGATGCAAGTCTAGTGTTAACTAAGCTACTTAGTGTTAAGAAAGTGATTTAGTTTATACCAAGCTTGAAGTGATAGTATTAATTGAGCTACACAGTGTGAATCAAGTGATTTAGTTTATATGCTAAGTTTCATAGTATTTGTTGAGTCACTAGTGCAGACCGAGTTCAAGACTACTTGGAAGTGATCAGTATGGGCCGAGTTTCTATGTCTACCAAGTGCATGATGATGTTGAGCATTGATAGTGGATGTTGATTATCAAAACCTCACCGAGTCAATCTTTAGAACCCAAGTTTCTACACTTTGGCCAACTTTGTAATATTTATGTCAACTTGTATTGTGGCTAACTTTGCAATTATGTAATTTGATTGATATATGTAATGTATTGTATCACATCCAAATAATTGAAGAGAAGGAATGTAATAATTAGATAAGAGCAAATTACAAAGGCTACAATAGTATAAGGAGCAGTAAAGATATACCTATCACAACAAGGTGATTTGTACACTCAGAGGAATCTCATTTAGCAAACCAAGTTGCAGATCATAGATTAGTTACTACTTCATCCTAATAGGTGGATCAGTCAAATCCTTTAACAAGGTAGACCTAATAGTCTTATGTAAATCTCTCTATTGAGTGCATACTTCATTGTATGTTTGTATATCCTTTTGCAAGGTGGACCTAACTTTCCTTATTGCTCCTAAAAGGGCAAATCATCAGAAGTAATCATTGTAAGCCTTAACATGCCAACTTTATACTATAGTACTAAAGATTGTAGGTATCATCCCCACCCTAGTTTTACTTTCTATTTGGAAGGTTTTTGGGTCACCAAGTCTTGTGTTAAAGTATTATGTATGCTTTCATGTTTTTAATTTCTCATGCATGCTATTAGATTAGAATTCACATAAAGGATTAATTGCTAATTGGGATAAAAGTTTGATAAGTAACTGATTCACCCCTCCCCTCTCAGTAACTTAGCATATCATAATATTACCAACAAGATGTCATCCATACTATGGAGTACAAGCCTCATAATGCCATGTTTGAAATAATTCAAATGTTGTAAAGATACTCACTTTGTGGTGCTTGGTCAAGGCATTATTAGCATAAATAGAAGAGTGGAGGCTATCTACATGAGAGTTTTTACCAACCCAATTTCTATTAGAGTGGCTTGAAAATGATTTTGAACATGCCAATATCGTATTGAAGCATCAAATTTGGGTTGCTTTTGCTCACTTTGCAAACTCTTTAAATGACATACCATGTGTGGAGTTTGTCATCGTTCCTTGGTTTCTTTTTTAGACCAAATTGGAGGACGAGAATGGTGAGTTGAATGATCAAAATACATGATGCAAACACCTAAGAAAATTATGTTGAGGGGATGTTTCCAACTATTTTCTAGCCCTATATGGACTTTAAGAAGAACAAGAAGATAACACTAGCAGCATGAGGAGCATGTGTAAGAGGCACGAGTACACTAGTATGACAAAGGGAGTTAATCCCACATTGGCCACAAGGTTATTTAAAAAAAAAAAACCAAAGCACATAATGTTTAAGTATCTTATGACACACATTTTATTGATGGGGTGTGTGCTTTCACATGGAACCCAGATGGCTAGTTAGTGGTAAGTAGTTAATTTTGGACCAAGTAGTAGCGACAATATTCAAAACTATGTGGAATAAGAAACAAATAACTAATGGACATGTGGCACAATATGGAGGACTTTGTGAGATCAGTAAGGTCAGTTGGGAGAGATATGATGATATTAGCCAAGTGTATGATTGGAGAGAAGAAAAATGAGAGTCATGATGTTACAAGGAATTGGGCTCAAATCAGAACTGTTAAAATGAAGACTTGCGATGCTACAAAATTTCATTGGTTCAGAGTGCCAGATAATGAAAGCCTATGATCTTACAAAAATCATAAGATTGTAATTCTAAAAATATAGAGTTAAGATGCTACAATTGATCATAAGATCATGAGTTTGTGAGATTGGGAGTCAAAATTTCAAAGGTTCAAACTTACAATGGAGAAGATGTGGGTCCTGCCAGGGTAGTTTGGCCAACAAAAATATGACAAGTGGTGCCTAGGGATTGGAGGGATAAGGTTAGGTATAAAAGGAATATTAAAATTCAATTATCTCTCCAATCTAAATGCATATCCTAAGATTAAAAAGGTGAAAAATTTAAATGATTATGATTATATTATATAGTTCAGACTATATAGATTTTAAATATTTCAATTTAAATGTCCAGTTCATGGATCGGAGCTAGAATTTATAGACAAGGACCAAGGGCACAATTTTTATCTAAAATATATAGTATAATAAATTTTCAAAAGTAGGAAACAATGAATTATCCATTTTCATGGTCAGAATTTGCACAGGTCTTTGATGGTAGAAGTTATAGGAAGTTTTGTAAATTCAGGGCATTCTCAACAATAATGAGGATTTGATTTTTTAGATGAATAAAATCAGATTTAGATAAAATTAAATTCACTAACAGCCATCATGAGGGAAATATATCTCTGGGAAGCAGTTGTAGATGACAAGGCTTTGGCAGCAAAAAGTAGTTGAAGATTTATACAACTGAGGGCAGTAGAAGAAAAACAAAAACAAATTGAAGACTCCTGCATATTTTGATGCTTATATGATATTCCATCAAAGTGGGGGTTTTCTCATCATTTTAAGGGGATATTTTTTCAAGTTTGTTGCAACAACATTGATAAGATTTGATTGTCAGTTGAGGAGAGAAGAGATAAGTTCTACAAAAATAGGAGGAAGAGTTTTAAGTGGACACATGGTAGTATCATATTTGATGTAGGAATTCTTCCTATCTATTTATTCTCTTCTTTCCTCATTTCTAAGGTTGTTTATGGTTGGTTGTTTCTAGGATACTAAGCAGAGCTCTACCTATGGTCCTACCATTCAGGCCTAGTATTTTTCTTATGTGAACAAAATTAATGAAGTTTTACATACAATACTAGTTTATTTAGCTATCTTATGAGTTATTTTCATGCATCCTATTATTTTTGTTTCAAGGAAATAAATAAAAATTTAGCATCAAGTTTATCTTCAATCTGAATGTTGTCTCCTATTTATGCTATTTGTAATCTTTCATGGTTTGTGAAAAAAGAACACTAAAGAAGTTGCATCCTATTTTAGGTTGTATGTGTTGATATATTTTTTTTGTGATTCAAAGAGCCATGTAAATGCTTAGTTTATCATCACAAGGTTGCAAATTTCATGAAGGGATAGGGAAAATATGAGATTCAAAAATGATGTAGATGACTGATTCACAAGGTGAATGGATAGATCTAGAAGTCCTGATGTACGAGATATATCAATAATTTCCAAGGGTGTATGTTTGTGATACATGGAATTTCCCAATAAATAAGGCATTGATCAAGTACAAGATCTATGTGTTTGCTATTCATGTCTTGGTTACGTTGAATTCAATATTATAATCAAAATCCTTTTCCCTTTTGTTGAATAGTTGAAAAGAGTTGCCCTCACTTAGTTAATCAAGTTCACTAGTCATGTTATTAGCTAGTTGTATCCATGATTATTTGCATAAGAAGTAGAAGATTAAGTGTATTACCATCTTTTTAAGATTTAGTTGTATGCTTTGAAACTTGTATGATATGAGAAATTTGATATTCACCCATGTATGCCTTGTAGAGCCCAAAGTAGAAGAAGGAGAGTAGCCATATGGTTGGCCCTAATATTTGAATAGGTATATTGAAAATGGAAATTATCTACCACTAGATGTATTTGTTCCTATCATTGGGTTATTGAAAAATTGTAAATGTATGAGCCAACACCAATTACACCAAAAGAAGAAGGAAGATGTGGAAAACTAAGTTCCACGACCTAGTCACCATTGGTGCAACAATACAAGATAAGGTCTGAGTGCAACTTGACATACAAGTAGAGAGAAGTGATGTAATGCAGCTAAATAATGCAAGGTATTAGGTCTAGATTTATAATTGGAGATGGATACATTGGCATACAAGTATAGGCATCTATAGATAGGTAGTCATAGGTATCTTGTGACTATGCTCACTATGCAATTCAAATTTCAAATTTGTAGTTTGAGTGGGATAACCTTTAAGGTTTCCATCTGTAAATAGTAAATGTGATTTAAATATCACTTGGACCTCATTTTGAAGCTCATTGATTATTGCTACAACTACATGAAGTATATATGTATGGAGGTAGATTTGAATAGTTGTGAAGAAAGAGTAATAGTGGGTCCATATGCAAAAAGAATGAGAAGAAAAAAAAGGAAGTGAACAATGGAATTTCACAAAGCCAAAATAGAGGAAGAAGGTCAAAGCATCTTTGAGAAGTTTTCATAGTAGATCTACTAGGCAAGGTGTACCAAGTATTTAGATCTAAACCTTGGTTTTCTTTATAACCATTGCAACTATTGTAAGCATTTAACAAGGAAAACTTGTAATGAATCTTTTAAATCCTCTAAAAAGATATCTCTAAAAAAGAGATTGAAACAACAAACAAGGTAGTCTTGAAAGTCTTTTGTAATCCTAATAGGTCACACACATACCTAATAGGATGTGTTCTCAAAAGGAAAAAATGCAGGTCTTTAACAAGTCACCCTTTTTCTTGCAAGAAAAGGTTATTGGGGGTATTAATCCCACTGTGGTTTTCACCCTCACACTGGGGGTTTCCACATGAAAATATCAATCTCATTTACATATGTATCTATGGGTGATATTGTATAAATTTTTTCATTTCCTTGACAATTAAGGTGTTAGTAACAAAGTGTATGTTTAAAATTGTTGCGTTAACCAATATATATTGTAGAAGTGAGATTACTAATTCATCCCTCCCCTTAGTACCAGTTGGACCAACACCAAATACTCTCTCTTTTTACTTGTCTTTGATTGGTTGACTAGCATGATATACACATTTGCTAGACCATTTGACCTATCCTAGAACATTCAAAATCATTCTCATGGTACATGAGTACTATATCATTGGGGTATAAATTCATTGAAAGGTGAACATTTTGTAAGAGTGACTATCATATAGACAACTCCTTTAGACCATTTAATCCCACTCATTCAAATTAAGATATGCTAAGTCTTATACACCGATAACACATTTTCAATTTTTCTTTTGTGTGGTTCACAATGAGATGTATACTTTTAACTAACAAATTAATCACACCCCTTCTTTTTATACTTCTCTCAGTGAATGATTTCTCTCTCTCTATGATCTTGGAGCTAGCAAAGACTCAAATCCCTTAGGGGTTTGATGGATTATCTATTTCCTTAACTATGATAAGATTATCTCATGTCTTGTGCTCTATTTTACCAAGAGTTTGGATTGAGTCCAAACTCTCACTAAAGTGATGGATAAATTTATCATCTCAAATTATAATAACTCCAATTTAATAATGGTTTAGCACCCATTTAATGTGTTTTCATAATTCATTTGCATTTCTCCCCTTTGTTCTCATTTCTCCTAGATACAATTAGGGTAGGACCTAATAGATCCTCCTTAAGTATTCCTATTTTATGGCATAAAAATCAAGGTATGATCTATCCACTTAGGTCCTCCCTTGCCTTCCTTACATCACTAGAAATCTATTTTTTGCACCAAAATTGACTTTTCTAAAAAATTGCACCTGATTTATGGTAATTAAGACATGTTTTGGGACCTTGAGGGAATATTGAAGATTTTTTAGCCATGTTGACAAGGATGCAATGCATCCATACTAAATTAGGGAGAAAGTGAATGCATGCTTGAATAATAAAGGATGCAACATGTCTCTACTTGGGACCTACTTTGGGCCTTGTTCTCACTCCTTAGGTCTAGGTTGATTTGAGGTGCAAAATTCAAGGTCAAGTTAGCCAACATGAGAAATTTTATTTCAAGAACATTATAAGCCGATCCATTTACCTTAGTTGGGATAATTTATTCACAATATCATTTCATGTACACTAGCACTAAATTATTCAAGTCTTTGAGAATTCAAGTGTTTGAGCATCCAACTTATATTCAAGGACATTCAACGAGATCCTTTTGCAAACAATTGGAGAGGAGATATCTTGTATTCAAGGTTCTCTCAACGAGATCTAAGGAGCTCATTTTTGGGCTTCATCATCTATCTTCCATGTCCATGCTACATCCTTTCAAGATATAGATTTATTTATTGATAAATATTGGGGCTTGTCATCAAGAGAGAGTTTCTTCTTGCATTTATCCTTCTTCCATACTCTCATTCCTCTTGGTTCAATTCAGTTGGTAAAGTGAGCTCATTGCATTTGATTTGAGAGATCCTACTATTGTAAGGAAAACTCATGCATTTCCTTTACATTTCTAGCATTTCAATTATTTCAATTTTAAGTTTAATTCCTAAACTAGGGTTTAACCAAGGAAAACCCCTCATCAACAAAAGGAAACCATTATTATTGCAAGTTGCACATCTCAAAAGGAAAAATAGGTTGAATATTTAGATACCCTTTTTGTTCTACCTTAAAAAATTTCATAAAAATTTCACAATCGGACACTACTAAGTAGGGATGCACTACATCCTTTCCAAGTTGACCTTACTACTAAAAGTTGACCCTACTAGAAAAGTCAAATCTACCAGATTGCTAAATAATTTTTAGGTTTTGGAGATCTCACAATTTCAAATTTGGGGCTCATGTTGTTCACTAATTAGAGCTATATAGATATAAAAAATATATTCAATATTCTTCCTCACTTTTGAGGTGCATCATTTAATTTCTTTCTTTATTTTTGAATATCTACTTTCTTAATTGAATTTCATAGTTGTTGCTACATTGGGGTTTTAAGATTTTTTGTATTCTTTCTCTATATAAATAATTTTAGATTTTTGTTTGTGTTAGTGCTCCTTCATCATTTAGTTGGCACTAATCTCGTTAGATCTAATTATCTTAGAGTTGTAATTCAAAGGACCAACCCTCTTAACTTCCCTTTGAGATACAAGGTTAATCAACCCCTAAAATGTAAAGTAGTTGATCCTTTTTATTATTCACATTTCACCTTGTATAATTATGAAGAAAACCAAATATAAATACAAATTTTCTTATGTGATTTGATGTAGGAGCATCCGTGGGTTGTTGGCAATCTTGCACTAGCCAATAATATATCTACTTTATTTTCTAATTTTCCACTTATCTATATGACACCTTGATTTGGCAATCACTTGATTTTCCTTTCTAGATTTTGTGATATTGGCCCTTTTTTTGGACCTATCCTGGATCACTATCCTATGTTTGTATAATTTGATGTCACATATGTTTGGAGTTATTCTTCATCTTTTGGGTGTTGATTTCCAATGTGGTTCTTCATGTGATGCATGGAAATCATTTAGGTGAGGTTCTATATCTGAGAGTTATCTTATGTAATCTTTGATCTAGAATTTTGGATGATGTGTGGACCTATATCTAAGGTTGGTGATGTTATTATATTATATTACATATTTGGTCATTGATTCATCATGGCTCAGTCTTATGTTATATAACACATTTTCTTTCCTTGAAAAATGTATCTCAAAGCTGACCCATGTGTTTTCATGGTTATATATGTAATTTTGTCAAGTCTTATTGAGTGACATGGATAATATAGAGAAGGATTTTATAGTTGAGGTTCAAGATACCAGAGTTGGTGTTTAAGCTAGAATATATTGTCCATATTTGGGAGGGCCTTACAAACTGACATTTATGTTGTTCATTTGATGTAATTCAAGATCTATTGTTAATAAAAGATTTTTTTTTTCAATTTTATCTTGTTATAATTCTATTGTTTTATCTTTTCTTAGGGCTTTGGTCATCTCCTTAGGGGATATGCCAACCTTGTATTGCATCAAATTATATCAGAGTAGAGTTTGATCTAATTATGGCTTATTAGAGAATAGTTGATCTTGGTGACTTGTCAAGACCTAGACTTATTGGTTGTGAGATAGAAGATCATGGTTATGGCTCTCAATTGCAAAGGACTTGATAAATTTTATGGTAAAAAAATACGCACCTTTTGATTTTTGGCTTGTTATTAGATTAGTGAAAAAATAACCAAATATTGAGGCAGTTGCAATTTGATTTAGTTCAATACACCATCTAGAAGGATAAAACCTAGGAGGATAGTGATAAAGGGTGATCTCTTTAAAACCATAAACTCATAACATAAACAAAGAAACAACAACAAATACGAGAAAAAATATAGAATTTTTATTTGTGTTGCAAATGCTAAATTATAGAATTCACAAGTACAATATGCTAACCCACATGGGTGCCTTCATTATAGTAATCTACAAGACTAATATGCAAACTATCACCCAGAGCTATTCTAGACAATGGTCAAGCCTTTCATAAATAGGAAATTTTATGCCTCCCAAGAAGGTTCTAGACATTGAAACTTAATACCTAGGGCCGAAAGACCCTAACAATACATATAGACTCAGCCAAATACATCTTTGACAATTATTTTAGATATTTTGAGTAGCCCAACTTTGAAAGGCCATAACCACTTTTTAGAAATTCCAACTTATGATCTACAACCACACAAGCACTCTTCATCGAGTTTTTAGACCTCATCTAGGTATTCTAAGGCCTTAAATGGTGAGCCTAAAGATTTTTCTACAAATTTTTCCATTGAAAATCTGCAATAACTTCTCTGATACTTAAGCTCGAGTAATAATATTTTTATGGTAGGCTTATAAATCTAAAATTAACCTTCATATATAAAATGAGAAAATTCTGAGCTCATATGACAAACTTACTAAAACTAGAAAGTTCCCATAAATAGTAACCATCCCGTCTACTAGTCATTATTAAAATAGAAAAGATTGAAAAGAAAATATTTTTGGGTGATGCAAGATTTCTCTTACACCCAAGATTCTCCTACATTAGACACCCAGGGTAATTTGAGAAGTGACTCTATCACATCTTAGGTGTTCAAAGGAAAACCAAGATAGTTAACCTCCTCCCTTGCTAGCCATGATGAATCCTCTACTAGCCTCCCTTTCCATTTGACTAGGTATTCCTCATAAGTTCTATTCCTTGTACTTTTTCCAACAAGACTATCTAGTATCTTCTCAATCTCCTTTGTAGCCAAACTAGTTGTTGGAATACTCCACTGCACTTCTACAACTTCATCTCTAGCACCTCCTTAATAATACTCTATCAAATCTTAAATATTAAATACTAGTGAAATATTCAGTTCAATAAGTAGCTCTACTTGATAAAAACTTTTAGAATCATGCCTTTTCACTATCTTGCATGGTCCAAACTTCTTCATCTTCAAATTATTATATGTACCTACTAGAAAATGCTCCTTCCTCAAATGAACCATGACTTCATCTCCAATCTAAAATTTCTTATACCTCCTTTTCACATTAGCCTCATTTTTTATAATGTGCTTCCTCACCTCTTCATAGATGTTCTTCAAATGTTCATCAAATTCTTCTACTTCAACATTACTTGTCTCTCTCTTATCCAACTACCTCAATTCATAAGCATTTATGGGACTATTCCCATATACAATTTGGAATGGTGATTTACCAATACTCTTGTTGGTAGAATTTTATATAAAAAAACTTTCTATGGTAAAATCATATCCCATTATTTTTGCTTGTCTCCAACCAAACATCTCAGCAAATTTTCCAAACTCCTATTCACCACTTCTATTTGTCTATTAGTCTATGGATGATGTGATGAACTAACCTTCAAATCTGTCTTCAACTTCTTCCATAATGTACACCAAAAATACCCAACAAATTTGGTATCTTGATTTAAAATTATACTCTTTGGTAGACCATGTAGTGTTATCACCACTTTGAAAAATAACTCTACCACATGAACAACATCACTAGTCTTCTTGTAGGGAAAAAAATGTGCTATCTTTGAAAACCTATCAACCACCACAAAAATAAAATCATGCCCTTGCTGAGTCCTTGGTAATCCAAGAACAAATTCCATGTTGACATCCTCCCATGGCTTTTCTAGTATAGGTAATGGCTGATATAACCCTGTATTCTACTTCACTCCTTTTGCCATCTGACATATTCTACAACTCTGTACAAATTTATTCACATGTTGTTGTAACTATGGCTAGTAATAATTCTTAGCAACCAAATCAATAGTTTTATCTCAACTAAAGTGTCTAACCAATCCTCCACTATGCTTTTCCTTGATGAGATTCTCTCTCATAGGGGTCTACAAATATTGCTAAAACCTCTTATGAACTTTCTGTAAAAACTAGGTAGTCCATGAAAAGATCTTACCTCTATCACACTCTTTGGAGTAGGCCATTCAAGGATAGCCTTCACTTTCTTTGGGTTCATTTTTAAACCTTTTATCGAGACTACAAATCCCAAGCACACCAACTCCTTATTTACAAAACTACACTTCTTTAGGTTTTACCAACAACTTTTCATTCCTTAACCTATCAAAAACCTTATGAATATGGATCAAATGCTCCTCCAATGCCTTACTAAAGATCAAAATATTGTCTAGGTAAAAAATGACAAGCTTACCCAGAAACTCCTTCAGTACCTCATTCATGAGCCTCATGAAAGTGCTCGGTGCATTGGTTAGCCTAAAAGGCATGACTAACCACTCATACAATCCTTCTTTTGTCTTGAAAGAATTCTTCCACTCATCACCTTCTTTGATACAAATCTAATGGTATCCACTCTTAATATCTATCTTTGTAAAATACTTAGCTCCACTCAAACAGTTAATGAAATCATCCATCCTTGGTAATCAAAATCTATACTTGATTGTGATCTGTTTGATAGCAAAAGACTCTGTATACATCCTCCATTCTCCATTCTTCTTTGGTGCTAATAAAAATGGTACAACACATGGACTTAGATTCTCTTGAATCAACCCCTTCTATAATAACTCATGAAATTATTTTTTCAACTCTTCACTTTCTACTAGTGTCATTTTGTGCACCACCTTATTTGGAAAACTAGATCCTAAAACCAGATTCATCTGGTGACTGATCTTCCACATTGGGGGCAATCCATCACTTACATTATCTAATATAATATCAAAAAACTCTCCCAATATATCTACAACTTCTATAGGTATCTCCTCTACTTCTTCTTTACTATCTTTTGGAACTATATCAAAACACATATTCTCATGCTTCATACCTTTGAGAAACTCTTTTCCATCAACAAAACATATTCTAGAAGTAGTAATACCTTTTCTTCTTTATAATTCAATGACTTCAAGTTATGCTTTACTCCATTCTTGGTTAGAGTGTAGGTATTTCCTCACCCATCATGTACAACATGCCTGCCAAACTACCACAAGCTACCTAGTTGTGTGCTAACTATTATTGATTTTGTGTTGAGTGTTCCCTCTCTAATAGTCTCTACATAGCTAGAGGCCTTGGGAATGGGGAATTTTAATTTTTTTTTCTACTTGTGGGTGTGGTCTTGAAACTCTAGAATTTCTCCTTTTGTCCCCTTGAAACACATAGGAGATTTGAGGCATCATCTTTGACTACTTGTGCACAATTGTTCTAATGGCCATCTTGGCATCTATTCCTTGGTGCAATCATGGTTTTTCTAAATTAAATTGGGTAAGCTAACATTGAAGTCATCTTTACCTTTATGTTTTTGATGCTTAAGTTATAATATTTCCACATTTCAATATGATGTAAATCACATTCATATCTTCATAGTTGTGCTTGTGAGTAGTGATGATTGTGTGATTTTTTGATGTCCATTAATAATGGCCCAATGATGAAAATAAATTCTTTTATATTCTTTAATGAATGATGAACACAAAATCCTATGTTACAATTGCTCTATTGCAAGTACACCTTTGTATTTTCATGTAGCTTGCATTATTAGACTTTATGTCAGTTTGCATTTTTAGGTTGCATTATGAGTTTGAGAGGGTTTTTCCTTCATCTTTCTTGTGCTCTTTTAGTCAACTGTGTTCATGTTTTGATCTTTATTTTCTTATCTTCTTTTGTGATCTCAATCAAAATTTTTATCTTAAACAGTTGATTGATTTTGGGGCATTCTATTTCTTAAGGAAAATTTTTGTTTCTTCTTTCTATTTCTTTCCATATCTTCCAAATTTGTACCTTCCATTCACTTTCACCCCACTTCTTTTCTTCTAATTCACCGTTGGAGCATAATATTTCATGCTTGATGATCTACCTTAGTTCTATGATTCTTATATCTTTCATCTTACATTGAGAACTTTAGCTTTTATTCATTTGATCAAATTTATCAATTTGTTGTTTCTGCCCTATCTCATTTCAATTTCAATTACAAGGGGACAATACCTATCAACTTCAATCCTTGATTTAGTTGTATCAATTTTATCCTCAACTTTTTTAAGTCAAAATTTATTTGTATTCTTTATCTTGATGTGTTCCCAAATCGACCACACATCCAAGTTGTTTTGTGATCCCAAATTGATCTCACACTTCAATTTTTTTCTTTGACTACATGTGTTCCCAAATCAATCACACATTAGTCAAAGAGGGAAAATGTATGCACTCTAAAGTGTTCACCTAGACTATTGGCCCCCATTATTCAATTTATCGGATTTCTTGAATCAATGGTTTGCAATATTTTATTAAATCAATTTAAATCAATTCTTTTAATCAAATTGTAATTAATTCAATTATTTCAACATTTTCTAAGGTTTTATCATTTTATCCTATCTCTTATTTAATTAAAAGAAAACCTCTCTTTTAATTAAATAATTAATTCACATTTACTTAAATAAGAGAAAAACCCCTCTTTTAATTTAATTTAATATTTCCTATTTGATTAAAAGAACTTGCTCCCTTTTAATTAAACAAAATCCCACTCGAAAAAGGAAATAAAATAAATAATAAATAAATAAATTCTTTTTTCCTCTACACTTAAATGCACATATTTCTAAGTGGGATTCCATTTAATTTTCCTCCTCTTTTCTCATTGGTGGAATTTTATCTTACATGAATCATTCTTTCTCCACCCTTGATTAAATCTTATTGCCTCTTCATCTTAATCATCCATTCTTCTTTATAAGGGAGATCCCTCTCCTTATTTTTGACATCCACAATTATGCTATTGTTTTAGATTAAGGTAAAAATAGGTTTTGAAGGGGCCATGAAACCCTTAATAGAAAAGAAAAAGAAAAACCATGAAGCACTACCAGGTTTTACAAGGACCTAAAACCTATAGTTTAAAAGTAGCAAAATTAGGTTTTAGAGGGACCTAAAACCACATAAAAGGACCATAAAATGAACCCAGGTTTTACAAGGACCTAGAACCTAGTTTTTACAATAGACAAAAACTAGATAAAATAACTAGTATTAGCGACCAAATACTAGGACCACTACAAAAAAATAGAGAACAAAAACTAAAGACACTACTAGCTGCTATTTTAGCTCTTTAATCATTTTGACCACCTCTTTACCAACCTCCACAGTGCCTTGGATGGTATCAATAGTCAATCCTCTAGTAGCCTTAGCTGCCCTTTTCTTAGAGCTCTGTTTGATTCTTTTACTTGGTCCACCTAGAGACATAATTTCTTCATTGGTTTGCTTCCCTAAACTTGTAGCAACAACACAAATACTAGAAGTAACCTGCTCCATCTTATTTCTACTCTCTTTGATCAGCAAATGAAGTTTTTGTTCATACTTCTTTAGTTTCTCTAGTATATTACCCACCTACATTTCCATTTGACTGATCTTTGCATGGTCAATTTCCTGGTCCTATTGCACCTTTTCCATTTTTCTTTTTAGACTCATTAATTCATTATTCATCCATGAGTCAGCTTGTAGAGAGGTAATTGTTATGCTATAGTTTTTGAGAGAAATTTTTGGAGAAAGAGTTTGAGCATTAAAGCTTTTTGTGGAGAACTTCTATCTTCTTGTCTTCTTCTCTCATGCATCCATGACTTCTATCATCTTGATCCATCCTTGCATCTTCATATTAGCTTAGATCCATATTTTCTTTCATAGATTAGATTTTCTTTCTTGCATTTCTTTGAATTGTTATCATTTAGATTAGCTTTCATCTATATTTGCATCCATATTTTGATCTTTGAATCTCTCATTTTATGGTGTACTTGCATGGGCATAAACTAGGTCAAATTGAGTGCCTCCATTACAAACCCTTGCACTCCATGAATAGAGAGCTATGAAGCACCATTTGAGACCTCATTTCTTGAGCAATCTTGGATATAATGACTCATAGAAGTGTGCTCACATTTTAGGCATACATCTTTGGGCTCTCTTCTCATTTTTGACATCCATGATTATGCTATTTTTATGCTATAGGTTTGGAGAGTGATTTTTGGAGGAGTTTGAGCATTAAAACATTTTGTGGAGAATTTCTATCTTCTTGTCTTCTTCTCTCATGCATCCATGGCTTCCATCATCATGATCCATCCTTGAATTTTTATATTAGCTTAGATCTATAAGTAAGTACCCATCAACTTCAATCCTTGATTTAGTTTATCAATTTTATCCTTGATTTTTTTTATAGTCTAAATTTATTTGTATTATTTGTTCTAATGTTTTCCCAAATTGACCACACATCTGGGTTGTTTTGTGATCCCAAATTGATCTCACACTTCAATTTCTTTCTTTGACTACGTGTGTTCCTAAATCAATCACACATTAGTCAAAGAGGGGCAAATGTATGCACCCTAAAATGGTCACCTATACTATGGGCCCCCATTATTCAATTTATCAAATTTCTTGAATCAGTGGTTTACAATATTTTATTAAATCAATTCAAACCAATTAAAGGTAAGTTATGATTGAGATGAAAGGAAAGCCCACCAAGAAGCACAATACCTTCAAGTTTGTGGTGGAGATGACTCTCCTCCACTCATTCCTCCCAAGAATCCAAAAAATGGAAAACATTGGAGAAAATCTTCATGACCTCCTAGTCATAGAGGAAGGAGAGCTTCAAGACATGATGATTATATGAGACCAACACCTCCTAGAGTTTCAAGACAACCTTCACAACATGCTCATCATGGTTCACAATATGGAGTTGGTAGCTCAAACTTTGACCGTAATTCTTATGATTTCATGGCTATACAATAAGACCCACATATTCAACAACATATGGAACAAAATAGAGATGCATGCTTTAAAAATTTAATCAACAAGGGTGCTAAGGCCCCTTACAACTTTGATGTAGACAAAAAGTTTCAAAATCATGAACCCTCAATGAAGCAAGAAATTGACCAATTGAAGAAACAAATAAAGAAAATACTGGCACCAAAGAGTTCTTTTTCACTTGATTCAGTTTGTCCTAATCCTTTTGATAAGAGTGTTGACATGAAAGATTTTCCTAGAAAAATTGTGATCCCACAATATGACAAATATGATGGAAATGGGGGATCCAAATGATCATTTGCATCAGTTCTATACTATGAGTTTTGAATTTCATCATGAGGACTCATACGTTATGAGATTATTTCCAAGGAGTCTTAAGGGTCAAGTAATGAAATGGTTTACCAATACACCTCCTCCTATTAAGATGTTCCCTAAGTTAATTCAGAGATTTGTTCAACATTTTGCATACAATCTTTCATGATCTGTCTCACTATTGGTCTTATGTGACACAAAGAAAAATTACGTAGAATCCTTTGTTACTTTCTTGCAAAGATGGAGACAACCATGCTATTGCTATTCTAGGACTATTCCTAAGAAAGAAAAGATTGAAATCCTCATTAGTAACATGGTTCCTGAGATGAAGTATGAAGTTAAGAAGATGGTTTTTGAGTCCTTTGATACCATGTTTAAAGCCACATTTAGAACTGAGGATGTTTTGTGAGAGCAAGGTATTTTGACAAAAAAATGGAAATAACAACAACAATGGTCAGAATAACAACAACAATAACAAGGATAAAGGAAAGAACACATATTGGAATAAGAACAAACAAGTGGTTAATGATGGAGTTGTGGATTCCTCTAAGCTTAAAGACCAAGCTATTCTTCATTTGGCTAGTGCCAATCAACAACATAACAAGCCAAGTTATCAAGAAAGACCTAAAGGAGATAAATGTAACTTTACATAATTGGGTGAGTCATATGAAGAGATATTCATGAAGCCCCTTTCTTGTAATCTTGTGCACCTTTATGATGCTACAAATTTTTTCATAC